>JAZDUA010000039.1:2503750-3807500 GCA_038098605.1 Gryllus longicercus | reverse complement strand
TAATCGCAACTTTCCAACGCGTTTACTATTGCGATCATATTGAGATTATTGAAACAGCTCACAAACTTTATTACAATGTTTTCATGGGAATTGTATGAAAAGTTTAACAATGTTAGCATTAACTTTTATTTTTTACCGAAAATAAACCAACCTCAATAATTGCACTGTTTACCTTGATGTAAACTCGTGCATTGAAGCATGTTAAACAATTCCTTGCTCAATACCTTCCATACCACCTTTTTTCGCTCTGATCGGAATTGAACCTCCCAGCTCCAAATGGAAATCGCAACTTTCCAAAGCGTTTACTATTCCGCTCGCCCGCTGTGTGTGTTCGCAGAAGCGCCGAGAGGAGCGCAGCGGGCGCCGTGGTCCGGCTGGGTGACGGATCGCAGTCATTCCGAAGTGAGCCGCAATCTTTCCACCCGAATTTGGTAAGTGGCACCTCGGCGGGGCTTCGAACCCGTTCCCTCGGCGTGCCGGCCGCGGCACACGGTGTGGCCGAATAGCGACGGCGCGGGCGAAAACCGCAATAAGGTGTAATGGATAATTAAGGTACAGTTTCTTGAAATATATTGTTGAATGGAATTTATATATGATGTTGATTGGTTGATCCATGAATCATGTTATGAAAAGTAAAGTTGTGTTGTAAGGGAGGTAATTGAAGTGATCGAATAATTTGGCTGGTGGATCGAGCTTGAAGATTTGAGCTTGAAGAACCCCGGCAGTCCGAAGTAATAGGGGCCGTGGTCTGTTCGGATTATACGAACAAAAAAGTTCCGTTCATATACAAATATATCTACAGGATTACCAGATAATACAACGTAGCTTGCGATTTCGGAAAAGGGAAGGAGGGAACGGGAAGTGAGAAAAAGGAGACGGGAAGGATTCTGGAACTCAAAAAAACGTGCGCAGATAATATTTTCCCCCCTACGTCACATACAGTTTTTATTGTTTTTTTGACTGAAACAAATGTAAATCTAAATCTAAATGGCAACGTAGCGTAGCGATCGCATCATCAAGCAGATCCAGTTCCTTACTGCAAAAGAAGATTACGGATTTTGCAAGTTGTTCTTAGTGAAAATTACTGCTACATAAACATGTGATATACACTGTAGTTACCAGTGCAATAAACGTTTCATTTCGGGAACTTGTGTTAGATGTTCAGTGCAATAGTAATTATAAAAATCTTTCTTTCACCACAAATAAGCCTTTTATTTATTCGTTTTTCCTCCGTCCCGAATTTTATTCGTGTTATCTAAAATTTCGGATTTACAGAGTTTGGATTAGCGAGGTTCTACTGTACCTGTTGCTGAAAAGTGATCGAGAGTGATGAAAAAAGGATTTCTAGCTTTTTTGCTATCCTGAAAGCGTTATGTATTACACTTTCATATGGTGAAATCTGTTTTTTTCTATCTGCAATATCTTTGGAGATATAATAAGTTGTTTTCAAGATAGCATCGCTGCATCACCCCCTTGTAATTGTAACTAGTCATTCAATTGTATGATTTGGCAAATACGCCCAGAAGAAACTTACTTAGGATTAAATAGAGTAAAATTAGGAGAAATGGATTCTATTCGTCTCGCTTCTATGTTGGATCGAATGTGAAACTAGAAGATTTTAAGAGGATGCGCAATAAACCAGGAAAAAGCATTATTTTGGGAGTGCAAGCGTGTGAAATTAAAAAAACAAAAACTAGCTATTCAATAGAAAACACCAGAGAGCAAAAGCAAAAGAAGATACTTGTGAGGAAGGAAAAGGAAGAGAGAAGACAAATAAAGGGAAGGAGAAGCTGTAACTTTTGCTGCAGGGACACGATAGGCTTTCAATCTTTGATTCCCTCGTTCGAAAACTTCATTTTTCTTGTGTATTGTTTAATAAGAGACACGCTTTTAACCCTAGGGGCATGCAGGCGTTCCGAGGCTCTAAGGTTTTATTTCGCTTTTTTCTCTATTCAGTTGCATTTCTGAAGGTGTGGCCTCCCTGTAATCTTTCTTGTATGTTTCTTCTTTCATTTTAGTCTCTTTCCAAGGAAAAATTCTCACACGTTTTATAGGTAGGTCCTGAAACGTGTTTCTTCTACGTCAATGCATAAGCAGAGCTTTTGAGGCCCTATTAATACTTATTTAAGACCCTATTAGTAGTTATTTAAGTAAGTAATCATTTGAATAACATTAAGAGTTGAATTTTATTGCCATTATTATGAAATGAAGTTCTTAAAAAAAACAATTTTAGCATCAGAAGTCCTATATATACTTTCAATTAATTTCCCTGGTCCCTGAATCCCAGGATTAATTTTTTTTCTAAATTCTTAAAAAGGCACATATATATAACCTACAAATAACCTACAGTTTGTGGCTTTGAAGCGATTGGCAACTTATTCGCAATTCAGCAAATAATGATGCAAACAAATGAAAGCCGATAAGTCCAACATTGTGCAGCGTCGCAAGCGGGCAAGGACTAGCGCGGAAAACTTGCAGTAATTATATTTGGGTACTCGTGGGTTAATGAAGAGAAAAAAAACGCTTTTAAGAATTTTTCCTCCCTTACGCGGGCGGTTGAATGGGATACACTGGAAATGTTCTATACTTTTCCGTTGCATTTATGTGTACAATTAAGATGTTAATAGATGGGGTTATATTTACAGTATAATGTATAAATTCTTCTTCTTCTTAGGGCTTATTCCAGCAGACAGGCATTTACCTTCTACGTACCGATGGGTCGTGTATTAAGACCATACACGAGACAACTACATACTTTGCGGGCTCCTCTGATCTGTGGTCAGCAGAACGCGAGGCCCTTCACGACAACACTAATGTACAAATTAAATAGTAAACCATAAATAGATTTAAATGTTTCGTTTAACTTTTTTTTATATTTCTCTAATAAACACATACCTACGTATATTACAAACAACCACCTAAACAAGGAATGTAGTCTACGGTCATTGCAGCGAACATTCAAATAAAACTTAGGTTGTATTTTTTTAAATGTTCGTTCTGCTATCAAATCAGGGAATTGATTGTTCCTAGTACGAAACTTTCCGAATGTAATAATTATTATTGATAAATTAGATCCTAATTTATATCAATTTTTTTGTCTACATATATTATAATTATAATTTAAGTTATTACCACGATGCTACGATATTTAAAACAATAAGAAAATATTGTTGCTGGGACCATGTCATATTTATCATATTTTAAATATATTTAAACGTACTAAACTAGGATTACAACGTAAGCTTTTACTGGCACTTATCGTTAGTTCCTTTCGCAAAATCTTCATTAATATATATATATATATATATATATATATATATATATATATATATATATATATAATTTTATTTTTAAACAGGCATTGGTTGTTTCACAAGTCATTTCACATTATTAAATGATCCAAGTAGTTCTTACGGCTTCTATTTTCTTTAAATTGTTCTCTTCCGTGAAAATTTTGTTTTATTGCTTATTTTGTTCCAAATTCCTCAGTATTTCTTCAAAAACCAGTTTCGAACAGATTCACCTGTCTAACAGCAGACAGTAGGTCCCCATCACAGAAGGCTTTCGGACTGAACGTGATTAGTACCTACTTCAGAGAGATATACACAAGATGTTTATTTTAAAATTCTGTTGATTAAAAATGAAAATTAGGAAACTAAGTCTGTTAATTTCAGGACTTAGCTACCGCTGAGCCTTGTTGTTAAGCTTTCACTATTCTCCTTAAGAGAGTACCATGTATACCGCTAATGTTAAATGTGCTACTATTGAAGTACCTTTTCTACAACATGGTTAACCAGAAAACGTTGATATTTCATATACTTAAAGATAAAAACGTTCTTATTATTTTGATAGTTTTTGAATTTATTATAAAATAATTAATATTTTTTCAATTACAACTTTTGCCCTATTTTTTAGCATTTTGTCCAAACGTATTTTTATACTTTTTATTATTATTATTATTAAAGAATGTTTATTCAAAATATTAATTTATTGCCAATGCTCTAAAAATGTATCTTATAAATGTCAATAAATTTTTAATAATAGTTTCTGAGAAAAGGTAAATTAATTACAAAATAAGTACATTTTCGGGAAGCACAACATTTGCTGCTGTTCTGCTAGACTATTCTTTCTCTGTATTGTGGCTCATCTTCTTCAGCGTAAAATACTAAAACCACTAAGGAATGGCCAAGAGCATGTTTAACACTCATTAGCAACCCAACATGCGTTAGAAATTGCACGTACACTGCACATACTTACGTGCAATAACAAAAAAGAGGGCGTGACTAATGCACACTAGGACATTTAAATAATAATTAAAGGGACTTCCAGACATCCTAGAAGATAAATGTTGATAGATTTTGAAAGAGCAAAGGTTTGAATTATTTATTTAGCGTATAAAATTATAATATGATCCATTTTATGTTACTCTCTCCCCTTAATAACGCACTTCGAGAACTAGTAATATAAAGTACACCTATTAAAGTGCCCTCAACCTTTCGGCACACGCGGACGATCTCTCAAATGACTGAGTTAATTTTGCGTTGATAAAGCGACACGGAAACTTTTGAAAATGCCCTTTTGAGAATGCTTTTGTTTTGAGAACCTCTCTATTATTGGTTTTAGATTTCATAGCTTCCAGTTCGTGCCGACACACTTTATGCCGTCCCGAGAATAATCTCAATCAAACAGCGGGCAGTACAGCACACCGCAGGCCGGAACGTATAGTACAATTTACTACTGATACAACTTTCTAATCTATAACTTGTTCTTATTCATGATAAACATTACAGTTCAATAAAGTATTTAAGTATCAATGATAGTAAATGCGTTTTAAGTGTATTTGTGACTTAAACACCCAAGAGTTAATTTGTGAAGCAATGTAAGCTAAAATTTGAAGGAAGTATCTTAGAGATCACCGCGTGTGCTCTAATACCTTTTCCTACCGCGGGTGCCGTAAGGTTAAACATTATCTGAAGTAGCTCCTCGTTTCCGAATATCCGAATTTGGCAAACCAGTTTGCGCCCCGTTTTCGGCTTTCGGCCCACTGTGCGCTGCCGCTCGGCCGGGAATTTCGCGAAGCCTCGCGTTCCGGGACTCCGGACAATGGGCGCCCACAAGGGCCGAAAAAAGGTCCCCGGGCCCCGGCGGCGCGCTTCCTCGTCAAAGCCCCCTGCAAATTAATATGGAGATGGAATGTGTATGGCGGCCGCGACCACCGTATTAAACAGTTGGTCGCGTTTCGTTTTATGGGGGGTTGGGTGTTGTTTTCTGTTTATGGCCCGTTTTATACGCGGTGTTTAAAGAGAGTTTGAGACTTCTAAGTTGAGTTATTGTTGAGATGACGGAAAATAAAGTATGATGCGATTTTCCTTGAAATTGTTTAATTGTTTGCTAGTTAGATATTTCTTTGAATGAATTTGAGTATTTTGATTCACATTCCTTTCTATTATTGTTTTTTCTTTGATCACCTTGTTCATTACTTATTTGGCCATTAACTTAACACACCTTAACATTAATTCACTTTAATAAAATAGTTATGCTCAAAATTGTTCGTTAATGTCTCATTACATCTCACAATATTATGTGATCGATACAAGAACAGTTTTAATAGCAAATATATCCACCTGTTTTCGGGGTTGTTTATTTCAATCACATCCTTCTTCTCGGATCATCCAATATGTTATATTGAATTTTTACATCTATAAAATATGAGCTACAATTCATTTAAAATTTAAATTCGATTACTACTGAATATGATTTTACACATGGTGAAACTTTCACGTTCTCAATTCAGAATTAACTAATTTTTAAAGTTCATAACTCACTTCTATTACATCGACTTTCAGTTTTTTTCGACGCAATGACTCAAATGCATGAAAGTAGTTTTTCTGCTCACATATTATTCAACATTAGGTTTCAATGTAAAAGTGGTTCTTAAAACTGATAAATTAACACAAATTAAAGTTGTTTTCCAAATCAAACAATGAAGTTGTAAAACGTATACACTTCTAATAGTACGCACTTGTTACCTCGTATTACTGAAGAGCCTAGAAATCTGATAATAGAATATTTGCTGTTTAATGATCTTCACTGTGGACTAAATTGAAGCTCTTCCAATTCATTAATTGATAACAGTTAATTTTCTTCTTCGGTGACTGGCGAACAATTAAACTAATTCACTTCTTCTAATAACAAGACGTGCACGCTTCCTCAAAGTTACGACGCAAATGCTTGAAACCCATACCTATAATTCTTGTCGTAGCAGTGCGGACTCGTGGACGGATCTACCCAGCGCACTATCATAACTCTCCCACTCCATTACGCGCGGCAGCGCACGTCTAATATGTGCCAACCGCGCACGGTTAACATAGCAACATCGCAGAGCGAGACTTCGGTCTCTGCCTAACTTGGATATGAGTAACTACCTTCAGTTGTCAAACGTTGCGGACTCCAAAACACTTAAAGACAAGTTATCGTATCGGCAATACATAAACGAACGGATTCCTTCGTGACGTTCCGGCGGCCATTACCGCGATGGAAAGCCAGTCGGACTGGTCGGTCGGAGAGAATGACGAAATTGGGCTTTCGCGAGCTCCGATCGCGGGGTAGCCTCGCGCCCGGCTACTAATCCGACTACCGATCGGCCGTTGTTGTGATAATGAAAAGCCTCCAATTGGGTATTAAAATGAACAGTTTAGTGCGTGACCGCAAGTTGCGTGTTCACTCTTTTTTTCGTCTTGTTAAAACCTCGTTTCGTTCTTTCTTTCTTTCTTTCTTTCTTTCAAGGGTTCGGGCTTTGATCAGAATGTCCTGGGCGAACCAGATATTTTTGATGTTTCTTATTCTAATCCGTTGGATGGGTTTCTTTTGAAGTGGAGGAAATGGTGAAGAGGGAGAAAGCTGGTTTGTCATAGATAAATAAAAAATATTACAATGAGTGTAATATTAGTTTTATTTAATTTCACATGATAAACAATCAAAACAAGAAACGGAGAGGGAGGAGAGGGAGAGAGAGAGAGAGAGAGAGAGAGAGAGAGAGAGAGAGAGAGAGAGAGAGAGAGAGAGAGAGAGAGAAAGAAAGAATACGTTATGGAGGACGCAAAAATGATAGAGAATGAGATAGTAAAAGAAAACGGAGGTCATAAGAAAGCGAAGAGCAAGAAGATACCAAGAGATACCAAACAGCAGAAGACGAAGAGGCACTTAAAGGATATAACAGAGGTGCATTTGCTCACAAACATCACAGTTTGATAATATTTCGCTGTTTTTCGCCTTGATAAAACCATCCTTCCTTTCATGCCATCAGGATTTGATGGTACCTGCCAAACCAGGTATTTCTGATTTCTCGCTTCCTAATCCGTTTGACCGGTTGCATTTGAAGTGAAGAGAACGTTCAAATCTGCATAGCTGGTTTGTACAAATACAGATACAAATAGTAAACCCAATGTATTCCATACGATATGTCAGCCCTAATGTCATACGATAATCAGGAAAGGAAGAAAGTATTGAAAGGGAGAGGGATAAAGGAAAAAGAGACAGAAGATCGACCACAAAAATGTAAATTTAAATTACGAAGCAAATCGTAGAAGCAAGACAGTGGCCGATCACAAAAGAAGGAAGCAAAGAGAGATACGATTATACGCTGCGTAATGGACTTTGCTCATATCTTGTGGAACGAGCTTAAGGACTCAAGATTTGAGAGAATCATTAGATCGGGAACCACGAAAGCCGTGAAATCTACCCGTTAACAGATGTGATTCAGTCAAGGCACTATAGAGTTGGAGACATTGCACCTCGAACGATATGAGTCGTCGTTCCAGTCATCGCAAACGTCATGAATGATGAATGCAAATGTCATCGTACGAGTTGGAGCCGCGGTGAAAGGTAGCACGATAGAATATGACAACTTTTTCTTTCGATGTTAGAACGTAAGAAGCTACCAAACCAGCACTAATCTTTAGCGACATGGTACTCATTGAAAATATTTCTTAGAAACCCTATGACTTCCCGGCCAGAGACAGTGCAGTGACATCAGTCGATGCCCTGAGCCACCTCAACCTGTGTCTCCGAGTAAGGGATACCTCCTCAGCCGGGTCCAGCTTCCGGAAGTTTTCAACTGGTCTCCCGACTTTAGACAAACGAGTGATAAGGCAATCGAGCGATTAGAGACAAATGATTAGAGGCGCGAGTGATTGAAGAGACAGAGGAGTGGAGACGAGTGATTAGATTGATTAGCTGATCATTAGTGATTCCGGGCGCGTCAACTACTAGGGTCATTCATCCCGTAAGTGTAGTGCATGTTTCGCTGCGGAGTGATCTTTATCCCCGCTAGATGGCGAGATCCGGCGTCGTCCTACCGTCGGCGAGCGGGGTTTCCCCTAACCTCTCTAACGGATGATTAGAGAGAGCGTGTGGGGGCGGGTGAGACGAGGAATTAAATTGAATTGATGCCTTACGTGTCGAGACTCGGGCCATCACGCTCGCTCTTCCGTCTGACCGCGCAAATTTCGCTACGCTCCTTTCACCAACTAGCAGAGAAAGGAGGTATTTCTTGGGCGAGAAACAGGCGATTTCGAATTTAGCTCAGAGGCGTCATTTAGGCTTGAGGATCTCTTACATGCAAGTAAATATACTAACATGGACGGCCGGCTTTACATCCCCTCCGAAGCAAGGCGTACGATGGATTTTTTCGCCCTAAAAATCCACGGCTTCAATCGGGTTTGGACCCGCCAAGTTGGGTAAACAGTCCAATACCGTTACCTTTCTGCTAACCGTTATGTTACAGGAACCTTACCGCTAATCGTTACGTTACAGGAACCTTACCGCTAATCGTTACGTTACAGGAACCTTACCGCTAACCGTTACATTACAGGAACCTTACCGCTAACCGTTACGTTACAGGAACCTTACCGCTAACCGTTACGTTACAGGAACCTTACCGCTAACCGTTACGTTACAGGAACCTTACCGCTAACCGTTACGTTACAGGAACCTTACCGCCAACCGTTACGTTACAGGAACCTTACCGCTAACCGTTACGTTACAGGAACCTTACCGCTAACCGTTCCGTTACAGGAACGCGCCGAGAAGATGCGCGTGGGGTGATGCGAAGGCGCGGCCGTCGTTAACTAGCGCCGCACCGCGCCGGCCGCTGGGCCTGGCTGCGCTGGGCAGCGCTGGGCTGGCCGCCGAGTGAGGCTTATCGCAGGGGTTTTCGCCGCTCTGCCTTCGCGCGCGCGCTCGCGCCTTTATTGCGATCCGGATCGCACGCCCGCCCGCCCGACGGCCCGCCCGGGCCAGGGCTGCGCAAACCGCAAGGCCACTGACCGCGTCCCTCTCCGCTAGCACTTCCTCCGTACAACGGACTCGGGACAAAGTAGAGCTACAACAGCACGAACTTTCTCCCTCGTATTTTCACCCAAAATTACGAGAAATGTAATAAAATGTTCAAAAAATTATTCATGAACTTATTTTATTAAGATTGTATTAAGGAAAAAGAATCTACTTCTTTAATAAATTCCCAATTTTGAGGTGTCTGTTCTTGTTCACTCATGATTGTTCTATTTGGCCCTTTAGTTATTAACAGACCTTTTTAACTATTGTGGTGTTTACATAATAACACTATGAATATGCATTATGAAAAACCTAATTCTAAATGCATATTCATAGTGTTATTATGTAAACACCACAATAGTTAAAAAGGTCTGTTAATAACTAAAGGGCTAAATAGAACAATCTATATCTTTAATATTTTAGTTGTCGGAAAAACTGTACTTGCCTGTACTAACTGTCTGAAAAACGTGTACTGCGAAAACATTTTGAACTTTTGCAATTTTCAGAAAATAAGGATTTTCAACCAACATGGGACCTGCAGTGCCATTTTTTTTGAAAATTTGGAAAATGTACCAGGAACTTCATGCAAAGTACTCCCGGCGAAATTAAAATATCGTTTTCAAATACAAGAAGCTGCGACATGAGCCTGATCGATCGGAGAATATCAATAACGAAAGTTTGAGAAACAAAACTTTTAAAACACTTTGTAAAAGTAATTTCGTAGTGTTTTAAACTCACAAATTATTTTCTATTCTCTTAACTCCTTCAAAATTTGATTCATTGGACCTGATTCGTTGCGACATTGGATTTGCTTGATCGGAAATTTTGGAAAAGAGGTGTAATTAAAGCGCGGTTTGTGCACCCCTGCGGCCGCCTGACGCCACGGCTCCCTGAGTCTTTTATTGAGTGATTTTAATTGGAACTTACACCGCCGCGCGCCGCCACCGCCTCCGCCGTTTAACGACGCGGCTGCCGCGGATCCATCTTGGCCGCCGCCGAGAGGAGAAGGAGTAGATGGACGGAAAGATCGGATTTTGTCCCGAGAAGGTTCTTTCATTCACGAGGATGGTCCGGGATTTATTAAAGACAATCAGAATTTTATACTTTTTTCTTTGCAGATTTATGGATATTGGTTTTCATAAAGGCTTGGATCATTCTCGGAAATGGAAATTAGAGAGATAAAATAGACAGTTTCCGAAATTAACTCGAGAAGTTTCACCTCTGATGACGGGGTGCGCAGCAGCGACAAAGTAGTCCTCGCCAAATTTGCTTTCGCTTACGAGATCGCTCAAGCCGGGTTAGAAATATCAACTCATTTGTTTTTATTTCGTTTTAATGAAACACAAAAACAGATTTATAATCACACTGTTTTCTGTCACGCTTCTTAATTCTATTAATTGTCACCTGATTCCGCAGAGTGTCTTAATTCCACTGACAGTCTCCTAAATCCACTTTAAACCTCGCAAATCCACTGACAGTCTCATAAATCCACTGTCCTAATTCCATTCCACAGACAGTTTCATAATTTCACTGACGGTCTAAAGCCTTCGAGAGTCTTTTACTTAACGACAGTCACCTTCACTCACTGTCGGTTTTCCAATTCTATGAATGCAACAACAAAAACGAGGTTGCATTTTGCTTAAGATATATTAAATTGTAAAAGAAATACAAAAGGGTGTTTTGCATTGTAAACAAACACCAGACGCAGTAATAACCTCCATATATAACATTTCCAGCAATAACCTCCTCTCTCAAATACAACTGTAGTACAGATAGAAATGCATTTCTTCAATTGAATGTTTAAAGCAACTAAAACAAATAAATATTTAACTCGCTGCCTAATTCCACAAGAACTATCTTCACATTTTATATCTATTTGGATAGGAACTAATTTGCACTAACTTATTATCTTATTTTCCTGACTATCATAAATTAATATACAGATTTTGAAGTATTATGTAAACACATTTACACAGATAGACATTAAACTTATATATTTATGAAATACTGTAAATGAGAGAGGATTTCAGAAAATAAGAAAGAGCAAAGAGAAGGGAATCACGCACAAAGAAAACGAACAGAGAGAGAGAAGGAATATCATTTAAATGAGAAATGTAGGAAACTGGGAGAATATAATCTATAATTGATATAAATGTTAAAAATAACGTTCAGAAATCCTAAAGTGGTACGGAGCCTAAGATAAATCTTTTTTCGTCCATTCTTCCCCTCCTTTCGCGTATAAAAAGGATTAAGGGCAAATAAAGCTGTTTACTATTTTGCCTCGGAATTGACCATTATAAAGACAGAAAATGAGGCGGGTATTCCCTGGTTAAGTAATGACGTTTAATCGTCGAGACCTGTGTTCCTCGGTAAGCATTATTAAGTGTTATAGCGCCATTTTCTCGCTGCCTTAATGCCACAAGAACGATGCAATTTCTGTGCAAAAATGCAAAGAGTCTGCATTCCTAAGGTTACTGCCGCCCCTAATGGATACGACTAGCGACAATGGTATAGTGTGAAATGAGAAATTATCTTGCGGAATAAGCTTTTAACTATATTTACAACCGACCTACGACAAAATGGCGGCAGTGGACGGGTGAAAGTGGATGCAAATACAAGAACATTTGCTGTTCCGTTTCAGTTCTTTTGGTTGACACAGTTTTTAAAAGATATTAGCTAATTGGGTATGAGAGGAAATAGTTTAGTTGAAATGATTTCGAAAGTTCAATGTGGTCTCGTGAGAAAAAAAGACTGAAGGGAGAAAATAAAACCAAAGTTCTTTGTTAGTTGATTTGTTCTCTGTATGAATGTGGGATCTGCTTGGAAAGAGAAATGTCAGACAATTTCTTCGACGTGGATTTCGCCAGGAATCACTGACACATCACAAGGGTGGCAGGCACCACATTTTCTGCCTTTTGAAAATCTTCCACGTCTGAGTGTTTTAACTCGCAAAGTCGAGGGGAGTCATTTTTCTAAGCCTTACAGAACTGAAACGTGGGGAGGGATAAATTTTCCATCCCTTATTTTTGGGTATTTCTAATTTTTGCTTCGATTACTTTTTGTTTTCCTCCTCCTTTCCTACTCATTTCTTTTTTTCTTTTCCTATGAGTTTCCTTTCCTCTTTTCCTATGAGTTTCCTTTCCTCTTTTCCTATGAGTTTCCTTTCCTCTTTTCCTATGAGTTTCCTTTCCTCTTTTCCTATGAGTTTCCTTTCCTCTTTTCCTATGAGTTTCCTTTCCTCTTTTCCAACGAATTTCCGTTCCTCATTTGCTATGCATTTCCGTTCTTCACTTACTATGAATTCCTTTCTTCCTTTTCTATTAATTTCCCTTCCTCGTTTTCTATGTATTTCTCGTCCTCCTTTCCCACTCATTACCCTTCCTCCTTTCCAACTCATTTCTCTCTCTATTTCTACTTATATCCTTTCCGCCTTTTCTACTAATTTTCCTTCCTCCTTTCCTACTTTTTTCCCTCTTCCTGTCACTTATCATATTTTCAGTTATCTATACCTTCTCGTTCTCAGTTTTACCTCTTTATTAAAAAGTTCCTTCTCCTCTTTGCCCTTACCCTCGTGCTCTCTTCCGGCTGTACCTTTGCTAGGTCGATCGCCACGTGGGATTGAGCTGCTGCCTGAAGGGGAAGCCTTTCTCGCGGCCTTCACACGGCCCTTACAAGGGCGCCTTCACACGTCGCCACAGCGGCGCGCTTCCGATAAGCGGCAGGGCTCTTCCCACGCCGCCACCACTGCACGCCACCGCCGCCCGCCGTGGAAGGGGGAGGGTTCTGAGAGGGTAGATTTCGCCAACCCTGCTAACAAGTACTACGCACCCGACAAGTATGGTAGACTTTAGTTGAGATAAAAATCTCAACTACGATTGCTATTAATCTTCTTTGTTCCCCTTCACGTTTTAATGTTCAAAAATAAAAGGTTATTAATAAAAGGCCAGATTAATTTTGAAATAAGGTAAACCTCAGCGTGAAACTAGCAAATTTGTCTCGTTTTGTGATACAGTAATTTCATTTTAATTTTGTCTTTTCCTTCTCGACTAATAATTCATGTCAGGCTGCCTAGCGTGAATTGTTTTGTCAGCTTATTTACTCTGTCCTGTCTTTCATGGCAATCAAGATTTGCCAGTTTCAATTAAAGATTTATCGTGAACATCGATGAACACTGGAGGTAATCGAAGATGAATGAAAAACCATCTCAAATGAAATTGACTGAATGGCACCGAATTAGCAAGTGTGAAACAAATTAAGATAATTTTAAAAAAGCAAATAAGACGTAGACCCAAAGGAAACCAAATACTAATTATGTTTTTGTCACGTCTGCGTGTTCAGATTTTTCTTAAAGTTCTTCTTGTCAATTATAAAATTTATTGCGGACAAAAACTTATTTAATACATGAAGACATGCTGTCACAAGACCGAATGCAATACACACAGCATGTTATCCGACAATCTACAACAATGAAGTTACTCAACAAGTGGCACTCATTATAGTCGTTGAGACGGCCACAAAATTCAGTTTTTCTACTGTCGCTGTATAATTCTGACATGTGATGGCTGAAACCCATTGCATAATGATACTCATTGCGATACAGATTTCATTATGATAGAGCTTCTTTAAAAATCACAGAGAGATTTAAAAACCAGGTATTGACAGTTAATCATTGAGAATAGTCCTAGTAAATGTTTTGTTCCATTGTGTACATGAAAATTGCATTTAATATTTGCATAAACTATTTACGTAATACCATTCCGGCATCCCTCAGTGTATATTATTTTGTTAATCGCGTTTCAAGACCGGTAACAATTCATTCAAACTAATTAAACTGTTCTTATACCGTGCATTACAAAACGATGTTTGAATGTATTTCCGAGACCGCGTTAGAACTTTCGGCCTAGCCTGTAGCAGGTTAACGATGCCGGACTATCGGCAGCACCATCTTTCAGTTCGACTCTTAGAAGGGATACGAAACATTCAATAAAATGTTATGCCCATACTGGAAGATTTAGAACTTTCGCGGTGGGCGATGCAGATCGCGAAGCGGAAAAGGTAGAGGAAGCAGCCGACACACAGTGGGGAAAAAACTCGAAACGCTGGCCAAAATATCCAAATTTAATGAAACTTTGTACATAATGAAGAAATAAAAGACGTCTAATCCGTCAACTAACCGATTAACTTTTATTTCTTCATGTAATTATTTCAACAATACCGCATCAGAATTTTCACAATTTGTACAAAATGGGTTTTGGGCACGATGATTACGATTCCAATGTCAAAATTGCAAAAAAAACAGAGTTGTGGATCCAATATGACGGATTAAACGTCGGAAAATATTGCAAATTTTCATAAAAATATGACAAATGAATTTTATGTTTTCGCTGATTCCGATTCCAATGTTAATGTTGGAAAATGGCGGATCCAACATGGCGGATTAAAAATTGAAACACGTCAAAAAATGTTTTTGCCCGAAATACAGAGTAGCAAGATTTTTTCGACATTTCAATAGCTCAATGGTGGAGAATGAGGTTTTTACAAATTTTATTGTGGAACTCTGCGGAACTTACAACTGTTTCCCACTAAAAAACAACAAATTAATTGTGTCATTTTGTTTAAACATTTATTAGTAATTAACTAATTTTAACATATTGTTTAAGTATTTGTAATCATTCTCTGCATGAAAACATTTTTTTCGAATTTTGACCAGCTTTTCTGGATCTTGCCCCAACGTGCGGCAGGCAAAACGAGCGAGCAGTTCCGAGACGAGATAAAATGGCGACGAAGTTTTATGCGTCGTTGGTAAAGAACTTAGCGTGAAAGGACTGAACCTGCAGTCGTGACTTTTAAAACTGACTACGTGCTTTGGTTGTTCGTTCGTTGTGGAATAATCTTGTATGTTGGGCTCTCTTCCGTAATATCGAATAGAATCTGTTTTCAATTAAATTTTTAGAATTTAAAATGAAGGATAATTTGGGCATATTAAAATAAAGTATTACGCAGAACTAGAATTTAGTATATGGGATTGTATGAACCTATAGATACATGCATGAGGACTAAAACTGTTTAATTATATTTTATAAGCGTTCCTTCTTTCCTAAAAAGGATTCACGTTTTTCCTTTTTAAGACACCATCATTCGGACGCCTAAACATAGACCATTCAATAAAAAGATCGAATCTATTAAATTTACTGCCAGTCCACAAATAGTAATTAAGATATATCATGTACAATTCTGAATGAAATGGTGTTTCCAAATTAATTATGTTTACACTAGCCTTTTGAGTTTGCGTTGGTAACATACGCAATCGCAGTGGCAGTTTTTTTATAGCAAAAAGTGATAATTTCTTCTCAATTTGTGTTTTAAATGAATACACAAAAGTATCATACATCATATTATAAAAGCCTTGTAGTGGTTTCGATTATTTTTATACATTGTTAACAAAGAAAACATTGCAATTATAACAGTAGAATGATAACACCGGTGTAAGAGGTTAAAGTAGGGCTTATGCATAATTTAAAAACATTAATTCCGTGGACTTGAAATTATAAATCGCGTTTCGAAATAACATGACTTCGTGTTAAACCAGACAAAATCTAACATTTGCGTTGATAAAAGTGAATACGAGTTTTGGAAAATATCAAATATGCAAACTAGAAAATATACGATATTCAGCCCCTCGATTTCGGAGTTTTCCTCACACATTCTAGATAATTACATTTGTAGACAGCTCACATTTTAACAACAACGTTGTAGTTGCAAGTAAGCATATAATGTAGCCTTGGAGGTCGTTGGTTCGAAGCCGCAAGGAGGTGATTTTCGGGCGATACCAGAACCAGGATTATTTAGGTACATTTGCGATTGTCCGAGTCCAGGCAGGCATCGGGAAACTGCGACAAAATAATACAATGGAAAACCAAACACAGAAGTCTATAAATTAGTTCCTGCAGTAGTAGCAAATCGGCATGAGCACTGTCACAGATTCTAGGAATATTCAACAAATTTCGGGAATTCACAAAATTCGATAAGCGTGAAGTTGTTTTTATTGAACGTGGGTTTAATTATTAATGTGTTAAGTACGTAAACAATACTATTTGTTTAATAATAAATTAACAATTTGCATAGTTTTTTTACTATATTTTATCAAATGATCTCTGAAGTATCTGAGATTTTTCTTATACGGTAGCCGTTCTCCCAATGACGCCAAATATCCGCAAATAAACTACGAGTATACAGTGGTCCGCTGCACCAGCCGGTCATTTATGTGGTGTTCCCAATCAAGAACAGACGAATGCTGGTGCTGTCCCCTAAACAAAGAAACTGACGCGCGCGATCTTTCCTTCCCCATCCAACGCCCATGAGTGTCCCGCTTATGGCTCCCATCCCTGAATGGGGTCCAAAGAAATTGGTAACAGTACGATCACGAAGTCTAGTCAAGGCACGAATTGCGCTGTGGCGCCAGATGAATAAAACAAATCGGCAAATAATTATCAAGTAGATTAGTTAATGACATTATTGAATAGTTATTCACTCGCGGTCGGTAGCGTAGTTAATATAAAACTACTTTTTACTTACTTTTAAAACTGCATAGTAAGACTTTATCAGTAAATTGTTGAAGTGACAGTAGATGCACTGAAATAATTGGGGGAATCAGATGAAGAAAGGAAAGCGAATAATGTGAGCTAGAAGGACGCGTAGAAATAAAGAAGAACGTGGAGAAGAAGGGAGAGGAGCAGAAACAAGAAAAGGGTAGGAAGCGGTTGGAAAGTTCGGAAAGAAGAACAGATGAGAGGAGTGAAAAAGAATTAGGAAGATTAAAAGAAGATGGAGGAGGAGAACAGTTAGAAGAATGTATCATGTAGTACATTGAAGGCAATGTTAAAAATATCTTTCAAAAGTACCAACTTTGCAGGAAGGAGAAAAATGGCAAAGTTTATATTGCAAACTAATACAAATATAATAAGTTTCCGTAATTTTCCTACATTTACAGTTAATTTTTTTTGATACGTGTCATTCCTGAAATTCGATGAAAGATTATACTATCTTTCGGGTGGCATTATTTTCACAACGGCCAAATTTCTGAAAAAATTAATCCATGGAATGTTGCACTTTTCCCCCAGCGAGTACCCATGGAAGGAGAGAGAGAGAGAGAGGGGGGGGAGGGAGAGAGGGAGGGAGAGAGGGAGGGAGAGAGAGGGAGAAAGAGGGAGAGAGAGGGAGAGAGGGAGGGAGAGAGGGAGAGAGAGGGAGAGAGAGGGGAGAGAGGGAGAGAGAGGGAGAGAGAGGGGAGAGAGGGGGAGAGAGGCGGAGAGAGGGGGAGAGAGGCGGAGAGAGGGGGAGAGAGGCGGAGAGAGGGGGAGAGAGGGGGAGAGAGAGAGACGAAGTGCAGAAGAAAATGAGGTGGTGTTGGAGGAGTAAAAGAAGAAGAAAGTCGTGGAGAGGGAGGACTTTGAGGAAGAGGACGAGAACATGTAGAACCAAAAAGAGAAAAACGTGGAGTAGGAAGGAGAAAAGAGGAGCAGAAATAAGTGAAGGGTTGGATGATTATGAAATGTTCGGAGAGACGAATCGGTGAAAGGGATAAAAGGAAACGGAATATTAGAAATGGAGAAGAAGGAGCAAAGGTAGATGGTATCATGCAGTATATCCAAGTCAAAAATTCAATAACGTTTGTTTAAAAAATTACAACTTTTCTGAAAAGAGAAACAAACTTTGCAAAGTTTCTCTTGAAATTTAACACAAACGAGACAAATTCCCGTCATTTTCACGTAAGCGACATTATTGTCTCAAACGGTCCAAATTTCCACCAAAATTTCCCCATCGCCTGTTGCCCCCCCTCCCAGCGAGAGCCCGCGGCTGCTGCGCCACCGCAGCAACCACTCAGTGGTGAGCAACCACCCGGTGGTGAGCAACTTCCCGGTGGTGCGCAACCACCCGGTGGTGCGCAACCACAAGGGCGAGAGGCGCTCGCCCAATTTGAGCCCAATTATTCCGGATCGCGCTCATGGTATCGCACGCGAATCGCGCCAGAGCGCACTGCAGTCGCGCCGATACGATCGGGTTTTGTTTGCCCGGCGGCGGGCGACCCCTGGCGGCCCAGACAATGCTAAACGCCCGCCCGGCTGGAGGTTAAGCACGTGCGGTTGACGGGGTCTCGGAGGAGCTGCTAGTCGAGGCGGCCGTGACTACACGTGCGTCTATGAACGAGGTGATGCACTTACGGAAGGAATTTGCTTGGCTTTCGAGGGTGGAGGGCGGGGAAAATATGCCGCTTGTTCGAGGGGATTTCCTGCAAAATTCCGAGGTTTTGGTACACGGAGGTTCGTAAGTTTTGAAACTTCCGCGTAGCTTTCTTCTGCATACATCGAATATATTAAACATATTACAAATAAAAACTGTTACCAGTTATGACTATGACTTAATTCAAAACCGACATCTTCGGGGAGGTATGTTGTATTATTACAGTCCTCAGGTGTATCTCGTACAACAAAATGGCAAAAATAGGAGTGTCCAAGTGTTTAAAAATAATTATGTTTGGGAACTGGAAGGTTAGTAAATCATTGTGCTGGCATTTTAAATCGAAGGAGCAAGTTTAAACCTTCAACACACGCACTTAAATATATTTTCTATTGAGATAATCTTTATATTTTAGTTTACTCTCTAAAAGTACATTATACTGTTATTAAACTATATTTTAAATGATTCTACGATTAATCATGGTAAATACAATTCGACTGAACGTCTTTGGAAAGAATACATAAAGAAACACACAGTGAAAAAAAAAATGTGAAATTTGGAACTATCACAGTGTATGTTTCGATGCAGAGTTAGTGGGCGATAATATAACTACATAGAAATATGCCATTAATTTATGAAAAAAGTATCGTATGTTGACTCGTCAGCGGAATTGATACATAAGATAACGATTCAATGGGCACAAATATAGTTGAACATAATTATTACACAGTGAAAAGAATGACGAACATGCATAATTGATTTTTCATTTAACTTGCTTTAAAAGATTTAGTTCCATGTCTACTCATTCGTTAACATTTCTAGTACTATCGTGCCTATTAAGTTCGGAAGAATGAACTTTAAGCAGTTATCAAGTGAACTAAACTGAAAATTACATTTAACCTTTAAAATGTAGGAAATTACATTTACTAAATCACGATTTAAAATCAGTTTTATCTTCTTTATTTGTCTTGTTCTAACATCTTCCAGGCGAGAGCGTAGTCTTGCGCGGCCGGAGTCAGTATTTACTAGGCTGTCCGGGTGAGGCCGCGTCCATGGCGAAGGTGCCGACGTTTCGGTTGCCATTTTTCGACCTTCCTCCGCATTACGCCCTGAGGAAGGTCGCAGAATGGCGACCGAAACGTCGGCACCTTCGCCATGGACGCGGCGTCACGCGGACAGCCTAGTAAATATCTTCCAGACGTTTGTCCGTGGGGATTCTAAAGAAACTGCAGCCAATAAGCGTTAGTTGTATTAACCAATAATCAATCCCAACTAGTTGACGAAATTCACTAACGGTTAAAGCAACTAAAAATAGAAACTCTAACATTTAATTTAAGAAACATTTATTGAAACGGTGCATGGCACAAAATCATCCTCCATGGTCCCAAGTCACCGCAAGTGACGATAACACCACATCCTCTTGATTAGCATTTGCGCCACTAGAGGCGCCCTTATAATTATATTATTATATAATTACTATATTATTAAGTAAATATAACTAATGCAATACCAAGAGAACATTGTAAATACAAATTAATGCCACCAATTACTTGAAGCATCATGTTATGTAGTCAGCCGCACACATTGCGGCCAGAGTTTGCGGCGGGGGGAGGGGGGGAAGGCACAAATTCTATCTAGTATGACCGAGTATCGATGAGCTACGATATACGTCGCTGGCTTAACCAAGTGGATAAGTATGTTCCACTGCCTGTCACTTCTAGTAGGCGCATGTTCAGAGAGTCAAAAGCGCTGCGAAGTGTCAGTGCGAATTGCCCCTCGTCTCGCTGCAAAGTGTCTGAGGCAAGGAGGCGAGCAGGGCACGGAGTAATGAGATTAATATAACTAATATCGTTAATATATTCATACTAGTGTACCCATGCGAGAACACTAGAACGTTCAATTCCACACTCTTCTCTATCTTTCCTTTTCCATATTAAGAGGGGAAGTTCGTAACGAAAGGTGATTATTTGTTTGAAAAATTTAAAAAGGAAACTTTCAATGTATTTATTATATTTAAAAAAGGAGTCGACAACAACAAAACTGAGGTTTCAAACAAAATTTTGATTAATGGTTTAATCAATATAATTCTTGAAACAATTCACAACTCTTACTTAAAAACAGCTTTTCAAGTACTTATGGAATCTTCCTTCACATTTTTTTCGCTTTCTTTGCTAGTCACAAAAATATTACAAAATGTTTTTACTCCCCAGAAAGCTACTTTAAGTCGTCCATGCGAAATTACAAGATCGAGAAAGCATATCCTTACTCTTTGGAATATTATTTAAATTTATTACCAAACTTAGAAGTACATCGGTGCAATTTAATCGCCTACAATATCAAATAATGAGTTTCATTTAACATTCAATTGCAGATTCTGTAGGTTACTGATTCTGTAGATTCTATAGATACTATAGGTTATATCACAGACTTTTCACAAAAACAAGAATGACAATTCTTACATTCGATAAATGAACGGTTTCACTATACACATAAAGAGCGATATTAATCGGAATCAAGCAACTCTTATACTTATTGTTGCCGTGAGAGCATTTAGGTTTATTTGCATCATCTTGAATTAATGACCATGTCAATAAACCTCATCAGTTGGCGCAAACCTCGGCGTACACAGAAAGCATACATATAAGTTGGAGATATCTAAGCCTTCTAAGCGTGACGTCACAAACAAATATCGCCTCCAGCGCCGAGTAATATAGTTAGTATTGGATAATATCGATAAGCGCCGGACCAGCAAAAACGAAACAGATTTCCTATATCATATCCTACAGAGTACGGTGCAAGTTATGGTTACGTTCTTTGAGGCTTTTAGCCTCAAAATGTAAGTATTTAGTTTTAAGGTTCTAAAGCGCTTCGTTTAGGAGTTATTTAACTATGTAGGTTTTGACAATACTATCGAGTGTGGCGGGTTGCATTTGAAATTAACATTTAGATACGTTATTTTCAATAAGTGTGTGCGTTCGCGAGATGGGGCGAGGCGTCAAAGACCAGGGCACAGAGGGATCAAATACATATAATATTAAAAATAGAGTTATATACGTCGAAAATTAATGTTTCAACATTACACAATACAGTTAGCAAAACACTGTACCGCCAGACGTGGGAACGAATTCATTAGAGCATGACCGTGTGATTGCATGGCCGTGCATATTCTGCCTTCTTTGGGGCTACAAAATACATTAAACATTTTTTATATACAAGAACATGTATATTGATCACGTCATTCATAGATAAAAGTAAGTTTTTTTTTCTGATCCAACTCAAAAGAACAACTAAACGTATACTTACAACGGGACAAAACTCAGTGAATAATCTGCGATATAACTCGTCCACTAAATCCGACGGATTTAGCGGACGAGGCGAGGCGAGAGGCGAGGCGAGAGGCGAGACGAGAGGCGAGGCGAGAGGCGAGGCGAGAGGCGAGGCGAGAGGCGAGGCGAGGCGAGGCGAGAGGCGAGGCGAGAGGCGAGGCGAGAGGCGAGGCGAGAGGCGAGAGGCGAGGTGAGGCGAGGCGAGGCGAGGCGAGGGGCGAGAGGCGAGAGGCGAGAGGCGAGAGGCGAGAGGCGAGAGGCGAGAGGCGAGAGGCGAGAGGCGAGAGGCGAGAGGCGAGAGGCGAGAGGCGAGAGGCGAGAGGCGAGGGGCGAGGGGCGAGGGGCGAGAGGCGAGAGGCGAGAGGCGAGAGACGAGAGGCGAGGCGAGGCGAGGCGAGACGAGACGAGGCGAGGCGAGGCGAGGCGAGGCGAGGCGAGGCGAGGCGAGGCGAGGCGAGGCGAGGCGAGGCGAGGCGAGGGTAGGCGAGGGTAGGCGGCGATGACCGCGGAGCGGGGCACGGAGGCTGAGCGGGGCGGGGGCGGGGCGGAGCGGAGCGGGCGTCCTTGGGCCCAGCTGGCTAACGGGCAGCACGCGCCCAGCTGTCGGCCCCCGCCCGCGGGCGCTCGCTCGCTCACTTGCCCCCCGGGGGCCTCGCCCCGAGCACGCGCCCGCCCCTCCCCCCGCCCGCGCCCCGCGCCCACCGCCCCGCGCGGACCGGTCCGCTCGCAGACGCCGCTCAGCGCAGGACGCCGTTTGCGCTCCGTCGCCGTTTGCGCCGTCGCCGTTTGCGCCGTCGCCGTTTGCGCCGTCGCCGTTTGCGCCGTCGCCGTTTGCGCCGTCGCCGTTTGCGCCGTCGCCGTTTGCGCACCTCAGCTATCGCACTCACCAACGCCACCGTCGACTTGGTTGGTTGGTTGTGATTCCGGTCACATCAATTATGGAGGTCGTTATTCCCGTAAGTGTAGGACATGTTTTTTCATCTGGGGAGCGGTGACATTCCCCCGCTGGAAGGCGAGATCCGGCGCCGACCTATCGTAAGTGTGGTCCCGTAAGTGTAGTGCATTTTTTTTCATCGGCAAGTGGCGGTGATATTTCCCCGCTGGATGGCGAGATCTGGCGCCGAGCTATCGTAAGTGTGGTCCCGTACGTGTAGGACATGCTTTTTCATCAGGAGAGGGCGGTGATATTCCCCCGCTGAATTGCGAGATCCGGCGTAGATCTACGTCAGCTTTGCGAGAATTTCCTCAACCAGGTATCTCCCTCCAGCGGGGCACCGCCCCAGCCGGGACAAACTCTAAGCTCCCGACCACTCTCCCGGCATGTTTGATAGTGTAGTGCGTGTTAGTGTAAGTGTGTGTGTGTGTGTGTGTGTGTGTAAGGGTGACGATAGAACAAGGAAGAGGAGGGAAATATCGCGCGCGCTCCGTTCTCGATAGTTCTGGAATTCGCCTGGTGGTGATGGGAGAAACTACTATGCTCACTTCTTACTTACACTCAAACGTGTATGCAGTACACTACTACACATGTGGGGAAACCAATTGAGAGTTTCTGCCATTTGGCGAAATACCTCGAGAATAAACCGAGGTACCCGATATGAATTTTGATGCCAGATCTCATGTCTTAGAGACGTAGCAACATCGCCACAAGCCGAGATATAGTACGCACTACTCTTACGGGAATACATACTGTAGATGTTGACGTGCCCTGAAATAATGAATCAAACATAAAACAACACCTCCCGTCACCAAGACCACTACAACAATTGAATTAATTTGATGCCTTATTTGACGTGGATAGACTCGGGCCATCAGGCCCTCTCTTCCCTTAGACCACGCGACGTACAGACGATTTGAATTTAGCGTCATTTAGGCTTGAGGATCTTTTTACACGCAGTAAATCTACTAACATGAGACAGCAGGCTTCACTTCCCCTCCGAAGGATGGCGTACGAGGGATTTTTTCGACCTTAAAAATCCACGGCTTCGATTGGGTTTGAACCCGTATAACAGAGTATAAGAGCCCGACACGTTAACCATTACACCATCGCCGGCCGCCGCAATCACTCCAAATGAAACACCCAACCATCATTTCCGCTACCACACCATTACATCTCCAACCACTGTATTCTAGTGTTGGCCTCGCGAACCACGTGCCCCAGCGGAATCCCTTCAGAAGACGTCCCAACCAGGTGACAGCTACATGTGACGTCAATGCGGCGATGGTTGACAAGGCGTTAGATATCGAATCGGTGGGACGTCCCTGTTTCCTGTATGCGGTTTAGGGCTTGTGTCACTCGGAAGGGAAAGGCTCATCGCCAGCGTTGCAAGTCTGTACATAATTATCTTTTCATAGGATAAATTCGATGGGTGTAGCATATACGATTGTGCTAATGGGATTCTGCATTTTTTTTAGGATAATGTAGACAACATAATAATATTCTCATGTAAATCAAAAAGGGTGGAACAGTATGTCTGAGAATAAGAGTTTGCAAATGTATAAATTTTCTTTAAACCACCTGATGACACGCTGAAAGAATGTCCACTTCAGAACAACTCTTCTGGGAGCCTTAGAATTGGGTTCTTGGAGTAACACCGTATTTTGGATTGAGTAGTGGCCGTGGCCTCAAAGAACAACAGAAAAAACAGTTGCGGCTAAAATTGTTTTAATTTTTATTCTATATTTTGATTCCTAAATAAATTATTTGTAAGTACTACGCCCGAGGATAGAAAAACAAAACAGAGTATTTTTCAAGTATGTTGTTATAAATATAGAACTTGCATAGCAGAAATTATTAACGTGTGAAAATAATTTTGATAATTTTTTTTGTGAATCCGGGCGCGTCAACTGACACCACACTGACCCACACCAGATATCTCCCACCAGCGGGGCACCGCCCTACACGGGACACGCTCAAAGATCCCGACAGGTCTTCCTGCATGTGTGGTAGTGTGGTACATATTAGTGTGTGTGTATGTGTGTGTGTGTGTGTGTGTAAGGGGTGAGGATAAGACAAGGGAGAGGAAGGAAAGATTGCGCGCGGTCCGTTGCCCGTTGTTGGGATACGGCTCCAGCATTCGCCTAGTATTGATCTAAGAAACCACCGAAATATACCGATCAGAGCAGCCGGCCTCTACAATTCTTCTCCACAGAGTAGCCGCATTCTACCTAGCTATATAGCCAGTGTTGAAAATCCTGCCACTGTCGGGATTCGAACCCTATTTCTCCCGGTAGAGTCACTGCAGCGACATCAAATGATGCCCTGAGCCAGCTAAGCTGGTGAAGATAGTACGGCGTGGTTTCAGTTTATGTAGTGTTAAAGATGAAGAAAATCGCAAGGAGTTGCAACCTGGCCACAGTACCAACCATCCTTCTCGTATCGGCCTCTGCCCGAACACGCTCGCCGCGATGCGACCTCCTCCTCCTCCTCCTCCTCCTCCTCCTCCGCCGCCGCCGCCGCCGCCGCCGCCGCCGCCGCCTCGGCCGCCGCCGGCGCGCGTCGAATTGCTGACGGGAGCGCGCGGGAGCTGTCATCGCGTGGAATGCGGCGGCGCGGGATTTCACAGCCGCTCCGCAGCCGAGAGCCGCACGCCGCTTTACACACTGCCGCTAAATGAGCGAGGGCCAAAATACGGCGCTTTTTTAATTTTTTTTTTTTTTTTTAACCAACGATAGAGCCATGCGGGTTCGGTTAGCGTTTCAGACTGTTGTACCCATGATCGCAGGTTCAAACTCGGTCCAAGCCGTGGATTTTCAAGGGCGAAATAGTCATTCGTACGCCTTCCTCCGGAGAGAAGTGAATCCAGCTGTCCCATGTTGTAGATTTACTTCATGTAAAAGTTCCACAAGTTCTATAAGGATCCTATGAGTTACATTCAAAATCGCTTGTTTTGTCACTCTAGTAATACCGTCTTCCTTCATATACCTCCACCAGGTGATGAAAGAAGTTACGAAATCTGTGTGGTTAGACGGGAGAGCAAGCCTTATTACTCCCGAGTCTCGATACGTAAAACGAGGCAATAACACCAGGTAACACCTAACGTCTCGATACGTAAAACGAGGCAATAACACCTAACTACTAGCTAACCCGTTAAACTACCGTGCCAAGTGAATCAGGGTGTAGCACGGTGACTTCGAGTCGCGAAACCCGTGTTCGATCCCGCGCCAGTCAAACCAACTGGGTTTTTTCCTGGTTTCTCTCGCTCATGTAGGCGAATGCTGGAGTGGTTCTATTGAAAAGGTCGCAAACGCAAAATCAGCGTCGCCAAGCCGATTTCGTTAACTTTGTGAAGTCACGAAGTTTTAACCTCTCAGTTGTGGGTTGACGTCTGGCTGACAGTTGGTTGTAAAAGTCACAGTCAAAATCAAAATCAAAAACGGAACCGTGAAGTTTGGTCCTCCAGGTTGGGAGTTAACGTCTGGCTGAGAGCCGTTTGTACAAACCACAGTCAAATCATAAGCGATCCAAAAACACTGATCCCCACTATATTGGATGACGATCGAGCCGGTGAACGACTAGACCCGCAGAAGGTTTGGGGCATGTGCAGTGGTGAAGGGCGCATGTCATTCACCATAAGCCTGTAAATGCATCCGCGCCGTATCGCCAATTTGAGCTGAGATCGGAGTAATACACGCCGTGGCGGACATCCTCCCAGCCGAGCTAAGTTTTATGCTCCAGATTTAACGACCCTGTAGAGGCAATGGTGCTACCGCAAAGCTATTGCAGCCTGTTGGGTGTTGTTATGTGATATGAACCAAATAAAATGAAATCAGTCGTAAGATATGTGTGTCATGAAATCTGCATGTGTGTATTTTGTACAGCTCATTAGAGCTATATTATAGTTAATGTACTGTGTAGGATATTTATAAAATATATAGTCACAATTTATATTGTTTTCGAGGTTATTTTTAATTCCGTATGGTTATTAATTGTAATGTATTGCGACTGTATTTAAAACAAGGTCTTACTAAATATATCTGCAGACGTGAAGGGGCGAAATAATTGAAAAAAGGTATTTAATAAAAGAAAAATAATTTTGGGGTGTATTATATATTTACATCACTATTGGGGTTTCGCTTAGAAAGAAATTTGAGCTTTCTACTCAACCAAATTTCGTGATTCCTTCTTTAAATGGAAGATAGTGATCCTTTGGTGTTTTCTTAACTTCTTTTATAGTTAAAACATAAAATTGTATTAATAAAATACTTGAAATGAACTCGTCTGCCGTCATTTCTTCATTCCTACAATTTCACGACCAACAATAATAAAATTATAAAACAATACAAGGATATCCTTCCAGACGATCTGGAATATCTTAGCCTGCCATCTCTAGACTTCCTTGTTAATTGAATATCTGTGCACGTAGAGACGTATCATATTGATTCATGTCCACGCCCCCATGTTTCCTTCAATTGATTTTACTAGTGTTTTACTAACTTTTCGCTACGCTTCATGTATAATGCTACTTTTCTGCATCCATAGACATCAAAGTAACCGTGTATACGTGTGTGTTGTTAACAAGAGCGATAAAACATATTTTAAAGTAATATTTTAGAAGCATAATTTAACTAAATTGCTAGCTTCATCAGCAAAATCTAATTTTATCATTTGACCTTCGTTTCACCTACAACCAACACTGCAATTTCTCTTTGCGTACAATAGAATATATGATTCATATCCCAACAAGACAAATCAAACGGTAGCAAACATTTCGATTATTTCACAGATTATTTCAAGCTTATTCTATTCTTGGGAGACACTACCCTTCACGTCTCACGCCCATATGTCACTGTCATCACTTAAGGACCAAAGATGGAGAGAACACTGTAGTTGGAAAATAAAAGGCTTGGTGACATGGCGATCGTACTGGCACATTGCTTCTGGATTCCCCGTATTGCTAGGAAGATTTATGGCCTTTCTGTGTGTGGTCTGTGACAAATGGCAACACGCTCAGGCACTTCCGGGAGAGAAACATACCTCCAGAGAAAATTTAAAAACCGGAAACGTTGTTTGTGAGTTTTTGCTCAATTTTGGGTTATTGTGAGTGCCACACGTTAGAAAAAGGACATCAGCCTAATGTTTCAAGAAGTTAGTCGGAGTAATTTTTGTTTTGGCGTCAATGTTTTAACACGTAGAAGCTGTTTTTCATATGCACCGGTAGAACATAGTAGGAGCAAATCTTCCAAAAATAAATATGTTTGGAAATATTTCTGTTATTCTTATATTTCTATTAGTATAATTCTTTCAATACTGAAAATAATAACTTCAAACCATTGCCACAACTTCTGGTAAAACTTGTTTAGGTGTATGTAAATTAATACACATTGTGTTTGATTTCTTATATCCATAATTTTTTTCAAATAGTAAATTCACGTAAATTGCAGGATAAGCGTTATATACAGAACCTATGAAACCGTAGAGCAGATGAAAACATGTTACGAAATATAGCTTGATTAATGACTTGCAAATCTCTCTGTTGAATTAAAACAGAGAAACTTGGATTACAATAGTAATTGAAACAACCACTGATGGATTGAGAGGAAATATTTTGACGTACTCATCAGTTAATGAGGTTTTCCTTCCTCGAGGTGTCTTATTTAGGCACCGCTATAGCCTAGATAATTTCTAATCTCCCGGCATTTGTGACAGTGTAGTGAACGTGATGTTTGAGAGCAGAGAAGGCTGGGGAAGGAATTATCGTATATGGTAGGTGGCCCGTTCCCTAGTCCGAGGCAAATACAAATTGCAATCGAGCTCCGACAATAAACAATTTTGCACACGAAATGTTAATAAATTATTAACTACTATCATAGTTCTTTATTATATAAGACAATAAAGAATTCATTTGTCTACGAGAGGAAGGTACTTTTCTCCAGTAGATTCAGTATATGTACAGTTGTGTGTAATGTTTTATAAAATTCAAAAGTAAAATGGTAAAGCAAAAGATAAAATACAAAATACGTTATATTATACCGGGAGAAATAGTTCGCTTCCCTGCCACCACAAGCGCCACCGACCGGAATGTTCAAAATATAATGTATTCTTTCAGCGCCCGCAGATGATATAGAGATACTATAGCAGCATACTTTTGGCCATTAAAATGCGACTTTAAATTTATGAATAAAATAAACTAGTAGTGCTATTGAATGGCGCAGAATTTCGCAAATTATTTTTCTATTTCCTTTGGTCTCGTCTAGCTACACGAACTTGCCACGTACTCTTGCCAACTGCCATCTATCGCCGCCCCAAATATTTTTTTTAATATCTTAATTTTTCGATTTAATAATAGTAGAACGTAAATTTAAATTAAGAATATTAAAGAACAGTTAAACCTCGGCCTACATGGCAATTTTCTTTGAAAAATTTGGAGACTTATTAAGAAAATGGCGTTTACTGTAAACGCGAAATTTGAACCCCTTTTCACAGAAAACTATTCAGTTTCCCAAAAACTTAATGTAAAGTCTTTTGTGGATCCCAAAACGTGTATTTTCATTGATATCTCGAAATCGATTATATTACAACGTATACGAGTATTCGTATTAAGCAAAACGTGTATTCGTATTACTCTGTATATACGTACGTATACGGGATAGTAAAAACGACTATATATTGAATTATTATTTGTTTGATCTCCAGTCTTCATAGTTATAAAAAGAAAGCGTAATCTTTGTGCGAGAGTCATTTTTGCATCGTGGCGTCATGTTTTTTAGGCGTCACAAGAAAACGCTAACATTATACACACGCAGCATTATTGAATGCCCCATTGATTATTTACCTTGCAGAAAATAATATTTGATGCAACCAGTTTATAATGTTAAGCTTTATTGCATGAGTACATGTTTTGAAAACGAGCGACTTTAGAAATGAGTTTTCAAATCCGTACGAATGCAATGAAGCAACATTGTAAAAAGTTGCATATGCTATATTTTGTAAAACAGCATTATAAATTTATAAAGTAATATTGGGAACAAAAGAAATGTAGCAGTTGGTAACAAAGATGTTGGTATTGTGACGTCACGCCGGGAGGACGATCAGGAAACGCGGAAAGGGAGGATGGGCGCTGAGAGCGAGCGGTGAGGGTAGGCAGTGAGGTCAGTCAGTGAGGGCGGGCGGTGAGATCGGACGGGAAACAAGGACGGGCAGTGAGAGCAGGCGTTGATAATGGGGCGTTGAGGACGGGCAACGAGGACGAATGCAGAGGAAGGGCCACTAAAGACGGGCAACGAGGACGAGCGCTGAGGAAGGGCGGCAGAGAACAGGCGGGAGGACGGGCAGTGAGGACAGGAGCTGAGGACGGGCAACAGAGGCGATGAGTGAGGACGAGCGGGAAGGACGAGAGATGAGTGCGGTTGGAGAGAAGTGGTTGTGCCATAAAATGCCATGTGTGCCATAAAATCCCATTTTATGATCAATTTCTTGTAGCAGAAAAGATTGTTAATAATCCTGATATAGAAGAAAGGGATATTTGTGTGAGAAGTGACACAGAAGAGAGGCACGTAATGTCTTCAGTGTTTTCTTATATGTATATATTATGAATAATTGAACATTTAAAAGACACTTTTCGTATATCTCACAAATCATCCAATTTCCACGTGCGGAGGTTGGCGAGCCTAACCTGCCGCTGCACCCGGCGACACTAGCGCCTCCTACAGCAGCGCCCTCCAGCTTCGCCTCCGGTGTCGAGTTGCAGGGCCCCAGTGGGCAGCCCGAAGGGGTCGAGTGGTGGCCGCGGCAGGAAGCAAGTCCGTTGGCTGCAGGCACCGCGTGATTTAGAGGCAGCCGACGGCAGCGCAGCGCCGCGGTGACTTACGGCGACAGCCCCTCCACTCCTCTTTTCTTTCTCCCGTTCTCTATCGCTCTCTATATCTGCACGTACATCCGCGTTCGCTATTTTATAAGATGGTACACGCGCAGCGAATTCAGATTCAACAGCTTACGGCATGAATAATCAATGTTTTATAAACTGTAACTTATACTAGTGCAATATTATTAATACAATACTTTATATTAAGGGTTCAATGTATAAACGTTCTGTCTAATGAGTTAGAATATATATTAAGCAATTCATTGATTATCTATCTGTCCTATTTTTTCGCTTTCCCTCCTCCAATTCATTTTTATCTTCCCCCTTTTCTCATTCATCAACTTTCTCTCTCTCTCTCTCTCTCTCTCTCTCTCTCTCTCTCTCTCTCTCTCTCTCTCTGTCTCTGTCTCTGTCTCTGTCTCTCTGTCTCTCTCTCTGTCTCTCTGTCTCTCTCTCTGTCTCTCTGTCTCTCTCTCTGTCTCTGTCTCTCTCTCTCTCTGTCTCTGTCTCTCTCTGTCTCTGTCTCTCTCTCTGTCTCTCTCTGTCTCTCTCTGTCTCTGTCTCTCTCTGTCTCTGTCTCTCTCTGTCTCTGTCTCTCTCTGTCTCTGTCTCTCTGTCTGTCTCTCTCTGTCTCTGTCACTGCCTCTCTCTCTGTCTCTGTCTCTCTCTGTCTCTGTCTCTCTCTGTCTCTGTCTCTCTCTGTCTCTGTCTCTCTCTGTCTCTCTCTCTGTCTCTGTCTCTGTCTCTCTCTCTGTCTCTGTCTCTCTCTGTCTCTCTATCTCTGTCTCTCTCTATCTCTGTCTCTCTCTATCTCTGTCTCTATCTCTGTCGCTCTATCTCTGTCGCTCTATCTCTGTCTCTCTATCTCTGTCTCTCTATCTCTGTCTCTCTATCTCTGTCTCTCTATCTCTGTCTCTCTATCTCTGTCTCTCTCTGTCTGTCTGTCTGTCTCTCTCTCTCTCTCTCTCTCTCTCTCTCTCGACGCACTCACTGAAGTACAATAAAACATGACCAATGTACAATAAAACTAAAACCAAAGTTTATTTCTGCGTTTGATGGTTCACTAAAAAGATCATCCCCGCCTCTCTCCTTTGAGTGTCGATCTGTTTTCCGTTTTCTCGCATTCACATGTCGTATTTCGTAATTTGCGGTCGTTCAATTTTGGGTGGTCATTGTCTGTGTCGCCTAAAATTCTGCCCAAATTTCGCGTCTTTTCGTTTCTAGGGTGTGTTTTAGCTTTGTCGATGCTGTCGTTTCTGTGAGAAGGAACTTCGTTTTCAAGTCGTCCGTTAGAAATCTTTCCCTAGCTATTATCGTGGTTACTTCTAGAGTTTTTTGAGGAAAATGGCGGTTATTTTCTCTACTTTGGAGTGCTAGTTTTTTAGTTTTTGTTTAGGTTTTTAGAGTTTAGTGTGTTGTTTCCGCGTGTATTGGAAATTAGTAACAGACATTTCTCACTCGGCAAAATTGTTTTACTTGAAAAATCACAGCTCTCTTGTCGCACATTTGAATCAACTGGACCGAGAGAGTAGCTCAATCCATCAACTGATGTCACTGCAGTGCCTCTGACCAGGAGGTCCTAGGTTCAAGTCCCGACATTGGCAGGATTTTCGTCACTAGCTAGGTGGAAATTAGCTTCAGTTTGGAGGAGAATTGTAGCGGCCGGCTACTTTGATAAGCAGTTGTCCGTGGTTTCTCCGATCAACACCAGGAGAATGCCCGAGATCTACCAAATGGGTCACGGACCGCACGAGATCTTTCCTTTCTCTTCTTGTCTTGTCCTCACCCCTTACACACACTAACATGCAGTATACTACCGCACATTCCGGGAGACTTAGAGCTTGTTCCATTTGCGGAGGCGCTCCGATGGTAGGAGATACCTTGTTGGGGAAAAGCTCGATCTCACCATCTACTTCCCAATGGAAAAACATCCACCACACTTACGGGACTAATAACCTCAGTAGATGACGCGTCCGGAATCTCTAACAATCAATCAATCAATCAATCAATCAATCAATTGAACCAACAGGAGAAGCGTTCATCGAGGAATTGAGAGAGTAGAAAAGGAGAGGGGTCTGTTTACTGATGCTATCTCGCAGTTGCTCCAAAGACGTCGCACGAGTTGAAAGGCAGGTGTTGACAGGGCGATTTACCGTCTGCATAAATGTTCCCATCGGCTAGGCCTCCTTCATCTCCAATTCAAATACACGGCCTCCTCCACCCGGCCCTATTCCCCCTCTCTCCCTCCGTACGCGCACACGCACGCATATACACACGCATAAGCAGGCACCCACACATACTCACATGTACGCGCGCACACGCATAAACGTGCACACATGCATAAATACACACACACGCATAAACGCGCGGACATGCATAAACAACCACACACGCATACACATACAATGCACATCTAGATGGAACTGTCGCAGTCGGGTACGGTTCGATTAAATAAAATCTTAAGGTTCTACGGAACCAAGCCTGCAAATCAACAACGCATAAAGTTGAAATGGTGATTTTGTACTAGTGGCAACCGTGAACCCTTATGGACTATTATAATGAATATATCCACATCCGTTATATTGATTATTTTTCTGTAATGGTTTCTTAATCTTAATAAACAGATTATATAACTGACCAAAATAAACACTACACCAGACGTTAATATATTCTTTATAATAGAATCTTAGACATTCACCTAGCGCGTCCAATATAGTTACTAATGCCTTCTTACGACATATCTAGAGTCAATATGCTGAACGACCATTATTACATCTAGAAAAATAGACGAATCTCTCCAAGGCGTTGATCGGAACCATGTGCTTTATTGCCCAAATTCGTCTTAATGTGTCGCTTTATGTGTAACCATTTATTGATAATTCACCACCATTTGAACCTAACTTCCATTAATTTGTTTTGATTTTTTTTTAAGTTTGGGGTCGAAACGTCGTAAGGTTGTTAGCAAGTTAAATCATTCGACCCGAAACCTATATACTTACATATAAACATGGCCGTGAATTTTCGTACCTTGATAGTTTTCGATTGTGAGACATTAAGAAATCTGTCTTGTATCAATTGGATTTCTCCCTTCTTTAGGATTCTTCGATTTTGACAAATATCAAATTCCCGTTCGAGAATCATTCATGAACGTAAACAGCTTAATACACACCTCTTTCACTTACATAAATGTGCTCCTTGCGCATCATGAGTGAAACGATCGCCTTTTGTTCGCAGTCAGAGCGTAACGTCGTTTCGCGGAAGTGTCCGTTGCCCGATTTAACAGAGTCCGAACTGCTCGTTAACACATCAGCTCGGGTATCTCATCACACATTTGCGTCATGTAACACGTATTAGTTCTCACCGTCAATCAAGCGAACTTGCGAAATGTTGTTTCGCAGGGGTTGCGCACCAGAAGCTGTAATTTTCATCGGCCGTCCGTTTAGCTGGCTATCGTCAAATTACCTCTTCTTGTTTCGCAATGTGTCTTGTGATTACTCGTGCAACCGCTGCTGATGCTTCCTTGGATAAATACAACGTGGCCCCTTCCAATCCTTATTAGCGATTCCGAAGTCGTACACTGCTTTGCGTCGCGATGTGGAAAATTGACTTGTCTCGAAACCAGACAGATTGTTCATGTTTCGTGGTGTCTTTAACACTATCGGTAATATTAAGAATACGTTTGTTGTGGCGTAGTCTACAAAAAAAAGTTAATATTTATTATTGAGTACATCTACATATTCTTCCATTCTTCCATTCTTCCATTGCGAATAACCAAATATCTAAAAAATGATGTTTTCAACACAGTTACTAAGAACGAACGGTATGTGAAGATAATTAGGTTCATATGTGAAGTTAGGAGTTTGTGGTCTGGGATAGGATATATAAATTTATTTTTTACTGATAGCTTTTTTATTGTTTTCGATATGGAGCTCGTCATTCACTGCATAACTATCTAGGATCGCGAAGACCGTGGTTACGAGGGAAATATGAAAACAGTTGAATGATGCTACATATTCTCTTACGGAGGGAATGAAGAAAGGGAATTATGGCAGGGAAACATGAAAATACTGAGTCAAGTTAACATTTGTTAATTGGTAAATAAGTAAATCTGAATGAATTAAATTAGGTCAAAAATAAAATTATCTAAGTTTCACGGGCGTTAACGGGTTCTAATAATCTCAGGCGACAAAGCTCCCTTGGCATTTTTATCGCCGCTCGATCATCAAAACCCTTATAACGCCACTGGAGCATAAATAACTATTGACAGGAAAACTGAAACAGACTGAAATTGTTAAAAAAAACTGTGATATATCACAGAATCTGCGAACATTTCAAGCGAATAAGTGAACAGGGCCGGCGGAAGAGGTGGGTACGCTGGGTAGTACTACCCACGCGAAAATATTCCAGGTGGAAGATGATTGTGTTTCACTGTATCCAAAAGAACCGATATTGAACCGGTTTATTGCTCGAGGGTTCCCAAGTAAACGAGGAAAGGACAATACTGATGAATCTTTCAAACAAACTTGAAAGAGAAGCATGCTGCAGCCTGCGAGTACTTCGGACGTAACCTCGAAAACTGAAAACCCGAAATGTTTAAAAACGGATGTAGAAGGAATCCCTTCTGTTTTGGCAAATAAAATAAATATAGAAATAAATTATTAATGTGTTTATATAAATTATTAATTCAAACTGTAAAATAAACTACACATTTTATTTCCGTTATGATAGTATATCGTTATTTCGTTATCACATCAATTAAAACACAAATATTTGAATTGCGTTCCATGAATAAATGCTTGTGTTCCATGTACGGCGAATGACGTAGAAACAGTCTTTTCGATCTTTAGATTCTCGTACATTTCTGTAAATGGTCAAATTTATCCACATGAAAATAAATTATTGAACATATTTTAAAACCACACACAAGTACAAACCAAAATGCGGATTTTGTGTTGTGTTACAATCAGAGAGGTAAAATTCCTTCAGGTACGTGAATAATAGGCGATCATTTTGTGTTGTAACGTAAATTTAAGAAAATCATAAACCCTAACAAGATTAGGCGATTGCGTATTAGCGTTAGATTTGTTCAAATAATTAGATGTTAACGTAATATCTCTTGCAAAATTTCTTTTTCACGAGCTATAAATATACTCACGGAACTCAAAGGCATATCAACTGCCATTTAACATAAACACAAAAAAACATGAAATGCTGAATGTATTTATACACAAGGAAAAATTTATTTTTTGGTAGACTATAATTTAAGAAAAGTAAATTAGTTGTAATTCTCATATTTTTTTACAATTTTTAAATGTAACTCTTACTTGGTTCGACATTGAAAAATCGTTTCTATTTTTGCAAACACAAGCAAACATGAATGTTAAGCAATTCGTTGGACTTGCAACATTTCTACAACTATGCGTTTCTTCTATCATCAAAATACGTTGATTGCTTCAAACGTTAAATAAATTGATTGAAACGTAGGGAACATTCAGAGCAAAACATACCTCCCCTTCCTTCATAGAAGCAGACATGTTCTTTTCAGTTCGATCAGGAAAGCAGAAACATGGACAATGAACTTTATTTTTGCCGCATGCCTTCCCATTTCTTCGAATGGTATCTAACCTGCTTCTAGTCTTCTCACGTTCTGCTAGACGTCTAACCACTTCCAACAGGCAGCGTTCAATCATTTCAAGATAGATTCCTGGCGATTCGTTCACATGGTGGGTATCACACAACGATTCACACGATCTTTGAAAGAACCCCCCCCCCCCCCCCGATTATTAACGGAATCGCTCGACTCGTCTTCGCAAAGCAATGGCGTTCTACAACCATGGGTGAGCACAGCGGTGAACCAGGCTGACACGTCGTGAAAAACCTCCAACGTCCCCCCAGAATGTTGCTACCATTAGGCACTCATCACCGAGCGATCTGTAGATTAACACATCTCCTCTCCTCGTTTTAGTCTTGCACGCGACGGTGTCTCGGGTAATAAATGGGCATTAGCACGCAAAGCCCTCCGAGTTGCAATTATAGCCCACGGAGACATCTTCCTTTGACACCGGGTTGACGAACAGTTCTGGAAAACAGTGGGCGTTTTTCAGGGACAGCTGCAGCGCTTTCGTTCATTTTTGCTTTCTCTGCGGAGTAGGGAGAAATATATGAAATGCTGCGCGAATAAAACAGCGAATTTTCGGCAGAAAAACTCTTATTTCAGGCCTCTGGCATCGAAAAAGTGGATAAATTCATATGATAAATTTAGAAAAAAAATCTCTTACATTTGGTGTAACTAGAATCCATGTTTTGTGGGTCCTTGATACTGAGAAATCAAAGACGATTAAACGCCCGCTCGCGCATATTTTTGTATAAATATGCACTAAACGATGTGTCTATCCTCCTGAAGAAATAATCCGACGCTAAAGCGAGTTTTAGAATTTGGCGTTTGACGGGTTTCTGAAATAAACGACTCAGTTCTGATACTTTAATTAGGGCCAAAAAAGCTCAGTGCCAACTTTGTTTTCAGGAAATCAATAAAAACTGTACGAATTCGTATTCTTGACATACAACCAGAGCCACCACTAGACAGATGTCACAACTACTTGGAAACTGTTTGGAACATCAATGAAGTCGTAGGCTTCCGCGGCCAGAGTCATGTGCGTGATCTGGTCTGTCCGAGCGACGCCGCGTCTAAGGCTGTGTTGCCGACGTTTCGACCATACTGTCGTGGTCTTCCTCATTCATACCAGGCCTGAGGAGGACCACGACGAAATTCAATGCCAAAATATCTAAGAAAATTTATAACGCAGCGTATAGCAAATTTAAATATTGGTGTAAAGATAAAGAAATATAAAGTACAAGTAAAAATGTCACGCTGGCGAGTTTCGGTGAGGAAGCAAAGAAGTACAAATCACTTGTGTTTCACGTTGTTTCAAATACATAAACTTTTACTTATATATGTCCTCTATTTTCATTGTCGTTATGTAAACAAAGGACACAACATTTAAACTTTAGAAAGTAACTATTATCTCCCGAGAAAGCAAGTGCTTAACTTAAGTCCCTCATTTGCTAACAATAAAATCCGCTCTTTCCCCCGGTCGTGGAAAAAATAAATTACAAATCATTATTTCTCAGACAAGGGAAATTGATGTGAAAATACATTTAATACTTCAGGTACTTATGTGATTTTATTATGCTTAACAGTCGTTTACAAAATGTTTTAAACATATAAAAGACTGAGGAAAAGTTACAAAATCTGTTACAAAATCATTATTGAAACATTATACTAAGTTATCATGTGCAATTGGGAAAAACGTGTACTGGTTTCCTTGATCTCAAGAATTTCTTTTCCAACTTTTAACCACAAATAGCTGAACAACGGATCAAAGTTAAATCAAAGCGAGGTTTACAACATTTGAAAACTAGACATTTTCTCTCCCGAAATATAGATAACTTTTTTTATTTCGGTAAACAAAATACTGGGCTGTTTTCTTAGTGTTTAGAAATACACAAACTCTGTTATTAGACATGCGCGACACGAATCTAATGTCATTGGGGTTAATTATTGTAGCGAGTTTAGTAATATATTCTTTTATTGAAATACCTTCGTGGGCTTCTATGATAACTCCTTGGTCTTTGGTAGGAAATACATCACTCACAGTAGCGTTGGCGTGAGTCTTCTTTGCTTGATTTTCAGGAGCTGGGTCCATCGGAAGGTTGGGTAAGTTGTTGCTTACATTGGAGAGCATTATGATTAATTGTCAGCCGCGTTAGGCTGACTTTAAATATATGTTAGATTAGATTAGTATTTATTCCTCTTTGGTGTAATTTCGGTAAACAAAATACAGCATTGAACACATTACCTTCAATGACCTCATATCTTGAACTTCATTCTGTCGTATATTTTTTGGCCTATCATTAGGTCTCCTTCAAGTTAGTTTTCAGGCAGAAAACTTTTGATGCTTTCTCTCTCTCTAGTTATTACTCGTTTATGATTCATGGAGCTTTTCTCTTTCCTAAATTTTCATATTTAGTTCAACGATCTTCCTCATTTCTTTTTATTGAAACACATTGGTTCCAATTGGGCAGACCCTCCTTATCATTATTACAAATACAAGCATTGTTTACTTTTATTCATTTCATCACCCACGTTGCATAACCATATGTTATTACTGGTTTCTTATCATTATTGCAGACCCATATGTTTCAACCTTTCTATCCGAACGCGTTCTTCAAGAACTGATACTCGTAGGGGGAAGACATTTCCCGACATGTAGCAATCCCACCGCCTCGCCATTCTCCCTCCTCGGGCAATCGTTCTCTTCTCCTTCGTCTTCTTCTTTTTCCTCTCTTGGGCCGTGAGCTCTCGCGTCGTCTTATTAGTCGCTTGAAGCCGGTTGATGCGCCTAGGTGATAAATGCGACTTAGCACGCCGGTCTCTCGGGCTCGATTAAATTATAATTTCGCAATGCTACTCCTCTCAGGCTTGCCAACCATACGCGACTTGTAATTAGCGACCGCGATCCGGTGTGCGTCTCGCATTAAGAGACCCGCGAACGCGAAAAAAAAAATGAAAACGAAATCGAGGGGAAAAAAAAAAGTCGATTCCGAACCGCGCCTTAGGGTGCGTAGCCTGTGGTGGTTTTGGTCGATTTAGTATTTCGGTGATAGCACCGGCGGACTACTTTTTACCGAGGACGGCTTGGAGCAAATTAGTGTGATCCGTATCTCAAGCCCTGCGAGACGCCTAGTCCGCACGCATATTTCTTCGCGGGAAGTTTCCCCCCCCCCCCCTGCCCGTTTTTCTGCGAGGCATCGAAGTGTTCGAGCTATCGACTTCGTTTATCATAATGATAATAATTACCAAACGACAGGGGAACTCAGAAATTGTCGGATGATGCACGAGAAAGCGACGAAGTACGGCAGGTGTATTACACAATATGAGTGATGATTGTTACGTTTAGGAAGGAACGTAGAATTAAGAAACCGTTTGTGAGGTTACCAAAGTGAAAAATGTTTTGAAATTGCGATGTATTAAATTTAATTTTTTGTGTTTTTATGACTTCATTTGTGGTGTGATGATAGTGTGTAATGTCGCTTGCGAAATTCGTTTACTTATTTGAGTGCTTGGAAGATCCCACATATTTCATCGATAACAGTTTTCGACAATTTTTATTTAGATAATTAATGATCATAAGAGAGACTTCTAACACACAGTTGGGCAGTTATTTATAATTCCCAACAAGCGTCTGGTACAAAAAAGTAATGTTTCTTTCTCATCTTACTACTGTAAGTGGTTTAGTGATTGTGTTGCATAAATCTTTAAAATGTTAAGCCGCAAATTCAATAATAAAAGTAATTACGAATTGTTTCTTTTTAACAAATTGAACATAGCTATTTATTACAAACTTCACATCTTTCCATGTCGTTAATTTTGTTACGTGAGACATACGAATGCAAAATTTATTTCCATACAAAACTTCCTAATCCGAGAATAGTGCACAATATATTTAAAAGCAAGTATGAGAATAATTGAATGAAAATCCACCAATGAATTCATTGTATAGTTAGACAACAATTTTAATTATATTCAATTTTGGTAAACAAGATTTACACTCCCCATAATGTCTCTGAAACAATGCAGATGTCTGGCATTTGAACAAGATGCTTTTATGTTTTAAAGAGATCCGTTCCTTTTACTCCGTTTAAACCGTTCGGAAGCAGACTGTTTACCCACGTAAGATCATTTACATGGAAATAGAATGTGAACTGTTAAAATTAGTCCAGAACTCTTCACAGCAATGTTGAATGAGCAATACACTTAAAAACGTACTAAAATAAAATAACATTATTTAATACCGTAATGTAGATCTAGATGACAAGCTAGTGTCAAAAACCCTGACATCATCGAGATTCAAACCCTAGGACCTGCCAGTCAGAGACACTGCAGCAGTGACGACTCGTGAACCAACGTTCTGAGTAGGCAAAATTATACTGTGATGTCTACACGTCTCCTCTTAATTTGTCTGGTTTTATCCACATTCTTGTTATGTAGCAGCGTTGCGAATTCGTGCTGCTCTGACAATAATTCAGAAATCGGATTTAATTTTTCTTTTAGTATTTGAAATTCACTGAATAACAAATGTAATATATTTTGACAACTCATGTTTGTGTAAAGATTTTGATTCAATCATGTGAAAATATCCATTTTTATTCCCAATACTCTCCTCAATTGTCAATAAAATACACGGCCAACAATAAAGCTTATTTATTTATTTACGTCAGAAACACTGTGTGTGACGAGCTATGGGGATAAGATACGTTGATGTGCAGAAGCAAAAGAAGGGGCCGTCTCAGCATTTTCTCGAGGATCATGGAAATTGGAAGAAAACCAGATCGAGATGGGTGTCATTGACCCAGAAGCTGAAGTACAATACTTGTTAGAAATTCTTAATATTAATTCTGCCTTAATATTACCGTAAAATCAGATGTCGTAACACTAAGAATCCACAGCCTACTAATTTAAAATGAAAAAATGAACACTTCTTTTAATATAATTATTAATTAATTATAATAAATTTCTCCGCTTGTTAACTCGTCAACAAAACAGTCAATACGCGCGCTGCACGACTTGCATGTAAGAGAGAATCGGAGCCTTCCGTGCGGGCAGACAGCAAGGGAATTCGCTGGCCTACAGACAACGCGCATGCGTCAAGATTGGGCACAACTACGGTACGTTCACTACAAGGCCTTTTCTAAGAATACGGTACAAAGCCAGGCAGCAGCCGGGCGTCCCTACCCTGAGATGTTCAAGCGAACGAATGTCACTGCGGGAAGAGACGATATAGATCGCATGGAGCACGGGCTGTTAGAAAACACTTGAAATGGGAATATGACTCGTGCCACGATAATCAAATATTCTTAATAAATTTACGAGTGAATAATTCCTGCACCATATTAAAATGATCAGACATTTCATTTTTTTGTATTATTGTGAAATGTAATAAACTAGTACATATTCATCAGGGTGGCAGCCCAAGAAATCGCCACTGCACTGCAGTGACATGAGTTCATGTCCAGAGCCATCTTTACCGATGTGATAGCGAAAAAAGTAGTTTACGCAACAAGGGCGGGAAGCAGGTGATTCACGCACGAGTCGAGGGGTTAATTAATATATATATCATTCAAGATGTATCTTTACAAATTTTCATTAAGTTCAATTATTATTTGCATCAATCTCTTTTCACTATATGCATGGCCTCCTGCAATAATCAAATAAAAAAGGGTGAAACTTTTCACTTCTTAGGAGATTATATTCAATTATAATTTCATATGGGTAAATCTCCTCTGATTGATTGGTATCTTCCATTCCTTGCACGCTATTGGCTGATATTTCTTGAGTGGCAGAGTCATATTAAGATGAGTTAACAAACCAAAAGATGAAAACAAAATTTGGTAACGATCATTCTATCCGCATTTAATGTACCATAAAGTGTCCATCACACGTTCAAACTAATCAGTGACTTAAACAATTACTCTTTAGATAAGATTTGTTTGACCATCCGTAACTACGAAACACATGACCAATTCTGTCCAGAACTAAATAATACGTAATATTTGAAATATTTCATTGAAAAGTTGTTAGTAAACTGCTTGTCACTAAACTAATAAAAATGCACTGAAGACAAGATTTATTAAACTGAAATTCTGTTATTTTTAATATCTTCATTGCAGGTGTAGACTTCATTTGGCTCGCATCTCAGTGGCTAACGTATACCAACTTTCATTATTTATTCAGTTTGCGATTCCTCTCGTCAGACTACCAACTCGTTATTTAAATAAACCTTAAAATCCCCGTTGTAGAAAATGTTTTCCTCACATGCGTGTCGAGTTGATTGTTATATATGAGTCCACTTTAAACAAGTGATTAATTTATTGAACGCAATCATGAAAATTTTCTGATGAATACATAGGTCCTTCCAACGTTGTACGGCGCGAGATGAAATGTCGAGTGTTTCTCAAACATAAATATTGGAGATTAATGCGTTAAGGATTGAAATAACGTATAATTTCTATGACGCCCACTGAATACGCAAGTTTTTCACAGGATATGCTTTCTGTAGGTTTTAGAGTATAAATAACATGGCAGTGCACGCAGTGTTATCTTGTTATGAAAGGAAATTGACTACCAAAGGAGGAGCCGTGTCTTAAATTACCGCATAATGACCAAGTCCAAGTCGGTTGTTGTATCGTCTAGACAAGCAAAAGTAATGTGACGAAATGACATATTGGGAGCTTTCGTGGCAAAAAACGTGCACTGCGCCCAAATTACACGATTGGGGGCTATTTGTCTTTCACCGACATGCAACAGTTTTACGTTAACATTAATCGGAAATGCGAGGTACTTCCAGACCTTACTTAATTCATGTAAAATGGCAAGCTTGTGTGTTTGGATATTTTTTCGCTTGTTAACTCTCTGAGATAACAATAAATATTGCACAGGAGGGGGAAAAAGTCGTCACATTCTCAACGTGCCAATTCTTACGATAAGGTGTTACAATCAGGGTTTCATAAATCGTTCATATTCTGTTAGCTGCCCTTCACTTAAATATATTACGTGAATAAGTAGTATGCACATTGAGAAATGAACGAGAAAAAACTAAGAATTTCAGATCCAGTTTTTCATACGTAATATCAGAGTAGTATTTTTGGATCTGAGAATATTCAGGATATTCTTAGACCTTAATTACGATTCGTTGATGAGTTAAATTAAAAAAATAAAACATTGTTTTTAATTCCGAGAACTTAAATTTCAAATTACGTATATCATACAGCATGCATCATTTAATTTTCATCACATTTAACAATATTGAGATGCAAAATTGCATTCACAACGAAATTACTTGAAAACACGTTGATTAAAAAGTCAGTAAGAAAAAATAAGTTTCAGAGAGAAATTTCTTAGATTTTGTAGAGCCGTTAAAAAAATCAACAGTCCCCCATCCGAGACCAAATTTGTCGCAATTGGTGGACTGGCAATGATCAAACCGTAAGTTACGGGCAAACACACAGACTAGAAATTATTTTCATTTGGGGTTGAAAAAAATTTCGAAAACGTATTCTTTTTCAATGTATATAATTCAATCGCAGAAGAACTTTTTTTCAAGAAAAATATGTTTCCTTTCATATTAAAGTCATCCTTGTCAACCATATGAATCACGACCTAGAGATTCACTTTACGTCGGAAAGGCAGTAATTCTAGTTATTCAAGGCGCTTCATAATTGTAAGTGCCTTAACACATTCACAGTAGTTACTTATGATAAGAGTATAAAAGTAACATTTTATTTTGCGTGTAGGAAAGATTTCGACACGAGAGCAAAAGACGGAAAGGCGCAAGTTGACTAGCAAAATAAAATCACTTTTATCATGTCTATCATACACTATTTTTTAGACATGTCATTTAATTGGGTGCTATGTTACATTAAGGTCAGGCACGATTACACGAAAGTACTTTGTTTTCTTTGTTACATGCAGTTTTCTCTTAACCTCAGCGCATCGTCTAACTTTTAGCACAAGTTCTAAAATAATTCTTTATGTCACAAGTCCTCTAAATGAGCCTTTAAGGGCGAAGCCGGAATATTAACTGGGAGGCGGAGAGAGAGCAAAGCCGAGTGTGATCAAACTGTTGGATTTTTCTGCTAATGCAAGATGATTGAGAAAAATTTTCGGGAATTTCGAAGTATCAGAATATATTTTCGTGCCAGATGATATTCTGGAGAAAGCAGAAACTGCAAACACTATTTTGATGCATTCTAAATATGTATCCACTTATGAGAAAACTTATGACATATTTTGTGATTGGTGAACGAAAAGGAATGTTTGAGGCATTAACGAAGAGGTTGTGCTAGCATACTATTTTCCCTATATCTGTACCAAAACAATTGTAAAATAAATTGTTTATATTTATTCACAAAAATTGCGTTCTGTGTCAACGTCATAATTATCCCAATATTTATGATCACTGATAAAATCTAAAATCGAAATCCCGCTAAAATATCCATTAAAATCGACTCTTCAGCATTTTAATGGCCATTGCTATGGACGCCCTCTTAAAGCGTTGTTTATGTGGTTGGTTGCTAAGCGGCTAAGTGCGTGTTTACCAACGTAAATAAAAAAACTGAACTTTTAGCACGCTTTACATGTCCTAAAAGTGATTTTTAACAAGTGGCTGTCTAAAATAAATGCATTTTAATATTAGTTTCAGAATGTTCAAGAAACATCTGGCTAAACGTAATGCCTATCTATTTGCTTCGAGAGAAATCGAACGAGAAATTTCTGACCTCTCTAGGTGCCGTATGAAACCGATTTTTTTTTTAAATGTTTTTAAAATCTTCTGGTTGGATAAGTAAAAAAATCAAATCCTCACCGGGAGACCAGAATTAATGGAATGGTGGTCCGTAAAGAGTGTGACCGGGATGATGTATGGAGGTTACTCGGTAACTATATAAAGATAACTATGCAATCAATTACATATTTTAAAAAAAGCCGAAGTGAATATTGCAAGAACATTGTACAGTGTGCATAAAGAACAACAGTGCTTAAATGTAGCTTCACTATGGGCACATTTTGTTAAACTCTTCTTTTGCTTATTGTAGTAGGAGTAGATGTAAGGGCGAGTTTCTATTTTGTTAGCATTGCGGAAAAAACAAATTTGCAGTTCGTTTACCGCTGCAAATAAGTTTTCTATTACTCAAGAACGAACACGTGTAATTTTTTAAATGTTGCTAATCTCGCGCTTTTTTAAAATTCAATATTTATTTTGATTATCTTTTAAAACTGTAATTCATCTTTTAACTATTTATAGTTAAAATGTTGTGAAGGGATTCTGGAACTCAAGAAAACGTGCGCAGATGATCTTCTCCCTCATACATCATATACATTTTTTTTACAGTTTTTTACTAAATAAATGAAATATGTAAGAAGAATATCAAAAAAATAGCTATTCTATAACGGAGCACGTTATGGAACGTAAAATGGAGGGGCAACCATCTCCTTGGAGCCTTGCTGTTGGATGACATGAATTCTTTCGTAAGCAATGGCGGACTGAGTATGGTGGAAAGCTGTGTGAAAATAGTCGGAAATGCTCAATGAAATATTTGCATTTTCGGTTAAAATCAAAACTGCTTTGGATTTTTCCCAAGGTGCTGGGTATCTAACAAACCAGACCCTTGTCACATGGCCGGAGGCTTCATAGTTTTCTTTTCATTTCTGTGCGCTTTGGAAATTGGTAAAACAGAAGTAGTTAATACTATTATTGTTGTTAAGAAACTTCTGAAAATACTTCCATTCATATTTAATGTTGTGATAATATATTTTTAGTTAAACACTGTAGCTGCGGTCTCGAATAAATGAAAAGTGAATTCGATTACCAATTTTGACTAGACAGTCATAACAAGCAAAGAAATGCATTGAAATTCTTACATGCTATTGGCAGAAATTGCTTATCGAAAAGTTAATCAGCTACTAATACAACACGAGTTTGCTAACGATAGTATACTATCATGTGTATTTTCTAATTCCAAAATATGAACAACCGCCACAAAATATGCAAGTCGTTTTCTCTCAATATTCTTCGTAACTTTCGTCTTTATGATTCACTACGACTCCCAGATCCCTTCCATTATACAAACAATATGACAAGTTAATTTTCACGTTATTCTTCCGTTTATAAATCTGTCAAAAAGCTTACAATGTAAAGAATCCAGCTTTATGAGCATGCATTAAACGCATCTCATGGAGAATCTTAAATGATCCCTTGAAGAAACGCTATCCTCTCTGCATGAAGTAGTAAACAAGTTGTTTCATAACAGGACCCCGTTTAAAATCTAGGAATTGCATTATAACTGGGAAAAAATAATAATATTAAAATTTAAAATGGGACACTACCGTATTTTTAATAGCAGCTACTCAAGAAAATTAATAATTCTGCAATTGACAAATGGGATGCAGCATTTAGCATTTTCTTTAAATTCATTTTGAAGAAAATATTGTTTTGGGGAAATTTCACTATCAGAGAATCTACCATAAAATATCACAACGTAATAGTAATACTATAAAGCATAGTAAATTTTGCTACATTCTTACAGCATTATATAAACTAGTCATCGACGACTAGTCGAAATTTGACTGTAATTGTTTTTAATTTTAACGTTATTATTACAAATTGCGTGTGTTATGTGTCAACTACACATTAAAATATAAAACACATGGATCTAATATTCAACATATAAAATAAAAGCTATTTTGCCTTCATATACCTTCCACACACTTCAGTCAACGATGAAATTGGAAAATATAAATAACATAAAATTCACAGCTAGAAACTCATTCTGTAAATGTCAGTAAATATTTGTTGACAACTTTACTCTGCGAGACTATTTGTTCACAGACTTGTATATGTTTGACATCGCCAGTAGGTCTTAAGGATGTAAACAAACGACAGACTATTACATATTTGGCATCTGGAGTATGAACGTAAATAATGTTTTATTTAATTTAATTTAATATATTTGTAACAGTTATACACATAACTGTTACCTTTTGCACTCTTCCTCCGTATAAACTTTACCTACGCCAAATCTTACACTCCTACGTGCACCCAATATACAGTACAAATTTTTATTTTCACGTATTAATATATGGATTATCATAAAAACTATTTTATTTTTGTTTCTTAAATATAAAAGTGTAATGTATATTTGACTAAATGTATAATTTATGTGTATTGAGGAAATTAACAAAGCTAACAATAATACATTAATTTCATCAATACATCTGTCATTATTTTCATTGTTGAACTCAATGAGGAAGCACTTTAAGAAAATCCAGAGTACATAATGAAAATCACTTCATAGATTTCATACAATGATTTTCGTGCATAATTGACTTTATTGAATGTTGTTGACAAATTTGTGACTTAAATAAATCTCATCCTAACCGAACGTCAATGAAAATGAACGTGAATAGCATATGTCATCTCTTTGAAGCGCAATGTGCCAGAAAAATTATTTCCTTCGGGATAAATATCAGTCATAAATTGTAATGAGGAAATTCTGACCATGTGTTGTTTATGCAAGTTACAGATAAAATAAAAGACGCCTTTAAACAACCAGCAACATATTCTTTAAACAGATACATTAAAGTTATTTTTCATTAATTTATCTTATTTATCCTTTCAACATTTTTGTAGTAGAATCTTTTTTAAAGTTTGTATCTAAAAATAAATACAAATATTGCTACAATCTGGTTTTGAAGATTTTTTAGATTCAATTTTTGAAAAAGAAATTAATAAGAGTTGATCTAAATAAGAGTGTAAATATATAAAACTAATGAATTAAAAATAGTTTTATGTGTTTTTTGAAATAAATGTCTCTATAATTTAAGTAATAATAATAATAATAATAATAATAATAATAAGAAGAAGAAGAAGAAGAAGAAGAAGAAGAAGAAGAAGAAAAATGATTTAACCAACACTATATTCCTTAAAATGAATTGCTTATTACAAATTTAAGAAGTAAGTGCACAATTCTGAGTTTTTGAAATCGTATGATATAATAAATTTGACTGCAAGCAACACACAAACGTTTAAAAACGCTTCTTCGTAAACGCCCTGTGGTTCTGTCGCGGTCCATCCGATTACTACGTGTTAAAGGGGGCTTAGGTCTGTACTGGTGGTCCTCCTTCAGGCCACCAGTAAAAACTCCGGAATGCCTACTCGCCTGACAGTTGACAAACGCCTCTCTGCCACCCGCCCCAGCGGCGAATGAAATTTTAAAAAAACTACTTTAAAAAATATATTTGATGACAATTGTTTTGTACCAAGGTGATTTTTTTTCAAAAGTTAGCTTCCAAAATTTGACATCCTGCGTATTAGAAGTGCACTCTAATTTACTATTATCATTATTTTTAAAATTATGTGACTGATTAATCTTCATTGGACGTCGGTCTGAATGAGTTCTTAAAAAATCGAGAAAGAATACGCGATTATTATTATTATTATTATTATTATTATTATTATTATTATTATTATTATTATTATGTGCAGTGCAGTGGAGTTGTGAAACTGAAGGAAACGAGTGTGTAAAAAATACATTACAGCTCGGTGTTTCGCAGTGCGGTGAAGTGAAGTTGGTGAAGTGCAGTGCTACGGTGAAAATTGTAAAGTTGTTAAGTTCTGTAATGTTAAGTTAGTGTATTCTGCCACCAGGTTCTGAGACTTAATTGCAGAATTATTAAAATAAATCTAAGTCTAAAAACGAGAAGATACGCTCGCTCAGCGGCTGCGTCCTCGACCCGGAGGTCCGAGGGTTGAATTGAATTGAATTGAATTGAATTAATGCCTTATTTTACGTGGCGAGACTCAGGCCATTAGGCCTACTCTTCCGTCTGACCACGCAAATTTCGCTACGCTCCTTTCACCAACTAGCAGAGAAAGGAGGTATTTCTTGGGCGAGAAACAGGCGATTTTGAATTTAGCTCAGAGGCGTCATTTAGGCTTGAGGATCTTTTACATGCAAGTAAATCTACTAACATGGGACAGCCGGCTTTACTTCCTCTCCGAAGGAAGGCGTACGAAGGATTTTTTCGCCCTTCGGGGTTCGAGACTCAACGACAGTAGCGGATTTTCCGCACCAACTAGAGAAAGCTGGAATTCAGCCTTTTCGCTCGGGAGATGCCGATGATCTTCCCTCGCTGGATGACGAGATTTGAAGCCGACCTGCACACGTAAGCTTCCGCGGCTCGATTCCAATAAATTCTTGGCTCTCCGGGAGACGCCGCGTCGTTGGCTGAGAGACCGACATGTCAGACGAAACGTCCTCAGGGCAGTGAGGAACTGTCACTGCCCTGAGGAAGCTTGCGACATGTCAGGCGAAACGTCGGCTTTTCAGCCAACGTTTTTAAATAATTTAAAGAATAAGCGACTTTTCTTAATACGTCCAATAGTTCCGGCAATGTTCCGGTTGCGTTTAATAAGAACTTCTGCATCCTTGGCCGAAACTATCCCCTCCTTGTTTCTTAGCGGTCGATAGTAGAACGGTTCACTAGCTTCTCGATTTGTAGTTTGAGTTGGCCGGATATTCGAAGCACGATGTCTGGAGGAGAAGTCTAGCGGTTGGTTGCTCTCATCGGTAATTTTCCGTAGGTTCTCCGTTCGACACCAAGTGATTGCTGGAGCAGTACACTAAAAAACGGGCCACGGACTGCGCGCGATCATTCCTTCCTCTTCCTTGTCCCATCCTCACCCCTCCCTACACACATTTTCACTATCATGCACTACTACACATATCTGGAGCTTTAAACTTGACCTGGCTGGAGCTCTGGTGGGACAGACCTGGTTGGACAACCACCCTCCTAGCCAACGGTAGGTCATCATCCAGCCGAGGAAGACGACCACCACCACCCCCTCCCGTCGAAAACATGCACTACACATACGGGTCTTGTGACGTCTATCACTATCAATCAATCGAACTATGTGACATGCATGATATCATTTAAATATCTAATACTGAGGGAAAAATTGCATTGAAAAGAAAATGCTGTCTTTCATATTGGAGGAGTAGGAAACGTACAAAAATGAATGTGAACTTTTGCAATATAAAGAATTTCAGGAGTTGTAATGAAACAATGAACCGTACCAAATTTGTCAATGCAGTTATATTAGAGCGAAACATTTTTTAAAAAATCCAGTAATTTTTCAGGAAACTTTGAAAATGTCTCATAGGCTTCATATAAGGTAACACACAAGTTGTTTTACAGTAACAAAATGTTTCTAAGCAAAAAATAAATTCAAAACATTTGTTCACTTATTGAACAGCATAGCCAGGTGTTTCTTTCTATCAGAATTGGTTCATCCTGCAAATGTGCCATATTCATTTTGATAGTCATGCAGCAATGAAGTAATTAATTTAAACGTAAGTCTTAACGCTTTATAACATCGCATCGGCGAAAAAAAAACTCTTTGTTCTTTATCTCATTGAATAAAATGAACTAAATATGAGCTGACAGGTTCTTTAATGAATTATCTACTACGTGAAATACAATTGTAATAATTAATACCTTTTGAGTTGTTCTCTTGACATATGCCTGTGTTTAGTTTCAAGAGAATTAGCCAATAGTTTATTTTTAGAAAAAAATGATACTAATTACTACACGCATTTCCTTGACACAGTAGTTAGTACACGACAAGTAATGAATAGAACTTTTAGAGAATAATAGAGATATTTACTACTCCGTAATCGCACAATCGTTCCTATGAATACCCGAATGCTTGCTTGAAGAATTAAAATCCATTACGAAGAGACCTGTGGTATTCGGCAACTTGATTAAGACAAGGGACCGTCAACACTCATTTTCATCACCGCCCAAAATACCTCATAATGTCTGAATTATCCAGCTCTCTTATTCTCCTCTGCGTCCCTAGTTATCAACTCATTCAGATTTCGAAGCCGACGTCGCCATATTTCAAAAACGACTTTCTCTCCCCTTTACATTACAACTCCCCCGTATGAAACAAGGAACGTAACAATGTAATAACTCCATTCCACCTTCCGACCCCGGCTTAACCGCTAGCTTATTAATTTCCCCAATTAGTTCTCCGGGAGGGAATAATTTTTCAGCCGCCTTTGTGCCGGGCTCCGACAAAAACCCCCGCTCAGGTTGACCGGCCCTCGCATGCTGCCAAGACGGGGTGCCGGGGGGGGGGGGAGGAGTTTTTTTCTTTCCCGGCGCTCGTGCTGCCCCGTGACGCTAATTGTGGCCGGGTGGCGGCGTCCCAGGCGACGCGCGCGACGCGTGGCGTTTGTCAACTGTCTGCGAGCCGCGGGTGGGCCGGTGACGGCGCCGCCTCCCAAATGACCGGTGGCCGCCCGGGTCCTAGTACGTTTGGGAGGATGGCCACGAGGAAGTACAGACGGCCGTGGAGAAAAAGTCCGATTGTACGGGAATATCTGCTCAGTTCCTTACTGCTTGGGGTGGACGGTCCAAAACAGATCCCAGCACAGTTTCTTTCCTATATCTACGTCTCTATCCCTCTCTATCTGTATCTACCTTTCTATCACTCTATCTCTGTATCATTCTCTATCTCTCTATTATTCTCTATCTCTCTATCATTCTCTATCTCTCTATCATTCTCTATCTCTCTATCATTCTCTATCTATCACTATCTCTCTATCATTTTCTATCTCTCCATATGTTTCTCTCTCTCTCTCTCTCTCGCTCTCTCTCTCTATCTATCTATCTATCTATCTTTATATCTATTTTTCTTTCTTTTTTCCCTATATCTTCCTTTCTTTAAGTCGCTTCTACTGCTGGGTTCGGGTAATATATGACATAGCTGATAGAATATTACATGCACGTACATTGAATTGCAATACATGGTTGACTTAACACTATATGAGTGTATAAATACCATCCATTACTTTACACTTCCTTGCAAAAAATAATGCAGCTTTGTTTAAACAAATAAGTTACATTACAACAGACATGAATGAGAGTTGTTTGCTATTTCTTACAGGGAATTACATGTAATAACTTTTTTTAGGTACCAGTTAATGTTCGATCGAATGTTCGATCGAACCGCTAGAATTCTTCTCCAGACAACAGCTGAATTAGAGCTACGTAGCTGGTATCAAAAATCCTGCCATAGTCGAGACTCGAACCCTACGGCCTCCCAGTCACAGGAACTGCAGTGACATCAATTTTTGTACTGAGCCACCTAAATTGGTCGTTTTTTCGAATAAGTGTACTCATACGCAGTCTTAGAATTCATAATGCAACTCATTGTTTGCGATTGTTCTTAAAGGGCAGCGCCCTAAAATAGTCTTTTCGATCATTTATTTGATTACGTTAAGTCGATCTTACAACAGGACAACACAGTGAACTTTTACAGTATTTAATTTTTAGTCTCGGTGTAATTTTTCTGCCGGAAGGAAGGATTGAGTATGTTCATTACACCTGAAATGACTCCAGTCCCCGGGGAGACAAATAAAAAGCGGCAAAGTGCGATTAATTGATTAGTGATACCGAGCGCGTTAATTGCCAAGACCATTACTCCCGTAAGTAGCGCATGTTTTCATCGCGGGAGCTGGTGGTGATCTTACTTTAATCTCTCCAGGTGAGATCCGGTGCCGACCTACGTAGGCTTACGGTGATTTTTCCCAACAAGGTATCTCCCACCAGCGGGGCAAGCTCGAAGCGCCCGACCGGTCTCCAGGCATGTGTGCGTGCGTTAGTGTAAGCGTGTGTAAGGGATACGGATAGGACAAGGAAGAGGAAGTAAAATCGCGCTCGGCCAATGCCCGTTAGTTAAGGTGCAGCTTTGGCATTGAATTGAATTGAATTGAATTTGCCTTATTTTACGTGGCGAGACTCAGGCTATTAGGCCTACTCTTCCGTCTGACCACGCAAATTTCGCTACGCTCCTTTCGTCAACTATCAGAGAAAGGAGGTATTTCTTGGGCGAGAAACAGGCGATTTGAATTTAGCTCAGAGGCGTCATTTAGGCTTGAGGATCTTTTACATGCAAGTAAATCTACTAACATGGGACAGCCGGCTTTACTTCCCCTCCGAAGGAAAGCGTACGAAGGATTTTCTCGCCCTTAAAAATCCACGGCTTCGATCGGATTTGAACCCGCGAACTTGGGTACAACAGTCCGGTACGCTAACCGTTACACCATCGCCGCCGCCTTTTCACCGCATTAACCTGATATTATGAAGAAGCAACGAAAAACTACCTCTCAGACCAACAAATCCCTCCAGATTCCTCGAAATCACTCCAATTCTCCTCCAGACGGTAGCTGAATTCGACTTAACCATGTAACTAGTGTCCACAAATCCCGCCACTGTCAGAAGGTGAAGTCTTCCCGGTGAAAAACATGGGTCTTTTTCTGTTGAGAGGAACCATTAATTACACAGCCGCACAAAAACACGTTGTCACACCCAAAGACTTGCCACATGTTTCTCCATGTATTTCGACGTTCCGAATCCGAATTTGAAGCCAGAATTGCATCAAGACCCTCCAGTTTTTATAAATCTCAAAAATCCTGTGAAATTCACAATTTACAATGTCTCGGTGGTTTTTCGTGATTAAGAAAACTGGAGGGGGGAGGCGCAATCAGATTCAGATTGAGCCCTTTTTTTTCTTTTCTTTTTTTTTCGTTAATCGGCCGACTAGGACCACGCATGCAAGCATCCTGCATTTACCGTCGCTCAGTTTTTATTTATTATCACGGTGGCAGGTGCTTGCGACAATTTTTTGGGGGGACCAGCAATTGAGCCCTTTATAATAATAATATTTATTTTTCTGCTAATGAGCTTTCGCTCGGTGGCAGAGTTTACAGCACATATACAGAGATAATAATGTTTCATATATATAATATGAAAAGTACAACTAAGTAAAAACTAACAAAGTAAAACTAAGGAGAATGTCTAAAAGACCTAACATACACAGTTATTTGGCATCACACGCAATTCTCTTGGCGTTTCCAGAAGCAACGCACACTGGAGGGAAAAGTCACCAGTACTGCAGCAGGTAAATTGTTCCAGTCAGTTATTGTCCGGTTGGCAAAAGAGTATTTACCTACGTCGGTTTTTTGATTCCTATATTTGATTTTGTATGGATGATCTCCTCTTCCGAATATTGAGGGTGCCCTATCCTAATTCGAATGTCATTTAACGCTTTACATCCAGTGTAGGCTTTGAGAAGGTTTACTAGTCTAGCGATCTTTCGACGTTTGCCTAAGGGTTCCCACATCTGAGTTTGATCAATGTTTTTTCCAACAAGTTTTATTGCTCTATTTTGAATACGGTCTAACAAATTTTGCGCGACGACATATATAGAGAAACAGATGTCAAGACTTCGGGTCTGAAAACAACCCCCGAAAATCACAAAATACAATGTCACGAAGGGTTTTTGCGATTTAAAAAAAGCTGGAGGGCAGTAGAGAAATTCTGATTTCATATTCGGATGCAGCGCGTCTACATACACCGAGAAACATGTGTCAAATCTTTCGTTGTGACTACTTTGTGTGTGTGTGTGTATTTTTACGCGCCTGAAATGACTCACTCTCACGCTGAAACAAGTAAAAAGTGGCACCGTTTGAAGTTACATTTTTTTGTTTCCGGAGGTGGTCGTCAGACTGGAAGACTTGACAGATATTTCTATATGTATGTTGACGCGTAAAACCTTAATCCGAAGCCAGAACTGCGCCACCACTACCCGCCAGTTTTTTTTGCTATGTTTGCAATTCTGGCTCCAGATTCGTATTCAGAGCGTCTACATACACTGAGAAATTTAAAATTGTCAAATCTTTATCAGTGACAACTTTGTTATGTGTGTGTGTGTGTGTGTGTGATTTTTTCACGCCTGGAATGACTCACTCCCTCACACAAACGAGTAAAAAGTTGCGAAGTTTGAAGTTGTATTTTTTTTGTTTCCGGAAGTTGTTGTGAGACTAGAAGACTTGACAGATGTTTCTATACGTATGTCGACGAGTTAAATCTTAATCCGAAACCAGAACTGCCCACCACCATCCGCCACTTTTTTTCTACTTTTGCAAATCTGGCTCTAGATTCGGATTCAGAACGTCTGCATACATTGAGAAACACGTGTCAAACATTTGGGTCTGTCAACTTTGTGCATGTGAGAATTTTTTCACGCCTGGGATGACTCACTCAGTCACGCAAACGAGTAAAAAGTGGCGAAGTTTGAAGTGGTATTTTTTTCGTTTTCGGAGGTTGTCGTTAGACTTGAAGACTTGACAGATATTTCTATATGTATGTCGACGCGTTAAATCGTAATCCAAAACAAAAACTGCACCACCACTACCCACCAGTTGTTTTTGTTTTTTTTGTGCTATTTTTGCAATTCTGGTTCCAGATTCGGATTCAGTGCGTGAGAAACACGTGTCAAACATTTGGGTCTGTCAACTTCGTGCATGTGAGAATTTTTTCACGCCTGGAATGACTCACTCCGGCGCGCAAACGAGTAAAACGCGTCGAAGTTCGAAGTTCGCCGGAGGGCAGGGCCGTGACCCGCGCTGGCGCCTGCTGCCTTAAACGGCCCACGCGACGGCGCCAACGCCAGCCCAGTAAGGCCGACGCAGCCCAGGCGCGTGCCTGGCGCCAGACCCGCTCCTCGGGACCCGTTCGCTGACTCACGCGGATGAGTCGCCGGCGAGACTGTGGATTTATTCCCGGCTGCGCAGGGTCAGACGCGCGGACCCCGGCTGCAGCGAACCAACCCCTTGGGTGACCCACACCCAGCTGATGGTCTTTTCCTCCGTATTTCTCTAGAATTTCGTATAATATTCTCGGGAGTCGACTCGGTCTCTTATCAAGGCTGAAAGTTCGCGGATGGGTCGTCTTCTGTCTGCTCCCGGGTTGTTTGTTTCGTCCATGCCTGGAGTATTCCAAACCCTTTTGTAACGTTTGTTCGTCTCACACCGATTTATGCATTGATTCAACTGTATCTTTCTATTCCATACGAGTTACATTCTATTGGATGCCTAAGGAGTTAGCCCGGTGAATTATGACAGCTGGAAAGTCACCTATCTACACTCGAGCCATCCAACTCCCTTTGGTGACTCACACCCGTCTGATAGTTTATTCCTGCGCTTCTCTTTGCTAGTCTACATGCTAGTCTCCGCAGTTGAACCCGTCGGTTGTGACAGCGGAAAAGTCGTATTCGCTCTACTCCCGGATCGTTTATTTATTCTCTGTAGGGGGTGCAGGTGTGGAGTAATACAACCCCTTTCGTAATGTTCACCCGACTCATACTGTTTGATGCTTTCACTCCTCAGTATCTCTCTAGAATTCCGCGTAAAAGTCTCGGGAGTTCTCAGTCGCTTATGACAGCTGAAAGTTCGCAAATGAATTGTCTGTCCGTTCCCGGGTGTTTTTTATTCTCTTTAGGGAGAATGCATGTAGTATTCCAACTCTTTTTTTATTTTCGTCTATCATACCGTACGAAGGATTTATTCCTCCGTATCTCTCTAGTATGCCATAAAAATGACTCAGGAGTTGACCCGGTCACTTATGACAGCTGAAAGTACGCAAATGAATTGGCTGTCATCTCCTAGGTTGTTTATTCTCTTGAGGGTTATGCCTGGAGTATTTCAACCCCTTTTGTAATGTTTGTCTCTTTGGATTTATTTCTCCTTATCTCTCTAGTACTCCACATTAATGCTTTTGGAGGTGACCAAGTCGCTTATGACAGCTGAACATTTGTGGATGAATCGTCATCTCTCTACACCCAGGTTGTTTATTTATTTCCTGTAGAATTCCAACCCCTTTTGCGATGTAATGTACATCCGTGTCATACCGTTCGATGGATATATTCTTGTGAATCTTTAGTACGAGAATTCCGCATAAACCTTTTGGGAGTTGACTCGGTCTCTTCCGACGGCTAAAAATACGCGAATGAATCGTCGACTGTCTGCTCCTGGGTGGTATATATTTATTCTCTGTAAGTAGGAAGATGCGTACTTAATGTACACTGGTCTTATACTGTTGAACGCATAGTGTTCCACATAAAAGCTTCAGCAATTGTCGCTTGCTGCAGCTAAAAGTTCCAATTACGGATTCGTTTTAGCCAGCCCTTTGTATGTTCCAGCTGATCGCCCGGAGGAACTCGTGTTATTTATTTATTCCCTTGCGAGGACACGTCATCTCGGAGTCGCCTGGAGTATTACAACTCTTTATATAACACATACACGACCCATACCAGCTGATATATTTATTCCCTTAAACCTCTCTAGTATTTTACATAAAATCCTCAGCAGATGACCTGGTCGCTTATTACACTTACACATTATAAGTATCCCAATTGGTCGTCGTCATTCAACTGATTATTATTTTAATGTTATTTAACTTCCGGAACGGGATAAAATTTGGAGATGCAACATTGAATTATTGAGTTTAACCTCTCCTGTAATTCACACCCGCCGCTTGCCCATTTTAAAACAGAACAAACAGCAACTTGCTAAAAGTCGTTTTATTTTCAAATATTTTCCCAGGCCTCTGTAGTGTGGGTACTGGAGAAAGCGGTGAATGGCCGAAGCATTCTACCAGGCTAAGGTTCAACAGTGACGGGAAGCCGATATTTTTTCACTATTTTCTTCAGTACATCTTCAGATCTTGTAGATGCATTCGTTTAACCGCAATATCCTCGTAGTTACCAACAAACCCACCAGACATTGCTAACGCTGCTAGTCAGATGTTCATTTATCTGCTATATAATCTGCCATTACACTCCCAGATGTTACCTGGTTGCTGATTAATGTTGAATGTTACCGGATGAGTCACCAGGCCTGGGCCCGTGTTATTTATTCCCTGCACATGCTCGGAAACGTGGACGCTGCCTAAACAATTCCAACCCATTTTGTAACTCACACCCGTCTAATATCGTCTGTTACGATTAATCTTCTAATGGGATCGGTATAGGTGGCTCAGGGCATCAACTGATGTTACTAAAATGCCTCTGACCGGAAGGTCCTAGGGTTGCTCTCCCGTCGGTCGAAGTTTTTTCAACACTTGCTACATAGCTGTGTCGAATTCAGTCGCTGCTTGGAGAAGAATTGTTGCTGCCAGCTGCTCTGATCGGTAGATTCCCGTGATTTCACAGATCAACAGCAGGCAAATGCCGGAATAGTAATCTCATAAATGGGCCACAGACCCCGCGCACGATCATCCCTTGCTCTTCCTTGTCCAATTCTCACCCCTTATACACATACTGACATGCACTACACTGCCGCGTATGCTTGGAATCCAGTCTGGAGCTTGTAGCTTGTCCCGCTTGGTGGAGAAAATCCTCGCAATCTGAACTCGCCATCCAGTAGGAGATGATCCCCTCCACGTAATGCGATCAAAACATGCACTACACTTACGGGAAAATTACCATAGTCGTTCGCGTGACCGAAATCACTACACAGTCAAAACAAGTCTTTATTATTTGTATAATTATTACTTCATACTTGTGGTCAGTCGTCAGAAGATAATAAACTGACACTCAAAACAGGTTTTGGAAAATCACGAAGTCACATGCTACTTACCAAATCGTGATGAATCTGGCATTTAAATGATCGAAGTCAATTTTGAATCACCTGTTCAGCAAATATATAATGAACCGACATTTACCAATGAGAGAAGGAAATTATACTTTCTCCTGATGGACTCTTAACTCATAATCCGATCAGTGGTTGCCGTTGCAGTCACATGCGTCGTACAGACGTTCCTTTTACGCTCTGGGCTGACACTCGGTCGTCGATAACTGCGAGTCCGCAAACGGAGGTTCGTAGATTGCAAATCTTGCGCTGGCGGCTGTGTTTGCAAAGTCACTATCTTAATGAAACGTTTAGAAATGGACTTTTCTGATTCGTCACATTCACACCTTCCACTTCGAAAGAGTTATCGCATCAGAAATATTTCTACTGGAGTGTCTATCCAAGAAATCAACATCACAGTAGAATTGCAAGTTGGCCGCCACTAACCCATGTCCATCTGCTAGCAAGAATGTCTATGGCATCCAACACGTCATAACAGTGTCAATGGCGATCACATCATTCTACACAACGTTTAACACTGATATTTGTTTGCCGTTAAACCGTTGGGTAACGCCTGGCAAATAAATGTCATGGTTCTTAAGAAATAGTTATAATTGAATCGTTCCATGAAAAAATATTTTCTCGCACCAAAGAACTTACTGAACAAACGATCTGAAAATGCCACATCACAGTGGTAATCCGCTACTTACTGCAAATTCGCCATCACTAATCCATGTACACAAGTCCATCCGTAGGCAAAAATGTCTATTACGTGAATCAGCGTCATAACATATGCAGAGAAAAAACATTTAACGTCGGACACATCGTCGTTTTACACATTGTTGAAAAGTTGTCAACTGTCACTTACACCGATGTACAACGCTTAGGAAGTGATGTCATACTTCTTAAGAAAATAGTATCACTAAGCTTTCCTTCGAAACATTTTCTCGCACAAAAAAAAACACGTAATAAACAACGATCCAAGAACACTACGTCAGAGTGGTAATCTGCTAGTCATTTGCAAATTAAGCATCACTAATCCATGGATACACGTCCATCCGTAAGTCAGAATGTCGGTTACGTGAATCACAAATCGACATAACATATCCCCGGAGGTGAAGAATCAATGTTGCTCACATCGTCGTTTTACACATAACGCTGAAAGATTGTTAGTGGTTTGGAGTGAGCTCCAGTGTAGACTGGAGACAACAATGAGCTGAGAAATCGTGACGGTGCGCCATGATGGGGAAAGTCTATTGTGCCTAGTTATCCCACAACCAGACGGCAATAATTAGCGTTTCGTTCCAAATATGAACATTTATTCTGTTTTATGTTCACAAAAACTTCATAAAAAGTGGGTAAGGAACCGATATTTGATACTTTAAAATTTGCAATTAACATTTCTTGGAGACATTTTTAACACACACGTAGGGGAGTTTTTTTGTGTATTTCAGGTCGCATCAACTTCTAGGTCATTAGCGACCACTTTTGCATGTAACGGTATGGTAACTATGAGGGTGACAGAATAATAATGATGATAGGGGTGTGAAAGGGCGAACACAATACAACCATGCCCGAGGCGGGACCTGAACCCGCGATCCTTCGGTCCGAGATCGCTACGGCACTACTGCTTTAGCGATCTTGGCCATACGCACCGGCGGGAGGATTCTTGGTTTGTGTATTTTTAATGATTTAGTTCAACTTATGGCAAATAATAGTCGTTGTGAAAAAGGAAACATAAAAAAATATATTATTAAAGTAATGGCTACCCAATATGTGGAACTGCATTTGCATCACGTTTATGGCACAATATTTACATGCCGTGGAAATGAATCTCATTTCCAGTTTGTTGGCGTTATTTTCAACTTAATGCTAAGCAATATTTCGGCATTTTCGTTGATAGAGTGTTTTTTTAAGCATCAGTGACAACACACAAGACATATTTAACTCCGAAAAAAGGTCTGTAGGTAAAAGGCCACAGCCACCAACCTAACGAAAACCGATCGTCACGATTTTCAGTACTCCAAAGTATTGCAGTTATGCATCCAGTTATAATATTGGCGGTGATTGTGTAATGGTTAGCGTATCAGTCTGCTATACCCTAGATGGCGTGTTCAAGGACGATCGAAGCTGTGAATTTTTAAGATCGTACGTTTTCCTTGGGAGAGGAAGTAAACACGGCTGTCCCATGTTAGTAGATTTACTTGCATGTAAAAGATCCTCAAGCCTAAATGACGCATCCGAGCTAAATTCAAATCGCCTGTTTCTCGCCCAAGAAATACCTCCTTTCTCTGCTAGATGGTGAACGGAGCGTAGCGAAATTTGCGTGGTCAGACGGAAGAGCGGGCCTGATGGCCTGAGTCTCGCCACGTAAAATAAGGCAAATTCAATTCAATTCAATTCAATTCAATTCAATAATGTTGAGATCACTGGTTAAGTGTCGTTTAACCGTAGTTCAACACACAGGAAGTGATGACACACTTCTTAAGAAAATTACTAAACTATTCCATCGAAAAAAAAATCTCGGATCAATAAAACGTACTAAACAAACTACGAGGGAATGCCACGTAATCCCCGTCGTGATTCGCAAGTTCCTGCAAATTAGCCACCTCTAATCCTTAGGGTCAAAAGCGTCGGCGTGAATCACACCCCGGCATTCCTTTTCCATCCAGCAGTAGAGACGACCCCCCCCCCCCCCCGACTAAAAAAACGGCAAGCTCTCATCGCCTTGGACACCAGCGACGCGCCTCTTTTGGATGGCGGCTTAAACCCAAGCGTGGACGCGTCATCTCGGTGGGTCTCCGGAGACGGGGGCTTTCTTGCAGGAAGTCGGCGAAAGCCTCGACTACGACGCGGGGCCTTATACGGGGGAGGCGACTGCCCGTCATAAATCATGTGACACGGGACTCGCGCACGACGCCGGTTGGCGGTCGGCTCTGGTGGCGCCCGCGTGATTTCTAAGACGAGGAAAGAAGCCAATGATGGGCGCCGCTTTGAATGAAACGCTGAAAAATGCGATTACATTCAGGGTCCTTTCGGTTTCCTCCGGAATTTGTGTGCCTCTTCATCTGAGTTTAGGCCAGACCAAAGTGAGAGAATAAACCTGATCTGTCCAACTGGCGGGCTGCGATGACATTTACTGTAGCTCGCGAAAGGTTATTAGACAAATCACATCCATGTCGGGCGAGAATATTGCTTATAGTGCACGCGCTCCGTCGATTTCAACACTACTTTAATCTAAAAAAAGGTTAAGTTTAGATTTAAGGAATTGTTTTGTAGTAAATTCAGGAATTCAACATCATCCCTAATGTGTTTCACTGCGTTATGAAAGGTAGTGCCTGATATCATATATGGTTCCAGCCCCCACCGCAACCCCGTTTCAGAGTACCCGAGAAAACTAGTTCCTAGCCTAGTTCAACTGTACGGGGTCACGTGTGGATAGTTCGAGAAATGAAAATGCGGACCGCAACCATATGAAAAGTTTTAGTTGTGGCTCTTGTGACCTTGAAAAGTTGGACACCCTGGATTAAATCACACGTCTACCTGTGTTCCTCACCCAGCTCTTTACGAAGGGTGACGTGTCTGAAGGACTAGATGATGATGTTTAATTATAGGTTTCTAGATGACAGGTCAATGGAGGATCTCCTTCTCCCAAGCTGCAAGTGCGCGCCTGTGGACTCGTGCGTCCTGGAGGTAGGGGTGTGGTTCTGACTTTCTTAAAACGAAGAAAGAAGCCAAGGGCGTGAACTACTTTGAATGAAACATACGACAAATTATATTGTATTTTCATTTAACGACGTACGACGGGACGAGAGAGAGAAAGAGAGAGAGAGAGAGAGAGAGAGAGAGAAAGAGAGAGAGAAAGAGAGAGAGAGAAAGAGAGAGAGAAAGAGAGAGAGAGAACGAGGGTAAGTCAATAAGCACACGTAAGCTTCCGCGGCTCGAATCCATAAATTCTTGGCTATCCGGGAGACGCAGTGTCGATGGCGGAGAGACCAACGTTTCGCCTGACATGTGGCAGGCTTCCTCAGGGCAGTGACGACATCTCACTGCTCTGACGTAGCCGGCGAAACGTCCGCCTCTCAGCCAACGCCGCGGCGTCTCCCGGATAGCCAAGAATTTAAGATAAGTCAATAAGGTCTAAATAAAGTGTAACTAGCGGTTTTTGTTTTTGTTGACAGTTGCGGTACCCGAGCGCCATGGGGCCTTCGTGAGGGCGCGCCGTCCTCGCCATGGGGTCTTCGGAGGACGCTGCCCGCGGCGTCATGTCCTCGTCCTCGCCCTCGTCCTCTTCATACGCGTGCTTCGGCGGAGGCGCTGGTGCGCGCGGCCTGCCGTCCAAGGACCACCACCACCACCACGCGCACGCGCACCACTCGCACGCGCACCACCTGCCCGACACCAACAACAACAGCGGTGGTGCGGGCGCGGGCGCCGGCGCGGGAGGGGACGTGCTGGGCGGGCTGGCGGCGCTCGAGGACCTGGCGGCGCCCTCGCCCGACTACGCGCTCGGGGCGGACCCCTTCGCAGCCGCCGCCGCCGCGCTCGAGCACATCTCGCCCACGCTCGGGCTGGGTGAGCCTCTCTAAAGTCACTTATTCACTCACTCAACTATCTTAATCGCTCACTAATCCACTTGTTCACTCACTTTTCACGTGCTCACTCACTAATCCACTTCTTCACTCACTTTTTCACGTGCTCACTCACTAATCCACTTCTTCACTCACTAATCCACTTCTTCACTCACTAATCCACTTCTTCACTCACTAATCCACTTCTTCACTCACTTCTTTACAAACTGATCAACTTGTTCACTCCTTATTCACTCAATAATCCACTTGTTCACTCACTTATCCCCTTGTTCACACATTTATTCATTTACTAACCCACTTGTTCCCACACTTGCCACTCACTGATCCACTTGTTCCCTCATTTGTCACTCACTGATCCACTTGTTCACTAACCTCTTCTTCTTACTAATCCACTTGTTCACTCACTTCTTCACTCATTAATCCACTTGTTCACTCAATAATGCATTTGTTCACTCACTTATCCACTCACTAACTCAATTGTTCACGCATCCGCCCATTCATTTAGTCACTCGTTCAATCACTCATTTTCTCACTCATCCACTAGTTCACTTGCTCAATCTCTTACTCCCTGTCACTCATAGTTCACTAGTCCACTTGATCGCGTACACATTCACTACATCACTCGCTTACTCACTCACTTATGCGCCCATCCGCTTACTTATCCGCTCACCCTTTCACTCAATTACTTCACTCACTAGTTTAATCCGCTCACTTGTTTGTTTATTCGTTCACTAATTCATTATTTTACTATTTCACCCGCACACTCACTCACCGATATAGTCATTCATGAATTCAGTTTTACATTTATTTATTTACAAGTTATTCATTTATCCCCCCACTTCTCCATTTATTTATTCATTTATTTATTTATTTGTTATTTTTCCGTCTGTGACGTTCTTACTGCGGAAGTCTTTTACAACTAGACATCGAATGTGGATACTTTTCATTCGCAATATTAGTGATTCCAAGTGATAGGAGTGAGGTACGCAAATGCAATACGAGAGTGTGTGTGTGTGTGTATGAATAAGTGAGAACGGGAGTGATAAACGTGTTGTAAACTGCAAATTAGAATTTAATAATTGTTTACGAATAGTATCGTAAGATGTTTTATTATAATACGAGATTGGAGAATGTTGCCTTTATTCAGGCTGAGATTGATTACCATTCGGGTATTGTAGGAAGATGTTATGATATGAATATGGAGCGACGTTCTATCTATGCAATGCATAGTTTTCGCTTTAAGTTAACTATTTAACCAGAGATGTGCACATTGAAGATAACATCAGTTAATGCAGACCATGAATTAGTTGTCATGTTAGTTACATTTCAAAAATGGTCTATATTCGCTTGCTTACACTCGCTCGCTCACTCATCCAGTAGCTCGCTTCTTCACTCGCTCGCTTCTTCACTCGCTCGCTTCTTCACTCGCTCGCTTCTTCACTCGCTCGCTTCTTCACTCGCTCGCTTCTTCACTCGCTCGCTTCTTCACTCGCTCGCTTCTTCACTCGCTCGCTTCTTCACTCGCTCGCTTCTTCACTCGCTCGCTTCTTCACTCGCTCGCTTCTTCACTCGCTCGCTTCTTCACTCGCTCGCTTCTTCACTCGCTCGCTTCTTCACTCGCTCGCTTCTTCACTCGCTCGCTTCTTCACTCGCTCGCTTCTTCACTCGCTCGCTTCTTCACTCGCTCGCTTCTTCACTCGCTCGCTTCTTCACTCGCTCGCTTCTTCACTCGCTCGCTTCTTCACTCGCTCGCTTCTTCATTCGCTCGCTTCTTCACTCGCTCGCTTCTTCACTCGCTCGCTTCTTCACTCGCTCGCTTCTTCACTCGCTCGCTTCTTCACTCGCTCGCTTACTCACTCGCTCGCTTACTCACTCGCTCGCTTACTCACTCGCTCGCTTACTCACTCGCTCGCTTACTCACTCGCTCGCTTACTCACTCGCTCGCTTACTCACTCGCTCGCTTACTCACTCGCTCGCTTACTCACTCGCTCGCTTACTCACTCGCTCGCTTATTCACTCGCTCGTTTATTCACTGGCTCACTTCTTCACTCGCTCACTCATTAATTGATAACATTGAGATCAGTTTCGTTAACGCGACTGTAGATAAGGATAGTGGTTACAAAGGCGCCGCGTTGCAGGGCTGGGCTTCGCGGGCGACGTGCTGCCGCCCTTCTCCCCGGTGGCGCCCGACGCCCCCGCCCCCGCCCCCGCCCCGGCCCTCAAGGGCGGGCGCAGCCCCCGGCGCATCGGGCGGGCCTCCAACGCCTTCGAGCCCTACCACCACCACCACCATCACCACCACCACCCGCACCACCCGGCGGAGCCCCTGGCAGGGTACGACTTCCTGATGGAGGCGGCGGCGGCGGCGGCGGACGGAGGCGCCGACCCCAACAACAACAGCGGCGATAAACCCTGGTGAGCACCCCTGCCACTCCCACTGCTGTGCTCTGCGGAATCGGACAAATTCTTCGAACGCCGCCCTTCGGAGGCGAAGTAAAGCCGGCGGTCCCATGTTGTAGATTTATCACATGTATATTTAAAAAAATATCAAGTCTCTGAGCTAAATTCAAATCGCAAATTTCGTAACTCGAGTCATCTTCGTACGCAAGATGATGAAAGAAGAGTATAGGTTGCGTGATGAGACGGAACGTCTGCCTTAAAATGAAGTATCAATGAATAGCATGGAATGGTTATTATAGAGTCCTGTTAGTCTCGAGAATTTTTGGGCCGGGAGGGGGTGTTCCACCCCTCTGGATGGTGGTATCTGGCCTCCTCGACAGCATGATGGTTTTCCATTCAGGTACATCTCCCTAGCACATCACCGCCCCAGTAGGGAAACGTTATAAGTCCCCGACTGGTCTCCCGCCTCTACATAGAAGAAAAATTAAAAAGACAATAAATTACTTCAGCAGTAACAATGGGAGAGTGTGTACGGTGCATTCATTTGAAAAATATTGGGTCTTTCTAAATTTGTATATAAAGTTTAACAGTTATTGAACATGCAAATAAAAGCATTTTTACTTTATTTAATTTTTATTTTAATAGCATTACCGTATGGTACGTATTTTGCATAAATGATATTCGGTTTCAAATACTATACTGCGATTTATGCAATTCTGCGCCTGGCAGGTATCAGCTGTTGACGGTTTCATTCAATCGGGAGTTTGACTATCACCAAAGGGGCGTCCTTATGGTGACGTTCCAGCTCACGTTGGATGAAATTGTCAACAGATGATACCTTCCAGGGGCAAAGTTGAGATAATCGCATTATAGTGAGTTTACTTTTCGTCTGTTGCAGCGTCGCCACTCCTACAACGGACCCCATCAAACAGGAACCTCCTCCATCCGCCGACCCCCCTCCTCCTCCGGCCCCTCCCCCGCCGCCTCCAAAGCCCCCCGCGGAAGAAACCGCCCCGCCCAAGTACTCCCTGCGGCCGCGCGCCGCGCCACGCGTGTCGGAAGTGGCGGCGGCGGCGGTGGGCGCGAGGAGGACACGAGGCAGGCGTGGGGCCGCCGCTGCCGCCGCCGCGGCCGCCACCGCCGCCGCCTCCGCCGCCAGCGCCTCCGCCGCCCCGTCGGAGGCGGAGGGGGTGGGCGCGGCGGGGGCGGAGGGCGCGCGGCCAGAGGCACCGCCGCCGCCCACGCCGCGAGCCAAGCCACGCCCCCCGCCGCTCAGCAAGTACCGGCGCAAGACGGCCAACGCGCGGGAGAGGGACCGCATGCGGGAGATCAACGCCGCCTTCGAGCTGCTGCGAAGGGCCGTGCCGGTAAGATCATTGGGACTTGGTACTATCACTAGAGTAAGAGCAAGTACCGGCGCAAGACGGCCAACGCGCGGGACAGGGACCGCATGCGGGAGATCAAAGCCGCCTTCGAGCTGCTTAGAAGGGCCGTGCCGGTAAGATCATTTGGACTTGGTTCTATCACTAGAGTAAGAGCAAGTACCGGCGCAAGACGGCCAACGCGCGGGAGAGGGACCGCATGCGGGAGATCAACGCCGCCTTCGAGCTGCTGCGAAGGGCCGTGCCGGTAAGATCATTGGGACTTGGTACTATCACTAGAGTAAGAGCAAGTACCGGCGCAAGACGGCCAACGCGCGGGACAGGGACCGCATGCGGGAGATCAACGCCGCCTTCGAGCTGCTTAGAAGGGCCGTGCCGGTAAGATCATTTGGACTTGGTTCTATCACTAGAATAAGAGCAAGCTACGCTGCATACCGCCCAGAAAGCCTCGTCTTTCGTGCTCTATTGCTCACTTTTTGGCGGGGCAGCCAGGACTCTGACGTGTGCAAAAACACAGCATCTGCACGCCCTCGCACTCTGATATATTTTGGTCCTCCGAGCCGGATACTTTTCTTATCTGCTCTGGCTACCCCGGCCCAAGAGGTACCATGTCTCCAGGGAATGACGGCGACTGGCCTCGTATCTAGTGCTAATCCTGATGCTGACCAGACAGGAATGTTCAAGGGACCAATTAAAACAACTGATTCAGGATCCTCCGTGCAGGTATTATCCTGCAGGGTAACGATCAACCTCACACTACCAACCTTAACAGATTCGCTGCGGTGTTCACTCATCCACCTTACAGTCCAGTCTCCCAGCGATTTCCATCTTGCTGCATCACAGGGGCTAGTTCAACCCCTGCGAAGTGTACTAAACTCTACCACTATCCTAATTCCTTCTCAATTTAACACAATCCTAGGCTGGTGCCAACTGCTTTGAATATCCTCGTAGGGGGATCACCAAAGATTGCAGGCGATCTGTGTTACTACCACCACTGCCACTTCCACTACCACTTCCACTAACACTTCCACTACCACTTCCACTACCACTTCCACTACCACTTCCACTACCACTTCCACTACCACTTCACCTTCCACTTCCACTACCACTTCCACTACCACTACCACTTCCACTACCACTTCCACTACCACTACCACTTCCACTACCACTTCCACTACCACTACCACTACCACTATCACTTCCACTTCCACTGTCACTTCCACTATCACTTCCACTATCACTATCACTTCCACTATCACTTCCACTTCCACTACCACTATCACTTCCACTACCACTATCACTTCCACTACCACTACCACTTCCACTACCACTTTCACTACCACAACTACTGTCTAATGTGCGTTCGTTGACGTGTGGGCAGGTGCAGTCCCCGGCGCTGTCCGCCCCGTCCTCCCCTCTGCCGCCACACGGGAGCGGCGCCGTCTCCCCCTGCCCGGGCGGGGCGCGCAGCCCCGGCGACGGCAGCGCCCCTGGCGGCGAGAAGCTCACCAAGATCACCACGCTTCGCCTGGCCATGCGGTACATCGCGGCGCTCAGCCAGCTGCTGCAGTCCACCGATCACCAGTCGGTGACGACCCAGCAGCAGCAGCAGCAGCAGCAGCTGTCACAACCACAACCACAACCACCGCCCCCGCCCCCGCCTCCCCCGCAGCAACCCGCGCACGCGCCGGCCTACCACATGTCGCCGCACGAGCTGTTCTGCCTGCCCGACGCCGCCGCCCCCCTGGGCCCGCAGTTCGCGCCGCCGCCGCCGCCGACCGCAGCGCTGCTCCCGGGCGCGCTCATGGAGTCGCTGGGCGCGTCGGCCTTCTCGCCCAACGACTCGGGCCACCCCTTCACGCCGCCCGAGCTGGAGGACTTGTTCTCGTGACAGCGACCCCTGTGCGCGGTCTTGGAACCTTCGGCGCAAACGGTTTCCACACTTACGAGTGCGCTACGGAGCTGTGCTTTGGCGGTGTAGACCGCCTGAAGCAGGGTCTCTGGGGGGGCTTCAAGTCTTCAGCGAATTTCACAAGTCCGTCTCTGAACTGAAGATTATCTGCCAGCACGGCAGCCCCGTTCCTTAAATACAAACAATTACTTTCGTCTACATCGCAACGACGGTAACAACATTTACAGCAATCCTATCTCACATTTCTAGCAACCATATTTCATTGAACCAATCCGCACTCTCTCAATATGTTTTATTAAATTCATAAACTACAAAGTTAGGTCTCACCGGATTATTTTATTTTCTAGTAATTTATCTCGAAATCAACCTATTTTTTCGATTCTGGTCAACATTTAACATCTACAGAAAGGCAGGATTCGTTGCCTAGATTCCATCCACGAAGATCTCCGCGTTTTCGGATTAGCTCGTGCCCAACGGGACTGTACTTTGAGGGGACCGTCGCCTCATGGAATGTGGCAAACCGCCCTGGTGACATTCTCAGTCCTTAATGATTAGCCACCGATCATTTTCTTCTAGTTCCGTGGCATACACGAGCCCCGCTCTTTTCGTTTTGCTCGTCCTCAAACTTCTCACGTTCCGTTGAATCAAATGAGAAAGGGAAAAGCTTTTTGCTACGTTTTGCTCAATTCTTAAACTACAACGTTACGTTTCGTCGTACGGTTTTTGACGGTTATTGACTTATAAAATAACCCGTTCTTTGTGAGTCGGGTCAACCCTTCACTTTTCGAGAAATGCAGGATTCGTTCTCGAGAAATCAATCCAGGAAGGAGACTATCTCTCTCCGGTTTTCGAGACGAACTCGCGACCTACGACGTCCTTGGAAGGTGCATCTCGCCCGATACAGAATGGCAAACCGCTTTTCAGCGATGTTTAGAACCTTTGCCAAATGATTTTTCAGAGGGTGTCACGGAGGTTTTCAGAGGGTTTTGATACGACGACCTGAAATGAGGACTGGTTTTCCGATAAGTACAATCCCTTTCGTCTACTTCGAAAATAAATAGAGAATTATCAGTTACCAGTGGCAAGGAAGCGTCGATTTTCAGTGAATTCCAAAATGACTTCCTGTTTACTTTTCTATTTCTTATGCGAATAATTGCAAATTAATCCTTTCCTTGATTCGGGCCATCACTTCACATCTCCAGAAAAGGGCAAATTGTTCTCTTGAGAATCACTCACGGGGAAGACTGTGCGTTTTAGTTTAAAGTCACACACGTCCTACAACAATGTGCATTCAAATATGACGATCGTCTCCAGCGTAGTTTCATTCTTGAGTAATCGGACATGTTCGAAGATGTACACAGAATGTGTCTGAAGTAAACGACGGCATTTTAAGAAATATTATTACATTTGTACATCAACTTTCCTATCTTCATTCTTGTATGCATTATGAAAGATGCGTAATGTAGCCTGAACTATCACTTTCGTTTCACCTAACTGCGACTGACTATTTATGGTATGAACTTTTGTGTTACCTTTGGCTACAAAGGCTGACGTATATACATTTTTCCTTCAATTTTCGTTTCTAGTAAGATACGGGGCTCGTTTTAACTGTCCAGGAATTGCAACGCAGGCAACGAGCAGAAATTCTACTCGCACATTTTACCCAATTTTTGAGCCCTTCTGTTGACCTAATAATCGTTGTTCTAAGCTCACCCGGATAAACATATACATCATTGCCAAGACTATTATCTGGTTGTTATTTTTCACCATCTATGCAGTTAAGAAATGGTGATCAGTGGTTCGTTAGGTTTGCTGTCTGGACAATTTTATGCACGTTGACTTTGCGATGTCTTCAGGCCTATGCGTTATAGGGAGAGCACATATTGAAAGACTTTTTTATCTTTCAGGTGTATTCCAAATCACATTAAATGAGACCAATTCCTTTCTTCTCCTAGCATAAACCACATTGATAAAAATGTTTTTACTCAATCAACACAACAGTCAATTTAAAAAAATGATTTTAAACGGAAAAGTTATTTTCTTACATGTAAGGAAACGAATAATATACCTTAATCAAAATACAATTAGGGCATACGATAAAATATGTCCTGTAGAACGATTTAGAAATAAGAAACTGTATATATAATATGAACTGATACTATGGGTTGTGTGAAGACAACAAGACTTTCCATGATCATGTTCCTGTGTATTACATAAAATACTACAATTCATTTTAAGGTGCCATACATATCAACTAGAACAGAAAGTAGTGCTTGAATGGAGAAAAAAGACTATTCAGAGAAATTAGGAGATTGGTACGAAGAAAGAAGCCGATGAATACAAATTCCCTTGTTAGATATATTAGTGCTACAAGCATATCCTGTTTTCGAAGAAAAAAATGTTAATGAAGCACATAAATAAACACTAATATAAATGAAAACGGATGTGCCCACATATCAATGTACGTATAGGGTTAGTGTAAATCGGAGAATTAGAGCATTTTGTTGTGTACAAACATTATGTTACAGAATTCCCCGTATATTAAAAATGTACAACCGAAGAAATGACAAAAGGAAAAATGTCGTTTCTTGATTTAAGAGACAAAAAGAGTAGTTATTAATATTAAGTTGCAAAAATTATATGTTTAAAAATCAAAAATGGAAAAATATTATTTCCTTTGTGAAAGGAATACGTTAATATATATAAAAAGATATATTTAATAAATGGACGTTTTTCGTCCCTAAATGTTTGCGTATGCATGACTGCACGGCTGTCAGACTACTCTTTGTATCCTATATGTTAATTATCTGATAATTGTTACTAACACGGGTGTCTATTTAATTTATTAATTATTATTGCAATCACTTTATAGAGTATGTCAGAGCAGACTACCTCCAAAACTACAGCTCACAAATGTTGAGAGAAACATTTGTTAAAGTACATATGAAAGCATACATATAAATATAGATTGTATGTATAAGGTTCCTTACCATTCACTCACAAAGTATCTTTGTAAGAATTTTGAAATATATAAATGTATTCGTGTATGTATTTTTACGTCATTTGGAACTTTCCAATTTCCTTTCCCCAATATTCCAGTTTTGATGAGAGATTCGAGATTGCTGGCAAACTAATCATTCAATAACAGTTTCCAAATTTTGGTCATGACCCATCTTAAAAAAAAATTCTGTTCCCTTCGTGACATGAGTGCCATAGTTTTCATTAGCTTAGTATAATGCTCCAGGAGGGTATGTTCATGTTAAAAGTTTTAACTGTGCATGTTCATAATAAAAATAAATAATAATCATATTACAATTTCACGGTTCGTCCATTGCCGGGCACATTACGTTAGATGAAAACATATTATTAATGATTGATTGATTGATTGTTAGTGATTCCGGGCACGTCAAATGCGAAGATCATTAGTCCCGTAAGTGTGGTGTATGATTTTTCATCGTGAAGAAGCGGTGAATTTCTTCCACTGTATGGTGAGGCCGGCACCAACCTACTGTCGGCTAGAGGGGGTTTCCCCAACCAGGTATCTCCCACCAGCGGGGCACCGCCCCAGCCGGGACAAGCTCTAAGCTCCCGACCGGTCTCTCGGCATGTGTGATTGTGTAGTGCGTGCTAGTGTGTGCATAAGGGGCGAGGATAAAACAAGGAAGAGGAAGGAAAGATCGCGCGCGGTATGTGATCCGTTTGTCAGGGAACTGCTCCGGCATTCGCCTGGTGTTGGAGAAACCACGGATAACTACCGATCAGAGCAGCTGACCGCTAGAATTGTCCTCCAGGCAGCGACTGAATTCGACCTAGCTAACAAGCTAGAGGCGAAAATCCTGCCGCCGTCGGTACTCTAACCTAGGACTCCCCCGTTAGAGGGACTGCAGTAACATCAGTTGATGCACTGAGCTTCCTCTCCCGGTACGTATGACTAAAATTCCTGTTTCACTGCCAAACAAATAGATTTAACAATCAAGTTATAAGTTATTTCGTTAATCAAGTTGTAAGGATTCATAATAGAGAGGTAGAGAGAGAGAGAGAGAGAGAGAGAGAGAGGAAGGGAGGGAAAGGAGAGAGAGGTAAGGAGGGAGAGACAGAGAGAGTAAGAGTGTAGCCATTCATAGCATTTCACTTATGTGCTCATAGGTGCACTGACACCATCAGAATCATGTTTCTTGAATTCTTCCGGATTATGTTAAAGAAAACCAGCTAACAATAGTGCCAATTGATTTGTCTTGTCGGGAAGAACCGAATTAGCTGTAGATCACCTCTGTTGGTGCCGTACACACGCCAAACTCGTTTTAGTTGCTTCCGAGTATCTCCGCAAAACAACAGTTTCTCATCAGTAGATTGATTCGCATTCAATGATATTTAATTTATCTCTGTTGGTGGACTAGAAACGCATCGCATCTAACCGAGAACGAATGACTGACGAACGCTGGTTACTCGATTACTTTACCCGGATATCTTCTCCTCACGTCAAACGGAGGTCAACCTTTCCCTTCCACTAAATTAAGAATCCCTTCCTCTAATGTTGATGTATCATTGTTATTTCTCCTCGTAGACGAGGTTACGTCTCATCTTTGCCGGACAATGATGTTTGTTTGGCTCCAAACTGTATGAAGAATGGTAAGATGAACATGTGCTATTAACAATGGTCAGAGATAAATATGAAAAGGGTGATGCTTCATATGGAACGTACGGTCAAGAGAAAAGTCGCAATTACAAGGAGAGAAAATGAGAATGCCTTTCATGGGACTCGAATTGGCAACCTTCAGGTGAGTGAATTTAGAGAAGACATCAACCCTGCGTCGTTGAACGTGCGCTTTAGTTTGTCTTTTTCTGAACAGAAAATCGATTACAAAAAGGGAGCTTTGTTTTTACGCATTATTGTTTCGGTATCGGAAAAGCAAATCGAATCTTACCGTTATAAGTTTCTGCGCGCAATCACGACGAAAATATTTCCACCGCGATAATCAAAAAGCGGAGAAGTTCGAACAGTTGACCATCGCATCGCGTTTCAATAACGCTGCCCGAGAGTCGTGGTTTGCATTTGTCAAAAATTCTTAGATTCGGTTTTCCAACATATACCTCGTATTTTTTTAAAATTAAAGTACAATTTTTCAAGTCCCCGTGAAGTTTTCTTTCGTTAGACACCTTATTTATAATGATTGGGTGCGTGTGCGAGCCACAATACTAATCTATACTACAGAAATAACATAGGCGACGATTTTTATTCTCTTGGAGAAACTCGTGTTGCGTAAACATGCCTCCTAATAACACGGAAAAGTAAAAAATAAAGAACAAAAGGGTGCTGAATTACGAAGAAAATATGAAAAACTATTTATGTAGAAATATTCATCTTCACTATCAGTGTCAGAAAATGTATTCATATGTTGCAGATATCATTCTTAGAACCATAAAAGCAAATATTTGTAAAAACTCACTCTGACGTTTCATTTTCTTAGAAGTTTCTCCACGTCGGCCACAACGAAACTGAAACAAAACAAATAATTTTAAAAACATGCTACCACAGAATATCTGTTTATGAAATAATCATGAAATAGTGTAGATCGTTTCTTTAGAATCGCTATATCGAATTATAATATAACATTTAAAAAAAATGAATAACGAATTTTATGAGGTGAAATTCACATTAATGTGCTCATTATTTTGTCGAGTTCGTCTACCCCTCCCTTTAGGTGGTGCTATTACACAACATGCATTCTCACATTATTTGTAACTATCGCAATTTTTGAAAATTTACAAGGTCCAATAAAAATAAGACCAGTGCCATTTATTACGTGTCCTTCGCTCTATCTGAGGATAAATTCGACAAAAATGTCAACAGTAATTTTTTTAAATACTACCTTTTTGTTTAAAAATATTATTTATATCTGAAATTTTCTACTGTAGCGATATACGAGCTTAAATGAACATTGACATACGATAACGTTTTCGTTTTAACGAAAAATGTAATGTAAAAACCACACGTTCTCGAAAAAAACAAATTGGTGTTACAAATTAATTGGAATTAATCATAATCCCTCATTTCCTTCACATTTTAAATTTAATAAAAGAAGGTGATCGAAAAAAATTCAGACTTGAAAATAACGACCTCCTTTCCACACACGGTTGAAGACAAAAAACCAATATCGAAGGACACCATTTCGATTAAAATTACAACATGTATTGACACAAGATACAATCTGATTGAAACTCAAACTAACCATTTTCAGACGTCCCACGATTACTACGTCAGCGCACCACATTTGAAGGGAATGTAGTGTATAATTTTGCCACCAGATAGCGACGAGTCCGCCTACGCACCATAGCTTCAACTTACTAGTGTTTCAATTAAGATAGACATTGTCGAGAGGCCGACACAAGAAACGGGTTCTCTGTTAATTTAGAGGGAGGCACATTTTTCACAGGGAGCATTTAAAAAACGTGAGCGGAGGCTGAATGCTAAAGCGACCCCACTTGGAATAATCAGCAGCAACGCGTGGTAAGTACCACATCAAACCACCAAATCGATTATTTATGGTGTCGATGTTCGATATTCCGTCGGGGAGTAGTGATCTAAATTGGCCCATAAAAACAAATAAAACGGAATAAATTTACCGCCTTCCTACGCGTAGTTGAAAAAAAAACCTGTTCTGGGGGTATTTATACAAATTGTTCATTTATTAAACGTATTACTTCGGTAACACCCATTATTCCAGTTGTGAGGTCGTAAATACCAAGAGGACATTTTGTGACAAGAGGACAATCATTAAGAGAAATGAAAAATAAAACTCGAGCAATTATAGAAATACGAACAAAGAAATACATTTAATTCAATTATGCACAGAGAGAATTGATCAATAAGGTAACCATTTGTTTGTAACACTGCCTACATATCGTCCATTTATTTGGCCTGCGTCAAAACTAAAAGATACATGAAATTACTTAAAAGAAATTAGAAACAAAGCTGACAATTTCCTGCGTAGTATTTTAGTTTGCAAACGCACATCACAGGGGATTATATTTTATTGATAGACAAGACGAAGTACAGTTTTTTTAAACCTCGCTTTTCAGAAAAAGTGTAATGCAAAAAAACATCAAAACATAAGTTTGCATCAGATAAGTTTTAATAAAATTGGTTTCACTTCACTTCGCATTCAGGTGAAATAGTGATACGAGCAAAATACCGAGACCCTAAGAAATATTTTGAAGCAAAAAACAACAACAAAACATTGCTTGTAAGTGACTGCTTTTGTACAGTTACAGCAGTGTGCTGTATCTCCTATTTATTCTTCTCAATTTCTTTAACTATATTTTTAAAACATATGTGCCGCAAGAAAGAGGATGGTGAAGTTGAGAACACATTTCTTACATCTTGACAAAATAACTCTTAGACATATTTAACAACTTATAAGTTTAACTTTAAATCACATTAAGGCAATAATCTTAACATTACAGGTGACGTTGATTAAGTTAATTGTTACCCTCGTCACTGTAATTACTCAACAATAAGCAAAATATTTGTCATACGGTAGTCTTCTGAAGGCAACATTTCATTGTCCATTAATAGCAAATAATTATAATAAAAGTGAGAAAGAAAAATAGAAGTATGCATCAAGGTTAAAAAGTAAACCTTGCAGGATTCCTGTTTTACCACTCTAAATTCACTTTCCTTCAGTTGGAAAACACTCCCAAAAAATATTGTAAGCTGTTGGTACATAAACAACTACTTTTTATTCTTCTTTCCTTTCTACACCACAATATTATCGGTGCATCAACGCACTATTAGTATCACACAAGAGTTAAATCGAATCATCCGAAGGACTGCCAATTGATTCGCGTTCTAACGCAATTCCTCGATCCAAACATATATTGGTTCCTGGTCATTCAGCGTGTTGTGCTATGCAGACTCGATTCCGCTGCTTCTTGTCCAGCGTATTTAGGTTGTCAACATTACCACAGGCTGAGTAGGGAAAAGATGATGGAAAGAGAATTACACTTCCCCCACCGCAGTATAGTGTCAAATAAAAAGACGAACCAGTGGCAACGCGCAGTGAACCGAAGCAGTCCCAATGTTGTTATTAAAAAAATAGATTTCACAGCAAAAGGTGAATGTCATCTACAAGTGAATGAAGCATGCAATTTTACCAAGACACAAGAATAAATAAGGTTGAATAATAGCTCAGAGAGTTGGTATATTATCTCAAAATATCGAGCAGCAAATATAGAGGCCAAATATTAGATACGTATGGAATCACTGTAGAACGTGTAGTTCTACATATTAAAAAAACAACACCCAAAATCGTATTAAGTCTCCAATGTTAATTAACTGAAATATGTTTACAAATTCTGGAACTACTCTCTACTAACTACTAACACAAGAATTAAAGGCGTTTCTGCAAATATAATGGAATGTTTTAAATATACCAAGATCTGTACATGTTCATTGTAAGGAAGTATGACAGAGATTCTACTTATTCACCATGACTTCCAAAAGAATTGCACCTCATATAATTATAATCACCGACTCATTTTTATTTTGTGAAAGTACACCTGTGTCAAGCGGTTGCTGGACATCCCGTCGCGATATCACTAAGCTTTGCATTTGAAAACACGCGATGTTGTAACTTAAAACAATCACCATCTTCTATTCGCTGATTCTAATCTTACACTCGCCGATCCGGTGGCCGAGATCGCGGGTTCGAGTCCCGCCTCGGGCATGGTTGTATTGTGTTCGTCCTTTCACCCCCTATCATCATCATCATCACCATATCAGGGAAGGCAACGGGAAACCACCCTGAATAATTTATCCCAAGAAAACCCGTTATGGGTCACCTAACTTCCGTTATGGGTCACCTAACTTCCGTATATGGAAGATAGGACCAAAGAAGAAGAATCTCACACTTAAACACACTTGCTCACGATAGACCAAGGTCTTTTTGAAGTAAGTCTTGTCACAATCAAACGACACTTCAAATCAATCGGAACAGATAGGCCTTCATTAATTGAAAGGTTTTATTAAAATTTAGTAGTTATACGATAAAACTAGTTAATATTTGTAAGCAAAAAGACTTTTGGAGTCCCCTACCTTTCATTTAAAGCAAAAATCACGACATTTCGTTGAGTAGAGATCCTAAACTTCGTTCCGAACGAAACTTTTGGTGTTTTCAATATAAAGAGTTTTGAAAAGCTCTAAATGTCACAGGTTTGAATGAAAATAGGAACTATACCATACTTATAAAAACTTTCTTCTGTTCAAGAAAAAAAAATAAAGAAATTGTCTTTACCCATTTCCAAATAATCTTGAAAATTTCACTGCGGCTTCATGTAAAGAGCTCTCAAAAATGACAATATCTTAATGATACTCGGAATGGCATAACAAGATCTTATTATCTTGAAGTATTTACCACGATCAGCTCAAAATTTTCTAAGGTGACAGTTATGCGTGACGTATCAATTCATATATCCACACATGTATCGCGATTTTCGGGTACAAAATTGCTTGTATCTCGTCCCCAGCTACATCACTGTCCACCATTTTTCAAATAGCGTTAATACATCTGAATCCAGACCAGCGTGCAGAGTTAGGACTCAAGGGAACCTTGAGAAAGACACACTGAATTTACGAAAGAAAATTTCGGATCGTCTTGTTAATGTGATTCAAATACTTTTCTTCCCTACAATACAGCACAGGGGGGAAAAGCAAAATATACCGGTTTGCACACTTCGATTCAGGGGCAAAAGCGTGACTAGTACATAATCATTATTGAGGTCACTAGTGCACAAGGCTGAACATCTTGCTCTTTTCTCAGCCCGCATGCTTGTTTGGCTGATTTTAAGTGGCTCAATCTAGTGGTAAACTCCTTACCAAGGAAAAATACATACAAAATCACATTATGCTGAAAGTTTTCTAAAGATTTCAGCTTTTGGTACTTATTCAGATCACAGAAATGGATTAGAAAATAGGATTACTTTCTACAAAAAGGCAAGGGAAAACAAAGAACCCGGAGGAAATTCTCGCGAAGAGATACTCGCCCACCGCAAGGACCACAGTGATAGACTGGGATTTGAACCCAGGCACCCGCAGGGAAAAACACTATCATTACGAATCGCCTTCAGGAGAATAAGAAGAGAGATTGGGGAAGAGAGAGAGATTGAGAGAGAGAGAGAGAGAGAGAGAGAGATTGTGAAGAGAGATTGGGAGAGAGAGATTGGGAGAGAGAGATATCTGGAAGAATCAACACTTCACACGCGCGCCAGAAGCGAAGAGGTAAAATTGTCATGAATCCCCAACATTTATGGCCTTCCAACACCCAGGAGTCAAAGATAGACGAAACAGGGGAAGGCGGAGGTAAGGAAGAGTAAGAATAGAATGGGGGAGAATATTGGAGAGGCAAAGAGGGAAGAGGAATGAGGAAGTAAAGGAGAGAAAGAGGAAAGAAAGGAAAGAGGGGAGAGAAACTGAAAAAGAAGAAAGAAGGGTAAAAAGGTAAGAGAAAAGAGATCAGGGAAAGAAGGCAAATAATAGATTCAAAGGGGAGACGAAAATGTGAAAGAAGAAAAAGAGAGAAAAGAAGAAAAGTAAAGAAGAAAAAGAGAGAAAAGAAGAAAAGTAAAGGAGAAAAAGAGAGGAAAGAAATGTGAACAGGAAAAGTGAACAGTGCAAAAGAGAAGAGAGGAAAAGAAAAGACAGGGAAGGAAAAAGTGGAAACGGGAAGGGGGGAAAGAGAGAAAAGGGAAAAGTGAGAAAACCAGAAGCGGTATGGGAAGACAGAGACGAGAGAGAGAGAAAGGGTAGAGAGAGAGGGTAGAGAGAGGGGGAGAGAGAGGGGGGAGAGAGAGGGGGGAGAGAGAGAGGGGAGAGAGAGGGGAGAGAGAGGGTAGAGAGAGGGTAGAGAGAGGGTAGAGAGAGGGGAGAGAGAGGAGAGAGAGGGAGGTGGGAGACCATGTCAACACCCGCGCGCGTAGACCGGGCCGCGTGGCCGGGCGGCTGGTCGCGAAACCGCCCAAATCCACCCGCTTCGCCGCCCGCCGGCGGTTTCACATCGCGTATAATTAAATACTAAATTCAGCTCCAAATTAATCGCGGGGGCTTTCGCTCTTGCGTGAACGCGCGCGGCTGCAGATTTGCATCTGATAGGCCGCCATAAATCTTTCTCCCCCTCCCCCTCCCCGCCACCCGCCGCCGCCCCGGCAAAGCGCCAGCAGACGGCGTGGTTGGCGCCGCGGCGCGCGCGACGCCTGGCGGACGCCGCGGGAACTACATGAGAGGGACACTGCCTCCGCGCACGCGGGTAAGTGGGGAGAGCGCAGACACGTGGGGAGCAGCGAGGCTGGTGGTGTCTCGCTTTTCAGTTTCATTTTCCTACTCATTCTTCTTCTCTTTCTCTCTTACTTCTCCAATCATCTCCGATTGTACACATTGGCTAACGTGGCTCACGGCATCAATTGATTTCATTGTTGTGCCTCTGTTTGGGAGGTTACTAGGGCTCGTATCCCCATGTTGGTAGGATTATCGATAATAGCTCCACAGCTAGGTCGAATTCAGTCGCTGCCTCGAGGAGAATTCTAGCGGCCGGCTGCTCTGATTGGTAGGTTCTTCGCATCAACACCAGGCGAATGCTGGCGCAGTACCCCAATAAACGGGCCACGAACCGCGCGCGATCTTTTCTTCATCTTTCTTGTCTTATCCTCATCCCTTGCTTACACACTCTTACACTAACATGCACTATATTACCAAACATGTCGGGAGACCGGTCGGGAACTCAGAGCCTGGGGCGACGCCCCGCTGGTGGGAAATACCTGGTTGGGAAAAATTCCGCAAACCGACAGTAGGTCGGTATCGGATATCGCCCTCCACTAGGGTAATATTACAAGTACCTCCCGCAGTAAAACGACGCATTTCACTGACGGTATAAATGGTACAGACGGTACTTTGGCATTTGTCGCGTTATGAATCAACCATTCAATCAATCCATCCGATTCTTCATCTATTTCCATCTCCACCTTTTTCATTAGCCGTTGCTATTTGTCCCCTTGTCATGGCACAGAGAGGAATCTTACGGAAATGTCTTGAACAAAACGATCTCCATTTTTCAATCCTAAAATCAGTGTTCAAGGTGACTATGAATTTGAATTTTGAATCTAGACACACGTCCGAGCTACGGTTTGGTGACATGGTGAAGATTGGTTCAGATGGCGAAGAGGCACACCGAATTTTTTACTCAAAATCCGGAAATCTGTACAGATGGAAGAATGGGCCATGTATAACTCGTACGTTTATCAGCTGAAACTTGATAAGAACGTTCGTAGTAAAAGTTATCTGCGCCGTTGAGGTCATTAAGATATTTTAATTTGGAAGGATGCAATTCTACTGAAGCCTTTTGTGAAAAATGGTCGGAATTTTGTTTACATTTTTTTCTAATAGAAGAAAGGGCATGAAAAAATGATATTGTGAATATTCTCTTTGAATCCAGTGAAATTTTGAAATAGGGTATAGTTCTTTCAAATCTTTGAAAGTTTCAAAATTGCAATGTTCAATTTTTTTCAAATACGTCCTAAAATTTCATAAAAATAGAAAAAACTCAATGTCGTTTATCAGTTTGTTGCACATCTTTTAAAGCACATTATTTAAAAATACGAGAATCTGTTGACTAATAGCATTTAGTGGAGGAAATGATTCTGTAGGTTACCAAATCCTATTCGTTTTATTACTTTTCGTTGCCGCTAGACAACAACGCCCTTACCGTATTTAATCAACAGTTGCGCTCATCGCCACATCTCCCTTGGAATTCGCGGGCCGTGCGGAGCGGCATAGAAGAAAAAGCATTAATACATGTGGAATTGTTCCTATACTCATTAAAATCTCCGAAATTTTGTAAATTACAATATTAAGAAATTCGATAGGTTTAAACCCTTAAATAAAAATGGCAGGAATTTTTTTATTAAAACAATTTATAACTAAATTGTAGACCTCTTAATTTAGTATTGCACTCACTTTTAGAAATATGCGTAATTGTTGAATAATGACAAGATATGGTGGAAAAGTTTCGACATGGCGCCCAACTCCACCACTTTTTTTAATTTTTCGTTCCCGCTAGAGTCCCTTGGGACTCCAGTTTCCGCTAGACAACAACGCCCCTACCGTATTTAATCGACACTAACAGTTGCGCTCATCGCCAAATCTCCCTTGGAATTCGCGGGCCGTGCGGGGCGGCATAGAAGAAAACGCAGTAATACATATGGAGTTGTTCCTATACTCATTAAAATCTCCGAAATTTTCAAAATTGTAAAATTCAAATTTATTTTTGGACTGGTCCTAACCCTCGAATAAAAATGACAGATTTATTTATGAAAACAATTTATTTCTAAATTGTAGACCTTTTAATTTTTTTTGAACTCACTTTTAGACTTTTAGAAATATGAGTAATTGTTGAGTAATGTCACGAAATGGTGGAATAGTTTCGATATGGCGTCCTCCTTTCCTTTTTTTTCCTGACTCCTTTAATTTTTCGTTTCCGCTAGACAACAACGCCCCTACCGCATTTAATCGGCACTAACAGTTGCGCTCGCCGCCGAGGCTCCCGCCGCGAGTAGCGCGCTGCCGTGCGGAGCTGACGCGCGGCTCCGCCAGCGCCCTCGCGTGGCCCGCGGCGGCGGACGCGGCGCTCCGCGGGCGGCGCGCGTTTTTTGTCGCGCGCTCGTGCCGCGCCTGGCGCCCCACGCGCGGATTAGCGCGCGGTAATGGGCGGCCGCGCGCTCTCACACGCGCGCCCAGTGAGTGAGAGAGAGAGAGAGGAAGAGAGAGAAAGAGAGAGAGAGAGAGAGAGAAAGGAAGAGAGAGAGAGATTGGAAGAGACAGAGAGGCGGCCCGCGGGCCTCGCCGGGGGCGCTTTGCAGCGGACGGGAGGTGGGCAGAAGCTCCGCTGGTGTTGACTTGAGGCGCGTCGGAAATGGGAGAGGGAGACGGCAAAGAAAGCGGGTGCAAAAGACACAACGTGAAGGAGAAAGAGAAGAAGGGACGGAGAACTAGAAAAAGAGAAGAAAGAGGAGGAGAAGAAGGAAAAGGAGGGGAATAAAGAGAAGAAAACGAAAGAAGAAAAGGAAAAGAAGAAAGATAAACAGAGAGAGAAGGAGAATAAGAAAGAGAAGAAGCAAAAGAAATGAGAAGAAAAAAGGAGAATAAAAGGTTAGGGAGAATAGGGGTCGGAAAAGAGAGAGAGGTAATGAGGGAGAGAAGAGAAGGGGGAGGCAGGTGGTGGTGGTGGTGATTACGAAATAGTAGGAGGAGGAGGAAGGGAAAGAAGAAGGAAATAAGAAATAGAAATACCAAGGTGATGAGGAGGAAGAAGGGGAAAACTTTTACGAAGATGCGTTAAGTGAGGAGGAGCCAAATGGACGTTAGGCAACGTTGAAGAGGAAGAGGAGTGGATAAACGAAAGAAAGGAAAACGGGAAGCAACAGAGGAAGTTGTTCGAAGAAGAAGGTAATAAAATGATGAGGAATGAGGGGTAAAATGATGAATTTGACGCCAAAAACGAGCATGAGGAGTACGACATAGAAGGTGATTACAAGAAGGATTAATCTGATGTTTGATAAAGATTAGGGCAGACAACAACATGAACTCTCTGCAAAGAAGTAGAATAAGGTTGGGATGGAGGTGATGGAGACGGAGGTAGGTTAGGAGATGGGTAACAAAAGGGTTAGGAAGTGAAAGTGAATGAGGGGTACGTGGAAAAGAAGCAAGAAACGAACAAGTGAAGTAAAAAAGTAAAAAAAAAAGAGGTATGAGGGCGAAATAAAATGAGAAGGCGAAAATGGGTAGAATGAAGTGAGGGTAAGGAAAAAGACAAGAGAAATTAGGAGGCACACGCGAGAAAGGAGATCTGGATATGGTAAGGAGAAGGGCCAGGAAGAGTAACAGTAATCGATGAAGGCGGCTTAAAACGACAGTGAATAGAATAGGAAGATGCAGGATAGTGATTGGGTAGAATGCGAGGAAGGAAGGCAGAGGAGAGGATGGGGGAGCAAACGATTTAGCAGAGAAATGGGAAGCAGAGGAGGCCGTGCGAAACAAGAAAAATAATATAAGGTGATAAGTGAGGAAGAGAAATCGTAAATTAAACGAGAATGAAGAAGAGAGCGGAGGCAGAGTAAAAGATGGACACCAGCTAAATAAGAGGAGCCTGCGGCAGATGTAAGGGGAGGGTACATGAAGGCGAGAAGTATGAATGGGCAGGGCGGAAGATGAATGAATGGGATTAGGAAAAAGGGGAAATGGAAGAGAAAAGAGTGGGAGGATGAGGGGGAGAAAGATTTACTTCATTTTGCAGAATGGAGCAGTTTCAATTGCGTCAATTTTTTTTTCATTTCGATTGATTGATTAGCAATTCCGGGAGCATCACATGGTAAAGGCATTAGTCCCGTATGTGTAGTGCATGTTCCCCAGACGCTGGCGGAAATCTTCTCCCACCCATCCGTCGGCTAGCGTGATTTTCCCTACCCATGTATCTCAAGCCAGCGGGGCACCGCCCCAGTCGGGACAAGCTCTTAGCTCCTGACAGATCTCCCGACATGTGGTGGTGTAGTGCGTGTTAGTGCAAGTGTGTATGTAAGGGGTGAGAATAGGGCAAGGAAGAGGAAGGGAAGATCGCGCGCGGTCCGCGGCCCGTTCTTAGGGTACTGCTCCGGCATTGGCCTGGTGTTGATCTTAACCATCACAGCCGGGAAGAGCTCTAAGCTCCCCACAGGTCTCACGCCATGTGTGGAGTGTGGTGCATGCTAGTGTAAGGGGAGAGGATAGGACAAGGAAGAGGAAGGTGAGATCGCGCGCGGTCCGTGGCCCGTTTGTTAGGGTACTGCTCCGGCATTCGCCTGGTGTTGATCTTAACCATCACAGCCGGGAAGAGCTCTAAGGTCCCCACCGGTCTCCCGCCATGTGTGGAGTGTGGTGCATGCTAGTGTAAGGGGAGAGGATAGGACAAGGAAGAGAAAGAAAAGATCGCGCGCGGTCCGCGGCCCGTTCTTAGGGTACTGCTCCGGCATTGGCCTGGTGTTGATCTTAACTATCACTAGCCGGGAAGAGCTCTAAGCTCCCCACCGGTCTCACGCCATGTGTGGAGTGTGGTGCATGCTAGTGTAAGGGGAGAGGATAGGACAAGGAAGAGGAAGGTGAGATCGCGCGCGGTCCGTGGCCCGTTTGTTAGGGTACTGCTCCGGCATTCGCCTGGTGTTGATCTTAACCATCACAGCCGGGAAGAGCTCTAAGCTCCCCACAGGTCTCACGCCATGTGTGGAGTGTGGTGCATGCTAGTGTAAGGGGTGAGGATAGGGCAAGGAAGAGGAAGGAAAGATCGCGCGCGGTCCGTGACCCGTTTGTTAGGGTACTGCTTCGGCATTCGCCTGGTGTTGATCTTAACCATCACAGCCGGGAAGAGCGCTAAGCTCCCCACCGGTCTCCCGCCATGTGTGGAGTGTGGTGCATGCTAGTGTAAGGGGAGAGGATAGGACAAGGAAGAGGAAGGGAAGATCGCGCGCGGTCCGCGCCCCGTTCTTAGGGTACTGCTCCGGCATTGGCCTGGTGTTGATCTTAACTATCACAGCCGGGAAGAGCTCTAAGCTCCCCACAGGTCTCACGCCATGTGTGGAGTGTGGTGCATGCTAGTGTAAGGGGAGAGGATAGGACAAGGAAGAGGAAGGGAAGATCGCGCGCGGTCCGCGGCCCGTTCTTAGGGTACTGCTCCGGCATTGGCCTGGTGTTGATCTTAACTATCACAGCCGGGAAGAGCTCTAAGCTCCCCACAGGTCTCACGCCATGTGTGGAGTGTGGTGCATGTTAGTGTAAGGGGAGAGGATTGGACAAGGAAGAGGAAGGGAAGATCGCGCGCGGTCCGCGGCCCGTTCTTAGGGTACTGCTCCGGCATTGGCCTGGTGTTGATCTTAACTATCACAGCCGGGAAGAGCTCTAAGCTCCCCACAGGTCTCACGCCATGTGTGGAGTGTGGTGCATGCTAGTGTAAGGGGAGAGGATAGGACAAGGAAGAGGAAGGGAAGATCGCGCGCGGTCCGCGGCCCGTTCTTAGGGTACTGCTCCGGCATTGGCCTGGTGTTGATCTTAACTATCACAGCCGGGAAGAGCTCTAAGCTCCCCACAGGTCTCACGCCATGTGTGGAGTGTGGTGCATGCTAGTGTAAGGGGAGAGGATAGGACAAGGAAGAGGAAGGGAAGATCGCGCGCGGTCCGCGGCCCGTTCTTAGGGTACTGCTCCGGCATTGGCCTGGTGTTGATCTTAACTATCACAGCCGGGAAGAGCTCTAAGCTCCCCACCGGTCTCACGCCATGTGTGGAGTGTGGTGCATGCTAGTGTAAGGGGAGAGGATAGGACAAGGAAGAGGAAGGTGAGATCGCGCGCGGTCCGTGGCCCGTTTGTTAGGGTACTGCTCCGGCATTCGCCTGGTGTTGATCTTAACCATCACAGCCGGGAAGAGCTCTAAGCTCCCCACAGGTCTCACGCCATGTGTGGAGTGTGGTGCATGCTAGTGTAAGGGGTGAGGATAGGGCAAGGAAGAGGAAGGAAAGATCGCGCGCGGTCCGTGACCCGTTTGTTAGGGTACTGCTTCGGCATTCGCCTGGTGTTGATCTTAACCATCACAGCCGGGAAGAGCTCTAAGCTCCCCACAGGTCTCACGCCATGTGTGGAGTGTGGTGCATGCTAGTGTAAGGGGAGAGGATAGGACAAGGAAGAGGAAGGTGAGATCGCGCGCGGTCCGTGGCCCGTTTGTTAGGGTACTGCTCCGGCATTCGCCTGGTGTTGATCTTAACCATCACAGCCGGGAAGAGCTCTAAGGTCCTCACCGGTCTCCCGCCATGTGTGGAGTGTGGTGCATGCTAGTGTAAGGGGTGAGAATAGGGCAAGGAAGAGGAAGGGAAGATCGCGCGCGGTCCGCGGCCCGTTCTTAGGGTACTGCTCCGGCATTGGCCTGGTGTTGATCTTAACCATCACAGCCGGGAAGAGCTCTAAGCTCCCCACAGGTCTCACGCCATGTGTGGAGTGTGGTGCATGCTAGTGTAAGGGGAGAGGATAGGACAAGGAAGAGGAAGGTGAGATCGCGCGCGGTCCGTGGCCCGTTTGTTAGGGTACTGCTCCGGCATTCGCCTGGTGTTGATCTTAACCATCACAGCCGGGAAGAGCTCTAAGGTCCCCACCGGTCTCCCGCCATGTGTGGAGTGTGGTGCATGCTAGTGTAAGGGGAGAGGATAGGACAAGGAAGAGAAAGAAAAGATCGCGCGCGGTCCGCGGCCCGTTCTTAGGGTACTGCTCCGGCATTGGCCTGGTGTTGATCTTAACTATCACTAGCCGGGAAGAGCTCTAAGCTCCCCACCGGTCTCACGCCATGTGTGGAGTGTGGTGCATGCTAGTGTAAGGGGAGAGGATAGGACAAGGAAGAGGAAGGTGAGATCGCGCGCGGTCCGTGGCCCGTTTGTTAGGGTACTGCTCCGGCATTCGCCTGGTGTTGATCTTAACCATCACAGCCGGGAAGAGCTCTAAGCTCCCCACAGGTCTCACGCCATGTGTGGAGTGTGGTGCATGCTAGTGTAAGGGGAGAGGATAGGACAAGGAAGAGGAAGGTGAGATCGCGCGCGGTCCGTGACCCGTTTGTTAGGGTACTGCTTCGGCATTCGCCTGGTGTTGATCTTAACCATCACAGCCGGGAAGAGCTCTAAGCTCCCCACAGGTCTCACGCCATGTGTGGAGTGTGGTGCATGCTAGTGTAAGGGGAGAGGATAGGACAAGGAAGAGGAAGGTGAGATCGCGCGCGGTCCGTGGCCCGTTTGTTAGGGTACTGCTCCGGCATTCGCCTGGTGTTGATCTTAACCATCACAGCCGGGAAGAGCTCTAAGCTCCCCACAGGTCTCACGCCATGTGTGGAGTGTGGTGCATGCTAGTGTAAGGGGAGAGGATAGGACAAGGAAGAGGAAGGTGAGATCGCGCGCGGTCCGTGGCCCGTTTGTTAGGGTACTGCTCCGGCATTCGCCTGGTGTTGATCTTAACCATCACAGCCGGGAAGAGCTCTAAGCTCCCCACAGGTCTCACGCCATGTGTGGAGTGTGGTGCATGCTAGTGTAAGGGGTGAGAATAGGGCAAGGAAGAGGCGCGCGCGGTCCGTGGCCCGTTTGGCAGGGTACTGCTCCGGCATTCGCCTGGTGTTGATCTTAACCATCACAGCCGGGAAGAGCTCTAAGCTCCCCACAGGTCTCACGCCATGTGTGGAGTGTGGTGCATGCTAGTGTAAGGGGAGAGGATAGGACAAGGAAGAGGAAGGTGAGATCGCGCGCGGTCCGTGGCCCGTTTGTTAGGGTACTGCTCCGGCATTCGCCTGGTGTTGATCTTAACCATCACAGCCGGGAAGAGCTCTAAGCTCCCCACAGGTGTCACGCCATGTGTGGAGTGTGGTGCATGCTAGTGTAAGGGGAGAGGATAGGACAAGGAAGAGGAAGGTGAGATCGCGCGCGGTCCGTGGCCCGTTTGTTAGGGTACTGCTCCGGCATTCGCCTGGTGTTGATCTTAACCATCACAGCCGGGAAGAGCTCTAAGCTCCCCACAGGTCTCACGCCATGTGTGGAGTGTGGTGCATGCTAGTGTAAGGGGTGAGAATAGGGCAAGGAAGAGGCGCGCGCGGTCCGTGGCCCGTTTGGCAGGGTACTGCTCCGGCATTCGCCTGGTGTTGATCTTAACCATCACAGCCGGGAAGAGCTCTAAGCTCCCCACCGGTCTCACGCCATGTGTGGAGTGTGGTGCATGCTAGTGTAAGGGGAGAGGATAGGACAAGGAAGAGGAAGGTGAGATCGCGCGCGGTCCGCGGCCCGTTTGTTAGGGTACTGCTCCGGCATTCGCCTGGTGTTGATCTTAACCATCACAGCCGGGAAGAGCTCTAAGCTCCCCACAGGTCTCACGCCATGTGTGGAGTGTGGTGCATGCTAGTGTAAGGGGAGAGGATAGGACAAGGAAGAGGAAGGTGAGATCGCGCGCGGTCCGTGGCCCGTTTGTTAGGGTACTGCTCCGGCATTCGCCTGGTGTTGATCTTAACCATCACAGCCGGGAAGAGCTCTAAGCTCCCCACAGGTCTCACGCCATGTGTGGAGTGTGGTGCATGCTAGTGTAAGGGGAGAGGATAGGACAAGGAAGAGGAAGGTGAGATCGCGCGCGGTCCGTGGCCCGTTTGTTAGGGTACTGCTCCGGCATTCGCCTGGTGTTGATCTTAACCATCACAGCCGGGAAGAGCTCTAAGCTCCCCACAGGTCTCACGCCATGTGTGGAGTGTGGTGCATGCTAGTGTAAGGGGTGAGAATAGGGCAAGGAAGAGGCGCGCGCGGTCCGTGGCCCGTTTGGCAGGGTACTGCTCCGGCATTCGCCTGGTGTTGATCTTAACCATCACAGCCGGGAAGAGCTCTAAGCTCCCCACAGGTCTCACGCCATGTGTGGAGTGTGGTGCATGCTAGTGTAAGGGGAGAGGATAGGACAAGGAAGAGGAAGGTGAGATCGCGCGCGGTCCGTGGCCCGTTTGTTAGGGTACTGCTCCGGCATTCGCCTGGTGTTGATCTTAACCATCACAGCCGGGAAGAGCTCTAAGCTCCCCACAGGTGTCACGCCATGTGTGGAGTGTGGTGCATGCTAGTGTAAGGGGAGAGGATAGGACAAGGAAGAGGAAGGTGAGATCGCGCGCGGTCCGTGGCCCGTTTGTTAGGGTACTGCTCCGGCATTCGCCTGGTGTTGATCTTAACCATCACAGCCGGGAAGAGCTCTAAGCTCCCCACAGGTCTCACGCCATGTGTGGAGTGTGGTGCATGCTAGTGTAAGGGGTGAGAATAGGGCAAGGAAGAGGCGCGCGCGGTCCGTGGCCCGTTTGGCAGGGTACTGCTCCGGCATTCGCCTGGTGTTGATCTTAACCATCACAGCCGGGAAGAGCTCTAAGCTCCCCACAGGTCTCACGCCATGTGTGGAGTGTGGTGCATGCTAGTGTAAGGGGAGAGGATAGGACAAGGAAGAGGAAGGTGAGATCGCGCGCGGTCCGCGGCCCGTTTGTTAGGGTACTGCTCCGGCATTCGCCTGGTGTTGATCTTAACCATCACAGCCGGGAAGAGCTCTAAGCTCCCCACAGGTCTCACGCCATGTGTGGAGTGTGGTGCATGCTAGTGTAAGGGGAGAGGATGGGGCAAGGAAGAGGCGCGCGCGGTCCGTGGCCCTTTTGGCAGGGTACTGCTCCGGCGCTCGGCTGTTGATCGGAGAAACCATGGGAAAGTACCGATCAAAGCAGCCGGTCGCTAGTTTTTCCTCCAGACAGGATTTAATTCGACCTGGCTAGGGCCTTTCGGTCAGAGGGACTGCTGAGCCATCTCCCACTGAACCCTGAAGTTTGGCCGAAGATTCTTTAGTTTCTTCGGACTCTTTATAGCTGAAATGGTTCAGAGCAACAATTATTGCTACTGCGGTGTCCCTGAATGGCAGGTTAGAGTCCTAGAGTCCTTCTAGCGGCCGGCTGCTATGATCGGGAGCTTTCCGTGGTTTCTCCGATCAACACCAGGCGAATGCAGGAGCAGTACCCTAACGAAAGGGCACAGAGCGGCCGCGATTTTTCCTTCCTCTTTATTGTCCTAGCCTGATCCCTTACATTCACTAGCATGCACCACACTCCACACATGGCGGGAGACCGGTGGGGAGCTTAGAGCTCTTCCCGGCTGTGATGGTTAAGATCAACACCAAGCGAATGCCGGAGCAGTACTCTAACAAACGGGCCACGGACCGCGAGCGATCTTTCCTTCCTCTTCCTTGTCCTATCCTCTCCCCTTACATTAGCATGCAACACACTCCACACATGGCGGGAGACCGGTGGGGAGCTTAGAAGTCTTCCCGGCTGAGATGGTTAAGATCAACACCAGGCGAATGCCGGAGCAGCACCCTGACAAACGGGCCACTTACCGCGCGCGATCTTTCCTTCCTCTTCCTTGCCCCATCCTCTCCCCTTACACTAGCATGCACCACACTCCACACATGGCAGGAGACCGGTGGGGAGCTTAGAGCTCTTCCCGGCTGAGATGGTTAAGATGAACACCAGGCGAATGCCGGAGCAGTACCCTAGCACACGGGCAACGGACCAGGCGCGATCTTTTGTTTTTCTTCCTTGTCCTTACACACTCACACACTAACACTAACATGCACTACACTATCATACATGCTGGGAGACCGGTCGGGAGCTTAGAGCTTGCCCTGCTGGTGGGAGATACCTGGTTGGGGAAACCCAGCAAGCTGACGTGTAGGTCGCCTTGCGAGGAACGGGGCCCTCTTCCGTTATACAACATGCACTACGCCCACGCGACTAATGACCATAGCAGTTTGCGGCGCAGAGCCCTCTTCCGTTATACAACATGCACTACGCCCACGCGACTAATGACCATAGCAGTTTGCGGCGCAGAGCCCTCTTCCGTTATACAACATGCACTACGCCCACGCGACTAATGACCATAGCAGTTTGCGGCGCAGAGCCCTCTTCCGTTATACAACATGCACTACGCCCACGCGACTAATGACCATAGCAGTTTGCGGCGCAGAGCCCTCTTCCGTTATACAACATGCACTACGCCCACGCGACTAATGACCATAGCAGTTTGCGGCGCAGAGCCCTCTTCCGTTATACAACATGCACTACGCCCACGCGACTAATGACCATAGCAGTTTGCGGCGCAGAGCCCTCTTCCGTTATACAACATGCACTACGCCCACGCGACTAATGACCATAGCAGTTTGCGGCGCAGAGCCCTCTTCCGTTATACAACATGCACTACGCCCACGCGACTAATGACCATAGCAGTTTGCGGCGCAGAGCCCTCTTCCGTTATACAACATGCACTACGCCCACGCGACTAATGACCATAGCAGTTTGCGGCGCAGAGCCCTCTTCCGTTATACAACATGCACTACGCCCACGCGACTAATGACCATAGCAGTTGAGGCGCCCAGAAAACCGAAATCCCGTATTACAGCGTTGTATCTTGGCGTTTCGCGGGGCGCAGCGAGGATGCGCAGGGCGGAGACTCGTGAATCTGCGCTGAGCGGCGGGACGGGACGAGTTTTTCTGCTCCTCCGCCGGCCACGACCGGCAGCCTCGACCTTGCGCCGAGGCACAGGTGCAGGAATTCTAGCCACTGGGCCGCTTCCCTCCGCCCCCTGCGACGTCGCCTCGCGAGAGCTGCCGCGAAACTGTTTCCCTACGAACATTTAATAACTTGACTTCTAGGCTGTCCGGGTGACGCCGCGGAAGCCTACGTGTACAGACCATTTAATAACACGCGTATTCCTGCTGCGTATTTAATCGACGAATGACGTCGATTACACGCCTCGTGGATTACAGGTCGGTATCCACGGCCTGTCGACCAATCACATTGCTAGAATTTTTGGAATCCCCGGGCAGAATTGCTTTCTCTTTGATTCTTTTTAACTGCGATTAAGAAGTGAATGATTTCGCAGTTTCATGCACTTTCATGTACATGGTTGTACTTGTATTTCTCGTTACATTTCGGATCGATGGGTCAACAGAAAATTAATCATGATGCCAGCGACAGGGACAATGAAATTTGTCCTTCACCTGATCTTAAGGAAACAGCGAATTCGACAACTCTACAATTATTGTCAGAAAAAACATGGAAGTATTATGAAGAATCATATACAACATTTATGGAACGGAGAAAAAGTAATAGGGTAGATTATTATAAGCGAGAACGTTTTCTTGGCTTATTTTACAAACTTTTCTCAACAACTTTAACCCTATTGTATACGGAAGATTTACTCAATGTTGAGAAAGACATTGTAGATACATAATAAAGTAAAAATAGAAGCTTACTCTTAATTCTCATAATTGAGTTTTCAAAAAAGTAAATTCTGTTCAAAATTTATTCTGAATATTTCAAGGTCGTGGAGAAACTATAGTCTTCTACTCGCGCATAATGGCTATTATTCACTCGTAGAAATTATGATTAATCACTTACATCCACACACTTACACTCACATGCACTACACTACCAAACACGCCAGGACCTTGGAGCTTATCTCGGCTGGGACGGTGCCGCGCTGGCGAAAGATACCCCGTTCAGAAAAACCCCCAGGTCGGCGCCGGATCTCGCCACCCAACGGAAAAAAGTTCACCGCCCCCTTCCGCTACAAAACATATACTACACTTACGGGACTAATGACCTTGTCCGTTGACGCGCCCTGACACACCACCATTCAATCAACCAATACCATCTCCTGGAGACGTTGGGTATTGTGATAAACTTAAAAAAACTGCTCTAGGAGTGATATGTGTTGTTTTGACCCAGAATCGGATGTTTTTGCGGCGTAGTGATATTTCGGGCTGCGCACCATATCAGGCGTCCTTCCGCCGCGGTGCGGCCTGCGGGCTTCGGGAGGAAAACAAAAGAAGGGCGGCTTATCAGCTTCGCCGCCCTGGCCTTGTTTCGCCAAAACACGTCGCGTGCAAATACTGAGAGTTTCGCCACACATTCCTAAGCGAATGCGCTATGCTGCATATGATGTGAGGAGGCCGGGATATAGGTAAACATCCACTTCAGTCAAGCGCCCGGTATATCAGGATATAAGTTCTAAGTGTTATTCCATAATATTAATAAAACCTTGGAATTGCAATGATGCATAAAAGTATCTTTCAAGTTTTATTTCACAAAATATAGCTTCAAAAATATCTTAAATTTAAAAAAATATAATTACTAAGTACTTTCCTTAATTGTGATAAATGGTAGTGTGAATTTTATTGACATACTATAGGCAGTCTGTAGATCATTTGATTTTACTATAGGATGGTACGCGCGGCAGTTGGAAATGGTTAGGACTCCAGGAGTAAAAAGGGCATGTGATTCTACAGTCACCATCTTTCGCCACAAACGTAATCGAATGTAAATGATCGTGGCTTCACAGACGTTAACAATACAGATCCGTACATTTACAATGAAGGATTTCTGATTATAATCTCTTTAAATAGCTCTCATTGACATTATTGGCATTTTTGACATCTTTGCATTTTTACTAACTACTTTTCTTCTTTATTCTATACATTTCTCTCTTTTATTATTACATTCTTTACATTTCTGTTAATTTCATTATACTCATAGAATTTTTCACATTTATTCTTCTTTCTTGTATTTTACCTTTTCTTTTATCTTTCTCGCTCTTTCTCCTACTTTGGTCATCTTGCACTTCCTCCCCTCAGGTTGTTACATACACAGAATTTCCTTCCTTAAAGGCGGTCATGATAGGATTGGATGAGGATCATAAAGGTAAAGGATGCGTGAACGGCGATGAAGAAATGGTGGAATGAAAATCAAGGGCCTTAGCCAAAGCGGTGTTTTCCTACGGCCACAGCCAAGAGGGTTTTCTTTTAGCCTTACCCACAGAAATCCCGCTTTGCACAACACGCGTTTAATTTGCATCACATTTGGATCAATGCCCGACCCCAGGGTTTGAAGGCGAACCCCCACACACCAACAATTGAATTGAATTGAATTTGCCTTATTTTACGTGGCGAGACTCGGGCCCTCAGGCCCGCTCTTCCCTCTGACCACGCAAATTTCGCTACGCTCCTTTCACCAACTAGCGGAGAAAGGAGGTATTTCTTGGCCGAGAAACAGGCGATTTGAATTTAGCTCAGAGGCTACGTCATTTAGGCTTGAGGATCTTTTACATGCAAGTAAATCTACTAACATGGGACAGCCGGCTTTACTTCCCCTCCGAAGGAAGGCGTACGAAGGATTTTTTCGCCCTTCCTAAAAATCCACGGCTTCGATCGGGTTTGATCCCGCGAACTTGGGTACAACAGTCCTTTACGCTAACCGTTACACCATCTCGCAACAATATGTTCCCTTTTCCTTCCATTTGAAGCCGTTTCCAATGAAGCTGATGCAGAAAGAGTAAGTGTTTTAGCAACAAATATTTGTAAAAATACGTATACAAGTGCGCTCGATCTATGTTGGTGATTCTCGTGACTGAGCGTAGTGGTTTCGTTTGTTTTTGTTATTTCGCTACTTCTGCGCCACAAAAAGGGATGGCAGTTTTCGACACATCCTGGGGAAGTTCACCCAGGCAGGAAGGTGTGGATTTCCTCGCGACAACCTCGAATCGCTCGCCCGCGGGCTTGCAATCTCTGGCGCGGGCCCTCTCTGCCAGTCCCAGCGGAGGACATCTTGGGTTTCGCCACTAGGTTTCGTTTTGGAGACCTCCACTGCATCTCGGAGCATCAAAAGTTTTTTTCAACGAAGACGAATTATGCCTACGCGCATTGACTGACAATCGCAATCCAGAGAGCGGGAGCGCTCCACCTGTGTCTATTCACGCACGCCTTGACTTCGTACACTTCGGTTAGTCATCCCTTATTTAGGAATACCTCAACAGCGGCCCTCTACACCCAGATGATTTAGTCTAGAAACCAAGTGCCATACACTTATTGGAAAAGAACTTTGAGCAGCACTTCCTACAAGCGCAAAAAATACAAAATTACACAACTCAAAAGGACATTTGCACCAAGCCCCAGCGTCGTTCGTCTATCTCCGTTACAACAATGCGTACAAATGTATTTCTCGCGTTGCAGGTGGCGCTCCTAGCCGCCGTCGCGGAAATCGAGGGAACAGATGACGAAAAATATTTGCGGAAGTGCTGTGACGTATACGAGATGCTCTCAGCAGACGGAAGATTTTGCGTGCAAGCTAACTGGACGAGCAACTTCTCCATACGAAGAGATGTGTTCGATGAAATTGTGCGGCCTTTGGACAGGAAGTGGGTGGGTCTGTGAATGCCCCCTGGGTTCCCTCTGCATAACTTCAGTTACGTATTCGAAAACTCTTTGTTGAATTGAATTGAATTTGCCTTATTTTACGTGGCGAGACTCGGGCCATCAGGCCCGCTCTTCCGTCTGACCACGCAAATTTCGCTACGCTCCTTTCATCAACTAGCAGAGAAAGGAGGTATTTCTTGGGCGAGAAATAGGCGATTTTGAATTCAGCTCAGAGGCGTCATTTAGGCTTGAGGATCTTTTACATGCAAGTAAATCTACCAACATGGGACAGCCGGCTTTACTTCTCCTCCGAAGGAAGGCGTACGAAGGATTTTGTCGCCCTAAAAATCCACGGCTTCGATCGGGTTTGAACCCGCCAACTTGAGTATAACAGTCCGGTACGCTAACCGTCACACCATCGCCGCCGCCTTTGTTGCCAACTAACCACGTTTCGTCTGTAAATGCGTCTTTCGTTAGCTTCGCTTCCCAACGAGAGTCTCTGGAAAAACACCGTCGTCTTCCTAGAAAGAAATCTGATCGCGAGACCCCATCCTAGAGGTGGGTTCAGGGAGGCTCAATACTGCGTGGACGCTGCACTGCCCCCCTTGGGGCCGTATGCAATGCGGTGTGGCGTCGTTAAAACGAGGGCCAGAACCGTTAGGTCGGTGAAAGTGCGCTGCGGGGGAGGAAGGTGTTGAGCCTGAACTTCCGGTATTTTGCGCTCTGGCAGTTGACGCAGACAGCGTAGGCAGAGCCAAAAATAACCTTAGGCTGTAAACTAGGAAGCTGGCTAGCGAGCCTCGCTTGTCGACGGCGGGCGAGCCTACCTGGGAATCTTGTGTGGTGGGGGTGTAGCCTTCAACTATTTTACGCGGCGCCATCTGCGCCCGCGTTCTCATTCAGTTTACATCAGAGAGCCTAGTACGTGTAGGTACAAGGAGTGTAGGAGTGGGGGGAGATGTCCGGAGTGTAAGGGCCAGACGATCTCGGGTGCTTTTTTGCACGCGGTCCGCCAGACGGCGACCGGTTTAAATTTTGGCATCAGGCCATGTGACGGTAATTGTCACGGGACGGAAGTCCGACAGCTCGCATCACGCGTGGCTTTTTTTCTGCGGTAAAGCAGGGTACTGGAAGGAAAAGGTTGCCGGAGTGTTTAAATTTAGCAATTTATTGTAACTAGTCTGTATACTAGTCTGTAACTAGTCTGTATCTTTTCAATATACTATTTTTATTTTTGTTATTTGAATTTATTTTCATTTCACTACGTCACAGCGGTTTAAAACTTTTTGCGACAACGAGGAATGTGCCATGAAGTGCTGTATTTGGGGGCAATTAGTGACGAATACGGAACGAGGTTGGAGCTGTGAACTGGATCCTCGAGGCTACTGGTCTTCTGGTAATTCCTCCCTCACAAAAGTATTCGACCAGTCACTCACAAAAGTCGAGTTTCCCTACGACGAATATCTGCTCTGTGATCGTCTTCATCTCGCGGCCCGCAAATACTTCTATGTCGACTGGCCCCCCGGCGGCATTCGCCATTTTTTCTTCTCCGCCTGGAGAACTTGCTTCGACTTCTACCACAGCAGCAACGGTTCTTTAAAGGAAGCACTCTTCTACTGCCGTTACTCTCGCATCACCAGAGGTGTCTACTGGCTGCTCCGGCCACTTTGCTTTCTCTCTGCTCTACTGTTGTTGGTTTCGCTCCTGTCTGTAGCATGCAACACAAGCATGCGACGAAAAATCCACGGGCGTTGCCTCGCTAGCCACGCTGCCTGCCTCTTGGCTTTCAACATCGGCCAGATTGGGTACTACATCACAATAAGTGACCGATTGGACGAACAAGAAAAACAAGAACTACCGCCTGATTTTGAGATTGCGTTTAAATATTTTGGTAAGTGCATCAATCAAAAACTCGCATAACAGAGAAAATATACTTAAAAATACGTGTACTTTTCAAGAGGGTACATGAATAAGGTTGACAGCATGAAATGAAGTAAGAGTCGACATTACGTATCAATTATTTCCCCCATGGCTATCAACCTATTCTACCACATGTTCTTGGGTTTTTGTAAATTGGGACGTCAGGGCCCGTCTTCACGATGAAATATCACAAGGCCTTTCGCGTCTTTCTCGGTCGAGCCGCTAGATGTCGCATATTCGCGACCGAATCAAGCTACTCGATGTGTCTTAAGTGTAGCTCTAAAAAGCGCATTGGATTCAATAATCTCTGGCCTATATATTAAAGTTATATTTATCTACACAATACGTTTTTTATTGGGTCGTATTAGCAACGAAAACTATCGATCACGAATGCATAAATTTCGATTTTCAGAGATTAATTTATTAAAGAAAGAAGAAAGTCACAGTCTTAATTTTTTCTGTGCATTTACACATAGCAGAGTACTTACCTAATAGAAAATATCAATGATAAATAGCATACTACTTAAATATTACATCGTCCTAAAAATTGAACTTTGTTTTTTTCCAAATAAACTGTAATATCTCTGATGTATTTTCGCTTAGATTTACATATTTTCTAAATCCGCTTTGAGTTATATCTCAGAGTTGAATTTTGATATCATAGCGATATTTTACGTATGTAAATTTCAAAATTATATCTTATACCCTAACAAATATTTTAATATTGAAAATTTGGAAAAAGCGAAATTTTAATACTTAGGTGGGTGTAAAAAAAACCGTTTATCATTAATATTTTACGTAAAGTAACTACCCTGTTATGGGCAAAAGAACAGAAAAGAATATGGCTGTGTCTGTATTTCTTCTTTGAAATATTACTCTCCGAAAATCAAATATTTGTTCATTTCTCGTAAGTCAACCATTCACACAAAGCGTTAAACATCCATCCAAACAAAACGTAGATGATCTTGCGGGAAATCACACAGCAATGTACAATATCACAATGTTTATTGATTTGACGGATTCGCTAGAACCAAACGGGTTTACTGCTTCTGTCAAGCAAACTAACATTTACCTGCGGGTTATGTCTTTTGTTTGTAGCCTTGTGGATGTATTTCCTGTTGACGGCTGCTTGGTGTTGGCTCACAGCCTTGTGTGTCAACATGGCGCTGGGCTTCAGGTATAAAAATATACAAATCACGATGCAAACCTGTCTCTTGCCTCATCTTTCTTCAAGAATTCTATGTACAAAAATCTCTGTAAATGCATTACTTTGTTCTCTCTCACCTTGCAAAGGGACGAACTGCGAACATATTTTTTATTTACTTCTCAATGTATTTATGCCTCATTTTCATTAATGGTACGTACATTACTTTACACTCTCGAACAGGCGATATTGACCTACGAAGAACAGAGAAAGTTACGTCAAATTGCTATAAAACTGTTGTAAATACTTAGACGGAAATGTTTGCTCATCTGAATTTATTTATTTACTTATACATATATTTTATGTATCAGTAAATAACATATTTTATGTATACACTATTTATTATTTTATTTTTCTTCATTTTAGAGTAATAATTATGGCATTACTAATCGACTTTCTTATTTCGACATTAATCTCACTTATACCTTCTTTCTTATTATCATACTTTGTACATTTGTTATTTCATGTTTTCTTTCTTCAAAATTATATTTCTATTTTCGCATTTCATATTCCGATTACTCTATTTTGCTTAAATTCTACTTTTTATTAAATTCATTATAAAATTCTGTAATAGATAAAATTTTAATAGTAATTTTGACATGCTATTTTTGTAGCACTGAAGATGGCCACAATGTGACCGAAAAGGCTTTCTGGCAAATTTAACCTGTACGACAAAACACCTCATAAGTTTGGAAAAAACTTTGGAGGAACGTTTGGTGGAACCTTGGGTATAATGTTTTGAGAATGTTTGGGGGGGGGGCCTTTGTGGGACCTTTTTTGCGGAATGATTAGGAAAACGTTTGAGAAACGTTTAGAAGAACGTTTGTAGGTAGGTTTGAGGATTTTATCGTATACATAAAAGACAGTATTTGTTTGTTTGTTGGTTCATACTTAATGCACTGCCATATCGTTCATCTGATTGCGATAAAACTTTGTCAACTTAATGCTTGCACTTCCAGGAAGAATATAAGCATAGTACGATGAGACTTCCTGTGCACATAGAGGCTCGTTGGTTATGCTTTATGACGATTCAAACGACCTGAATACGGCGCTCTACGTAACAGCGCTTAACGCAACCCGTTGCACACTGAAGTACGATTATTAAGACTTCTTCATTTCGTATTCTGCCCCTGCGATTTTTCCCGCGAGAGACATATACAGGGAGAGACAGAGACAGAGAGAGAGAGAGAGAGAGAGAGAGAGAGAGAGAGAGAGAGACGGAACCACATTCGCGAGAAAGAATTTCGTCTATTGAAATATTTGCAGGGCGTAGCGTAAAATGTGAAGTGTAATACATTGCAATAGTGAAGCATTACCCGGCCCACTACTAAGTAAGAAAAACCTTTATAATTTTTGTCATGGCAACGAATGACATTGACATAAATTATTCAGGGCTAACAGAGACAATATTGCCAGTCCGGATGGCCGAGATCGGCAGTAGTGCCGTAGCAATCTCGGACCGAAGGATCGTGGGTTCGAGTCCCGCCTCGGGCATGGTTGAATGTGTGTTCGTCCTTTCACCCCCTATCATCGCCTTGTCATGTCATCTTCACAGTTACCACACCGTTAAATGCAATAGTGGTCGCTAATGACCTAGATGTTGATGCGACCTTAAATTGCCAAAAAATACATTATTGGCCATAAATAGAACAAAAGAAATTACTGAAGTGTTTCAGAAGATATAATTGTTAATAGACAAGGACGTTGTTGCAAGAAATTTTATGAAGGGAAATTGAAAATGATATCTAAACTTTTAAAAGAACTGGGTGTCCCTTTCAAACGCTCCACATTTTAAGAGATCATACTGTACCTTTTGCGCGCTATAATCGCTCGGGTAGGGTTTTTGATTGCAAAGTTTCTATCTAAGACCGCGCGGACACACCTGCACTTACCGAGACTCAGGAACATTTATCAAGTGTAAATATAAGGAACTCCTTTGGGGGGGAATCAGCATTATGTTGAAAATCTAGGGGGAGGGATCGAAGATGAAATGATCATAGTGAGGTGTGAGAGGACGACACACATATACAGACATATAAACACACCCATAACCGAGGCAGGACCTTCCGTCCGAGATCGCCATGGCATTACTCCCTTAGTGATCACGGCTATCCGGATAAGCAGTGTTCAGATGTTCAGGTAGTTTGATTTTTATTATTATTATTATTATTATTATTATTATTATTATTATTATTATTATTATTATTATTATTATTATTGTATCTCATATTATTTCAATAGTGTACATGCTTTTTGCGGCTCTCACACGCAACTGATTTTGTCAATGAGATCTCTAAAGAAGAGAGAATTTCGTGGAGATGTGAAGAATTGCACTTTGGCTTTAAAAATATGAAGTTTTTTTAATACGTACCTAAAAAATTATGTCAAATGCAACCCGCAGAACATGGTCAGCTATATCGTTAAATAACTCACAAAAGACTACATGGCTCGTTCTACAGCCTTAAAAACTAAACTTTTGAGGCCAAAGGCCTAAAACAACGTTCCTCACATTATAATCTAGTGGATGAGATATTCTTGGACATTATATTAAATGTTTGCTGGTTCGTTGCTTATCGATACAATTAATACCACCTATACATGGAGTAATACAGAATATATTCCTTCATGACCTATGTTTCATCCTTGGTGCTGGTCACCGTTTTTGTGACGCCATGCTTGGAAAGAAGGCTTAGATTCCTCTATCTTATACTATTTACACTGTCGTGTACACCGTGGTTCGCGCAGACTGACGACGTTTATTTGCATAATTATTAATTCACGATTCGCTATCGCAGCAACAACTAGAAGTACAATTACTAGTTGCTTGAAACCGATGAAGATCGTTTCTTATGTAAGTAGAACAATCATTCATTCAACGTTTAGCCGTGGTAGCTATGTACCTATTGCCGAGGGAACTATGATGGAAACGGAAATGTTCTCGTGTTTGTTTCACCATACCCTTAATAAAAATTAAGGTCGGGTTTGACAAGAGTTCTCTGCTCAAGGGTACGCTTGTTGTTGTTGTTGTTGTTGTTGTTGTTATTATTATTATTATTATTATTATTATTATTTCACACCACCATTACAAATATGGCACAAAAACGAAATAGCCTAAGAGGAACCTCGACATGTTTGGGGAGCAGGAAGGGACGTTTCACTGGGATTGGTGCCAATGGGATCAGCTTTTACCCAGGGAGAACTGGTAAATCTCCTTGCCGTTTCATGGCGATCTGGAACGGGATGGGGCAAAGAGAAACGGTTGCTTCTTCTCAAAACAAAAGGGAAATAACTTGTACGGCACGTCTGTGCCATATCGTAGCACCGGTACTCTTCATTTCTTTTTCTCCTTTAGATTGCAGGTGACACGCCGGAACAAGGAAAGCGGAAAGAGATTCCTGGCACTTTCTGCATTTGCTTGGGGACTGCCTACAGTGCTCACAGTAACTTGCTCCTTCTTGATTGAGAAAGAGGATAAATACAAGTCAGCATGGTACACTCCATCTCTTCTAGAGACAAGAGTGTGTTACACTGAACCTCTCTTCTACATATCTACAGGTAAATAGTTCAGGGATCGGGAAGCATACGGAAAATTAGCCCATTAAAACCCCCAGAAGGAATCTACGATATCCAAGTGTTAATTGTGAATAAATTCAATAATATAAAAAAATATATAAAAACAGACTTGTGACATATGTAAATTTCTTTCTCCGTTGGTCCGTTTTTGGTCCGAAAGAGTGGATCATTCTTGCATCTTGTAAATGTCGTTCTCTTGTGTTTTGTGGAGTCAGAATCATTGGGTTCTTGATACCGAAAAATTAGCTATTGCCGAACTTCGCTCTGCCCATCCCTCTGTGACCAACGGTAAGGTAAATCGCCGGCCTATTTTATTGAAAATTTACATTTGAAACGCATATTGTGATTTTTGGAGGTCGCTCAAACGACATTTCGATTTTTTCTCAAATATGGCACCAAGTTTTTTCTTTAACGTTTTACACGGATAGACAAAAAAGTACGCTTGCCGACCAGGATAGCCGAGCTCGCAAAGGCTGAAAAGTCGTAACTGGTCTGTGCCTGAAGGGTCGCCGGTTCGAACATCGATGTTCGTGAGTTTCAGTGTACCGTTACCCCCAAGTTACTTACAGTGGTGGCTATATGACCTCAGTTGAAAAGTGATCTTAAATACGTAAAAAAAGTACTATTACACAAAAGACTGAAATGCGATTTTCATTGAATTTTCTCAATTTACGAAAATGGGATAGTCAAAATTTTTGTTATTTTTCTTGCAACTACAATATTGAAGGAAGAAGTTTATTTCTTCTTTATGAAATCTGTTCCTGAAATTACGATATTTAAACAATGGCCCCTTTTTCGTTTTTGAAATATGGATTGTACCTGTTCAAGTTTTTTTAAATCACCCAGAAAATTATTATTCTGTCTGAACTGTTTGATATTGTAGATAGTTTCATTGCTTCCTAATCGTATGTATCAGAGTTCAAAACACAGCGTGGCCAAACATTTTTCTGGTTGGACACACACATTTGCGAGTTCAAGTAGTATTATAATTACGTAACCGTTACAAATAATACGAGAAAGTATGTTCTAGTGGAGCGCCACCAGTTTATTTCTCTTTTCTGATGTCTTCAGCGGTCCTCGGAAAGTGATGGCGTGGCTAAAGATTGTTTCTTTTCAGATTAGGTATTTTGTTTTAAAAAAGTGTGAAGAATATAAATTAATTGCATTTTGTATCTGCAATTTCTTTTGGTAACTTTCCTTTTTTTCTTTTACACATTCCTTTTCCCACGTCTTTATCAAGATTCATAAATCAATAGGTAATTAAGTATGGATTTATTAAATACGTGGGATTCCAAGAGATTGTTAGAAACAATATATTAAATTCCATGTTTTTAACTGGATAATGAATATGTAGCTTCTGTGACAACATACATTTTGCAAATCACTTCTGTTCCAGCAAAATTTCATGCTTACTACTACAGTATACCAACTTTTATGAAATCAGGAACCGCGCTCTTCTATTATGGTCCTGTGTGTTGTCTGGTCATCTGTAACATTATATGCCTCGCGCTGACCTTGAGAAAGGTTCAGTACCTCAAGCGAGGCAACTCTGTACTTCGCCGAGAGGAGGACCAGATCCCACTCGGTCAAAGACATACAGAGGGAAACAACCCTCCCACGCCACACACTGCGACGGGCAATGGACGGACGCCACAGGGCAGAAACAGAAGTGGCACTTCAGTCGACGCGAAAACGTAAGGAATTAATTGAAGGGTTTGGCTCTAAATCAGTGATGTCAAGGTCTCCTACTGATGGCAGTGGCACCCTTCGTGGCGTGCCATGACGTTCTCAGCGCTCCTAGCGTCTAGAAAGGAAACTATTAGTAGTAACTCTGCCGTTTTCCAATGTGGAGGAATCGCATCTAAGAAAGGAGGATACGCATAGAAATTAAAAGGAAAAATATAACATCAAACGTTCTTGAATTTAATTATCTAAATCCTGACTAATCGAATTCCGTGTGTAAAGCGTAAAAGCATTCAGGGCGACTTTAACTACCCACTGCTCACTTGTGGTGAATGACGAAGTGTGCCACGGACTTCCGCTCGTGGGATCGACCTTGACATCACTGCTCTAGATAGTCCTACGCCACATCGAAGTCATTCTGAGAAGTAAGTTATACACTTCACTGTGACATTCTATGCCACAGTGTTAAGTAGAAATGTCTGCAGCGTCAATTGTTACACCAGTACCACAAAAATCGCACAAAATTTATTTATTTATTTATTTATTTATTTATTTATTTATTTATTTATTTATTTATTTATTTATTTATTTATTTATTTATTTATTTATTTATTTATTTATTTATTTATTTATTTATTTATTTATTTATTTATTTATTTATTTATTTATTTATTTATTTATTTATTTATTTATTTATTTATTTTTATTTATTTTTTTATTTATTTACGTCAAAAACAATTTAAAATGTGTGTAACCTGCTATAGGGAGAAGTTATTTAGAAGTTACATAATTATATAATTCTAGATATGGAGAGTATGTTAGAAGTATTAGCTTATTTTAGTTTAAAAATGTAGCAAACTTTTCAAATAATGACGGAATTGTAAATCAGTGTTTGGAATTTAATATTGCGTCTTTTGTTGCAGAATTAAACTCTATATTAAAATGTTACTAATGACTGGAGGTATTGAAATCATCTCTGAGATCACAGTATGGTTTACTTCACTCAACACGCTAAACCTTATGTTTGATTACTACGTACACCAGGAGACATACACGCGAATAGATGCGGACTTGGCTTATCGCTCAGCTGGTTACGTCACGGACTTCTTCCGGGCGGCGGTCGTCACATGGTTGGCCGCTCCTGAAGGGGGCTACCTGGGCCTCGTCATGAGGATGCTGCGGAGAGACAAGAGAGAGACGAAGTCAGCAGGCGACGTAGGCAGAAGGAAGCAAAACGTTGCGTAGACGTGTTCCGACCATGAGAAATAAATTTCAACAAGCATTTAGTACGTGTTATCACTCATATTACAACAAACATTTATTAGAATATTCTCAAACGTGGTGAGAAGACATTGCTATTCAAAAGAATAAATGAACAGACAACAATGATTCGACAATATATTTTCCAAACATAAGAAAAAAATAAACAACATAAATTTTAATGAGAACATTCATTATCAGAATGTAAATTTAAGAAAAACAGTAATGTGAAATAAATATTTATATTAAATATTTTTGTAGCATTTTAGCAACAGTCAATTTGCGAGAGGCAGTGTATACGAATCCATCCACGGATAGACTACTTCCCGTAAATCAAGCAAGACATAATTTGTCATTCAAAGCATCTCGGCCCCCTGGTAGAGAACTGCTGTTGCTGGTACGCTTGCTGGTGGGGAAATTACTGGATTCGGACTCAACGAGAAAATTCTAAGAAATTTCCAATAACTACAGTAGTGCTAAAAAATCCGCAACATTTAAAGAAAATGGGTATTCCGTATTTTCCTAAATAAATCTGCTCTCAAAAATTTTAAACAATTATGAGTATAAATTGGTAATCATATATTTTATGTCGATTATATAATGTTTTTTATTCAATTACTTTCATAACTCGCTCCATTTTTGCAAATCAAGTGGTGAATTTTCAGGACTATATTGCAGATAACAATTGTGAGAAAGGTGATGCAGTGATTTTGAGCACTACTGTAGTTTTGCCGTGTTCTAACACTGCCATCTTAGTGGGTAAATCAGTAATGAAACCAACGCGCTCCTAAATAGATCTATGTTGATTAAACTCTTGTGCCCAGGGGCGATTTTCGCTCCCACGACAACATAACTTTCGTTCACTATGTTGGCAAAATTGAGTGTTGCCATTTCCATGTTTAAAAAGTGATTCACGCAGTAGATTTTATTTCATTTTCGTCCGTATTATTGTATTGTTTTAAATTAACTTTCAAAAACCTACGCATAGTATTACCATTAAACTTATTAAGAACTTCAAGTGAATAAGGAGAAAACCAAACTGAGAGTAATGCTATAGAATGAAGGCATACTCAAGTTCTTACATTTGACGTCTCACATTTACGTTCTTAAGCGTGCAGATACCGATTTTGAAATGAATGTCACTAACAACGTAATCTTATTAAACATAACTAATACCATATTCACAAAAACGTACAATGTTTTACTGTAGCGTCCGGATACTTCTTTCCAATAATTACTTTTGTATACTCAAAAGACATATTCAAGTACAAACAGTTTCGACCAAAAAAAAAATAATGCCCACCATAATTCACACTGTAAGATCATGTTGTATTACATGAAAAAAATCAACAGATTATTTTAATAAGAAAATTGATGTTTGTTTTTGTATATAACCAATTTCTTAATTTAGGAACAAATTGTAAATTAATATTTAAAAAAAATAATATTATAAAATTAAATTAATATTAAAAAATTAAATTAATTGTGGCCTGTTAGGAAGTAACAACTAGGTTATAAATTTGAAATTCTATAGCAAAGTACAGGTTGCTAAATGAGAGTTTTGAGGTCAATCCTAGGAGTAACAAGAAGAGATTGATTGATAAAAATAGACCAACCAGAAGAGCCTTGAAACTTACAATTTAAACGACAAAATCGGAATACAGAAGTAAATGGAATGACCATACATTAAGGATGGAAAATAATCGTTTACCTAATCAACTTCCCTTCTATGCACCTCGAGTGAAAAGATGAATTGGGAGACCCAAAAGAAAAATCGCCACACACCAACAGGTCTAATGCTCGAGATAGAAGAAAAATAAATAAATATAAATTAACTAAAATATTTAATTTAAAAATTACTTCATTTAATTTAATACTATGTATGTATTTTAATGTAATCAATTCCGTGGTGGTAGTAGATATCTTGTGGTACTCCATAATATGGTGAAGGAACAACCGTCCACAAAAGGTTTAATAATTTTTTTATTAATTATTACCCATATTGGGTAATACGTTTTGGGTAATAATTTACCCATATTGGGTAGTAAAGGTTTGATAATTTTTTATTAATTATTACCCATATAGGTCAATAATTAATAAAAAATAATAAACCTTTTGTGAACGATTATTTTCTTATTACCCATATTGGGTAATAATTAATAAAAAATACTAAATCTTTTGTTGACGATCATTTACTTATTACCCATATTGAAAAGAAATACCCATATTGGGTAATAATTAATAAAAAAGAATAAACCTTTTGTGAACGATTATTTTCTTATTACCCATATTGGGTAATAATTAATAAAAAATACTAAACCTTTTGTGGACGATCATTTCCTTATTACCCATATTGAAAAGAAATACCCATATTGGGTAATAATAAATAAAAATACTAAACCTTTTATGGATGATTATTTCCTTTACTACATTATAATGTAATCAAGTTAATAAATTAGAAAAACATCTTTGTAATGTAGCGTAGTTGTGAGTGAAAAATCATCAAACAGGAGGTAATAGAATGAAGGAGCGAGGGATTGGAAAGGGGGGGGGGGCTGCACGGGTTGGGTGCCGCGGGCGACAGACTAGCGAGAGGCGGTGAGCGATGGCGCGGGCCGTGGGAACGGGAAGCGGCCCACCGCCCCCGCAGGCGACGGCCACGCCCCCTCGCTCGGCGTAATGCCTCCCGCCGCCGCTGTGGCGCGCCACCAGCGCTGCTTACGCGCAATTACAAATGACGGGATGCAAATGTACCGAGTTCGCTGGGAAGCTACGAATACCTGGAGGAGCGTGGAGGTGAGCGAGGTTTCAAGTACAGAGACCAAGTCTGATGAAGTGCGGCGGCGATGGTGTGACGGTTAGCGTACCGGACTGTTATACCGATATATCGGGTTCAAACCCGATCGAAGCCGTGGATTTTTAGGGCGACAAAATCCTTCGTACGCCTTCCTTCGGAGGGGAAGTAAAGCCGGCTGTCCCATGTTAGTAGATTTACTTGCATGTAAAAGATCCTCAAGCCTAAATGACGCCTCTGAGCTAAATTCAAAATCGCCTGTTTCTCGCCCAAGAAATACCTCCTTCCTCTGCTAGTTGGTGAAAGAGAGTAGCGAAATTTGCGTGGTCAGACGGAAGAGCGGGCCTGATGGCCAGAGTCTCGCCACGTAAAATAAGGCAAATTCAATTCAAAGTATGAAAATAAAGTTAATAAAAAAGAGAGCGTGAAGTTGATACAACGGCATCTCTGGTCTGTCTGCCCCGTTATCAACGCTAGAGGATCCTTTTTATAGAAAATAGGCAAATTTATGTAGCCTTTACGCCACCCCCGACTGAACTCTACATGTCTTGGACGCAATAAACGAACATTACTGCCCCAGTACGTTTGCCCTTCGGAGGTCACTTTCTCATCAGTTCCGATTCTTTCCCATTTCCACAAACTGTCTCCCAGTTCGAGTTGATATGATGAGTTTGAGTCAATGTGCTTCAGATAAAGATAACCCTTCACAGCGCCTAGTCCGGACGCCACCCCAACTCAGGCAACTTAGAGAAGCGATATTTCTCTCGCGTACATGTTTAATAAAAACATCCATTGCTTCTCTTACGCAATATATTATGTGCGCTGGTGCAGTTACCATTTCAGGAGCCCACCCACACTCGTTTGCCGCTGCTGGCACGCGTAGGCTAACAAGAGCATTCATCGGGAGCGTATCAAGCTAGTGGTGCTAGAACTGCACGAACTTTCTCGCCCGTCTGACTCGTCAACAGAGAGGCATTTCTCAAGGAATTTACATTTAGATTTGTTCTGTCAAAAAGCAGTAAAAACTGTATGTGACGTAGGGAGGGAGATTATCTGTGTACGTTTTCATGAGTTCCAGAATCCCTTCCCGTCATTTTAACTATAAATAGTTGGAAGATGAGTTAAAATTTAACATAAAGAAGTAAAAATAAATTTTAAAATTAAATTTTGAATTAGACTGGATAGTTTAGGTTCTGATCTTAGCAGAAACATTTTCAAACATTACATAGGGCTCGATGAATCGTCCCGGGACGATGTATCTTGTTACTTATGTTACTTTCATATAAGTCCAACTTTCTTTAATTTCGAACTCATTAAAGAATATTTCCACTTGTCTTTATCACTTCGAAAATTAATGGCATTAACACGTTCTCAGCTTCCTTAAAGTGCTTAAAAAGTGGTGTCAGGATTGCTCGCTGCATCAGGTATTTTACATTTAAACACGTTTTGTAAAATAAGTTCGCATATGTGATGTCGGCACGGAAAGAACAACAATTATCTGTCCAAATTTTCTTTAAGAAAGACACATGCTCCTTTAAAACATCAAGTGTTTGAGGCAGAAGTATCACAGGAAAGAATTTGAACAATGTCTTCGACATTCCAGCCGATTAACACATTCCAAACATAGTTAGTTTGCTCTTAACCAAAATAATTCCGCAATTTTGGAAATTCGATGAGCTGCTGACTGTCAATCAATGTAACAACAATTGAAAGTTATTTCTTTTGGGTCCGTGGTATTTAATGCAGGCAACAGTTTACCGTCCCAATGAACAGTAAAAATCATATTAATCTTACAATCAGATTTAAATTATTTCCTAACGTTCTCTTCTTGTGTCTGATTCGAAGACTAGAAGATTTATTAATACAGAGTTCTTCGGTGTATTGAGTTCAAGTACCTCTGCTGTCGCCATACTCCTTCCATGTCACCAAAGATGAATACAGAATTTCTTACACTCAGGTGGAATCTATCAAAAGCAGCCATTAGTTTAGTGCTAATGAAATTTGTGGTGCCACGCCTTGAACAATTCTGTATTGATGTTCTCCCGGAAGTCTCTCCTAAAAATTCACAAACGTTGATTTCATTTGAACTTGAAAGTTCATTATCTGATTATCTGAATCTTCACATGATGGAGGTATAGCAGAAGATATAGACACTTCACAAGACACTTCTTCTCTTTCCTTTCCTCTTCTTTTAATGTTCTATATATTGCTCTTTCTTCTTTATCCGCTTTATATTTTCTTTCAATGTTATCATTTGTATATCATTCGGATGCGCAATATCAAATAGTGATGGGTTGTCACAAAGATAATTAAATGGAATAATAAACGTACATTATGGTAAACAAGGACGACAGAAACAATGGGACCATAAATCGAGGTAAGCTTTATTTTGGAAGGCAATGAGAACAGAATTGATAATGGGGGAAAACACATAATATATTAACAAACAGTGCACTGATAGGATTCCGTGGGGCAGAAAATAAACTAAGAAGTTATTATAAGCAGGTAACCAAAAAACAGATATCATATTAAATGTGTGAGATCGAGTGAGATGAGAGACAGTTGAAGGGCGCGCGAGATGAAAAAATAGGGCAGACGATGTTCTGACACGGTGTGAGTCAGAAATAAAAGGAAAAGCTATTTTTGGTTCCGGGAAGAATTAGGCTGAATTGTGAGTTTGTGAAGGCGACGTTAAGGTTCTAAGTGTACAATTAGAAAGGAAATATAATTAGGTGTGCGGAGGGCACAAACATCATTGGAGTGCACTGAATTCTTTGGGAATGGCGGCTGACTGGAAAGTGAATCAAGATTGCGGTAGATCCCCCAAAGGAAAGAAGCAAAATGGGGAACATTTATTTTTACTAGTATTTGCTATTGTAGGAACACCAAACTTTGTATTACAGTAAATTTTCTAAATTAATGATTACGAGGGAATTTGGCCATACATGCAAAAAAGAGAGGGATTGGTAGCGAGTACAAGATAATAAGAATAAGAGAATTCATGAAATAAAGAAAGTTTTAAGGTCGTTGGAATAAATTTGGAGGGTGAGCGCTCAAAAATTTCGAAGTCGGATAATAAGGGACACCCTACCATATATGTTTCAGCAACTTGTAACAAAGTGATAATTTTTGTATCTGTTTTTGAAATATCCACCAATATAGCGACGCACACTGGTGCCTGAAGCTCATTGACTGAAGTCGGATATGATGCGCAATTGCTCTTCTATCTCCTATCGTGGTTGGGACAAGCTCTAAGCTCCAGAATAGACTCTCGATATTCGGTACATAGGTAATGCAACAGTAAATGTGTGTGTGTGAGAGAGAGTGAGTGAGTGAGTGAGTGAGAGAGAGAGAGAGAGAGAGAGAGAGAGAGAGAAAGAGAAAGGGGGGAGAAACAATAAGAAGGAAAAATCTGGTCCGGTCCGTTTGACTCCGTTCAGGTACCTCTACAACTACAGTATCAACATGGCCCTCTGCCAACAGCCGGTTTCATAGAAACCGCCCTAAAACGGAAATGGACATGTGCTAATAGTTCACACACAGCTATATCAGTTCATATCTTAGGACGATGCATTATGGGATCGATGCATATGAATCATTTCTCAACTAATGACCTTGAGACATGTGATTTCTATAAATAACAATTAACCTTTGTGCTCTAAGATCACCGCCATTTTTCTTGGTTCCCTGGTTTCACGATATAACATTCAATAAGAGGAAGTTTGTGCATTTAATAGCTCTTGAGTAACAGCGCACACATACAAACCAACGTACGAGTAGAAAAAAAAGACTTTCTGTTACAACATCATCACTACACGCAACTTTCACAGGCGATTCCATATGTCGTCATCAATTTTAGAATCCTCTAAAGTAAAAAGTTTCTTTCTAGTTGAATGTTGGACAAGGGTGTGTAAAATAGTACATAAATATTAACGAGAAAATATATTCTATTTTCAGTAGTTAAGAGTATCACGTAGGAATCGTATAACTCTTGAAATACAATTAAAGAAAGATAAAGATACGTTCTGCGTGAAAGTTCCATTAGTGATACCTATACGTTAATATGTAGTTTATTTTATCTAGCTAAGTGAATGTCAGAATTATCGGTAATCGGTAATTGTTACATTATTATGATTATTATTATTATTATTATCAAAATTATATACACATGATACGAAATCACATGATCCAGTTTACACGATTCTTTGCATCATGTGTCAAGGTTTTGTGGGTTCAATGAGGTAAGACAAATTACAGGAGCGGGGAAGAGCAGTGTTAGAAGAGAAGTTACAGATAAAATTCATTTCTGTCAAAAACATGACTGTGGTGAATAAATTCCTGAGAAAGGAGGGGTTACGGCCGCTAGTAATAATATTTGAGAAGAATTCTATTTTTCTTGTTCGAGGCATGGGACCATCACATTATCTCTTTGCAATGGACGAAAAACACGATCGACATGTGTCATAAACGACCGATCTTTCAATATTTGGAGCCACTTAAAAAAAACTGAAAATGTTGTGGCTTCAATTATAGTACCTCCAAAATTCAAAATATACTTTAAATTTTAGGGACGGCGACATCAGCCAGATCCATCGCAGAACACCAATTTAATGATAATTCAGCTCTGGGTTTATCGCTAGCTTTGTTCACAGACAGTCAGACAGAAACGCAGACAGACATGCACAATTGTAGGTGGATTCTGATTTCCCACAAAACGTAGATTCTGACAACACGTTTTAGAGGAATTTATATATACCTTTACGAGAAAGGAAATCATTTTTCAGTATCAGGGATCTACAATATGAGTTTTTTCAATGAGAACAGAATTACATAACGTTCGCTCTAAAATGCTTAAGTGCTATGCCAACAAGTAAAAATTACCAGAATTGCTTCATATTTATTCTTCTCTGAGGACTGCGTGATATGTGGCCGCGACGTAGTTTCAACATGCTCAAACTTTTCCATTTGATACGCAACATTGTCACTCGATAAGTTTGAGAAACTTAAGCAAGCAGTACGATTTATGAAAAACCTTTCATAAAGGAAAATTATTATAATAGTATATTGGAATCAGTAGTCAAGTTAAGTATTGAAGTTAGTATTGCAACTCATTTCTCGCAAGAACTCTGTGTAAATCTACAAAAATGAGGTAATATTCGTTAAATAAAAAGGTAATATTCGTTACGTAAAGAGGTAATGCGATTCATGTAAAAATTTAAAAACATTTATAGGTAATACTTGCCTTCTTTTAACAGCCATTAACGGTCAATAAACATCGACACATCAGAAATATAACATATTTTTAAAATCATATAACCATTATCTAATCATGTAAATTTTATGAATGCAATTTTAAAATTATAATTTTACCAAAATTATACTTTTAAATCAAGTGTGATTTTTTTCTTTGAGATACGTGATGATGGGTACAACCCAACGTCGGCTCCTTTGCCATGGACGCGGTGTCACCCGAACAGCCAATTACACACTTCTAACTCTGTTCAGCATTACTGTGCCTGTCCCTTTAATGCCAATTTTATTGAGTTGGTCTAGCACAGTGAGAGTGGTGAAATATCTGCCAACTTCCTTGAGAAAGGGATTCCACAAGGCCCAAAATGACAGAGGAACCTAATCCCAATTGTTTGTTTTTAAGGGTGTATTTGCTCCTTGATAAGTCTCAAAATATAATACACCACCATTGGTAATTTTTATATTTTTTATTTTTCATATTTTTATATTTTTATAATTTGTATTAATTTTACTGATTGATTTATTATTTATTAATGTATTTATTATTTATTAATTAATTTATGATTTATTAATTATTTACTTATTTATTTATCCATATATTTATACTACCACTCCCTTCCGAGCATCCAAAGACATCGCTGGTTCATTTTACGGCCTTTTATTTTTATATTTTTTTCATATTTTTATATTTTTCATATGTTTTATATTTTTATAATTTGTATTAATTTTTACTAATTGATTTATTGTTTATTAAAATTTATTATTTATTAATTATTTACTTATTTATTTATTCATATATTTATACTACCACTGTCTTCCGAGCATCCAAAGTCATCGCTGGTTCATTTTACAGCCTTATTTTATCAAATCTGGGCAATTCAATCTGTTTATGATTTGCAGCAGGTTGCGTTTCGGGTCGTTGAAATTGTTGCTTTTGGTGACTGCTGTGACTTCGATGAAGAATGTACGCAGAAAAATACTACAAGACATTGCGATAGCAGATGACAAAGTTACATCCTACATCTCTGCTCTGACTACAATCCTTCGATGCATCAATGAACCTACTAATCAGGTAATGCATCACGCGCAGGTGTACTAGATTTCCTTCTACCCATTGTCAGTAATAAGGAATGAATGGGAAAACCGGACAAAACATCACGTATTTAATGCGAGAAATGTAACATTTGCTTCCAAATTAGAGTGTAAATGTAACATTTGCTTCCAAAACCCAAGGCATTGCCATGTCAATGTGTATGGATACTCGCCCTCGTTAATGCACCCGATTGGTGTTCTACGCCCAGAGAAAGTATCTGAAAACCAGTGTTGCCAGACGTATCCGAATCTTGGTATTTTTACCAGAATTTTAATGAAGATACCATGTATCAGAATGAAGTCATCCTGGTACGTTTAAATACCAGGATTTTAAGTCGACGGTATTTGACAATGTACCTTTTAAGATTGCTACAATATTTTTTATTCGATACTTGAAAACTAACACCAACATTACAAATAACTATTATATTGGTGCAAACATTATCGTGTAAACATTAAGGTTTACATACGTGATCTTTTTCTAGGACATGGTATAGTCCAACAATATAGAACGTCTGTCTTCCACTTAGTCTATCATATCAAGAGACAAACACGAGTGCTTTGGAAATTGTCATTAACCCCCGACTCGCGAAGCGAGAAGGGTATTTATTTCAGAATTTCCAAATCACGGGTGGTATTTAATGGGACTATTCTACGAGTGAAATTAGGTCCAATAGACTTAAAATCAGAGGTTATCATAAAGTTCATACGCTGGTTATTTCACATCGACATAGCGATCGATGTATACCGCCTAAGATAGATGACACACAGTTTATGATTGGCAAGTAGGTAGAAGCGGTAAGAAAAATTGGATAAACAAAGCGATAAACGTTTTGAGGTACACCGCCCTGATTGGGGCATTTTGTAATTATAGTTAAACACTATTGGTTTTAATTTCACGAGTGGAATAGGGAATATAAACTGAATGTGATGATATCGAGTGAAGTTTAACGAACTTCCTACGCCCATTAAAACATAACAGAGTTATAATATGAACAATTTCAGAATTTAAATCAATTGTCAGTGGTATCAGAAATATTAGTGAAAATACCTGGATTTTTTAAAGTTGGTACTGAAATTTACATTTAATCTAGAAACGCTGCTCAAAACATTAGTCATTTCGTACACGGAATTTGTGGAAAATATACAACAAAAAATAGATTTATTAAGTTGTGCTTTATTTTCCTCAAGGATATCCCATTGTAACAATCAAACTGTGTTTCTACAAATAGTAATACTATAAAAATTTTAACCATTGTTAATAAAATGGTTTTATTTAAATTTTTCCTGGACATCGAAAGCTTTTGTTTTCTCCGATTCAATTAAACAATAAATGATACATTGTAGCAAATGTTAAAAAAAAACTACTAAAAGGAGGACGAGAAGACAACTGACGTTAATTGAGAACGGTTGGCAACCTTACTCTCAGTCAACTAACTAGAATGTACTACATAGGGTAGCAGAAGCGCCTCCACCTGCGCAGCAAAATGAAGCCATGTTTTTGCAGTCAAAGCAGCGCTCTCTGGAGAAAAATAGCATTCTAGTATTCCGTATGGCGCCGGCTAAGGTCGAGTGGGCGCGGGTCGCGTAATATAAATCCGTTTACTCTCTGTTTCACGAACAAAACCCAATCATTAATAACGAAATCACAATATGTCAGGAGAACGAATTGAGAAACTTTAAAAACACGTTGCTTTTTGCATCGGTTATTGTCATTAGAATGGAAGGTGTTGAAATGTTATAGTAGTTAGCATAACGCCCGAAAATGAAACTTATTGCAATAAGAACCACACAAACAGATCACAAGTAAGGCGACAAACTTGAAAAATGATATGTTTGTGGTTTGATTACTTCTATTTTTACAGTTGTATGCCTAACATATTGAAGGCATTATCAAAATTATTTTTCTAACCACAAATGTTTTAAATACAGATAAACGAAAAGACAACTATATAGAAATAAGATCTGATACAAACAACAAGTTACCACCACGCACCACTCATGTATTGACTACAATAAATATGGCGGCCCCTAGTTCTTCGAACGTCCACCAGGAGCGCTGAAACCATGGGTTTAGCCAGTCTGTCGTATATTCTAACTCGTTGCTCTTAGTGCATTATCAAAATTCCTTGGCGGCAGCCTTAAATATGTTATTCCGTGAGGATGCGCTTGGGCGGGAAGGAAGGAAATGTGTGCACGCAGAGATTTGGAGAAAATGTGAAAATAACTCCAAGTCAGATGACATATAGTATCTATCTTCAAATACTTAGCTTTGGAAATCGGATACTACCGACGTGTGTTGGCAGCCTAAATGTTCCATTTTCAGAAGTCAAAACCAATGGAGGCTCTTTAGATTGCCAACGTAAAAAGTTGCAGCTCTCCCATCGAATGTTAAATGACTTATTTGTATGCCTTAACAAACACAATGTGTCCGGGTAACCTTGAATTGGAATTCAATACATCACTCATCCTACCACAAATGAAAGTTACATTTTTAGATTATACAATAAACTCGTAAATAAATGTGTACTAAATATAAATGTGATAATAACTAATATAAATAATGTTAAATATAATAATAAATAATATAAATATGTGTTAATTGCCTTATAACACCTTTAATTCTATGCCCAATCATCCATCCTCCGACAAAAAAACAGTTCATTTTATTGGTGAGTTAATCTCGAAAATAAACATGTTTAGGTGACCTTTTATCATCTGCAAGACCTCTCGGCTCCGCGCAGCTTCGCGAACGCAGTGCACTCTGCCGAGCTGCCAGTGCAACTGCTGGCGCCCGACTGCCAATCGCGTGGAGCCGTGCACCTGGTGACGCTGCCTTCTTCCTCCATGACGTCATACGAGCACGCGGCGATCGTGCGTTCCTTTCGCTTCACCAACCCGCTGGGCCTTTTTATAATACTGCACGGTTTCTCGTCGCGGTTTCGCACAATACACACCACGATACCAAGCCTCTCTACAATGTTCCGACGGGAACTGGGCACCACTCGCCTGGTGCACCTCGTTCCCGGGAAGGACCCGCTGGTGATGGTGGCGCGCTCCCTGCGGGAGTCCCAGAAGTTAGTTTCCTTCTCTCTCGATGCGTTCTGCGCCGCTGAGGCCCACGGACAGCTCAAGACGGTTGAGGAGGGGGAAGCTGCGGACACAGACACACGCAGCCTCAAGAAGACCGTGTTAGGATACAAAACCGCCGGCCACGACGTATGGCTCGACAACCTAAAGGACGTCCAGCTAAAACGAAATTGCCGTATCTGGGAAGATTTGAGGTCAAGATGGAGAAGACTCTCAATCGGCTGGGATCGGTGCGGATCAACTACACAGGATCTTTCTTGACTGAATTCATGCGCGACATGCATATAGCGTTGCCAGCCGTGGAACTCGCTTCAAACTGGAGATCGCACATTCTGCGTTATGTGGACTACAGCGCAGCGGTCGCACAGGTACGGAACTAGTGGTGCTAAAAATTCTCGTACTCTCTCACCTTTAGTAATATATATGTAATACTATTTATACCACAATTTTGATCCGAATTACCGTATCTCAGACATCATTTGTTGGTAAAATTCATTTAAAAACGTACATTTGGTGGAAAAATAAATATTTTCAAGAAATTATCAACACAAATTTGACAGTTATAACTATTTTTCATAGAGCTATATCGCTAGTTTTTGATAAACACATTTCATTAAAAAAAACATTTTTATCTTCATAATTGTAGTTGTAGGATCACCCCGAAAAAAATCGTTTCGGTCGTCGACGAACAACCTTCCCTTTTCTCAATATTACAGCTTCTCTTGATCGTCAGTTATGGGAAATTTATTGAATATCATCCACATTGTAGTAGATTAAAAAAATATTGAAACAATTTTAATTATTCTCCAGATAAGAAATTTCAGTCTTCTAATTTGGCTTCACAACACACTTACGATAAATACATACAATATAAGAATGGCATAATAAAAGTCTAAATAAAAATCAAATGAAGTAGGAAAGTAAAAGTCTAATAAGATGAAAATGATAAAGATGGTGAGTGAGAATGTGTAGATAGCTAAATATGTTATAATATTACGTTAATACTAAGAATTAGGATGAATCTAGATTACTAAAATCCACTGTAATCAGCTACAAATTACACGTAATGAATAACCAATTCATATAATTTACACAATTATTAGCATAAGAGTAATATTTTGATTTTTATTGCAAAAATATATGAAAAATATTCTTAGATATTCGTGGGAATAAAACAGGAACAGGTGCGCTCTCGTGGCGGTGTTTATGCCGCATACAGCAAAGACTGATGACATTGGCCACTTTTGTCCGAATTTGTCGCATACGTGAGTGGGCCTTGGCGAAGACTTTATCGATATCTTCTGTCTCAAACGATAACTAGAGAATTGGTGGATTTACACCACGCTGAGTTCAGACATCAACGCGCAGTGCCGTTTTATTTTCAAAGGAGGCAATAGTACTGCTCGCGCGATCTTTGAAGGTTAACTTTTCAAGTGCGCTCGCCCTTGCTCTGTTGCAGTCGGATTATTGTCTGGTGGTGCGCGGGCCTCAACAAACCGCGCTCGATCTGGTGCTGGCGCAGTCCTTCCAACGGGCTGTCTGGGGCGTCGTTGGAGTCACACTGGTCCTTCTGGTGGTAGCCTGGACGATGGTGGAAGGCCGCGCTTTTCGTATCTCATGCGTCACGGGCGCGATCTTCGACATCCTCGAAATGGTCCAAACACGGGGTTCCTCAAGGGCCACATCTCGGGCTTCACAGTGGATTCTGGCAACGGTTGGAAGTATTTTTTGCCTCGCTTGCGGAAACATGTTCAGAACAATGCTTGTAGCAATTCTGGCAGTCCCTAAGTACACAAACAAAATCCACGTCGTTAAAGACGTTATAGATGCCACGGATCGGTTATACACTACAGCCCCCGTTTATGACATTTTCAAACACTATGATTTCGGAAAACAAGCTCCAAACATTACGATTATTGCTAGTCCTGAAGAAAGAGATGACTGTGTGCGAGATATCATTCAGACGGGAAAGGCAGCAGCAATCATGACCGATGAAACATACACGTTTCTTTCTCGTTCCAAAAAGTATATTGCTGGCGGGCGAAAACTACTGCTCAAAGTGAAAGAGCCTCTAGGCTCTCCGAATTACTTGGCGTACGCCGTTTTGAGAAATCACGTGGCACTTCACGCCTTGAACAATCTCATTCTGCACGTTCTGCAGTCAGGATTGGACAATCACTGGCACCGGACGCAACTGCACCTTTTCGAATTGCATCAACGCACGAATTTCGTCATAAAAAGAGAAGATGAAATAGCTACACGAGACCCGCACGCGTTGCCACTGACGCAACTAATATTTTTAATCGTTTTGTTTGCTACTGGTTTGGGTTTAGCCACAATAGTGTTTCTGCTCGAAATCATTAAAGTCATAAATTTCTCATCCGGTCTTACGTCACTAAAAGGTTTTTTCGCTCGACCCGTGCAACATCTGGTCAATGCTATAAGTCGAAAACACAAGCTCTAGAAAGAAAACAGAGTAACCCAATGGGTTAGAATATATTACATAGAGTGAGAATATTCTACATAGAGCAAATCCCACCCACGTGATATTTATTTATTGACGTCAAAAACTGTTAAAAAGTGTGTGTGACGTGCTACGGGGAGAAGTAAATTGAAGTTATGTCCAGAAGCAAAACAAGGGGGCCATTTCAGCATTTGCTCGAGGGTCAGGGAAACTGGAGGAAAACCTGATCGAGATGGGGGTCATTGACCCAGAAGCTGAAGTACAATACTTGTTACAGGTTCTTTAAAATTATACACTCCAAATGATATATAATACATTAAATGTCTGTTAAAATTAATATTACTTCGCTTTTGGATGTTCGGCATAGTCTCTATTTGTATAGAAACAGTTGTGCAGCAGAAAAGATTTTGCTAGGGACTTAAACAATAGGTCAAATGTCTCGAATGAGTGTTCGCGGACGGCGTAATTCGAAATTAATTGGTGTGCAGGTAAAGCCCCAGGCGGCGTACAGTCGCAAATCGTGCACAAAACGTGCAGACAGATTAAAACGAATTTTTGGAATTTTGTACTTCTAGTTCGGGACCTTGAAATTTCTGTACAGTTTATCTATGAGGATCTGCACGAAAGCTGTAACGAGTGAAAAGGTCTTGACACAACTCTCTTGGGCTCTCCAGTTGGTGACGCACGCGATCCTGGCGGTGGAGCAGCAAACTATTTATCACGACGTAACCTAACATACTATATTTACCATTTTACTGACTAGTATAAAGTCAAATCAAATATTACACACTACGATAAAGATACTTTATCTAGTCGAGAAAGATGCTTTACTCAAAACTATTGTCACTCGCGAGGAGCATTCTCGAGTAGATAAAATATCTCTTTATCCACAAAGAGCAAATTGTTCCTACAAAAATGCCATTCATGCGACTTTCATTAAAAATCTACGTTTTATAAAATGCAATATTCAATATATTTTGAGCCCACTCCTACAACTGCATTATTAAACAAATACCTTTTTGTTAAGTAAAGATTTACGATATGTAGATATTTCTAAGATGCCATGGAGAATTCTTATTAAATTAGTAGTTATCACGTCATTTTTCACGAAACTGTGTTCACTTTTCAAAAATAAATATATAAATAAATAGATTTTTTCAAAAATCCGCCTCAGAATTTTTCATTAAACATTTTGAGCGGATACCACGGACTGCCCTGAATGACAAGTTTCGCAAGAAAGGACAGATGACCGCAGTCTACCTTGTCTTGTCCTAGTCTTACGGTTTCTGAGTTGTATTTCTCCCTTGGCCCGTAAGAAACATTCATCAGTCAATGTTTTTTCGCAAAAATTACATTTGCAGAACACACATAAAATAATATAAAATATAATACTTGCATTTATTTTAGAATTAGAGATTTCAAATTATACAAACGTTTTACTGAAATGAGTGTTTATTTCTTCTAATAAAAATACAAGTTTCGTTGTAAGTATTTGAATATTGTTTCTTGCTATAAGGCTTCTAAATATTCCTTCTTTTTAGTCCTGAAAGGTCTGCAGCGGTCAATGTTGTTGCAATCGACTCCCGTTTTAAAAGAGAAACGCCCAAACCGCTGTTGTTCCGATGTTATTGAATGTTGCATATACCATTTCGTAAACTGTACCCTTCCCTCCTTCTAAGCGGTACAGGATTTTCAAAGTAAAATGAACATCTCTTCGTACTTATTCGGTGCAACACTGCAGAGGGTGCTTTTTGCATCACTACAGGATGTATTTTGTACAACTCGTAAATTAATGGTGATGAAGTAGGGCAATGAATGGCGTTTAGTACGAGTTCGTATTAGAAGCGTACATGATTCGTTTTTCTTTCTTTTCTTTTTATTTTTTCAAGGAGAAAATTTTAATATTTTTGCTTATTATTACGCCTGGTTAATAATTACGCCAAAGACAAAGACCGTTTTTATCACCTGCTGGGAGTTTTATCTCCATGCCAAGCTTTGCATAGCTATTAAAAATCTTTGAATAACAACTTTCTACAGGGTATCTGCAAATCAATTTTACAAACTTTTAGATTGATGATTATCAATTTTTGCGAATGAACATTTGGCGGTAAACTTCACATCGAAGCGAAGCACAACTGCAAGGTTAATCACGTGACATTTGACCCCGACACCGGAAGTATGGCTTTGCGGTACCGTGGAAATCATTGTTCAATCATATTATAAAAATGTATCTATTTCAATTCAGTTAATAATTATTTTGAATCGCGTTCAACGACCTCACTTTTTATAAATCAAGTACTGCTTCTAGAGTAGATCTACAATAAATCATTACTAAAAGAATATATGTGAATGGATGAAAACTAGAACAGTATAAGTGATATTTTGTAAATTCTGAGAATTATGTTTATTTATGTCAATATCACTGTAAATCAGTGGTGCTTTGTTTCGTCATTAAAACCACCGCATTTCAATTGTTCATTAAAACCACTAAAATATATTATCACTGATATATAGACTAAAATAAACACATTTTTACCGAATTTATAAAATGTTCTACAGTTCTGGTTTTCACTCATTCATACGGAGAAATACTTCCTTTCCACGACGTATTAAAAAGTCTGACAATTGCCTCACTTTCATGATTTACAAAGAGGTGAATGAAGTACTGTTACAGCGAACAACTTCGCATCGATGCCCAAACTTTTTCATTTGAGGCGTAACATTTCCATTTGCTTCGTTTGAGAAAGCGTCATTTATCAAAAACCTTTTAAGAGGGAATGACTGACAAGATACGACGCAATCAGAGGCGACACATGGGACATGAGTAGTGTTGGTGCGCAACTCTACGTTTCGCCCAAGATCTTAGCTTCGTAAACTGTCAAAAATGAGGTATTTTTCACAACTGCAATATAAACAAGTGTTTACAAAACGCATACTTTTATTTTGGATGTTTATTATTATTATTATTATTATTATTATTATTATTATTATTACTATTATTTTAATTCACTACCAAAGATGTAATGAGTCGGTTGAATATGAAATCTACTCCGGGTTGCAAACAGTTTCCTAAGGAACATATCTAGGGACTGACTGTGTCTCCACAGTACTTTGCGCAAATTGTGGACTGTTCCCAATAAAGCAATGTTTTGAAGTTTTGAGTCTTTTGAATGTTTTGGGAGTTTAGCCGAGTTTTTACACAAATTTCGTGGAACAAATCCCAGAGCTTCCATTTCTATCGGGACGACGTGTGCTTTTACACTCCTCATTCGGCTGATCTCGATTTCGAAACTCTGGTATGTAAGATGTTTCTCTGCCTCCTTTGTTACGACGTTTTGATCGCAGCAACATCTACAAATAGAAACATATTTTTCTCCAAATCCCAGTTATCAATATTAGGTTTGTTTGCCACCATCGTGCAAGTAGTGTGAATTTTTTTGTCACACAATGTTGTGTAGAGTCTAAGAGACGTCACCTGTTTCGGTGAGTGTTCGTACCACTTGGCTCTTGTGTTTGGAACTGTAAGGGCGTTACAGATCTTCTAGTGGAGGTAATTACATTCCCTGTTGTGTATTTTCAAGTATTGGATCTTGTCTAACATTAGACAATCTGAGACGATATGATAAAGAGTTTCTTCTCGTTATTAGCAAATGCGGCATTAATCATAATGGGAAATTTTGAGAGCCGTTTTATCATAATGACGTATTTTCTACGCCTCATCTTGAGCAACTATTACAATTGCTTCCCCTTTTTGCATTCATTACTTCCATTTTAAGATACATAAATGATTGATATTTATTGATCAGCACCTTGTCCATTCTTTTTAAATATTGTCTATGCAGCGGTTTGATTCTCCATGATTTCTTTAACATTTTCTGTCTCACATATAATATGAAGTAGTATCAGATATTCAGTGTGTCTGTTATTCTGCGTGTCTTGCTTAGTCTTGTTCGCAATGCTTCTTGTTACTCTTACAATGCTTCTGTTTCCCATTCTTCGGTCAGATTAAACACCACCTTGGGTAGCGGGCCGTCTTGATGACTTACAACATACTTTTTCATCACTGCAATATTCCAGGACACTTGAATTTGTCTGAAGCATCTTCCACCTTCCTTACGTGACACATTAAATCTGTGTACATCAACTCGAGGGTGAGCGGCATGACATAAGAAGATTTTTGATTTTTCGATCTAGGATCTATTATTACTCAGTCCAGTCCACTAGTCCGATACTGAACGTGGCTTCAGGCACTGCCAAACTACCAATTGCAGATATTTTATTGCTGAAGTTGAACTCCAGGAATGGAGTTGAACAAAATATATGTGATAATCTCTGACATTTGACATTGAAGTTTCATAACAAGAGAGCATAAAGACATTTCACGTTAATAAATGTGCTATTTAATTGTGTATTAAGTTTTTAGAGGGAGTTAAACCTTTTAAATTACTTAAATTTAAACACGCACTAAAATAGCCAAGAATGCAGACGTTTGATTGACTAGATTATATCCTCTATATTTCTGAAATATGTCTGGCTAATAACATGCTTTCTCTATATATGCATTATTACTTTTTACATGCTTTCAGTTATTTTAGGTATTTGGCCATTTTGGAACCCTGTTGGACATAATTTCACTCGAGATATAGTTCTATTAAATATCACTCATGCTAAATTCCGTGGTGGTAGCAGATATCTTGTGGTAATCCATGGTATTGTAAAGGAAATATTCTCCACAAAAGTTTAAATAATTTTATTAACAATTTTCCATAGTTAACTTTCGGGAATCAATTTTCCCATCCTCAGTGGATCTCTAGCAAAATGGAGAAATGAAACAAACATAAGTTGAACACAAAACGGGGGGGGTACAGTGAATATAGTGGAAAAATAAATAATATCATATAAATACAAAAAGAAAAGAAAATAACTTACTGCTCAAGCAACGTGGATCTCCCACGAACGTTCACAAATGGTCAAAATATAAAACATGATGGTAACAGCTAGATGGCAGCCATCTTTTCGAATGGGAGAAGAGGAAGCCTAACAAGAGATCCTAACTAGAGATCCACTGAGGATGGGAAAATTGATTCCCGAAAGTTAACTATGGAAAACTGTTAATAAAATTATTAAAACTTTTGTGGAGATTATTTCCTTTACAATATCACTCATGTTTTCGAAATTTTCAGATAAATGCCCTCCTCGTTTGCTACGTCGGGAATTTATCGACATTTTCCAAAGCACTCGTGGTATTTCCTATGATAAATTTTTCCAATCCAATCGATCTGTATTTTGCCAACAGGTGGCGCCTTTGGGTGGTGGAACTGCTAGTCCTAGTGTTGACTACAAGGAGTGCGGCAAAGAATGGACACCGAAAATTACTACATTATTTCTTGAGAGAGAACGAAGGACCCAAACCATATATATCTGCACTCACAAAACTTCTCTCTTGCCTAAATGAACCAACAAACCAGGTAACCCTAATTTGGCTTACTCGCCATACGTCAAATGTTCTATCTTAAATAAGGTGTTGAATGTTTGACTTTCTCACGCGTGTTGTCATCCAATATTCAAAAATGCATAAAAACCGTTTCACTTTTCACACAACACAGGAGCGGATTTCAAAGAAATGTAATTATCTTTCTTTTTACTTTAGAACAATGCCGTTTACCATAGACATTCATTTTATGTTATGACAAAAGGACATGGCTCATTTTTATAGTTTTTTTTTCGTTTCGTCGCTTTCGACTAATAAGTAATTTTTTATCATTTTCCATTGTTTATGAATGTTTCTCTTATTTCATCTATTTTAATATAATTTTAATTTTCTTGCTTCAAATAATATTTACGAGATGCAACAAATGTTCACCACAGAATTCCTGAGAAGCCTATTCTGTTTCTTCGCTCAGAATCCGTAATGTCAGCCGTTGTAAGTAATTTAAGGTTCCTGTGATGCCTACCAGCACTGTCGATTCGACCGATTTCACGATAAATAAAGGAAGAGAGTTATTTATCAGGAAATCTATTGAGTTTACTTGAACGAATAGAAGCAGCTTCGATTACATCAGTAATATATCCAATTGCTTGTATTGTTTATCACAGTTTTACGTCATTTTTCTTTGCTTTTTGGGCATTTTATGACAATGTAGTTGATAATTTTAGGCAATGCTGTAGGTCATCAAAATCCACCCCCTAGTAATCACAATGACCACTGTCATTGGTTTTGTGTTGTTCCCAAGTTCTTGGGTAACTAAAGCGTCGCGTAACTAAAGCGTCGTGAAATAGCCGCGGGATGCGTAGTTTTTTTTTCAATTATTCAAAAAATTAATCGCATTTCAGAATTTATTGTAATCATACACTTCTTATTTTTTCTGTCGTTCGTTTTTTGGATATTGTATTTTAATTTAAATTTCAATTCTAAATTTAATTTTTGCTTTGTTTGAATTGTTTTGTTTTTAAATTTTCACGATGAAAGAAACATTTTTAAGTATTAAAACTAATTGATAACAGATCACTTGATAATGCAACCACCATATGTTGCAAAACGTTGATTAAGTGAATTGATGCCAACAAAATATTAGTTCATTAGATTTCTTTAATGTAAAAGGACACCACTGCACGTATGAATATACAACATATACGAAGGTTGGGGCGTAAGACATGCAATTTTTTAAGAATACGAGCACAGGTTGAAAATATGAAATCTACACATGAATGGATAAGGCATTAACTAAGTGCACTGACATTTAGAGATACGCTAAAATTGTGTTTCTCATATTTATTAAGGCGTTTGAAATGACTGTACTGGTTTCATTATTCAAAGCATTTAATTCTACACGAGTTCACATTTCAAAAGCATTGCATACCCGTCCCCCCATCAACTTCGTAGAAAATCGGCTGAACGGTTTAGCTGCTAGGCTGCTAGCCACAGATACACACACGGACAGACAGACGTTTTGCGATCGATTTTTCGATATTAAGGACCCACAAAATATGGATTCTGTCTACACCAAACGTCAGAGAATTTTTTTCTATAGGTAGCAACAGGATGCACGTCCTCGTCACCAGAGCCCAGCAATAAGAGTTTTTCTGCCGAAATTTCGCCGTTTTACGGCGCACTATTATATAACTTCATATTCTTAGCGTATTTTGCCCAAATTCTTGTATAAATATACAGAATATAGATAATCACTTTTGGTTACTATGTACATTAATCTCGTAATGTGTGTTTAGGTGTCCATGTACATTAATCTAGTAAATGTGTGTTCAGGTGACCATCTACATTAATCTTGTAAACGTGTACGCAGATGACCACGTACATTAATCTTGTAAAAGTGTGAGCAGGTGACCGTTAACTTTAATCTTGTAAGCGTGTGCTCAGGTGACCATGTAATATTAATCTTGTAAACGTGTGCGCATGTGACATGTAGATTAATATAGTTTGTTTAGGTGACCATTTACATTAATCTTGAAACGTGTGTGCAGGTGACTATGTGCATTAATATCGTAAACGTGTACTTAGGTGACCATGTAGCATTAATCGTGTAAACGTGTGCGCAAGTGACCATAAAACATTAATCTTGTAAAATGTGTGTTCAGGTGACCATGTACATCAATATTGTTTGTTTAGGTGGCCATTTACATTAACCTTGTAACGTGTGTGCAGGTGACCATGTGACAATCTTGTAAACGTGTGCGCAGGGGACCATTTACATTAGATTTGTAGATGTCTGTGTAGGTGACCATGTGCATTAATCTTGTAAATGTATGTTCAGGTGACCATGTACATCAATATTGTTTGTTTAGGTGACCATTTACATTAACCTTGTAACGTGTGTGCAGGTGACCATGTGACAATCTTGTAAACGTGTGCGCAGGGGACCATTTGCATTAGATTTGTAGATGTCTGTGTAGGTGACCATGTGCATTAATCTTGTAAACGTGTGCTCAGGTGACCATGTACATTAAAATTGTTTATTTAGGTGACCATTTACATTAATTTTGTAACTTGTGTGCAGGTGACCTTGTGACATTCATCTTGTAAACGTGTGCGCAGGTGACCATGTACCGCTTCGGAGGGCTCATCCCGCCGAAGAGCCTGGCCCAATCCGCGCACGACGCGCAGAGGCCGCTGCTCCTGGCTACGACGGACTTCGAGGGCACCACTCGCGGCGCGGTGCACGTCGTGGAGCTGCTCAACTTCCCGGTCAACCCTTTCCTCGTCAAGACCATCCACGCGCTGCCGTTCACCAACGCCGGGGGCCTTTTCGTCGTCGTTTACGACCGCACGATGCCCAAAAGCGACCCGAGCAAAGTTGAAAAGATCAGCATCCATTTCCTTACGCTAATGGGCACCACCCGTGTGATACACCTCTTCCCCAAGAAGAACCCGCGTTTGTTCGAGACGATCTACGTGTCGAAAGCAAACGCCATAATGTTCGCTCCGTCCAACCTCCAGGATTTCTGCGATAGGCAGGCTCGCGAGTCAAAGGCGCGCACCCGCATCGGGAGTTTCAAGGTGGAAAAGTTCACCCACAATCCCGAGAGAGAGAGCCTGTGGATGCAGGGCGCAGGAAAGAAGCACTTCGGCAGAGTCCAAGCCGAGATGGAAGGTCTGCTGCAGCGATTCGGAATGTGGCAGGCGAGAGACCCGCGGCGCTTCACGTTGCTGTTGCCTCCGGTGCCTCTCGCAACCAACAGCATAAAACGACTTGAAACGCTTGAATTCTCCGGACCGGTCACACAGGTACGACACCGTCTGATCGCATTCATAGACCGATCGCTAGGGATTCCGGGCGCGTCGACTACCACGGTCAGTACTCCCGTAAGTGTAGTGCGCGTTTCGCTCAGGTGGTGGCTTTAGTCTCCCCCCACTGAGTGGTGAGATCAGGCGCCGATCGGCTGGCGGGGTTTTCCCCAACCAGGTATCTCCCATCAGCGGGATACCAGCCCCAGCCGGGACAAGCGCTAAGCTCCTGACCGGTCTTCCGAGATGTGTGCTTTAGTAGTGTGTGTTTTAGTAGTGCGTGTTAGTGTAAGGCGAGAGGATAGGGCAAGAAATAGCAAGGAAAGCTCGTGCGCGGTCCGTGGCCCGTTTGGTAGGGTACTGCTTCGGCATTCGCCAGGTGTTGATCGGAGAAACCACGAACAACTCGCGATCAGAGCAACCGGCAGCTATATTTCTCCTCCAGACAACGACTAAATCCGATCTAACTAACAAGCTAGCGTCGAAAATCCTGCCACCGTCGGAACGCGAACGTAGGACCTCCCGGTTACTGATTGGTGTTTCCGAGAGCAGTAATGTTATAGATACGCAAGTGATAAAGCCTTGCAATGATTGACTAGTGATTTCGGGCGCGTCAATTGCTAAGCTCATTAGTCCCGTAAGTGTGGTGCATGTTGTTATCACGGTGGTCTTCCCCCGTTGGATGGTGCCGACTGGGGTGCGAGACTTGCCCCAACCTCGTGTAAAGTATTCGCAGAGAGCAGTATGTCTTTTTATCTGAGTAGCTTAGACAAGTACATTTATTCACAAAAACGAAGTACAGTCTCATCTAGCAATGCAACTCAAGTAAAACAAAATTCGAGGAACGGGCGCTCATACCCTCTCGCGCCAACGGGGTATCACCCTATGCGGGAAAAGCTCTAAGCTCTCGCCACGTGTGGTAGTGTTGTGGCGTGTATGTTAGCGTAAGTGGGTGTAAGGGTTGAAGTTGGAACAGGAAAGAGGAAGGAAAGATCGCGCGCGGTCCCTGGTCCCTTTGTTAGGGTTTTTGCTCCAGCATTCACCTGGAGGTGATCGGAGAAATCACGGAAAACAACGAACAGAGCAGCCGGCCGCTAGAATTCTCCTCGGCTGAAATCGACCTAGCTCTCCAAAATCTTGCCACCGTCGCGACCTGAACCTAGGACTCCCCGCTCTACAGTGACATCAGTTGATGCCCTGAGCCCAGTAAGCCAGTCACAACAATATGATCAGTTTTCTCGCTTTTGATTTCCCGGAGTAACAAATTAATTAGTAACCCCTCAGCAATTCCACAATGTAAATGACCCTATGTACTACCAATGTCTGAGCTCCGAATCCCACCCGTAAATTTTTGTTATTTTTTGGCGATATGGATAAGTTTATCAATTGCTGTAACGAATAATATACATGTGCATTCATTTAAACAAAAATATTTTGCAGATCCAGTGGCGAAAAACGCTAAGGAAGTAATGTCCTGGCGATCTCTGGCCGAAGGATCGCGGGTTCGAGTCCCGTCTCAGGCATAGTTGTTTTTGTGTTCGTTCTTTCCACTTTCATCACCACCATATCATTTCATCTAGTTCACAGTTACCCCAAACGTGAAAACCAATAGTGGTCGCTAATGTATACATAATATATTCCATTTTTGACTTTATATAAAAAATCGAGTTTTTCGCAGTCGAAAACAATCTGGTTCACTTGCCTGGTGATTGCTCTCAACGTTGAAGCAGAACTTATCAAGTTTTAAATTTTTATCACACACATAGACGTTTAAAACATCATGGAAAATAATGAAGAATTTTCACATGAATTATATTTATCTATATGAAATCACTTTACCCAGACATCGACAAAATGTCACTTATCTACTTTTTCTTCCTTAGCTCTAGACTAATTGTTTACGATAGGACGATATGATATTCATTTGATCATAAAAAAAATCCCTACCGATACAATCTACGAAAGTTTGTAGGCATTTAAGTGCAGTTCCTTAAAAATGACCGTAACGGATTCGCAAAATATTTACAAATCATATTGATTTATGTACTCAAAATGTCACTTAAAATTATTGGGAGTGTTGTATGCGAAAACGTGATATACTCCAATAAATGAAGGTATTTATCAAAATAGATGCATAACGGAAATATTCATGTATATAAAGTTTTGTCAATAAAAAATAATTGATTCTGTCGAAATATGAATCAACACACTAGTTGTTTAGACACGAACTGAAAAACACATGATTTCTCGTGCTTAATTGTTTCTAACACATTTTGTTCTGTTTTGCTCTGTTGCAGTTGTACCATTATCTAGTGGTGCGAGCACCGCAACGTATTTCTTTTGGACTGGTGCTGCTACAGTCCTTCCGACGCGGCACCTGGTGCGTTGTTGGTGTTACACTGGGGCTCCTTGTGCTCGCCTGGATGTTGGCGCGTGATCGCGCTTTTCGAATTTCGGACGCCCTGGCATCAAGTTTCTACATTCTCGAAATAGTCTTAACAGGGCGATCCACAAGGACCACATCCGGGACCTCGCGGCGAATCGTTGCAGTCTCTGCAATTCTTTTCAGCCTTATTGCCGGACGTGTGTACAGAGGGATGTTGCAGGGGTATCTTACAGTCCCTAAGTACTCAAATGAAATGTACACGATCAAGGATGCTGTTGATGGCACTGAAAGACTGTGCACTACTGCGCCTTTTGATAATTATACCATTAAAAACTACAAGCTTGTCAAACTAGTAAATAACATTAAAATTGTAGGTAACCGTTCAGAAAGTGATAAGTGTTTACAGGATATAATCGAGTCAGGAAAAGCTGCAACAATCCTCGGCGAACATTCGTATTCGTTTCTTACTCGGTACAAAAAGAGCATTGTGGACGGGCGCACGCAGTTGTTAAAAGTAAAAGAACCTCTATACTCTGCGAATTACTTGGGGTACGCCGTCTTTAAGAACAACGCGGCTCTTCATACTTTGAACAACCTCATTCTCTGCGTTTGGCAGTCAGGGTTGAAAGTATATTGGGAACGGATGGAACTTCACAGTTTAGATTTGGCTGAAGGCAAGAATGTTCGTGTTGGACGATATGAACCGCAAAGATTAAGTTTAAAGCAATTAACGTTTCTATTTAACCTGTTTAGTGCTGGTATGGGGCTGGGAGCAATAGCTTTTGTCGTGGAAGTGATGCATAGGAAAAAACTGTCAAATCGATGTTTCTCTCTTATATGTATGTTGTGCAGGCGGGTTGTGGGAAAAGGAATTAAAAAAATTAAAAAATTGCCGAATACTATAAAACATTAGAGGTAAAGGATATTCTGCGGCTAGAAGTGATACTTTCAAAACAAACTCATTTGTTATTTATAAATGTCTGAGAAAATGCGGTAAAAATGTATGTTATGTTATGTAATGGTATGGTATGTTATGTATTAACCCCCAAAAATGTCATGTCGTTCAATACTTATTCACCATTGATTGAAATGAGGAGGTTTAACACATCCTGCAATGTAATAACTATTCATTATACGCACATTAGTTAAACATGTTTCTGAAAATGTAATTCAAATGTTATCAAACTATTTATCGAGGAGTGTACTCTTACATGTATATTGTTGTGGACGGTTGAGGAATATCCTATCAACCACCTTCAATTAACAAAACATAATGCTTCACATGGAATAATAATTAATAGCGGGCGGATTTTAATGAAATGTCATTTATTTTCACTTCAATTTAGGACACTGCCTTTAAGTGTATACATGCATTTTATGTTTTAACAAAAGGAAATGGCTCATTTTCATATGGTATTTTTTAAATTGTATGGTATTTTGACTAGTAAGTCATGTTTTCCCTTTCCTCGTTATTTTGAAGCATTTTTACTGCTTTAATCAATTTTAACATCATGCATTTTAATATCAGTTTCATGGTACTTGCTTATAATAATATTAACGTATGGTATCCACAGAAATCTGGAGTAGCCTATTCGATTTCTTCGCTCATATATTGTAATGTTAGCCGTTATTTGTAATCTAAAGTTCCTGTTACGCCTAGCAGCGCCATTTTCAGATCGGCCGACTTCGCGATAACTAAAGTCAGATATTTCCAGGTAAAGACCAGTACAAACCAAAAGTTTGCAAACTAAGTTCACTAGAACGAAAGGAATAAGCCTTGATTACATCAATCCAAATGTTTGAGTTGTTCATATGAGATGGTTTTGAAAACGTTTTAAACACTTCCTTTCCTTCATTTTTATTTGCTTTTAGTACTTTAAAAATACTTTAGGTAATCAGAATCTGCCCCCTAATAATCGTTGACTTTCATTTAACCCAGCAGTAGGTGCATCGTATTTCATAACGAATTGAGGGCGGAGGTTACTCGATCACCCCGCAGTACAAATTAACAAGAAAACACCAAATAAATCATCCTTTTTATGTAATAAATACATGTTTATTTTAAAGTTGACGTAAATAGTGTACAACCGAATGTCTATGAATAAGTTTTTTCAAACACCCTTCACAAATGTATTTCAAGCGTTTAATAAACATATATTAACCTCGTACAGAAATAGAAAATCAATATCACACCAGATTAACCTTGGAAAAGCTCCATATTCAATTAAATGATAACTCACTGAACGAAAACATTAACCATACCCCTTCCCTTCTGCTAAAATTATTCTTAGGCACCACTCTCACACCGCACTCTTCCGAGGCGGCGTTGTAGGCAGCGCACCACCCCCTCTCTCCTCCTCGTCCTCCACCCTACAGCCCGGAACTTAAGCCCTTTGAACCCACGTAGTCGTTCGAGCTCAACCCACGTACAGTCGTCTTGTGGCTTCCAAAGAGCAGGTAAGAAACGGTACCTTACGTTTCATATTTCTTTTACTTTTATAGGTCTTTAATTTCATTTATTTTCTTACGTAGATTCACAAATTTACAGTAGTATTAAATGATTTATCACTCCGCCTCATTTTCTTTCTTTCATTTTTATGTCAATTTCTCTTTCCTTTTTTAAAATCATATATTAAACTCTCTAATCGTTAATTAGTTACTTATTTGCGCTTAACTGAATGTTCCAATATTGATATGTGTTTCGTATCAGGAAACATACAATGACTGCTAAGCCATTGCCAAGCTTCTATTTCAATAAACAATATTGTTGGCAAACACAACCCTTCTAATTATTTAATTTTATCGAGATAGATATCATAGCACAATTAAGCATTTAATTATGGTGCTATGCCGTTAATAAAGCATTCGCGCGACGTGTTATTTCTAAAAGTTATTATAAACATTATTGCCGATAAGACGATATGAAACTTTTCCATGCCACAAAAGACGAGCTAGTCTTGTCCGACATGTTTCACAGTGAGTTTTATTGAGGGAACGTCAGGCAACGTGGAATAAGCTTCTAGCAACAATATAGTGTACATTTTGTTTTAAAAAATATTGATACATAAAGGTACTTCAAAAATTATTAGATACCTTTTAACTTTTACAAATACTTTTAGATATTCTGTGCTGCTTTCAGTAAAGCTGGTTCTTCCTTTTTTTAATTTTCTGGAGTATGCACTTTTTTCACTTTACCCCAAGGGTGGGGCAAAGTTGAACAAAGCTAATTACAAAATAATGTTAACTGGTTAAAATAATTCGTCGACACATAACGTTAATCAGAAAATAAAAAAAAACAATAACAGATGTAATGAAAATGTATTTAATCTCGAGAACATAGTAGCTTTTTTACCGTTTTTTTAGGTTGGTTCCTTGACAGAACCTATAAGATCTTTCAAATAAGGTGATGTTATGATGGCAGCTTTTCCAGTTCTGCGGGTGAACTTAGTCGAATTTGATAGTGATTTTCGCACAGAAATATTTTTTTTCATTAGAAACTGTCAGGGCCTGTTATTCTGCCTCCAACAATGACGTAATGTTGCAGCTTCCAATGTAGCGTTAGAAGATTCTGTAGAGAGTTTACAATGAGTGTGTGTGTGTGTGTGTGTGTGTGTGTGTGCATATAAGTTTTAAAAGCAAATCCCACTTTTTCCCACCTTCGTCTTTAAATCAAAAATTGGCACAACACTGCATAATTGATTTAACATGAAATACATTCGTTACTTAAGTGAAAGGAAAAGTCGTTCATTCTGAATCAGACAATGGCTCTATCGTCTAGCAATTGCAAGTTCCGTACTCTTCTTGCGTAATTAATTGAACATGTGGAAAATAAGTTTAAAAGAACAATTGTTTAGCCACATTATGTCGGCTTTTCTTGCGAATATTTTACAATTTCAGGCATTGATGGCAATGGAGATGACTGTCCAGTCATGGCACTTAAGTAAAAGATGGTCTAGACAAAATACACTCAATCGAAACGCCATACACAATCACCTACCCACAATTTTAAATAAGCAGATCATGACACTGTAATGCAAGTTTCTTTTTGTCTCAATCATTCTGCACTACCGAAATTGTTTCACAGCTATAAGCACACGTGTTAGGCCGTCCGCCATTACATCGAAATTACCACTTCGCTTTCATGTCATTTAGTGTAAATTTAAACTTCTTTGATACACTTACATCTCATTTTCTACTGTATATTTCAAGCATTTACTTGAATTTTACACAAATATTTTATTACGCAAGTATTTAAAAAAATGTTTTTATTTACTTTCTGCCTGTTCGACTGGACAAGTCTTTCAGGGGTTTTAAAAATTAGAATTAATTGGCTTGTTAGAGTCGATCACTTGCACGGTAATTGTCCCAAATCTGGGGTGGAATGTGTAACGCGGACTCTGTTTACAAGCCAATCGTCGACGGCTCACCCACGTGGCAATGTTAGTACACATTTTCTTCTCTCATTGGATAAAGAGTAGAAACCTGGGAAAGAATGTTGCTTGAAAGGTAATGTTAGAGAAGTGGTGACCAGTCTCTTTAATTTTTTTTAGAAATTCCAGCCGATTTCACGAAGGGGTTAAAGTCACTTCATTCTATATCAGACAATTCCTAAAAAAATCGACACAATTTTTGTTTCCGAAACGTCTCGCTACGAAATACTCAAAATAACCAGTAAAGCGAAAAATTAGTATTCGCCCGGTGTAGATGAATTTCCGGGTAATTTGTTGAAGTCTTCTACGCCTGCCGCTACTCACTAGTTAACTCACGTACTTAATGCAACATCGGAATAATTCCATTAATTTTCAAAACAACTAAGATTTGGTCGCTCTTCAAAAAGTGTAGTGCATGTGCTTGTTTTTTCCTCAGGAGGTAGCGGTGATCTTCCCCCACTGGATGACGAGATACGTAGCCGACCTACCGTCGGCTAGCGGGGTTTTCCCCAACCAGGTATCTCCCACCAGCGGAGCATTGCTCCAGGCATTAAGCTCCCGGCTGATCTTTCGGCATATGTGGTATTGGAGTGTGTGTGTGTGTGTGTGTGTGTGTGTGTGTGTGTGTGAGAGAGGGGTGGTGGTAGGACAAGACGAAAGACAAGAGGAAGGATATATTGCGTTCGGTCTGTGGTTCGTTTGTTAGGATACTGCTCAGGCATTCGCCTGGTGTTGATCAGAGAAACCACGAAAAACTACCGATCAGTGCAGCCGGTCTTTAGAATTCTCCTCAAGACAGCGACTAAATTCGACCTAGCTGACAAGCAAGTTCGAAAATCAAAGCCACTGTCGGAACTCGGAACTAGAACCTCTCTATCAGAGACTGCAGTAACAGCAGTGCTGGGACATCTGTCTCTGTCTTCTTTTGTTAATTTTTCTACCGACACCTAACCAAGTATGCTTCTGTTTGCATGATAGCGTGACAGAGCGATGTCAAGCTAGTGATACACGGCGAGCTTTTTTTTCACAAAAAAACTAATTATGGTCTACAACTGTGAAAATGTGCAAGGTAGACGGATGTGTGACACGTGCTATGATTTTATTACATACATGGCAGTTTAACAGGAAGTTTTACGCAATGTTTTGTGGAAAATTCTTCGCAGTTTTTTATAGGTGATAGCAGAACTAAACGTTTCCTAGAGATATAAATGAAAAGAAAATAATTTATTGAATCATTTCGTCGTGCATCTAAGTAACACACAACACGTATGACAACTGTGAGGAGATAAACTAATTTACTATTATCTTAATAATGAACACACACGCGGTAATATTACTAACTGGTGTCGCATGTTTGTTCAAATTGACTAATGGACAGCAAAGGGCGGTAAGTTATTGTATTAATAATTATTCATTATTTACAATTCATTAAGGCACATTCATCCTTTACATGGTACACACTACCGCACTGATAAGTATATTTTACCCAAATTACAGAAACCATAATAAGAAACATGACCACAATTAACTGAATTTCCCTTTCCTCTTTCACAAGAGTCAGCGTATATTTCTCCACTTTTTAATTTTTTGAATATTCGACTAGTATATCCTTCCTCTTCTACACCTACGTCTAATCAGCTAGACATATTGTGAAAGTCAGTACAGAGTACTGATTACTATGAATAAGTCTGGTACTGCCAGTGCAGTACACTAAATATCTCAGTAAATACTGAAAATTGTGCCATAAAGTACATACGGTATTAACAATTTACTGCACCGGTAAGTTCAAAATTATATCGCGAAAGATATTAAGATAGGCGAGAAAATATTTATTCGCATTAATTTTACAAAATATATTTTATTTTTGAGTACTTGTACATTTGGAGCGATTCAGTATGTGATAACAATTATGAATTTTAATGGAATGTAAAAAAATATTTATCAATATTTTCATGATAAATTATGTCAACATGTAGATCTCGCTGGTTAAATTTCTCTTGACGTATTTTGTAGAATGCCTTCTTTGTCACCACAATACAAATATATTTCAATACTATTATTTGATAGTTTACGTGTATAGAAACGTATATTTTTCATTTATTTCCAGTAGCAAACACAAATTATGTGAAGAAATTATTAAACTGCTTTCTAGTCTCCCGAAATGTGAGGCAATGTAGTGCAAGAGATATTTACAACACTGTTTTTCCAACAGAGACGATAATGACCCTCTTAAACGGTCCCTTAAAGGGAGATAATATGATGAACAGGTCGACAGGGGATAGATAACCAAAAATGAACCGGAAACTGATAACATCAAGATCCTATTGATTAAATAATATCAACAAAATTGCTTTCTTATACAGAGGTTCAGCATATCTTAAAACACTTATTTATGCTGTTTCAAAAAAATTTAAATAATGGTATAAAAATAATAAAATCAAACCTAATAAACCAGTTTTCAGTGGTGCCGCATGATCGCAACCGTATCGAGCAGAGCTGGTGATCACGCGACATCTAGCGACACCACCGACACGCGAAGATATGAGATATTCCATCGCGAAGACAGGCCCTCACGCGCCAAGAAATTAAACCCAAGTATAGCAGCACGACCGAGAAAGACGGGAAATACCGTGTGATATTCCATCGTGAAGACAGGCCCTCACGCTCAAAGAAATTAAACCCAAGTATAGCAGCACGACCGAGAAAGACGCGAAATACCGTGTGATATTCCGTCGTGAAGACAGGCCCTCACGCGCAAAGAAATAAAACCCAAGTATAGCAGCACGACCGAGAAAGACGCGAAATACCGTGTGATATTCCATCGTGAAGACAGGCTCTCACGCGCAAAGAAATAAAACCCAAGTATAGCAGCACGACCGAGAAAGACGCGAAATACCGTGTGATATTCCATCGTGAAGACAGGCCCTCACGCGCAAAGAAATAAAACCCAAGTATAGCAGCACGACCGAGAAAGACGCGAAATACCGTGTGATATTCCGTCGTGAAGACAGGCCCTCACGCGCAAAGAAATTAAACCCAAGTATAGCAGCACGACCGAGAAAGACGCGAAATACCGTGTGATATTCCATCGCGAAGACAGGCCCTCACGCGCCAAGAAATTAAACCCAAGTATAGCAGCACGACCGAGAAAGACGCGAAATACCGTGTGATATTCCATCGTGAAGACAGGCCCTCACGCGCAAAGAAATAAAACCCAAGTATAGCAGTACGACCGAGAAAGACGCGAAATACCGTGTGATATTCCATCGTGAAGACAGGCCCTCACGCGCAAAGAAATTAAACCCAAGTATAGCAGCACGACCGAGAAAGGCGCGAAATACCGTGAGATATTCCATCTTGAAGACAGGCCCTCAGGAGCCAAGAAATAAAACCCAAGTATAGCAGCACGACCGAGAAAGACGCGAAATACCGTGTGATATTCCATCGCGAAGACAGGCCCTCACGCGCCAAAAAAATAAAAACCCAAGTATAGCTGCAGAAGCTTTGCGGTGCTATCAACGTTATTAGTTTTGCCTGGTGTGATTCTTAGCAGTCGCCACAACTGATATAGCTCTCAGCACTCGGCGACAGTCGGCCATGTTAGGTTGATGATAATGAACGCGTTATTTTTCAACATCGCAACGTAGCATGATCACCAGCTCTGCTCGATACGGTAGCGATCATGCGACATCTAGCGGCACCACCGAAAACTGGTTTATTAGGTTTGTTTTTATAATTTTTGCACTATTATTTAATTTTTTTAGAAACAACATGAACAAGTATTTTAAAACGCGAAATGCCGTGAGACATTCCATCATGAAGACTAGCTTCCACGCGCCAAGAAATAAAATCCCAAGTATACGGGTTGCACGTGAGGAGGTCTTAATGAGAATCATTCCAAATGTTCAAACGGGCCAACAGTACTTTACGAAGAAAAAAGTAGATCAACACCATTTTTTTGGTAGCTTGCAAAGCATGTAGTCGGTGCTCCAGAAAAGTAATTCGCATCAAAAAATAGTTATTTAAGTCACGAGTTCTCTAAATGAGCTCTTAAATACTAATAGAGGACGAGTTACATACACTGCTTTTTTAATTATTTTTAGTTTATCGCATATTCAAAATAAACTTTTATCACTTTCATGAGTTAAGAATAGTCATTACTCTCGATTTTCTGTTGCAAGGGTTGGTGGTAGTGGATGCTTGGTTTATGAAAACAGTTGAATGCTTTTTCGGCTAATGCATCAGATTGAGAAAAAAATGTCTGGGAATTTCGAATTATCAGAAGATATTTTCGTGCTACATAATATTCTAGAGGAAGTAAAAGCTGCAAGCTCTAGTTTGATGCCTTCTAAATATGTAACCACTTATGAGAAAGCATATAATTGATTTTGTGATTGGCGAACGAAAAGGAAAGTCCGAAGTATTAACGAAGATATTATGTTAGCATTATGCTACCTTTATTTCACCTGTACCAAAATAATTGTAAAAATAAACTTTGATTACATGTATTCCCGAAAATTTTTGTGACGTCATATTTATCCCAAAATTTATGAGCAGTAATAAAATCTAAACATGAAAGTCCACTAAAATATTTTAATAGATTCGAGCATTTTAATAGCTGTTGTTATGAACGCTTAAAGCGTTTTTATATGGTTGTTTGCAAAGGGGCTAAGTGCGTGTTTACCAAAGCAAACAGGGAAAAAATAGTTTTGCAAGAGAATGATTTCATTTACAGCCCATTCATACTGTGCATCTACCAGGAGGACCCGCCCTTTTACAAGGAAACGTTGAGTCTGTATATAAATTAAAGAGAATTGCGTTGATGAGTCGAAGATGCAAAAACTATTACCGATTTTGTTTAAATGTTTACAGTGACCTCTTTTTAGTAATGAAGGGGTTTAAAGAGTCGTTTGAATTAAATCGAACATGTATATGTTTTATTTGTTTATGACGACTCAGGCTCCCCTGAGCTCAACGCAACCCGTCGCACACTCAAGAATCATTCACTGCACACAAGTATGCTGCCCCTGTGATAGTGAAATATCGGTCGGAATCATTACTAAAATCTTGGACAAGTAAATCAAATCTCTGCATGATAGTGTCATAGCGAACGCATACCCAAATTTGAGAAAGAACCTTTTAAGAATCGGATACTTGACAGATGTGAACAAACCAAGACAAATAACAAATCCATACTTGCTAGAACGTCTTTCACCTATTAGAATGTTTGCACAGCGTAGTGTGAAACTTGATAAATAATCACGTGACAAGTAGTGTGTGTGTGAGAGAGAGAGAGTGTGTGATATGTAATACTCTGCAACAGCGAAGCATTGTCAGGTGCCCAGATTACGAATAAAACAGCAAAGGCGTTTTTTGACATTTGCCCCATGCAAAGTAACCCAGCGCTTGGGCTGTCCACAGGGGCCTTATGACTGCGTCAAAGTCAACTTCATCCACAAGTGCGAGGAGACAACGTCGGACGACGACGCCAAATTCGGCATTCAAGTGCGGAAGAACAAGACGGGGCGACGCGTCAAGGGCGCCTTCTCCTTCAACCTGCAGTTCGACAACACCTCAAAGGTATCTGCCCTACGGTATGCAATTGACTGCGAAACAACTATCTGTATTGTCCGATTTTCTTTAGAATGGGATGATTTGACAGCTAGTGCTGGCAACACAACTGACGATTCTGTGGACGTTGTGTCCTTCAACTTATTAGACTCTCCTTTCTCCATTCGTTCGTTTGCAGTTGGCTAACTTGCAAATAGTTACGACGCTCCCTGGCTGTGATGTCCTCGTACGACGAAAATATAGTGCGTCACGAGAAATAATTGAAATTAGGAAGTGCAGAGCTTTGCGCTCTTCTGTAAAAATTCTTGCTTGTTATAAAAATTACATTGAATTTAGTTTTTATGTGATAAGTATTATGTGTGTTTTAAAATCGAGTCCTGAATGTGAGATGCGTACTCGTGACGGTGCACATGTTTACTTCTCTGAAGTACACGTGATGTTCACTTGTTTCGCGAACTGTCACTTTATCCCATTCTTAAGAAAATCGTTCTATACACGTAGATGTGATGTCTGGAGAGGAACCATCGAAACTTCGTAAACAAGCTCGTAAGACAATTTTAAGCATGTTTTGTCGAATAAACTACTTGGATATTCCGAATGCCTAAGCCGCGATAAGCATTCAAAAGTAGGTTTCAAAAAATGCTTTCTAGACAAACATTTGCATTATAAAAGCATAGAAACAATCCAGACGTACGTTAATTGTTTATTATTTACAAAAGAAATGGATATATTCGTTTGGAAAGAAAAATTAACCCAAAAAGAAAAAAAGCAGTTGAATTGGGTAAATTGGGGGCTTTTTTATTTGTGTTAATTTTTTCTTTCTGAACAAATATATTACTTTTTTGTAAATAATAAACAATTCATGTTTATTCAAGGTTTCGATGTTTCTGCAATGCAAAGTTTTCGCTACAAAGCATTTTTCAAACCAACTTTTGAGTGCGTATTGCGGCACAACCATTCGGAACACCCCAGTAGTTTATTAGACAAAATATGCTCAAAATTGTCGTAAGCTTATTTGCGAAGTTTTGACGTTTTCCTCGTTCGAGACTCTGTGTATCTTCAGAACGCGAAGTAACGAAAAAAATTACTACATTTCTTGTGGTAACTCTCACGCACACGTTTTAAATTGAAATTCCTATCAGTCTCTCAATGAAATAGTGACATTAATTGGAAGTGTTGTTGAACAGATGAAGATTGTGGTCATGGAGAGGTCAAACGGAGGGGATTGGAAGCCGTTTTATGACACAGACGTCAAAGAACCAATCAGCATCATGAAGAACAAATGCCCCAAAGTACACGCTAAGTTGAAGAACTGGTATGGCTGGACGGACGAATCTTATTTAGAAGTGAGTACATACATTTTTGTTTCAATGCAATCGGTCAGACGGAACAAATAATACAATTCCGCACGAAAAATGATCTTAGGTTACTGACTAAACTACCTACAGTAACGTTTAAAAGTATAATAGATGCTTGAAAATATTTCAGGCGCATTGTAAAAAGGAGTTTGCAAACAAGAGAAAACTGGCAGTTAATAGTTCTAACTTGACACCATTAAAACGTAAAACAAATTACCTCTAATCGTATTTCTTGTGTCGTTCTTACGAGTTTAACACGAGCAAATATCTCCTCCACTTCATTATCTGCTTCCTCATGCCACTTCACCCCTTTACTTTCTGAATCCCCACTTCTAATTTACCTTCTTCCTAATCCACCTCACTTGTCCCACTCCACCATCATCCTCCCACTCCACCTCCATCCTCCCACTCCACCTCCATCCTCCCACTCCACCTCCATCCTCCCACTCCACCTCCATCCTCCCACTCCACCTCCATTCTCCCACTCCACCTCCATTCTCCCACTCCACCTCCATTCTCCCACTCCACCTCCATTCTCCCACTCCACCTCCATTCTCCCACTCCACCTCCATTCTCCCACTCCACCTCCATTCTCCCACTCCACCTCCATTCTCCCACTCCACCTCCATTCTCCCACTCCACCTCCATTCTCCCACTCCACCTCCATTCTCCCACTCCACCTCCATTCTCCCACTCCACCTCCATTCTCCCACTCCACCTCCATTCTCCCACTCCACCTCCATTCTCCCACTCCACCTCCATTCTCCCACTCCACCTCCATTCTCCCACTCCACCTCCATTCTCCCACTCCACCTCCATTCTCCCACTCCACCTCCATTCTCCCACTCCACCTCCATTCTCCCACTCCACCTCCATTCTCCCACTCCACCTCCATTCTCCCACTCCACCTCCATTCTCCCACTCCACCTCCATTCTCCCTCTCCAAAATTCTGTCCTTCCGTCGCTTCCTCATTCTGTTCCCTACGCTGCCTCATTCCGCGCGTGTGTGTATGTGTGTGTGTCGCAGGGCAACTACAACGTGAGCTTCCCGCAGTGCACCTTCTGGGAGGCGATGCCGGCGCTGCCGTACGGGCGCTTCCGCGTGAAAGTGATGTTCTTCGACAAGGACGACCAGTACATGGGGTGCCTCAAGCCAGATGTCACCATCAACCCCAAGGTGGGCGTCCCGCTCAACCTCGACGACTCCACCGCGGAGCCCTCCTCGGCCGAGGACTCGGGCGAGAAGGGCGACAACGGCAAGGGCGAGGGCGACGGCGAGGGCGAGGGCAAGGGCGAGGGCGAGGGCAAGGGCGAGGGCGAGGGCGAGGGCAAGGGCGAGGGCGAGGGCGAGGGCAAGGGCGAGGGCGAGGGCGAGGGCGAGGGCAAGGGCGAGGGCAAGGGCGAGGGCGAGGGCAAGGGCGACGACAGGAAGTAGGGACCCCGGAGGGCGGGTCACCGTAGGGGGGTTTGGCGCCACGCGTAAGGCAGCGGAGGTGTGCACCAACAGTCACGTGACGGACGTCCAAGTCCTTAGGCCTAAGGCACGACCTTATACCTTGATAAATAGTGCTCGCCTGTAGAAGGCTCTATGGTCACCTTACAAACGGTAAAATGACCACCTAAAAACAAGAAAGGACGCAAGTTGCCAACTCTGATAAACCGATTTTCGTAGGTGAGGCAGTTGCAATTATTTCTTAAAACTCCACAACGCTGGAACGAATTAACGGAAAATGTTTGAAAGGTGTCATGAAATAAATTCGTGAAAATGAAGTTATCACCATATCTTCCGGTTAGGTTATGTCATAACGAACGAATTCCAGATTTCATAAACGTCTCACTTTATGCCTACACTCTTTGATATTTTTAATGCAACTTTTTCGTTAAACGCTTGAAATGTTTGTTTTGTCATAATGCATAACGCAATGTTACAATTACTGAAACTTTTGAACGCCATTTATTACTACCGTATGAAGTCGTTAGTCACGTGATCAATAGAGTTTAAGGATGTCTCCTTACGCCTGGCGCAAAACTTCCTGATGATTAAACCAGAATCTCGTCACAGGGCGCGAGGCCGGCGACTTACGAAAATTTGATGTTTCTATACTTCGATTAAAACGCGAAGTCTTTTAAAGGCCACGAACTGAAAAGAGAGGGAGACACTGTCATTCAATTGGGAGCTTTAATACTGAAAAATTTAAGTTGTAACGTGGCTCACGATTCGATGATAGACTTCCTCCTCCGCCTGCTTGTGACCTTAAAAGAACTTCCTATTTTAATCGGAGTACACATTATATTTAACAACAGGTCGGACACTTGAATTGACAAGATGCCCGTCCTTCTCAAACGTTTTTTCAAAAATGGATGAATATTTTTTTCAAATTATTTTTTGTATAAAAAATGGCACGTACTGCATGCCTTTGATCATTTTGAAAGAACGCCAATGTGGATGAATAAAATATTGGATGGGCGAATTTAAAACTATACATTTTACGAACGCTTTATTTTTCTTAACAATATGGACATCGTACAATTAGAAAATGCAGTACTTATAAATTAAATGTAGGAATACTGGCTTAATGTTATTTTGTTTTTAACGGTCATTATAAAACTTAAAAAAATATTATTCAAAATTCATATTTTTTAAACGTTTTTATTAGTACAAAAGTGGAAAAGGTGCACGATTTATTTAAACGTCTTTAGATTAGGAATTCTTATTTTCTCCTGAGATGGCCTGGCTTCCTGGAACTACGATTAACATTCTTGATGTAGAATAAATACTTGATGAGAAATTAAAGTAACCACGTTTCATGAAAATATGTCTTCTAGTTCTTCTCTTTGGTCCTTGCCTCCTCAAAAATGTAAATCAATGTTCGAATAAAATTCCTAATTGAATCGCTTAATGTGATAAAACACCCAAGCACGGCATTCACACAAGACTGCAGACGCCACACTAAGGGGATCTACCGACTATGACACAGACTCTATACGCGAAGGGACTCGTCTGGGACTGTGACAAACCACTCGGGGATTCCCCTTAGACGACAAGATATTCGGAGAGCAGAACCACGCAAGCTGAGACGTATAAATAAAAATTCGGGATTCACCGTGCACGTGACCAAACGGACGAATCACCACGACATCACTCGACAATATCCAATCACACTGAACACGTGACGAGGGGACAGACGTGTGCAAATGTGAACCGGAGACGAAGGGTCGGAAGCACACGGCAAGCGAGAGGAGGCGGACGCGTTGGAGAGAAACTTCTGGGGAAGAGGAGGCGGACGTGATCCAGAGAAAAAGATACCAGCGAGTGGGCGGAACCATAGGCGTCGATACATATATACATATATACATATATATACATATATATACATACATATACATACATATATATACATACATACATATATATACATACATACATACATATACATACATATATATACATACATACATACATATACATACATATATATACATACATATACATACATATACATACATACATACATACATATACATATATATATATATATATGTATATATATACATAAGTCCAGTGTCGAGTATGTGCGGATAAGAGAAAATCCGGGAGTGTGAGTGAGGACCAACGTGAGTGGCGGAGAGACGGACAAGGCCAAAGACGTATGTGACAGGTCAGACATGTGCGTCCCAAAACTCGCCGGGAATTGAACTGTGGCCGCGGAACGGAAGCTACTCTCTCCGGGCGCTCGCTTCACTGCGCGCGTCTTTGTCGTACACAAACGACGCCGGCGCGTGTCTCCGGGGTTTTGCGGCGGGGGCGGCAGGGTGCAGCGCTGGGAGAGGGGCAGGGATAACCACAGGCCTTCCAGCGACGTACGAGGAGACCGCTCCGGCTGAGGAAGGGCGTTGACCCCTTGCACCGCCCTTCGGCGGCGATGGTGTAACGGTTAGCGTATCGGACTGGTATGCCCAAGTTAGCGGGTTCAAACCCGATCGAAGCCGTGGATTAAAAAATCCTTCGTACGCCTTCCTTCGGAGGGGAAGTAAAGCCGGCTGTCCCATGTTAGTAGATTTACTTGCATGTAAAAGATCCTCAAGCCTAAACGGCGCCTCTGAGCTAAATTCAAAATCGCCTGTTTCTCGCCCAAGAAATACCTCGAAATTTGCGTGGTCAGACGGAAGAGCAGGCCTCATGGCCTGAGTCTCACCACGTAAAATAAGGCATCAATTCAATTCAATTCAATTCCGACCGATGCGCAACTTGGCAGCGGCAACTCAACCAGTGTAACTCTGCGGCTGCACGCCTAGCGGACTTCACTCATATGTTAATAAATGTGCTTGAACTGGACTTCATGATGTCGTTTCAAAAGAAGGTAAGGTCCTTTGCATTTCCCTTGCCAAGCAACCCTTATAAATTAACCCGCCCTGACCCGAGCTCACCTCCAATCTGTATGGGATTGGGTCAATGGGAAATCGGGATCCTTGCCTTGATCGCGATGGAGCTCACAGGTAGATCGCAGAAGGTAACAGTCACCAGGCTAGAGGTTCCCGTGGCCCTCTGACGAGAGTACGCGGCTACATTTGACCCAGAACCGGGTCGCGAACCCCGCCACGGTCACAACATTGAAATGTCTCGACATCTCACGTGAGCTACTGCCATAGCTGACGAGCCCAGACGCCCATCTCACCCCATCCTCCGTCACGTTAGCTATGCTCGTATGCCTGCCGAGTCAAAAGAGGCTGGGATCCACAACACTCGCCCACTTGCCACAAAGTGTCTGGAGGCTCCCCACCTCTGAAAGTACGGGTAAGTAGGTCACTCGGCCTTCATCAAAACGCATCTCGCGCTCTTGACACCCGCGCTGCCGTGAAAAGGCGGATTATCTTTGTCTCGCAAATGCCTCCTCGCTACTCCTTTGGAACTTGCTGCAATCCTTCTGCCAGAGCGCCGGCTTCCAGCAGATGTCCTCCCACACGACCAGCCATCGGCAACAGTAGCTAGACAATGACAACCTATTGGAACGATCAGAGTATGTGGGTCATCAAAGTGGAGACTGCCTTCGAGCAATAGCCAACCACTACACCGTAGAGCGTTCTAGACGTTGCGAAGGAAACCAATAGCGGCAGAGGGCGACACGCACGTGACCACACGGCTCTCGCACAGGGCAGGAGACAGAGGTGGTGGATGCTGTATAAATTCTATCGAGAGGGGATGTTTGCTTTTCATCGAGGACAGTCGCATTTTTTTTAAATCTTCATCAAAACCAGTGACTTATTAAAATCGCAACTTGAAAGTTACAATGTTTTCTCTCTCCGGAACACCATCCTCTCTGGAACCACTGCGTTTTTTCTCGAGCGAAGTAACTACGTCAAACGCAAATTATTCCGTTCTGCGGACGAAGGCCAAAACGTGCGAAAAGTACTTGTCGCGGTGAGCAACCTGCCGTAATGTGCTTTGCGACGCGGGAAAGATGTCGTGTGACGGCCTGACCCAGCATAAAAGCACATCATCGGTACGAGAGGGAGGGCGTTCAATCCAGTCACCGGCTCGTGCTGAGGACCAGGACCACCCCAGTCTGACGCAAGTCCGCACCCGCCCTTCGGCCTGCGACGCCGCCTCTTCTCCAACTGCTTTCCCTGGCGTACGCTTTTTAGGCGCGAATCCTACAGGATGGCGACGAGCAATTCTCTACAGCGAGGTAACCCGAAATTTATCCATTTCTGGACAGTAGGCCACTGTCCAGAATCAAAAAAGACTGTCAAGCTAATGGACAACGAACGAGATTGATTAATGCTGTCCGTGTAATAAAACAATGTTATTTTGAATAAATTTGGGCCCGCCATTCTGAAGATCAACGTTGAAAAAATCAATTGAAAGTGTTTTAATTAACGCATTAAGAGCATGCTCATCATCCCGACCAGAGCGTCTCGCCCCTTGAGATCGGCAGGTTGGTATCGCCCTTGGCGCCCACATCTAAATAAATGTAGCGCGAGCGACCTGATATCCTCCACTATGTAGAACACTCACGGGTCACATTGTGGGAGGCCCGCTAGAATCGGCACGCACAAGTCACCGGCGTATTCCGACACGTGGGTTCATTACAATATGTAATGTAACAATTTCTTTTGAATACTTTGTAACTAAAAATTAAATTAATTTTAAGGGCAAAAGTAAGACAATGATTCATATTTATTAAAATTCTTACACGACGTGTTGACCCAGAGGATTGCGATCTTCTTCACTAAATCTAAAATATAACAAACACTAAGTAAAAATAGTCTCATTTTGTACCATTATTTTGTCCGCTGATTGCCAGGCCACACAATCATTGCCCGGCAACGGACGCGTTTGCAGTGGCTTTGAAGTGTCAACCAAGGATGCACGGAGTGAGAGGTTGTGTGTTACACTGAAATGACACATAAATGAATCGAGTGTGAGATGGTGAGTTCATCCTATTAATAACGAGGTATATTGAAGGGAACATTTTACATTCACTATCGGATTTTACGCAACGACTGTGAGGATTTTTTTAAAATTATTTCCGAACGTCAGAGCCGACGTTCGCAGATGTGCTCTTGAAATTACACGATCATATTAATCGGTAAGATAACGAAACGAGGTGTGGTATATCCCCAGAAGAAACGAAAGAACACTATACTCTTCTTTCAATGCTAAATCTATTCGTTTGATGAATGGAAAAACGTATACCGCTCGTCAAACCAGGATCAATGAGCAAACTAACGTACGTTGCTATTTATCCGCATGTTAAGCACGCTATGGGTACCTAGGAAGCTACAACGTCCGTCACAAATAACGTACACTTTCTAGCTGTTGACGTACGTTGGCTGCTACTCGACGGACGTTGTAAGCGACGGACGTCACTGCACAGCGCTAATGTGCCATATGCGATCCTGTTGTACTATGACTGACGCGTTTTAACGTCCGTCATTTGACGCTCGTGTGTCCTTAGCCTTATCGCCCACGTACTTGCCCAGTCCTTGTTTCACGAGATCGAATAAATTTGCCGTACTATTTGTAAACGTGTTATGGATATATAAATAATAATAATAATAATAATAATAATAATAACAATAATAATATGATAAATAGCAAAGGCCTAATATTGGAATATTTAATGAATACATGGACTGCAATGTGCTTTGGAATTTAATCACATCACGCATCTCTTGGCACATTCATTTGCAAACCAAGAATGCAAAAAAAGTTATTTTACAATTAAAATCTCACAACATACCACAAATGAATTGACAAAATTTAAAATTGAAATAATTTTACAGAATGTTTCAAAATAGATTTGCAATACTTATGAACCCAGTGGTTTAGTCTTTTTCGATGTACGTTTTAAATTGAAAAATTCGTTTTTATCGAAAACACGATTTTTAAATATTTGCATTTTCGATTTTGTGTTCCGTTTACTTGAAATATGCCTAAAAACATTTTACAAGTAAAAACCTTCAAATTAAAATTTTCGTAAGAGATTTTAGTTTTAGACAATTTTTCGTTTAAGCGTTTCCGAAAATGCACAAATTTGAGTATTTTTGCTAGAGATTTCAAGGAACTTAGAAAAATGATTTGAAGTATTTGTGCTATCAAAGTCAATAAATAATTTTACAAAACTCACAAACGATGTGAAATATATTCTCAAAAATTATATAAGAAGAATACTTTCACTTTATATAATAAATTATTTCCTCTAAATCATCGTGCAGTAGGAATCCACCTTTTGTGAGTCCTTTTTACAGAAAGCTTTCTTTATATGTATACGATAGTGCAACTGTACAACCCACCATCCGACAGTCTGATACATACTACAAATACGTACCATTTATGATTGACATTGAATCTGAAAATAAGTACCAGTCACTGCTTACTGTGACACAAAATTACAGTACATGATCGTATCTCCTGGCAACTTGGTAAATTACAGCGACAATCTCGATAACATCATTTTACAGAGAGCTGAAGCTGTGAAAGAGAAGTGTTCCATTCCGCGGAAGCGAGAAAGTAATTATCAGTTTCCTGTAACACGAGATCTCAATACAAATAATAAAATGTTACGTAATAAATAGGGAGAAGATTTTTGTACCCTAAAAACCTTGAAATATGTTTTTAAAAACATGCATTTCTGGCTCAAAAATTGTGAAATATGCACTTTAACATGTAATTAAAATGAATAATATTTCATTTCCTGCATAAACCTTTCTTGATAAAATACAGAAGAAGCGTGCTTCGAATGAAAAGATACATTTTTGTGCAAACATAATATAATCTATCCTACTTCGCTAAAGAAATAATTGAAGTAAATATTTACCTTAGTGAAGTACATTGTATGTCCTATTGTATTTTTACTGACTACTTTAAAAAATATGTTATCAATTAATATCCTACATTTGCTCATGTATTCTATGATTTATAAAAAACGCAAAGTGCGACAAGCCCTTTGTAATGAATGAACGCTCACAAATAAATAGATTCTATGAAGAGATAAAACGTTTTAGAAGAAAGTTTCTATTCTAACGAAATATGCAAAATATGCGCCTATAAGTTGACAAATATATACCAACAGGAAACAGCGGTTAAATATGCACAAATATATTAAGGTATGTATCATCATATTTTAACCAAATGGAAAGAAATTTCACTAAACTATGCCCCGAAGCAACTGAAAGAATGACCTAAAAATAGACAAAATCATAGAAATCGTCTCCCTACTAATAAATACTTTTCGGTGATATATTTCGCGATGCCAGCTCACTAAGAACAATGAAAACACGACTTTTCGTGTTCTATTTTTTCTACTGCTATTTGTTATGGTTCTCGTATTATTACGCAACCATATTCAATGACTTAATGATAATAACATATGAGAATTCGCCAGTCACGTAAACATTTAACATTTCACAACTGTCAAGAATTTGACATTAATTACTTTTCCACACAATACTAGGGTGTTCTATAAAGAAATACTTTAAGATAAATACTTCAAGTCAGCCTTATAATACGCAAAGCCTCCTGAAATCAATTTTTTTCATTAATAGAATTCACAGCCCTTCCAAAAGGAATCAATCATACTAATAAAAGATATATAGAGAAGTAAATGTGTAAAATTAAATAATGAGAGTTTCTCTGTAACAGCACACAAGCCTAAATCCAATTTGCAAATTGTAAATAGTAACTACACCTGCACACATTTTCGTGAGTCACACTCAGGGGGAATCAACTACTGGGGTGAATATTCCCATAAAGTGACGTGCACGTTATATCTTGGAAGGCGAAGATGATCATCTCCCGCTGAAACACGAGATTTAGCAACGACTTACACGATGGCTTGCGTGTTTCCCCGTCCAAGGGGTACAGCGACAGCCGAGACGAGTTCTAAGCCCGCGACCTTTCTTCAGACATGTTTAGTAATTAGGCACATGTCAGTGAATCTGGGAGTGTGTATGTGAGAGGAGAAGAGGTCCTAGAATTTGAGTCCCGACGGGGGAAGCTAACTAGAAGGTTACGTCGAATTCCGTCGCTGTCTGGAGGAGAATTGTAGCAGCCGGCTGCTCTCATAGGTAGTTTGCTGTGGCTTCTGCGATCAACACCAGGCGAATGCCGGAGCAGTATGTTAATAAACGGGCCACAGAGCACACGAGATCTTTCCTTCCTCTTCCTCAGTCTATCCTCACTCCTTACTTACACACATTTACCCTCATATACACCACACTACTCCACGTACTGAGAGACCGGCCGGAAGCTTGGAGCTCGTCCCGCTTAGCTGCACCATGCTGCACTGGTAGGAGATATCTGGTAGCTATCCCGATAGCTGACGGTACGTCGGTTTCAATTCTCGTCATCCAGCGAGGGAAGATCACCGCCACCTCCCGAGCAAAAACATGCACTACTCATGGGACTAACAATCTTAGCTGTTGACGCTCCCGGAATCATCAATCAATCAACAAACCAATCAATCAGGAAGTTCCGATCAGAGCAACCGCCCGGAAATTTCTCCTCCAGACAACGGTTGAGTTCCAGCTTTTTCTAGCTAGTGCGGGAAATCCGCTACCGTTGTCGAGTTTCGAACCCGCGGACCTCCGAGTCGAGGACGCTGCAGCTGAGCGAGCGCAACCTCTCGTTTTTAGATTTAGATTTATTAATAATTCTGCAATTAAGTTTGAGAACTTGGTGGCAGAATACACTAACTGAACATTACAGAACTTAACAACTTTACAAAATCTACAAACTTAACAAATTAACGTGAGCATTTCACCTTGCAATCTTTCATAACACTCCACTCCACTTCACTTCACTTCACCGTACTGCACATAATTAATAATAATAATAATAATAATAATAATAATAATAATAATAATAATAATAATAATAGCCGATCAGATGGCCGAGATCGCTAAGGCAGTAGTGCCGGAGTGGTTTCGGTCCAGAAGATCGCGGGTTCGAGTCCCGCCTCGGGCATGGATGTATTTGTGTATGTCTGTATGTGTTGTCCTTTCACCCCCATTATCATCATATCATCATTTCATCTTCCTTACTCCCAGGGCTAACAACCGTGAGGGATAAAAATCGGATCCAGCTAAAAATGCTGGTCCCCCCCAAAAATTGTCGCAAGCACCTGCCACCGTGATAATAAATAAAACTGAGCCACGGTAAATGCAGGATGCTTGCATGCGTGGTCCTAGTCGGCCGATTAACGAAAAAAAAGAAAAAATAATAATACTACTAATAATAATAATACTTAATTACATAGAAAGTTACTTACACTAAATAATATTAAATATATTTATAACACACATATCAATATTCAGGAAGCTAATTTATTTTTAAATTTTCTCAGGCTTTGAGGAAAGGGATCGTAGATTGTCACAGGCAAATCGTTCCTGTCTCTAACAGTTCGATTCGCGAATGAATATTTCCTAACGTCCGTTTTCTGAATTATTCTCTGAATTTCGTGCACGTGATCCTCTCTGCCAAAATATGTGGCTTTCCCTAATCGACTTTTAAATTTCTTTCCACGCTCGAAGGCCTGTGAACGCTCTATACATAGGATAGAGACGTGACTTTAATCTACTCCTTTCGACTGACACCCACACCCCTTTATTCCTGGTACCCCTGAAAGTAAATTTCGATGCTCTACGCTGGACCTTATCTAGATTCCTTTGCTGCAAAATTCCGTATGGGTCCCAATATACCGCGTCATATTCTAATACGTTCTGCAGACCGTTGGAGCAGCGCGCGCCGCGGAGACATGCAGCAGAGCAGCAGGCTGTCCGTCGCGGAGCCCAAGAGGCCCAGCCGCATCCCGACCGTGCGCAAGGCCTTCTTCGGGCGACCGCTGCGGCCCTCGTGCCTCGCGCTGGCCACCTTCTGCCTCGTGCGTCAACGCCAACGATCGCTCACGCATTCACTCGCTCACGCATTCATTCACTCACGCATTCATTCATTCACTCACGCATTCATTCATTCATTCGCTCACGCATTCATTCATTCATTCGCTCGCGCATTCATTCATTCACTCGCTCGCGCATTCATTCATTCACTCGCTCGCGCATTCATTCACTCGCTCGCGCATTCATTCACTCGCTCGCGCATTCATTCACTCGCTCGCGCATTCATTCACTCGCTCGCGCATTCATTCACTCGCTCGCGCATTCATTCACTCGCTCGCGCATTCATTCACTCGCTCGCGCATTCATTCACTCGCTCGCGCATTCATTCACTCGCTCGCGCATTCATTCACTCGCTCGCGCATTCATTCACTCGCTCGCGCATTCATTCACTCGCTCGCGCATTCATTCACTCGCTCGCGCATTCATTCACTCGCTCGCGCATTCATTCACTCGCTCGCGCATTCATTCACTCGCTCGCGCATTCATTCACTCGCTCGCGCATTCATTCACTCGCTCGCGCATTCATTCACTCGCTCGCGCATTCATTCACTCGCTCGCGCATTCATTCACTCGCTCGCGCATTCATTCACTCGCTCGCGCATTCATTCACTCGCTCGCGCATTCATTCACTCGCTCGCGCATTCATTCACTCGCTCGCGCATTCATTCACTCGCTCGCGCATTCATTCACTCGCTCGCGCATTCATTCACTCGCTCGCGCATTCATTCACTCGCTCGCGCATTCATTCACTCGCTCGCGCATTCATTCACTCGCTCGCGCATTCACTCACTCGCTCGCGCATTCACTCACTCGCTCGCGCATTCACTCACTCGCTCGCGCATTCACTCACTCGCTCGCGCATTCACTCACTCGCTCGCGCATTCACTCGCTCGCGCATTCACTCGCTCGCGCATTCACTCGCTCGCGCATTCACTCGCTCGCGCATTCACTCGCTCGCGCATTCACTCGCTCGCGCATTCACTCGCTCGCGCATTCACTCGCTCGCGCATTCACTCGCTCGCGCATTCACTCGCTCGCGCATTCACTCGCTCGCGCATTCACTCGCTCGCGCATTCACTCGCTCGCGCATTCACTCGCTCGCGCATTCACTCGCTCGCGCATTCACTCGCTCGCGCATTCACTCGCTCGCGCATTCACTCGCTCGCGCATTCACTCGCTCGCGCATTCACTCGCTCGCGCATTCACTCGCTCGCGCATTCACTCGCTCGCGCATTCACTCGCTCGCGCATTCACTCGCACGCGCATTCACTCGCTCGCGCATTCACTCGCTCGCGCATTCACTCGCTCGCGCATTCACTCGCTCGCGCATTCACTCGCTCGCGCATTCACTCGCTCGCGCATTCACTCGCTCGCGCATTCACTCGCTCGCGCATTCACTCGCTCGCGCATTCACTCGCTCGCGCATTCACTCGCTCGCGCATTCACTCGCTCGCGCATTCACTCGCTCGCGCATTCACTCGCTCGCGCATTCACTCGCTCGCGCATTCACTCGCTCGCGCATTCACTCGCTCGCGCATTCACTCGCTCGCGCATTCACTCGCTCGCGCATTCACTCGCTCGCGCATTCACTCGCTCGCGCATTCACTCGCTCGCGCATTCACTCGCTCGCGCATTCACTCGCTCGCGCATTCACTCGCTCGCGCATTCACTCGCTCGCGCATTCCCTCGCTCGCGCATTCCCTCGCTCGCGCATTCCCTCGCTCGCGCATTCACTCGCTCGCGCATTCACTCGCTCGCGCATTCACTCGCTCGCGCATTCACTCGCTCGCGCATTCACTCACTCGCTCGCGCATTCACTCACTCGCTCGCGCATTCACTCACTCGCTCGCGCATTCACTCGCTCGCGCATTCACTCGCTCGCGCATTCACTCGCTCGCGCATTCACTCGCTCGCGCATTCACTCGCTCGCGCATTCACTCGCTCGCGCATTCACTCGCTCGCGCATTCACTCGCTCGCGCATTCACTCGCTCGCGCATTCACTCGCTCGCGCATTCACTCGCTCGCGCATTCACTCGCTCGCGCATTCACTCGCTCGCGCATTCACTCGCTCGCGCATTCACTCGCTCGCGCATTCACTCGCTCGCGCATTCACTCGCTCGCGCATTCACTCGCTCGCGCATTCACTCGCTCGCGCATTCACTCGCTCGCGCATTCACTCGCTCGCGCATTCACTCGCTCGCGCATTCACCCGCTCGCGCATTCACTCGCTCGCGCATTCACTCGCTCGCGCATTCACTCACTCGCGCATTCACGCACTCGCGCATTCACGCACTCGCGCATTCACGCACTCACGCATTCACTCACTCAAGCATTCACTCACTCAAGCATTCACTCACTCAAGCATTCACTCACTCAAGCATTCACTAACTCAAGCATTCACTAACTCAAGCATTCACTCACTCAAGCATTCACTCACTCAAGCATTCACTCACTCAAGCATTCACTCACTCAAGCATTCACTCACTCAAGCATTCACCTACATCATTTTCTCAAACGTCCTTCACCATATCCAACAAAATTGAATCAAAAAAGATGGAGCCATTTGTTTGAAAATTTGGAAAATGTCCCACGGGCTTCATGTGAAGAGGCGGAACATCAGCCGGATCGATAGGAGAATATCAATTTTGGAAAAAAAAATCGGCTGAACGCTTTAGCCGCTAACAATCTTCACAGACGGACGCACGCACAGACACAAACCCCACCAGCCGCCGCACGGTGGGGCCAAATGCCAAAAAGCTGGTCAAAAGTCGAAAGCGTTGTACGATTTGACTGAAACTTTGTATTCAGAGGTTTATGATCATTCTAATTAATAATCTGTAATAAAAATTCCGAAAAACAAGATGGCGGACCAATATGGCGGATAAAATTATCAAAATTTTGTATTTTTAACACAAAATGATCATACTTATAAGTAAAAATGAGTTCATTCGGGTTTTTAAGGATGCTGATTAATAATCTTGAATGAAAATGCCAAAAAAAACAAAATGGCGGACCAATATGGCGGACAAAATCATCATTTTCTTCATTTTTAACACAAAATGATCGTGTTTAAAATTAAAAATGAGTTCATTCGGGTTTATAAGCATGCTGATTAATAATATTAAATAAAAATGCATAAAAAACAAAATGGCGGACCAATATGGCGGACAAAATTACCATAAGTTTGTATTTTTAACACAACATTATTATGTTTATAAGTAAAGAAGAGTTAGTTTGAATTTTTAAGGATGCTAATTAATAACCTTGAATGAAAATGCCAAAAAACAAAATGGCGGACTAATATGGCGGACCAAATCATCAATTTTTTCTATTTTTAACACGAAATGATCGTGTTTATAATTAAAAATGAGTTGATTTGGGTTTATAAGCATGCTGATTAATAAATATTGAATAAAAATGCTAAAAAAACAAAATGGCGGACCAATATGGCGAACAAAATCATCAAAAGTTTGTATTTCTACATGTTGCACGCGCTACGAAAATTTGTCACAGGCACTAAAACGGCAGCTACGGGCAGCTGTTTTTTTGTGATTCTCACAGAGAATAACATTTCGAATAATGTCATGTTAAGTTTTTAGCCCCGCACGACGGTGCACATAGTTATTTTTCATTTTAAACACAAATTTTTGATTATAGCATTTTCATTTTTCGCCAACAATCAACGTTAATTATTACATTAACAAATTATTTTTAAAAAAATTAAGTATACATATTATGTTTCTACTTACTCTCAGGAATAGATTCCATTTTGTTTTATTGAATTCGGCCGACTGCACGCTTCTCTATCCTTCGAAACACAAAGGTTCTGAAAACACGTTTCACAGCTGACCGATATCGATCGCTCGAGGCCCAACTTTGAACTGATCTCTTACCTCAAGTATAAGAGAGAAACCGTTACTAATTGCGGAATTCAACGGCCCAAATACCAACCTATTGAAGTAGCAACGACAAAATCCCTATCTAGTAACTTTTTTTTGGACTTTTGGCCAGCTTTTTGGCATTTGGCCCCACCGTGCGCCGGTTGGTCGGCGCCGAAACTCGCCACAAAGCGCGGGAAGCCCACCGCCACCTCCCGAGCAAAACATACACTACATTTTCGCTAGTGACGTCCTTAGCAGTTGACGCGCCCGGCATCACTAGAAATGAATGAATGAGTGAGTGTATGAATGAATGAGTGAGTGAGTGAATGAATGAGTGAGTGAGTGAATGAGTGAGTGATGATGCTCTGCATGTTCTTTGTTGAAAATCTTAAATTTTCGAAAAGTGCAAAAAATGCAATTTTTTAATACTTCTTTCTACATCTAAAATATTAAAGATAGATATTTTTTTCTTAATAATATTTGTTCCTTAAAGATAGATTTTGAAATAAGGTTAGATATAATGTTTCGAAAATTTGAACACTTTTCGTGTAATTTTGCGTCAAATTACGAAAGTACACGCTGTGTTAGCACCACTAGTTGTTGACGTCTACCGCCTTCAATAACTATTTCAAAAGCACTCTCCTTATCCTCCAAAATATTTACAACTTCCCCTTTTTTTATTTTAAAACATTATTCCTTACCATTATTTTCCATCTAATTCCCTCCAAATACAAGCGTGAATTCTAAAACAAAATGGTCGCTAAAGAATTTTATTAATAATAGAATAAGTATCTCAGGTGCAGTAAATGTTAGTACCATTAAAAAGTGACAATCGTGAAGAATGAAGTAGGTTAATGCATCTCATTATTTAAAAAAACAAACTTGTATGTAATCTTGTTTGTTTTGTTAATATGAGATGGCGATCAGCATCTTCATCCTGACCAAGCACTACATTGCAATTCACATATTTTAATGGTAGATATGAATAATGATCGCCAGAAATTACAATTGTGTCATTAAAGTGTATTTTAAACATTTACCAAACGTTAATAAGTTTTCTGATGCATGTATTATTACATTAGTAGCTCTTATGTTTGTAGAATGTGCATTCACTTTTATTTCATGTGGTAATATCTCATTGCGTAACAGTTAAAAAAGTCTGAAATAAACTTTGATGAAATTCAACTATCTGCGAAGCAACAAAAAGGAAAATTATAGGTACATATATGATGCAATTGACATGAAATGTGGAAATGAATAAACTGGCACATGCACGTATAGAAAATTAAATTTCATCACAGGAGACATCATTGGATTTACTCTTACTTGAACGTGGGTATATTCTCACTATTTACAAGAAAAAATATTTTTTTCTTACTGGATATGACTTGATTTCATAAACAGGCATGCATATAAATTACACAAACAAGTGTATGTTTAAAATATGTACAAATAAAAGTATAAGAAACTAAATTACAAATTATAAAAATACTACATGTGAAAAATTAGAAATGAAAGCTTAAGAAATGCTCTGTAGACTCCACAACTAATTTACATTGAAATATAAAGTAAAATGAATAATGAACTGTTCAATGGTTCAAAAAGTTAATCTCACTTATATATTTGTCCATGACAAATTAAAACTTTTGGAATTTCAAACAACATCAAGTAGTCATTTTCATTGGGCAGGATCTACTAGGAGAAATATTCATTATTTGTAAAGAGAATGAAATAAATGAATTTTTATCTTACTGCTTATGACCTGATTTATTTTAAAACCTTAAAATTCAATCAAGCATCACATACAACAATGAAGGTCAAGCATAAAAATTGCGTTTGGGCACAAATTCATAATTGCATACATTCACAACTATATACATTGCATTTCTTCCCATAATAAGTCACACACAGTTTTCAAATACCAATGATTAATTTTTTTATTACATTGAATTAAAATACCTGAAAATAAAATTATATGAAAATAAAATCAATCTGAATAAAAATGTCTGCAAATATGAAATCAATATTTATTTCTATATTCCTTAACATTGCATTAATTTATTTGTACATGATAATCTACAATGTCATTTGGAATAACAGTTAATTCAATTAGCCCTGCACAATTTTATTAGATACTGGTTTGCAAGAACCGTGTGACATAAGTCAAATAGATGTTCTTTGATTCACCGGATATTGGTTACCTCACATTGATCTAAAACACACTTCAAATTCCGCCGTATGAATAATACCCAGTGGTTTGGAGCTCGTTCGCGAATTAGCCGGATAATGTTCGAAATGATATGCTCAACGCCATTCATGCAGCTTTATCCAAATCACTTGGCGAATGTGCAATTAACTGGTTAATTCACGAGTTAGCCACCTATCGAATATCTAACGGTATATAATCGTGACTATGATGTACAATATGATCGTGACTGGCCGCGGAAGCCTACATCATATTCTTTGAGCGTCCATTCTCGAAAAAGCAATGATACTTAATGCACATCATTGTGTCTCAAACATTGGCTTCTTCTTACTTCTACGCTATTAAAGTACATTAAATTTTAATCGGCCATAAATAGATGAATTTTTATAAAATAATTTTTATAAGTTGCTCATTGCATCTACTTCAAATATCACAAGTATTTATTTTCGACATAACAGAACCATTTACATATGCCAGTGTCAACGATGGAGCTTCTAGATCTTATTCAAGCCATAAAAAATCACAAGAAAATAGCTTCGTTGAATTTTCTGAAGCCTGGTTAACACGAATATAGGTTATGTTTTCTCACATTTCAAAACAATATTTCATATTATGTCGCCCGAGGACCAAATACAGGAAAATAACTACAGATTATTAGAAACAGTTCAATAAAATGTTGCCTTTGCGTAGTACGTCGTGCACCGACTATGGGTCACATTAAGTAAGGAAATCATATGACATAACACATGATCAAATGATAATTTTTCGGTAATATGGCCATAAATTCATGTTATTTACTACCACACGAATGTCTATTTACGTAGAGCGTGATTTAATTATTAGCTACAATAGTCTCCTCGTTATAGTTCTCATGTAATCGTGATAGTTTGTAAATGTTAATCATTTTCACGGTAACATTGCGAAGTACGTATTGTCATAATCATAACTGGCAATAATCCATTGTGAACGTTAACTTATTCTCTTTAAATATCATGTTACTTCTGTATTACGTACCACTTGTTGCTTAGATTCCCTCGTACTCCAAATTTCCACTTCTTGACAGCAAGCGGACTATGTACAGCACATAGCACAGTTCTTCCTCTCTTGCCAACAGTTCATTTTAATTCATACATTTCAATAAACGCAATCACTTGTAATATATCACAGCATACACACACATAAACACAAATCACAAACTTTGCGACTGGAGAGTTTAATAACTTCACAGGAACTCTTTTCAGTAGTCGCAGAATGTCACTGCACAGCAAATCCAAAGAGATCTTTTCTCTGTGTTTATTCCGATCAGGTTCGCCAACTACGTCATACAGCGGATTTCGTTCATTCGCGCCATATTCAAAATACTTCACCGTTCTTCAAGTAACTTAAGGTCTCTTGAATTACTACACTCAATAATTGATAAAAGTCAGTAGTCTCTTAAATTTCAAGATTATTAATTTTGACCGGATATAAGTTTCAATTAAAATTAGTTTTGAAGAAAATAAATTAATTATACACAACTGATGACTTGCAAAAATGTTTCAGATTTTCGATTTGGGGTTCTTTACATTGGCGATGTACCTGATTTTTACAATCCAAGTTGTGCTTGCAGGTTGTAAGTATAGTGGCAAACTAACATTGTTTTAAATTCCATAACATATATATTCTTTGTAAATAATCCATTGTAATGAACAGAATTTGTAGATCTCAAACCAATGATATTTTAATTTTACCTGTTTTTGTTCTGCCATTGTTATGTCTCCTCAATAAGGTAGGTGAACACCGCAGAATAACAAATTAATGATTTTTGTTTTGTTTTGTTTTTCGCCGGTAAACACGCACTAAGCTCCTTAGCAACAAACCATCTAAACAACGCTTAAATTGCTCGAGAGTACGTTAAAAACGTTTTACCAGACACTCAAGTTCAGATTTTACCAGTGCTCATAAATGTTTGGATAAATGTGTTCTTTTTATCCCTCTTCTCCCCCTTGACCTTTTTGTCACATTTCTTCCAATTTTCTCCCCTTGTCCCATTTGTCTCCGTTTTCCATTTGGCCCCTTGGCGCCTTTTGTCCCGACGTCCACCTTGACCCATTTTGTTCCATAAGTCCCATTTTGCCCCTTGCCCCATTTTGTCTCCTTGTCCCATTTCGTCCTGTCCCGTTTCGATCTGTGGTCCCCTTGTCTTATTTTGCCCCCTTTTCCATTGTCGCATGTCCCCGCCTGTTTTGTCTTCTTCCCTGTTTTTCGTCCATTTTGTCCCCTTATTCTCTTCGATCTCCTTTTCCCGCGTTGCCTGCTTTCCCCTTATGTCCTTTTAGTCTTTCCGCGGACTGCCATTGGTATTTAAAAACGATACCAAGGCCGTCACCAACACTTGTTGCTACTAAACATCGAGAGTAATGACAATTCGTAACTTGAGAATGGGTTCAGTGTTTATTTTGAATAAGTAAATTATTAGAAATAACAAAACATTGTATGTAACCCGTCCTTTATTAGTGAAAGTGTTATGTAAATAACTGTTATAAATGAAATAGTTATAAAACATCTATATAAAGTTAATTTTATTTCATCTTTCATAAAAAAAAAATAACTTCAATATCATTGGTGTCAATAAGAAAACAAAACCTTAATTTCAATGAAAAATTGTGTTTCACATCATTAACTAATATTTAGTTGATATAGTAGGCGAAATAAGTGTCCTGATAATGTCACAATACAGACAAATTTTCTAACACTTATATACTTTTTTTCCTTTGTGTGTGTGGGGAGGAGGAATAAAGAAATGTTACTACAAAAAATTGCAACTTTTCTTTAAACACCATAAATTATTATTATTATTATTATTATTATTATTATTATTATTATTATTATTATTATTATTATTATTATTATTATTATTATTATCATTAAAAACGCCATAAACTATTAGTCAGCAGTAAATATATTTTCCGTGCAATTATTTATTTAAGTCAGTTCTAACAATATAATGATTTTTTTTATTAAAATGATTTTTTCAGTATGTTTGTATGTGGTTGGAGGTTTGTTTCTGCGGGGTTCACTAACGTGGTTACGTTAGAAAATCCTTTTTCACACATGGAATTCGACTTTTTAGCGATACAGCTATTCGTATGCTTTGGAAAGCAATTAATTGTTGCTTTAAAATAGGATAAAATAAATGAGAAATGAATTTTTAATAGTAATAATTTATTATAGATATTCTGTCTAATATATTCTCAGTTCATTTTTCCATACTTTGGACATTAAAATTGGTCAAACAATACTGTCAAAGAAATAGCTCTCTCGATAATGGGAAATACTAACGTGTTTTTCAAGTACTCGTAAGCATTAATCTAATGCTTTACAGCATTTTGTGAGGTGGAGTTGCAACACGTCAAGACAAACTGTGGTGCATTTGTGCTCTGGGCGGCAGGAGATGCTTTCATTATCTTCGCGATTGTCAAGGTAAGTGTTCGAAGAATGGGAAAAAATATTTTGTCTGTTGACACAATGCGAAAAGAAGCTTCATGTAAAACATGTGCTAGGACATCTTTAATGCAAGATGTTAATTTTGAACTTTAGCAGTACCACAAGGGAACTTCGTGGGTTTAATCACATTTACATCGGTTGACAAAGACATTGCAGTTCCTTGATTGGCTTCTACGACTGGCAGCATTTTATGTATATATTTTATACCTCTTGCTCAATTCAGCATCTAAATTGTAAAACCGCGGGTATCGTATGCCCTAGCTTTTTTGCGATTCTTAAAGCTTTTTGTCAAAGCATTGTTTCATTTGTATGAATTGAATCGAAGCCTTATTTTACGTGACGAGACTCAGGCCACGAGGCCTGCTCTCCCGTCTGACCATGCAAATTTCGCTACGCTCCTCTCACCAACTAGCGGAGAAAGGAGGTATTTCTTGGGCGAGAAACAGGCGATTTTAATTTAGCTCAGAGGCGTCATTTAGGCTTGAGAATTTATTACATGCAAGTAAATCTACTAACATGGGACAGCCGGCTTTACTTGCCCACCGAAGGAAGGTGTACGATGGATGTTTTCGCCCTTAAAAATTGACGGCTTCGAATGCGTTTGAACCCTGTATACTAGAAAATTCTCTCGGTTTTCCTACATTGGTACTACAACAGCATATACTTTCTTATGAAAGTATCGACGAACCCTATGTGACACGTGACTTTCCACTACTGAAAAGCCTGTGCGAGTAACTACGTGCTTGGGCGGTGAGCAGCGCCGCGGTCGGCTGCTGTGCCAAGTGGCGATGCTGCCGCTGGTGCGCATGGTGCTGACGGTGGTGCTGCTGCTGGTGGCGGCGCCCACGCTGGTGGACGAGCGGCTGTGCGACAAAATGTTCCTCCTCGCAGCCGCACTCGCCTGCCTCGACCTCATCGTCTACTTCGGTAACGCCTCCCCCTCCCCTAGACCTCACACGCGCACACAGCCTTAGATCTCGACCTCTTCGTCCACTTCGGTAACGCCTCCCCCTCCCTTAGACCTCACACGCGCACACAGCCTTTGACCTCGACCTCTTCGTCCACTTCGGTAACGCCTCCCCCTCCCTTAGACCTCACACGCGCACACAGCCTTAGACCTCGACCTCTTCGTCCACTTCGGTAACGCCTCCCCCTCCCTTAGACCTCACACGCGCACACAGCCTTAGACCTCGACCTCTTCGTCCACTTCGGTAACGCCTCCCCCTCCCTTAGACCTCACACGCGCACACAGCTTTAGACCTCGACCTCTTCGTCTACTTCGGTAACGCCTCCCCCTCCCTTAGACCTCACACGCGCACACACCCTTAGACCTCGACCTCATCGTCTACTTCGCTAACGCCTCCCCCTCCCTTAGACCTCACACGCGCACACAGCCTTAGACCTCGTCCTCTTCGTCTACTACGGTAACGCCTCCCTCTCACTTAGACCTCACACGCGCACACAGCCTTAGACCTCGACCTCTTCGTCTACTTCGGTAACACCTCCCCCTCCCTTAGACCTCACACGCGCACACAGCCTTAGACCTCGACCTCTTCGTCTACTTCGGTAACGCCTCCCCCTCCCTTAGACCTCACACGCGCACACAGCCATAGACCTCGACCTCTTCGTCCACTTCGGTAACGCCTCCCCCTGTCTTAGACCTCACACGCGCACACAGCCTTAGACTTCGACCTCTTCGCCTACTTGGGTAACGCCTCCCCCTCCCTTAGACCTCACACGCGCACACAGCCTAGACCTCGACCTCTTCGTCTACTTTGGTAACGCCTCCCCCTCCCTTAGACCTCACACGCGCACACAGACTTAGACCTCGAGCTCATCATCCACCTCGGTAACGCCTCCCCCTCCCTTAGACCTCACACGCGCACACAGACTTAGACCTCGACCTCTTCGTCCACTTCGGTAACGCCTCCCCCTCCATTAGACCTCACACGCGCACACAGCCTTAGACATCGACCTCTTCGTCTACTTCGGTAACGCCTCCCCCTCCCTTAGACCTCACACGCGCACACAGACTTAGACCTCGACCTCTTCGTCCACTTCGGTAACGCCTCCCCCTCCCTTAGACCTCACACGCGCACACAGCCTTAGACCTCGACCTCTTCGTCTACTTCGGTAACGCCTCCCCCTCCCTTAGACCTCACACGCGCACACAGCCATAGACCTCGACCTCTTCGTCCACTTCGGTAACGCCTCCCCCTGTCTTCGACCTCACACGCGCACACAGCCTTAGACTTCGACCTCTTCGCCTACTTGGGTAACGCCTCCCCCTCCCTTAGACCTCACACGCGCACACAGCCTTTGACCTCGACCTCTTCGTCTACTACGGTAACGCCTCCCTCTCACTTAGACCTCACACGCGCACACAGCCTAGACCTCGACCTCTTCGTCTACTTCGGTAACGCCTCCCCCTCCCTTAGACCTCACACGCGCACACAGCCATAGACCTCGACCTCTTCGTCCACTTCGGTAACGCCTCCCTCTCCCTTAGACCTCACACGCGCACACAGCCTTAGATCTCGACCTCATCATTCACTGCGGTAACGCCTCCCCCCTCCCTTAGACCTCACACGCGCACACAGACTTAGACCTCGACCTCATCATCCACCTCGGTAACGCCTCCCCCTCCCTTAGACCTCACACGCGCACACAGACTTAGACCTCGACTCTTCGTCCACTTCGGTAACGCCTCCCCCTCCATTAGACCTCACACGCGCACACAGCCTTAGACATCGACCTCTTCGTCTACTTCGGTAACGCCTCCCCCTCCCTTAGACCTCACACGCGCACACAGACTTAGACCTCGACCTCTTCGTCCACTTCGGTAACGCCTCCCCCTCCATTAGACCTCACACGCGCACACAGCCTTAGACCTCGACCTCTTCGTCTACTTCGGTAACGCCTCCCCCTCCCTTAGACCTCACACGCGCACACAGACTTAGACCTCGACCTCTTCGTCCACTTTGGTAACGCCTCCCCCTCCCTTAGACCTCTCACGCGCACACAGACTTAGACCTCGACCTCTTCGTCCACTTCGGTAACGCCTACCCCTCCCTTAGATCTCACACGCGCACACAGCCTTAGACCTCGACCTCTTCGTCTACAACGGTAACGCCTCCCCCTTCAACCTCTCACGAACACACAGCCTTGACCTCATCATATACCTCGGTAACTCCTCCCCCTCTCATCGACCTCACACCCACCCTTAGATCTCGACCTCACCATCCACTTCGGTAACGCCTCCCCCTCGCACCGACCTCACATGCGCACACAGCCTTAGACCTTGACCTTATCATCTTCCTCAGTATCACCGCCCCCTCTCTTAGATCTTACACGAACACGCACGTACACACATTTTATGTCATTCACACACACACTTATGCACGTACACACTCTCAAACAAAATCTCTCTCATACACACGCACCTCTGTCACACTCCTTGACGCTCACACTCTGAAACTCTCTCTCTCACACACACACTCGCGCACACACACATTCACTCACTCACACACACATTCACAAAAACACACTTTCTGACATACACTCTTTCTCTCACACTCTCATGTACCCGCCACACAGTCATGCACACAGCACTCACACACCTCAGACGCACCCTTCAACCTCGATTGATGCTTCAGGGCGCATCAACTGTTGAGATCATTAATCTCGTTTGTGTGAATGGACACGCGAATGCTACACCGCCGATGGATATACGGGGAAATACATTACCTCAAAATAGAAAAGTAAATAAGGGAATACAAGGCTGAATATTCATTTACAGTAAACAGAAATTTCGTTTTCATTATAATGAGTTGATACTGCATGAAAAGCATATGCATAATCTGTGTTCTGAGGAGATAGGTCTGTTGCATTTAAAGCACATATTTTTGTCATCTGACTTTGGGCAAACACCCTATCTCAATCATTTATTTATTTGTCAACATTTCGCCTTTATTAAATGATTATTTCGTGTTTGTGGACGTGTCAAATGCTAAGGACATTGGTATCGTAAGTGTAGTGCACGTTTTTCCTCGGGAGAGATCTGTCCTTTCGAATGTCGGAATTCACCGTGGACATACACGACAGCCTGCGGGAGTTATCCATCTGGGCATCTCCTTTTGACACATGCCGCCCATGGTCTCTCCGATCATTACCAGGCAAATGCCGGAGTAGTTCCTTCACGAACAGGCCATAGACAGCGTGGAATCTTCCTCTTCCTCTTCCTCTTCCTCTTCCTCTTCCTCTTCTTTGTCCGATCCTCACCTTTTACGTAGACACACTTCTGCTACAGCACATGCCGGATGTCCAGTCGGGGACTTATAGATTGTCCCGGCGTGGATGACGAGAAATACCTGCTTGAGGAAAACACCGCAAGGCGACGAGGTCAGTGCCGGATTATCATCGCCATCTACCCCGATATAAAAAAATGCACTACACAGTCGGGATTAATGATCTTGGCATTTGACGCGCCCGGAGTCTGTAATGAATCAATCAATGATCGGAACCAGAGCCCTATATCACCCATATAACGTGGTGGAGACCATTACTGTGGCGCGCTCTGCTGCAGCACCTTCTTACAGGAACTAAAACAGTAACTGCTGCCAACGATACTTTAAACGTGCGTGGCTGCTGCGTGAGTTCGCGGGTCGCAAGCGGGCGCTTAATGTTACAAAAGATAACGTCTATGTTCGCGCTTTCTTCAGAGGTTTCTTATAAGTATACATTATGAATAACTGAACTTTTTAGATGACACTATTATAAGACTCATGTATCTTGTTTACTTATATACCAGTTTTCAATACGAAATGCCGAAATTATTTTTTTCGCCAATTTGTCAGGTAATGGTGGGGGGGGGGAGGGGAACTTTGTACTTATGCATGTAGCCGAAGTCGTATTTCGCATGTATCTCCGAAACTATTTGTTTGATCGGATTCTAGTTAGTTCCATTCAATTTCCTGTATCTTGTTCTATTTATATACGTGTTTTCAATACGATAAGCCGAAATTAGTTTCTCACAAATTAGCTAATTTGTGTGAGGGAAAGTTATATTCTTGGCTATTCGGGAGACGGCGCGTCGTTTGCTGAGAGGCCAACGTTTGGCCTGACATGGAGCAGACTTCCTCAGGGCAGTGACGGCAACCTTTCTCTTTGCCCCGATGAAGCCGGCGACTCTTCTGGCAAAACGCCGGCCTCTCAGCCAACGACGCGGCGTCTCCCAGATAGCCAAGAATTTATTGGAATCGAGCCGCGGAAGCTTACGTGTGCATGTTCGAAAGTTGGCGAGCCTAACGTGCACCTACACCCGGCGACACCAGCGTCTCCTAGAGGAGCGCCCTCCAGCTTTGTCCGCGGTTTTAATGGAGAGTTGCAGGGCCCCTATCAGAGCCTCGACGACTGTGTAGCTCCCCGGCTGCCCCGCTTCGCAACTGTTTCTGGGCCAACGTACTCCGTCCGTAGGGTCACCATCGTGCGCGTACGTCACAGAATGACGTAGTCTGGCCAATACGTTTGCTCTGGTTATTCATCGCCTGATGACTACGCACGAAATAACGTCTGGACTTTGGCTCGACATGGACCCTGTCAGACAGGGGAAGGACGATTAAGAGAATGGTGCAGATCTGATGTTCGTTGAATCCCCTGATTTTCTGAAATTTGCAAAAGATCCAAATTTTTTCCGCATCTTCCTACAACTAAAATACTAAATATATAGGGGGACTCGACAGGGACATGGACCCTGTCAGACCAGCGGGAAATAACCAGTGGAGCTTAAACAGCACGTACAGTAGTGCTAAGAAAACCGCATCACCTAAAGAAAATGGGCATTCAGTATTTTCGTAATCCAATCTGCTCTCAAAAATTTTAAATAAATACTAGTAGGAATTGGTAATCATATATTTTATGAGGAGTATATACTGTTTTTCACTTCATTACCTACATAAATCGCTCGATATTTGCAAATCAAGAGGTGTATTTTCAGGATTGTATTGCAAATTACAACTGTGTGAAAGGTGATCCGTCTTTTTAGCACAACTGATTTTTCTCGTTCGGACTTTCATGCAAAATTACGCGATAAGTACTCAAATTCAAAAACTAGTACATGACCTATTTAAAAATCAATATTTATGGAACATCGTTAAAGGCGAAAATATATATTTAGTATTTTAGTTGTAGGAAGATGCGGAAAAAATTTGGATCTTTTGCAAATTTCAGAAAATCAGGGGATTCAACGAACATCAGATCTGCACCATTCTCTTAATCGTTCTTCACACTATCCAACAACAAAATTTAATCAAAAACGACCGCACCATTTTTTGAGCATTTGGAAAATGTCCTACGGGCTTCGTGTAAAGTATCCTACAAAATTAAAATATCTGTTTAAAATTCAGGGGGCCCTGACAACAGCTAGATCTATTGCGGAATATCATTTTTTGGCAAAATTGGCCGGACGATTTAGCCGCTAGAGTTATTCACAGACGAACGCAGACTCACGGGCGCACCGACAGACATTTTGCTGTGATTCAATTTTTCGGTATCAAGGAGCCACAAAACATGGATTTGGGCTACACCACGTGTTAGAGAATTTTTTTCAACTTTTTAATAACTGGATTTATCCAGTTTTTCGGCACTAAGGCCGGCACTTCGGCACTTTCGGCATTAAGAGTTTTTCAGGCGAAAATTTGCCGTTCTTTCACGCAGCATTACATAAGTTTCTCTCTTCTCCGTAGCAAGAAAGTAATAATGGTAATTTAATATGAGATTCTTCTTCGTAAGATATGAAAAGATGATGATTTAATTTTATTGTTATTTCTGTTTTACAGATCTACAGATTTACTACGCTCTCATCACGTACAGTTTGGGGGATCATTACAAAGTGAAGCACGTGTCTTTTCAGTAGAGATTGTCCGCCCTTTAATACTATTCTCTTATGCAAGACTATTTCTTTTATTATATTTACAAATAAAGTTTTGGAGTCAAGTCATTCAATTTTCGAATTTATTTGTGTGCCATCTGTATTACAAAACGTATATGGGTTTTTAATTTATGCGCAATCTTCCAAAAAGTACACAATCTCTTTTTGAATTAAAATACCCATGATTACATATTTCAACTTGATCATGAGTAAAAATAATAATTTATATAGTAATTAAAATATCTTCCAGTTTAGGTAAGTCGCACATTGCCGTACTAACTAGCTGCAAAGAACTTTTAAAACTGACTGAAAATTTCCTAAATGTGGCTTCCTTTAAAGAACTTCCCAGAATTATAATATCAGTTTCAAATTCGAAGAATCGCAACATCAGACAGATCGATCGAAGAATATCTATTGTGATCAAAATTCTGTGAACGGTTTTGTCCTGGGTTTGGTCGGTGACGGTCGAAGGGACGGTTCGCCGATAACCTTTTTTTCGGAATCAAGGACACAAAACGTGGATTCCGACTGCACTACGCTGAGAATGTCATGTACTACATACTAGGAGAACCCGGTGAACCTTGTTTTGCCCTTCCTCCCCCTCTTTCGCATTTCCTCTCCCTTTCTCTCTCCGCACTCTCACCGCCTGTCTCTCTCTCCTGTCTGTCTGTCTGTCTGCATGTCTGTATGTCTGTCTGTCTGTCTGCCTCTCTCTCCATTTCCCGTTCCGTTTGTCCGTCTCTTCCTGTCTATGTGTCTCTGTGCCTCTCTCTGTATCTCAGAAATCTCTTTGCAATATTTTATATATATATATATATATATATATATATATATATATATATATATATATATATATATATATATATATATATATTGCAAAAACTGGAAAGGTACAAAGTACAAAGGACCAAAGGAGACGGAAAACTGGTGCAAAGTGGATTCGAACAGAGGAAAATGAAACATACTGAAAAAATGCAGTAAATGTAATAGAATTACCAATAAGATTGCATCCTATAGATTTCTGCGTGAAGAATGTTTCTTATAGGCCTTCAGATTCACACAGGTTTTAAAGACCTAGAATGCTTTTTTTTAAAGAGTTATATAACCTATGGATTTTGACAACACTCCCTAAGTGCGGCGGGTTGTATTTGATATGCATATTTAAATGCGTCTGCTTCAACAAATCCTTTATATTTTTAAAGTTAAAGTGCAATTAGTCAAGTCTCCGTGAATTTTTTTCTTTACAGACCTCATTTATAACCCTTTCCGACCCTGCCTACACAATTGTGTAGATACAGGTACTATTTTTTACCCGGTCGTAACCTTACAGAAAAAAACAATAAAAAGCAGCAGAAGGGTTCTGCGGAGACAACCCACACCATTGTGTAGTTTTGGATTTTTGTTTTGTGTTCTTTTCTCATAAGTGTGTTCTCTCTTCGTGTTCAGACCGGTACAAATCGTTTGCGCAGGTCATTGAAAATCTGTGGTAACGGTTTTTTCTTGTACGAACTAGCGCTTCGAGGCAGAACGATTTTATCTTTGGGTAAGGCAGAATAAGAGAAAAAGTTCTCAGGGTAATAGCTTTGTTACTATTCTTCTACAGTAAGAAGTCAGCGTGAGTCGTATAGCAATCTTTAATACATTGACAAACTTCATACGTTTTACAGATTTATTAAAAAGGCTTTCTATTTTTCCAATCAAAACAAACTATCAACAGATACGCGTTACATAGAAACGGCAATATCTCTTCTTTTGTCATGTCTCGCGTAAAACCAACATACAGGACAAACTCTTTTTTTCAAAAGTCTGGGTCTGAAAGGCCCAGAAAGACCCAAAGAGTGGTTACGTATGGGAGACTTAAAAATAATCTGTTCTTTTCAAATAATATAGGAGAGGACAGACACAGCCCTCAGCTAGGCATAAAAAATAGTACTCAGGTACTATTTTTTTACTCGCTCGGAACCTTACAGAAAAAAAAAAAACAGTGCTCACCACAAGGGTTCTCCAGAGGCAATCGACCAGCCGTAAAATGTAATAGAATTTTCAATAAGATTTCATCCTATAGATAAGTGGGGGAAGAACGTTTCTTTCAGGTCTTTAGTCTCAAAATTCCAGTTTTTAAGGCAATAGATAGCTGTTTTTGTTATATAACCATATAGATTTCGATAACGCACCCAAAGTGTAGCGGGTTGCATTTGATATGAATATTTAGATGCTTTTGTTCCAGCAAATCCATGGTATTTTTAAAGTTGATGTGCAATTCGTCAAATTTCCATGAAATTCCCTATTTTACAGACCTCATTTATAAAGACTGTGTACATAGAGAAGCCACAAAACTTAAATGTACTATTGAAATAATATGGAAGCGGATAGACACCACCCACAGCTAGGCAGCTGCTCAGGTACTATTTTTTACCCGCCTGGAACCTTTCAAAAAAAAAAATAAAATAAAATAAAAAATAATTAAAAAGAACAGGAGCGCTTTCCCGAAGGGTCGTCCGGAGACAATCGGCAGCCGCTCCGCCCATCTCCCTATGCAGGAATGCGGCCCAAATATATGACTTCATTGGCGAGGCTGCGGCGGGGCCGCGCGCTTTTTCAGCCGGGAGCCAGTCGCAGGGGGCCAGGCGACTGTCTATTGTCCAGCGCCGCCGACCCAGGAATCTCGATTCTTCGTCCATCGACTTTTGTTTGCGAGGAAGGGCGCCTGGAGGCGGTGGTTCCTATAGTTGGCTGCCTCTGCCTCTGATCGGCGGCGGCGATGGTGTAACGGTTAGCGTACCGGACTGTTGTACCCAAGTTGGCGGGTTCAAACCCGATCGAAGCCGTGGATTTTTCAGGGCGAAAAAATCCTTCGTACGCCTTCCTTCGGAGGGGAAGTAAAGCCGGCTGTCCCATGTTAGTAGATTTACTTGCATGTAAAAGATCCTCAAGCCTAAATGACGCCTCTGAGCTAAATTCAAATCGCCTGTTTCTCGCCCAAGAAATACTTCCTTCCTCCTGAAAGGAGCGTAGAGAAATTTGCGTGGTCAGACGGAAGAGCAGGCCTAATGGCCTGAGTCTCGCCACGTAAAATAAGGCATTAATTCAATTCAATTCAATTCAATTCTGATGTAAATCAGCTGGTACGGTGCCATCCAATCGTTTGGCCCCACTCTAGATTAGTAAATGGCTTATTTTAATACGTAAGGTGCATTCTCTTCAATACGCAATGTTTTAATAAATGCTCCATTCTATTTCACATTGAGAATATTCTCTCAAAAATCGCTGTAACTACTCATATTTCAAAAGATGTGTCTGAATATTTTAAATATGAAGAATTGACAAAAAAATTGCATTAAAAGATAAATCTGTATCATCAATATTGAAGGTGCAGTACATAATCGAAAAACGTGAACTTTGCCACCATGTATTTTAACATTATGCAAAAACAGCTAATATTTTGAAAATAATATATACGAATTGTTTGTTTTTTTTAGATCTAACAATCCGGAATATGTGAGAAATCACCACAATTCACCATAACGACGTCACTGTAGTGACGTGTGGGCTCCCGACTGCGCGACAGCTGATGACCTGTCAGAGACCGCTGTAAATAAATCGCTTTAGCACTGGGAGCGGTCTTCGGCAATACGTATCATCTGCCAGGGACTCTATGGCGGCGCTCGAGAAGTTTCCCCATTCAGTTTTTACCTTTTACTTTCTCACGTTTACTAACGTGAAGAAATATTGTAATCGTGTGCCGGAAAACAGCGAATTTTCGATACAATAACTCTTCTTGCCGGGCCCTGGTAACAAAAAAGTGAGTAATTCCGGTTGATTAAAGAAAAAAAAGATTCTCTAAAACATGGGGAAGTCCGAATGCATGTTTTGTTGGTCCTTACTACCGGAAAATCGAATGACGGCGAAACGCCTGTACGTCTCCTGATAATAAAAAAAGTAGATAAATTCACTTGCTAAATTAAAAAAAAATCTCTAACACGTGGTGTTGCCATAATTCACAATTTGTGGTACCGAAAAATCAATTGATGGCAAACAACAGTGAACAACAGTTGTCAGTCCGTCAGTGAACAACCCTAGCGCTCTCAACCGCTGAGGCGATTTTCTCCAAAATTGATATTCCCCAATCGATCTGGCTGATGTCTCGGCACCTTGAATTTGAAGGGGGGGGGGGTTGAGGGGGGGTATTTTACTCGAAGCCCCGGACATTTTCCAAGGTTTTAATAAATAAAGTGGGTTTAACATTTTTTATTATAAAAAAGTTGATGGGCAGTGTTGTGGGCATTCAAGAGAATGGTACAGTTGATATGTGATATTCATTAAGGAACGTTTAATATAAGCATGTAGTTTTTGGAGACGGTTTATCCATATCATTTCACTATCAAATACTAGGATCAATAATTTTTTATACATTGTGCAACTTTTTTTTATGTTTGTTGCCCAGACAGTGGTGTTAGTCCGGTCCGGAGTCAACCAGGCAATGATACAGACGTGGTGCTGTATAGTTTGAGGAGTATGTACTTGGTTTGTGGCTTAAACCGAAATCACTTATTTCGTGTGATTATTTACAATGAAATAAAAATATTTCTATTATTCTTACGTATTTCACAGTTCTTATTGTGTATTCTTAGTCATATTTGCTCCTAGTTATCTTTTATTCGTATTTACTATCTATATTTACAAGAAACTAACAACTTTCGTTAAAACTGTACCTTAATTTAATATTTTTCGAGGGAAATATGAGCATTATATATTATTTTCTCTCTCAAACGATTGAAAAGTACATCACCTCAAAACTTTGAAATAAAAAAAATATAAACCCATCGTCAATCACGGATAACATTAGTTCCCGCAAAGAGAAAGTGGTCACAAATATAATACGGTTTCATTCATTAATAAAGATCGACGCTCATTTGTCAGAGATTGGCAGGCGAGCGGTCCTAAACCTGTCGGCGGCTTTGAAGACAAGGCAACTTTGTTCCTCAAATGATTCACGCTCCGTCCACCAGAAAGCGCTTCTGTTCCCCAGTGCATTGAAAACAAAATTCTATATCCCCGACGGGAACACTAATTGCTAGTTACCCTCCATACAAGACCTCGCGTTTCACAACGCCACATTGTCATCACGGTGAATACATTTCCTGTCGGTTGGAGGTAGGGGGAACGGCGGCTGAGTGGGATTTTACCGTCGTTTCAACATCATTTTAAAATCATATACATATTTCCTATTTATTTCTCTCCTTAACCGCAATCCTAATGAATTTAGCCAGACATCCGCGTCTGTAGGATGATCAGAATCTTACGAGGTCATGCACAATCAGCCTAACAGATTTTCAAGGTTGGAGTACGGGACAGGGAAGGGAAAGAAGGATAGAGTGCAGTCTGTGTCCCATTGTTTAAAACGACACGGGTGACTCAGGGCATCAGCTGATGTCACTGCAGAGACTCTGACCCGGAGGTCCTAGGGTTCGAGTCCTCGTGGTGGTAGGATATTCGACTCTAATAGATCGAATTCTGCCAGTGTCTGAAGGAAAATACAATTCATGTAGACTTTATTACGAAGAAACATCAACCACGCCAGCTGATGTGGCTCAGGGCATCAACTGATGTAACTCTTGAGCTTCTGATCCCGGGGTCCTTGGGTTCCACTCCCGATGGTAGCAGGATTTTCGACACTAGCCATATTGCTGGTGTCGAATTCAACCGCTATCTGGAGAGGAATTCCAGCGACCGGCTGCTCTGATCGGTAGTTTTTCGTGGTTTCTCGCATCAACACCTGGTGAATGCCGGAGCAGTACCCTAACAAACGGGCCACGGACCGCGCGCGATCTTTCCTTCCTCTTCCTTGTCCTATCCTCTCCCCTTACACTAGCATGCACCACACTCCACACATGGCGGGAGACCGGTGGGGAGCTTAGAGCTCTTTCCGGCTGTGATGGTGAAGATTAACACCAGGTGAATGCCGGAGCAGTGCTCTGACAAACGGGCCACGGACCGCGCGCGATCTCACCTTCCTCCTCCTTGTCCTACCCTCTCCCCTTACACTAGCATGCACCACACTCCACACATGGCGGGAGACCAACCATCACAGCCGGGAAGAGCTCTAAACTCCCCACCGGTCTCCCGCCATGTGTGGAGTGTGGTGCATGCTAGTGTAAGGGGAGAGGATAGGACAAGGAAGAGGAAGGAAAGATCGCGCGCGGTCCGTGGCCCATTTGGTAGGGTACTGCACCAGCATTCGCGTAGTATTGATCGGAGAAACCACGGAAAACTACCGATCAGAGCAGCCGCCGCTAGAATTTTCCTGCTGATAGTGTCTGAATTCGACCTAACTATGTAGATAGTATGGAAAATCTTGCCAAAGTCGGGAGTGGAACCCTAGGACATTCTTGTCACAGGCTCTACAGTGAAATCAGTTGATGCTCTAACTCTCATCAGCCGGCGAGGTTGATGTGTTTCTCCGTAATAAAGTGCGCACGAAATGTTTTCACTCAATACGAAAGAGATATTTATTTCTTTCCTTACATTTCTTAAAATTCATGTTTATTTTCATATTTAACATCGTAACAACTTTAAAACGAACACAAAACGTAGATACAGCAACACGCGTTCTTCATTATTGTTGAGATTGTAGATGCGACTTGATAACTCAATAATTCATTCAAAACAAACATATGTCCTCAACATCCATAAATGTTTTAATTTCTTGTGGGTTCAAACGATTCCTTATTGAAGATATTCCATCTAAATATAGCCTCTTCCCTTCCATTTTTCAGGGTAATCTTATCGGAGCAAATGTATTTCTTATTTTTAAATTTTTTGTCCCCAAATTCTTCATAAGGTAGCATGCGAGCGCCCAAGAGTAAGCGGGGAAGGATGCCTTCAAAGTGTTAATATGCGGTTGCCTCTCTCTATATGAAGAATTCCTTCTTCTGGTGATGATGATTATAATGATGATCGCCATAATCATTTTTATTTCTTTTTATTCACAGGTCAGCCATAACGCATTACACGTGATGGTTTCAGAAACTAATACAATGCATCGATTTGTGATAGTATTCCTACTTATTGCACCGTTTGCTCCTCATTTCTTATTCTGAATTTGTGAAATTATTTAACTACATTAATTAAGTAATAATTTAATTACATGCGAATGTAATGTTAAGTTTTAATTATGAAAATTAGATGTCGCTATGACCACCATGAGAGTTGGGCTAGGCTTAATTTGCTGTGCTCCACGTAAACTGAAATCCAACGAGATTTCTTGTACCTAACCCGATCGTTTGACAGAAAATGCATTCAGATATATGTTGTTGGCAGTTAAATACGTTATTACGTATTTCAACATTTGTCTCTAAAAGTGAGTATTTTTCGAGTTGTGTTCGAATATCTAAAACCAAACTACGTTTTTTGACAGATTGCAGTAACACCTAATACATTTACCTCAAAAAAGTAATTTGTAGCATATTTAATGTTATATATTTTTGTATAAGAACATATTTTGTGAAAAGCGTAGTTTTCGTAGTACGCAAAAAACTGTCAAAAGACGTTTTTGCAGTTTCTCAGAACGAAAGTTTAAATTCGGATTCAGCATTTAAAAAATATACGGAATGATAGTAGACAGTATGTATCTTGTTTTTTTTTCTGGATTAGCCTCGCGTTTTCGAGCGACAGTGATCTCAGAAATTTTAATCCAAGTTTTTTAGCAGGATTCCATGTTGTGGTGTATATTGTAATTTCAGTATTCATATGTTCGTGGTTCAATTCGACACACATTCCTTTATTTTTCTCGAATACGTAAGTATACACGTAGTATATAGACAGTTTGTAATCATTGGCAAATTACTTTGAGATTTCGATTAAAACACTCGTTTTGGGGTCTCCTGAAAAGGAAAAAGTGTGTTTCTACAAAACGTCCGACAATCTATTAGACCTTCCATGAACTACATTAGCGCCTAACCTATTTGTAGAATTTTTTTACAAGATTAATAACTCTCGGTCGACCATGTTGTGATTTTTTTTTAAAAATCGAAAAAAATGTGAGATATTTAAAGTCCTTGGAACATTTTCAATTTTTTTTCCAAAATGTCTCCAATTTGTTCCTTTAAAGTGTTTGCAACAGAGTTAAATTACTTATAAAGATGCTACAAGTCAGATTTTCATTGTTAACTTTGATATTCTGAAAATTGCAATCGTTTGAAATTTGTTTGTCGTCTCCAATTGATGCAATATTAAATAGCGATATTTTTCGTCAAATTACTTTTTTCTCCTCAATCAGTTCTTTAATTAACAGCATGACCATTTTTTTTAAATATTAGTAATTTCGTATAATTTTGAGCTAAATATAGGCAGCATTAAAAAGTATTAAAAACACACATTTTTTGAAGGATGGCTCCAAATTTTTGCTTCAGTTTTTTATATTAAAAGTGCTAAATGCTCTGTATGAAATGACAAGCACCATCTAGCCATTTTTTGTTTGTTTTGTTTTTTCAAAAAATACCTAAATGCATTTTTGAAAATCTCCCACGTCGTTAATAACTTTGCATTTGTAAGACTAATACTGCATTTTAAAATAGAAGCTTCAAATGATGATGATGATGATGATGGGAAGTTTCTTTCACAAACTCTCAAACGGCACGTCTTTGCCATCGACCCGGCCCCCAAATCTTTGCCGCCGGCTTCAAATTTTTCAACGCAAATTTGCAGATAGGGCCAAGTTTCAGTCTCCTATGATACTTTTAAGTCATTTTTCAGTTCTACCATTAGAGGACTGCAAAATTGAGAAAATGGGAAAAATGTCATTAAGGTGGTAATAGAAGACAGTAAGGAAGAGAGTGGAAGAAAATCGAAACGTTAGCTCAGACTAAAGGAATTAGAAAACTAGTACGAAAAAGTACATGCCTTTCGGTAGCACAATCAGTTGTTTATATTTTCACACATCACTCTACAACAGAATTTTGAATATTTCATTTCGGCCATTACGAAACCCCTAATCTTTCAGCTAAAGAATTTAGCTAATTACATTACAAGAATTCAGATTACTAAAGAATCTAACTAAACAAACACCTCTCCATGACCATTGTTTTCTTTTCATTTCTAAGCGATCGGGGATTGATCGGAGAAACCACAGAAGACTACCAGATTAGCCGACTTCTAGAATTCTTCTCCAGACAGCGACTGAACTCGCCCTAGCTATGTAGGTATTGTCGAAAGTCCTGCCAACGTAGCGACTCGAAACGTAGAACCTTCCGGTCAGAGGCACTACAAAGATACACCTGGCCACAGGTTGTTTAGTTTTCTCCTAATTTGGAATTGGAAATTTTTCTCCTAATTGGAAATCACTAATATAGATTTCACCATTTTTCTTCCCTTAAAGACCCGCAAACCCGACTTTGAATACTGTTGTACGCCATCGCTGCATACCGCGTGCGCACGCAACTGTGACAATTTCCGGCAGCGGCGTGGCGGGGCTGGCTAGCGGCGCGCCGGCGCCAACAGACGACAGTCGCCTCTTGTTGGGCACGTGTCCCGCGCCGGCCAGCGCCGCTCGCCCGAAACGGCACTCATCATCATTAATTCATCGCGGGCGCGCGACCACACAAAAGCCGCGGAGCGCGCCTCGTGAATACATTTGCCTCTAAAGATATAGATTACTCACAAACTATTTCTGAGCGCGCCCGCCCTCCCGCCCGCTCCACCGCCTCCTTTGTGCGCATTGTTGACGCGGGGAGCGGCTGTTGGTCCACAATGCACAGGCGAGGGGGAGGGAGGGGGCCGGGGACATTGTTGAGGGGGGCCGTTGTTTCCAGGAGGACAAGGAGACGGAGGCTTCGACGAAGTAATGGGTGTCCAACGCAGAGTCTCCAGAGTGGAAGATTGTGTCCCCAAGATGGGATTATTTTTCGTCGTGGGAAAAGAATTGGGATCACGAATGGGCGGGGACATGTTTTGGGATTTTTGGGGAATTTGTTTTCATTCGGACTTGACTTAGAAAAATTATTATCTCAATTATTTAGAATGAAAAGAAAGAATAGGTTTATTCTCTCCTATTTTTATGTATCAAAAAGAGAATAAATGAACGACAGGCATAGAGAAAGAAAAATGAAGGTAAAGAGCTTCCAGCAGCTGAAAGGACAACGATTAGTTGATTTGAACTATTAGAATTTAAGGGGACGACTAATGGATTCGTCAGGGACTGCTCATATTGTTGGTCTATAATTTGGGGAATATGTTTTGTTTTAAATTGGGGGAATATTGTTTCATTGGAGAGGTGCTTTGGGGAAATTCCGTGTCGTGGTGATAAGAGAGAGCTTGCAACACACCTGGCATCTCTTGTAATGACTGATTTCTCAAATCCAGTGTGTCGCTGCTATGGCACAGAAGTAATCATGTGAGAGCAAAGCTCTGAGGAAAATTTCACCTGCCATTAACTATCACGCTCCAACGCAGGCTCTGGTTGTTTTTGTCCCGAGTACCCGAAAATCTAAACTTGAATTTCTGGTTGAAATAGCATCTCCTGAGTATCAATTAACGGGAGAGGTGGCTCGGCAGTTTGTCACTGCAGTGCCTCTGATCGAGAAGTCCGAAGTTCGAGCCCTGACGGTGACAGGACGCTTGAAACTGCATTTTTATAAACTTTTCTTACAGACCTTATCATTGTTTTATTAGTTTTTATAGCTTCCAATGCTTTCCACAATGCGGGACACTATCATACGTCTTTTCAAAATTTTTAATGACAAAGTGTGTAATATCCCTTATGCATTTTTTATCCATTAATCCCAAGTTTATAATCTATTGTTGATCATTTCTCAATTCTAGCCTCTTCTTCTTCTATACGTTTATACGCTAATACTTTTTTATATAAGTATTTTAAAATTCTTCTATACAGTCGACGGAATGTATCATGATACCTTTATTTTGAAGGTATCATGATACATTTACGACTGAACAGATACAAGAAATGGAGAGAGAAAATTAAATATAAGTAATAACTTTCTCCTTTTTAATAATAATTTTAACTTGTATAAACTATTAAACAAAAAAATATTATTAAAACATTTTAAAAACTGTATAATAATAATAATAATAATAATAATAATAATATTAATAACGTAAATGTGGGAAGTCGAACGTAAGAACGTCACTGTGCTTTCATTCTCTAACATTACTCACAGTTCTGGTTTTCCCCACATTCACATGACGGTTTTCAAATTTAAAAAGTTTCAAGGTAATACTCTACGCAGGTTTTTGCTATTTTATTATTAAAAATACGGTAATACTGATGAAACTCTATAAAGCATTACCATTGGCAGTTCTGCTACGCGATTCCCTTTGACACTGACTGATAGCAACAATCCATAAATTATGGCATCATGGAGCAAAAGTTGTCTCTGTATATTGGAGTTTAATCAACGCCACCTACATAAATCTATTTAGGTGGCGTTACTTTAATTCACGGCATACTCACTAAGATTGCAGTGCAAAAACACACTAAAACAAGTTTTTTGAAAATTTCTTACAATATTCAGGCTGATTCCGAAAACAAATTACCACTTGCCTTCCAGGAGACCGAGACACGTCGAAATACACCTTGTATCTCTCCATTGGTGAAAGGGAAGTGGTCCAGCCGTGAGCGACGTATCCGAACACCCGTACACCAGTACATCCGCTAACTCAAATACTGCACAAGTTGATCAAATACTATATAAGGTTTCACGTGTTGCGTTATAGAACCATACGCACTTTATATTCTTTGTTTGTAAAGAACTCCTTTGCAGTAAGAATTCCTGTACGATATATTACTGCAGTATTAATGAAGATTGTGTTTGTTAAAATATTTATTTTTTTGCATTGTTATGCAAGAGTTTTATTTGCTGGTCTTGAGCAGTGTGCGTCATACTTTTTGGAAGCGATTTTGTGTGAGTTTGAAAAGAACAATTTTTGTTGCTAGAGGCCACTAGCACGGAATATTATGTAAAAACCATTATTATGCGTTCATGATTGTATGAAGTCTGTACATTGAGTAATTTGATGACAACGAAATGCCTCTTTTCATTCTATCATCTTCTATTTTTCCCTATATCAGGAGGGTAAACCAGACAGTAGCTTTAATTTTTGTCGATTTCTTTCTTTAGCTCATTTCTACCCCTACTATACATAAGATGGTTTAATATTCATATTTGTCTCTTACTCGTTTAGTCCAATCCTCTTATCTCTCAAGAAATATTCTCACTGTTCTTCTCTTCTTTGCAGTGTATATAGAATTTTGCAGTGCATTTTTTTTGTAATCTAAACGTCTGGGAGCTGTAAGTTGAATTTCCTCAGAATATAATGCCATATCTTAGGTAACAATTATCATTCCAGAAATATACACAACGAGCAACATAAAGGGTAAGTGAACTTGAAAGAACTCATAGCACAATTAACGTAATTTTATATTTAATTTATTTAAATGGACGTTCCACTTGAGGTCTGACTGGCTGAATTGAGGAACCCAAACAATTTGTTACCTTAATCGGTTAATTGCAATTTTGTTCATTTTCATTGGAGTATGCAATTTTTTTATTAGAAATGGAAAACTATATTGAAACTGTTTTTTTCTTTCGTTTACTATTGTTATTAATAAACTACTTTGAAACATCTGATATTATTCTATATACCGTTTCTTTGTTACGGTGTATTTATGATACACATTCAAATATTTTGTTGTAAATTGAAATATCATTCGTAGATTCATGTTGGAAAACGCTCTTGAAAACCATATAATCGTTTTGCTTGATTTTATATTATTTTTACCAAAATACTTGTCCACAATATTGAGAAAGCTGGGGGCAGTTATTACGGATGACAATTGCGAAAATCCTTTTTCTTTAAACTTTTTGTGATAAATGTCAAAGCAAAGCATTACAAAATTACAAAGCACTTCTGACAGAGATCAATGTATGTATGTATGCACTCTGGCACAACAGCTTTTTACGAGCTAAGGCCTACCAGTCTACCAGTCTACGAGTCTACGAGCTAACCCCCGGGCCTTGCGGGCAAGGGTTGAAGGGAACGTGTGGTTAGCACATACATACATACATACATACGTACATTTATTAGAACTGCAAATGGGTATGACCCGGTGGCAGTTAAGTGACAATAATTGCAAAAATTACAACACTTACATTAATAATAATAATAATAATAATAATAATAATAATACCGTACAATACAGTACAAGACGAAAAGCAGCATTGAAAAGAGCATTGATCGCGTTCACCGCTCTTCACATCACTACACTACACTACACTTTTTTGCTTTGAATTACACTGACCATCACTTCACAGCACTTCACCGCACTACACAGCACTTACTCATTTAATATCTGTTACTGTTATCTTGTTCTAACTTATTTCTAAAACTTCGGACACTGAGAGGAAAAGCTTTGAAAACTGCTGCAGGTAAACTGTTCCAATCTCTAATTGTTCTGTTACAAAAGGAACTCTTCCCAAGATCTGAATTTTGTTTCCTTGCTCGAATTTTGTGGGTGTGATCGCTTCGGCCGAAATAATTTGGTTTTTCTAGTCTAATCTGAATTTCCTTCCAAGCTGGTTGTCATCCTTCTGCTGTATCTGCTGAGTCTTCTCAACCTGAGAAGTGAGCTTTCTCACTCTCACACAGCAACTCGCACTGGGACATTGCCAGGAAAGCGCACAATTAATGTTTGTCCCGACCTGGAACCGAACCGTGGAAAGTAAGCACGCCCAAACAAACAAGCCATCTCAGATAGTTCAATAATTCTCAAGACAACCCGTCAATGCACATCACAGCTGCTTTTCCTGCTTCCAGTCGAAATGCCCTTCCGATCGAAATGCCGTTGCGTTTTTAATTTTGTCACTAGGACTGGAGACGGTATTCGACCCATCCTTTATCAATTTGTGGGATAGATCAATATACCGTAATGACCCTGAATAAATCGAGTAAAATTAAATCGGTGGTTTGAAAATATATATGTCATTGTTCCATAGTTCTGAGAAACACAAAAATCTTAATAACGTCCACCGTTGGCATCTTGGACATTTATGTTCTAGACAAAAGTTGTAGAACTAGTCGTTACTTGGATTATTTTCGTACTTCAAATTTGCATTTCTGAGACGTAGTGAACCGTTCTTATAGCTTGAACTTATTTCCTTCATAAAATAATTATGAAACATTAAAAGAAACATTACTTTTATTTCTTTATTTTTGGGCTTATTAAACAGTATAATCATAGAGTAAACATATAATGATGTGAATTAACATATTGTGCTACACGGGCATGAAACGTAGACATACTAAATTAACAACATAGACATCTACCCATCACCGATCTCCACTTGAGTTTGACTGTGTGAAAATGTTCTGTTGGAGATATTCTTGTGGGGTTCGTTTTACTATTATTTGAATTCCGATTATTTTCTTTCGGTTGTTTGGAAGAACAGTTCAGCCATAAACATTATTGAAAGGCAAATCTGGATGTTCTTTCTCTTTTACCAATAGGTCTACTGAATAAGCCCCTCATTATATTGACTTGTCACGAAGTAATCGAAATATTCTCTATCATACATTAGCTGCTTTACTTGGAAAGAGTCACAACACGTACTTAATGAGTAATGTCAGGACATACCACACGTGGGAAGACCTCCATTTAAACCAATGCTTTTTTACCAGCCGTGGAGTTCGGAAGTGCCCTGCTGTGTCTACGTGTGACAGTCCCCGTAGCGTGCGTCCGCCGTCAAAAAACAGCATAGCAAAGCCGCAGCACCTAGGTAGACCTCCATTTAAAACAATGCTTTGTTACCACCCGCCATTTTCGAAAGCTCGCTGCTGTGTCTACGCGCGAATGGGCTTGAGGACGGTGCGTGGGCCGCGTCGGCGGTGGAGCCGTGCTTGTGCGCCCCTGGCGGGGGGGGGCAGTGCGCGGGTGGCGTCTTTCTCGGCGTCCGAAGCGCCGTCGCCGAGGGGCGCACGCGCGCGCGCGAGGGCTCTGCGGCGCCGACCCGGGCGGCGAATTTACAAGCGGGATTCGATTTGGGCGCTGGATCCTTTTCACGCCCGGCCCCGCCCCCGCCAGGCGCCCGCGCGCGCCGCGTACAGCCAGCTCGGGCTTACTTGGCGCAAACGGCACATGATTCGCGGACTTTAGGCCCTGGTGTATTGATTGATTGTTAGTGATTCCGGGCGGGTCAGCTACCAAGGCAATTAGTCCCGTAAGTGTAGTGCATCTTTTTGCTCGGAGGTGTCTTCCCCTGCTCTATGGTCAGATCCTTCGCCGACATACCGTCTTCTGGGAAGGTTTTTCCCAACCAGGTATCTCTCTATACTTAGATTCCAAAATATAATCGTCCGACATGTGAGGCAGTCTAGTGCCTGTAAGTGTATGTGGAAGGGGTGGAGATAGGACAAGGACCGTTTGTTAGAATACTGCCCGGTCATTCGCCTGGTGTTGATCTGAGAATCTACGGAGAACTACCGATCACAGCAGCCGACCCTTAGAATTCTCTTCCAGTCAGCGACTGAATTCGATCTAGCTCACAAGGTAGTGTCAAAAATCCTACCTCAGTCGGGACTCGAACCTAGGACCTCTCGGTAAGAATGACTAGTTGATTAAGTTCCCTGGCACTGGTTATCAGTCCCGTTAGTGTATTGATTGATTACTGTGCTTGAATATCATTATTACCATAAGTGTAGTGAATGTTTTTATCCCGTGCTGTGATGGTGATCTTCCCACACTGGCTGGAGATATCCAACGTCGAGCTAACCACCGGTTAGAAGTATTATCTACCCCCAACGCCCCCACCCTAACAGGAGGTTTTAGCCCGGACACACGTTCCCGTTTAATTGGGTTTCCGGTCGGTACTCTGGTTGTGTTACATCCGTTGGCGTAGTCATTATCTTATTCCGGAAGATGGCGATGTTCCTCATCGACTGTATGACGATATCCGGCGCCGACCTACACAACAGATATCTCCCTCAGCGAAGTAGCTAGGTCGAGTTCAGATGCTGCCTGGAGGAGAATTCTAGCGGTCGGCTGCTTTAATCGATACGGTTCACCGATGATTACCGGTCGAATGCCGGAGAAGTACCCTAACAAACGGGCCACGGACCGCGCGCGATCTTTCCTTCCTCTTCCGTGTCCTACCCTAATCCTTTACTTACACACTTACACTTCCATGCATCACATCTGCCGGGAGACCGGTCGTGAGCTTAGAGGCTGACCCTGCTGGTGGGAGATACCGGGTTGGGGAAAACCCCGCTGGCCAGTGGGTAGGTCGTCGTCGAATCTCGCCATTCAGCGGTGTAATATTACCGTCTCCTCCAGCACTAAAGCATGCACTACACTTACGGGACTAATGCCCTTAACCAATGTCACGCCGGGAATCACTAATCAATCTCTCAAAAAATTATCTCGGCGGGCCGCCGCCGCAGTCGGGCCAAGCTCTAACCTCACAATTATTCTCCCGGCATGTGTGGTAGTGTAGTGCTTGTGTCAGTATCTAACTTTAAGGAACACATTTCATTAAGTGAAAAAATCTCTATCTTTAAAATTGTTGGTGTTGGAAGATTCCGGGAAAACTTTAAACTTTTGCATTTTTCGAAAAATTAGAGTTTTCAACAAACAAGAGGTCTGCACCATTCTCTTAAACGTACTTGGCAATATCAACAAAAAATAAAAAAAGATGGAGCAAATTTTAAAAGTTGAAAAAACGTCCTAGGAAATTCAAGTACACCCCTCCCCTCAAAAAAAAAACAAGAAAAAAAACCATCGGCTTCAAATTCATGGGGCCGAGACAAAACGTAGATTCAGGCTACATCACATGTTAGAGGATTTTGTTTTCTAAATTTAGCAACTGGATTTATTCAACTTTGCGTTACCAGAGCCCTGTAATAAGAGTTTTCTGACAAAATTCGCCGTTTTTTTCGTGCAGTGTATATCTGTTTACTCCGTAGTGAGAAAGTGAAACTATAATTGAGGTAAGTGTGCAAAACAAATATTTTTGAAGACATCTGAACCCCACATTTTCTTACGCGTTTGTTGACGACTCATCCGTAAAACATGTACGTTTCTGCCTCGATAATATCAACTAAGTTGAAACACAATATAGATTACTCACAGTCGCGACATTCTTAAAGTGTGACTGGCACCCTACTACAAAAACGCAGACTCTTTTTCCTTCTTTTTTAACGTTTAGGATAATTCTGTTTAACATTTCTATGCTAACAATGCGTGATGATGATCGTTATTCAGTTGCAAAGAGAAAACACAATTTCATTGCCCTTCTGAGAACTACTGATCGAGCGCGTTAAGAATACCTCTGTATAGAATCAGCTCCTTAAGGAGATGCGAAGCTTCTAAATGGATCAAAGTGTTGCTGAATATATTTTGAATAAGGCAAAGGCGACGTGTCCTACCTTATTCAACGCGAAGCAATTTAGATCATCCATTATGTAAGCTCATCCTGAATATATGAATACTATAATCCGATCCTTTAAAAGGGGTTGCTACGCCTTCTCATCACCTGATGATTTCACATTACAGTGCCATTCACAACTGAGCATTCAGATTTACGTATTACGGTATTGTTTATAACAGAAATAGCTCTGGAAGAAAAACAGGTGTCTTTTCTTCTCTTTTTGAATGTTGCATTAAAGCGGTTACTTGGGTTTAAAACACCATCTTAATAAACATCTGCCTAAATGGATACCATTTAAGTTTATCTTTATTCTCACACGGCTCTCATAAGTGCAATATGATGATGAATACTCACTTTTTCTGTATCCAATTATTCTTGTAATTTTTTTTATTCTCTTCGACGGCATTCGCCTGGTAATGAAACAACGGCAAACTACCTAACAGAGCAGCTGGCCGCCAGAATTCTCCTCAGACAGCGGCTGAATTTGGCCCGGCTAGTGTCGAAAATGCTGCCACCGTGGGTAGTGTAACCCTAGGACCTCCCGGTCAGAGGCACCGCAGTGACATCAGTTGATGCCCATAGATACCTCTCGCAGTAACTTCGCTCGTAACCTAGCTGTGTAGGTAGTGTGGAAAATGCTGCCACCGTGGAGAGTGTAACCCTAGGACCTCCCGGTCAGAGGCACTGCAGTGACATCAGTTGATGCCCTGAGCCACCTCTCCCAGTAACGTTGCTCGTAACCTAGCTGTGTAGGTAGTGTGGAAAATGCTGCCACCGTCGAGACTCAAACCGTGGTACCTTCCGTTCAGAGGCACAGGAGGCACTCCTCCACTCGAATGAACGAAGTGAATGCCTGCACGCAACAATGTCTTCTGCAGCTGCGGCCACCGCCCCGTAAAGCACGCGAGGGCTGAAGCCAGGGTTGGGCTTTGTGATGGCTGGCATCCACCGGGGCATCCTGCGTTCCAGGAGGCAACGACCGAGGCGGCAAGTACGCGAGGGCTGCGATGCTTTTTACCGTCGGTCGCAAGCATTTGATCGCCTTTGCAGGCGACGAAACTGGTCGTTTCAATCGCCTCTTGTGCGAGTGTCGCCCATGCAGCATTCTGGGAGGAACTGGTTTGTTGGAGAACGAAGCTATTCGGGGACCGAGAGTGCTACGTTATGTAGTTGTGGCTCCGTAATTGAAATTTCGTTTAAGGTAGTGTGTTCGTTCGATGAAACACGGTGAAAGACCCCTAAAGTATTTTCGATGAAAGTGAAATATCTTATCAAGATAGTAAGAAAAATGGATCTTACCTGCCTAATTTTTTAATAAAATAAGGTTACTTCATTAGTACAAGCTCTTATGAGAATACTTCTGCAGGCATAAGTTATTCTTTTCTTCAATAGGTAGTAAATTCTTTGAAAAATCAGATGTTATTATGTAACATACCTCACAGGGCATGCTGAGGAGTAATTGATTAAAAACTGCAGCGAAATTCATGGAACTGGAAGTACTGTCTCTCGGATAAGGAGTTGTGTTGCGGAAATCGTGATGTTGTCAGCACTGTTTCTCTTGGCGTATGAGTGGAAACCGCCCCAACTTGAGTTTTGTAGCTCACACTATTACGGACTGTTTGACAATAATTCACTGCCCATGTAAACAATGTACACAATGTAAACAATGCCCTGATGAGGGATAAAAGTTCCAAAACTTTGGCGAACAAAGAATATTTCATTGAATGACCGAAAAATGATGAAACATTTGTAGAATTTAGAGTAATATCAACGAAGAAAGAAAAAAAGAAAGAAAAGTTTGGGAGCCAAAGTCTACTTAACTTTATGCATTACCAACTTCCGAAAACAAAAAAATCATGCGAGGGACCTAATTTTATAACAAAAAATATTCTTCTAGAACTATTCAATACTATTACCCTTTTCACTATTTACAAATAACCATTTATATGCAAGATCAGGTTTGCGAACAGGTATTGTTTATCTATAGATGTAATACTCGTAAATGGTTGAGAACTTGACTAGCGACTGGCACAAAGATACTACCTTAACAGGATGGCGGTGTACTTTTGTCAGCAGTCTAGTAAATCCTTTCGTTGTAAGCAGGTACGTGAGTGAGGATTTCGCTAGCTGGCTGATCTGATCTGTTGTGTACATCTGTGATGAATTACAGTGAAGTTCGGTTCAACTACGCATAAGTGAGAATAATTTAGACCGGCTTTTCAGATCGGTCGTTTCTGTTGTCTTCCGAACAATTGCAGGCGGATGACGAAGGTGCCCGAACGAGCCATGAACCAGTCGCGAAACTTGCCTTCCTGCTCGGACTTCGCTGCATTAAGACTTGAGAATGAGTTTCTTTCACATCCTCATGTGAGCAACTCCAAATTATCATGAAGAGGTTCAGCTGTACTACACGCAAATTGTGCTGTGGTGCCGTAGAATGAAATAATTTATTACGTCCATGGCTCGGAAGTTCTTACTCCAGAATTGTTATAAAGATACTGTAAAACCCTGCCAAAAATTCATATACCTCGGTTCAGAAATAAACACAAATGCAGGCAGTTTCGCCAGATATTAGAAACAGAATTGCAAAAGGTAGAGTGGCTATAAGACATTTACATCCACTGATATGGAAAGATAAAATAATTAAGAGTGTAAAAAGAAAATTATATAAGACTGTTGATGAGAATATTGCCCTTTATGGGTCTGAGGTATGGGAAGCAACAAAAAAGAGCGAGAAGAAATTGAATGGAATGGAAATGGACTTCTGGCGCCGAAGTTGCGGACTGTCTATAATGATTAAAGTTAAACGTAAAGCGGAAGTAAGTTTTAATATAATTGACACTATAGAAGGGAGTCCAAAATGGTATGGGCACAAGCAAAGAACGAAGAACGTCGGCCGAAAATATTGTGGAAATGGCAACCAGCTATCCATCAACGAAGAGAAAGACCTAGACTTACATAGTGAGAGGGAGTGGATGAGGCAATGGTGAAAAGAGGATTGAGTAATGAAGACTACACCGATAGAGAAATGAGTGTCTGGGATGCAAGAAACACCCTAGGGTGTAATATTACTCGCTATACTACTACTACTACTGTAAATCTATTATCACAGGTGAATTTGCAACACACGAGCGGTATTTATTAGGACTACTCTACGAGGTTCAACAGAGTTTCAAAATACGCCACATATTGAAAATGTTTTAAAATAAAGGGGCTGTGTCATAGGTGAATTGGACATCGTCAGAGACCAGTACAGAGAAGCGGTAAGAAAAATCGGATAGAAGAAGCGATAAACGTTTTGATGTACACTGCCCTGATTGGGGCATTTGTATGTATAGTTAAACATTTCACGAGTAGAATAGTCAACATAATGTACTAGTTTTTTGAAATGCCGAATGAAGATTGGTTCAATTCATTTCAAATACGACCTTTGTGTGAGAATCATAATAAATTGATTAATAGATTGTTTTTTCCGCAAACGTCAACTGCTTCAATCATTAGTATCATAAGCGTAGTGCATGTTCTTTTCAAGGAATAGAAGGGTGGTAGAGTTCATCATCTGCTGCAACATGAGATCTGACGTCGACCTACATATAGATTGCAAGGTTTCCCGCTAATGATATCTCTCCCAGCGTGACATCCCTCTACCTGCGACAAGCTCTATGCTCCAACTTGTCTGACGACTGCATTTAGTGTATATAGGACTTGTTCGTGGGTGCGAGTGAGTGTGTGTGTGTGTGTAAGCGGAGAGGATAGCACAAAGAAGAGGGCGGAAGGATCGCGCGCGGTCCCTATCTGTATACTACAGTGCTGCTTCGGCATTCGCCTCATAGGAGAGGCACCACGGAAAATTTCCGATCAGAGCAGTCGCCTGACAGAATGTTCCGCCAAACTGCGGATCAATGAGACACAGCTACTTAGCTCGAGTCCAAAATCTGTCACCGTTGGAATTCGATTCAACTATAATGAAAATTGGACAAGTACGGGAAAAAGATTAGGATAAGTTGAAAATTTAACATTTTTTTGTATTTTAATTTTTTACTCAAAATTACCCGAAGCTATTCGTTTTAAGAAAAAAATTGTAGGCGACTATTTAACGATCTAATCTTGAAAAACAGGTTTCCTTTAGAAAATATCTATCTTCAGTATTGTAGTTTAAAGAATATGAAGAAAAATATTTAATTTTTTGTAATTTTCAGAATTTTTAGAGGTTATTGAAAATCGGACCTGTGCAGTTTTGATACACGAAGTTTGCTCCATCAGAGAAAAGAAAACTTAAAGAAAAAAATTGGAGCCGTATTGAAAAAAATTTGAAAATGTCGATGTTTCATTTAAAGTATCGAAATGCAAAAATACTTGTTTCAGATCCGCCACTTTTCGCAGCAACACTGAAATATTTCATCGTAACTAGACAGTACGTGAGAAAGTAAAAAAGAATTAAGATGTATGGGAGGAACACGTGGTAGAATCATTGATTGACCAGCTGGTAAGAAATCACAGAAAATGGGTGAACATCTAGTATAATGCGAAGTGGCAGACTTATAACTCTGGCAATGCAATTTTGACCAAATAAAAGCGAAATGTTGGAAGATTCCGAGGAAAATGTGTACCGGAACAGATTGAAAAACCGAACCTTTATCAAGGAGATGAAGAAGAAGAAGAAGAAGAAGAAGAAGAAGAAGAAGAAGAAGAAGAAGAAGAAGAAGAAGAAGAAGATGCTAATGATGAAGACTCAAGAGTACAAAAATTACAATTAAAATTGTTGAAAGAATTTATTATCCCAACCATAAATCGAACCTAAGACTCTTTACGCCGCAGTCACCGCTGAGCTACCAAATCGACCAGTTTCCAGGTCTGATTCATTGCCCGTTATATAATATTCAATTGTCATCACCTGGTCAGCTAATTGGACAGGCAATTACATCGGAAATAAGTTCCGCATTGTTAATAGCTTTCATGCTGTGACCTTGTTACTTTGTAACAAATGTATATTAATAATTCAAATTCTTGAAAGGATAAGTCAAGAAGCCGCATATACTTAATACAAAATTGCCTCTTCAAAAAAGGTACAGGAGATGACAGTTGAAAAATAGAATTTGTAAGAAAAGTAAAATATTGTTATAATCAGCTAATATATTTGGCTCAATTCATAAATATTATGATGAAGCGAAGAATTAAATGCTTATCTCCCTTGACTTCTTCAATTCCACATACTTTCATTTCGTTTTACATCATATTTACTTGTATACAGCGCCCTGCCTCTTTCAGTCGAACTCTTTGTCGCCTTTCATTTCTAGCTCTACTCCACTCTTTCCAGTCTATACCACACATAAATTCCTTTCCCTAATTTTCTTTCTGTTTTTCTTACTGCGTCTGCTGGCGGTAATTTGGCGATCACATAAGGCTGTCAGTTGAACTAATAAAATGAATCGTGTTGATGCGGTTATATCCCAGTCTTCTTTTATACACGAACCTAGGTTATGACGACAATCACTCAAGTTTATTTTTCTCCTCTGCAAGTAACGCAGGAGGGTCCTAACCTTTGAAAGAAGCTTCGCCAAAAGAAACAAAAGAGTTCGTCAAAGGCAGAAAGAACGCGTAACAATGGAGGTAACGTCAAGAAGTGACAACTGAATGTCGTATTTCACTTTCCTAACGAGGCGAGGTTGAAGATCGCCCAGTGGTTGGGATACCATCGACAGGCAAAACCAATTTTGTGTCGCTTTCCATCGCGAGTTCATTTAATGGTTTGTGGATGAAAATATTTCCTCCGCGGAATTTTTTTCATAAAATAAGGGAACGTGAATTTTACGAGCAGCTAAACACATAAAACTAAAGTGGTAGATTTCCTCACGTCTGCACCTAAGAATTTGCTCGTTCATGCGAGTTGTCCAATACCTGGATGCCTTTTTGCTCGATAACGTTTACTAGGAACAAATACCAATTAAAGTGACGGGTTAGAAGCACACCCGACTAGTTTTCTTTGAGCGCTGGTATGTAGAATGTGGGCAATTTACAAAACCCGTCATTTCGAAAAGTTAATAAGAATTCAAAACACTCGAATATATGCAGATAGAAAGACATAAAAATATGCACATACTGTGACCCTTCCAGACAACAAGAATTGACCAGATAGTGTTTGTTAAGTGTTGTGTGAAGACAAAGGCAGTCGTTTTACTCAAATTAACGTAATTCTATAATTACTGTGACTGTTAAAATATGTCGGCCGCAAATGCTTCCATTCCTTACTGCTTGCTGCTTGGCTCGAATGATAATGAAGTTTGCTTCAAACCTCATAATAACAACAATAAAGTGGTACTTTTTATTGATAAGTTTAGATTCCCTTTTCGAATTATAATTCTGTGAAAGAAATAACATATAGGTCCATATTTTTTCCAAAACATTCATTTTATTAGTGTGCATTCGACATATTTCTGTTCACGAGCCCAGTTTCAGCGATTCTATATCAGGTTCCAATGTGATGCTGCAAATCAAGTTACTACAGCGTTTCCTGTAACACTTCAACCTTCAATTTGCGGTACCATGCAGAATGAAGAAAGCAAAAGACATTTTTTCTAAATAATTATTTACAAATTATTAATAAGTGTTATCCATTTATCACCATTCCTGTACATTTTTAAATCACATTTTTTCGGCAAATCGAATCGACGCAGCGAAATTATATTAGACGGTTACGTTCCACGTTAATGAGTGTCTCTCGATCTTCAAAGTCCACATAGCTTTTTATCTCCTATAAAGAATAGATGCGACTTTTTTACATACTAGTACATCAAACAAGAAATGTGTTTATCCTTTGACATTTTCCATGGTACATGGCCCAGGCAACTGCCTGACAACAGCTTTTGTTACAACGATTTGCGCAAATACTTCTAGCTGACGGTAGGTCGGCGCGATAGATCTAGCGGAGGCAGATCACTACACTTACGGGAATACGCGGAAGTTGACGCGCCCAGATCACTAGTCTCTCGGACAGTCGAGGAGAAGGAGCCAAACTAGGAAGAAGAGGAGGAGGAGCAATATTTATTTATTTACCGGATGGAACTACTTGCAAGGAGACTGCTCTTAGGCAGTTGTTCCGCATGTTTTTTGATCCAGGCTTCCTTGGAAGCGCGTCTGGAGACCTTAATCGAGCAGGCGCACCTCACGGACGATCCCCTAAGTGCGCCAGGGATCTGACTCTCACTTTCTCCGCCAGATGTCGGTCACAGTTAACTAAATCAGTGCAGTATGGTTGGGAGAACGTGAGATCTCGTTAGGGAGGGATATTGTTGAAGGAATTTATATTTGCCCCACATACTGCCAGGATTACTTTACATTCCACAAGTGTGACGCGACAACTGTGGATTTTCCGCCCTTCGAAAATCACCTCGGCCGGGATCGAACCAGCGCACTGGAGGTTGAGAGGCCAGTAAGCTAACCCCTCACCCACCACGTAGTTGAAGGAGAAGGGCTTGAAGTGTGTGTGTATGTGCATGTGTATGTGTATGTGCGTGGTGTATGTGTGGTGTGTATGTATGTGTGTGGTGTGTGTGTTAGGTGTATGTGGTGTGTGAATGTGTGTGTGTGTTGTGTGTGCGCGCGCGCGCGCGTGTGTGTGTGTGTCTGTGGTGTGTGTGTGCGTGTGGTGTGTGTGGTCTGTGTATGTGTGTGTATGTGTGTGGTGTGTGTGTGTGTGTTTGTGTGTGGGGTGTGTGTGTGTGTGTGTGTGTGTGTGTGCTGCAGTGAAGGCCTTTGCCTGTGGCCCGGGGCCGCCGTGCAAAGCCACAGACAATGCGGCAGGAGCGCGGCCGCGTCGCCGTATTTCACTCAAACGAGGCGCGGGCGTGGGAACGGCCGGCCACGGCGCTGCCAACCCCACGCGCACAAACAGACACACACACAAGCATCTCTTCACACCGCCAACTGCACATTTCATTTATCAACATGGAGCCTTGTGTCGAAAATTATTTTCACTAGACACTACTCCACTTTTTTCCACCATCTTCATCAGTTAAACTGGCTGAGTAAAACTCAGAGCTGTAGCGATTCTTACCTTGTGGTCGTAGGGTTCGAGTCCCGACAATGACAGGATTTTCGATACCTGCTAGACAGTAACGTAAGTTCATCCGTTGACTGGGGGAGAGTGCTAGCGACTGCCTGCTCACAGGATGGCGGTTTCCGTGTTTTCTCCAATCAACACCAGGCGAATGCTGGAGCAGAACCGCAACAAACGAACAGGGACCGCGCAAGATCTTTTCTTCTTCCTTGTCCTCCTTTCACAATATACTTACATACTCTTACATGTACTATACTACCGCATACATCGGTAGACCAGTCTCTAGCCTAGAGTTTGTCGTAGTTCGGGTAGCGCACCACTGGGGATATATCTAAATAGGGAAATTCTCCGGAACACCCCATGACACCAGATCGCATCCCGCAGCAAGGAAGTGAAACCTCCATCTCCGAGCATAAAAACATCCACTACAATAACAGGACTAAGTGCTATAGAAGTTGAATTGCTCAGCAACAATAAATTAATCAATTATTCCACTAGCTAAAGAAATATGAAAATTAAATTGCTACTGTACAATTTCACAGTCGAAACTTGCTTCACACGGCGCAGGTGAATTACCCCCATCCTTGCAGTTTCGGTGGTAGAAACGTTAGCATATCGGACTGTTATAACCAAATTCGTCCAAACCCTATACATTTTTAGGGTGAAGAAAAAACTACGTCATCGTACGCCTTCCTTCGGGGGAGAAGTAAAGCTGGCCGTCGCGAGTTGTAGATTTACTGCATGGAAAAGGACTCTCAAACCTAAATGAAGCCTGCGAGCAAAATCCCAATCGGCTGTTTCACCATCGGAGTGATATCTCCTTTCTCTTTCAGATGGTGAAAAGAGTATAGCGGAATTTTGCGTGGTAAGGCGGAAGAGCAGGCTTGATGGTGTGATCCGCGCCAAGGAAAACTAGGCATCATTGATTGATTGATTGATTGAACAACTTGATTCCATGCAACGCCCTTCCTCCCCCATTAACGGCCTTTGCCTTGTCGGGCGGGTGTAATGGAACTACGCTACGGCTAGCTAATAACAGGCTCTTGGCGCATAGGAGCATATGTAGGCGTATAGACGTGTGGCAGAAGCGCGGTCAAAGAGCATCTAGATCAGGCTTCTTGGCAGTCCGGGTGACGCCTCGGCGTTGGCTGAGAGGCCGACGTTTCGCCTGTCATGCCGCAGGCTTTCTCACTGCAGTGACGACGTCGCCATGAACTCTAGCCGCGGAAGCTTACGTGTACATCTAGATCAGGTTTGTCCCACTGGCGGAACGCGAAATGTTGTTAGTCAAACGTGAAAGTCACGTGCAACTATGTTGGGCGAGAACATAGTACACCTAGCCCTCACAACCTATCGCAGTCTAAAGTAGAAATAGGTTAAGTTTAGATTTAGGTTTTTTCTGTCTAGTAAATTCAGAAATTCAAAATCCTTCCGATGTGACTCTCTACGTTATGCATGGTGCAGCCTGATATCACGCATGGTTTCACAACTCTCCCCCCCCTCATTTCAGATCAGCTGAGAAAAGGGCCGAAGTCAACAATTCGGAGTTACTTGTGGAGCGCCTGAGAAATGAAAATGAGGCTCGCAACCATATTGAAGGTTTTAGTTGTGGCCCTTGACACATTGCAAGTTGGACACCTCTGATCTAGATTCACTGATTCCAGAAGCGTAGCAAAAACTAATTTGTGATTCGTTTCTTAATTCTTTGGAAATCAGGGGCTCTCCAACTATTAGAGTCATCGACATGACACTGGTGAGTAGATTGAATTGAATTGAATTTGCCTTATTTTACGTGGCGAGACTCGGGCCATCAGGCCCGCTCTTCCGTCTGACCATCGCTACGCTCCTTACATCAACAAGCAGAGAAAGGAGGTATTTCTTGGCCGAGACAGGCGATTTTGAATTTAGCTCAGAGGCTACGTCATTTAGGCTTGAGGATCTTTTACATGCAAGTAAATCTACGAACATGGGACAGGCGGCTTTACTTCCCCTCCGAAGGAAGGCGTACGAAGGATTTTGTCGCCCTAAAAATCCACGGCTTCGATCGGGTTTGAACCCGCGAGCTTGGGTATAACAGTCCGGTACGCTAACCGTCACACCATCGCCGCCGCCTCACACCATCGCCGCCGCCAGATGTAGATGATATTGATCATGAGAATGAGGTGTTTGATGTTGGGGATAGAATGGAATGAGAGGTAGAGGAAACTGAGGAATCTCAAGGGAATCAGCTGAGAGCTCTCTGTGAGCATCACAAATTCCTCACGTCCAACCCAGGCTAGAGCTGTGGAAGGCATGTGCCGTACTCATTACGATTCAAGACTTCCCCCACTCCTCCAACACGTTGACGAAGAGAAAGCTACAAAACGATGTCCCGCAGCAACCAATGGTCCTGAGATTGTATAATGTGGAAAAAACTTTTTGACACCGTTCAGCTACATCTACATTTTATTTTTACGTGTATTAGCACTTTCGAAGTCAATCACACTAAAGGCTACGTACCTCTTAAATTCATCGAATTTTAGCCTTAAGAACATGTCAGTAAATTGATAAACATATTTCGTTTTTTTAAATAAAATCTTTGCATTTGCCTCTTTGCATTTACAGTATGAGAGAAAATATATTGACAAGTTAAGAGAATAAATTCATTAATTGAATCAACTGTTTAGGATAATGTTTTGGTTCATTTGTGAACAACCAAAACTCCAAAACGTGTTTTGTGACTTTTCTATTTGTAGGAGGCGGCAAACTACGCATTGCACAAAGAAAAAAGAGTTTATGGTAACAGACAAATCACGTTTTTCAGTCAACAACGTTACCTGCAGCACCTGCGAAAGCTTATCAGCTGAACCAAGTAATCAGGTGGCTCAGGGCGTCAACTGATGTCACTGCCTCTGACCGGGAGGATCTAGGCTTGCACCCACGACAGTGGCAGGATTTTCCAAAATGGCATCATAGGTAGGTCGATTTCTGTCAGTCTGGAGGAGAATTCTAGCGGCCGGCTGCTCTGATCGGTAGTTTCCAGTGGTTTCCTCGATCACCACCAGGCGCATGCCGAACCAGTACCCAAACAACCGGGTCACGCAACTCCTTGTCCAACCGGACCATCGTCCTTGTCCTATACTCACCCCTTACATACACACACTTACATGCACTACACTGTTACACATGCCTGGAGCGTTGTCGGGGGCTTAGAGTTTGTCTCGGCTGGGGCTCTGCTCCGCTGGTGGGAGATACCTGGTTTAGGAAAACTCCGCTAGCCCACGGTAGGTAGGTTCTCTCCACCAGAGAGAGAAGATCGCGGCCCCCTCCTACGAAAAACATCCACCACACTTACGGGAAAATGATCTCATACGTTGAAGCGTCCGGAACCACTAACAACTAACCAGGCAAATCAAAAAGGCGCTAGGTTTCGTAGCCCTCCGGTCCGTCCACCGGCTTCGCAATGACGAGGACTACTCTCTCGGGTGGGAAGATCGCGAAATGCGCGAGTCGCCGCCAGAGCGCAGCGCGATCGCGTCCGCAGATTGAAAGCGCCCGACGAGGAGTAGGGGGGCGGGGCAGGGGGAGGTGGAGGTCGCGGCGAAGCGCGCGGGGGCGCGTTCAGAAAGCCCCGCAGGGTCGTAAATACTCGCACGGCGACGGCGGCGACGGCGGCGGCGGCGGCGGCGGCGGCGGGCGCGCGGACAGGTTTAGTGCCGGCCGGCGCCGCGGGAGCGCGCGCGCGGCGCCGCCCTAATGAGGCGCAACGCGTGTCATCGGCGGGGGAGAGGGCGTGGGGTGGGGTGACGGGAGACGCGGCGCGCCCAAATTCAATTTCCGACGACGAGGTTTGCTGATCGGGCCGTTACAGCTGAGCCGCGCGGAAAGGAAACCGATTCTGATTGAAAGCTGGTCCCCCTCCATTTGGCGACCAGAGGTGGATTGGTAGATTGATTGATGATTCCTGGCGAGCCAACAGCTAAGGTCATTGGTCTCGTAAGTGTAGCGCATGCTTTTCTTCGTTTGGTTGTTAGTGATTCCGGTCGCTTCAACTACTCAAGTCAATAGTCCCGTCAGAGTAGTGCATGTTTTTTTTAGAGATTTGATGGTTATCTTATCCCGCTGGATGGCGAGATCCGGCGCCGACCTCCTGTCGGCTAGCGGGGTTTTTCCCAAACAGGTATCTCCCTCCATTGGGGCACCGCCCCAGCCGGGCAACCTCAAAGCTCCGGACCGGTCTCCCAACATGTGTGGTAGTGTAATGTGTGTGTGAGGGGTGAAGATAGGATAAGGAAGAGGAAGGAAAGATCGTGCAATCCGTGGCGCGTTTGTTAGGATACTGCGTCATTCGCCTGGTGTCGATTGGAGAAACCACGGAAAACTAGCTCTGGAGCTAGTTTCAGAAATCCTGCCACTGTGAGGAGTGGAACCCTTGGCCGTCCCGGTCAGAGGCACTGCAGTGACATGAATTGATACCCAGAGCCACCTCTCCTGGTTTATGCAATTGTCTTCTCTGTCTTTCGTCCTATTAAGGAAAGCGCTGTAGCCGCCTTTGGTCCAACTAAACGGCGCCACCGTATCCAGCGAGAGAAATTCTGAGGTAAGTGGTCAATTACGCGACTAAGGACGAGCAGCAGTTCAGTCATTTCAAAAGGACTAAATTTTTGTTTAGTTCAATTCAACACGAAAAGTGTGAATTTACAACTCCCGATTCCCCTCTCTCCTAATTAGCTTTCTATTCTGCTAAATATGTCGTGTTCTTCAGTTAAACGCGTGTTGGCTTCCTCCCCCCACTCACAAGCATTCTCTGCTCGGCGACTTGAATTACCGCGTGTGACAGTGTGAATGGGTGAGGCGTGTAATGAGCGAATTAAATCTCAGCTCTTAAGAAAAATACTTCTCGATTTTTTAATGGTGTAAAAAGCGAAGAGACGTACCATATATTTTCGAGGCAGACCTCTGGAACACGAATATGGTATTGTAGACGATAGTTAGGTTTTCCTGGAGAGAAGGGAAAATAACAGTTGTCGGCCACAAGTTGGAACTTCTCTTTAAAGAGCTCGTATGTTGAAATCTCAACAATTAGAAGTAGTCTTCTTCTTCTTCTCCCTCAAGCATTAGACCGGTTGGTCCGTTGCGCCTCCTTGATCTAACCATCTTCTCCTGGGTCTACCAACGCTTCATCTTCCTTTAGGGATGTACTGAAGCACTTGCTTTGGAATACGGTCGTCTTCCTTTCTTTCGAGGTGTTTTTCCATTGTTCTCTGTATTCCTTAATTTTTTCGTTTAAGTTGTAAATTCGTATATTTTTCCGGATGGTCTCGTTTTTTAATCTGTCCATTCTTGTTACTCCCAGGACTGATCTTAAAAATCTCATCTCGGCTGCTTGAAGTCTACTGTGTGTTCTGGAGTTCATACTTAGAAGTAGTCTGTCTTCGTTAAATCGAATTCAGCAAGTAGAAACTTCATGGCTTATTTAAAGGTGTACCGAAGTGTTGAAGCCACTTTTGGTTTGTTTCTTGCATTACTAGAATTTAATACTTTTCACTTTCGTAACTTAAAAGCCTCTGATTTCGAAAGGTTTGTACTGCTCACAATCCCATGATACTGAGAAGGCAGTGATTTTTAAAATAAAGCACCTTTACTTCTGGTATCTATATCAAAAAGTATTCCAACTCCCAAACTAATTCGAAACTCCTAGTAAAGCAAACACTCATGTAACTCAAAAAACTGTCTTCAACAAATATGTATTTCAAAATGCTCTGAAAAACTAGTACTTATGTAACTCGAAAACCTCCGTAAATCGACACTCACAATAATCCGAAAATGAAACAATAGATAACTGAAAAAACGGTAATTCCAAAAACCAGGTAACTGGAATAACTCTATAAGTCCAATAGTATATCTAATACCTCAATAAATCGAATAACTGCAGGACGAATAACTCAGTAACTTCAATAAATCGATAATTCCAATAACTCTATATTTGAGTAACTCGGTAATACATATTACTTACATTCTCGAATAAATCGATACTACGAATAACCCGGTAACTCGAAAAGTAGAAGTACTCGAAAAAACGCATTAACTTAAATACCCGTTTAACTTACCCGCATCTCAAAATTCCACCGTGTGGAAATCTCGAGAGGCATATTTCTGGTTTATGCAGCGGGCGCTGACAGCTTTATCACCCTGGGTGCGCTGCTTAATGGGGCTCCCAATAACTCGGTAACTCGAATAACCCGGTAATTCGAAGTCCTCTGTATGTCAAATAACTCGGTAACTCGAATAATTCGGTAACTCTAATAATTCGGTAACGCGAAAAACTCAGTAACTCGAATAGCCCGGTAATTCGAAGTCCTCTGTATGTCGAATATCTCGGTATCTCGAATAATTCGGTAATTCGAATAATTCGGTAATTCGAATAATTCGGTAATTCAAATAATTCGGTAATTCAAATAATTCGGTAATTCGAATAATTCGGTAATTCGAATAATTTGGTAATTCAAATAATTCGGTAATTCGAATAATTCGGTAACTCGTATAACCCGGTAACTCGTATAACTCGGTAACTCGTATAACTCGGTAACTCGTATAACTCAGTAACTTGAATAACTCAGAAACTCGAATAACTCGGTAACTCGAATAAAGCAGCAACTCGAATAACCCACTAACTCGAAAAGTACAGTTACTCGAAAAAGTGGTTTACCCGAAAACCACAGAACTAGAAAATCCGTTTAACCCGGAAAACCGCATCTCGAAAATCCGGCATGTGCAAATGTCATCGATGGGCATTATATTGAGCGAGCGAGTGCGTGGTTTGTTTCTCGTTTGCCGGGCGGGCGGGCGAGCGGGCGGGCGGCCGGCACCGCGTGTGATGCGCGGCGAGGGGCGTATTTCTGCGTTTATGCAGCGGGCGCTGACAGCTTTATCGCCCCGGGAGCGCCGCTTAATGAGCCAGCGTCCCGGCATTCCCCGTTCAATTGCCGCCCGCCGCACCGCTCCTCCTTTCCCCCCCCCCCCCCAATATATTTGCCTTTGTGCTGCCTCGTGGCCGTTTTGGTCGGCGGTGTACGCGCTTTGCTTTGTGTTGTGCGGCATTGTCTTTCGTACTGCGTGCTTTTGCGTTCCATCTAGTGATCTTGTCGCTTCAATTTCGTCCTCATTCTTCTCATCCCTTCCCCATCTTCTCATCTCATATGCCTATGTTTTTATCTTTTTTTCCATCTTTTCATCTTCTCCTTCCATATGTTCATCTTGTTTTCCCATATGATCATCTTCTCCCTCGATATGTTCATTTTCTCCTTCCATATGCTCATGTTCTCCCTACATTTGTTCATATTTTCCATCTTTACGCCTTCTTGTTCAATATTTCCATCGTCTTCTTCCATCTTTTGAAATTAACCCTCCATCTTTTTCGTCTTACTCGATTCTTTTCATCTTCTACCTCCATCTTTCATTTTCTTTCTCCACATTTTGTACAACTCCATCCCTCTTTTCATTTGCTCTCTAGGAATTTTTCTCTTCTGTTTCTGCCTTTTCATATCCTCTCTCCGTCTTTTCATCTTCCTCTCTCTGTCTTTTCACCTTTCTCTCCGTCTTTTCATCTTCTCCCGACTTCTCTTCTTCTCTTTCTGTACTTCTCCCTTAAAGGTGCGTCATTTATTCTATCCTGCGTCGGGGCAGGATGAGATATTACTAGAGCGGCGTGATTTTAACGATGCTGATGGAATGAAAGGTACAGACAGCAGACTAATCACGTAAAAACTTTCGCGACGAATGTAATAAGCCCACCACAAGTTCCACTTGGATCAGACGATTTCTCGATTGATTTCTAGCCATTCCGGGCACGTCAACTGCTCTGGTCATAACTTCCGTAAGTGTAGTGCATGTTTTTGTCCGGAAGGTGGTGGTGGTGGTGGTGATGAACTTCCCTTGCTGGATGGCCAGATTCGGCGCTGACCTAACGTCGGCTAACCAGGTATCTGCCACCAGCTGATACATGGTTAGCAGACGCCCCAGCCGGGACAAGCTCTAAGCTCCCGTCCGGGCTCCCGGCGCGTGTGGTAGTGTAGTGCATGTGAGTGGAAGTGTCTGTAAGTAAGAGGTGAGACAAGGAAGAGGTAGAGTAGATCGCGCGTGGTCCGTGGCCCGTTTTTAAGAGTACTGCTCCTGCATTCGCCTGGTGTTGATTGGAGAAACTACGGAAAACTATCTAAGAGAGCGACCGGCCGCTAGAATTCTCCTTCAGACCGCGAATGAATTCGACCTAGCTGTGTAGGTAGTGTGGAAAATTTTGCCACCGTGGGGAGTGTAACCCTAGGACCTCCCGGTCAGAGGTACTGCAGTGACACCAGTGGATGCCCTGAGCCACCTCTCCCAGTAACTTCGCTCGTAACCTAGCTGTGTAGGTAGTGTGGAAAATGCTGCCACCGTGGGGAGTGTAACCCTAGGCCCTCCCGGTCAGAGGCACTGCAGTGACATCAGCTGATGTCCTGAGCCACCTCTCCCAGTGACTTCGCTCGTAACCTAGCTGTGTAGGTAGTGTGGAAAATGCTGCCACCGTGGGGAGTATAACCCTAGGACCTCCCGGTCAGAGGCACTGCAGTGACATCAGCTGATGCCCTGAGCCACCTCTCCCAGTACCTTCGCTCGTAACCTAGCTGTGTAGGTAGTGTGGAAAATGCTGCCACCGTGGGGAGTATAACCCTAGGACCTCCCGGTCAGAGGCACTGCAGTGACATCATGTGATGCCCTGAGCCACTTCTTCCGGTTTTATCAGACGAGCATCAAACTCCCGCATCGGTTGCGTTAGCTCGGAGCCAGCATTGCCGCTGTCTCTGCAACGACTCTCATCGGGAGGTTCTAGGGTTCGTGTCCCGCCATCGGGCATGGTTGTATTGTGTTCGTTCTTTCACCCCCTATCATCATCATATCGTGTGATCCTCATAGTTACCATACCGTTACACGCAATAGTGGTCGCTAATGAACTAGAAGTTGATGCAAATTTAAATAACCAAAAAAGAAGAAGAAAAATCCTTGACAATATGGCGCCCTTCACTGATTTGGCAAAAATGTCGATTCTTTAGATGAAAGAATAAACAATAATCGACTGTATGTGAGCTGTGATATCAGTAAGATTGAATCATATCGACAATCAGTGTTTAGAGTCATAAGAATTCAAACTTTAATAGTACTTTATACAATTAGTTTATAGCTAAGCTTTATTGTCTGAGTACGTGTTTTGAAAACAAGTGACGTTATGATCAAGTTTTCAAATTGGAGGAATGCAGTCAACCAACATTATAAACGAGTTGCATATACTATTTTTTGTGTATAACGGCATTATAAATTTGTAGGAGAATTAATTTTGCGAAACAACTTTGTGACACCTGAGGTATTTGACATCTGTGCGAAAAAAACGGTCCCGTTCACCGCTACCTCCCCACAATTCTCTCGCTGCGATTGGCTGAATGAGTGATGGCGGAATCCTTCGTGCCGTAAAATGCCCTTTTATCATTGATTTTTTGCAACAGAAAAGACCGTTTATAATTCTGCTATACAAAATACTATGTTCATAAAAACCTTTTGAAAAAGTATTTTATAAACTTTTCATCCAGAATTAGAAGAAATGGGAACTACTCACCGGAAAATGCAACTTACGTAAATTGAATAGGGAACCTCAATTTCTATATAAAAAGGTACACTCCAATGAACATTCGCCACTTTGTAATTCGAATTAAAAGTAAATATAGCTTCACACAATAAGCCAAGTGTAAATGTTTCTACGAGTAGCAATCCGAACTACGCAGTGGGGGACCTTCAAAAATGTGATAGAATATCTAAATTGATCATTTTGTAGACTGCGTCAAAGATTTTTCTTTTAAAAACTCTGGCTTAAAGTCCTAACACGCATTGTTTCCGAGTGATGCACCTTGCTAAGCCCCAAAAAGGCTATCTCAAACTCAGGATATTGAAGTTCTGTTAATCTGACTGCTTGCTATACTTAAGTTTGTTTTCAGTATAAAATTTAAACTGAGTTTATATTAAAACGTGGTCAAATATATTGAAGGATTGAAATCACTTGTTCGAGTTCAAACAGCATTATAATACCAAGTAACCGATATGAATAATGAAAAATAGTTGCTTAAAGCACCACTAGTTTAGACATTAATAAAATAATTTTAATCTTTCGATTTTTATGATCACTAACAGACAGGTATCCATAATCGAAACGTTTGTCCACCCTTGATTAGTCTTTATTTCATTAGAGACGGGAGTTGAGCAGATGAAATATTACTTTCATTCTGAGGTGCGCTGATTTCAATCTGGTTCTAACAGGTTACTTTCTGATTTCCACGAGTTAATTGTCATTTTAACGCTCTTAGAGCATTAATGCAAGTTGTAATAATTACGCCTAGCACTTCGAAACTTGTTCTCCAGCAGGTTTTATGAATGTCGTGAAATGTCGGCAGGGAATAAAAGTCAAGTGCTGCTCTCTTTCAGGCGTTTCGTAAGTTGCAAATTTCATTTTCTTCAAATACTAGTTCTGGCATACTTGATGTTTCAAGGTATGCACTACGTGTAGAAACGAGCAGAAATAAATGTTTACAATACAATTATTTACTAGTGGGTCCAATTTTTTGACCAAGGACCCATAAATATTGTTTTTTACTACAAAACATATTTCTAACGAAAAATCGCCCTTTTTAAGCGCAGCATTGCCCAAGTTTCTCTATACTACGAAAATAGTAGGTGAGAAAAAAACTAAGGGTGATAATTAAATTATATACTAGGGCTAACCCGAAACGGGACGAATTCAAACTCCCTTATTAATAATCGGTTATAATGATTAGTGTAAAACTTTAATTTCTGTAATACTAAAGTAAAGGATTTTTTATTTCAAAATTTCGTTAATTACTATCAGTAATTGGTTATCCAGCTCTGGGTGGCTCTTTGATTAGCGTGTTTGCTATCCACGACGCATCCCCACGTTTGATTACCGGTCGAGGAAAAAATTAATTGTGTGCTTTCCTTGCAATGTCCCAGAATCTGTTGCTGTGAGACGATCAGAAATACCACTTCTCAGGTTGAGAAGACCTGAACACAGAATAGGGATGGCTATGTGCTAACCACATGTACCTCCTCCGTAAGGCCAGGACGCAGTTGGAAGACCCTAGCTCCTAAAGAGCTGTCGTACCAAAGTACATACACACATGCAATAGGTTATCCAACAGGGGACCGCGGTTCTTCAGGGTATCCAACAATTTTAGAAAGCACTAGATGAAATTTTGGGTTATTTGTGACTTTTCTGGGGGAGTAAAGTTCCATGGAGGAATCCAATTGTGTTCCTCTGATATTAAGGTACTGTCGTTTAGGCTTAGTGAATCCATCAACGTATATATCGATTAGGTTTAGTTCCATTGCGTGTAAGTTTAATGATTCGATTGTTTGTTATTGATTCATAAAAGTAAACTGGTTGCAACCGGGAGTAGATTTTACATATTTAACCCACTCATAACATCTTAAGTCGTGAAAAAGAGGAATAATAATAATAATAATAATAATAATAATAATAATAATAATAAATATCTGCCTCAGAATGTGCTTGAAAGTAGTGAGCACACACTCTACTGGGATCGCTCCATTATCACTGACAGACATGTCGGCGGCAATAGACCCGATATAACGTACATTGATAGAAACCATCAGCAGGTTTTCCTTATCGATATATCAATACCCAATACCCACAACATATCGGGAAAATATCAAGAGAAGATCCAGAAGTATACCGATCTTGCCCATGAAGTCGCATCTCAGTAGAACTTCAGTAAAGTGACAACTGTGCCTATAATAATATCAGCTACAGGAGTGATCCCAAAAATGACACTTCGGGCACTGGAGTGTCTTCACTTGGATGTCAGGAATGTATATAATATGCAAAAGTGTGTAATTTTGAATTCATGCCCTATTGTCAGAAGCCATCTGAACCTTCAGTAAAGCAACCACACACCTGGTCATCATTCCTGTGTGTGGTTGACATATCGACCAGTAATACTGTGAATACTGTATAATAATAGTAGTAGTAATAATAATAATAATAATAATAATAATAATAATAATAATAATAATAAACAAAATGCATAGACCTAGCCGTAGAAATTGAACATCTCTGAAAACAAGAAGTCATCTGCATCCTACCATTCGTCATATCGGCCATAGGAGGGATCCTGAAACAACTGAAATCGACAGTACTATAACTAAAAGTACTACTCAGAATAGCACTCAGCATACATCACCAAATACAAACGTCAGTCATCCTACACAGCTGTAGGATGAGAAAGTTTTTAAACTTCTGAAAGGGTAAATACTATGTAAATATTGTAAATATGAGCAAATTCTGTATAAACGTTTTTCTTTTCTGTGTGATCCCTGATGTATCTGTAAATATTTGTAAAATTGTATGAATTCTTGTGTTTGTTAGCACCGAAATTGTACAAAACAGCCAACCTAAAAGTTGAGAAAATAAAACATATTAATAATAATAATAATAATAATAATAATAATAATAATAATAATAATAATAATAATAATAATAATAATAATAATAATAATAATAATAATGTTGGCTCGTTGGCGCAGACGATTGGGGAGCCATCGTCTGCACCGAGAAGGCTGCGGGTTCGAGTCCTGCGTAGACATTGTCGTATGTGAGATTGTCCTTTAACCCCTCCTCATCATCCTATCATCCCATAATACACATTTCAAGGCGTAACAACTTAGTGGTACTGAGGGATACAGCTGAAAAGCTGATAATGGAAGAATTACACGCGTTAATCGTGTAGCGTGGTCAGTAATGGCCTATACACCACTAATAATAATAATAATAATAATAATAATAATAATAATAATAATAATAATGTTTAAAATTCTCCCGAAATCACTTTCTCCAAAACTGTTACCCGGCCACCCAACTGACTCTCGTTAGCCTGAAGCCCGTCGCGCCCTTGGGGCACCTCTGAACGCCCCAGCGTCGGCAACTGTCACCAACTCGTTAGCGGAGGCCGTGCGCGGGGCTCTTAAACGCCACCTCGACGAGAGAGAACTGTCTCCAGCGGCGGGGCCCTCTGAAGGCATTTCATTTGGCCCCGACCCCCCACCCCCGGGCCGCAGGCAGAAGAGAGGACCAATCGCTGGACTGGATTCAGGTTGTGTAATAAGCGTTGAAATAGTATGCAGCATCTCCCTTTAACGAAAATACAATCCACATTTTCGGGGGTTTTATTATAATATACAATTATTGTACTTCTTTTTTCATTATTATTATTATTATTATTATTATTATTATTATTATTATTATTATTATCATTATCATTATCATCATTATTATTATTAATATTATTATATTATTATCATTATTATTATTATTATTATTATATTATTATCATTATTATTATTATTATTATTATTATTATTATTATTATTATTATTATTATTATTATTGTTATTGGCGTATAGGCCATGACTGATCATGCTACACGATTAACGTGTGTAATTTCTTCAGGATCAGCTTTTCAGCTGTGTCCCTCAGTACGACAAGGTTGTTATGCCTTGAAGTGTGAATTATGAGATGATAGGATGACGATGAGGGGTGAAGGGACAAACACAAATACGACCATGTCTATTACTATTATTATTACTATTATATTAATTATTATTATTGTATTTATTTTGTTTTGTTTTGTTTCCCGAATCGTCCAATCAACCAGATTCACATAAACACACAAAATAATCACGTTGTAATGTTTATATAGATTCGCATAAAAAACTATGTATGGAGCAGTTGTAGAAGTAGAAATGAGTGCGATTTGACTAACTTTGTGGAGTTTTAATCTCTCTTAAAATAAAGGGACAAAAATATAAAAGTGTTAAGAAAATTCGAGGAATAATAAAATGCAGTTGTAGAAGAATTTGCGGCAGAATGTTCGGAACTAATTGAAAACGATCTTATTGAAAAAAAATGCAAAACAGCAGCTTGCAGATGATTTTTTACGTGAATTGTTGTGCTTATTAGTAAAACCCGTAAACGTAAAACTTTAACTATTCAGCATAATTCATATCTGTAAGTATTTTTTACGGCGTTTATAATTTTGGAATTGCAATATTACGAGCTCATATCCCCTACAGAGTTTACTACGTACAAGGCCATTGGGACTTGGGAATTTTTGAACAGAAGTAAAACATTATTAGATACTACGATTCATTGGTATGACCAATGCTAGAGACTGTAAGAACTTATTTGAACAAAATTATGCCTGAAATAAATTTTCAACACATGAAAATACTTTCACCGCAGTATACACCGTCGGCGACGCCACATACAACTAGTTTTAGGATATTAGAGGAAGGCAACATTCGGGAGAGACTAAAGGCATCAGCTATGCTCTCAATAGGAAGAAATGATGCATTTGAGACCAGTTCTCAAAGGAACGATGTTTGTGCAAGAGCCAAATAGACGATTGAATTGTTATATAATCACAGAATATGTTAGGGATGTTTGCTGTTGTAATAGCCTGCTATTTTTTAAATGTTCTGTGCCTGTACCCCCGTATCAACACTTCAAAAGTTCAAATACATTCAATCTTTATTTGTTTCGGGTTCGAGTTTAACACTTTTGATTTTAAGTAAGCTACATTTTTTTCAGTAGTTGCTCTTGAAACAAAACGCCATGAAAACAATATTGCTCGAAATAACGTGCAGGTCTCCCAAAACCCTTAGATTCGCTGAAGATTTAAAATCTAGTTTTATTTCGCTAGAGAAGTACCTCCTGTTTCTGCACTAAGTAATTATTTACTACTCTTGATGTTGAATACAAGTTAGCAACCACAATTAACATTTGCGTGTATTTTTTTCGTTGTAAAAATATTTTGAGATAACTGAGAATACCATATCAATCCAAAAGTCTCAACCTAGTTTACATACATCAATCAAAAGTTTCTCCAAACAGATATGGTACAAATATCCCGACTAAGGAAAACCAGTTTAATTCCCCCTCTTAACCAAGTGAATACTACCTTCACCTACCAACACCAATGTGTTTGCTAAATCACATTTACTCCGAAATTATTTCTCTGAAACCAGTTCACCGAGTCGGAACTGGAATGAAAGAATAAAAACCGCGGCTATTAACTAAATTTTGATTATGGTATTTATAACACCAAGTGTGTCATTAAATATAATTAAAAGCAATGTCAATCTGCATATTTAAGTAAAACATCTGAAACAGATTTACTTGAAAATTGTATCGCTATGCTAACTTAACGACAAGCATCCGGCGCAAAGACTTTCCCATGTACAGTGGGACGTCGATTACCCGAACTAATTGGTATACATATGATTTTCTACAATTCGGATAACCGAACATAAAAATAGCATGTGTACATAAAATGCTGTGTGTATAAAGTTTCTTTAAGAGAACGTACCATTAAAATACTGCCCTGCACATTCAAAATCCTGAAAAAATTTCTTTAAACTGAAAATGAAACAGTTCATGGTTACTCAGTAAACTGGCCGTACTGCTTGTCTATGTAGGCTACCGTTGCACTAAAAGGCGGTGGGTTTTCTGTCAACAATGAACATTCCGAGTGAGTGTCAGCTTTTTAGCATTTACGATCGGTTGTTTGACTACGTACCGTTAGTTCTCTTGCACTTAAAGGTAGTGAAAGGTGTTTTTTCTGCTAATAATAAACATTCTGAGCTCTTAAGCATTTATTGTACGATTTTTCAAAGTTCACTGGAGATAGAAGATTGACTACAGTACAGAATCTCATTAATATTTTATCACTGTCAATCATATCGTGGATAATTCTAAATATTCAGCATTACAAAAGGAAATGAATACGTATAGTAAACGGTACCTAATTTTGAAAAAAATAGTATTCAGATAAAATATGAGTTCGAATATTTGACCTTGAGATAATCGACGTCCCACTGTAAAATGCATAGCAATTACCAAGCTGCTCATCCCGAAGCAAAGCAATTCAGTCGTTGGGTCGCAAACGTGCCAATCTCCGTCACAGGGCCCTGCCTGTCGCTTCCAGCTCTTCTGGCGACGTCCGAGGATATCGCATTCCGGCTGACACCTCGCGAGCGGCCATTTTGGTGACGGCCGATCGCGGCCGGTCGTTATCCCTTATTCGGGGACATTTACATATTTATTAATTATTTCAATTTACATATATTAGTCGGCGGGCATGCCATGACGGTAGCCCGACTTTTCGTGTGATCGCCGCTATTACGTAGTGTTCGGTCAAGTTAGTGGGGAATAGATGGGAAAAATTCCCGGTTCCAAAGACACCGTTGGTCATTTGAATTTTAATAAAAACATTACTAATACAGATTTTGGGGAAATGTTGGAGAAATTTCGAGTTTCATTTTCTTATCAATTCGTTAATGTTTTTTTAATTATCTGTTGTTTTTAAATTTCTAAATCATTTTAGTGAAAAATCGGATAAAATTTTGTGTTGGTTTGTTGTAGCGTGTTCTGATAAGTACTGCACTACTTGAAAAGTCCATTACATTAATACTTTAAAAATATAATGCAAAACTCTCAGCATTCTAATGCATCTGTTAATGTTTTCAATAACGTGTGTAATGATTTCCCAAGTGTGATAAAAGCATCCGTTTATTTTGTTTTCACACATAGAAGTTTCTAATTGTTCTCATGTGTTTCAGTAAAAGTTTACCGATTTATGTGTGCATAAGAATGGTATTAAAATATAAAAACCGAAAAATGACATTTAACGAAAAACTATGCAAAATAAAAAGCCGCTACATTCTGATGTGCAACTTGGCCACGGTTCAGCTGTATACATTTGATACAATACCTGCCTATCAGAGTACTCCCTCTCTGACTAATACATTCCCTCAATCTCCTTAATTCTCTTCCTTACTCACTGACTCTCTTTAACTCTCTTTGTGACTCACTGATTCTCTTTGGCTCACAGGCTCCTCTTGGGATCCCTTTATGTCTCATTTTAATCTCCTTCTGACTCACTATCTCTGACCTTTCTCTCCCTCTCTCTCCCTCTGATTCTCTATCTCCCTTTATCTCTAACTCCCTCCCTCTGACTATCTCTCTCCCTCTAACTCTCTCCCTCTCTCTTTCTGACTCTCTATCTCTCTCCTGTCTGTCTGTCTCTCTCTCTCTCTCTCTGCTTCTCTCTCTCTCTCTCTCTTAATCTTTCCCTCTGACTCTTTCTCCAACTCTTTCCCTCCAACTCTCTCTCTTTCTTTCTTTCTTTCTCTCTCTCTCTCTCTCCCTCCCTCTTTTGACTCCCTTTGACTATCCCTATTTGATTCACACTCTTTAACTCTCCCTCCTTCTCTCTCTCTGCCAATTTGACTCACTCTCTTTGACTCTCTCCCTCACTGCCTCTTTCTTTGAGTCTCTCCTCCTCGGTCTTTATTTCCCTCTCTTTGACTCTCCCTCTCTCCTCACTGTCTCCATTTTTGGCGTCATCGCATTCACACGGCCCCGCCTGCAGCTACCCCCTCCCCCTCTCCTGCCCCCTCCCTGCACCCGAGGCGTCAGCCGCCGCAAGACGTCTAAATTTATGAAAGGCGAGCGGCGCCTCTCGTAAAAAACTCGCCGTATTTAATAAGAATCATCCTCAAACTCGTTTTTTATCAAACTGGGAGATCTTCGCATTTAAACCCTCTAAAATATGTGGCGCTTTATCAGACTATCACGCGTGCAGAGCAGCCCAGGAGAAGGCAAACCGGAGCCTCTTTTTGTTGTTATTAATTTTTATTCCGAGCAAGAGCCGCACCCTGGAAGTTTACTACCGCGGATGGGATGAGGGACTTGTTATTGTGCCGGGATATGACGGCTTATTGAGGCGGGAATAGGTCGCTTCATTAAGGTGTGGCAGTGCATCGCTACGTGAACCAGATGGTACTTATTTATTTAATGTCAAAAATAGTTAAAAACTGTGTGACGTACTAAAGTGAAGGGCAATATGTGTGTTGTTCCTAGAGTTCTGCTTTAACTCACGACATATTAAGTTATGAATACATGTAAGTTTTTTTGGCAAGAATTGTTATGAAAATATTCTCTCAGTGTAATAAAAAAATATTTTAAAATGCAAATCAGCTACGGATGTAGACTATAACGCTTAGTACTATTCGTAAAGCAATTGACTTACCGCAGCGATAAAATGGAAAAAGATTATTCGAATATCTACGTTCCCGAAAGACTTCAAGAAAACGTGCCCTGATAGTGATATTATAGTCATGCCAGGAAGCAAAACAAGAGGCCATCTTAGTATTTGCACAATAGATCAGCCAAACTGGTCGAAAAAACTGGTCGATTTGTAACTACAGAACTATGGCTACATCAGCGGTACAAACATTCTCGTTTTATTTGCAACGGACACGTAATATTATAATACTGACAATCGTATCTTAACTTTTCAACCGTCTCATAAAACCATCGCCCAAACCATTCGACAAAAGAAGTGCGAGAGGTACGAATTTGCATTTTTGAAGATTTGAAAATAAATGCAGTTTTCAGAATATAATGAAACTTAGATGAACTTTTAATAACGGCATTTGCTCTTCACTAAGAAATAATTAAAGAATAGTAATTTGCATTACATAACAAGAAAGTTGATTTTTCCACGTCTAGACGAGAGAGTATCCTGATGAGGCGTACAAACCGAATCTATGAATTCCGTCATGGAAAGACACTTTTCCGTGTGAATGTTTCATTCAAGATCTCAATTTTATGACAATTTGTCAGTGTGATAGACAAATTTCATTGACGATCACGAGAATTTAGCACGTATTTTTCCCTTCAGCGGATGGTAATTATTTTGTTTTCTAATTATTGCATATCCAGTTCAAGTTCGTAAAGTACTTTCAGAAAGTTTCCAGACTGGCGATGAAAAAAATTGAACTTTCAAGACTGAATACTGCGCATGTATGCATCACTTTCTAGAGGGTCTGGAATAAGAAAATTCCTCTAGGAAATCGTGAGAAGCGAGTTCAGAAAGCGCATTAGCATACGAATGACATGTTGACAGCCAAGGGACGAGTTCAGTACGGTATGTTGAAGTGAGTACGCCAAGGTAACTTTCGTGATACTTTCGTACATCACTTTTAGTACGAATTCATGAAAACATTACTCTGGACATCATCCTCAATTCGTTAGGCAGCAACTACTCTGATTCAAGTCGTCCTAGTGTTTTGTTTACTTGGCAATATTCAGTTTTTAAATGCCCATGACTTCGTCATGTGCGAACGGCGAAGTCTATTCAGCAAATTTATCGTATTTTTTCGTTTAATGTCATGTGCCAAAGTGTCGTGAAATAATATACATGTATTGTATGTGAATTTTTTGTAGGGATCTGTTAATATTGTCACTTGATGAATATGATTACTACATCGAGTGTTATAGATACAGTGATCGAGTGTTATAGACATCGGTATTAGCTGAAAATATGTTCCCACCCTTGAGAAATCATTTTTGACAGAAAACATTTGTAAATCAATGAGTAAGATAATGGTAGAATTCCTAGCTTAATAAAGTAAGGCTTACAATAATCACGTGGGTGGTATTTACTTATTATTCGTACAATTCTTTGTACGATGATTCCCCAGAATACTATGCCATATCTCAGGCGGAAATGAACATTCGCGAAATTTACCCAACCAGCAGTATGGAGGCTGACTGATTTTGAAATGTGAATCCTGCCACTTCGCTTCAGAAGCGAAGAGGAATGAGGGCAAAATATAACAATTACTAAATGAAACCCGATGTTGATAACATAGCTCTCATGGTGGTCGCAATTGAAAACAAAATGGCGATGAGCTTTCTTTAGGAAGTGCACAACTTTTGGTTGCATCTCGTGCAATCAGGGCCAACATCCAACAACAACATCCAACATTGTTTTGTGCAGAACAAAATAAGGTGCTAAATATGTAAACTGAAAACATTCAGAAAATATTCATTTTATCCATAAAATTATATTTGAATTCAAGTATTAAATAAAACTCTTTGAAAATGTATTCCATTTCGACCATATTTTCCCTTCATGCCAATTGTATTGTTCTTTGAATTATCAATGATTGATTGATCGGTGACTCCGGCGCGTCGACTGCTAGGATCATTCGTCCAGTAAGTGTAGTGCATGTTTTATCGCGGGAGATGGCAGTGATATTCGCCCGCAGGATGGCGAGATCCTGCGGCGACCTACTTCGGCTTGCGAAACTTTTCGCCAACCAGGTATCTCTACCAGCAGGGCACTGCCCAATACCGGACAAGCTTTAAGCTCCGGGCTGACCTTCCGACACGGACAATAGTGTAGTGCATGTTAGTGTGTGTGTGTGTGTAAGTGTAGGGAGAGGGCAGCAAAGGGGGAAGGAAAGATCGCGCGCAGTCCGTAGCCCGTTTGTTAGGGTACTGCTCCAGCATTCGCCTTGCGTTGATCGAAGAAACCACGGAAAACTACCGATCAGAGCAGCCGGCCGCTAGATTTGTCATTTAGACTGCACCTGAATCCTACCTATCTATCCAGCTAGTGTCGAAAAAGTAACACGACCCCTAGGTCCTCCCTTTCAGAGGCACTGCAGTGAGAGCAGTTGATTTGGTAATTCAAACCTTGTCGGATATTCCTGAACTCATTTGCTTATTCGTGATCCTCCACGTAATTGGTCCATCATTTAAATTAGGACCTTAAAAACTAAAATTTTTAGGCAAAAGAAACGTTCTTCGCATTGCAATCGACAGGATGAGATATTCTTGGACATTCTATTAAATTTTTGCTGGTTTACACTTATCGATGCTACTATTGACACCTCGATTTCAACCCTTGGCGATGGTGGTCGTCTTTGTGACGTCACGCGTAGAAGGCTTAGATAGGGAAAGAGCGGAAATTAACATGCAAGAGTTCTCGCACGGGTACGCTTATGTGTATGTGGTGTGTATATATATATATATATATATATATATATATATATATATATATATATATATATATATATATATATATAATTATTGTTTTCTTCAGTATACTGCATTACGTTGCTCTTTTCTATTGTTGCTTTTCTACACCTCTTCCTCTTGCTGCAGTTGCAGGTGTTCAGCCAGTTTAAAAAATCAATATGGAGAATTGATAGATCCAATTTGAAATCAACTCACTAAAGTAAGAATATTTATGACATTAATATTATTAATAAAGATGTCACAATGTTTTGTTATTTTGAAACTCAACTTTAGGAACATCAAATGAAAAAAATAGCCTTATTCATTTCAGTAACATTAAATATCAATTAAATATATCAACCATGTAGGAAAATGCAGTGCAGTAAGTAGGTAAATACAGATATTAAGGTAAGAGTAACTCATATTTGATCTCACAACATGGAAATTCAATGTGTTTCTAGGATGATTAATTATCAGACAATCGATTTGGTTTTATGCAAGACGAGTTTCACAAATAATCTTCGAAAATGAATTGTCCTAAAAATTCAGCAGTGTAGGATACATAAATACTTTTTGTAAGTGAAAAGATTTGCAAAAACCAGAGAGAAACATTTGTTTGGCCCATCAACATGTGTAATAAAATGTCTTCTAACCTACTCCTAATGTAAATAAAATGAATATTAAACTCTCCCCCTGTAATATTCTTTAGGCAGTAACCATTCACGTTATTGTAAATAAACCATTCTTTTGCATTAGGTTCCAATTACTAATACTTCCGTTTATGAAATTATAACAAAAAACTCAAAGTACAAACCAGTTCTGTAAATACAATGTTTTTGCACTATCGTTCACAACTTATAATAGAAGCGATAAATTGTTACAATAATAATATATGAAAATTAGATGCAAAGCAACGAAGAATGAAGCCAAACATAATTTGAACAGATGTCTCTTAAAGTTGCAAACGTCGGAACATATCATTCTTAGTGGCGAACTAAAATACAGTTTATTTGAAGGAACTATTCAAGGACTTTCGTTAAGGATGCGTTTTTTTACTCATCTTTGAAGGTTTTGCATATTATCTCATCTCGATCAGGTTTTTGTCCAGTTTCCTTGATCCTTTGAGCAAATGCTGAGATGGCCCCTTGTTTTGCTTCTGGACGTAAATGTAGCTTCACTATGCGCACGTGTTGTGAAACTCTCCTTTTGCTTGTAACGGTAAGAGTAGAGGTAAGGGCGAGTTGATATTTTGCTAGCAATGCAGAAAAGTCATACTTGAAATTCGTGTACCGATGCAAATACGTGTTCTATAACTCAAACAAAAATTACTATTTTTCAAAAATTGTTAATCTTGCGATTTTTAAAATTTATTTTTATTTATTTATGTCAATCTTTTACTCATCTTTCAACTATTCATAGTTAAAATGACGGGAAGAGATTCTGGCACTCAAGAAAACGTGCGCAGATAATCTTTTCCCCTTACAGTTTTTACTGTTTTTTTTTTTTTTTTTTTTTTTTTGACTGAATAAATCTAATCTAATCTATTAGTCTAGTCTTATTAACAACTGCAATTCTTGCTTAGAAACTCAACTTTCTCTTCTCAAAGAAGCTTTCCTTCTCAATTTCTCTTCTCAAAGAAACGTCTGAAGGTGAATAATATAACTCGGTTTATGCTCTTTATCTATACACTGTGAATATTTCTTTACTATCTTTTTAACATACCATTTAAAAATGTTATCAATAGTATTTCCGCCATAGTGAGACTGAATTATCGGAGTGAATCAAGACTTTCTTCACTTTATTAGGACAGGATTCGATAAACGTTAAAAACTGTTTCCAATTTCCCAAGTGTATATCGTAGGTATTTTACTTGTCGGTACCCTACTTGGCGACTTCCCGCATTCCAAACTAGAGGTATCGATATTATTAGCAGAATTGTTTTACTACGTGAGTTAACTGCTGATTACACAGTTTTTAAAGTCTATGAATGAAAATTTACAAAATTCCAACAGCACGACAGTTTACTCTTTCTGCTCAAGACACCTGCCAGTTACGATAATTTCACAATTACTTCAAATTAAGGCGAAATATCATACTTTGTGAACTAGGTTTAATCATACGACACTTACCCTCAATTAACGGCTAAAAATATTTTAACAACCTAAAATAGACAACGCGTAAATCGCCGCACCGCTTTAACCAATCACCGGAGTAGTACGTACCACAAACCTGAACGAACCTCTAGAAAACGACGCATAAAAAACAAACAAAACGAGAGTCTCGTTTACAAGGAACTCCCAAGTCGCGAATCAGTCACCTCGACAAAATGGCGCACTATACGGCCGTTACCATTACAGCAGCTGCACCAGAACGGCTCTTTGTAATAAAGACACTGATTTTCTTCGAATCCCGCACTGAGGGATCATATAACATGATCAAACCACCACACAAAAACAGACCCTCCACTGCCGAGTAATGAGGAAGATGATAATACCTCTACTATTAAAATATGTTGATTCGATTAAAGTTCGCCATCACTGGTTTAATTGTAGTGTCAGCAACCCTGAAAGAGGCGATATTAAGAGACCTCTACAATTAAAGAACATCACAATCTATTAGAACAGGTATGCGTATACGTCGGCCGTTATCTTTTAGTGTTTGGTGAATGGCCCTGATTAAAAAGGCATTTTCGTAATGGAGATGTCAGGGTTTAGCATATTCTTGCGTGGATAAATGAGGAACTGACTGAATGGGCTAGATTGCTTTCTTTTTGCCGGAAGATATGTGTCGTTTCTGGTGATTGGTGGAATGGTGGCTCTATTAGTTGGGTCGTGTGTTGGGAAATACTTGATCCGTGAGTGGCATATCACAAATTTTATTCGCTAATCCTCATGACACGATATTTATGCTCAAAAATAGCGTTCATAATTATTTTACATGTATGCATGTAATTACATGTTTTGCATGTACTAATAATAAAACAAGCTTATAATTCTTAAAATGTAATGTCCTTTCGCCACTGATTTAACTTCTCGTGTATTAATTGATTATAACCATTTAATCAATTATTGATAATCAACAGATTTGGAATTGGCAAATACCATTAAAAACTCAGTATTTAAAACACTGGTTTCTATTCAACTTTGTAATTCACTTATTGTATTTTTTTCATAATAAACTCTAAATTGCTTTTTGAAAACAAAAGCAGAATGCACTAAGATAGCAACCAATGTTTATACACTACATATTGTGGCATCATTGACTCAGGACAGATGAAAAGTCTGCTGTCATCTAAAAGACCAATAACCAAAATTATAAAATTAAATTTTAAAATTAATTTTTTTAAATTTGTAGTAATTTACCAAACTAACGGATAAAGAAGGGTATTACTGTATTAGTGGTATGTTCAAGAATAAGAACGACCATAGGAGCGATTTTTGTTATTTACGAGTATAATTATACGTCTTTACGTGTAATGTTCAATATTTCTTTCGTTTCTGTTTAAAATTAATTATAATATTAAAACTCAAAAAATATGTAATGATTGCAGCAGCTATTTTTCGTAATGAATTGTCTTTGTCCTTGAAAGAAAATCATTTCCAGGTAAATATATACATTTTTTGCTCAATACCACTAATTACACAAATTAAAAACTATCCTCTGTATCAAAAACTAAAACCTTGTTTCTATAACAGTGACATTGTCGCATTACATAATCTTTACTTTACAAATTTTAAAAGACTGTATGATCATAACAAGTATCGTGGGCCTTTCTTAGTCCCTAACCAGATTCTCGACTAGTTTGAATCCAGTGTCCTTTCATCTATTGAGCAAATGCAGACGTGTCCCTTTGCTTGGCTTCCGAGCAATGTGGCTTTTCTGTCTATGTCAGTCACGTACAACTGTGACTCATTTTAAAACGAAATAAACATAACCATTAAACCGTAATGTCAAACATTTCACCATTCATTAAACCATAATTTCTCCAATAAGACTTAAATTTTCACGAATATACGGAAGACCCACAAAGAAAACTAAACAGAACTACCAGAGCCGTGGTTATACGCCCTGTTTTCCATCAGCAAAATCGACTTCGGTGTCTCAGGGCATTGGCTCAGGGCATCAACTGATGTCACTGCTATGCCTCTGACCGGCAGGTCCTAGGGTTACACTCCCCACGGTGGCAGCATTTTCAATTCTAGCTACATTGAATCCAGCAGCTGTCTGGAGGAGCATTCTCCCAGCCGGGTACTCTAATTAGTAGTTTTCTGTGGTTTCTCCGTCCAAAACTACACGAATGCCGGAGCAGTTCACTATCAAACGGGCCACGGAGAGCGCCCGATTTTCCCTTCCTCTTCCTTGATCTGTCCTCGCCCCTTACTTACACACACTTTCATCAACATGCACTTCACTATCAAGCATGCCGGGAGACTAGTCGGGATCTTAGAGCTCGTCCAGTCCGAGGCGATGCCCCGATGGTGAGAGATACCTGGTGGGGAAAACCTCCTGTAGCAGACGGTTGATCTGCGCCGGATCTCGCCATCCGGCAGGGGAATATCAGTGTCACCTCCGCGATAACACTTACTGGACTAACGACCTCAGCAGTTGATGCCCCCGGAAACAATAATCATTCAATCAATCAATCAATCAACAAATCGAGCAAGAAACAGCAGTTGATGCACCCAGAAACAATAATCATTCAATCAATCAATCAACCAACCAGCAAGAAAGAGCAGGCGGGATCTCTCACTCATGGAAGGGCGCGGGGCGACTTCTTCAGGTCGAGCGAGCGACACGAACTGGCGGCTACCGGTTCTGAAATCGCCTGCGCCAAGGCTGGGGAAGACGCGATTTATCGCCCGCGCGCTCACAGACATAATTGCCGACCAATGACAAAGCCCCCCCCTTCCCGCCCCCTGCGGCCGCAGGCGTCCGCGCTGCCGCTGGCAGGCGACTTGCAGGCGTCGGGGTGTCATCGCTGCCACCGATACACGACTCCCCTCTTCGCAGCTTCTGACTCAGCCACTCCAACCGCCGTCTCTGCCTCCATGGTTGCTTCCATCACCACCGATTTCGCCTCCCTATTCTCGTCTGGCTTCGCCACTGCCTCCACCACTGCAGCCCGTCGTTCCGTCCAGCGCCACCGCCACCACCTTCGCCTCCATCTCCGACTGCGTCGTCGCCCCGTCTCCGCCACTGTCTTCGCCATCACCAACGACAGTCGCCATTATCTCGCATCTGAGTCCGCCACCACCTTCGTCTCCATCTTCGACTTCGCCTCTCTCCCCGCCACTACGATATCTTGGTTTCCGTCACCGACATCTTCGCCTTCTACTCGCCTCTGACTCCACCAACGCCGTCACCAATACCTTCGTCTCCATCACCGAATTCACCTTTGCCTCCACCATTTCTTTGATCTTCGCTTCCAGCAACGACATTTCCGCCTTAGCCAACGCCGTCACCACCACCTACGCCTCCATCTCCGTCTTCGCCTTTATCTTCGCTACTGCCTTAATCTTCGCTTCTACTAACGACATTTTCGCCTTCGTCTCGCCATCACCTTCGCCAACGCCGTCGCCTCCAACTCTGTCTTCACCTTTGTCTCCGCCACTGCTATTATCTTCGCTTCCAACCAACGACATCTTCCCCTTCGCCTCACATCTGACCCCGCCACTGCTAGCATGTCCGTCTCCATCTTCATGTCCGTCCCCGCCTCTCCTTGGCGTCACGTCTTCTATCTTCACCACAGCCATTCATTTTATTTTACCCTCCCCTTTCCGAAGGATGTTCTCGATTCCGCCTCCGCCAACACTCTGCTAAAGAGCAGAGTCACTTCAACCCCCTACGCCTACGCCTTCGCCCCCACATCCGCTTCCGCCACATTCTACATCATATTCTCTCCCATTTCACCTGGCTCCGCCTTCGCCACCCCTATCGCCTCCGCCTCTTGCATCTTCACTTCCTCCTCCGTTCTCCGGCTGCGACCATCCGCCTCTTACCAGCTCCACCTTCTCCTCCACCTCCTTTTGCAACTTGGACTCCCTCTCCATCTCCGCTTGCGTCTCCGCCCCCATCTATGCCTCTACCTCCATCTCAATTTTCATCTCTTCGGCTTGACCCTTCGCCTCCATCTCCTTCTCATCTTCACCTCCAACTTCTCCTCCATCTTCGCCTCTGTAGCTCTATCCACGACCGCCGCCATCACCGCCATCGCCATTACCACCACCAAGGCCGCTACCGCCGCCGTCTTCGCCGCGATGTCAACCGAGAGCGACGTCGTGGGAACCCGTGCGCCTGCGCTGTGGACGCGCTGCCAGGGGTGCACATAGGGTTGCCACCTCTGCGGTTTCAGACCGGAGACTCCGGTTTTTGAGCTTCATCTCCGGACTCCGGTTTTTGAAAAATTATCTCCGTTTTTTTTCAATTTTAATACATTTTCAAATTTTTTACAAAATAAATAGATTTTTCAACTTAAAATTTAAAGCTTTTTTCTATTTCATCAGAAATCTGTCCTTTCCTTCTTCATTAGAAAGAATCCGCTGTCTCTTTCTTTCTACGCATATCAGACAGAGACAGCATCTAGCGATTATGCGAGAATCGCATCGCGCAACAGTTTCAAGAATAATCCCCCGGGAATGCTATTCGATATCTTCATTTTGAACAAGATCGAATTTTCGTTCGTTTATTCTTAGAAAATTATTTCTTGGAAACATTAAGATAAAGGTACATTTGTCATTCGTAGGAACTGCACGTCATGTATTACTTGTGCGAAAACTAAGAAAACGGTTTTGAATGATTGAAAACAGATATATATATATATATATATATATATATATATATATATATATATATATATATATATGTGTACATTACACATTTCGTATCAAAGGCTGCAACGAAAAGTATAGCTGGAAAAAGTAGAATGTTAGCAAAGTGTAACACTATTTTGAATAAATGTTAATTATTTATAGATCACTAGAAACCAAAGATATGTAAATATATTTTAAAGAAATAAATAAAAGTCTGCGTCAATTTCTTTTTAGATTTCAGTAATTACCCCCCCCCCGGTCGCAGCGGTCTCCGGTTTTCTGGAATTGGCAAGGTGGCCACCCTAGGTGCACAAGAAGCCCTGTGGGGCCGGCTGGGACAACACTCGACGGAGGGACACCCCTGGGCACTCCTCCCGCTCGGAGCAAGTCGCAGGAACCGCCCACCAAAGCATTGCTCAGCCAGCACAGAAGTCGATACCTGCAGAAAGGTATTAACCGGATTAAGATAATTCGTTCGAAGTCGATACTAATTCGTTCAATATTCAAATTTCAACAAGTTTACTTAATATTATTCTTACAATTTTGTTTTTAATTATTTATCTTTTAGAAAAAACATAAAAGGAAAAAGCTTCGAAAATTAATAAAACAAAATCTAATTTTAAGAAACTAAATAAGAAATTAATAATTTTTTTATTCTATTGATCTGTCCGGTGCAAATTATAAGATAAAAGGTTGAAAGTTTTGAGAAACTATAGAGACTTTACCGGGCTATAAATTGTGGTAGTTGGTTCTTTTTATAATTTGCGTCAGAACATGAGATACACTTAAAAGACTAAGGAATAAAGTTTTTTTTTCTATTTTACCCGCCTTTTTTATTTATTGATTGTAAAGGACAAAATATGATATAAACGCCTGAAAAACTCTAAACATCTTCATTATCTATAGTAAAGCGCAACAATAATTAAAATCAATATTCGTCCGCGTACTGCTGGTAAAAATTACACTTATATAAGAAGCTAATCAAAACTTTTTTTTTCATTTGTATGAAGTACTCCGAGTAAAATGATTTAAACCAGACCAAAAACTTATATTTTTTTACACTTCAACTACGATTTTTAACATAAAAACTGTTTATTCTTGGGGCCTCTTTTGCCTATTTTATTCTGCTACCCCTTTTATCGTCAAATCAAAAAAGTGTGTGGTGAGACAATAATGAACGAGGGGAAGTAGTAAGTCCAACAATAGACGAACGAATGCGCCGTTACTCATCTTTAGGGGGCGAACTTTGATGACATAACATCGCCAAAAATGATCAATAAAATGCTTTTAAAATGTTTTAAAAATGACCTCAAAGCAAAGAAAATGACAAAAAAATGTAATCAAAACCCGTTCGGATGAACAACTCAAGCTGTTGGATACGTTATTGATGTAATCAGTACTTCTATCCAGCTTTTCAGCTAAACTCAGCTTTCAAACTCTGGGTTTTGTCTGTGCTTAACCAGAAAATATCTTGTATTAGTAATTTTCCGGAATTAGTAAATTTGCGGAATCGCCAGTGGCGCTAACAGGCGTCACAGGGACCTTAGATTACGTACACACAGTGGTTGACATTACAACTTCTGAGCGAAGAAATCGAATAGTCTACCTGATATAGATACTCAGGATTTCTGTAGAGGATATTTGTTGCATCTCATAAATATTACTTTACAAGCACATTAAAATTATATTAAATTCGATGAAATCAGCGAAATTTGTATTAAAAATGACTTTAAAATGTTTTAAAAAATTACTTATTAGTCGAAATTAACGAAAAATGCACAAAAATGACGTATAAAAATGGGTCCCAGTCTCATAACAAAATAAATTTCTATCCTAAAAGCATTTTTCGAATGTGTAAACAAAAAAAATGACGTTTCATTACAATCTGCCCCCTACTCATCACAGATGACTCGAAGAATACAGTGAAAGATAAAATCTTAGCATACACACGCCCAATCCTCGACCAATTGCTCATGTCTTTGCCACAGGTTTCTCGTTCTTTGCTTGATGAAACTGAGGCAGAACATTTAGGCCCCAACAAAATTTGTGCGCGATGGGTTCTCTAGAATCTGATTGACCAGCATAAAGCAGACAGAAGGGGTACAACACTAACATTTTTGATTCGATATTACCTTTCTTAATGAGGTCATCATTGGTGATGAAACCCGGGTTTCTCCTCTCACGCCAAAGACCAAGTGGCGAGCACTCGAGAGGGCATCATTCGTTGTCATCCAGAAAATCGCGAAACATTTAAACAGATTCTGTCAACGAGTAAAATCAACGCGAATTTTTTTGGGGGGATCGCAAGGGTGTTCTCTTGGTAGATTTCAGGCCGAAACACACAACGATCAATTCAAATGTTATCGCGAGATATTCAAAATGGAGCACGTGAAATGTTTTGTCGGGGTGTCTTGCTGCTTTACGACAATGCCAGCCCTCCAACAGTTGCAACAACCAGACAATTGCTGGGTCAATTCGGATAGGAAGTTTTCCGCCATCCAGCTTAGAGTCCGAACCTCGCTGCTGGTGATGTTCTTCGCTTTACAAAGCTGAAAGAGTGTCTGGGTGGAAACAAGTGGTGACGAGTTAAAGACAGCCGTGAATAACTGGCTCAATACCCGAGTGAAGCCGCTTTAATCGCTTCAACCCGATCGAAGCCGTGGATTTTTAAGGGCGAAAAAATCCTTCGTACGCCTTCCTACGGAGGGGAAGTAAAGCCGGCTGTCCCATGTTAGTAGATTTATTTGCATGTAAAAGATCCTCAAGCCTACATGACATCTCTGAGCTAAATACAAAATTGCCTGTTTCTCGCCCAAGAAATGCCTCTTTTCTCTGCTAGTTGGTGAAAAGAGCGTAGCGAAATTTGCGTGGTCACACGGAAGAACAGACATCATGCCCTGAGTCTCGCCGCGTAAAATAAGGCATTAATTCAATTCAATACGCTGTCGGTTGAGGAGTACAACACGGGTATACTGAAGCTCGTACACAAATAAAACAAATGAGTGAATAAATTTAGTGATTGTGTGAATTACGTAACCTTCACGTACGAGTAATACATTTTTAATGAAATATTTTTTACTGGTCCGTGATGGATTCTTATTTTCTTTCCGCACGGAGCTCGATATACACTGCATAACGTTCGTAGATCGAAAGTTTCGTGGTTGCGAGGGAAATATAAAACCAGTTGAATAATGCTACATGTTCTCATATAGAGGGAATTGTGAAAGGGAATTATGAGATGGATAAGACCAACCGAGCCAAGTTAACACTATGTACCACGGGTGTAAACTAGTTCTTATGATCTCGGCCAAAAAAGTCCTCGGACTTTTTATTGCCGCTCGATCATTAGAACCCTTATAACGTCCTTGGTGCGTAAAGAACTAGTTTAATTATTACTACATACTGGCGTGGTTTTTAGGATGACCCTCGTAAATTAAGAAATAAAAAGCTTTGGGAGGTCTATGACCTCCTTGGACAGGTAACGTGAATCTGCTGTGAAGACCCATTGAAAATTGAAGCCATTGAAAGTAGATTTTATTTCATCGAAGCGAATATTTTGTTAACATCCTAGTAAAATCGCTCATTTCTTTTTTTATTTATTTAAAATTCAACTAGTATATCGCTTAGGATAGAGATCACAGATTTATGAAACCTGCACAGAATTCACTTCTCCCCGTAGCACGTCACTCACAGATTTTTAGTTTTTTTACGTACAATAAATTAAAAAAATAAATAGAACCATGTACTCACTGTTGAAAAGGCAATGATTACACGACGAACAATTGCATCTCATGAATTCGCCAGAATGGGGATCACAGTATACTTGCAAGGCAATAACGCATGAACTCCGCTTTGTAACCCATCGACTTCTCTTTCATGGCCCATCTCACTTCGGCTCACGACAACAGTTGTTGACACTGCAGCATCTCGTACCCAGAGGTTCTAGGGTTCAGGTACCATCGGCAGTGGAATTGCATATCTAACTATACAGCTGAATCGAATTCAGCCTTTTAATGGAGACATTCTAACGGCCGGCTACTCTGATTGCAATTTTCCTAATTCCTAGTTTTCCTAATCAATATTAGGGGAATGACTGAGCACAAACCATAAAAGCAAGAGCCACGAATTGAGCACGATCCTACCTTCCTGTTTCTTGTCCCTCGTCACTCTTTCCTTACGTAAGCTCTACCTTATCCCATATGATGGCATATCACACAAGTGATGTATCCTGTCCTCAAAGAGGCGGTGTCCCTATAGGGGAGATACCTTGTGTGGGAATTCCAAAAGAGTCCACGTGTAGGTCGGTATAACCAACACTACACTCTCTCTGTCAAATAATCATAGTTGACGTGAGCGGAGAAGAAAAACCTCACAACCAGAGGAGACTCGGGGTACTAACTGACCTCACTGCATGGCCTCTTACCGGGAAGTCCACGGGTTTGAGTCCTGATAAGGAAAGTCTTTTTTGACATTAGCTAGATAGACAAGTGATATTCAGCTGCTCTCTGGAGGAGAAATCTTGCGTACGGCTGCTTTGATCGGAAGTTTTCTGTGGTGTCTCATATCAACGCTAGGCAACGCCGAAACACTTTCCTAACAAATGGGCCACGGACCGTGCGCGATATTTTCTTCCTCTTCCTTGTCCTTTCCTTACCCGCTAGTTACAGACACGTAGCTGGCGGTCCTACTGGAGCCTAAATTTCGACCATCCGACGTCGGACGTTTTCGCCCAATGAGCCGAACGCGTTCAAACATAAATGGTCTTAGTAAATCCAAACGACCTTCTCTGACGGCGTCAAAAACCTTCGGCTGCTGGGTGTAGATCTGTTTTGTTTGGTTTTGTGCGACCGAAATTTTGGCCATAATCGACTCGACTGTGACCGCAGCCTAATACTTACACGCAGTAACCATCACAAATGTCGGGAGACCAGTCAAGAGATTAGCGCTTGTCCCTGCTGAGTGGTGGTGGGAGACACCTAGTTGAGGGGAAACTTCACAAGTTGACGAGCATGTCGTCATTGGATCTCGCCATCCAGCGGGAAAAGATCACCACCACTTCCGAGTTGATAACAAGCAATACACTTACGGGACTAATGATCTTATTAGTTGACACGCCCGGACTCACTAATAATCAATCAATGAATCTCGCAACGCATTCCTCGGTGTATTTGTCAGTGTCTGACGGGTGCCCGTGACAGGCCAACAGCACCAACGGTTACCTCATGCTATACACTATACTGCATGTCAGGAGCCCAGTCGCGAGATTAGAGCTTGTCCTGCTGGAAGGAGATATCTTGTTGAGAGAAAATCTCGCAACCCGACGTGTACGTCGTTCCGAGATATTGTCATGCAGCGGGGGAAGAACAGCGGCCCCTCTAGTGAAAAATGCGCTACACATAGTTACTTAATGCCTGATGCCTTAATGGCGATACTAAAACTATCAGAACAGTTCTTTCACGCAAAATTCTCCACGCAGTCTGACCACGCAAAATTCTCCTTTCATCCCATCCAGCGGTATCATCTCGGTCGATGAAGCAGGCGATTTGAATTTAGGGTAGAAGCTTCTTTAGGCTTGACGATATTTTACATGCTATAAACCTACTACAAGGGACAGCCGGCTTTACTTGCCTTCCGAAAGAAAGCGTATGAACCCTTTTTTCGCCCTTAAAAAACCCACGGTTTCCATCGAGTTTTAACCCGCAAACTTGGCCAGATACGTTATCGGTATACCACCGAACCCGCAAACACTTACGCGCTCGGAAACAAAAAATAATAAAAGAAAGTACTCGCATACTTGTGTCCGCCCCTGCGTCAAGTGCCATCTGTCGGCCGTGTAGAACCAGCAGACGAGTGTACTCGCTGACGCAGAGACAATACTCCCGGGGCGTCTTTTTTGCTCGCGTGCACTGGTTGGAGTGCGTCACGCAGTTTGCGCTTCAGCTGTTTCTTGCGCCTGCGCGGCGCGCGCGAGCGCACGCGGAGACCGGCAGAAGTGGCTCAGGGCATCAGCTGCTGTCACTGCAGTCCTGTGACCGGGAGCTTCTACAGTTCCACTCGCGACGGACGAGGGAGTTTCGTCTCTTGCAAAATAGCTAGAGCGCGTACAGCCGCTGTCTGGAGGAGAATTCTAGCGAACAGCTGCTCTGATCGGGACTTTTCCGAGATTTCTTCCATCAACACCAGGCGAATGCTGAAGAAGTACGCTAACAAGCAGGCCAAGGACCGGGCGCGATCTTCCCTACGTCTTCCTGCCCTCACCCCTTACTTACGCACATACACCCACATGCACTACACTACCACACACGCCGAGAGACCGGTCGGAGGCTTAGAGCTTGTCCCGTCTGCGGCGGTGCCCCGCTCGTGGGAGATACCTGGTTGGGGAAAACCCTGCAACCCGACGGTAGGCAGGCCCATGGATGTCGCCATTTAGCGGACCGCCCCCTTCCGAGATTGTCGCATGCACTACACTTTCGAGAATAACAACCTCATGAGTTGACGAGCCTGGAATCTCTAACAACTAAGCAAGCAAGGGTCGAGTGCGCTGAGAAATGGACTCTACCGCCAGCCAGCCAGAAGAGCAGGAGCGCCAGCTGTTCACGACTCAAAGAGTCACCTCGGAGCGGGTAGTTAGAAGATAGATGAAGAATTGATGCCACGAGCTGGTCTTCTTTCTCTTCTCCCCGTTGCAGCGGCAACGATGGGGTCTCATGAGCCAACTCTGCCAGTTTGACTGACAAAAAATTAAGAATGAAGTCAAATAAATTTAAAAAATAAGGAAGAGAAGGAAAGAAAGAAAAAAGCGAGAATAAGAATTAACTGTGAATTAAGTAAAAAAGAAAACAATACAAAAGAGAAGAAAAGAAAATGAAAAAATCGTGAATAAAACATGTTAATAAAGTAAAAATAATAAAGTAAAATAAAAAAGCGAAAAGATTCGACTACCCCGACAGATGTGGTAGTGCAGTGTTTTTAAGTTTGCTTAAGTACGGGGCGAGAATAGGCGCAGAAAAAGGAAGAAATGATTGCGTGCGGCCCAAGGCCCGTACTGGTCCGGCATTCGCCTGGAATTTATGGGAGAAACTACATAAAACTCGGACTGTTGTACCCAAGTCTCGGACTGTTGTACCCAAGTTGGCGGGTTCAAAGGCGATCGAAGCCGTGGATTTTTAAGGGCGAAAAAATCCTTCGTACGCCTTCCTTCGGAGGGGAAGTAAAGCCGGTTGTCCCATGTTAGTATATTTACTTGCATGTAAATGATCCTCAAGCCTAAATGACGCCTCTGAGCTAAATTCAAATCGCCTGTTTCTCGCCCAAGAAATACCTCCTTTCTCTGCTAGTTGGTGAAAGGAACGTAGTGAAATTTACGTGGTCAGACCTAATGGCCTGAGTCTCGCCACGTAAAATAAGGCATTAATTCAATTCAATTCAATTCAATCAGTGCAGGCGGCCACTAGAATTCTCCTCTAGATAGCAGCTGAATTCCACCCAGCTGTGTACCTAGGATGATTAACTAGGTACTTTTTTAAATAATTCTGAATGTGCAATTATCAAAAATTCATGTAGTTCATGAAATTCAGAAATCATTCAGAAAATGTGACAGGGCCATTCTTTCTCTTCTTTTATCTGGGGGAATATAAGGGGGGGGGGGAATAGAGCAATATTTGAGAAAGAAATTAATTATGTTTTAAATTGTCTATACGGATTTTTAGTAATTCTGGAAAATTACAAAGAAAACTATTCACATTTTCAGAAATTGAACTTGACCTTATTTCAAGAGATGTATTCAAAAAATATATTTCATTAAAGGAAAATCTTCAATAGTGTACTTATGGCAAGGCGCCACTTCTGTAATTTTCGGAGAATCAGAGATTTAAAAGATCATTAGGCCTGTACCATTCTCTTGAGCTTTATTTGTGCTATCCAAGGACAAATTGCAGTCAAAAAATTTGTAGCCTTTTTAAAAAAAATGTTGAAAATGTATTTGAGGCTTTGTGTAAAGTACTCTGAGTTCTTTCAGATCGATTGAGGAACATCAATTTTGAAGAAAATCAGCTAAACGATTTAAGTTAACGATAACGTTGGCCACAGAAGGGCGGATAGACGGACAGACATTTTGACGTCAGTCTTTTTTTCGGAATTAAGAAGCCATAAAATATGGAAGAACTTTTTTCTATATTTAGCAACTGGATTGATAAAAGTTTTTCGTTACTAAGATCTAGAAATATGAGTTCTTGTGTCAAAAATTCGGCATTTCCGGCGCACGATTACAATACTTTCTCTTCTTACAAAGTGCGCGAAAGTAAAACTCCACCACCGACAGGACTCAAATCCTAATCCTAATCATCACCGTCGCTTCAGACCTGGCGGGTGCTGGGTTTGGGTGCGGAGGACGGGGGAGGCCGGAGGGTGGCCGAAGGAAAGGGAGGGGAGTTGTGTGGAGAGTGGATGGGAATAGGAGGTTGGAGGAGAACGTGGAGTGGAAGGTGGAGGGGAGGGGGGATGAGTGGGAAGGGGCGGAGGGAACATGACGGGGGAGGACATAGGGGAGGGGGAGAAGATATAGGGGTAATAGACGGAGGGGAGGGCGGAGGAGATGGCAAAAGGGTGGGAGGAGGGGAGGGCGAAGGGGATGGGGTGGTAGGCGGAGGGAAGGACGGAGGAGATGGTGGAGGGGAGGGTGGAGGTAAGGGCGGGTGAGATGAGGGAGGGGGTGGAGGGGAAGGCGGAGAAGATGGCGACGGGGAGGGCGGAGACGAGGGTGGAGAAGATGGCGGGGGGAGGGTGGATGGGAGGGCGGAGGGGAGGGCGGAGGTGAGGGCGGAGGGGAGGGCTGAGGAGATGGCGGGGTGGTAGGGGAAGGGGAGGGCGGAGGAGACGTGGAGGGGAGGGGAGGGTGGAATGGTAGGCGGAGGGGAGAAAGGTGGAGATTGCGGAGAAGATGGCGAAGAAAAAGGTGGAGAGAAGAGAGGAGGGAAGGGCGGGGAGAGGGTGGTGCGATGCGGGCAGTGGCGGCGGAGGGTTGAGCGGAGGAGGAGTGAGGAGGGAAGGGAGGGGAGCAAGGCCATCGTAACGGTCTCTAATCACTCCATCGCTTTTCCTCGTGACGACTAATTGATTCGTTCTTTTTGGAGGCGGCCGCCCATTCCGCCTTTTTTCTCACCTGCGCAGAGATAAAGCACGTGCGCCGCTCCTTATAACGCTCCTACGACGTAACCGCCCTTGATTTAAGGTGTCGCGCCTCCAAATATCCCGAAGATTGAACCACGATAGGCCACGGAGGACACCGAATAAATACATGTTAAGCTTGCTCACCTGGATTTTTACTTAAACCAATGTTTAAAGCAGATTTATTTCCTATCTTTTAAGTCGTAAGGTTAATTTTCATTTAAATGCTACACTTGTTTGGTTCGATGTTAAGATTTTATGAATTTTCAAGAAAATAATTTATTTTTTCATTCTGCTTAGGCACATCATTTAAGTCCGAATTCAAGTACGGCAAAAATATAACTCAATCCACATTCCCAAAAATAATATTTACATTATTGTTTTTGTATAATACTTTCTTCCAAAGCATCGTGTAAATCAGTCTGGAACCTTGCATTGAAGGAAAGTCTTAAATTTACAGCACAAAAATTGCACCACCTGTTTGCATACCGACTAACAAGATTTTTTTTAACCAGATTTGTGGGCTTATTACTTTACAGTTGAGTGTTAGCTTTTACTTCTGTAGTGTAATGAATGGATGTACTACAGTGGCCCGAAAATACGACTAACTGCAAATTAGCGCACCATCAGACCCTTATTTCTGATCGAGGACATCCTCATAAGTTCCTGTGACGATTGTAGCGGTGATGGCAGAAGGGCGGCAAACATTTAGGCATTTTTGAAATATCCGCATTATTTTTACATTTTTTACAGTCAACTCTATTATGAACAAATGTAAAAATCGTTTTTCAGTATTAAATTATGGGGCGAAAATAAATACACTAATTAAGTAAAAGTAATAAAATGTTTGGAGATTTCGTATCATATAATATCGGAGACTATTAGCATAAACCGGGGTGACTTGGGCACAGACTTAGTATTTTTTTGTATTATCTTCCATATAAAGTAATATTTTTTACAAAACGTTTAACCATTAGAAAAAATAAGTTTCTGATTATTTCTTAATGCAAGTGTATTTATTTTATTACTTATTATAACAGTAAAAATGAACGCAAAGTCGTACCTCAGTTACCCCTTCAGGTGGGGTGACGGGTACACAAGTCTATTTCATATTTAGCCTTTCGAAAAGTATCCATCTCACGCAACTGGAAATAATTGACGACAAACAAATAACGTATAAATACATTTTGTTTTTATTACAAATATACAATTACAGTAAATTATTATTTTAAGTCAACAATGTAAATCTGAAAAGTTGGATATGTCTGTTTTTGTGTGTTTATCCCTCCTGATTGGTTGAGGAAGTACTGCGAGATTTTCTCAACTGTCTCGTATATGCTTTTCTTTCTTTTCTTGTATGTTCGTGGCAACTGTTAACTATGTGTGCCTAGTAATGAACACTGTTCACAAGTCACCCCGCAAATGTTCAACATTTCACTAATAAATCAACTCCTAAAAAAAGTTTTAATTTCATTAATTATCACTGACAGTTACCACAAAATATGTCGTTACTAAAGCTTAATAATTTCAAAACTAGAAGATTTAACTAGTAAGTACAGTAATCTAGTCTCGACAAAAATGACGTAAAATGTTTGAATTGCTATTCTCAACGCGTTTTTAAGTTTCTTTCGCTTAATACCTTGATTGTTCCTTTTAATAAATGAAAAAAGTGTATTATATTAATCCGTGCAGTTTTTTAAGAGCTGTGCCAAGTGTGATACGATTGATGGACCATACGATTGATTTTGACTCGGACGCTGAACAACGATCCAATGGACTTTCAAGTCGACTTTTTGACAAATTAGTGATTCCAGGCACGCCCACTTCTAAAGCCATACGTCCCGAAAGTGTAGTGCATGTGTTGCCCTCGGGAGGTGGCGGTGATCTGTACCTCCGCTGGATGGTAAGATCTGGCGCCGACATCGTCTTGCATTTTTTTTTCAAACAAAAATCTCCCACTAGTGGGGCACCGCCCCAACCGGGAGAAGCTCTAAGCTCCCGACCGGTTTCCCGTTAAGTGTGTTAGTGTAGTGCAGGTACATGAAAGTGTGTGTGAGTAGGGAGAGGATAGAACAAGAAGGAGGAAGGAAAGATCCCGTGCGATCCATGGCCCGTTTGTTAGGGTACTGCTCCGGCATTCGCCTGGTGTTAATGGGAGAAACCACGGAAAACTACCAAACAGAGCAGCCGTCCGCTAGAATTCTTCTCCACATATCGACTGAAATAGATATAGCTGACAAGCTAGGGTGGAAATTCCTGCCGCGTGTGAAGTGGAAGCGTAGGTTCACCCGGTTAGAGGCACAGCAGTGACATCAATTAATGCCCTGAGCCACCTCTCCCAGTACCTTCGCTCGTAACCTAGCTGTGTAGGTAGTGTGGAAACTCCTGCCACCGTGGGGAGTGTAAACCTAGGACCTCCCGGTCAGAGGCACTGCAGTGACATCAGTTGATGCCCTGAGCCACCTCTCCCAGTAACTTCGCTCGTAACCTAGCTGTGTAGGTAGTGTGGAAAATGCTGCCACCGTGGGGAGTGTAACCGTAGGACCTCCCGGTCAGAGGCACTGCAGTGACATCAGTTGATGCCCTGAGCCACCTCTCCCAGTAACTTCGCTCGTAACCTAGCTGTGTAGGTAGTGTGGAAAATGCTGCCCCCGTGGGGAGTGTAACCCTAAGACCTCCCGGTCAGAGGCACTGCAGTGACATCAGTTGACGCCCTGAGCCACCTCTCCCAGTAACTTCGCTCGTAACCAAGCCGTGTAGGTAGAGTGGAAAATGCTGCCACCGTGGGGAGTGTAACCGTAGGACCTCCCGGTCAGAGGCACTGCAGTGACATCAGTTGATGCCCTGAGCCACCTCTCCCAGTAACTTCGCTCGTAACCTAGCTGTGTAGGTAGTGTGGAAAATGCTGCCCCCGTGGGGAGTGTAACCCTAAGACCTCCCGGTCAGAGTCACTGCAGTGACATCAGTTGACGCCCTGAGCCACCTCTCCCAGTAACTTCGCTCGTAACCAAGCCGTGTAGGTAGAGTGGAAAATGCTGCCACCGTGTGGAGTGTAACCGTAGGACCTCCCGGTCAGAGGCACTGCAGTGACATCAGTTGATGCCCTGAGCCACCTCTCCCAGTAACTTCGCTCGTAACCTAGCTGTGTAGGTAGTGTGGAAACTCCTGCCACCGTGGGGAGTGTAAACCTAGGACCTCCCGGTCAGAGGCACTGCAGTGACATCAGTTGACGCCCTGAGCCACTTCTCCCAGTAACTTCGCTCGTAACCAAGCCGTGTAGGTAGTGTGGAAAATGCTGCCACCGTGGGGAGTGTAACCGTAGGACCTCCCGGTCAGAGGCACTGCAGTGACACCAGGTGATGCCCCGAGCCACCTCTCGTTCTGCAGCTCAAGTGGAAACAACACCGCAATATCATTAGAGCTCCCTTCACTCAAAACGCTTGTACGCATAAAGATAACACGCAAGATGAGAAACATATTTAAGTTCCTACCAAACTATTCCCTTTATCTACTTTTCCATTTAACGAATTTATGTTCTTTCGGAGAGTCTTCATTTTGTGAGGTTCGTTTACTTGTTATCTTCTCTATTCCCTTCATTACATATATTACTCTAGAATTAGTTCCTTTCTATGAGGTTGTCGATTTAAAGAGAACACCAGAAACTGCAATCCAATTAACTTTATCAGCAAACTGTCGCTTTCAAAAGTCAGGAAGACACTGATAAGGTGATTCGAAACTTCATTACAGAAACTGACAAGAACGAAAATTAGTAGGTAGAAAAAACTGCCACTTCCAAAAATTATCGTTCCGCATTCCAATATAAAGACGTTTCAATTAAAATGGCATGTTGAACATAATGTTTTGTTCAAGTCTACGCCAGTCCTATATCAGTGTAATAGTTACGCTCTTCATGTGCCATAAGAATGATTAACGAAAAATTGGATATAAAGCACGAGCCATTTGGGATGAAGAAACAACACTAGCATATTCTATAAAGGAGGGCAAATTTTTCTTTTACCATTTTACAAGTAATGGCCTAGTTATGCCTTTTGTCTTGCAGAACAGAAGTTTGTCTCCAATTGAACATTTGAAAAGATTAAAAAAACAATTATTACAAACATTAACAAACAACTATTTTGAGGAACAATGTTCTGCGATATTTTTCAGCATTTTGTGTTTCAAATTTTTCATCAAAAGCCCAGATAGATAATTTTATATGAAGCAAAAATTGTCATATGTCAGTTGCAATAACAGCCAATGACATTAGTCATTTAAAGAGGTATTTGGTACCGAACGTTTATCCTTTCAAGTTAAGTCTTCTTTTCTTATACAAACCACCGAATTCCATTTACTAAAAGAAACAGCTCACAATTAAAAATTACAAAATACTTATGAATTAAAAATCATCTTGAAAATGTCTTCAGTATTCATATTCGAGCAAGCTATAATGTCATCAGAGCTTAAAAACGGTTTATCGTACCTGGAACCTTTAAATATGCCTTTAGAATTGATATGGAACGCCATAGGAACCTTTAAATATGCCTGAGAATCCATTATCAGCTTCTGATGAGCTCCTCACACCCAAAAAAATCAAAAAAGGATTTGTAAAGAATATCTCTTCCAGGGATAATCAGTAAGATGAATAGCAGACATTACGGAGCAGAGATTTCGAAGGTTAACTGCACAATTCTTATAATGACTTATAGCATTCTTTTGTTTATTATTTAATTGTCATCTGTACTACTGATGATGAGCATTTTTTCTGAACCATAACAATTGAAATAGATCCCGTTCTTTAGCAAGAAAATAAGCTTAACTCTTAATGCTGTTCCATTTGATTTGTAACTAAATACAATACTACGTACTGTATATGACAAAAAATATATTCATGGGAAAAGTTTATGTCAGCAAGACTATTAGTAAAATTCATGGGAGGGTGGTATCATGAAGGGATTTGGCTAAACTATGAAATCCATAAATCGTAACGTAGACTGTTATTCAATTATTCTTTAATGTCCAGAATGTTATTGATTGATACATCCGAACACGTCGTCAGCTACGGTATCTAGTACCGTTAGTGTAGTGAAAGTATTCTGACGAAGATAGCTGGGCCCTCTTCCCCCGCTTGATGATAAGGTTCAGCGCCGACCTACAAGTGGACTTGTGGGAGGTTTCCCAACCAGGTATCTCCCCAACGAAGCACCGCCCCTGTCGGGACAAGCTCTAAACTCCCGACCGGTCTCCCGGCATGTGTGGTAGAGTAGTGCATGTTAGTGTACGAAAGGGATGAGGATAGGACAAGGAAGAGGAAGGAATGATCTCGTGTTGTCCGTCATCCGTTTGTTTTGGTACTGCTCCGGCACTCGCCTGGTGTTGATCAGAGAACGCACAGAAAACAATCGATCAGAGCAGCCGGCCGCTAAAATTCACCTCCAGCGCCTGAAGTCGATCTGCCTAGATAGCCAGTGTCGAAAACCCGCCACCGTCGAGACTCGAACCTAGGACCTCTCAGTCACAGTCGCTGCTGAAAAAGCGGCAACGCATGATTTGAGCTAACTCAGCCCTTTTACACCCAGCGTCTTACATCACAAAGTATGTTAATATAGTCGTAACATGTAACGTACCCAGTACGTTATGTGTTATACGTTGTGTGTGCGTTATGTATAAGTCGTCTGTTATGTTACATGTTGATAAAAAGTCCATATTTATAAATTAACACATTTGGTGCCCAAACAACGACAGTGCCCTATCGTCCCACAGGGCGACAAAGTTATTACAAGGCCTCCAGCTAACGTCAGACAGGAAATGCAAGTCGAAGTTCGGGGTTCGCAAATGACCTCCCAAACCGAGTCCGCCAGTAGCGCTGCAATGACGTTCTAGTGTCAGGAGCGCTCTAGAAAATCGTGTTTTAATACAATCGGAATCATTAACAATCAATCATAGAGAAAGAATTGTACTTTTGCAGAAAAAAACTGGGATTGTTCGGCAGAAAAATAATTTTTGTGGCACCTTGCGGCTAAAAAAGTGGATAATTCTTGAGCTTAAATATAGGAAATTACTTTCCCCAATCGCGTAGTCAGAATCCACATTTTGTGGATCCTTTAATCCGAAAAATTGAGGTCGCAGAACTGTCCCTGAAGGCTATCAGATAAACCACTAACGTTCAGAAACATGAAAACCAGAACGGTTTATGTGACATTTTATAAATTCTGAGAAAACTGTTTCTTTAATTCAATATTACGGTATCGTCGTTGTGCTTTGTTTCATCATTAAAACCAGCCATATCAATTGTTCATTAAGACCACGAAATTACATTAGCACTGAAATATAGCCTGAAATAAACATGTTTTTTCTCAAAATTTATAAAATGTCACTTGTACCGTTCTGGTCTTCACACACTCATTTTGTGTAGGATTTTTTTACCAAAATTGATATTCCACGATCAATCTGGCTGACGTTGCCGCGTCTTGTATACGAAACTGGTATTTTAAATTTCGGAGTTACTTCACAATGATCAAGTACTACAGAAAATTTTCTCAAAACACCTATGAATTGTTTCTTTCATTTTTTTCTTAGGTACAGCAAAGGACGTTCAAAAACTGGCGAAGGTCTCTGATTCGTTAAAATATCTAAAATTTCGAAAATTGCAAAAGTTCATTAACAAAGAATGCGAAAAAATATGTGATCATACAAGTCACTATTTTTCGAAGCAATAATAGTGTTCCTTCAGATAAGAGGAGATACGTGAAAATGTTTCGGGAGTTATAAATTCAAAAACAGGATGAATATTTTTAAAAAAATAGGCATTTGCAATAATACCTCTACTACCAATCTTAACAAATTTTAAATAATTCAAAATAAATTCCATCGCAAAATTATTTATGCTCCGTGATTTATATCAAATAAACGAATCCACAGAGAATTTAAAATTGATTCATTCAAATTGTTTATACGTAACATCATAAAAACGTTGTATAACAAATTATCAACTTCACCCTCTATCCAAAACTTTATGTTAGGTCATAACTATTTTCCTCAACCTCTAATCCAATAACTATTTTTCAATTACACAATTAAAGTTAGTAGTAGTACTTTGATTAAATTATCGGTAACTATTTACCCGTCAATTAAATTCCGGCACCTTATGTAGTATTATATTCAACTCCCTGAAAAATTGTACTGCAATTGAACAGGTAGCAAATATATATATTTTAAAAAACTGTAAGTGTTAGATTATATTTTTATTAGTTAGACGATTTCAAGTTTTCGAATTTCTATACGATGTGAGTTAAGATCACTTATGAAGCGATTCATTTCAATCTCTCAAAAATCTGTAGATTCAGGGAAAATGAAGGGCAGTCTTATTGGTTAAAACGTCGTGTCCCGGGCGGCGGGCGGCGGCGCAGGCGAGGGCCGGAGTTATGGAGCGCGTTTGGGTCTTTTCAGCTTTTTTCGCGGCAACCGCTGTGAGTTACAGCCCGCGCCCACCCCGGCGCTTAATGTTTATGAGTTATAATATCACTATGCTGTGACGCTAATAACCATCCCAGCGGGTAATTACTCCGGAATACTGTCTCGGGGCACAAGGGGGAGAACGAGGGGGGCGGGGGCGGGGGGGGGGGGGCAGCGTGACGCGCTGCGCGAGGTGGGGGGTCCCCGCAGCACCACGTGCCTCGACTGGTGATGGCTCTTTGAAGAGGGCACGACTGGGCCCCTCCCCCCCCCCCCCCCCCGCGTGCCGTGCTACTGAACGAGAGGCGCTCGATTCGGGAGTGACCGACTCCGCGCATGGCCACGTCAGGGGAAGGGAGTCATTCAGGGGAAGATTCGGGAACGATTGACATTCCATTACCAGAGGTGGATTTACGCATAGGCACAGTAGGCACGTGCCTACGGCGGCAAATTTTCAAAGGCGCAAAATTTTCTTGATATTTTCTAAAACAAATTTAGGTTCTCTAAAAACTATAACAGCATAAATCATATTTTTATTTTAAAAATATCATATTAATATTTAATACAAGCTATTTATTTGTCTACTTCATTAGAGTATACCTTATGATTTCAGAAGTATATGAATCTGAAACTAAGGCCCGTTGACGAAAGAAACCATGTTGCAATTCTAGTTGTCATGTTTTAGTTTCCTTTTAATGTTAACGTTTCAGTGTTGAAACGTTAATAATGTTGAACGTTACTTGCTATGAAGTTACAGTTTATATCAAAAATTAGCTAATCCAAAAAAATATTTAATTTATGAAAACAATGTGCAAAATATGTTACTTTTAAAGTTAAAACGTTTAAATTAATGAGGAATTGTAACTGAAACGTTACAATTTGAAATGTAACAATTTTAAACAGGAGGCGGCAAATTTGATGTGCCTACAGGCGGCAAAAATATTAATCCGCCCCTGTCCATTACTCGCTAATAACGCCGGGAAGGCAGGAGATACAGGGAGTCCATGTCCCTTGCATACACTTCTACGATAAACGACTAAAGATATTGTCTGGTATCAATTTTAATCAACTTATGATCATTTCGATCGCGTTGCGATCATCATCAGAGCTAAAATGTAATACAAATATTATACAAATATTATTAAATACAAATATTATTAACAGGTTGTAGGTAACAGGTTATTGTATGCAAGATACGTAAGCAAACTGGGTCGTACATACCTTGCAGCTTCTGGGCCGAAAACAAAGTTCTGCGAATTTTTGGGCGTGTGTCTTGTTTAAGAACACAGCCGGTCGGCAGCTGGGAGGGGGCGGGAAGAGGGGTGGGGTGCGGGTGTAGGGTCGTAAACCGCGGGGGTGCTGGTGGAGGCTTGAGAGACGGTCGGGCGAGCGAAGGTCAGGGGAGTGGGGAGGGCTGGGGGGTGGGTTAGGGGTGTACACTTTGTGCTAATTTTAGCAGAGGTGACGAGAGTTCAGGTATTTGCTGGTTGAGACATGTCATGTTCTGTTTTTTGAGGACGTAGTGTATGTGTATGGTTTCTAATTTTATTCTGTTCCAGTACCTGTTTTCAATTTCTAGAATTCGGAAATTTATGTGTTTATCAAATGTGTGTTTGTTTAAATTTAGGAGATCCGCAAAGTGTGAGACTGTGGTAGTGTTATTTTTCCATGCTTGTTCGTGTTCTTTGATTCTCTGTGTGAATTTACGGCCTGTTTGTCCTATGTATATGGCATTGCAATTGTTGCACGTGAGAGCATAGACTCCGCATAAGGATGTAGGTGGGATTGGATCTTTAGTGTTCGATAGTGTTTTATATAATGTGTGAGTATTGTTGAAAGAAGTTTTTAGACCGAATTTATTGAGTGTGGAGGCTATTTTAAGAGAAAGGGGTCCTACATAAGGGATTTTGTGTTACGTGGCTGTAGTGCTTCTGTCAATTGGTGTGAGGGTAGTGTGTTTGCGGATATTGAGTGTATTTGTTTTTTTGGCTATTAATTTGTCAATCATGTTGCAGTCGTATCCATTTATTCTGGCTATATGTTTTATGGTGTTTATTTCTTTTTTTGTGTTTTCTGGGGACATAGGTATGGAAATTAATCGATGCACCATCGCATGGAAGGCTGCGTGTTTGCGTGTGTGGGGGGTGTTGTGAAGTGTTGTGTATGATTGTGTCCGTGTGTGTGGGTTTTCTGAATATGTTAAATTCATGATGGTCCTGTGCTAGTGTGATGGTGATCGAACACTTCTACGAATCTGGAGATTTATGAATGAACGATTCTGTCCTCTTCTTGGCCGACCAGCGGTGACCCAGCCTTTCCACCATGGGATAAGGGTTTCGTATGGTTAGCACGAAGACATCCCCGGTCTTCTTAGCCTTAGGGTTGGCTTTGTCATCGTCACACAGCAATAGTTACAGGGGAGTTTGTAAGGAAAGCGCACAGTTATAATTTGCGCCGGCCGGGAATCGAACCCAGGGTTGGGCCGAGAAAAGCAAGCTCGCAAAGCACCGAGCCGTCAGAGGGTGTCGAAAGATTCTATGTCTCCCGATTAACAGTTACAGATTGCAGACAGTGACTCTGAGAAATATTCGGGAATGACTATAGTGAAGTAAAGTGCAGTGTATTTAAAAAGTGTATTTATTCGTTAAAATATCTATGCAGAACAGTCATAAAATGTAGATTTAATGCTGTTATTGTTACTATTGCCTTTATTGTAATCATATTAGTATTACTATTATTGTCCTTAAATGTTTAAAAATACATTGCAACAATATTCCTAACTGTAATATGTTAATTGTAGTGTTCTGCCACCAGGTTGTATAAACCTACCTGCAGAAGTAATTAATCTATCTAACTCTTAGTTTTTTTCAGTCTCTCTTCAACTTAAGTTTCGATAAGTTCTTGCCCCAGGTCCAACCTACATTTTCTCTTTTTACATCATTCTACCTGTTATACGTTCCCTCCATATTGTCCTTTGGAATGCAGCATGGAAGAACTAGAAACATTCATTCAAATATTCATTCACTAGTACTGATAGACTGACGCGATGATTCAAATGCGCAACTGGAAACTTGCAGGCGCTTCAATAATTCCACTTTCATTTGAATAAAAAAAGATTAACGTTCCAATTCAATAAGTATAATGTTCAAAACGATTCGTAGGAATAAAAATTGAAGATGAGTAATACCAAGCGAGTACAAATGCACCCCAGTGCTTGTGTTTAGTTAGTACACGTAAAACTTTTACATTAAAACTATTACATTCTTTAATACGTCATTGTCAATTGAAGTATTTGGGGCAGTGTAACGACGTTTCAATAGCTCATAATAAGTACAACGTTTATAAAAAAGTGAGCCCTGGGTGCACATGTACCCCGCTTGGTATGCGGAGGGTTAATCCGATAAAGATTCTTTCCCTTAATGAAATCTGCTTTATAAAACTATATTTTGAAATAAGATCTGGTAAAATTTGAGTACTTTTTGAGTAATTTTATGATAAAAATAGGGAGAGAAAGTACGTGCTCTTTAAACATCATTAGTTCATTAGAGTAAAAATAATTGAATTGGTAGATCACCTTGATAAGCACACGAGATTACAAAACGTCAGTTATTTTGAAATAAAAGGTAGATACTCGAATTTTATTTCTGTTGATAGAAGATTTCATTCGAGGGGTTTTTCCAGGAAATGGCTCAATCCTTCTTCCTGAAGCTTTATGTGACATGTGGTTGTCTCTGCTGTCACATTATTTTATTCGTCCTCACGCGCCATGTGTGATTGCTCACGAATTTCGTGTTTCGTGTTTGACGAATGGAATTTTGATGGGGGTGACTGCACTCAAGTTTTCGTTTAGTGCAAAGACGCGAGGGAAAATATTGTTTTTATGAAGAAATCGCAAGGGGAAAGTTGTTTTTGATAGCATGCAACTATCTCAAGAACAAACTGCGACAATTGAGAAACATCCATTATTTTGGTATTCATGATTTCTTTTTGAACATTCACACATTAATTTATCGTTTAAGTTCCATCGTTTACAAATAATCTTCAAATATGTTCAAAGTTGTTGTAATAACTTCTTGACTCACCCATATAAAAGTTTTATAACAAGTTTTTTTTCATTCTTGTAGCTCCGACTTGTTTATCAAACTCAAACATTGTACAAATTTTCCACAACATATACACGGTTTAGCAAAGAGATTATTTGCATCGACGCAAAAATTATATTTCGTAATTAGATATTATAATGTATTCAAAATATTTTTTAAATATGAATTTTTTCCAAATCTATAATTACATCTATACCTTCGAGATCTTAAAACTATTTCTTAGTGAATTAGAGTATTATCTAATGGCGTCTTATAATGTTTGCTTTATAATAGAATTAACAAAACATTGAAACGCATTCTGTGTATCAAAAAGTCAAATTGTAAAAATATAATTAAAAAGTGACTGTTTCCATTTTTCTAAATTATCTTCCTTCTAATTTTCAAAAAGAAATGAGGTAAACAATGTAGAGGCGCAATTAATTGTGTTAACATTGTTAACGTGTTGTTTCCAGCGACAGATCATCTGGAATACCAATTGATACCGTTCGACCTAGATTGTTTCTATTTTTTAAATTATCTAGTAAAGAACAGTATGTTAAATAATGTAGTAAATTAATTGGTTAATTATAAACCAATCAATGATTGTCTACTTAATATACATTTTGATATGATAGTGATATCCTCGAATATTTAAAAACAATGAAACAAATATTTATAAACAATTATTTTTATTGGCCTAAATTAACAAAGAAACACATTGTGCGCCACAATGTGGCCGCGTCATCAGGTAGTTCGAAATCAAGCCATTATAACTATTAAAACTTTTTCTTTCTTCACAAAAATTCTTTAAAATGTAAATAAGCAAGATCTTAAGATTCAAATTATAAAAACTGAAATTTTATTACAATATCCAAAAAACAAGAAATGTATGAAAGCAATAAAAACACAAATGACACGTAAATATACATGTACGAGGCTTAAGTGTACCCCAGTTTCAACAACGTTTTTAAATGAGAGAAATAATTTTAATTGTTACAGCTGATTGATTTCAAACTATCTGAAGATGTGCACACATTATGTCGCAAAACGAAGTTTAACAGTGAATTTAGGCCAATAAAAATAATTTTGTTTTAAAAAACTTTTTGTTTGTTTGTCTTTAAATATTCGAAGATACCACAATCATATCAAATGGGTTTAAGTTTGGAGCTCCACTTTTGTTCTACTGGAATTCCGCCAAATTCTTGCATTTCGCACCGACTTAGAGGGCATCAATTGACGTCACTGCAGTGCCTTTCACCGGCAGGTCCCAGAGTTCGAGTCTCGACAGTGGCAGGATTTCCGACAGTAACTCGATAGGTCGAATTCAGTCACTGTTTGGAGAAGTGGTAGGCTGCTGTGATCGGTAGTTTTCCGTGGTTTCTCTGATCAACACCAGGTGAATGCCGGAACAGTACCCTAACAAACGGGCCACGGACCGCGCGCGATCTTTCCTTCCTCTTCCTTGACCTATCCTATCCTCTCCCCTTACACTAGCATGCACCACACTCCACACATGGCGGGAGACCGGTGGGGAGCTTAGAGCTCTTCCCGGTTGTGATGGTTAAGATCAACACCAGGCGAATGCCAGAGCAGTACCCTAACAAACGGGCCACGGACCGCGCGCGATCTTCCCTTCCTCTTCCTTGTCCTATCCTCACCCCTTACACTAGCATGCACCACACTCCACACATGGCGGGAGACCGGTGGGGAGCTTAGAGCTCTTCCCGGCTGTGATGGTTAAGATCAACACCAGGCGAATGCCGGAGCTGTACCCTAACAAACGGACCACGGACTGCGCGCGATCTTTCCTTCCTCTTCCTTGCCCTATCCTCACCCCTTACACTAGCATGCACCACACTCCACACATGGCGGGAGACCGGTGGGGAGCTTAGAGCTCTTCCCGGCTGTGATGGTTAAGATCAACACCAGGCGAATGCCGGAGCAGTACCCTAACAAACGGGCCACGGACCGCGCGCGATCTTCCCTTCCTCTTCCCTGTCCTATCCTCACCCCTTACACTAGCATGCACCACACTCCACACATGGCGGGAGACCGGTGGGGAGCTTAGAGCTCTTCCCGGCTGCTATGGTTAAGATCAACACCAGGCGAATGCCGGAGTAGTACCCTAACAAACGGGCCAAGGACTGCGCGCGATCTTTCCTTCCTCTTCCTTGCCCTATCCTCACCCCTTACACTAGCATGCACCACACTCCACACATGGCGGGAGACCGGTGGGGAGCTTAGAGCTCTTCCCGGCTGCTATGGTTAAGATCAACACCAGGCGAATGCCGGAGTAGTACCCTAACAAACGGGCCAAGGACTGCGCGCGATCTTTCCTTCCTCTTCCTTGCCCTATCCTCACCCCTTACACTAGCATGCACCACACTCCACACATGGCGGGAGACCGGTGGAGAGCTTAGAGCTCTTCCCGGCTGTGATGGTTAAGATCAACACCAGGCGAATGCCGGAGCAGTACCCTAACAAACGGGCCACGGACCGCACGTGATCTTTCCTTCCTCTTCCTTGTCCTATCCTCTCCCCTTAGTTACACTCACATGCACTACACTACCGCACATGCCGGCAGATAGGTCGGGGACATAGAGCATGAATCCGTTGGTGGGAAAAACCAAGCTGGGAAAAACTCCCAGCTGTGTGTTGGTCGGCTCTGGATCTCGCAATTCAGCGGGGGAATATAACCGCCAGCTCCCATGATAAAAACATACACTACACTTACGAGACTAACTTATCATTTGACCGGCCTGGTATGACTAATCATTCATTTCAAATTATCTGGTCAAAAACTGTAGGTTAAACAAAGTGGCAACTCAAATGCGTTACGTTTAGAGCTGCCTTCGGTTCTACTGGAATTTCGCCAAATTCTTACGTTTCTCTTGGGTCGCTCACCCACTTGTGACCGATTTCCTCGTAACTCACAACTTGACCACTGCTCACTTTGCGTGCATCCATCATTCTCCGGATCGCTATGTCCTGCTTGCAAAGGCGTCTTTCTAGAGATGTCACCCGAATCACCGACCCCAATTAGACAGTCGCGGTTAATGGGATCAGGCGAGAAAATGCAAATTAATGAGCCTTCTAATTTCTTTATTTTGAGCGCCGTAGTACGAATTATAGCACAGTTCAGGGTCTTTAAGAGGCAAATCAGTTCTGGAACGTGCATCATATACCAAAACTGGAAGGTAGGGGCTGCGTATAATGTCTGTATTATACGTGATTTTCTCGGAAGAAAATATTGCCTCATTTGGCGGCAAGTTCACTCGTTACGTACAAAATAAAAGAGGAATTAGGTGCCAATTGTAGTCCCTCCAGAAAGAACACAAAAGAAAATTCCCTAATGGCAATGTAATACATAGGTTTCCCAACCATCAACTTTGAACAACAGCTCTCTGCTTGAGTCTGGAGTTGACAGCAAAGAGGATGAAACGCTGTTTGAATTATTCATAGTGATTTCTGGTTATCTATAATATAACAGTTATTACAATAAATAGTCGATCCCATTTAATGATGAGTATTGATAATGAGATCTGTAATATTTTTCTCGTAAGATAGTTTACACAATGTGAAATTAAAAAATAATCGATTTACAGATTCTAAAAAACACGCTTACTTTAAATAAATATAAAATGTAATTATTAGAAATACCTTCACAATATTTTACTACAGAGACGTGAATAATTGCTTTACTGAGAGTGTTTGTGCACAACAGTCTGTAATCACATTACATTACTTTTTTGCAACAATTTATTATTTATTTCGCTTCTTACAATGTTCCGGTCACATTTTGGATGTTGTGACATGTTCTTTCTCAATTAAATCGTTTGCATTATACGGTTAGGCTACAGAACTTTAAAAGCATTAATCCAGACCAGATAAAAAAATTAATTTGCTACAAAGAGTAAAAGTTGTCTGATAATCAATTTTTTTAAATAATTTGTAATTTAAAAAATAGTGTTTTATTGGACATTCTATTCCATAACTACGCACAATTTAGTATTACTGAATTGGTTATTCCATAATAAAACTTAGAAATGTATAATCTGTCATTTAAAATCTCGGATATTTTTCAATCCTAGTTACATCCCACTACGTATGCACAATGCACAATCGATCCAAACCGTACAAAACGTCTCGTAACCCAACAAATTGAGGTAGCCACTCACGCGCGGTTGGTAGCCCTGGCCGAGCCGGGCGCGGCAGCATTGTATCCCACCGCGTATAATATTAGCCACTTATCAGATGCAAACTCGTGTCAGAGCTTGGCTTACGCGCTGATAACAGCGTCGAGAGAATGCCCAAGCCCTTGTATTATTACTGAACAGCGGTCCGCGACGTGTGGTAAGCCGGAGGTATAAACTGGTACACGGATCCAGGATAGACGCAGCCCCCTTCCCAGAACTCGTTACTTGGCGCCTGGGAATATGTTCCAGGTCACCGATAAGTGACTCGAAGGAACGAACCGTGCTGGTTCTCTTTTCTCTTTGGAATTAGCACTTGTAAACTCCTTGGAGATACCGGTCAATGGTTTGCGACAGTGATAGCGTTATTACGGGACCACTTGACGTAGAGCGCGCTGTCGGTATTAAGAGTGGGAGTTCCAGGAACTAAAAGTGGAATTGGGAGAAAGATAGCTTCCGTGTTGGAGTTCCTATTCTTATCTCCTTTCACTTTGAATTTAGGCTTTGGAGATAAGCGGATGCTTTGCGAGAAAAGCACGCCTTGACAAGGAATGACTTAATGCTGCTACAAAAGTTGCAGTTACAAAAATTCCAGGAATTAAATTAAAGAGAAAGGAAATAATATAGTAATGTTAAGCTTAACCCTTCTTCCTTCTAGGAATTAAATTACAGAGAAAGCAAATAATATAATCATGTCTAGTTTAGTCCTTTTTAAGTATTACATTAATACTTTCAACTTAAGTTCCAGGCCAAGAAGTTCAGAGAAATAATCTACAATCATTATACCTAAGTTGGATACATTTCGGAGAAATTGGATGTATACACCCGTGTTGGATACATTCCAAATGATGTATCAACAAAACGTCTGTATTACTAGTTTCAAATGCGAAACGAATTTTAGTATACAGCCTCTGCCAACGTCAGGGGTGTCTATGGTTTCCTTAGATACACAGGAGTTCAGGAAAAATCCAAAAACAATACGACAGATTGAATGTTAACTGACAATGCAAATATTTGATTAGTTTTTTCGCCAATTTGCATACATTGCATAATGACCAGGGTTGCCAGATTGGGGAATTTTGTCGCCGAAATAAGGAATGTTTTCGTTGTCGGGAAAATGGGGAAACATAAATGGATAGGTAAATGTTTGTTTTGTTTGGGTGGATTATATACTTTCAACCGGCGGTGAGATAGTAACATTATTCTCTCAATTACTGTGAATAAAAAAGAAACAACATTTGTAATTCTCTGTCATTTTTATGTAGCAAAAAGAGAAAAATAAACGATAGGCCTAGAGATAGAGAAACGAAAATAGTATAAGGTTTCGAGAACAGAGCACAAATATCTCTCCTCTATGGTTTTGAGCAGCTCAAAGGACAATGATTGGTTGATTTTAATTATTTGAATTTAAGGCGACAGACGACGGAATTGTCAGGAACAGCTCATATCGTTGGTCCATAATTTGATTAATATTTTTCGTTTCTAAGTTCTGGAATTTTGTTACATTGTTATTTGAGGAAATTCCATAATAGTGGTGAGTAAAGAGCTCTCAGCACAACTGGCAACCCTGGTAATGACTGATGTCTCAAACTCAGTGTGTCACTGCTTATGGAACAGATATCATGCGAAAGCAAAGCTCTGAGGAATATTTCACCTGCCATTCAACATTTTCTACACACATGTAGCGATATCTAACACATTTTTTAAATTCTGTGTTTATTATGTAAAGAACTGTTGCACTGTATAATACTACACTATGTTATTGCAGTGTTAGTGAAGGCTGTTTTTGTTAAAATATTTAATTTATGGCAGTGTTGTACAAGAGTATTATATTTGCTATTGAGCTGTGTGAGTGCTCCTTTTTGGAAAACTATTTTTTTTTTTTGTGATTTGGTTCAGCTACATTTTTACTGATGCAGGACACTAATATTGAATAAATCTGTTCAATTGAAATGAAAAATAACTCTGCTCTTTAATTTTTGTCTATTAAAAATGAAATTTTAAATTATTTTGTTGTAAAGTTCAAGCTTTTCCAACTAAATATAGCTTCTTGTACGGTTAAATTCCATTCATATAAATTCCTTATTTTTCCAATGATTAGGAAGTATTGTCTTTACTTCGTAATGATTTTAAACCAATATATTTTTACTTCGACTTGGTATCGTAAACGTAGTGGCATAGTCGAAAATATGTGATACATGTTTATTTCAACAATTATGACAATGGTGACTGGACGCATTAAGCATAAAATTTATGCTCAATGCGTATTTAATAAGCTTCAATAGTACAGCGTACATAATAAATATTCTGGTAAACTAATGGCGATACAACTTTTTTTTTTTTTTATATTATTGGAACGCCAATATAATGTTACAATAGCATTAGATTCGCGTCTTGATTGCATATGTTTTGGCGGCCAGTCATGAAAGTATTTCATGTTTTGGGACTCGTAAGTTTAGTTCGTCAATTAGACATGTGAGGGCAGCACATGTTAAGCCCGGAGACGGCAGAGTGTCTCCCGCAGTGTAACGATCTTTACGTCATATTGCGAGGTTTTTTGTTGTTGTTTTTTAATTGTTGCGTCTTCAATTGACGCAACGCGTCTCCAAACCCCTCGGAGGGTGTTGAGCGCTTTGCGCTGCCGGAGTAATCCTCCGTTAATATCAACGCGGGAGTAATTAATTAATTAATGGGGAGTAATTAAATAATGAATGTTTTAATATGTCATATCCGTCGCGTTTCGTCGCAGTCGGTTGACAAGAGGACCGCCAGGTAGCATTTTCGCGTACGCGCCCTTGCCTCACTACTCAGCGGCCAGAATTAGGAAGGAATTAGGATTGGGGTAGGGATTAGGACAGTTCACAGGAATTGGACTAGCCCTGGTAAAGCATGCGTGGTTTTGATATTGTGGTGAGTTTTCGTTGCCATTTCCAATGAAATAATTATATAAGTCGTCATTGCCAACAATATTAATACATTTTCAACAATATTGTTGGCAATGACGACTTATATAATTATTTCATGCGTGGTTTTGCTATCAGTGAGGCACCGCCCCAGCCGAGAATAGCTTCCGACATCTATGGTAGTGTTATGCATGTCAGTGTAGAGGGGAGGAAAAGACATGACAGTAGAAGGGAAGGTAACACGCGGTTAATAGCCCGTTTGTTAAGGCACTGCTCCGGCATTCGTCTGTCACTGATCGGATAAAACCACCGAACACAGCAACCGGAATGGAATTCTCCTCCAAGCAGCTGCTAAATGCCACCTAGTAATTTAGCTAGAGTCGAAAAAAGCAACACGGTCAGCACTGTAGCCCTACAACCTCTCGACCATCGGCGCTGCAGTAGCAACACTTGCAGCACTGAGCCATCTCAGCCGCCGGAGATTTATAGCGTCGCAGGGGGCCGTTCTTGCGAGGAGGTCGTGACGCGCCACGCGGCGGCAGCTGGCCTCTTAGGAGGCCGTGGAGGCGAGGCGCGGTTCGCGTATGAGCCGATGGTGGCGGAGGCCGAGTCAACCAGCGGCTATCCACAGAAGACGCTGAGGGCGGAAGACGTTTTTTCATCGTTTACTTGAAAGAGGGGGATAGAAACTTGCTCTACCGCTAGATATTAATTACTGTCTCTTTCCTTATTTAGTATAGGTGTGATGAAACTTTCCACGATACGCCACGTGTCTGGTGATCTTAACATTGTTTTCATTCTTTTATCCGGGGTCAACACCAATTGCAGACTATCATTACATTTTAAGTCTTGCTTCTTCCAATTCCTTGCATTGATGCAAGTTGTGCATCACGTCGTCAACCGCATCTTCACAAAGAACACACATTATCATTATTATTAATATTATTATTATTATTATTATTATAAATATATACATAAAATAACTGTTTTCAGATGTAAACTTAAAATATTATTATTATTAACATTATTCTTAATATTTTTATTATTATTGCATTAATATTATTATTAACATTATTACTATTAATATTATTTTAATTTTTGAAGGGATGGCTTGATGAGGGCGGGTTGAAAGGACTAGGATGGTGGTGTTAGGTGTGGAAAAGGTCGGTAGGAGATATTCGTGGGATTTTGGAACCATCCCAGCATTCGCCTCATGACCAAGGGAAACCACGAAAAATCCCACGGTGTGGATGGCCGGCCCGCAAACCTCCGGCTTGCGACTCCAGCGCGCAGTGAGCCACGTCGATCGGTATTATTATTATTATTATTATTATTATTATTATTATTATTATTATTATTATTGGCGTATAGGTCATTACTGACCACGCTACACGTGTGTAATTCTTCCAGGATCAGCAAGGAACAGCAGTAATTCAGCTGTATCCTTGGATTACAACAAGGTTGTTACGCCTTGTAGTGTGAATTATGAAATGATAGGATGATGATAGGTGAAGGGACAATCAGAAATACGACCATGTCTACGCAGGACTCGAACCTGCAGCCTCCTCGGCACAGACAACGACTGCCACAACCGTCTGCGCCACGGGGCCGACATTGTCTCTACTATTATTATTATTATTATTATTATTATTATTATTATTATTATTATTATTATTATTATTATTTCCATTATTGTTGTTATTATATTTTCCTATTCTTGCGATTTTTATTCATCTTATTGCATTACTGTCGGAAGACCCCGCATGGATCTCTGCGGCGCCGAGTGTCGCGCGTTCAAAGAGCGCTTAGCGCTTGGCCCCGTGGAGGACGAGGGCCCTCCAGCGATGACTGGGCGGGGCAGTCGTGCGCATGCGCAAACGCGCCTTTGATGGCCGCGTGACGCGCGCAGATGCTCCGCGCGCGGGAGACGGGCGGCGTTCGGAACATTAGACAGAGAGTTCAGCGGAAATGAGGCGATTCCTGCGCCGCTTCTAAGCGTCCGTTGCTTCTGCATAATATAATATAATTTAACATAATATAATATAATATAATATAATATAATATAATATAATATAATATAATATAATATAATATAATATAATTTAACATAATATAATATAATATAATATAATATAATATAATATAATATAATATAATATAACATAATATAACATAACATAATATAACATAACATAATATAATACAATACAATATATAGATACGTAGATAAACAGATAGGTATGTAGATAGATAGATAGGCAAGACGGAAATACTGACAATGACAGACATAGACACACACACATAAGCAGACATAGATATAGACATACAGACATAGTCAGACACACATAGACAGACACACATAGACAAACTGACATAGATACACAGACATACACGTAGACAGACATACACGTAGGTAGACATATACATAGACAGACACACATAGACAAACTGACATAGATACACAGACATACACGTAGACAGACATACACGTAGGCAGACATATACATAGGCAGACATATACATAGGCAGACATATACATAGGCAGACATAGACAGGCAGACATAGACAGACAGACATAGACAGACAGACATAGACAGACAGACATAGACAGACAGACATAGACAGACAGACATAGACAGACAGACATAGACAGACAGACATAGACAGACAGACATAGACAGACAGACATAGACAGACAGACATAGACAGACAGACATAGACAGACAGACATAGACAGACAGACATAGACAGACAGACATAGACAGACAGACATAGACAGACAGACATAGACAGACAGACATAGACAGACAGACATAGACAGACAGACATAGACAGACAGACATAGACAGACAGACATAGACAGACAGACATAGACAGACAGACATAGACAGACAGACATAGACAGACAGACATAGACAGACAGACATAGACAGACAGACAGACATAGACAGACAGACATAGACAGACAGACATAGACAGACAGACATAGACAGACAGACATAGACAGACAGACATAGACAGACAGACATAGACAGACAGACATAGACAGACAGACATAGACAGACAGACATAGACAGACAGACATAGACAGACAGACATAGACAGACAGACATAGACAGACAGACATAGACAGACAGACACAGACAGATATAGACAGACTTAGACAGACAGGCATAGTCCGACAGACATAGAGAGACAGACAGACATAGATAGACAGACATAGACAGACCCAATAGACAGAGGAGACAGAGTCAGACCGACACGGAGACTGAGATACATAGATAAACGAATGGACATTTAATTTACTTACGATTTAATACCCAACCGTTTGTTGCTAAAATGAAATACACATTAAATCTCACGCTAAAATAATACTAGTGGTGCTACAGAATGACATAGACTTCCCCGTATTAGTTATCTACTTCCTCTGCTCTCGGCTAGCTATACGAACTCGCCACATGCTCTTGACAACTGCCATCTATCGCAACCAAAAGTACATTTTTTGTCATTTTCTTAATGTTCCAGTTTCCTAATAGTGAAACCGATATATTATTTTAAAATATAAAAAAATATAAAACCTTGCCCTATGTGGTAATTTTCTTTGAAAACTTTGGAGCAATGTTTAAGAAAATGACTCATAAATGCCACTACAAATTCGAATTTTGAAACTTTCTTTCACAGAAAATTTTTGAGTATTCGAAAAACTTCATATGAAGTTATTTCAAGCACTTACACTCAAAAATACAATAGTGTTTACAACTTCCCGGAAAAGTAAATATTAATACCTTAGATTTAGATTTTAGATTTAGATTTATTTAGTCAAAAAACAGTAAAAACTGTAAAAGCTTAAAAGATCTTTCAAAAAAATTACTTTTGTGTAATTTTTTAAAACACAAAAAATACCCGGAAATAAACTTTTGATCATACTAAAGACTGGAATTAGTACTTTACGTTTGAAAAGTTTGCAGAAAAAATTTGGAGTCGCTTTTGAGAAAATTGCGTTTGAACATTTCTGATAATGCGGAATTTTGAGCTAGTTTTTACAGAAAACGTTTTGAGTTTTCGAGAAACTATATATGACATTCTTTAAAGAACATCTTATCAATATAATAATGTGAACAAATCGCCGGCAATATAAATATTAACATTAGAGACAAGTAAAAAAATACATTTTTGTAATTTTTGAAAAAAACAAAAGAAGCACTATCCCTACCAAAAATTTACAGAAAAATTTGGAGCCCATCAGAGCAGCTGCCAGCTAGATTTCTGATCCAGACAGCGGCTGAACTCGACCTCGCTAACTGGCTAGATTCGAAAATCGTGCCACCATCGCGAGTGGTACTCGAGAGCCTGCAGTGACACCAATCGACCACCTAAGCCGTTCCCCCACCCGCGAATAGCACTTTAATCTGATCACAGAAAAATAATAAATTACCCGGAAGCGCTCGCCTTATGAGTGGCTTGCGACGCGGCTCGGGTGTCATCTGTCAAGGTCGCAAGGCCAAATTACCCTTAAATGGAACCCACTCCCCAGACCCGGTTCGCTTGCGCGACGCCATAACTCACTCGAATTTCCGCCTCCCGCCCCCACCCCGACGTCGCCTTCGCGCCGTAAATCCGAATATTCGCCCGTGGGGCAGCAAGGACGAGCTACCCCTACAAGGAACCGACACCGCGAGACCCGTTCTTTCGAAAGAGTTGACGCAGTACTGCTCCATATAATACCGTCGGTTGTGGGAGGAGGTTGGTGTTGGTGTCGTAAATTATGATTTTGTAATTAGAACTCGACAAGGTCAAAAGACCCTTACAAGGCCCTCAGTTCCGGACTCGTTTGGGTAGGAAGTTTACACTTTGCGAATGCCTAGGTATTGCGCAACCCGTTGTTTCCTTCCCCCAACCTGTTGCCAATGCCCTTCGTAGCACCTGATGGGGGGAGGGCAGATTCTCCATTCTCATACGGTCCAATGCCAACAAATACCCAGGTAGGTCTGTCATTCGTAGATGTTTGGCAAAGTAACTACTATAACAACGAATTGCATACGAATTTCTCTGGCATGATTTGATTTATTATTTTCTACACTAGTATGTGTTATGTATAAAAAATATTGTATGCAAAAATATCATTACAGAAGTGATTTATTTAAATGAATTAAAATACTAAATTAAAGCGTATGAAATATCAAATTCCTTGCCAAATGACCAATTCACCGAAAAAATAAAAAGTAGCAAAATTAGAACAAGAAATATCAAATAATACAATAAGAGTAATCATGAGTACCAAAGAAATAAACACTCGTCAGTGACAACTATATTTAAATGTTGCAGTGTCGTGATAAATAATATGTGCGCTAAAGCTATGTCGTAATTCTACTACTGTAGTGAAATCAGTTTTGTAGCGCATTTTCACTGCGCCCTGAAGATAGGAACAGAATATCGAACATTGGCGTACATTTAAAGTACTTCTTTGTGTATACGATAAATTATTCGGAATTCAAATATGTGACGGTCCTTTTCAACATAAATTGCTGAGTTGTAAGACTCGGCCACAAAAAAAAACACAATGATAATCCTATAATGACCACAAAGCCAGAAAAGGCTAAGCTAAAGTCAGAATAAAAACCTAGGTTGTGAATGACACAAGTAAGACGTTTATCACAAAAAATGGACTATTTTATAACGAAAGACTACAAAAACGTAAGTTCAATCGGTATCATAATACAAACAATCAGCTTATATGATAATTAATCGAAATTTGAAATTTTGTTTATGTGATGAGATTTTTTTAAATTAAAATACAAAGTTGTAGTCCAAACAGTTCAAAAATCCGATGTAAACAATAGAAAAACAAACAACTGCGCAAACATAAACGAATGTCAGTTAATAAAATAGTGTTTAGAACGGCGTATATGGAATATCCACCGTTTCTGAATTGATAGCCTAATTGGTTTTTCCTTGAGATCGGATACGTGAAACATCTTAGAAACTTGAAGGAAACGAAAACACGCGTTTTGAACACTCTGAAAACGAGCTCGGATGTCACACCATTTGCTTCAACTCCATTATACAACGTCTTACAATATGTTTCACTCTTTCTGAAGCGTCTACACACCCATGAAAGGCGTGTAAATTTGGTCAGTCACGTTAGCAGTTACAAGTAGAACACTTCAAAACCTCAAAGACTTTTGCGAAAGGCATTCTGAATAGCAAGTGTCCTGCTAACATTCACTCACATACTCATGTGGAGACAGGCCTCTTTGGACTCATAATGTAAATGGTAAAAGTGGAGTGGCGTTTGCCAGTTCGACAGGTGCGTAACACAAAAGTCGACCGCGACAAAAGAATCACATCAACCCCGTTGCATCCGATTCTTAAAATGGGTTGTAAGTCTAACTCTATAAGACCCCATCACAAAAGGCAAAACCCTGGATTACAAAACCATCAACTGAGAAGATCACGATACGTCAAGTAACGACTAACTAGTTGGACAACACCTGCGAAAATTATAATTGTTTTAAGAGTGAAAAAGCTTCTTACTAGAAAACAATTTCTGACGTTTCTAATAATCCGTGATAGGGATTGGAGCTAACATTCAAAAACACAATAAAGCATCCAATAAGGTCTAATTTGGTAGATTTTGGTATGAGAAAACTTTGTGGGTCTCTTTGACAACACTAAAATACCTGGATTACGAAACCATCAAGTGAAAAGATCACGACAAGCCAAGTAGCGACCAACTAGTTGGACAACACCTGCGAATATTATAATTGTTTTAAGAGTGAAAAAGATTCATACTAGAAACCCATTTCTGACGTTTCTAAGAATCCGTGATAGGGATTGGAGCTAACATTCAAAAACACAATAAAGCATCCAAAAAGGTCTAATTTTGTAGATTTTGGCATGAGAAAACTTTGTGGGTCTCTTTGACAACACTAAAATACCTGGATTACGAAACCATCAAGTGAAAAGATCACGACAAGCCAAGTAGCGACCAACTAGTTGGACAACACCTGCGAATATTATAATTGTTTTAAGAGTGAAAAAGATTCATACTAGAAACCCATTTCTGACGTTTCTAAGAATCCGTGATAGGGATTGGAGCTAACATTCAAAAACACAATAAAGCATCCAAAAAGGTCTAATTTTGTAGATTTTGGCATGAGAAAACCCTGTGGGGCTCTTTGAGAACCCGAAAACATTAATTAAAGGACCAAGGCCACGTTTCCGAGTGTTGCATAATGGTAATGTCTGATGCAGCGCAATGAGTGTGTGCCTACGTTTTATCCGTATCTTAATGTGCAAACGTCATTTTAAATGCAACAGATGCAGGTTTTGAGGGTCATTTACTATTCAGAAGAACCACACTGAGTTCTTGTGTCGATGATTTCTTACAAACGATACAGTCCATCTTTCATTAGCATATTGCATCAAAAATGGTCCATAAAACCTTTTCTCACCATATTATACACAGGAATATATAATATATATAAACGAAACATGACTGAAAACTCGCTGAATTCACTTTTCGTGAAATCACATTGATCCACACGATCTTTTCAAGACAAAAATTTTGTCAGTTATAAATAACACGTATGTAAATAATTAAATTTATAACATATTAGTATATCGACCATTGATGAATAAGAAACTAAAATTGGTTCACGGGATTTCTCATTGTAGGTAGAGAAACAATTAATTGGGTCAACGTTTCGAAATATTTAATTTCTTCATCAGAGCTTACTATTATTATTATTATTATTATTATTATTATTATTATTATTATTATTATTATTATTAACATCGGGGCTTACTATAATTATCAGGGATTGTTGGTAAGCTCTGATGAAGAAATTAAATATTTCGAAACGTTGACCCAACTTATTGTTTCTCTACCCACAATGACCAATCCAGTGAACCAATTTTAGTTTAATATTAGTATATCCATCAATTCAAAAACATCAGTAGCGATGAGAGTAAACACAACACCTTATGATTTGAGAGTATGAGTAATTGGGAGGTCAAGGGGCCGATGCTGGGAAGATGCCAGAAATTCACTTCCTGTGATTAACATCGGTGGGTGTGCGGTGTCCGCCAAAATCAAATTCGTCAGTCGGTTGATCTGATCAGCGATTCTCACGGTTTCCTTCATCACTTCCACGGGTGCGGTCCGTGGCCCGTTTGCTAGGAAACTATTCCGACATGCGTCTGGCGATGATCGGAGAAACCTAGGAGACCACCGATCAGGGCAGCCGGCCGCTAGAATTCTCCTCTTGATTGGAATGTTACTCTAGGACCTCCTGAGTATCAATGCTGTCACTGGCCCGTCGTATGAGGATTTACGGGCTTGTTCTGTGTCCTAGTTTGGACATGGTAGTCAAGTATCCTATTACGTTCGAATAATAATTACGACCGAATTTCTCACTCGAAGGGCAGAATATGCAGTGAAGTCGCGCGTAATACTTGTGGGTACGGCGGGTTGCGTAGAGTGTCTGTTCGGAGGCGCTGGAGTCAGCACAAACGCATCAAATTAAGAACAACGCGCGTCCACGCATACGCACATTCCCCTTCTACTATGACTATTCCTCGTGTGAGCAATACGTTGGCAAAGTTTTATCGGAATCGAATGATCATGATAGTAGCGCATAAAATACGAACAGACGCTCCTAAACCTGAGTCCTTTTTGCAATTGCATTTGCCACCCTTAAATATCATTACTTTCTCGCTACTCCGTATCGATAAAGTTCACTAATGCTGCACGAAAAATCTGCGAATTTTCGACAGAAAAACTGTTATGGCAAGGCCCTGGTAAAAAAAAGTGGATAAATCCAGTTGCTAAATTTAGAAAAATGTCCTCTAACACGTGGTGTAGCCAAAATCTATATTTTGTGGGTTTTTCATACCGAAAAACCGAATGGCAGCCAAACGTCTGTTCGTCTGTGAACAACGCTAGCGACTAAAACATTCCTCCGATTTTCTCCAAAATTCATATTCCTCAACCGATCTGGCTGATGGTGCAGTTTCTTGAATTTGAAATCAATTATTTCTTTATATAAAGCCCATGGGACACTTTTTCAAATTTTAAAAACATGGCTCTTGTGTGAAGAACGTGTAAAAGATTGATGCATGATTGTTAAATACCATAATTTTAAGAAAACTTCAAAAGCTACAATTTTTTTTGGCGTGATCACACAACTAAAATATTAAAGATTTTTCCTTTTTTCCTTAACGAAATGTTTTCCTTAAAAACAGACTTTGGAACAAGGTTACATACAATTTCACGAAAATTTGAGTCCTTTTCGCGTAATCTTGCGTGAACGCACGTGCGAGAGAGTACGTGCTGTTGTAGCCCCGCTGGTTGGCATTCGCTTCGGTCGCAAGACGAACCCAATCCATCCGCCGTCGACGAGCCCCGGGGCCGATCCAATGCGCGAGAGGGGACCTTCGTCGGTGGCCCGCCTATAAATCTCCGCCGCCGCCCGAAATTTCTGCGCGCGCAGCAAAAAACTGCGCAGAGCGATGCGCGGTGGACTCGAGCGCTCGCCCTGAGCGGCCCGACCCGACGCTCCGGGCGGCGCGCAGATGTGGGACGCAGCGGTGATAAATGGTGCACGGGCCGCGCGCAGGGCTGCCAACATGCGCGTGCGTCACGCCGATGTGGACACATGCCGTGGTTGAAACTAGAATTTTCACTCGTCGACGGTCGCCTCAGGTAGCTCAGGGTTGTTGCCACTGCTGCAAGGGGAGCCCTAGGTTCGAGTCGGGACGGTCATAGATATTTCGACACACATAGTCAGGCCTAATTCGGCCTGTAGGTGGATTCTAAGTGTTCTGATCGGCAGTTATCAGTAGTTTATCCGATCAACACCAAGCCAATGCCGGAGCAGTTCCCTAACAAACGGGCCATGAACCTCGCGCGATCATTCCTTCCTCTTCCTTCTCCTTTCCTCGCCCCTAACACGCACTATCATGCACTGCGCTACCACACATGTCAGGAGACCGGTCGGGAGTTTAGAGCTTGTCCCAGCTGGGGCGGTACCCTACTGGTGGGAGATACTTGGTTGGGGAAACCCCCCACCAGCCGATGTGTCCGTCGTTGGATGTCGCTAAACAGGGGGGGAAGATCACAGCCCCCTCCCGCGATAAAAACAGGCACTGCGCTTACAGTACTAATGACCTTAGCTTTCATGTGCAAGGAATAATCAATCAATCAATTACTCGTCAACTTAAAGTGCGGAAATACAATATCCAACTTCGCTACATCAAGTTCGATGAGGAAACAGTTGCTCAGAACAAAACGTCGTAACTTCAACTGAATCTTGGAACCAACTATCAATGTGTCTGCCAACGATCATCAATGTGCTTGCATACAGTTGCAAAATGACAGATTTTAGACGTGCTCTTCAGTTTGAAATCGGCAGCATTGCTTCTCCAATCCTGAGGAGAGTTAAAACTCACTTATATTTGATTATTAGGTTAGGTTGTTAGTAACATTTCGTAACGATTTAAATTTTGAGGAGTTATATTTTAGAATTCTCTATCGAACACCTTTACATTAGAGAAATGTTGATGAAATTATATATTACCTGCATAGAAAATTATCTACAATGACGTTTTAAATCCTCGTATATTAACATTGAGTCGTATACCAGAATATAACCAAGTCGTTTAAAATAAGAAACAGGAAAAACACAGATAAGATGTAATTTCGAAGTTGTTAGAAACCGTATTTTATGTCCTCAGAATGACATCAAATGTCGCCAAACGCAACACCATCAGCAAAAAATTAATGTGTCATATAAAATATAAACACTTTATGTCTGGACCGAATTTCTAAAAACGAATTACACGTTATTTGGTTTTCAAACCCAAACAACGCATGGTCTTTAAGAATCAATTGTTCTATACTGCAGAGTAAAAGCTAAACATAACAGAAAATTAAATAAACGCAAGATCAGAAAAAGTGTCAGAAGAAAACACGTCAAAAGTAGAATTAAAAATATAAACAGTTGCGCCGTGGAGAGGGAGATTCTAATGGGACGAAAAAATCCTCTTCGAAGCCGCTGACACATATTCACAAAAGAGGTTTTGTTAATTTTCTGCATCAAGGAAATTTATTCAATATCTCGACTAAATAACTTATAAAGCACTATTAATTAATAAATATTTATATCTTTTAAATTCACCATAATTAAAAAATTCTGCATAAAAAACATTCAGTCAACTGACCACCTACAACCCCTGTTGTAAACCGATGGTTGCGTCGCCGTTTAATATAATACTAGTAGTTTATGTAATTAGTTTATAGTGCTACGCTTTATTGCATGCGTACATGTTTTGTACTCGTACCTTGTTTCGCAAACCATGCATGGCGTCCCCTCATTTGCTTGCACATCCACAAGCAACGCGTGTTTCTCCGACGGGGATTGTACGACTAGTCTGTAAATTGGCAAGCCTGCTTCGAAGGCTGCCGCGCCGCGGACGGGTTCCCTATGCAAAGGCGCTGTCGGGCTTCGCGACAGTGTTCTGTTTTCCAAAAGGCGCCGTCATTTGTCACTTTCACCGGCGGCGGCGGCGGAGTGGGAATAGAGGGGTCCGAGCAAGGAGCTTTCTCGATGCAGGCATTCCAAGTAGCCGGTCTGGGAGTCTTTTCATGAACCGCGGAGATAACAGGTTAGGGTCAATCATCATCTACGTTAGTATTTCCAATTTGCGCGTAACGGGAGATGTGGCTCAGTGCATCAACTGATGTCACTACAGTGCCTCTGACCGGCAAGTCCTAGGGTTACACTCCCCACGGTGGCAGATTTTCCACACTATCTACACAGCTAGGTTACGAGCGAAGTTACTGGGAGAGGTGGCTCAGGGCATCGACTGATGTCACTGCAGTGCCTCTGACCGGGAGGTCCTAGAGTTACACTCCCCACGGTGGCAGCATTATCCACACTACCTACACAGCTAGGTTACGAGCGAAGTTACTGGGAGAGGTGGTTCAGGGCATCAGCTGATGTCACTGCAGTGCCTCTGACCGGGAGGTCCCAGGGTTCCACTCCCCACGGTGGCAGCATTTTCCACACTACCTACACAGCTAGGTTACGAGCGAATTTACTAGGAGAGGTGGCTCAGGGCATCAACTGATGGCACTGCAGTGCGTCTGACCGGGAGGTCCTAGGGTTACACCCCCCACGGTGGCAGCATTTTCCACACTACCTACACAGCTAGGTTACGAGCGAAGTTACTGGGAGAGGTGGCTCAGGGCATCAACTGGTGTCACTGCAGTGCCTCTGACCGGGAGGTCCCAGGGTTACACTCCCCACGGTGGCAGCATTTTACACACTACCTACACAGCTAGGTTACGAGCGAAGTTACTGGGAGAGGTGGCTCAGGGCATCCACTGATGTCACTGCAGTGCCTCTGACCGGGAGGGCCTAGGGTTACACTCCCCACGGTGGCAGCATTTTCCACACTACCTACACAGCTAGGTTACGAGCGAAGTTACTGGGAGAGGTGGCTCAGGGCATCCACTGGTGTCACTGCAGTGCCTCTGACCGGGAGGTCCCAGGGTTACACTCCCCACGGTGGCAGCATTTTACACACTACCTACACAGCTAGGTTACGAGCGAAGTTACTGGGAGAGGTGGCTCAGGGCATCCACTGATGTCACTGCAGTGCCTCTGACCGGGAGGGCCTAGGGTTACACTCCCCACGGTGGAAGCATTTTCCACACTACCTACACAGCTAGGTTACGAGCGAAGTTACTGGGAGAGGTGGCTCAGGGCATCCACTGATGTCACTGCAGTGCCTCTGACCGGGAGGGCCTAGGGTTACACTCCCCACGGTGGCAGCATTTTCCACACTACCTACACAGCTAGGTTACGAGCGAAGTTACTGGGAGAGGTGGCTCAGGGCATCCACTGATGTCACTGCAGTGCCTCTGACCGGGAGGTCCTAGGGTTACACTCCCCACGGTGGCAGCATTTCCCACACTACCTACACAGCTAGGTTACGAGCGAAGTTACTGGGAGAGGTGACTACTAGCTACCTGCTTACTAGTTTCTACTTAATTATTCAGATAAAGTTTGTACTTTCATTTGAAAATAATTAATTTCTAATATCCAGTATTTTCTCAAAACCTTTCGAATCAGTCGTGCAGCAGAAAAGATTTTCATCAACATAAATTTCTGCGTGAACGCAGATTTGACTACAGAGATTGGTTTGTTGATGTTTCCATGCGCGCCACCTGCTAAGGTGATTAGCCTCCTATAAGTGTAGTGCATGTGATTTCTCGGGAGGTGATGGTGATCTTCCCGCTGGATGGTGAAATCTCCCATCGGCGAGGCACCGCCCCAGCCGGAACAAGTTCGAAGCTCCCGCCCGGTGTTCCGATACCTGAGATAGTGTAGTGCATGTAAGTGTGTGTGTGTAAGGTTTGAGGGTAAGACAAGGAAAAGGAAGGAAATATCGCGCACGATCCGTGGCTGTTTGTTATGTTTCCGCTCTGCCTGGGGTTCATCGGAGAAATCACGAAAAAGTACCGATCAGAGCAGCCGGCCACAAGAATTTTCCTTCAGACAACGGCTGGATCCGACACAGCTATTTAGCTAGTGTCAAAAGTTCTGCCACCTCCGGGATTCGAATCCTAGAACTTCTCGGTCAGAGGCACTGCAGTGACTTCAATTGATGCCCTGAATCACCTAAACCAATATGCCTCCGTAATGAAGTAAGTTACGCCAAGAGAAGAAGAATGAAAAGAAATGGGAAATATCAGTTACTCTCTTTTATTCGTAAATGCAAGGTAGATTGTAATTATTTTCACAAAACAATGAATTCAGCCAATGAATTCAGCCAATGAACTCAGCCAACGCCAATGAATTCAGCCAATGAACTCAGCCAACGCCAATGAATTCAGCCAATGAACTCAGCCAACGCCAATGAATTCAGCCAATGAACTCAGCCAACGCCTATGAATTCAGCCAATTAACGGAGGGTTCACTTTGCAACTAATTGGTTTCGCAGATCTCTACAAAAGAACCTACAATTCCTGTTTGCAAAACAGGCAGTTTCAAAAATATTTTTGGAGGATAACTTTATCTCCGTCAAAGGAAAAAAAACAGAAGTTGCAAAAATTAACTCCTAGCGATTTCTTTCGCATACATCATCATAAAAGAGGCTCTCGCCGATAATTATAAGTTTCGATGGCCCGGAAGGAATAAATTGATCATCGCATGTAGTCATTACAAGACTAATTACAATAAAGAGCACACATTAATTCAAAATATGTTGTGTGCGGGTAATATCTTTCTCTATACAGAAGAAATATTAGGAATTTTTAGTAACTTTCAAAAATAGAACATTTAACACTATCGTTTACCTTAAATAAAAAATTAGTAATAAACCCATTATGTGAATTTTTTAAATAGGGTATTTCAGAGAAACGTAACCTATTATTGAACGAAATAAAATCTACGCTTAGTTTTATTTACGGACCATACATCAACACAAAATGCAGGTTGCCTAGAGTCACGACAGCCGTAACGAGACCGGAAGGTATAAGTTTCTGATTGCAACAAGCAATTACGTGATGAATTAACGTAATCAGGGCGCGGCAATTGTGGATATGTTAGATGCCGGTAGTACGTCTGTCCTGTCGGGAGCAGAGTTATGAGTTTCCAATCTGCTCCTCGCAGCTGCCACTTAGAGGCAGAGAGCGTTCCTCGTCGGTGGCAAGGGGTATCCTCACGCATTGACTTCAACCCAACGAGCTAGAATATATATAGAAGACTGACTGTAACGCCGCCATCTTTGAAGACAATTGAAGCGGCGTTTTCTGCAGTCAAAGCAGCACCCTCTGGAGAAATAGAGTATTCTAGTATTCCGTTTGGCGCTGGTTAAGGCCGGCCGCGCGTAATATAAATTCTCTGACTCTGAGTTCTCACGACCGGAAGCCAATCATTTATAAACGAAATCACAAAAAACCAAATGGGAAACTTTGAAAACACGTTGCGTTCTGCATCGTTTATTGTCATAAGAACAGAACCTGTTAAAATGTAACTGTAGTTAGCATAACGCTTGAAAGTGAATGGTATTGCAATAAGAAACAAACAAACAAATCACAAATAAGCCAAAAAACAACAATATCCTTTGAATGACGGTTGAAATAAATAAGATTCAATAATACAAGTAAACAAATAACTAAACACAATAATATTTAAATATACTTGAACGAAACAAAAGAGAACAATTTAGAAATAAGATCAGATACAAACAACACAGTATAATAAAAGGTCTATGAGCCACTTCCAGGCTAAGACTCATGTTTTAACAGCAAAAACCACGGCGTCATTTATTCTGCGAGCCTCGACCTTAGAGTGCTGAAACCTTAGAGTCCGCCACTCTATGTAGTATATTCTAGTTCGTTGCTTGAACCGCATACTCGAAATAGAAAGACTTCTAGTTCAAAAGAAAATAAAACAGCTTCTAGATATCAATAATAAACAGCTTAATTTACAATATGAAGCAGATTGTTTTCAAGTAAAATAATACACTAAAATAATACACTAAATATGATGAGTTATTCCTACTAAAAACTGTAGAGGTGCTTTTCTCAAAACATTAATTTTTGGTTAAAAATGCCCCATTTTCTCATAAACTGTAAAATCCATTTAATTGATTCCTTCCCAGATAACTCTTCTAAACTATGTGAAACTGTGGACCTACATTTGCGAAATTAAGATTATTTGCCTGTTGCTTCAGTGTCCCGTGACACGGGACTTTTCTTTTTTTTTGGATCTGGTCGTTTGTCCCGTGGGGTGGGACTTATATTTACTCTGTTATTTTACTCAAGTAGATGGCATCAGTTACCAGTACAACTAATTCTCTTCATAAGAGATAGGGCAAAGTTTCCTATACTGTCGCCAGATTTCGCACATTTCTTGTTGTTCGGAAGCAGTTTGTATTTGAGGCTGCAGTTGTAGTTATGATGGCGTCGACAAGTCGTTCGAGATTGCCACCGTCCTAACCCACAAGCCTAAACTGAGTGAATCAGTAAACAATACTGAGTGTGAACAATCTTCAGGAAACTAAGAATTTGAAAACTTTTTCTCGAGTGATTCCGAGGAATATGAAGAAAGTGACAGTAAAGATAACTGGGACTTCATTGACACAATGCATTCCAAAGGCATTATAGGTAATTGATTGAAGCTCCCCGCACCAAACATTAACTTACATACTTATGTATTATGAGCTGGGCAAATAAATTAAAATGTATATTTTTGTAACAATAAAAATATTTTGTTTGGAACCTGTGTAGTTTCTTGCGCCGCGGCACGCCGGATTGGTGCAGTCAGGTGCGTGGGGATTTAAAGGGTTTGCAACGAGGAAAACGCTGTGTTCCGTGTTTTCTAGGCTGTCCGGGTGACGCCGCGTCCATGGCGAAGGTGCCGACGTTTCGGTCGCCATTCTGCAACCTTCCTCAGGGCGTTATGAGCGGAGATGTACTGCGCACGAGTTTGAGTGACTCGTGCGCATTACGCCCTGAGGAAGGTCGCAGAATGGCGACCGAAACGTCGGCACCTTCGCCATGGACGCGGCCTCACCCGGACAGCCAAGTAAATACTGACTCCGGCCGCGGAAGCCTACGTTCTCTGTGTTCCGCCATGAGGAACTAAAGACCGCAAAGGGTCAATATTAAGAATTTAACCTGGGTAACATACGGGGGAAATTCACCTTCAACCACAACCTCCAAATGAGGCCCCGCGTTTCGTTGGCGGAGGTGTTGAAACAAAACGACGCCGCGACGCCGTTGTTGTTTTTTTACGCTAAATGATATGAATTTGCATGCCTCGTTAGTGCAGACTTACTCCTGAGCTCGTCGTTAATCAAGAATTATTAAATGAATAATAGTTGTTAGGCGTCTCGCAAAATGTCGCTTGTTCGTCGGTAAATAGTATTAATAAGAGAGGGATGGAAAAAGAGAAACAGAGAGAAAGAGAAGTACAAAGATATGAAAAGAGAGAGGGACAATGCGAGAAAATGAGCGATAATGAGAAAGAGAAATATTATGAGTGAGCCAAAAGGAGATAGAGAAAAAGAAAAAAGGGAGAATAAGAAGCGGAAAAGAGAAAAAAGAGATAAAAAGAATAAAAAAGGGAGAAAAAGAATAAGAAAAGGAGAAAGAGCAAAATGGGAGAAAGAGATGATAACCAGCAACAAAGAAGTTGCACACAAGGGTCGTCTGCGTACAAATACATTTTTTAAAGATACTTAACGATAAAAGATCATAAATGTAACTTAACTATCTGTGCCCTTGTTTCTCCTTTGCTTGGTGTGGTTGGAATAGAGCCGGAGGCGTGGGATGCTCTTTTATTAGCAGAATTATAAAATCAAATTTGGATTTCGTTTACCATCGCAAATACGTTGTCTATTACTCATGAAAATTTCTACTTTTGCTTTTCAAATATTGCTAACCTTGTTTTGTTGCTTCTTTTATCCAATAATCAACTTCGCATTATCAAAGAGCGGTATGTGGATTCTGGAGATCGAGAAAACCTGTTACTTTTATTTATATTCTCAAACCAACGTAAGTCGTATTGTCTGATAAAAAACTCTATAACAATTATATGAGATCATTAATGAACATTACGTATGTTCGGTAGTAACTTTATTATCTATACAGGATTGCTTTGACGTATCACAGGTTGGCAAGATGTGAGCAAATTATATTTTTCCCCCATGCAAACACTTTTTGCTGTTTTTTTTTTATGAAAATGTACCAAACCAAACCAGTTATTACGGAGTGGATTTGGCGGGTTGTAATTCCACGGACCCAGTCCGGGTTGAAGAAATTGGGAAATTGGAAAATGGGAAAGGAAATTTATGATGGGAAGAAAGATCGCATGAAGCCCGAATTCTAGAGCGCTGTTTCAACATTCGCCCGAAAGTGATCAGAAACACCACGGACTCTACTGATGAAACGCATCCGGTTGGCAAATTCTATTCCGCCAGGCACTACCAACATAACAATATAAAACTCGTAAAGTAAACACCTGGTATATCGCCGGTATCGAAGACGCAACCTCCCAATCAGTGGAACTCTCCAGCGATAATACGCTGTCTTTTCAGACGCCGATAATGGTGATGGTTTTGATTGCTTGACTGGGGGATTCCCGGCGCGTCAAATGCTAAAGTCATTAGTCCCGTAAGTGTAGTGTGGGTTTTAGCGCGTGAAATAGCAGTAACCTTCCCCCTCTGGTTGGCGATATCCACCACCGACATACCAGTCGGCTTTGGGGGTTTTCCCCAACCAATTAATCTCAAACAATTAATCCCAACCAGCGGGGCGCCAGCCCAGCCCGGATACACCCCAAGTTGACGACTAATCTCCCGGCAGAGAAGTACATGTAGGTGTAAGGTGTAAGTAAGGGGTGAGGAGAGGACAAGGAAGAGGAAGGAAAGATCGCGCGCGCGGTCCGTGGTCCATTTGTTAAAGTACTGCTCCGGCATTCGCCCGGTGTTGATCGGAAATCCACCGATCAGAGCAGGCGGTCGCTACAATTCTCCTCTATAATTCGACCTATGTGACAAGCTTGTGTCGAAAATCCTGTCACCGTCGGGATTCGAACCTAGGACATTCCGTTCAGAGGCACTGCAGTGACATCCATTGATGCTCTAAGACACCTAAGCTGGTACGGTGGTGGTACATTAAATATACTAAAATGTAAAAAAAAAAACACTTTCAGCTATATAATTATCACTGAGAAACTCGGCTCATAAAACCATTACACAGCGCTAATGGACGCACGAGAGCTGTTGAAACGCGGACAAGTTAGGGATAGAAGTAATGGCGAGAGTGAGTACGAAAGACGCAAAGGGATATTAAAAAATGCACGTATGGACAAGAGCGTTAATTGGTCGGCCAGGTCGTTCGCTTTCCTTAAATATCATCTGATATCGATATATCTGTCTCGTTAGCTCAGACTTACACCCCTGCCGCGCCGTCACTTCAGAGGTGAGTGAATAAACACCAAGTGGCCAAACCAGACACAGATGCCAAAGCCCTACTCTAGAACTGGGATGGCAATGAAGCGAGAAATATTTTTAAATTACAATCGAGCAGATTTGACTCCACAATCAACGGATCTTTTTTTTTTTACTTTCTCTCTGCCGCTTACGCAGTTGATACAAAGTGATGTAGAGCTGCGCGAATGGTTTTTTTTTTGGGGGGGGGGGCAGAAAAACTATTTTTACAGGGCTTTGGTTACGAAAAAGTGGATAAATTCTTAAAAACCACATGGTATATCACAAAAACACATGGTATATCCAGAATCCATGTTTTGTAGGTATTTGATACCGAAAACTCGAATGACGGCAAAACGTCTGTCTGTCCGTCCGTCTGTGAACATCGCTAGCGGCTAAACCGTTTGATGTTCTCCAAAATTGATATATCGCATTTCATCTTGTTAATGACGTGGCTCCTTGAATTTGAAACCGATATTTTAATTTTGGGGGTACTTTACATGAAGTCCTTAGGACATTTTCCAAATTTGCAAAAAAAGGCTCCATCGTTTTTTATTATTTTTTTTCGTTTGATAGTGTGAAGGACTTTAAGAGAATGGTGCAAGTTTCATATTTGTTTACAACTCTGATTTTTCGAGTTTTCCTACAACATATTTTCCCTTAACGAACTCTGCTCCTTAAAGATATATTTTTAAGGAACAGATATCTTTAACAGAAAAATCTCTATCTTCATAATTGTAGTTGTAGAAAGACGCCGAAAAAATGTTGAATTTTCAGCAATTTTCGAAAAATATTAGTTTTTAATGAAAATGATACCAACACCATTCTCTTACACGTCCTTCACACTATCCAAGAAGAAAATTAAACCAAAAACGATGGAGACATTCTTGAACATTTTGAAGACGTCTCAGGGGTTTCATGTACACCCAAACGTACACCCAAAATAAAAATATCGGTTTCAAATTCAAGAGGCCACGACGTCAGCTAGATCGATAGGGGAATATCAACTTCGGAGAAAATCGGCTGAACGGTTAAGCCATCAGAGTTGTTCACAGACAGACGGACGGACAGACATTTTGGTGTCATTCGATTTTTCGGTACCAAGGGCCAACAAATCATGGATTCTGGCTACACCCTGTGTTAGAGGTTTTTATTTTCTAAATTTAGCAACTGGATTTATCCTTGTCCTCCACTTTTTCGTTAGCAGGGCTTTGTCATAATTTTTTTTCCGCCAAAAATTTGTCGTTCTCTCGCGAAGCATTTCATAACTTCCTCTCTACTTCGTGAGCGGTACCGAGGACGTAAAAGCAAATGCATTTTAAAACATTGTGAATAGTAAGGTAATCAAATCGTTTAGATTTAAAAGCACAGAGTGTAATACCGTCATACAAAGGCATTTCGTTTTGTGTTAAATCTTCGATGACGATGTTTAATTATCCCTGATCCCTTCAACTTTGAATGCTGTGAGTTATTCGAATGAAAGCAGAGCAATATTATCTGAAAATAGAAAATGCTTCTTGGCATTTCAGAAGTCTATTACTATGGGACCATTATGTTGGGGAGTGTTTCCCTCCTATCTGACCAACCTTTGGTGTCAGAAGTCACAATGAACTTCTCGCATTTTTATGTTTTTAATGGCTTTTAGGTCTATTACTTCCACGAATTTTATCAAATTTCTTTATATAGTGCGCCTGAGAGTTTACGCACATACAGCATGTCAAATGTCGAAAGAAACTTTGCACTAACAACTATTTAGATAGCTTTATTCTGGAAATAGTTGAGAAAAGCTGGTGCCAGAATTTCGTAATAATAATCCAATATCAATAACACATTAAAATAATAATAATATATAATGTAAAAAATAATGATTGGTAAGCAAAAGAAATAAAAACACATGCGAGCCACAGAACCAGAACTATTGTATCAATTACGGTACATCATTGCTTATTGTCATTTCGCACTTCACTTCACTGTACCACATGACATGTCCGGTATACTTGCATATCACTTCTTTTTTCTTATCCGATTACCTCACTGAAGCCAACACTACACTTAACTACAAGTTTAATCTTATTCTAAATAGCAAACTCAAACTAGATAATATTGCTAATCTAAACTAAATTATATTGCATCTGAACTATTTCTAAATATTTGTACATTGCGAGGGAAGGTTTCAGAGGCAATCGAGGGTAAGGTATTCCAATCCTTATCGTCTGATTTAGAAAAACAGTGTTTTGTGAAGTCTTTCCTCTGCTTCTTTCGTTCGGTTTTGAGGTGATCCCCTCTGCCGTAGTGGAATGGTTTCTTGATTTTTCTCTCCATTTAACCCCATTCCCGTTCTCCTAAGTAAGCTGTAAATAGATCGCAAGCCTGACCTTTTTTCTACGCGTTTCTAAAGGGTCCTAAGTCAAACCTACGAATGTGCAATGAATAAATATAATACGGAAGCAACGCTTATCCTATGATTGCCTCTATACCTTTGTGGATTCTATTAGAATTAAATGTTGAAATTGTAGTTGTAGAATCCCGGGATCATGAGTATGACGTCCTCTCGTAATCCAAACCAAACAAGGATTAATAAACCGGAATAAATCATACGAAATGTTTGCGCGTTTTCTCCTTACTTATGCATTCCGCTACTCCGAGTATTTACTAGTTAAGAGTTGCTAATGGCTCAAAATAAGGAACCGCCATCTTCGCGAGAGGCGCAATACATCGACATCCCTGTCAATTAAGAAATTAATTATTAGCTGGCAGGAAAATACTTCATTATAACAGATCCAGACAACAAGCTTAATGCTCCACTTGAGGTCACTCACTGTCTTAAATACGGGTGCTAAAGAGAATCCATATATTGGAAGCTGTCGTCGCCGAGTTTACAGCGGCCAGCAGGTTGTTAGCAGCCGCGATTAAATAAATACGAACTGGCCCGGCGAGCCGCCGGCAGCGCTGCTGCGGACAGCGGCCGAATCAGAGGCGCAAAGAACAAGGGGGGGGGGGGGCGCGGTTGCGAGAGCGGCGCTGCGCCGCACTTCATAGCACGGCCTGATGCGCTCTCGCTTCCTTGGAATTCCCACGCTGGGTGATGCTGTTTGTACCCGCTCTGCATCTACAAATTGATGCACGAAGAGAAAACGTTAATTACGGGACTAGTGGCCTTAATAGTTGACGTACCTGGAATCGCAAATCAATAAATCAAGGCCTTAGTAGTTGATCGCTAATCAATAATCGCTAATCAATAAATCAATTTATGCATCATAATAAAAGACGCATTTCAATCGTTGGACAAGGAGGTTGCGTGTTATATCAAATAATTACTAGTATCAAATCATTGGTGAGGCATCTGAAATACCAAGGAGTTAGGAATACAGGGAGACGGTACGGCGTCGCAAACGTGAAGCCACCTGAATCAACGATCCGCCATATTGCTGTGGCCAAAATGCTTACAGGCGACATTGTCTTGAGGTTTGTAATTGAACATAGTTTATAATATTTAAATCCTTCATCAGATTAACAAGTTTTCGTAACAGTTCGTCGTGGTAACTTGGGTGGCTTATTGCTGTATAAATCGTTCGGGAAAGGTGTGAATTCCTTTCCACAAGTAAGTAGGTACTCTATTTGGTTTGAAGAACATAGTGACATTTCAAGATAGCGAATAATTTTCGTGATTTTTTCCTTCATATCCAAAGGAGAGCACTGTGGAAAAGAGCTCTGCGAAAGGACAACTGATGAATAACTGTTACAGCAAGTTCTGCTTAGTTCATTTTTAAGAAGAGGATTTTCATAGAATTACTTTATGGTAATTACGTTTGTGGAAACTCGCAGTTCCAACAACTTTAGCAGCTTTTCTACCTCGCTTAAGTAAATTATGCATTCATTAAAGATGTCCTTAAATGGATAATACTTTTGCAGTCTACACAAAAACGAGTGTTTTGCACAATATTGGCATGATTGTATTACTGTCCAATCTACACACTCCACACTTAAGAGCCTCATCCTTTTGATTTCATATAAGAGTACTTAATATTTATGTAGGGAAATAGTGAAATAAAAAAGTAACAGTACAGTAAAATAATGTACTATTTTTTATTCATGTAGTAGGTATGGTAGCCAGATTTCGAATATTGTGACAACACTAATTCTGAGAATACTTCGTAATAATTTGTGCATTACATGATCCTTCAGAATTTTAGCAGTGTTAAGTTTTTATTTAATTGCACACTTCTTGTGAGATCCACTGAGAAATCTCAAAGGCAGGAGAAGCACATTTAGTAATGTAGTATTCTTGATGTTTTAAGTTGGAGGTTATTTTTATTTTCACGCACTAGAAATACCTTACATTGAGCCCTTTATTTATAATGAAGTTTCTCAGTTTTAATTATTGTACTCTTCAATATTCCGAAGATTATTAAATTCCATTGAAAAATAGGAATTGCCCCTTTATAAGCGTGTTTGACAGCCATGTTCTGGGCTCTCCAAAATGGTGGTCGGCTCCGATTCCTGGCTTCCTGACTTCACTTGCGAAACACAGCAGGCGTTAGTAATGGCACCTCCATGTATTCATAGCTCCATGTGAAATAAGATATGAATCAAGAGTAAACGAATCTATATCATGGAAGAAGTTTCGGATTTTCGGTCCCTGTACGATGACTATGCATTCTGAGATTTTATATTGTCGTTTCTTGCAAGTAAAGGGAATGATACAATCTGGTATGACTAGCATCAGACATATCTTAACAAAAGGTACTATTTCAACTGATTTTTCGTCATTTTTTACCTGTCACTTTTCCAGTATTTACCGTTAATCCTTGCTTAAGTTGAGGGTGTTCGTAAAGATTAATTTCAACTGTCTCACATACGAGACTGAGGTTATCAGCATTAGAAAAACAAAACCTTCCGGTTAATCAGCGGTCATTTTGCCGTTTGTAAGGTGTTCATCTACAGGCCTGCACTATTTACGGAGGGTTAAGATCGTACCTTAGGCCTAAGTTAAGCCGTAATAGTTTCAAGGACTTTCACGTGACTGTTAGTATATAACGTCGCTACCTTACCCGTGGCACTAAAACTCCCCCATTTCGTCTCAGCCAGAGAAGGCGAAATGTAGAGGGACCGAAAGGTATAAAGACGTAAAACTAGAATACATCCACACAGATTCAAAGAGTAAATCTGCATATTGCATCCAGAAAGATCAACCGCAAGACTGTGCAAGTGATATTCGGAAATACTAAATTTAATCAGTAAGCGGGAGGAGTTCAAAATTAATCCTGCAGACGTAACAGAAAATCATGTAGGGCCATGATGATGTAGACCAATCATTAAAAGAAACAGTAATCATGTATGACCAAGCTAAGGCAATGTGTTCAGAAAATAACTAAAAAAAGAGGGGAGCCCTTTGAATAGAGGAAAGAAAAGAACTGGTCCGATAAAAATGAGATTTGACATCAGTGAAAAGAAGAATAAAACTGAAATAGGTATGGCACATCCATCAGATCATAACTACCTTGCCTGCGGCTAATTTTTTGATGATAAAATGTTTAATTTATGGTTTACGAGTGCATAATAATAAAAACTATCTTGGTAGAGTTAAATCGTCAAAATAGTCGGTTAACATGTGGTGGAAGAACAAAATAGATGAAAAATTATGACCTCGACTACAATAATCGAACGGCGTCCAGCTTTTTTGCATCAGAAGTGGAACAATTGTTTTGTCAGGAAATGCAGGCGTTAGAATCTGTTGGCCAACACTAAATACTTTCGGAACGATATTTTGTGTTACCTGTCTTGGCACACTTCCTCATCCCTTACCAAACCTCCGCGTGGCTTCCGTCAGCAGGGCCTTCACGCCCTGGGCACATGCGTAGCAGTATTTGTTCAAGGAGCATACATAACGTTGCAGTTCTGCCTATAGATTCTGAAAAGTCTAGGAAGGAAGGCCGTGGATTCCGAACTGGAATCCACGAGGGTTGTAATCCATGTCCTTCGTCGATTAAAAGTACAGCAGAAATACATATATTAATAACTGGTTGTAGAGAAAAGTTAATTACACAACCCTCTCATCTTTGTATTTTTTTCACCTTGAAGGTTTCAAATTCAAGTCAGCACATAAGCCCACAACTCAACCCCTCACTAAGCCTACCGGACGCCCGAATTTGTCCATTTATCGCCACCGGCCCTCCCCCCCCCTAAATCAACCGAACCACACCCACTGCACACTGCACTCCCGCTAGAGGCGAGACTTAATCCACGGCCCATTAGACTCACGTCAACGGGGCTCCCCGCAGCCTTACGTTATCCTCTGCCGCGGAAAGATAAACACGCTCTGCTTGCGTTCACGGCCTGCTTCAAGCGCCTCCACAGCCCCCCGCCGTATGTAAATGCGGTCTCTAGCGAATACGAGATGAGGTTTAAATTGATTTTTAATTGTCTCTTAAACGCTTTTTTCTCCGCACGCGGCCCGGGCTCGCGCATGGTGGTCCCGTGCTACCAAGCGGGCGCCAGTCAATTATATTTAAATATTTTAATTAAACAGTTTAGAAATAATTAGCCTGTAAATCATAGAGGTCGGGCCGCGCCGCAGACGGACTGCAGGCTGTCGGGTGATTATGGAGCTTTATAGTCGGCGTAATTTGGGGTTGTGTTGGGAGATGCTGCCGGGTGGCCAACGAGGATAGCGGTGACGGTTGTGGCCCGGGCGGGCGCTGAAGAGTTGCATTGTGTGACGGACGGGCCCATTTCGAGAGTCGCGTTTAGGGTTCTCGAAACGGGAGGAAAATAAAACTCAAGCAAATGGTGCGCTCTAGGTGCAACATCGTTGTAACTAAAAAATATCGTGTTTTGTTTTCTGAAATTCCATGAGAAAATTAATATTTATCTTCAATATAATAAGAAATTTTTAAGAAACTAGTTTTCTGCTGCAACAGAAATGATGCATAACAAAAACATTCAAAACTGTTTTCCAAAAAGTAGTAAGCTCACTTCTGTAAAACAGACAATAAAATTCTCTCTTATTACACTACAATGTGTTAAATATTTTAACAAAAAATGTTGACTAACACTGCGAAAACATAATGCAGTATTTATATAGTACAATAGTCACACTTTACATTCCAAGAATACCCAAACCTTGCTGTTCCAAAACGCAACATGCCAATCGCAAATACTTAATGGTTGGCGGCCTCTTCCTTGAAATCTTGTTGCGCATGCCGTCTGTTGTGTCGTAAGTGTCAAATTTAGTCGGTACGCGCAGTATGAGAACATGTGAAATATCATAATAAATTAATATTTTCATTTCGAAGTCAAAACCGAAATTATTTACAATTATAAACCCGCGAAATTTCCCCGCGTACCCAGGAACGCATTCAAAGAAAACAGACAACGCTCTCATGGCGGGAAGCTGCATAGTTTTCATTCAATGTTTGCACGCATTGAAAATTAGCAATATAGATTATCGCATGAACACATTTTTATTCTGTATCTTGAGATTTGACGTATAGACACTTAAAAATACGAACTTGTTTTATCGAACACAAATAAACAAAACAATAGTTATAATTTCATTACATTTAATAATTTCATTCATTATTGTTTCGCCTCTGGAACATTGAGATGAAGTCACATGATAATACAAATTTAAATTCTAATCAGCTTTTCGTAGAAGTTATCAGTTGCCCCATGCCTGATAAAAAATAGAATATGAGACTACATCTTATTATACAACTTCTACAAGGAAATAACTAATTATTACAAGAGAGAATATTATGAGAGAATTTCATCTTAACACCGGGTTAAGAATGAAGTTGCTATGAAAGAAGCCTAAAAAATGCAAAATTAGCAGGCACTTCATTCCTCTTTGTAAAGATTATTTTAGAAGAATTTTTGCAAGAGTAAAATCGAAAGTCATACTTCGTCAAATTTGTCATTTACTGTAATCTAATAGTAATCTGATAAGTAGAATTATATCTTGAAAACTGTGAGTTTTCCTCTCGCATGCCTCACGAACGAAATGGATTCAGACTTGTTCCGGGTTGGGTCATGTGATCACGACGGTCGAGCAGTGGGTAAAGAGACCCAAGTGAGTGAGTTAAGAGTTGGATGATTTGGGAAAGAGCCACCATTATACACTCGAATTCCACCCACTGCAAACAGAGGTGAAGAGATATTTGCAATAGAAAAAAGTTGTAATGACTAAACCGAGAATTCTTAGATTCGAACACAGTCGTCTGAGAAAAGCACAGAAGGATTGCCGGTGTGTCTAGAGTGACTCTGATCGGCGGGGTCTAGTGTTCGAGTCCCGATGGTGCAGCGTTTTCGACATTAGCGACGAAGCTAGGAAGAATTCAGCCGCTCTCTAGAGAATAATTTTAGCGGCCGTCTGCTCCAATCGTATCTCCAATTTTCCGTGGTTATTCCCATAAAGTGCAAGCCAATGCCGGAGCAGTACCCTAACAAACGGGCCACGGACCGCGCGCGATGTTTCCTTCCTCTTCCTTGTCCCTTACACTAGCATGCACCACACTCCACACATGGCGGGAGACCGGTGGGGAGCTTAGAGCTCTTCCCGGCTGTGATGGTTAAGATCAACACCAGGCGAATGCCGGAGCAGTTCCCTACCAAACAAACCACGGGCCGCACGCAATCTTCCCTCTTCCTTCCTTGCCCCATCACCCTATATTTCCACACACTTTCAGTTACACTGCCATAGATGAGGAGAGACCAGTCAGGAGCTTAGAGCTTGTCCCGGCTGAAGAGGTGACCCGCTGGTGGGAGATACCTGGTTGAGGGAAAACCCCTAGAATAGGTGTAGGTCGGCACCGGATCTCGCCATCCAATGGAGAAACAATTATCGCCACCAGATGGAATAGAAAACATTCAGTGAACAAACGAGACTAATGAACAAAGCACTGGACGTGCCCGGAAGTTATCAAATTCTAAAGGTCAAATAAAAATGTGTTTCACTCAAAGTAAAATCAACTTCCATAAGTAAAATCTTTATGAGTTAACAAGACCTAATTTTTCGTACGTGAACTAAGTAACGTTAATATGGTTTCCAGAATGTGAAGGACCTGCTTTAAAAAAATTTGAATCTCTGTATCGATTTTGTTCGTCGTGTTTAGTTCAAGAAAATCTGTTTTAGAATCCTAGGAAATGTTTACGTAACATAGAGAACAGGATATCCACGTTTAAGCAAATTTCAATGGACTATAGGTTAAATAGCAAAAACGTACTTCTAAGTACTTTATTTTATAGATTTCTCTACCGCGTAGATTTTTTAAGCTAAATTCAGTGGAGATATTACCTTTCATTACATCTGAAATACTCATTAATCTACACCTCACCAGTATATCAATATATAACTTTAATTCTTTAATTTCATATGGGAGTGTATATAAAAACAACACTCATATATTATTATATTTGGATTTTTAAAGATATCTGATGCCACTGACAAATAGTCAGTATGCTTCTAAGAGGGATTGGTAATAGTGCAAATATTTATTTTTGGATGTAAAAAAATGCTTAATGTTTAGTAACTCAGTTTTAAAAAACACTGATTAGGGAAAGGTACAGGCAAAATTACAAATTTAACAAAGGTATGATTCCAGGTATAACGACGATGACACTCTAAAAAAAATGTTTGTCTTGATTAAAATACACATTCCATTGTAAAATTATTTTACATTTACAACTTGAACACTCAGATTTTATATTGCCACAATTCTAACATCTATGCTGAGATAAAACTGCACGAAGGAAACTATAACCCCCATAGTTTCTTAATTGACTACTTATTTCCCAAAGCTGGCAAATGATTAGTATGTTTTCATTGTTATCGTTGAAACACCGATATACTGGTGAAAGCATTATATCTAGACTATTCCACTCGTGAAATTAAAACCGGTTGTGTTTAACTATACATACAAAGTGCCCCGATCAGGGCGGTGCATCTCAAAAAAATTATCGCTTTTTCTATCCGATTTTTCATACCATCCCTTCCTACTGGCCAATAAGAAGCTGCAACTCATCTTATCTTTCGAGGAGGTATGTACCGATCGCTGTGTAGATATGCAATAAGCCATGTATTATGTACTATAACATAACATCTTTCATTTTAACATAGCTTTCAGTTATTTTCAATACTGGTCTCAGTGTGGAACTCTGTTGGACGTGATCTCACTCGTGGAATAGTCCTATTAAGTACCACTCGTGCTTTGGAACTTCTGAGATAAATGCCCTTCTTGCTTCGTGGGTTGGGGATTTCCAAAGCACTCGAGTACTACCTATGATAATCCATTCAGGTGATGTTTACCATCATTTTTATTTCACAAATGTGATGACCGAGCCATCAAAAATAGCTCATCAGGCAGATATAAAACTTCATAGCCACCAACATTGTTAAATAATCTTCTTCCTATTGTCTTACAGTTCTCTACAGTAAACCACTGCAAGAACCCTCTTTCCTCGTTTTTAACTCGTGTAATTGATCTTTCAATTTGTAGTGCTTTTGTATAGAATTTTTCAACTGTCACAAAAAACCCTCAGGCGACCAAGCGAACCGGTTTCATCCTATTAACTTTGCACCGAGTGACAAACATGGCGTCTTTAGAATTGACTACACAGAAAAGCTCGAGGCGTCATTGCAAAGCGAAGTGATGTATCAATATTTCTTCCGTTACGAATTTATATTGAAATACACATTGAGCTCGTTGTCCCAAATAAGGCTCTCTTAAGACCACTATTGGTGATGCAACTGAAATTAAATTACAGAGGTTCAGAGTGACGCAATGAGTAATGAAGCGGGTGCAAACGCCAGTTGTGACATCGTCCACAAAACCACTGAGTTTGAATTGCATTTGATAGGCGTAGAGGATGTAACAGCGAAGGTGTTTGACAATGAAGCTACCGGATCCCGTATCATTTGGAACTGTGAATCTATAACAAAAGTTGAGGCTGCGAAATATTGCTAAATGAATTGGGAGAGCATTTGCAGAAACTGCAACGAGAAGTTTAGTGGATCGCCTTCTGTGTTGTCATTAGACGAGAGAATTCTGAAAAAAAGCGACACATAATTGCCAAAGATTATTAATTTGCCGTACGAATCAATGAGCATTGAAGAGATTGTCATGGTTATCTCTGCCTGGGCGAAAATAAACGTTATCCTAAGGAATTTCACGTCATTCAGGCCTGCTTTTTCGTTCCGCGTCTCAGAGCACTGGTTCAAGGAAACTACACAATTGCTTGATGCCAACGTACCACAAACATTCAATGCGCCCACTTGCGTATTGTTTACATTACAAGAAGTCTTTCGCAAAGTAACATCTTACGAAACACATTATGACTATTTTCCGCTTGTTGCACGAATAATTGCGTCATCACGCATTCAGCCAATCGCAGCCAGAGAATTGTGAGGTGGTAGCGGTCAACCGAACAGCCGGTCACATTTTTGGCGTAGGTGTCAAATACCCTTCATTCACAATAAAGTTCTTTCCAAAAATTAACTTTCATTGTCTTATAAATTTAATGCTGTTATACAAAACAATGCCGTGAGCAACTCGTTAATAAAATTGCTTTATAAACTAGTACTTTAGATAATATACTAATATCTAACGCGATGTGTAGTTAGACTCTACGTTGTGCGAGTACTTGATACCGTGATTCCCGGCGAAACGACCGTACGTCCGTCCACATGATTATGAACAAGGTCCCTTTGACCACACTCACTGTTTTGCCAAATTCGATGTTCCCCAAAAATCCTGATTATTAAATAGAATGTGACATTATTCTGCAAAACAAAAATCAGTACTCTCAGTAGAAACTCCAAATTCTGTCAAATTTGAACTCCAACGATTGATTCTCAAGTTTTCCAAGAGCTAAAAAATGTCTAATTACGTCTGAAAACTAATGAATACAAAGATTTTTTGCGTAATTGTTAGCTCAATTAAAAATTTGGAATTCATAAATGTTGCAGCGTCTATATCTCAATCTCTGGACTATCGAGATATCAAATTTGGAAATATCTTAATTTCTCTCAAAAATTGAGGTAATAAAAAAAGCAACATAAGTATTCACTTTATAAATTTCACTTGACACCATTTAAGAGGAATTCTGAGGCAATTAAAAGCTACAAACATTTAGACCAGTCATTATCGTAATTTTTCCATTTTTATTTTTCGTCTTAAACTAGATCAAAATGTCTCCCGAAATGTTGTCAAGTAGCATAACTAACGATAATACGCTAATTAAGCGACTCTGGCAGTGACACAAAGTGGGAGCAATCATAGGATATAAAGTACGCGATCTGGGACGGCGGCGTCTTGTCAAGAAGTGTCCGAAACTCGATATTTCCTCCTCTGCATTTACATGGGTATTAACGTCCAGGAGCTAGCATTTATGAAGCGAAACGTGATGTGCTTCAGAATAAGCCGGGACTGGTTTAATTAAATCATTAAAGCCAATTATTCACAAATATGTGCTTCGGTATGGTGGCGTATTAGATATACTACTAGCGCTTTATTGAATGCTGGTCCTAAGGAATATAACTCAAGAAAATATACTTCATAAGAATACATATCATATATCGAGCTCAAAGAAACTAAATCTTTATTTTTTTAATAATTAAACTATCATCAGATAACAGTACGTGTTCTTAACATTTGTGTGATTCTTGTGCCACCGCCTGAAAATCTCTCTAGACTCTTGTACGACCATTTTTTCTGCAAGAAAGTGATAATATATGTGTAAAACCACTTTTCGACAATGATTGACGAGGTAGTTATGTCTTCAAAACATGACTTTTAGGTCATTTCACATCAAATCGACAAAGCCTCAACCCCAACAGTTTGTTTTTTCGAAACCTTGAGAGCTTTAAGTACCTGATAATATAAATGAAATTGTCATTAACGAGGTCACTAGCAGAAATAGTTCCAAAGTGACAATAATTTATGATTCGAAAGAAAAAAATACAAAACTGCTGCTCGCAATTCTAAAAAAATACTGTATTATGTCAGTCGTTTACGTAGATAAAAATATTGTTTTTGTCTTTAAAGTTTAAAAATAGTAATTTTTTATCATTTTGCAGAAAAATAAAATAAATTTCCAAATTAAAAATTCATATATTAAAACATAATTATAGAAAATGCAATTTTTAAAATGAAAAACAAAATTGTACATCAACATAAACAATATTAATAAGTAGCTCTACAAAATAAAACGAAGAACAACTTTGAATCTGGAATTATTATTATGTCTTAATGACTTTCAACAATAGGTATCATTTAATTGGACTTCTGGAGTTCTTTAAGTAAATTTTAATTTTGACTTTTTGTCTATTTTAGCTTATGAAGTATATTATTAGTCATTTCACTCACTTTTGCTCTTTTCTACCATATCCGTCAGTAATTTGTTTCTTTTCTCCTTTTCTCCCCATACGTTTATAATAGTTGAGAAAGAGAGATGAAGTCGTCTGATAATGGAATATATGGAATATGGAACAATTTGTTGCGATCGGCACAATTATGCAATGTAAAAATCTGTAAAGGATTCAGCGTAGGGCAGCTAAATTTACTTTCAGGGACAAGACAATGACAGGGTGGAATACACTCGAAAACAGGCGATTAGTAGCAAGTCTCTGCGCTCTGTATAAAGCTTATAGCGGTGGCTTCTAGCGGAGGCTTATAGCGGTCCAGCTTGGAAAGTAATTAATCGACGGCTAAGTATTCCTACATAGATAGTAGAGGGTATCACAGGCACAAAATAAATTTAAAACCGCAGAGAACGGATGTCCGGAAATTTTCTTTCACAGATCGAACGATAATGGAATGAAATAGATTACCTGCAAAGATCTTTGAATCATTTCCACGAAGCGTCCAACAGTTCAGGAAATTAATTTAGGGTATTACAAAGTAAATAAGTGACTTAACTAAGAATAGTAGGTTATATAGCGATGTATAAGTGTTATATTGTGAAGTGAGGTGTCGTGCAGTGCAGAGCAGAGAAATGACGAAGTTATTTAAGGGTCGTAGTAAAGTTAAGTGAAGTGAAGTGAAGTGAAGTGAAGTGAAGTACAGTGAAGTGAAGTACAGTGAAGTGAAGTACAGTGAAGTGAAGTACAGTGAAGTGAAGTACAGTGAAGTGAAGTACAGTGAAGTGAAGTACAGTGAAGTGAAGTACAGTGTGGTCTTAATTGTACAAATATTACAAATAAAAACGTACAAATATTCAGTGCGGAGTTAGATTGTAGACGTTTCTTTTTCTAAATGTAATTTAATGTTTTATAAGTAAATTTTTATATTATTATTATTATTATTATTTTACCACTATTTTTAATATTGTATCATTATTGTTATATATTTTTATGTTAGTTATGTGGGCTTATTTACGTAATTAGCTGCGACCAGGTTATACCCAATTGCAGTTTAAATAAATTTATCATATCTTTAAGCAAGAAAATAACGGATTACAAACACAGACAATTATACGCACAAATAAATATTAACAAATACAACTTAAATGGCGGAGTTACGAGTTGCTGATGAACAAATTACGAAAAGCAAAGTAAAATAGACTGACAAATTTTACAAAAAATGGCGGAGCTAACGCAAGTTTACAGAATTGTAGATATACTACTGAATTAACGAAAGAGCATATTATTAAATGGTGCAAACTATAATGACAAGTTGTCTACCATTAACGTAAAGAATAATGATATTATTCCTTTAGACAAATCGGTCTTCGAGTTTCACATTATCCGAGATCTGTGCCCTTGGGAAGTGTTTAAAATAGCCATCTCACGTTTGGCTGAGCTACCGTTTCCTTGAGACGGCTTACTACAAAACGAAATCTAACGTGAGCTTCCCAAGTTCATTATTTTTTCATTCTCTTCCAAAATTATCATTAATTTATGACACTACCTCATTATCACTTCATACTAAGCAAATATTTTCTTACGTAATTCTTTCGATATTCTTCCACCTACCTTCGCAAAAATTATGAAGAGCTCAAATTCATCAGCAATATCAATGAAGATTAAAGCTAATTTTTTATAATTATTAATTATATTGCTGATAAGACAAACATATAATGAGAAAAGAATCCGATAAATAATGTACTTTTCATTGATCATCTCTATAATTTCATACATGTTTACGAAGTAATCTACCGTTTTGAAAGATAATTCAGAAACCACTAATTGCCAGAGGCAAATGCCTTGAACCCACCCAAGCGACTGTGGTCGTTGTCGAAACAGCCATTTCACTAACAATGCATTCCTTCCATTCTGCCAACACTAATTCTACGCTTTGATGCCACTCTTTTGTTTCGTTCTTTGTATGACGTTGGTCCTCATTTTGTTTAATTTTCTTTTCTTTTTTCTCCATTTCATTTTATTTCGTTTTCTTTCATAAGGACTTTCAACTCAACATTTCTTTTTGGAAAGTAATTTGCTACCGACTAAGCTTTTTACGTCTGTTTTTGCCCTTCTCATCACGACTTTGCTTTTCGCCGAAGAAGTGAAAGTGATTTCAAGAAATTCGTGAACATTTTGGCTTTAGAGGTTGTTACGTTTATAGTTCCACTTCGCGGAAGTATTTTTATCTTTATATTTTTCTTTTTTAACTCTGGTTTCTGGTAACTTCAAACTTTTAAATCCGAATTTACATTTTCACAAACATTCATACGCCAATATTGATCCAGCACACTTGCTTTTACTTACTAATATCAGTGTCTGAGGATAGGTACTTTTCTCTTTAGTTCAATAATGATAAAATATCTCAATGAAACACTAGTTAATAACATATGCTTAGAAATTATAATTAAATTTGGTTTCTAAACAAAATTCCTTTACTTCTATTCTCTCTTTAATACTTTTAGAAACATAATGGAAAATATTTGATATAGGTATACTCAATGTTTCACTAGTTAATGGACACTTGTCTTACAAAAGTAGCAATTTTAAAGATTAAATTACTTTACATTGCACAATGTCCGTAGCTTCAAAAATAAAGTGTGTTCAACTGCTGATTCTGAGAGAGATATTTTTCCTTCAGAGCAAACGAGTACAGGACTTTGCAGCTTCCATCAACAACATAGGCAAAAATGTTGTCACTTCCAAATACGTAACACTCGTAGGACGATGCGCTGAATCCGAATTTTAAGGTAGAATTGCACCACAACCCTCCGGTTTTTTAATCGTGAAAAAAAACGTGGAATTGTAAATTTCAAGGTGTTTTTTTTAATTTAAAAAAACAACGAAGGTTGTGGCGCAAATCTAGCTTGACATTCGGATTCACCCTGTCGACATACTTGGAGAAATGTGCCTAATCTTTGGATCTCACAACTTCGTGTGTGTGTGTGTGTGTGTGTGTGTGTGTGTGTTCGTGTGCGTTCGCCTCCATAATCTAGTTTCAATACGATTTGCAACTCGATTCTCTCACATACAGGCTGTGATGGCTCAGTGCCTACCGTCGTCTCTCCAGATACGTTGACAGGGAGATCATAGAGTTCGAATTCCGGTGGATGACACTAGATAGCAGCCTCGAATGCAACAACTACTGTCAGGCAGAGGTGGATTTACGCATAGGCACAGTACGCACGTGCCTACGGCGGCAAATTTTCAAGGGAGGCAAATTTTCAAAGGCGCAAAATTTTCTTGATATTTTCTAAAACAAATTTAGATTCTCTGAAAACTATAACAGCATAAATCATATTTTTATTTTAAAAATATCATATTAATATTTAATACAAGCTATTTATTTGTCTGCTTCATTAGAGTATACCTTATGATTTCAGAAGTATATGAATCTGAAACTGAGGCCCGTTGACGAAAGAAAACATGTTGCAATTCTAGTTGTCATGTTTTAGTTTCCTTTTAATGTTAACGTTTCAGTGTTGAAACGTTAATAATGTTGAACGTTACTTGCTATGAAGATACAGTTTATATCCAAAATTAGCTAATCCAAAAAAAATTATTTAATTTATGAAAACAATGTGCAAAGTATAATGTTACTATCAAAGTTAAAACGTTTAAATTAATGAGGAATTGTTACTGAAACGTTACAATTTGAAATGTAACATTAATTTTAAACAGGGGGCGGCAAATTTAATGTGCATACAGGCGGCAAAAATATTAATCCGCCCCTGCTGTCTGGAAGAAAATTCCAACGGCTGGCTCCGATTTGGGTTTATCAGTGGTTTCTCCGATCAATAACAGAGCGTTGCTGGAGCAGTACCGTAAGAAAGTAGAAAGTATCGTGCAGGCTGTCAGTCGCCGTTTTCTGCACTGACTGGAACTGAAGGGAGCACATCGCGGACAGAAGAAAGGACCAACGAACAGACCAATTATAACAGACCGGCTCCTCACTAAAAACCGGACAGCTTACCATCAGAGCAACCGGTTTAGGCCTCTCAGGGCATCAACTGATGATGAACTGACGACCGGAAAGTCCTAGGGTTCGAGTCCCGACCGTGGCAGGATTTTAGACACTAGCTTGTTAGCGGGGTCGAGTTCAGTTGCTGTCTGGACGAGATTTCTGGCGGCCGGCTGCTCTTAGTAGTTAGTTTCCCGTGGTTTCTCCGATAAATACAAGGTGAATGCGGAGCAGTACACTAGCAAACAGGCCACGGACTGCACGCCATCTTACATTTCTCTTCCTTGTCCTATTCTCACCCCTAACTTACACTCACACTTACACTTACATTCACTACACCACCACACATGCCGAGAGACCGGTCGAAAACCCGGCTGGGGCTACGCCCTGATGGTGGGCGATACCTGGTCGGTGAAAACCTTGCAAGCCACGACGTGTCTCGGCATTCAGTGGAGGAAGGAGGTCACTTCCAAATCCCCCGATGAAAAAACATGCACTTCCCTTACGGAACTAATGACTTAAGTAGTGAACGCGCGCGAAAACATTAATTATCATCAGAATAGACCGCCATTGCTATCGTCAAGGCAATGACGTTGTTCGACTGAAATGTCGCACGTCGCGGTCTACGAAACTTCAGAAACGTACTCTGAACGCAAAGCGAAACACTCCAGCCAGCCATCAGTCCGCAAACATGCATAAAAACACAGAAGCAGGCAACATCAATACAGAAAGCGCAGCTGTTATCTCGCACGCAAGCCTCCATCTTAACAACTCACCCCCACTCGTGCCATCGTTCACCGCCGGGCGCCTCCAAAAGACAAAAGAAAGCCGACACGGCACGTGCGCCTCTGGCGGCGCGCCGGCGAGATAAAAACACTCGCGCAGCGGATTCCGCGGATGACTCTGCCCAAAGAGCATGGAAAGGCCCTTTGAGAGCACGTTCGGAGAGTGCCAAAACGAAGTGTTGCCAACGCAAGAACGCGGACCGCGTGGTATGTGCAATCCTCTTTGTGTGGGTAGGTCGGTCCGTACTTTATTAAGAGGACGATGAATCTCAGCTTGAAAGCACGCCACATTACGACCCCTTGTGGTTGTTGCGTGTGAAAATAAAAACCTAAGGCGACTTTTCCAGATTAGGGAAAAGTTTTGACAAAATGGGGAAATAAACTGCTTCTAGACAGAAAATGGAAAAATTTAGGGAACGTAACACGAACTTGCATTAGCAACTCTTCGATAAAATAAACAAATCAAAGAAAAGCGAGTGTTTATTAATGCAATTAAATAAAGGAAATAAATATTTTATTTTTGTTACGCGCATATGCGAAAAATGTATCTATTGAAATCCAAAGATGTTACGTAAACGTTATTTTTGATGAAAATATTTTGAGAAATATTATATGATTCTCTTCAAAACGAAATTCAAATGCGTGTAAATAAAAATAATACTCTGATGTTAAAGAAAATTTCAGTAATTTATTTTGGTGGAAATTACACTTAATGCTGTTGACAACACTGACTTAACACAACTCTCACGAATGTTAGTACCTAAACTTGGACAACAAAATCAGGCTTAAAGCATCTTATGCATTATCAAATTTTGCAACACTTTTGTAATTAAACAGAAACACAAGTATTTTTACATTAAGAGAAGAAATGAACTATAAACAAGGTAATACGTTATTAAGATATATCCTCAAAATTTAGGCTGTATATTTTTTTGCTAAAGTTACTTCGAAATCCAAAATAAATACATTTATTTGAACTGCAATTGCTTTGACCCGTTTGCAGGTAATTATCAGCAATTACAATAATAATAAAAATAATCACAGAGTACAATACAAACCGAGGATGCAACAATCACACTAACACTAATATTAGGTATTATAACTATTATTTCAACTTTATCATAATATCGTATACAACAATTATATGATGGTGGTACTAAAAGTCAATACAAACTACATAGATATTGGGTAAACTATATTTTTTTAAACGGGCATTGATCGCGTTCACTACACGTTACTTCACTGTTTTTATTTGAGTTACTTCACTCTTTTTATTTGAGTGAGCAGCACTTCATAGCACTTAGTTTCTCATTTAACATCTATTACTCTCAGTTTGTCCCGACTTATTCCTAAACCATCGGAAACTTAGAAGAAAGTTGCTGCGGGTACTGTTCCAATCTCCAATTGCTCTGTTACAAAATCAAAATTTCCCAAGATCTGAATTTTGTGAGCGTGATCGCTTCGCCCGAAATCTACCTTGTATTGCCTTTTCAAGCTGTCATTTCAAATGTTAATCTGAGGCTCGTTAATGGAATGGGGCTGGCCGTAAAGTGACAAGTTACTTTCATTGTTGACTCGAATTAGACGTATTTATGCAACAAAAAAAAACGAAGTAAATTCATTAAAATCCATCACCAGTTGAGAACACACACACGGGAAAAATTCTGGAAGACCAGAAATTTCACCAATTCAAAATATCAGCAGTTATTTCTCTTTTATCCCCAAGTAAAGTAAACAGGAATTTCCTGTAATACCTAGTAAATATTACACGAAATTCAAATACTAAAGAGACACATTCTCTTGTTACAAAAATTGCAAAAGAAGTACTAATGATTACATAATCATTTTGAAATTGAAGGAAGAGAATTAAGATGATTCACTTGTTTCTAGGACAAAGGATTTGTTATATCATTTATTAAATTATTACTGTAGCAGAAAAATGCAGAAATTAGTCATATTTTATTGTTCTTTGTGGCCACCATAATAGCAGAGTGATGAAGTTGTTTCTTTGAAAAGCTTAGAGTTCATAATGATGTTGAGGAATAGGAACCAAATTGTAACACTGGAGGTACGAAATGATGAGACCAGTTTGATGAGTGTCGTGGTGTGAAAAAGATTATGATCTATATAATGAACTCATTTGAATATGACAGCTGCTAATGATGATGATCAATCATTTCAAAATACTCCGATGTTCCCTATATGAATCGTGAATATCTTTAGAATGAATTATCAAGACTTGCTTTGTTTTTCTTATAGGTTGTATAACGGGTTACAGAAGGGTTACGGTAACGGGTTAAAGAAATAACACATTACGTTGTTTCCTTACATAAGAGGGATAGAGAAAAATTATTCTGGAAATATTTCCAAATATGAAATCTATTTAACTTCTATTACAGAAAATCAAATTTTAAGAAAAGCTTTTACGATCAGATAATTCATAATTATTTCATATTTATTCATCATGCACATCATTATAAATATCTGTTACAATTTTATGATTTTTATATAAATAAACATTTCTCCCAGATGTACGTACCATACAGAGCAGTATACGTAGCCCCATAACGTTAGTATGTACGAATAATGTAAGGTAATAATGCGGCAAAAACCGCAATTGTCTACCGAAAAGTTCTTTGATTGTTGATTCCGACCACGTCAAGTACTGTCGTTAAGTGTAGTGCTTGTTTTTATTGGGGGACGTGGCGGTGATCTTTCCGTGCTGGATAATAAGATGCGACGCCACCCATCTCATCGGTACGGTGAGGTTTTCTCTAAACAGGTATCACCCAGCAGCGAGGCGCCGCCACAAACGGGACGCAATCTACGCTTCCGGGATGTGCGGTAGTGTGTGTTAGTGTAAGAGCGTGTAAGGAGCGAGGATACGCTAAGGAGAGGAAGGTAAGATCGCGCGCGGTCCGTGGCCCGTTTGTTAGGGTACTGCTCCGGCAATCACCTGGTGTTGATTAGAAAAAAAACGGAAAATTACCGATGAGAGCAGTCACCTGGTAGAATTCTCCTCCAGACAGTCACTGAATTTGACCTAGCTGACAAGCTAGTGTCGAAAATCCTGCCACTGTCGAGAATCGAAACTAGGACTTCCAGATCGGAGGGACTTCAGTAACACCAATTGATTCCCTGTGCCACCTAAGTCGTTATTAGGGAGATTTGAGGGACAAAGAGAAGTTTGACCATTTTTCCTATTTAAGCCATTTCATTTTCGTTTCTCAAGTTGAATAAATCGAATTCATAAATGTATTTTGGTAGTGGAGCGGGCGTAAGTTTTTCAAAAGGCCCGCTTGGATTATCCGAAAGATTTCAAATGTATCTCTGTAATCTCAAAGACTGTAAGAATACTACGAACTCTGTAACATGTGTAAGTCCACAAATACGCAGAAGTGAACTAGAAAACCATGCAAACATTTACATTGAAGTAAAGTAGAACCAATATCATTTTTTACCGAATAGCGTTATTATCTTTCGCCCAACCAGAGAGTTCGAATATAGTAACACAGACCGACACCTAACGGAGAACGTGAGAGTCAAATCCTAGGCGCATCAGGGGTCCGCCCGCGAGGCGCGCCTGCTCGATAAGGTCCCCTGACACGCGTCGGGGGTAGGCTTCTAAAGGAGCCTGGGCCGAAAACTCAGGGACAGCAACTGGAATGTATCCGGAGTATGTTCTCTCACGGAAACCCAGCATGGAACACTTAATTTACGTCTAAGATAGAACAGGACCAAAGAAAAAACGTAATACAAATAAAATGAGTTCAAATCAAAAATTTATACGTCATGTTCTCTTAAGGAAATCAACCATGGGTCACTTAATTTTCGTCTATGGAAGAACAGGACCAAAGAAATAAACGTAATACAAAGAAAATGAGTTCAAATCAAATATTTATACGTCATGTTCTCTTAAGGAAACCCATCATGGGTCACTTAATTTCCGTCTATGGAAGAACAGCACCAAAGAAAATGAGTTCAAATCAAAAATTTATACGTCATGTTCTCTTAAGGAAACCCATCATGGGTCACTTAATTTCCGTATCTGGAAGAACAGCACCACAGAAAAAACGTAATACAAATAAAATGAGTTCAAATCAAATATTTATACGTCATGTTCTCTCAAGGAAACCCATCATGGGTCACTTAATTTCCGTCTATGGAAGAACAGGACCAAAGAAAAAACGTAATACAAATAAAATGAGATCAAATCAAATCTTTATACATCATTTATTCTTCTGCATATTTTACAAATGACGAATGTTGTAGTGGTTCCATTCACTTTGGCGGCTTCGGGTCAGGGCATGGATATGGAAACTCCGGACACAAATGGGGCGGTACGGTGCGTCTGACTGAAGTAGCCGGCATCGCTGAAAGAACAAAAATTGATAAGCAATGAATTCTTAATTACATGAATAAGATCAACATTGCATGTTGCAAATCTTAGCCACATTAATAACAATTTTTCTTCGTAGTACAAAACTACTTAACTCCAAATGACGGATATTTAATTCAGCAAAAATCTCATCGGGTTGAAACTAATACATAAGTTGGCAATAATGATATTGATACATACTACGTAGTATATACAACACTAAATGATGTTTACCCTGAAGCTTGGGTATTTGTACGTATCACTAGAAACAGAAACTTCATGCTCTAAAAAAGTTAAAAATTTACATGAAACCACGCAAATATAATTGGCAATTATGCATTAAAAAACAAACACATGCGCTTAAAACAAAACCATAGATAGCATTCATGTAATCTTTAATCTTTATCCGTGTAATCTACATTTTACACTACATCTTTCCCGAACTTCAATAATAAACATAGATTATTTCCTTTATGAAATTTGTAAATGAAAAACATATCTTCAAATAAGATCATGTTCAATTTAGATCATGTTCAATGTTCAAAAAAATAGTTTTTGCTTGAAATTGGCAAGATTTAAAATATTATTTCCTCAAAAATGGCTCCAACTTTTTAATTCTTTTCTTCTCATGTGTAGCAGAGAACGGTCAAGAAAATTGAAGTGGTCCAATTCTTGGCGATCTCTTTGTACATTTTTGAAAACTGCAAAAATTAACATTGCAAAAGTACAATATTGTTGATGGATTTTTTGTTAAATGACTAAAAATTTAATTCTTTAAGAAAGAACATATACATTTTTTAGAGTTTATTAGTAGTTTAGTAGTTTAGCGTAATTTTTGTAAATCTTCGAAATTTGCAAATTCGAATTTTCCGCGCTTCATTTGTAGAGTATTTCATGAGATATCAGAAGACAATACATACTGCAACGCTAAGTTGCGACTCAACAGTTTCAAACCTTTTTTCAATGAAGAGAGAAGGTTAGACCGTACAAAACGTAGTTTTAATTGTCTTACATCTGTTGTTGGTATTAATATTAAAATAAAAAAATTTTCACGTCTCACAAGATAATGTTCTACGATTCGTAATGTGTTTTACAAGAGATGACTGAAATGTGTTAATATGGACAGAAATTGCGTTATCATAATATTATGTAACTGCTTCTGATGCGAGAAATTACGTACTGTTATGGAAACTCCAAGATACAAGATAAATACTGTACTCAAGGTTTGAAATTATTCTTTATTTATTCTTATTCTGTGAAATAATGCTTTCTTTTCTACATACTTGCTGAAAATACTGTAACTGCTAAATATATTTATATCTTTTTGGGTTGTAAAAGTATGAAATGACTAGTGTTCCTGACTATCGAAATAAGTGCAAATATGCACCACAGACACTTCCTTTGAATTAGTTTGGACTTTTTCAACTTATAGCATTGTGTTAGTAGGAGAGAAGTTGCAATATTATAATGCAATGTTGGATACTCTCGGCAAATTTCCAGGGGCAAACCTTTTACCTTAATAAAGATAATAATTCATTATTGAACAGGAATACGCAATGACACAGTCAAACGTGTAGATGAATAAAGACTACAAAACGTATTGTATTTTTCAGCGGGGGTGGGAAATAACAGATATTCAGAACCAGTTTGTATTAGTTTTCTATTGTAGGGAAATCACTAATTAACTAAATATGTTACAAACCACTACAAATCAGCTAAGCTAAGTTACGGCTACAAATTGCTTAAACATTACATCGTGGTTGTGCAACGCGGAAGACGGAAGGAGAGAAAAACTTTTCTAATCTATGACATAGCATCTAGGCGTGAATAAGACTGTTGCCGGTAACTATAATTTAGCCCAGTAGCAACTTGCCTGCAGCAATGTAGAAAATGTCCTGCAAAGCGATCAGCAACAAAGTCAAGATGAAGTAGCGAAACAACGTACAGGAGCCCATGTTTGCTCAAGAAACTAAGTCTTTTCACCTTTCTGATGTGGACTGTGTGTTTCATAAATGTGATTCACATTTCTTTGAATACGGGTAAAGACAATGATGATCCTATTTAGATTAGTTTATTGCAAGCAAGACATTGGCATATAATAAAGATTATTTCAGTTGCGTTATACCTTTTTTCCATTTTTCCTTTCTCTTCAATACAAAACCGCTATGAAAGTTATCTTTACGATTTTTTGATAATTCAATTGTTTCTTCTAATTAAAAAAGGTTACCTCTTAGATTTGAGGATATTCATAATTATTTTTTTGTAACCTTGATTCTTATTCAAAAACCGTTAATTATGTAGGCATAAATACCTTTAGTTAGATACATACAGCTTAACAATATATAATATTGATTTAATTATCAGGTCTTTCCCAATTCTTCAGTTGCTTCTTGCTATCGTGCTTGGATGAAATTTTCGGATTTTTTCCATTTACTGACGGATTACACATGCTTCATATTTCCTTCCAGCTGACGTAATTCAGGGTTGGCACTGTATCGGGAGGTCCTAGGATTTGAATCGCGATAGTCGTAGGATTTTAGACACTAGCTTGTCAACTAGATCGAATTCAGCCGCTGTCTGGAGGGCAATTCGAGCGGCCAGCTGCTCTGATCGGTAATTCTTTGTGGTTTCTCCGATTAACACCAGGCGAATACCGGAGCAGTAGCCTAACAAACAAGCCACGGACCGCGCGCGATCTTTCCTTCCTCTTCCTTGTCCTAACCTCACCTCTTTACTTACACTAACATGCACTACAATACCACACATCCCGGAGCACCGGTCGATAGCTTCGAGCTAGTCCCGGCTGGGGCGGTGTCTTGCTGGTGGGAGATACCTGGTAGGGGAAACCCCCGCAAGCCTACGGTATGTCGACGCCGGTTAGCGTCATACAGTGGGAGAGGGTCATCGACACCTCCCGAGGAGAAAAACATGTACTACAATACCACACATGCTGGGAGACCAGGAACTAAGACATAGTCCCTGCTAAGATGGGCCGCGCTGGCGATACCCGAAAGGGGAAACGACCTCATGCAAACATATATGTTTGCTACGTAAGTATTAGAGAGAAGTAAAATATTTCTTCCCTATTCTGGATTCAGAAAGTCGCCGAAAAAATTAACTTTTGCAACTTTTAAAATTCTGAAACTTGTAATGCAAATAAATTTATTTAATATTAAGTATTCCTGTCTCCATTTGAGAAAAAAATAAGGAACAAATGAGAAACTGTTTTTGAAAAAATATTGCTTTAAATCTGGTTTTATTTCGCAAAATTGCACAAAATGTACTCATATTTTGAAACTGTGCGTATTTAAAGATCTAATTTTGATCCTATTTCGTAAAGAAATAAACTTCATCTTCGATATTCTAGTTATTGGAAAACTACAAAAAATTAAACTTTTGCGATTTCCAAAAATTCATATAATTAAACGAAAATTTGATCTGCGCCATTTTATAAGCGTTATTTGATCTATCCAAGAAAAAATTGAGTCTTTCTTCAGAAAAAGTAGAAGTATGTCGAGTCTTAGTGTAAAGAAGTCTCCAAAATCAAAATATCCGTTTCAAATATCAGATGTCGTGACATCTTACAGACCGAGAATTATCAATGTTGGTGACAATTGAATCGGTTATTTTTAAAACTCTTTTTTGTATTTTCACTTTTTGTGAGAAAGTAGAAGCTGCAGGAGAGATGCATCGTTCCATATGGAAATCCCGTAAATCGGATTAATAACAATGTCCGTGAGAACACTGCAAAGATGCAGTTTGGTTCTGAAACTCTGAAAGTCATTGACTTGCGGGGTATGTACGACTATGTATGTATGTGCACAATGTGTTTAACAGGGATATTACTGACAGATTTGTTAAACGCGATGTTCAATACGGAAACATTCCTAGGAACTAACAAAGAAACACACAAGCAACTGTTTCTGTCATATGAATCATGTTTGATGTAGATTCACGTTGTCATTTCACATACGATTGTAATGAATGTGTCAAATTACAAACTGGACCTGCAATGGGTATTTTTACATGTTTAAGTATAAAATTTTGATTAGTTTTTGACAGCCTGTAAATCATAAACTTTTAAATAAGTCCAGCGACTATTGTACTATTGATACAAGTAAATTACAAATCTCCATGGCATTTTCATTCAAGATTTATGCATCAGAATTTTTTTTTAAAAAAGTCAGAGAAAAGTTCTCTATCTACTGAATTAGTTTTTCTTATTCTTGTTGACTAGTTGAATAAATCGAATTCATAAATGTATGTTGGAGGGCGAGTAAGTTATTCAAAAGGCCCGCGTGGGGATAATGAATCCGAAAGTTTGCAAATGTATCTCTGTAATCTCAATGACTGTAAGAATACTAAGAATTCTGTAACACGTGTAAGTCCACAAATACACAGAAATGAACTAGAAAACCATGCAAACATTTACATTGAAGTAAAGTAGAACCAATATCATTTTTTACCGAATAGCGTTATTATCTTTCGCCCAACCAGAGAGTTCGAATATAGTAACACAGACCGACACCTAACGGAGAACGTGAGAGTCAAATCCTAGGCGCATCAGGGGTCCGCCCGCGAGGCGCGCCTGCTCGATAAGGTCCCCTGACACGCGTCGGGGGTAGGCTTCTAAAGGAGCCTGGGCCGAAAACTCAGGGACAGCAACTGGAATGTATCCGGAGTATGTTCTCTCACGGAAACCCAGCATGGAACACTTAATTTACGTCTAAGATAGAACAGGACCAAAGAAAAAACGTAATACAAATAAAATGAGTTCAAATCAAAAATTTATACGTCATGTTCTCTTAAGGAAATCAACCATGGGTCACTTAATTTTCGTCTATGGAAGAACAGGACCAAAGAAATAAACGTAATACAAAGAAAATGAGTTCAAATCAAATATTTATACGTCATGTTCTCTTAAGGAAACCCATCATGGGTCACTTAATTTCCGTCTATGGAAGAACAGCACCAAAGAAAATGAGTTCAAATCAAAAATTTATACGTCATGTTCTCTTAAGGAAACCCATCATGGGTCACTTAATTTCCGTATCTGGAAGAACAGCACCACAGAAAAAACGTAATACAAATAAAATGAGTTCAAATCAAATATTTATACGTCATGTTCTCTCAAGGAAACCCATCATGGGTCACTTAATTTCCGTCTATGGAAGAACAGGACCAAAGAAAAAACGTAATACAAATAAAATGAGATCAAATCAAATCTTTATACATCATTTATTCTTCTGCATATTTTACAAATGACGAATGTTGTAGTGGTTCCATTCACTTTGGCGGCTTCGGGTCAGGGCATGGATATGGAAACTCCGGACACAAATGGGGCGGTACGGTGCGTCTGACTGAAGTAGCCGGCATCGCTGAAAGAACAAAAATTGATAAGCAATGAATTCTTAATTACATGAATAAGATCAACATTGCATGTTGCAAATCTTAGCCACATTAATAACAATTTTTCTTCGTAGTACAAAACTACTTAACTCCAAATGACGGATATTTAATTCAGCAAAAATCTCATCGGGTTGAAACTAATACATAAGTTGGCAATAATGATATTGATACATACTACGTAGTATATACAACACTAAATGATGTTTACCCTGAAGCTTGGGTATTTGTACGTATCACTAGAAACAGAAACTTCATGCTCTAAAAAAGTTAAAAATTTACATGAAACCACGCAAATATAATTGGCAATTATGCATTAAAAAACAAACACATGCGCTTAAAACAAAACCATAGATAGCATTCATGTAATCTTTAATCTTTATCCGTGTAATCTACATTTTACACTACATCTTTCCCGAACTTCAATAATAAACATAGATTATTTCCTTTATGAAATTTGTAAATGAAAAACATATCTTCAAATAAGATCATGTTCAATTTAGATCATGTTCAATGTTCAAAAAAATAGTTTTTGCTTGAAATTGGCAAGATTTAAAATATTATTTCCTCAAAAATGGCTCCAACTTTTTAATTCTTTTCTTCTCATGTGTAGCAGAGAACGGTCAAGAAAATTGAAGTGGTCCAATTCTTGGCGATCTCTTTGTACATTTTTGAAAACTGCAAAAATTAACATTGCAAAAGTACAATATTGTTGATGGATTTTTTGTTAAATGACTAAAAATTTAATTCTTTAAGAAAGAACATATACATTTTTTAGAGTTTATTAGTAGTTTAGTAGTTTAGCGTAATTTTTGTAAATCTTCGAAATTTGCAAATTCGAATTTTCCGCGCTTCATTTGTAGAGTATTTCATGAGATATCAGAAGACAATACATACTGCAACGCTAAGTTGCGACTCAACAGTTTCAAACCTTTTTTCAATGAAGAGAGAAGGTTAGACCGTACAAAACGTAGTTTTAATTGTCTTACATCTGTTGTTGGTATTAATATTAAAATAAAAAAATTTTCACGTCTCACAAGATAATGTTCTACGATTCGTAATGTGTTTTACAAGAGATGACTGAAATGTGTTAATATGGACAGAAATTGCGTTATCATAATATTATGTAACTGCTTCTGATGCGAGAAATTACGTACTGTTATGGAAACTCCAAGATACAAGATAAATACTGTACTCAAGGTTTGAAATTATTCTTTATTTATTCTTATTCTGTGAAATAATGCTTTCTTTTCTACATACTTGCTGAAAATACTGTAACTGCTAAATATATTTATATCTTTTTGGGTTGTAAAAGTATGAAATGACTAGTGTTCCTGACTATCGAAATAAGTGCAAATATGCACCACAGACACTTCCTTTGAATTAGTTTGGACTTTTTCAACTTATAGCATTGTGTTAGTAGGAGAGAAGTTGCAATATTATAATGCAATGTTGGATACTCTCGGCAAATTTCCAGGGGCAAACCTTTTACCTTAATAAAGATAATAATTCATTATTGAACAGGAATACGCAATGACACAGTCAAACGTGTAGATGAATAAAGACTACAAAACGTATTGTATTTTTCAGCGGGGGTGGGAAATAACAGATATTCAGAACCAGTTTGTATTAGTTTTCTATTGTAGGGAAATCACTAATTAACTAAATATGTTACAAACCACTACAAATCAGCTAAGCTAAGTTACGGCTACAAATTGCTTAAACATTACATCGTGGTTGTGCAACGCGGAAGACGGAAGGAGAGAAAAACTTTTCTAATCTATGACATAGCATCTAGGCGTGAATAAGACTGTTGCCGGTAACTATAATTTAGCCCAGTAGCAACTTGCCTGCAGCAATGTAGAAAATGTCCTGCAAAGCGATCAGCAACAAAGTCAAGATGAAGTAGCGAAACAACGTACAGGAGCCCATGTTTGCTCAAGAAACTAAGTCTTTTCACCTTTCTGATGTGGACTGTGTGTTTCATAAATGTGATTCACATTTCTTTGAATACGGGTAAAGACAATGATGATCCTATTTAGATTAGTTTATTGCAAGCAAGACATTGGCATATAATAAAGATTATTTCAGTTGCGTTATACCTTTTTTCCATTTTTCCTTTCTCTTCAATACAAAACCGCTATGAAAGTTATCTTTACGATTTTTTGATAATTCAATTGTTTCTTCTAATTAAAAAAGGTTACCTCTTAGATTTGAGGATATTCATAATTATTTTTTTGTAACCTTGATTCTTATTCAAAAACCGTTAATTATGTAGGCATAAATACCTTTAGTTAGATACATACAGCTTAACAATATATAATATTGATTTAATTATCAGGTCTTTCCCAATTCTTCAGTTGCTTCTTGCTATCGTGCTTGGATGAAATTTTCGGATTTTTTCCATTTACTGACGGATTACACATGCTTCATATTTCCTTCCAGCTGACGTAATTCAGGGTTGGCACTGTATCGGGAGGTCCTAGGATTTGAATCGCGATAGTCGTAGGATTTTAGACACTAGCTTGTCAACTAGATCGAATTCAGCCGCTGTCTGGAGGGCAATTCGAGCGGCCAGCTGCTCTGATCGGTAATTCTTTGTGGTTTCTCCGATTAACACCAGGCGAATACCGGAGCAGTAGCCTAACAAACAAGCCACGGACCGCGCGCGATCTTTCCTTCCTCTTCCTTGTCCTAACCTCACCTCTTTACTTACACTAACATGCACTACAATACCACACATCCCGGAGCACCGGTCGATAGCTTCGAGCTAGTCCCGGCTGGGGCGGTGCCTTGCTGGTGGGAGATACCTGGTAGGGGAAACCCCCGCAAGCCTACGGTATGTCGACGCCGGTTAGCGTCATACAGTGGGAGAGGGTCATCGACACCTCCCGAGGAGAAAAACATGTACTACAATACCACACATGCTGGGAGACCAGGAACTAAGACATAGTCCCTGCTAAGATGGGCCGCGCTGGCGATACCCGAAAGGGGAAACGACCTCATGCAAACATATATGTTTGCTACGTAAGTATTAGAGAGAAGTAAAATATTTCTTCCCTATTCTGGATTCAGAAAGTCGCCGAAAAAATTAACTTTTGCAACTTTTAAAATTCTGAAACTTGTAATGCAAATAAATTTATTTAATATTAAGTATTCCTGTCTCCATTTGAGAAAAAAATAAGGAACAAATGAGAAACTGTTTTTGAAAAAATATTGCTTTAAATCTGGTTTTATTTCGCAAAATTGCACAAAATGTACTCATATTTTGAAACTGTGCGTATTTAAAGATCTAATTTTGATCCTATTTCGTAAAGAAATAAACTTCATCTTCGATATTCTAGTTATTGGAAAACTACAAAAAATTAAACTTTTGCGATTTCCAAAAATTCATATAATTAAACGAAAATTTGATCTGCGCCATTTTATAAGCGTTATTTGATCTATCCAAGAAAAAATTGAGTCTTTCTTCAGAAAAAGTAGATGTATGTCGAGTCTTAGTGTAAAGAAGTGTCCAAAATCAAAATATCCGTTTCAAATATCAGATGTCGTGACATCTTACAGACCGAGAATTATCAATGTTGGTGACAATTGAATCGGTTATTTTTAAAACTCTTTTTTGTATTTTCACTTTTTGTGAGAAAGTAGAAGCTGCAGGAGAGATGCATCGTTCCATATGGAAATCCCGTAAATCGGATTAATAACAATGTCCGTGAGAACACTGCAAAGATGCAGTTTGGTTCTGAAACTCTGAAAGTCATTGACTTGCGGGGTATGTACGACTATGTATGTATGTGCACAATGTGTTTAACAGGGATATTACTGACAGATTTGTTAAACGCGATGTTCAATACGGAAACATTCCTAGGAACTAACAAAGAAACACACAAGCAACTGTTTCTGTCATATGAATCATGTTTGATGTAGATTCACGTTGTCATTTCACATACGATTGTAATGAATGTGTCAAATTACAAACTGGACCTGCAATGGGTATTTTTACATGTTTAAGTATAAAATTTTGATTAGTTTTTGACAGCCTGTAAATCATAAACTTTTAAATAAGTCCAGCGACTATTGTACTATTGATACAAGTAAATTACAAATCTCCATGGCATTTTCATTCAAGATTTATGCATCAGAATTTTTTTTTAAAAAAGTCAGAGAAAAGTTCTCTATCTACTGAATTAGTTTTTCTTATTCTTGTTGACTAGTTGAATAAATCGAATTCATAAATGTATGTTGGAGGGCGAGTAAGTTATTCAAAAGGCCCGCGTGGGGATAATGAATCCGAAAGTTTGCAAATGTATCTCTGTAATCTCAATGACTGTAAGAATACTAAGAATTCTGTAACACGTGTAAGTCCACAAATACACAGAAATGAACTAGAAAACCATGCAAACATTTACATTGAAGTAAAGTAGAACCAATATCATTTTTTACCGAATAGCGTTATTATCTTTCGCCCAACCAGAGAGTTCGAATATAGTAACACAGACCGACACCTAACGGAGAACGTGAGAGTCAAATCCCAGGCGCATCAGGGGTCCGCCCGCGAGGCGCGCCTGCTCAATAAGGTACCCTGACCCGCGTCGGGGGTAGGCTTCTGAAGAAGCCTGGGCCGAAAACTCAGGGACAGCAACTGGAATGTATCCGGAGTATGTTCTCTCACGGAAACCCAGCATGGAACACTTAATTTACGTCTAAGATAGAACAGGACCAAAGAAAAAACGTAATACAAATAAAATGAGATCAAATCAAATCTTTATACATCATATATTTTTCTGCATATTTTACAAATGACGAATGTTGTAGTGGTTCCATTCACTTTGGCGGGTTTGGGTCAGGGCATGGCCAAGGAAAAGCCGGGCACAATTGGGGCGGTACGGTGTGTATGACTGTAGTAGCCGGCATCGCTGAAAGAACAAAAATTGATAAGCAATGAATTCATAATTACATGATCAAGATCAACATTGCATGTTGCAAATCTTAGCCACATTAATAATAATTTTTCTTCGTAGTACAAATCTACTTAACTCCAAATTACGGAAATTTAATTCAGCAAAAATCTCGTTGGGTTGAAACTGATACATAAGTCGGCAATAATGATAGTGATACAAACTACGTAGTATATACAACACTAAATGAAGTTTACCCCGAAGCTTGGGTATTTGTACGTATCACTAGAAAGAGAAACTTCATGCTCTAAAAAAGTTAAAAATGTACATGAAATCACGCAAATATAATCGGCTTTTATGCTTTAAAAAAACAAATACATGCGCATAAAACAAAACCATAGCTAGCTTTCATGTAATCTTTAATCTTTATCCGTGTAATCTACATTTTACACTACATCTTTCCCGAACTTCAATAATAAATATAGATTTTTTCCTTTATGAAATTTATTAATCAAAACCATATCTTCAAATAATATCACGTTCAATATTCAAAAAAATAGTTTTTGCTTGAAATTGGCAATATTTAAACAATTATTTTCTCAAAAATGGCTCTAACTTTTTAATTCTATTCTTCTCATGTGTAGCAAAGAACGGTAAAGAAAATTTAGGTGGTCCAATTCTTGGCGATCTCTTTGTATATTTTTGAAAACTGCAAAAATTAACATTGCAAAAGGACAACATTGTTGATAGATATTTTGTTAAATGACTAAAAAATTAATTCTTTAAGAACCAACATACATTTTTTTAGAATTAGTAGTTTAGCGTAATTTTTGTAAATTTTCGAAATTTGCAAATTCGAATTTTCCGCGCTTCATTTGTAGAGTATTTCAGGAGATATCAAAAGGCAAAACATACTGCAACGCTAAGTTGCGACTCGACAGTTTCAAACCTTTTTTCAATGAGGAGAGAAGGTTAGACCGTACAAAACGTAGTTTTAATTGTCTTACATCTGTTGTTGGTATTATATTAAAATAAAAAAATTTCACATTTCACAAGATAATGTTCTACGATTCGTAATGTGTTTTACAAGAGATAACTGAAATGTGTTAATATGGACACAAATTGCGTTATCATAATATTATGTAACTGCTTATGATGCGAGAAATAGCGTACTGTTATGGAACCTCCAAGATACAAGGTAAATACTGTACTCAAGGTTTGAAATTATTCTTTATTTATTCTTATTCTGTGAAATAATTCTTTCTTTTCTACATACTTGCTGAAAATACTGTAACTGCTAAATATATTTATATCTTTTTTTGGTTGTAAAAGTAAGAAATTACTACTGTTCCTGACTAACGAAATAAGTGCAAATATGCACCACAGACACTTCCTTTGAATTAGTTTGGACTTTTTCAACATATAGCATTGTTTTAGAAGGAGATAAATCGCAATATTACGTTATTAAATAACCGTTTCTGATAATACGAGAAAGAATGTTCTGTTGTAGTAAGTAGTTTTATCCATGTTTCTTCGAGTGAAGGATTAGGTGGACTAAAGATTTGATTAGAAATGTGTGGAGAGAACAGCTGAGGGGTGCGAGGTGGGTTTTAGGTTTAGTTCACAGAGTAGTTCTTTTTTAAAAAGAAACCAGGGGGCATGACTTTTCATTCGGGGAATCATCGTACCTACAGGCGACTGTAAACATTAGATGCAATGTTAGATACACTTGGCAAATTTCCAGAGGCAAACCTTTTACCTTAATAAATAGAATAATTCATTATTGATCAGGAAAACGCAATGACACAGTCAAACGTGAAGATGAATAAAGACTACAAAACGTATTGTATTTTTCAGCGGGGGTGAGAAATAACATATATTCAGAACCAGTTTGTATTAGTTTTCTATTGTAGGGAAATCACTAATTAATTAAATATGTTACAAACCACTACAAATCAGCTAAGCTAAGTTACGGCTACAAATTGCTTAAACATTACATCGTGGTTGTGCAACGCGGAAGACGGAAAGAAAGAAAAACGTTTCTAATCTATGACATAGCATCTAGGCATGAATAAGACTGTTGTCGGTAACTATATTCTAGCCCCGTAGCAACTTGCCTGTAGCAATGTGGTAGAAACTGCCCAGAAAATCGATCAGCAACAAAGTCAAGATGAAAGAGCGAAACAACGTACAGGAGCCCATGTTTGCTCAAGAAACTAAGTCTTTTCACCTTTCTGATGTGGACTGTGCGTTTCATAAATGTGATTCACATTTCTTTGAATACGGGTAAAGACAATGATGATCCTATTTAGATTAGTTTATTGCAGGCAAGGCTGTGGCATGTAATAAAGATTATTTCAGTTGCGTTACACCTTTTTTTTTCATTTTGCCTTTCTCTTCAGTACAAAACCGCTATGAAAGTTATCTTTACGATTTTTTGATCGTTCAATTGTTTCTTCTAATTAAAAATGGTTACCTTTTAGATTTGAGGATATTCATAATTGTTTTTTTGTAACCTTGATTCTTATTCAAAAACCGTTAAGTACGTAAGCATAAATACCTTTAGTTAGATACATACACCTTAACAACATATAATATTGATTTAATTATCAGGTCTTTCCCAATTCTTCAGTTGCTTCTTGCTATCGTACTTGGATGAAATTTTCGAATTTTTTCCATTTACTGACGGATTACACATGCTTCATATTTCCTTCCAGCTGAGGTAATTCAGGGTTGGCACTGTATCGGGAGGTCCTAGGTTTTGAGTCGCGATAGTCGTAGGATTTTCGACACTCGCTTGTCAACTAGATCGAATTCAGCCGCTGTCTGGAAGGCAATTCGAGCGGCCGGCTGCTCTGATCGGTAGTTATCCGTGGTTTCTCTACCACCAGGCGAATACCGGAGCAGTAGCCTAACAAACAAGCCACGGACCGCGCGCGATCTTTCCTTCCTCTTCCTTGTCCTAACCTCACCTCTTTACTTACACTAACATGCACTACAATACCACACATCCCGGAGCACCGGTCGATAGCTTCGAGCTAGTCCCGGCTGGGGCGGTGCCTTGCTGGTGGGAGATACCTGGTAGAGGAAACCCCCGCAAGCCTACGGTATGTCGACGCCGGTTAGCGTCATACAGTGGGGGAAGGTCATCGACACCTCCCGAGGAGAAAATACATGTACTACAATATCACACATGCAAAGAGACCAGGAACTAAGACATAGTCCCTGCTAAGATGGGCCGCGCTGGCGATACCCGAAAGGGGAAACGACCTCATGCAAACATATATGTTTGCTACGTAAGTATTAGAGAGAAAGTAAAATATTTCTTCCCTATTCTGGATTCAGAAAGTCGCCGAAAAAATTAAACAACAACAAATTTTGCAACTTTCATGATTCTGAAACTCGTAATGGAAATAAATTCATCTCATATTAAGTAATCCTATCTCCATTTGAGGAAAAAAATAAGGAACAAATTAGAAGTTGTTTTTGAAAAAATATTGCTTTAAATCGGGTTTTATTTCGCAAAATTGCTCAAAATCTACTCATATTTTGAAACTGTGCTTATTTAAAGATCTAATTTTGATCCTATTTCGTAAAGAAATAAACTTCATCATCGATATTGTAGTTATTGGAAAACGACAAAAAATTAAACTTTTGCAATTTCCAAAAATTTATATAATTAAACGAAAATTTGATCTGCGCCATTTTATAAGCGTTATTTGAACTATCCGAGAAAAAATTAAAGAAAAAATTGAGTCTTTCTTCAGAAAAAGTGTGAGTATGTAGAGTCTTAGTGTAAAGAAGTCTCCAAAATCAAAATATCCGTTTCAAATTTCAGGTGTCGTGACATCTGAGAGACCGAAAATTATCAATGTTGGTGACAATTGAATCGGTTATTTTTTAAACTCTCTTTTGTATTTTCACTTTTTGTGAGAAAATAGAAGCTGCAGGAGAGATGCATTGTTCCATATGTAAATCCCGTAAATCGGATTAATAACAATGTCCGTGAGAACACTGCAAAGATGCAGTTTGGTTCTGAAACTCTGAAAGTCATTGACTTGCGGGGTATGTACGACTATGTATGTATGTGCACAATGTGTTTAACAGGGATATTACTGACAGATTTGTTAAACACGATGTTCAATACGGAAACATTCCTAGGAACTAACAAAGAAACACACAAGCAACTGTTTCTGTCATATGAATCATGTTTGATGTAGATTCACGTTGTCATTTCACATACGATTGTAATGAATGTGTCAAATTACAAACTGGACCTGCAATGGGTATTTTTACATTTGTACAAGTATAAAATGTTGATTAGTTTTTGACAGCCTGTAAATCATAAACATTTAAATAAGTCCAGCCACTATTGTACTATTGATACAAGTAAATTACAAATCTCCATGGCATTCTCATTCAAGATTTATGCATCAGAATTTTTTTTAATAAAGACAGAGAAAAGTTCTCTATCTACTGAATTAATCAGTTTTTCTTGTTTTCCCATAATTTTACAATTCCTGACTTGCGGGGTTTTAAAAATATCCTATTTAATTCTGTTTACTGTTTGTAGGCACTCGCGTTGCTCCCAGACAGACGTAGAGACAACCGTTTTGCTGTACACCAATTTTGCGGTATGAAGGAACGCCAAGCGCGAATTTGAACAAAAAATGCATTAGAAGTTATTTGCTACATACAGAAGCAAGGTATCCAATTAAAGCTGTCGGTCCCAATTGCAACTTGGCTGACAGGAACTCTTAAAGTGCATTAATAACTTTGCTACAGGAGAGATGCTGTATTCTAGACATAGGTGCCATAATTTCAGCAGTCATACTGCGACCTTCCTCAGGGCGAAATACCCTGAAGGGGCCCTGTAGGCCCTGTAAGCTTGCAAGCATTTCTCCCAGAGGAAGGTCGCAGTATGAAGGCCGAAACACTGGCAACTGAGCCTAGGTCGCGAAGTCTCCAAATTTCTACGAAAGAGTTATCCACTTTTTTAATTTATTTATTTTACGACGCTTTATAAACAACTAAGGTCATTAGCGACCACTATTAATTTGCGTATCAATAACAGTTATTTTACCTCATAACAATCAGAATTATTAAATACATAGTCATACACCACAGATGCATTTTATAAATTATAATATACAAACAATTTAAATACAATGCATTTTTACAATAAATAGATAATTTTATGAAGACCATCAATATTAAGAAAGTTTAAAAACCTTCAATTGAATTATTTTTTTCATAAAATATATCGTTTTTGAGTTATCCGCTTTCATTGAATCAGGGACCGACAAAACGAGTTTTTCTATCAAACAAATTCACCGTTTTTCGCTGCAGCATTACATTGATAACTGCTCACCACCTAAGAACGTAGTAGGCAAGAAAGAAAAAAAAAACACCTAACTACAAAATGGTTATCGACCAGCACAGAGACCACTCACATTGGAAAGGTTTCACATCGCAGCGCAACCTGAGTAAGTCGTATGCATATTTTTCCTCCAGTAGCTCCGTCAGATCCACAGCTACCTCGTTCATCACAGATCCGTCGACTTGCCCCGGGCAGGCGCACACGAAAAAAACAACGAAAAAAAAAAACAACGGATAAGGACCGCGCGCCTGGCGGGGACGGCCATATTGGACAAGTGACTGTCGCCCCCGCCCTCGGCGGCGCCACGGAGCGTGCATCAATCATCGCGGTGTCACGGCCCCCTCGATTTCTTTTGCTTATTAAACGGTTAGCCTCGCCGTCCGCCTGGCCGCGCCTTAAACTCTACTTACACGAAGCTTCAAACTGCGCCCGACGCCGTCGACAAATTAAGACTCGGGGGGTAAGGCGTGATTCGAGAGAGACGTTGGTTGGTTTGTTTGTTCGGGGAATTTGTTTTGGTTTTTGTCGGCCGCTGGCCTCGTGTCTCGAGCGTCGTCGGGTCGGAGGGAGGGGGCAAAAACCAGACGGACAATTTGTTTGGTGGGATGTGTTTGCTGAAGGGTTGTCGGCGAGGTGATGAGAGGGAGACAATCACGCTCGCGTTTTTGGGTACAGTCCGCTCGGGACATTTTGGCCACGCAGCGCTGGGCTGACGGTCCTTCGAGACTTTTAACCGACTTAGGGCATCTACTGATGTCACTGCAGTGCCTCTGACCGGGAGGTCCTAGGGTTACACTCCCCACGGTGGCAGCATTTTCCACACTACCTACACAGCTAGGTTACGAGCGAAGTTAGTGGAAAAAAGGCTCAGGGCATCAACTGATGTCACTGCAGTGTCTCCAATCGGGAGGTCCTAGGGTTACACTCCCCACAGTGGCAGGATTTTCGACACTAGCTAGATAGCTAGGTCAAATTCAGCCACTGTCTGGAGAAGAAATCTAGTGGCCGGCTACTCTGATCGGTAGTTTTCTACCACATAAGTGTAGTTTAAGATAAGCGTTTCGTTTGTTTCAAATATATTTTTAAGTCTTCAACTGCTCTTTTTGAACTTTTCAAACATGTTTTAGACGTATTTACTTATGGGTGATTAAAATCATATTTTGTTATTCCTAATGAGAATTGTTGGACTCGGGGGGTGATATTAAGGGATATTTTCATCTGTTATAGTTTTAATTCACTATGAAAGTAATAATTGCTGTTATTCTCCGTGAGCATTTGTTTTGGATCATTTGGAGTTTCATGCAGCTATTATACTGCACCACATCGGCAGCCATAAGGTAATGACAGTCTCGGAATCGACATGTATAGTAACGTTCCTCATTTTATACATAAGAATTATTTTAACTCCGAATCTTGTGTATAATTTAGGCATTAAAGGCCTTTATAATCCAACCTGGAGAAGTTTTCTTTTGAAAAATCTTTCCATAGCAGGTTTATAGGGTAGGTGGAAGAAACTTATGCGTAGTTATGTACAGAAGAGGTAAAACACCTAATTGAAATTTTCGAGGCTGATACCCAAAGTAGTGTAAGAACAAATTCATACTTAAGGAAATTATAAATAAAGGAGTGAGATAAGGGTGTTGAATACTATGCATATTATTATTATTATTATTATTATTATTATTATTATTAATTGAGTGCAGTGCAGTGGTGTGAAGTACAGTGGCGTTGTGAAACTTGGGGAAACGAGTGTGTAAGAAATACATTACAGCTCAGTGATTCGCAGCAGATTCACAAAGTGTGATGAAGTCGAGTGGTATGAAAGATTGCACGGTGAAATTTTCTCGTTAATTGTAAAGTTGTTAAGTTCTGTAATGTGAAGTTAATGTATTTTGCCCCCAAGATCTCAAACTTAATTACAGAATTATTAATAAATCTATATATTCATACCTTTCAATACTACCTAGACGATGTCAACAGAATATGGAGGCAAAGATGCTTTAAACCAGGGTTGTCCAACTGGCGGCCCGCGGTGCCATCTGTGTCCCGCGGAAGGTTATTAGTCAAAAGTGAAAGCCCCTTGCGTCCATGTGTGGGGAGAAAATTGTGTGCCTAACGCACCGCCTTGTCGGAATCAACGCCCAACTAATGTAAAAATAGTTTGTTTTGATTTAAAGATCTTTTCTTGAGTATATTCAGAAATTCAATACCATCCCAATGTGTTTCGCTGCATGGTAGGGCCTGAAATCACACATGGTCCCATCCCTCCCTTTCAGAGCAGCCGATAAAACTCCCTAGTACGGAGAGGTCAAGTGTGAATCGCCCGTGTAATGAAAATATAGCCGGCTACCATATTAAAGGTGTTAGTTGTGACCGTTGAAGCCTTGCAAGTTAGACACCCGTGCTCTAAATCTTACAAATAATTTTAATTACAAAACATATATAATGACACCTCTTTTCGCTAAACAACATAGTTCTGATATCTGATAATAAAAATACTCTGCAGAAAATAGCAAATACAAGTCAGTTTCTATTTAAAAAACTTAAGTCAATGGGATTTCATGGAAAATACCTACATCGACATAAATTAGACATTAATAAGCAAAACATATAACAAGCGAATTGACTAAAATTCCTAGAATTTGAACTGTAGTAGAAAAGAGAAATTTATACTGATAAAAAATTAAGAAATTCATGCATTGTGGTACTATAAGGAGGACATTGAAAAGCAAGGTGCGGAAAGACAGACCAATATAGAAATGTATTGTTACACGTCCTTAAGGAATAATTTAGAGGACTTGTTACATAAATGACCATTTAGAACACAATAAATGCAGATTTTGATCTGACAAGTCTAATATTGCTTTATAATGTGTATATTTCTTAGAAACTTAAACTTCAAAACAAATTACATTTACTGATGAGAGACGTTTATTGTTTTTTTAGTCAGAGGCTTTTTTTCCATCGCAAGACAACTCACCTAAAGAAGATGCATGAAAAATTACACCTTTCCGTCAGTTTATGCACAATTTAGTGAATTATATGCAATACTCTGCTTATGGAGTGAATGATGTGCACTGAAGACATTTTGACGTATGACTTTTCCAAACAAAGACAATATGAATTGATTTTAAGGACGATTCATTGTCATAAAGAAGAAAAATGGCATGAGGTATATTGCGTTTCAAATATGCAAATGTATTATGTCATTAATGAGGTTTACAAATGAATGCACACCTTATATACACCTATACAATATTCTCTCAGCGAGATTTCTATGCTTGTTAGTAGTAGTAATTAATTTGACCCTTCACTCCCTCGTCCGAAGATAGCCTTCTGTTTATGTAAGTGTTTGAATGTACAATACTTACATTTTCCTGTATCTCGAATTCCATTATTTCGAATAAAAATATTCATTTAATTTTTATGAGTTTTTTAATTTATTGTTCTTACAATCCGTATTTTGCATTGTTTTTTCTTAAACATTTTTTCCAAATTCCTTCTAATCATATGTCTGGATTAAACTCTTCTCCCTCTTCGTTGGGAAACGATCTCAAATTTGCAACGGTAGCTCCAGTAGTTTCACAAGTCCATAGCATTACAATTTATTTTATCTTATACTTCATTGTAATAAATGTTTTCACTCCTAAAATTCATTTTATAATAACAACATTAAATAATGACTAGCCTTTAATAATTAGGAAGCCCCTGTATTATGACGGTCCAAGGACCACATACTACATACACAACTGGCCAACCCTGAACTGCTTCAGCTGGAAGGAGGCACCACCACTGCTTTCTGGTGACCTTTCCACAGCAGACCGTAAGTAAATTGACAACCTCACAAACTTTTATCCAAGTGCGATTGCAAGAAGTAATAAATGACGGGAAAGGCTTGTAACTGAAGCAATTTTATATATTGTTTAGCTGTGTGGTGCTAATAACTAAGGTTTTCTGATCGAGAATTAGTGTCACAAAATACCATCAATTATTAATATTTTCTGATGTAAGAAGTAACATTTTTCAATTATAAGAAACAATTGAATTATCGAAAAATCATTAAGATAACATTCATAACGGTTTTCTGTACAAGATAAAGGGAAAAATCGAAATAAAGTGAAATACAGCTGAAATAATCTTTATGACACGCCAATGCCTTGGTTACAAAAAACTTTCCATAATTACGCTACTCTAAATTGGATCATCATTGCCCTAACCCGTGATAAAAAAATGTAAATAACATTCACAAAACGCAGTGTCCACATCAGAAAGGTAAATTTATCTAGTTGGGAAGGACTTCGTTCGTTGACAAGCATGGGCTCCTGTACGTTGTTTCGGTACTTCATCTTGACTTTGTTGATGATCGCTTTGCAGGGCGTTTTCTACATTGCTGCAGGCAAGTTGCTACTGAGCTAAAATGCAGTTGCAATCAACAATCTTACAATATTCACGGCTTCCGGTTACCTCGCAGAATAGAAAAGCTTTATCTTTCTTTACATCTTTCCAGTTGCGCAGCCACGGTGTAATGTTTAGTCAACTTGATGATTTCTCTTCAATCACTTTGCATTTACGCTGGCTTTCAAATTTAATTCAATTTGATGATTTGTAGTTATTTATAACGCATTCAATGCATTAAGACTTTTAGAATTTACCACCATTTTTTTAGTCACCTAAGGTGCTCTGTGTGCAATTGCGCGTTCCAGGCATTTCAGCATCACACGAATCACAAAACAAAATCTCAAAATAATGCTCATCTAACATATGACAATATGTATATCATTGGATTCGGATTTTTACGCTCGTCATGACGGACTAAAATATTTTATATCCATTTCAAAAAACAAAATTATCTCAATTTTTCGAAAAAACAAGTGACAAAATGGACATTAATATATACATCAACTATACATACGAGTACATATCCAACAATACATACATATTCCCACATGCACAGCCGTGAAAACTGCATTCCAATAACTTCAACCGTTCAAAAATTAGTGGTGGTGCTAAAGTTATGTGACTCACTTTGGATAACAGTAATTATTAAACACTATAGTAGTGTAATATTCTCCAAATACGCTCGTTTCAACACGAATTACACGTTACCCCTTGCCTAAACGTGTAATGCTAAATGCTCTATACGTTTTCACATCTACGAAAATTTCACCAGATTGTCTTATTAATCGATGAACAAACGTTTCGGTTGGATCAGCATTCAGATTTCAACATGTAAATTGGTTACGATAGGGGTATAAAAATTCACGAAAACGTTCACAGAATACATTTGTTTCCATAGTACGTCACATTCAGTCTTTCTGTTTTTGAAGTTCAATAAAAAATATAAATAGATAAATAAAACAAAGCATCATAATGGTTGCATGACAATTTTCAAGAAAGAGAAGAAATCAAAAGATTTTTACATTTCATTATCTTATATAGTTGCCGTTTAACAATCAAATTCTAAAATATCGCAGCATTGTTTCTCATGGGAAGGAAGGTAAATTTTTTTTAATTATTATTATTATTATTATTATTATTATTATTATTATTATTATTATTGTTATTGTGATTTTATTTTGGTAGACATTACATTGTTCAGTTTGCATGTTAACTGTGCAAATGTTTGATGGTCTTAATATATCTTGTACGAACTTACTAACTTAAAATTATACATTATAATTATATAAAAATAAAATAAAAAATATACTGGGGGAGGAAGCAGGACGCACCTCAGATAAGTATTATTCCAAGTTTGCGAACATTTTATAAAATGAATGGAAGGGATATCTGTTGTTAATTCTCGTTTTATAATTGGGGGTTTTGCCTAGTTTATAGAAGCATGAAGCTTGAATTAAGGGAAGGTTAGTATACAAATTGTGTTCGAGGTAGGCTATTTGGTTTTTTATTGTGTTTATATTTGAAGCATTATGCAACTGATTGTTACTGATGAACCATGGTGCTTTTGTAATTAATCTTAAGAATTTATTTTGAATAACTTGTATTTTGTTTAGGTTGGTATTAGCAGCATTGGTCCAGATGGTATAACCATAGAGTAATGTGGGCCGAATTATTGTTTTGTAGAGTAAGAGAGCATTAGATTTGGAGAGATGAGAAAGGTAGAAAGAAGGTAGAAATATATCGATTTTTCGGTATCAAGAACCCACAAAACATGGACTCTAGCTACATCATGCCTTAGAAGATTTTTTACTAAATTTATCAAACTGAATTTATCCACTTTTTTGTTACCAGGGCCAAGGAAAGAGAGTTCTGCCGAAAACTGCGGTTTTTGTCACAGCATTTCATAACTTTCTCTGCGCTCCGTAAGAGGTAGCGAGAAAGTAAAAACGCGGGTACAGTGCTATATAGACGGGGTCGAGGCAGTCGGGGAGAACTGTCTTAACAGAATTGACTTATTTTGTTGTCTAAGGATGGCGATTTAGATTTATTCAGTTAAAGAAACAGGAAAAACTGTAACTGACGTCGGGGGGAAAAGATTACCTGAGCACATTTTCTTGAGTTCCAAAATATCTTCCCGTCATTTTAACTATAAATAGTTGAAAGATGAGTAAAAGTTTAACATAAATAAACAATTTTTTTTTTAAAATAGCAAGATTAGCAATATTTGAAAAATAGTCATTTTCGTTTAAATTATAGAAAACTAATTTGGATCGGTACACGAATTGCAAGTACGATTTTTCTGCATTGCTAACAAAATAGTAACTCGCCCTTACCTCTACTCTTACCATTACAATCTAAAAGAGAGTTCAAAAAAACGTACGCATAGTGAAGCTACATTTACGTCCAGAAGCAAAACAAGGGGCTATCTCAGCATTTGCTCAATGGACAAAAATCTGATCGAGATGGTGGTAAGTATGGTGTAAGTAAGTAAGATACTGGTACCCGGCGATAAGTATAAATGCCTAGGCTACACTCCGAACTTCAAGTAGTGTTTTATTTATAAGTAGAGAGCATCAATATTATTATTGCCAATTTATGTATCAGTTTCAATAACATTTATTTCCGTCATTTTGAATTACAGAGTTTTGTAGAAAGAGGGAAAAATTATAAATGTTGCTCACATCAACAACAACCATTATTAATCTTGTTCAGTAAGCATGTGATCAAGAATTCATTTCTTATCAATTTTTGTTTCAGTGATGGTGGCTGGTGAATACAAAGAATTAGAACACTCCACACCACACCATAGATGCTTGCCTTTTCCTTTGCCGTGTAAAGACTAGAATGTAACCACCACGACAGACATCATTTGTAAAATATGCAGGAGAATAAATGATGCATAAAGATTAGATATGAACTTATTTTTAATAAAATAGCTTGTGAGGTAAATACCTTCTAATAATAAAAGGTATTGTCTGATGTCAGATGTATATTTAAGCTGACGATCTTTTCGATCACCTTGCGACAAGCATCAGAGCTATCTGAAAAAATTGTATAATTTACTTAATTTTTCATGTACGCCTCTAATTTTTCAAATAGCTTCGATGATGATCGCTAAGCGATTGAAAATATTTTCAGTTTAAATACTGTATATACTCGATAGAGTACATCATTTATTTATTTAATAAACACATTTAATTTATATAACAACAGAAATCCGTAAAAAAAAGATATTGATTCTACTTTACTTCATTATAAACGTTTGCGTGGTCTAATAGTTCACTACGGTGTGTTTTTGGACTTGAAACAAAACATTTTATTGAAATCTTACTACTCTTACGGCCTTTCGGATTATATTTATGGATTCCATTTATTCAACTTACGAAACAGAAAAATAAAATAGTGCGTACATGGTGAAAAACTCATTTTCCAAATTACTCCATCCCGTATAACTCAAACATCCTACCGACATAGGTGGGTCAAGATATCGACTGATGTCACTGCGGTGTCTCTGATCGTGAGGTCCTAGGGTTACACTCCACACAGAGGCAGGATTTTCCACACTACCTACACAGCTAGGTTACGAGCGAAGTTACTGGGAGAGGTGGCTCAGGGCATCAACTGATGTCACTGCAGTGCCTCTGACCGGGAGGTCCTAGCGTACACTCCCCACGGTGGCAGCATTTTCCACACTACCTACACAGCTAGGTTACGAGCGAAGGTACTGGGAGAGGTGGCTCAGGGCATTAGCTGATGTCACTGCAGTACTTCTGACCGGGAGGTCCTAGGGTTACACTCCCCACGGTGGCAGCATTTTCCACACTACCTACACAGCTAGGTTACGAGCGAAGTTACTGGGAGAGGTGGCTCAGGGCATCAACTGATGTCACTGCAGTGCCTCTGACCGGGAGGTCCTAGCGTACACTCCCCACGGTGGCAGCATTTTCCACACTACCTACACAGCTAGGTTACGAGCGAAGTTACTGGAGAGGTGGCTCAGGGCATCAACTGATTTCACTGCAGTGCCTCTGACCGGCAGGTCCTAGGGTTCCACTCCCCACGGTGGCAGCATTTTCCACACTACCTACACAGCTAGGTTACGAGCGAAGTTACTGGGAGAGGTGGCTCAGGGCGTCAGCTGTCATTAGAGTGCCTCTGACCGGGAGGTCCTAGGGTTACACTCCCCACGGTGGCAGCATTTTCCACACTACCTACACAGCTAGGTTACGAGCGAAGATACTGGGAGAGGTGGCTCAGGTCATCATCTGATGTCACTGCGGTGCCTCTGACCGGCAGGTCCTAGGGTTACACTCCCCACGGTGGCAGCATTTTCCACACTACCTACACAGCTAGGTTACGAGCGAAGTTACTGGGAGAGGTGGCTCAGGGCGTCAGCTGTCATTGCAGTGCCTCTGACCGGGAGGTCCTAGGGTTACACTCCCCACGGTGGCAGCATTTTCCACACTACCTACACAGCTAGGTTACGAGCGAAGTTACTGGGAGAGGTGGCTCAGGGCGTCAGCTGTCATTGCAGTGCCTCTGACCGGGAGGTCCTAGGGTTACACTCCACACGGTGGCAGGATTTTCCACACTACCTACACAGCTAGGTTACGAGCGAAGGTACTGGGAGAGGTGGCTCAGGGCATCAACTGATTTCACTGCAGTGCCTCTGACCGGCAGGTCCTAGGGTTCCACTCCCCCACGGTGGCAGCATTTTCCACACTACCTACACAGCTAGGTTACGAGCGAAGTTACTGGGAGAGGTGGCTCAGGGCGTCAGCTGTCATTGCAGTGCCTCTGACCGGGAGGTCCTAGGGTTACACTCCCCACGGAGGCAGCATTTTCCACACTACCTACACAGCTAGGTTACGAGCGAAGATACTGGGAGAGGTGGCTCAGGTCATCATCTGATGTCACTGCGGTGCCTCTGACCGGGAGGTCCTAGGGTTACACTCCCCACGGTGGCAGCATTTTCCACACTACCTACACAGCTAGGTTACGAGCGAAGTTACTGGGAGAGGTGGCTCAGGGCGTCAGCTGTCATTGCAGTGCCTCTGACCGGGAGGTCCTAGGGTTACACTCCACACGGTGGCAGGATTTTCCACACTACCTACACAGCTAGGTTACGAGCGAAGGTACTGGGAGAGGTGGCTCAGGGCATCAACTGATGGCACTGCAGTGCCTCTGACCGGGAGGTCCTAGGGTTACACTCCCCACGGAGGCAGGATTTTCCACACTACCTACAGAGCTAGGTTACGAGCGAAGTTACTGGGAGAGGTGGCTCAGCGCATCATCTGATGTCACTGCGGTGCCTCTGACCGGGAGGTCCTAGGGTTACACTCCAGACAGAGGCAGAATTTTCCACACTAACTAAATAGCTAGGTCGCATTCATCCACTCTCTGAAAAGTAATTTCAGCGTCCGGCTGCTCTGATCCGTTTTCCTTGGTGTGTCCCAACAAAAGCAGACGGATGCCGAAGTAATATCCTTACGAACGGGCCACGATCTTTCCTTTCTCTTCTTTGTCCCATCTTCATCCTTACTTACACACACTTACACTATGCTACCACACATGCTAGTGTCGAGAGCTTAGAGCTTGTCCCGGCTGGGGCGGTGCCCCGCTGGTGGGAGATACCTGGTAACGAGTAACTCCTCCTCCCGAGGAAGAAAATATGCACTACACTAGCACAAAGGCCGGGAGACCGGTCGGGAGATTAGAGCTTGTCCCGGCTGGGGGGTGCCCGCTGGTGGGAGATACCTGGTAACGAGTAACTCCTCCTCCCGAGGAAGAAAATATGCACTACACTAGCACAAAGGCCGGGAGACCGGTCGGGAGATTAGAGCTTGTCCCGGCTGGGGCGGTGCCCCGCTGGTGGGAGATACCTGGTAACGAGTAACTCCTCCTCCCGAGGAAGAAAATATGCACTACACTAGCACAAAGGCCGGGAGACCGGTCGGGTGATTAGAGCTTGTCCCGGCTGGGGGGTGCCCGCTGGTGGGAGATACCTGGTAACGAGTAACTCCTCCTCCCGAGGAAGAAAATATGCACTACACTAGCACAAAGGCCGGGAGAGCGGTCGGGAGCTTAGAGCTTGTCCCGGCTGGGGCGGTGCCCCGCTGCTGGGAGATACCTGGTAACGAGTAACTCCTCCTCCCGAGGAAGAAAATATGCACTACACTAGCACAAAGGCCGGGAGACCGGTCGGGAGATTAGAGCTTGTCCCGGCTGGGTCGGTGCCCCGCTGGTGGGAGATACCTGGTAACGAGTAACTCCTCCTCCCGAGGAAGAAAATATGCACTACACTAGCACAAAGGCCGGGAGACCGGTCGGGAGATTAGAGCTTGTCCCGGCTGGGGCGGTGCCCCGCTGGTGGGAGATACCTGGTAACGAGTAACTCCTCCTCCCGAGGAAGAAAATATGCACTACACTAGCACAAAGGCCGGGAGACCGGTCGGGAGATTAGAGCTTGTCCCGGCTGGGGCGGTGCTCCGCTGGTGGGAGATACCTGGTAACGAGTAACTCCTCCTCCCGAGGAAGAAAATATGCACTACGCTAGCACAAAGGCCGGGAGACCGGTCGGGAGATTAGAGCTTGTCCCGGCTGGGGGGTGCCCGCTGGTGGGAGATACCTGGTAACGAGTAACTCCTCCTCCCGAGGAAGAAAATATGCACTACACTAGCACAAAGGCCGGGAGACCGGTCGGGAGATTAGAGCTTGTCCCGGCTGGGGGGTGCCCGCTGGTGGGAGATACCTGGTAACGAGTAACTCCTCCTCCCGAGGAAGAAAATATGCACTACACTAGCACAAAGGCCGGGAGACCGGTCGGGAGATTAGAGCTTGTCCCGGATGGGGCGGTGCCCCGCTGGTGGGAGATACCTGGTAACGAGTAACTCCTCCTCTCGAGGAAGAAAATATGCACTACACTAGCACAAAGGCCGGGAGACCGGTCGGGAGATTAGAGCTTGTCCCGGCTGGGGCGGTGCCCCGCTGGTGGGAGATACCTGGTAACGAGTAACTCGTCCTCCCGAGGAAGAAAATATGCACTACACTAGCACAAAGGCCGGGAGACCGGTCGGGAGATTAGAGCTTGTCCCGGCTGGGGCGGTGCCCCGCTGGTGGGAGATACCTGGTAACGAGTAACTCCTCCTCCCGAGGAAGAAAATATGCACTACACTAGCACAAAGGCCGGGAGACCGGTCGGGAGATTAGAGCTTGTCCCGGCTGGGGCGGTGCCCCGCTGGTGGGAGATACCTGGTAACGAGTAACTCCTCCTCCCGAGGAAGAAAATATGCACTACACTAGCACAAAGGCCGGGAGACCGGTCGGGAGATTAGAGCTTGTCCCGGCTGGGGCGGTGCCCCGCTGGTGGGAGATACCTGGTAACGAGTAACTCCTCCTCCCGAGGAAGAAAATATGCACTACACTAGCACAAAGGCCGGGAGACCGGTCGGGAGATTAGAGCTTGTCCCGGCTGGGGCGGTGCCCCGCTGGTGGGAGATACCTGGTAACGAGTAACTCCTCCTCCCGAGGAAGAAAATATGCACTACACTAGCACAAAGGCCGGGAGACCGGTCGGGAGATTAGAGCTTGTCCCGGCTGGGGCGGTGCCCCGCTGGTGGGAGATACCTGGTAACGAGTAACTCGTCCTCCCGAGGAAGAAAATATGCACTACACTAGCACAAAGGCCGGGAGACCGGTCGGGAGATTAGAGCTTGTCCCGGCTGGGGCGGTGCCCCTCTGGTGGGAGATACCTGGTAACGAGTAACTCCTCCTCCCGAGGAAGAAAATATGCACTACACTAGCACAAAGGCCGGGAGACCGGTCGGGAGATTAGAGCTTGTCCCGGCTGGGGCGGTGCCCCGCTGGTGGGAGATACCTGGTAACGAGTAACTCCTCCTCCCGAGGAAGAAAATATGCACTACACTAGCACAAAGGCCGGGAGACCGGTCGGGAGATTAGAGCTTGTCCCGGCTGGGGCGGTGCCCCGCTGGTGGGAGATACCTGGTAACGAGTAACTCCTCCTCCCGAGGAAGAAAATATGCACTACACTAGCACAAAGGCCGGGAGACCGGTCGGGAGATTAGAGCTTGTCCCGGCTGGGGCGGTGCCCCGCTGGTGGGAGATACCTGGTAACGAGTAACTCCTCCTCCCGAGGAAGAAAATATGCACTACACTAGCACAAAGGCCGGGAGACCGGTCGGGAGATTAGAGCTTGTCCCGGCTGGGGCGGTGCCCCGCTGGTGGGAGATACCTGGTAACGAGTAACTCCTCCTCCCGAGGAAGAAAATATGCACTACACTAGCACAAAGGCCGGGAGAGCGGTCGGGAGCTTAGAGCTTGTCCCGGTTGGGTCGGTGCCCCGCTGGTGGGAGATACCTGGTAGGAGAAAACCCCGCTAGCCGACGTATAGGTCGGTGCCGGATCTCGCCATCAAGGGAGGGAATGGCATCACCACTCCGCCACAAAAACACGCACTACACATACGGGAGTAATGACCCTAGCATACACACAAAAAGAGGTTGTCACACCCAAAGACGACATATGTTTTGCTATGTATGTCGACGCGCTGAATCTGAAGCCAGAATTGCCCTACCACCCTTCAGTTCTTTTAATTGAAACAAACCACCGACAAATTTACAATCTAGAATTTTGCAGTCTTTTTTAGTGATTAAAAAAAAACAACTGGCGAATGATTGCGCAATTCAGATTCGAATTCGGCGCGTACACATACACAGAGAAACATGTGCCAAGTCTTTGGGTCTGACAATTTGTTTGTGTGGGGTTTTTGGGTGTAACAATCTGTTTGAATGTAAAGGTTGTAATGGCAGAGAAGCGTCAAAGTGCCCGAGGGATTTTTATCGCCAGAGATCATTAGAACCAGTTAACGCACCAGTTAATGGTACATAAATCATTTTATTTCTTACGCAATTTTAATGATTTAGATTGACTTACCTTGTAATTGACTAGTTGTACACTTGACTCTGTTTGTATTTTCATATTTCCCTCCATAAGAGAACACACAGCAACATTCAACTGTTTTAATATTTCGTAACCCCGATCCTCTCGACCAAGGTAAGTTCTGCAGCGTATCGAAGGCAACAATACGCAATAACGTATCAGTAAAAGAAACAACGTAAAACAGGCCGGTCCGAATGGACGAGATCGCGGGTTCGAGTCCCGCCTCGGGCATGATTGTATTGTGTTCGTCCGTCCTTTCACACCCCTATCATCATCATCATCATCATCATCATCATCATATCATGTCATCCTCGTAGTTACCATACCGTTACTGCTAAGGAGGACAAGCACTGGAAGGAGACGGCGGGACGCCCGCGCCAGAAAACAAATAGTTAAAATAAACGTCCAATAGATTAGTATGTACTCGGCTTCTGGCGGCAGGTTTTTCCCCCTTCAGGGTTTTTTTCCTGAGCCATACCTTATGGTCTCTTTTCCGCGGCTTTGATGCGATGGAGAGACCATTTGGAGTGAATCCCAGAATTCGAAAGATTAGAACGCGAAAGGATGTATGTATTGTAACGGCTTAAAGGCCTTCGGCCTAGCCACATAGGATCAAGTAAGCTAATTTGTTTGTAATAATTACCTATTAAATAAAATAATACAATACCGTTACATGCAATAGTGGTCGCTAATGACCTAGTAGTTGATGCGACCTTAAATAATAATAATAAAAAAAACACGTAAAAGCTGCAAGCCACCTACTTCCGCTCCCCCCCCCCCCCCCCCGCGCGCAACGAGACCGGCTCTGCCACCGCGTGCGCCGCGCCGCCGTCAGTGAGTCACGCTTCCCAGAACGACAAAGGACGATCGCAGACGGACGCGCGTCCAGATTAATGCGCGTCATTTTCCCACAAGTCATCGCGACGCGACGCGACGCGACGCGACGCCGCGGCCGCGCCAATAAAACAGACGCACGCACAAGCAACAAGCCACGATCGTTTATTGTTGGAAATGAGATAATACATCTCGGGAGTGGTGTCCAACATTGCTTGGCGTCTCGGTCCTACGTGATTCATGCGGCGGTCGAGCGAACCGCACGGCCGCTGTCGACACGCGGCCGGGCTCCATTCAATTGGAAGGTCGCGGAGGTGCCCGTGTCACGGTTTTGAGACGGCTGCGCGCCAAGGCGAAACAGTAATGTGCTTTCGATGCGACTGCAGCACCGTTCGGGACTAGGTGTCAGATCCGGTCATTCGCAGAACCGTCAGCCATTCCACGTCGACTGGGATTGATTGATTGATGATTCCGGGCGCGTCAACTGCTAAGGTCGTTAGTCTTGCAAGTGTAGTGCGTGTTTTCATAGCGAGGGGGCGGTGATCTTTACGGGCTGGATGACGAGATCCGCCGCCGACCAACATGTCAGATAATGTGGTTTCCTCCAACCAGTTGGGCACGGCCCCAGCCAGAACAAGCTCTACGCTCGCCGCGTCTCTGGTAGTGTAGTGTATGTAAATGGAAGTGTGTGTAAGTAAGAGGTGAGGATAGTACAAGGAAGAGGAAGGAAACATCGCGCGCGGTCCGTGGCCCGTTTGTTAGGGTACTGCTCCGGCATACGCCTGGTGGTGATCGGGGAAACCACGGATCAGAGCATCCGGCAGCTAGAATCTTTCTCCAGACAGCGACTGAATTTGGCCTAGCTGTCAAACTAGTGTCGACAATCCTGCCACGGTGTGGTGTGGTAGGATCCCCCGGTCAGAGGCACTGCAGTGACATGTGTTGATGCCCTGAGCCACCTCTCCCAGTAACTTCGCTCGTAACCTAGCTGTGTAGGTTGTGTGGAAAATGCTGCCACCGTGGGGAGTGTAACCCTGGGACCTCCCGGTCAGAGGCACTGGCCTGACATCAGTTGTCGCCCTGAGCCACCTCTCCCGGTCACGGCGGGTCCGCGCCTATGCAAAACCCCTTTGATCAGCCCTGGTGACGGCGGGTCGTGACGCGCGACTGTCGATTATCCTCTGGGGGATCGGGAACGCGGCTTCAATCCGTCATCGCGGCGAAAAAGGGATAAGCCCCGCGCGTCGCGCACGTGATTTGTGGCGTCCAACCGCGCGTCACGACCGCGCCGCGCAGCCTCCCCCCCCCCCCCCCACCTCGCTTCCTTTGATTTACTTCGACAAAGAACGGGAAAAACTGTACGTGGCGTATGGGCAGAAGTCGCATCCGCGCTCGTTTTCTTGAGCTCCGGAATCTCTCCCCCAAACGTCCAACTATAAATACTTGAATGACGAATAGAAGTACCAACAAAGCGAGATTAATTACATTGATTATTCCACCCGCGGAAATAAAACCAATATTGTTTAATTTTACATTCAAAATGCCTGAATCAGGGCGTTTGTCGCTTTTTCAACCCGATTTTTTACCGCATCTCCCTACTGGTCAATGATAAACTGTGGCTCATCTGTCTTAGGAGGCGGTATAATATATCGATCGCTATGTCGATGTCTAATAAACCGCCAATGTAGTATAACATAACGTCTTTGATTTTAACATGTTTTCAATACTTGGCGCATTTTGGAACTCTGTTGAACGTAATTTCATTAAATTCATCAGTGCTTTGGAAATTCTTAGATAAATGCCCTCCTCGCTTCGCGAGACGGGAATTTATCGACAATTTCCAAAGAACTCGTGGTATTACCGATAAAAAGTAGACATTTTCGCTTCCGAAGAATACAAAATTTGCATAAAGAAGATAATAATAATAATTCGCCAATGAATTACAGAATTGAATTGTTAGTGCTTATAAGAAAATATAACTCAAACTCCAGTCTCCTCTATTACCACTACTAGCAAAAGGAGAGCTCACCTAAACGTGCGGATAGTGAAGCTACATTTATGTCCAGACTCAAATCAAGAGGCCATCTCAGCATTTGCTCAATGGATCAGGAAAAATGGATGAAATCCTGATTGAGATGGGGGTCATTGACCCACAAGCTGATGTACATTACTAGTTACAGGTATATTCAGTATTTTTTTTTAAATTATACATCACATAAGTCAACTAATGCATTATATCATTGTTGAAATAAATATATTTTTTCTTTTTGATGATCAGTACTATATCTAATTATACAGAAAGAGTTATGCAGTTTTTTCGAAATACTGAAATGTTATATTGACTTTTTGCAAACATAAAAAACACTACACTTAATGGTCGGTGTCCGTTAAAAACAGAAACACATTAGTTGCATCTCAAGATGGCGTATGAACACACTTATTGAATATTTTTTGTTGATATATTTCTTACAAGATGTTTTTACGATTGATTACCAAGGTCATTGATCCCGTAAGTGTATTGCATATTTTCTTCAGGAGGTGGTGGCGACCTTCACCCGCAGGCGAGACCCGGCGCCGTCATATGTCGGCTTGAGGGTTTTTCCCAAATCAGGTATCTCCCACCAGAGGGGCACCGCCCCACCCGATACTAGCTCGAAGCTCCCGACCGGTCTCCCGGCATGTGTGGTAATGTAGTGCTAGTTGGTGTAAGTAAGGGGTGAGGACAGGACAAGGAAGAGAAAGGAAAGATCGCGCGCGGTCTGTGGCCCGTTTCTTAAGGTACTGCTCCGGTATACGCCTGGTGTTGATCTTAACCATCACAGCCGGGAAGAGCTCTAAGCTCCCCACCGGTCTCCCGCCATGTGTGGAGTGTGGTGCATGCTAGTGTAAGGGGAGAGGATAGGGCAAGGAAGAGGAAGGAAAGAACGCGCGCGGTCCGTGTCCCGTTTGTTAGCCTACTGCTCCGGCATTCGCCTGGTGTTGATCAGAGAAATTACGGAAAAGTACTGATGAGAGCAGCTGACCCCTAGAATTCTCCTCCAGACAGCGACAGAACTCGACCTAGCTACTACGTGAAAATCCTGCCGTCAGGACTCGAACCCAGAACCTCCCGGTCAGAGGCACTGCAGTGACATCAGTTGATGCCCTTGAAACCGTCACCGAGCGTACGGTTATTTGCAGGAATGTACTATCATTAGTATTGAAAGTCAAACTTTTGTATTCCTACTATTCTAGTTATTATATAATTATCACTTACAAAAAATGTATTTACCTCAACATATTTTCTTCATGCCCATCAGGTGAGACTACGATTCAGACTAAAAAAAATCACAATTGTTCATGAGTAGTATCCAAAGAGTAGTAACTTTGAAAACACATTTCTTTCTAGGGACAAAACAGTTCTGTTCAGAGTAAAGGAGAGAAAAGGACGGAAGGAAAATCAATAAAGCAATACAGACTTAATATTATCCCTGTTTTATTGTTATTTTTCAATAACATACACAGACGCCTACAACGCCCAAATTTGAAAGTTATTTTACATATGACAACTACACGACTTAATACATTATTAACGATTTAATACTGCGAAACAAACATACTAATAAATCCATCGTAATACCATGCCCCAAAATCAGTTTTAAATATAATGCGAAAATATTCAATAATATGCGAGTCTGACTTTCGACCTCAAAAGAAGGCGACATAGTCCTATTTCTAATATTAGGGAATAATTGACAACAAGAAATTAAAGTTGAGCAACTTACACAAGGCGTTGTGAAAAACCTACATACTCAGGAACTTTACAGGCTTGCGATATTAAGACTCGGATATAATGAAATATAATAGAAATTTATACAGTAAACACGATATTCCCTTCCAAATGTCCAATAATCAAACATAACGTTGCATTCCACAATATTTCAGTTAAAACAAGACAAGAAATGCAAAACCCGGCTCTACAGAGTTCGTTTCGTGATTTGAAACAGCGCCATCTTTTTTTTTTGGGGGGGGGGGTAATATAAGTCAAAATGTTCGGATGATATCACACATAGTACTTAATGTTTCTCAAAATTACTTTTTTTTTCCAACTTCGGCATCTATTTTTGGGATTACTATTTTCCTCGTTTTATTATTTTGAAAGTTGAAAGTTACTGAAGCAAGTTCATCTGTTCACAGTACCATCTATTAATTAATTCTGTTGTTTTTGTTTTCAAAACCATCACAGCTTTTGTTCAAAGAAATGACTCCCTGGTCAACATATCTCGAAGAGAAAATGTTATGAATTAATATACATGCATGATGCAAATCTGCACATTCAATTACAATCTCTCATACTGGTCAGTCCATTTCTTCATAAAGAAATAACTCCTTTGTTAACATTGCTCTAACACCAAAATGAAAATCATATCCTTCCGCTCTCGGAAGACTATTCGTACACTAAATGTCACAATCTTAGGAAGATAGTCATTGACAAAGATAAAGATAAGAAATAGAGAAGTTGTTCTTTGTACATTATTTTCTAACAGACATTGTGGTAGTCATTAATACAACAATTTGACACAAGAAAAGAAGGTAAAAAGATTTGATCGCTTTTAAAAAAAAATGTGCCAACATAAATTTGAGACAAATTTATGAGGCGATGATTTTCCTACCAAAGCTCAGCGTTGTTTACTTCGCAAAAATTGAGACATCTTCCTTTAAATTGCAATAAAAAACAACAAAATATTTATCCTACATATCACTGAATTAACCTGAAAATATCTCGGCACATCAAAAGACATTTACAGAGAATCTACAACACATGAAACACGAAGAAAGGCATTCTTAAGTTTACAGAGTTAACATAATTAGTTTAAAATACACAATAACAAGAATGGGCAGAAGTAAACTCCCGTTACAATTTTCATCGAAAAAATACCAACAACCTCAGTCTTGGCTCCTCTTGTAGTAGCCATTTCACACATCCAAAGAATTTACTTCTGCCTCACTTAATATTCTCATTAAAATACGCAATTTTTACGACAAATACTGACCTTCACTATTCCCTTATGGAATTTCGTAACGCACACACGCGGCGGGAAAAAAAAGAAAATCGGCAAGAAAAAACATAATACTTTCCACACAAGTGACCACGCTGCAATTCCAACAATTTTCATTGACATTGTCTTCACGCCCTTTCTCACACAAAACACACTTGGTCTCAATAAGGAGGCGACATACAACGGCCTGAAATGTTGGCTGCACTGACCAACACGGAAACTCAATTATAACAAATACCAGGAAGGGGATGATTCGAGTGCCAGTGAAAATTATGACAATACACTGACAAACAGATGTATCAAAACCGACGCGGCAAAGCTTCGCCCGGCACAAGATTCGCCGGGAAGAGAAAGAAAACAAATGAAATGACAGCTCGGGTTCTAGAATGAACAGTGGTTTTGCGGTGACTTCGTTCCTACTGCATTCTCTCCAGTGCGAACATTTGACAGCGCGTCGAATATGTTACGGGCTGGTCGGCGGGCCGTTTGTTAGGACAACGCTCCGGCATTCCCCTGGTATTGATAAGAGAAAACGAAGAACTACCGACTGGAGCCACTGGACGCTAGACTTATCCCCCAGATCGAAGTTGATTTCAACCCACCTATCTCTTAGCCAGTGATCGAAATTGGACACTACCTAGACTCAAACACCTTGAGTCTTCCGGTCGACGATGCTGCAGATACAATGTAGCCACTGAGATATTCCAGCTAGTTTTAGAGCCTTTGCAATTTTCGTGACAGCAGGGGAAATAACACATTTCCCACCTGAACTCAATACGAAACTATTTCTTAATTAAAAATAACAGTAGAAAAAAGTGGCTGACAGTAAGAAAGTTGTTGTGGAAGTTAGAGTTTGTAGCGGGGCCCTGACCTTTCTTGTCAAAACAGAAAAAACGTCCCTGATTTTTGCATCAATGTTGGGAGTGCGTGACTGTACTAAATTTACTCCAAGGAAGAATAGCTTCGAAATATGTTCTATAGCGGACCAAATATGCACTCGAACAAATTTGCAACTACATATTTTCGGACCCTTGTTCCAATATTTTTTTTCTTCTTATTCCTAAATACGACGAAACGAAGTTTTCGCGAAGCTTTGCCATTGAGTTCTGGCACATACTACAAAGCTGTTCAAATTTCCAAGATAACGAAAATGAGTTTTACAATTCGCACACCAAAACTCTCCACTAACTTTACAAACTTTTCCTTGAGCTTCATCACAAAATGCAAATATTGGCGATGAAATACGATAAAATGCATGCTTCACGACTCGAAACATTTTATGACCTGACTGATCACACGTTCAGAGCTCACAAATAGTTTACAATATTATTCACATAGAATACAGACCCATCAGTAGCGTAAAAAAACAAGACCTCCATTTGCAAAGCTTTCCATCAAGACATCCTTTTCCTTTTTCAAACGTCATCAACCCTGTGACAAAGAGATTCGCCAAAAAGCCAAGTGTTAAGTTCTACTTAACTATCGATACTGCTGACATTTCCTAAAACGAGAACAAAAAGTACCTGAACCCGAAACTATTTCAAAAAATGTTCGCAAGATATGATACATCTATATAGCACAGATTATTGCTTTAAACACAATATTAATGCTTAATACTAGCATCCATTTTGGCACAAAGGGTCAATTTGCAATAATAATTGAGCAGGCTGGGAAAACCATCTCTTGAGTGTATGTTTATAAATTAACTTATTGCTTATTATTAAGTAACAGTATTGCTGATTTATGAACCGAGAAAAGCAAAAACGAAGAAACTACCTTGCAATTTGTATGATACAAAGAGTTGGGAACTATTACTAAACATGCTTTCTAAAGAATAAAGAATATTTACTTGTCTTCGAGGTCAAGGAATTAAAATACCACTATTCACTATTCACTTTAAAAATGGAGTACATTCATTTTGTTATCCTTATGCTCGAGTTACCAATCTCATTATGGTCTTTAAGACATTCATTGGTTACTAAAAAATTGCTTGTTTTCCGTTAATTTTGTTTTCCCATTTTGAATACGAATATACTCAGGAGAAGAAGAAAAATTTTTCGCACATAAAGAAGTACATTTTCTGAAACTACAAATCAGAGTACCAAATATGTATTGACATCATGGAGCAAAATTAATAACCGACTTATTTTGCGTGGATTATCAAGACGTTTATGAATGGTTTAACCATTAGAAGGATATTCTCATCAGGAAAAAAAATAATGATCTCAAGGCTATTCATGTACGCCTCATGTCGGTGAGATCTTAAATGCTATTGAGGGCAAATTCGGAAGAGTCTCAAACGGGACATTTCTAACACGACCAGTACCACAGCAAACCACATCAAGAGCTGAATATAACTTAATAAAAACCAGAATTTATACAATTTTTTATATGATGTTGCATTGTTAAGTACTGCAATCGTCCAGATGCATTCATAAATTTCATTAAAAGAGCTTCATTAGAGACATTTGGGTAGAATATTAAAGGTCACGGTTTTTTTCATTCAAATTTTACAAGAACTTGTACCTACTCATGTCGTCTTTAAACACAATGTCAGAAGATCCCAGATGAGACTAATCCGAGACTAGCATACGTCTAAACAATGGTCAACGTGACACACAGCAAGATCTACATCTCGAACACACATCTGAACTGCAAATCAACACCGATCCCGTTTAGGCCGCAGCATTCTGTATCCAAAACATATAAATCGCAAATATTAGCATAAGTTAAATGCTATTTTTTATGTCCAAGTAATGTGGCAGGTTACCGCTCAAATTTGTGTGAATGTATGGCACATAATACAAATACATATTAAATACCAAAATGATACTATCAAGAATTCTCAATTTTATAACTAATTCTCTAACACTTCAAATACTTAATATTTCGCAGCACACACCAAAAATCATTGTTACTTCTGCTAGTATATCAATATTTCACACAAAACACAATAGAGAACAATGGCAGTCATTTACAGTTTGTTTTCAGCTCTTAGAGCTTCCAATATTAAGATACTGATTACTGAAATTTTAAGAGCATTGAAGACCTCAAATCTTTGGAAGCACACGAAGGCAATTACATAGAAAATGACAGACGCACAATTGAAGTAAAAGAAAAAAACGGAAATCAGCAAATGTGTTCCAAAAGCAACACGACAATAAAAATGTAAGCCAAATATAATTTACAAAATATTTATAATAGAGTATGTGCATAACCGGCTCAAACTTCACATAGGCGAATACTTATTACATGAAATACATCTCCTAATGTATCATCTCTTTTATTCATCTCTAATGGAAACAGAGGAAAAAATTGAAAAAGAATGAAGAATAGCTTTGTTGCAATTAAAAATTGACTCCCAGGACTTTACATTACTACTGAATTAAAAGAATAATTCTGTATGCTCCTGAACAAACCTGTTTGCCATCCTCAAAATGGAAAGAAAATCAACAATTTGAATTACCAGCATACAAAAGCACACATCTAATAAAACATTTACGATAATAAATTTAAGTTATAGTGTATCATATCCCTGGCATTTTCCTACATTAATAATAATAATAATAATAATAATAATAATAATAATAATAATAATAATAATGCATCTGTCACTTTCTACGCTTGTGATAGATAACACAAATGCAATGCATACAGGTACCCAGAGATGTACAACACTGAGAAACAAAGATTTCTATCTAGGACACAGTACATGACAGCTCAAATTGGGTAAAAGCATCTTGTTGGAATGATTCTTCCAAATAGATGATTATTCAAGACAAAGAGATGATATCAGAAAAAGACGGGACAATTTCTGCTTCAAATAGTCAAACTTCCAAAGGACTTTCAATCAAGAATGCATTCTTTGATTTATTTTTACAAAAAGTAATTATTAAAGGAAAACAATCGTGCAAAAATAGTCATATTACCCCACAACATCTCTTATAATTAATATATCAACGGTGAAAAGCTCTATAACTATGTTTTGGTAAAATTATCTAAACAAAATCATTGTCATAAATACTTTACATTTAATTTGCCACTGATATAGTAATTATTCATAATTAATATCTTAATTATTATTTATTATATCGATATCTGTTATTTCAAATATTAAAAATGAAGACCAGAAAATATAGCTTATTGCAGTATAAGCCGGACATTGCAAAGATATAACATAGTGTTCATTTGTCCATTAAGTATAATGCCCTGGACTCATAACATATAATTACATTCCTCCACTGCATAGTGCAGTTTTCAATGAAATGAATTTTCAAATATTGATAATAAAAACTGAAAAAGAGAAAGAGACAATGTCAAAATCCTAAAACTCAGAATTGGAAATAATAACCAACTTATGTTGAACAAACATTTTTATCCTGACTAATAAAAAACAGGAAATGCGCTATTACATGGAATTAGAATACATTTGTTGATTGTCAGAATAGAAATTTGTTTATATGTTGCAGTTGGAAGTGAGGTAATAAGAAGTAGAATTCTGCATAAACTTGTATTAGATTCGATGATTTTACATCACCTGCATGATTGACAGGTACCTGGAGAGTGAACAAATCAATTCGTGTGTCCTTTAATGTTCACAAATCCAGGTACGATATCGAAGATGAAACAAAAGTTCAGAAAGTTCTCCGCAGACATCGGGTATTTCTAGAAGAAACAGGTGGGACTTTTATATCAGGTACTAAGAGGATTGTGTTCGGTCAGAGAAAGCAACTCTACACGCTTTTGTACTCTGTAAAACCACATTCAAGAAAGACAAAACTCTCGTACTTCATAGATACTCATTAAACTACCAACAGTTACAACCCCTTGCTTACCCAATAGATTTATGAAACCATGATGCAATGACATGGGTAAGCTATTGTACAGCCTATCCAGCTTCAAACAATGAGCCTCTTGCACCTGATTACGTGACAATATTAGCGGGAATTTTAAATGTAGCCAGATACCAAATTATCACCTTGTTACAGTCATTGAAACAAATATATGAAGCACTTTTTTAAACGCATTGCATCTTTTATTTCAACTACACCTTCGTGCTATTTTTGGTTGATCACTGCTGTCACTTTATGCCTCTTTCAAATTGTTTCTCACTGCCACTGATCGCTTGCCATGCAGCATGGCGGCCAAAGTGTGGCCTGGCTTTTGATCGATCACGTAGTTCTTGTACCTGGTGCTGCGCTGAGCAAAAATCGGTGCACCGGCGCAGCTCGCTCATGTCCTTGCATCGTGGAGGAAAGTATAGTTGTTTTTTTTTTCACGAATTGCATTACGAAGCTAGAAGTACTCCCTGTAGCCGAACACGTCATATTATACGTGGGACTAGGAAAGGTTGCAGTGGCATGACTATGGGAGACACATCTACTACAATTGTACATCAAGGGACCTTGCCCTTAATTGTTAACATCTTATTTTTTAATAAAATGAGAACATTTCAATATGATTGTCAATAATCTTTACACTCTCTGAAAGCTTCGCAGCATCCTAATAAAAATAATGCAAATGATTAAATGTTTATATGTTCAAAAATCTTGGAATACATTTCATAATCTGAATATACTGCACACTACAGAGTGTACACATTGATCATATTTCTCACATAGCACAGTTGGGTAGGTAACTTTAAGAAGGTGTAAAGGTTATATTTAATCACGGAGTATAATTTTAGCACCATACCATGTAATTTCTCACAGCATCAATACGACCAGTCCACAAACAGCACACCACAAACTGTGAGAAACATGTAACCACATAAATTGTAATAGTGAGGACTTCATGTCTTTTATCTAGTTCTATTGGCACTATGTTGATTTTAAAAGAAAATACATTTGTACATCTACATCAGCAATATTTCCATGAGCACCTGCCAGCATGTTTTTATGCCACTATGTATTTTCCACCCGTATTCTATGCAGGACATCCTTAAATGAGATTAAAACTTATGCATTGCAGTTTGTCCTTTCTAGTCTACCATACATAAAAATTTAACAATTGTGCTTATTTTAATCGACTTTTTAGCTGCAAATAAGGTGTCTTAGTACATTGTACATACTGGGAAAATTCTTGAAAGCAAGAAAGAATTTTCTAACACGAGTGATTTTATAAGTATGAAATACAAATATTCCACAATAAATCTATAAGAAAATAGAAATTCATTCAGCTGCACTCATAAAATCGCAATCCGATTGACCCAACGAAATACACCAAAAAAGCTCTAAACACTATGTCCTTACTACTGTAAGAAACTGGCATCTCATGCAAGAAACAATAAACACGATAACACTCAAAACTTGACCTTGATCTCAAGTGATCAGATAAGTACGTACGTAAATATGCTACATTTCGAGAAACTGTGGGATTATCGAGATGTAAAATAATGAAGAAATGGAAGGTATCAGTAGACAATACATAGAATCAAATGAATCCACAGGTCGAGCCATTTCAGACGCAAAAACACATCATCCTGTTCCTCTCAATACCAACAAGAAATCCCTTCACCATCTCAGCCTTGGGAGTTTGAGTAATTCTCGACTTTCCCGGCACTCATCTTACCTGCAGCTCACTATGTCTTTACCGGCTGACGAGGTCGCGCTGAAACAAAAGCTTTCATACGCACCGCTCAACTCCAACAATCCACAAATCTGCGTTTTTTTTTGTGTGTGTTTTTTTTTTCATCGTACGTACCCGAATAAAGTACTTGTTCACTCCTGTCAAACACAGTCCGATTCGACTTCCACAAGCACATTGCATCGTGGAAAAAGACAAACGACAAACTACTGCGCAAGAACGAATTATTTTCTCAACAAAATGAACCACCTCATTCTACAGAATACGCTATGTTGTTGTTGTTGTTTTCACCCGAAATGACTCTCGCTGTGTGACCGACACATCATACACATTAAGAGAGAGAGAAAGAAAAAGAAAAAGCAACCAGTCGCATCGCAGTACAGAAGCAGAACTCACACCCAGAATACAGTGAAAACTCACGGCACCGGAAAGTGCGACGCATGCATAGTCACGCCACTGTGCCATTGTTACACGGGGACGAGAGGGGGGGGGGGTACGAAGCCCCGATGAGGGCGAAGCGGACGCCGTCGCCAGGAACCCGCTCGGAAGCGATCGGACGAGATCGGAAAGAGTCGGCTCACGGTCGGGAGGGGGGGGGGGGGCGCCGATCCGTTTCGGGATTTCGGCCACCGCCGCCGCCGACTCAGGCCATCGCTATACAGGTTGCCCCAGAAGAAATGTTACGAACTTCTAACGCACGAAGAGGTCTCGCAGATGTTCATTTTTTTTTCATTGTTCATTGTTCATGTTCTTTCTTTTTCTTTTTTTTTCAATGAACAAACAGAGGAAAATTCCGTACAACGAAGTTACACACGCGGCATTCGTATTTCATCGTGCACTGCTGTTTGGCAAGTCGCGTTGTTATGCGGTCAAAGTGATTTTGTTTACCTGCCAAAACAGTGGGTGATGAGCTGTTGAGCAATCTACCAATCAGGGGATACAGAGAGAGTTTTAGCGACCTTAAAATGCATTGATCATGTGACTAACGACGTTATACGGTCGCAAGGAACAACGGTCAGAAGAGCTTTAGCGATTGCAGCATTGCGTTATGCATTACAACAAAAGAAGCATTTCAAACGTCGAACCGGGAAGTTGCATAATATATCAGTGTAGACAATTGATGAGACAGGTGAATCACAGCATGAGCCAAGAGTAAACACATGTCTATTACACAAACAGTTTTGTATTTTATAGTCCTGTTAGATGAGTACGCATTCTGGGGTTTTTGAATTGTCTGGGGTTTCAAAATGTAGGGTATATATAAAGGTTCGTTATGTGTCTTTGACATAATCTATTACGAAGATATGATTCCGACTTCCTTTTCGCGAATTTGTACCTGTCACCTTTCGAACATTTTCCGTTAATTCTCGCCCTAATTTGTGACGTTGGTGAAAAATTAATTTAACTGTCTTATGTACGAGATTCAGTTTATCAGATTTGAAAAAATGCTACCTTTCCTGTTTTTAGACGGTCATTTTGCTGTTTGTTAGGTGAACATAGACTCATTCAGGCATGCATTATTTACGGCAATATAAGTTCGTGCCTTCGGAGTCCTTAGTTATGACTCCAAGGCCCGTCACGTGGCTGTTGGTGCATAACGCTCATATCTTACGCATGGCGCTAAAACTCCCAACTGTCAGGCATGTAACTTCGTTTTATGACATTTCCCACGTGTTCAAAAGAGCAAAAATAGATCTTCGACCCCCTGCGTACCCTAGAAGTCTATATTATTTATTCTGAGTCACTTTAAAGCGGCTGCATTCGGAGGTCGCTGCTTTTACTAGTCCAACGCTGACGACTTGAGGCTGACGAAAACCCCGTCAGGTGAGTTTAGTGGAAACTGCAGGGGCAAGGAATGACCCGACCGATCGAAGTCGGCCTCCGCTCGAAGAGATTAAGAATGGAGCCGATGTTGGCCGAAATTTCGGTCAGACGTGCCACAATGTCAGATTAGTTCAAACCCGTGATGATTAACGGACATAGTCAAAGTGAACCCGAGTGACCTCTTCCGACAGCGTCCACGGAAAACATCCGCTGTCGGACAAAGATCTGTTTCGTTTGGTTTTTTGTTGGTCCGACGTCGTACGACCCGAAATCTCGACCAAAATCGGCACCGCTGTGACCGCTGCATAAGGGTTAGCTTTCCAACTCCGTGGCCCTGCTCCCGATATCCGACGTTCGTGAAACATCGGGTTGAGTCCGTCAGCTTCAGAAAGCGCCATGTCGGGGGAGGGGGGTCGAGTAGCTTGGCGGGTACACGCAGCTCATTCCAGGCGTCATCGGGCAACTTATGACAAACCCCGGCTTCGGGTCGTGTGCAATCATCCCAGATGGAAAACAGGTGATGTCGAATTCCAGCGGATCTCGGCTGGCCTCGACACAGATCGCACGACTTGGAAGTACGCCGGAACGATGACCCTCTTGGGAGGGTCCGATGCATAGCGTCGCTGTTGCTGGTTGACTTTCCGACGCCGACAGGTATTAAGTATTCTGGCACGACAGGCATCTTCGCCGCATTTGAGCCCATGTGAGGGGGCGACGCCACAAGCAGTCGGCCGGGTCCCACTTCATCGCCACCGATGTCCGCTCCGGTCGTCCGGCGACGCCAAGCGACGTCGAGAGCGGTCGAGAAGAGTTGGACGACGTCGCAAGCGACAGCGATGGGAGAGGGACGGCTTGGGTTGGTGCGACTGAGACTGGTTCAGCTCCGGTCACAGTCGGGCAAATGCGAATCGGCATCAGGTTACTCCGCCGACGCTACATCGGGCGGAGTCGAGCAACGTCGGGCAGGATCGGATGAAGTCGGAATGGGTCGGGGAAGTTTGAGTGAAGTCGGGAGCGGTCACGCAGCCTCGGATGAAGTCGAGATCGGCCGGCAAGTTTGAACGAAGTCGGGAGCGGTCACGCAGGCTCGGATAAAGTCGGGAGTGGTCACGCAGGCTCGGATAAAGTCGGGAGTGGTCACGCAGGCTCGGATGAAGTCGGGAGCGTTCGGGCGGGCTCTGGGCAAGACGGTGGGTGGTGGGGCAGGCTGGCGGGTGGTGCGGCGGGACGGGGGCGGGGGCGGGCGCTTCACACGATGTCGGGGGAGGCGCGGCGCAGCTTGCAGTAGGGCGGGCCGCCGCCCATCAGGTCGGAGGGCGCGGCGGAGGCCGGCGGGGGCGGCGGCGGCGGCAGCAGCTCGTCCGGCTCCTGCTCCTCCAGCAGCGGCACGCCTGCCAACACAAACACCCGTCAACCAGTTGGGACTGATGGATTGTTAGTGATGCCCGGCACGCCAACTACCAACGTCATTAGTCCCATAAGCACAGTACATCGGGAGGTGGTGGTGTACTTTCCCCGCTGGATGGCGAGAGCTGGCGCCGACCTACCGTCGTCTAGCGGGTTTTTCTCCAACCAGGTATCTCCCACCAGCGGGGCACCACTCGAGCCGGGACAAGCTCGACGCTCACGACCGGTCTCACTGCACGTGTAGTAGTGGATGTTAGTGTGTAGGGGGCGAGAAGAAGAGAAAGAAGAAGGAAAGATCGCGCGCGGCCCGTTTATTAGGGTCAGCTCCGGCGTTTGTCTCGTGTTGAACGGAGAAACGACGGAAAACTATCTATCAGAACATCAACTACTAGAATCAACCGCTAAAATTCTCCTTCAAACAGCGATTGAAATCGACCTAGCTATGTAGCTGTGCAGGTAGTCTCGAAAATCCTGCCACCGTCGGGACTCGAACCCAGGAGATCAGAGGGACTTCAGTGACATCAGTTGATGCTCTGAGCCATGTCTTCCGGTGTGAATCATTTGTTAATTGCAAAATTATTGGCACCGTTAATTGGACAATATTTATTCATATTTAAAATTTACACGTTTCGAATCCTGTGGGTTGGGATTCTTCCAAAGGATTTCTACAAAAATGTAAAAACACAACTTACGCTTAAAATATTTACAAAAATTGTAAAAAAAACATTAATTCCTGTTATTTATCACCTTATGTCGATAATTCTCCAACGGGCACGATGGGTGTGAAATTCATCTAACACTCTCCATGATGTTCATTTAAACTAAAGATGGGTAGACGCAACGGTTATGTATGTTTAACTAATAATCGTATTAAGTTATTTTTAAGTTAACCCGCAGACTCTCTTTTTACCTCAGGGATAAATAATGTTTCGCAACATTCTGAAAATTATTGACATAAGATATGCTATTTACCTCCAGTTTTATTTATGTTATAATCTTTTCAGTTTTGTAAGTTTGTTTCTTTGTAGCAAATAATTTAATTTTAATGCTGTTGGGATACAAATGCCGCTCTTGAAATCTAAATTACAAGGAAAATTCTAACAACGTGACCATTTGAGTTTTGTAGAATTATGTTGCGGTTTCCGAGTTACATTTTGATGTAATTGTCTATTATGATTTGGTAGTCCTGTTTCAAACATTCTCATGCTGGTAAGGAAGACATCTATGAGGATATATTCGAATGTTTTTTTCTGGAAATAACATTATTCTTTGTTATTTGGTACAATATAGAAAATAAATCAAATAAATAGCAAAGAAAATTTCTCATTTAATACTTCCAAATAACAATCCTGCATCAAATACTTATACATTATTGTGCAAAACTTTGGGAGATTTATTTATAACCTATATAAGTAGACTCTGACAAAAGGAGACTGGAATAGGGGGAGGCCGGGCTGTGTAAGGAGGCTGTTATTTAAGGAGATCGGGATAGAATGACACCAGGCTGTGGTGCGAGGCGACTGTTACTCAAGGAGATCGAGATGGAATGACACCAGGCTGCGTACGGAGACTGTTATTTCAGGAGATCGGGATGGAATGACACCAGGCTGTGTAAGGAGACTGTGATAGAAGTAGAGGGAGGCCGGGCTGTGTAAGGAGACTGTTATTCAATGCGATGGGGACGGAATGCAACCAGGTTATGTAAGGAGGCTGTTATTTAAAGAGATCTGGACGGAATGACACCAGGCTGCATACGGAGACTGTGATAGAAGTAGAGGGAGGCCGGGCTGTGTAAGGAGACTGTTATTCAATGCGATGGGGACGGAATGCAACCAGGTTATGTAAGGAGGCTGTTATTTAAAGAGATCTGGACGGAATGACACCAGGCTGCATACGGAGACTGTGATAGAAGTAGAGGGAGGCCGGGCTGTGTAAGGAGACTGTTATTCAATGCGATGGGGACGGAATGCAACCAGGTTATGTAAGGAGGCTGTTATTTAAAGAGATCTGGACGGAATGACACCAGGCTGCATACGGAGACTGTGATAGAAGTAGAGGGAGGCCGGGCTGTGTAAGGAGACTTATTCAATGCGATGGGGACGGAATGCAACCAGGTTATGTAAGGAGGCTGTTATTTAAGGAGATCGGGATAGAATGCCACCAGGCTGTGGTGCTGGGCGACGTACCCTCGGAGGTGAGCGCGGAGGCGGCGTCGAAGGAGGCGAGCGAGCCGCAGGCGGCGCGGCACGACGCGCTGTGGGAGCTGCAGGTGTGCGACGAAGCCGTGTCCAGCGTCACCGTCGTGCTCACCTCCGACGGCGTCATGGTGTCGGTGGAGCCCGTGCTGTCGGCGCCCCCGCCGCCGGCCGCGTGCGACGCGCTGCAACACCAGCGCGCCCGGCCAAACGCACGCGGTAAAGCAGCGGCACTTTGCTTTCACACTCTCGCTACCGCTTGCGCAGTACACAGGAAATTATACACTGCGGCAGGTAAAAACGGAGAATTTTCGGCAGAAAAAACTCTTATTACTAAAATTAAGATTTAACAATACAATTATATTTACTTCTTGTTTAGTGCCTTATTTTAAATTATGTACAACTACAATGAAAACTGCCAAAAAATTTTATATAATAATTTTATTCACCTGTGTTACGTTTCGGAGACTGATCTGTCTCCCTCATCAAGTACAACTGAAAATTTAATTATAAAACTTTTCATGAAGCCAAAATGATTTTTACAATATTACGAAAATAACAAATAATTTTATACTGTACCCAATGCAATGAAAGCTCACCTGTTATAACAGAAAACTACAACTAATATATACTTATACCTTACATACATACATACAGTATAAGCACAGCCTGTGTATACTAATATATTAGGCACTTTTCATTGTCGTTGTCCATAATTTAAAATAAGGGACTAAACAACTCTTATACAGGGCACTGGTAACGAAGAAAGTGTATGAATATAGATGCTTAATTTAGAAACAAAATTCCTCTTTCACATAGTATAGCCAAAATCCAGATTTGCGGGTCCTGGATACCGAAAAATCGAATGACGACAAAGCATCTGTCCGCCTGTGAACAACGCCAGCGGCGAAGCCGTTCAGTAGATTTTCTCCAAAACTTTTATTCACCAATAGATTTGGCTGATGTCATGGCCCGTTGAATTTGAAATCGATATTTTAATTTTGGGGTATGTACTAAACAGTACTTAACATGAAGCCCCAGGACATTTTCAAAATTTTCAAAAAACAGTGGCACCAAAGTTATTGATTAAACTTTGTTGTTGGATAGTGTGAAGGATGTTTAAGACACTTTTTTAAATTAAATTTAAACCTTAGACATCGTAAGAGAATGGTGCAGGTCTCAACTTCGTTAAAATGCTGGAGTTTTCGAACATTTTCGGCGTCTTCCTACAACTACAATTGTGAAGACACAATTTTTGCTCTTAATCAAATGTGTTTATCAAAGACTTATCTTTAAAAAAGGTCATATTGTATTTTTCGAAAACATGAGTATTTTCTGGTTAATTTGGCGTCAAAAATAGTCGCTAGATTCAAACTTACTGTGCTTCGTGAACATACAATGAATGGTGATGCTAAGCAGAGAGAAGCTAGAAAGTTGAATTTGTATATTACTTCTTATTTCTTTGTTCGTTTCTTACATTAGAGCTTTGTTGTACGTTAAAATATTAATTTTTTAAAACTATTTAAAACCTATTTTAAGTTGCGTCCTTTAATTGAGTTAAATGCGAAAACAAATAGATAATTTCGCTTTGGTTAAGAAGATGTATAAATAAGAGTAATGCGTGTAAAATCCTAGTAATTTTGATGAATATTATATTTAATTATTAAATTTTTCTATCCATTTTCCTTTTCTTGTAAGCGGTATCAACAATGCCAATTGGCAACATATGTATCCCATGAATTACTGGTCATTGTTGCATGATACAACTCCTTGTTGCACAGCCGCACTAATAACTGAAGGTGATAAGACAGCTGACTTTCGTTCGCGTTAATATAAACTAATAATTTTATTTACGACTAAAAAATACGCATCATGTATCGTTGGTACATTTATGTAAAACGTAAATATACTGAATTCAATACAAGAAAGCTGCTTTCGTTTGAGCATTTGAATTTTAAAAAATGATGTATTTTTCACGCTTAGTTTGTTAAAGGATTTTTCAAATGGTAGATGAAGTGTATGACAGAAATTGTCATATTATAATATTACACAGCAATTAAGAATATCGCGGCAAGGTACGTGCTGTTGTAGCTCCAAAAGACGGCTTATGAAATGTACGTAAAACTTTTGGTGAGGAAAGAGTGTTTTTGTATACGGTTAAATTGTTCGAAATATTATTCGGTCGGTCACCTGTGGAAAATTGTGTACTAAAATGAGAACAAACCAAACCTATGTTATGTTCACAAGATATATTTATTTTTTACTGACACGATATTTCTGGTTATTGCCTTCTACAAGTGGCCCGATATACGCTGCGTAACTTACCTGGGTCGGGATTCAGAGGGAAATATGAAAACAGTTGAATGATGCTACATGTTCTCTTATGAAGGGAATTATGGGAGGGAACTATGAAAACGCAACTCGAGTCATGTTAACATCTAGAAAATATTAGTAAATAAGTAAATCTTAATCATTAAAAATATGTAAATAAAATCTTGTATGTACTTGTACGAAGACGCCGAAAAAATTTTGAGAAACGAAAGTGAGACCTGTCCCATTCTCTTAAACATCCTTCACACTACCCAACAAAATTTAATCAAAAACGATGAGAGAAATTGTGTGTGTGTGTGTGTGTGTGTGTGTGTGTGTGTCTGTTTGTGTGCGCGCGCGCGTTGAAACTCGGAAAATGTTCCAGGATCTTCATGTAAAGTATCCTCCCAAATTAAAACATCGATTTGAAATTCAAGTGACCGAGAGATCAGTAACATAAATTGGGGAATATCAATTTTGGAGAAAATTGGCTAAACAGTTTAGCCGCTAGTGTTGTTCAAAGACGGACAGATGACAGACGGACGGACACAGTTTTGCCGTCATTCGATTTTTCGGATCAAGGACCCACAAAACATGATCTCTGGCTTCACCACGAGTTAGAGGATTTTTTTCTGAATTTAGCAACTGGATTCATCCACGTTTACGTTACCAGGGCCAGGAATATAAGTTTTTATGCCGAAAATCCGCCATTTTTTCGCGTACTGCTTAGCGAGAAAGAAAAATGCCTGGCGCCGAGCGACTTGCCTACAGTCAATCTGCATCGTTGGCATACAAAGCAGCGGAGAATGGGACGATGGGATCTTCTCTCCAACAAGAAACATCCAGATGCTCCTCCCCGATTTTACTGAATTTTGAATGTACTGTTTATGTATTTTTGGGGGAACGATAGGGTGCGCGTTCTTTTTTACAACTTAAATGTTTAAAATTTACAAAAAAATACATTTTATTAATTTCAAATGATAGAAATGTAGATATCTATGGCCTTTTTGGCGAAAAAGGTAAGTAATATTTGTATATTCAATAATAGTAAGGAGCGGAAGCCTGCCAACTATTTGAGATTCAGATGATTTGGAAGCTGTTTTTAACTATAAATTTACAGGCAAAGATCTTTTTTTAATATTAGTTCTAGATACGATATAAAAATTTGAATTACTTATTTACTTTAAGGAACGTGGTAAAATTGATTTCATTATGGTTATGCTTTGAACTCATATACACTGCATGCTGGCAACAATTAGTCAGATAGTCTGCACTGTTTTACCCGAAAATCTGCACTGCGTGTGACAAATATAACACCAGCAGTTGCTGTTTATGCAGGTTTTTTGGCGACATTTTTAACGGTTAATGGAGAAAGGTTGGAAATAAATGATATTTTTGGATAATGTGCCACGACTGCTCTATTTAAGGTTCAATATTTCCGTTGGAGTAAATTTTCATTTTACACGCAATTCAAGAAATTATTGCAATACTGACATATGTTGGAAAAACATGTACGTACACAAAAAGTAGAAAATAAATATATAAAATTATAAATCACACACAAATATAAAAATTAATATCTCAAAATCATACTAAGAAAGCACAGTTAGTGCAGTAGTGTCTTCACTGTGATTTGTTAATCTTTATTGTAAATATTTAACGTAAAGGATGGATACTCCGATGTCGCCCAGAAAATTCTAAGAACTCGGAAGAGATTTTTTCGAAAATACTTGAATTCACTGCAGTAATGATTAACGTAATAATTTTGCAGAGAGTTGCTGGTGCTGGTGCAAAAAAAATATGCGTTTCAATCATGCAAAAAAAATGCGTTTCAATAATGTTTTTATTATTACAATCCTTAAATAATAATTCCTTTATATATATATATATATATATATATATATATATATATATATATATATATATATATGATTTATTAACACATTTATCTGAGGATATTTGCTCATGTCACTCATCTTTCTCTTTATCATGTTAATTATCGTCTACTTCGGGCGTCATTCATACACTTTAACTGAGTTCGAGAACTATACTTTTCTTTCGAGCTGTTATCTCCATCATTACAATTCTTTTTTCAGAAATGCTATACACTCGTATAATTTTTTTCTACTTTTCCTTCCTGAGGACGCCCCTTTACAAAATTGAAATGACATTGGCATTGACTTATTTTATTTTGGCTCATAGAAAGAACTTAGGTGTCACCTATTATTTTTCATTTTAGTTGCATTACTTTGTTTTCATCTTGTTTCAAGACATGTCTCTGCGGCATACGTAGGGATAGGTCTAATTATGGAGTCATATCTGTATTTTTTACTCTTTATTCTACAAGTTGACTAAGAGATACGCAGGTATTGCGACACATTATTTACTTTTGCTACAATCTGCCCAATTTCTCAACATTACAATGGAAGTGAACTGATAACGTTATTTCTGTCCGAAGACATCACTAGCTCTTTTATCATATTTTGTATTTCTAATTTACACTGTTTTGGAGATTAACTTATAAAGTTACTTCTGTGTAATAAAGTTTGTCACTGAATTCCAAATAAAAAGTTCGACGGTTCATTGAGAGGAGTTACTCTAAGAAGGGACCACTTCCACTGATCAGGAAACAAATGAACGCCATGCGATGACTTTGCAAGAGATAGTGATGAAGACATTTGCAAATAAACTGTAAACGAACGCTCTGACAAAATGAGTGCTTGGAGGTAACTTGCAGTTATATTACGAGCAGTGGCCAAGCAGTAGCTGTCAAAGAGGTCCCTTCTTATAGCACTCTCTACATCAGCAGACCAACGTTAATGTATCAGCCGATCCCGCCAGAGATAATGCAAGAGTACCATGGCGAATACACACGAGACAAGGCAAACACAGATAACTCCATGGCGAATACAGACGAGACGAGAACGGTGCCAACCTTGCAGAATCGATTTCTTCCTCGGCAGGTACAAGAACCCGGGCGGGTACACTCCGGAACAAGATGTAGCACAGTCTCACCGCCATTTATCAGATTCTCTTCTTTGGAATAATAAGAATATAACCATCAACCCGACTCGTGCTAAGGCCGTAACTTGCCGTTATATTGCCAGCAGTAGCTGTGAAAGCTGTCCCTTCTAATAGTACTCTCTACATCAGCAGACCAACGTTAATGTATCAGCCGATCCCGCCAGAGATAATGCAAGAGTGCCATGGCGAATACACACGAGACAAGGCAAATACGGACAGCACCATGGCGAATACAGACGAGACGAGAACGGTGTCAACCTTGCAGACTCGATTTCTTTCTCACCAGGTACAAGTACCCGGGCGGGTACACTCCGGAACACACCGGTCTCACCGCCATTTGTCAGATTTTCTTCTTTGGAATAATAATACAACCATCCCAGAACACCGATCCCGACTCGTGCTAAGGCCGTGACTTGCCGCTATATTGCCAGAAGTGGCCAAGCAGTAGCTGCCAAAGCGGTCCCTTCTAACAGTAATCTCTACACGACGTTACACATCTGCCGATCTCGCCAAAGGTAACGCAGGAGTTCTCCGACGAACACGGCCGAAGCGAGGCCCCACGCGACCGCTAGCACAACGAACAGCCCGGCCACCTGCTCGACGGTCAACGTCGGGTCCTCCTGCAGGTGACTTCCTTCGTGCAGGGCTACGGTGGTGCCATCGGCCACCATCGCCTGGTGCTGGGCCACCTGCCATTGGTCGAAGAGCCCGCTCTCCAGCACGTGCAGCACGAACGGGGCCAACTTGGCGAACAGGCTCGAATTCTTCCTCACCAGGTACGACAGGTACCCGGGTGGATTGATGCACTCCGGCACGAGATGCAGCACGCTCTCCCCGCCCTTCGTCAGATTCTTTTCTTTGGAATAATACGAAAACAGCCATTTGGTCGTCACCACGCCGTCCCCGACCCGACGCGAGCTCCCGACGAGCACGTCCATCAGGTCGTCGTAAGCGATGGTGAGAAACTTGCGCCGGATGCTTTTGAGGACGGGGCGCGTGTCCTCGCTGTCGAAGATGCCGTTGAGGATGCTGTACGTGAAGATGCGGTCCAGCGACGCGTCGGCCGCCTCCAAGGTCTGCGCTTCGGGGAGATGCGGCGGCGCCGTCAAGAAGCCGAGCAGCTGGCCTTGGTAGGCGTTGCCGAGAACCAGCGAGGAGACGAGCAGCGTGCAGAGAACGACGCTCTGGGACGAGCTGTGAGTCTTGCGGCCGCCGCCCCCCGTTAAAACGATTCTCACCACTTCCAAGCAAGGCGACGTGTCCTCGCGGACTGTCCGCGGCCGCGCCTTCTGCGCGAGGTGCCACGTGACCACGGCCGCGAACATGCAGCCCAAAATGGCCGCCCACGACGAGGGCTGATACGGCAGAAGCAGCACCCGCGTAAAGGGCACTAGAGGCGCCCTCGGGATCACGATGCAGTAGGGGCTCTGGAATATAGGGGCCGTGAAGTCGGCAAACTCGTACCTGTCTTGCATCAAGAAGAAGCCGATAGATGTCACGTCCGCGTCGCCGCGCTGCAGCATGCCAAGGGCCCCGCCGTACGTCCCGTTCACGTTCGCGCCGAAACAAGATGGCGTCGGTTCAACGCGGTCTAGTCGAACGCCCGTTTTGTTGGTAAATTCACTAAACAGCATGAAACTTGGTCCGTCCAGAAGCCGGTCGCCCTTCTTATTTATCCAATAGTATTCTCTCACGAGCTCACAATACGCCTGCACGTACAGTTTCTTATCTGGAACTTTTGTTTCATCACTGACCACTCCTGATGGCGTTGTTCCGCTGTTTCTCAGCAACGCGTGTAGTCCGTTTCCTAAACACATATCTACAACTGCAGCCAGCAAAAGTAAAAGCTCGGAAATTCTATCGGCCAGCAAATTAAACGGCATCATCTTTATCACTATTCGATATAAAAGGTGGGGGCCAGACCAACATTTCATATACACGCAACACAAATCAATAGTACTAATAGAGTCCACACGCGAAACCTAATGTATACAGGAACCTTTCGTGCATGATAGTAATAGACAGTCACAGAGATGAAACAAAGTTTTGGGTAATATGAGAGAACTCTATACGAGAACACTTTCGGCAGCGGAAAATTGTAACTTTTGTTAGATGCAGAAAAATCATTGATAATACGTCTGCACCCTTTCACTGTTAGCTCAATTTGGAAAAATACTTATTAGGAAAATATGTTTCAAGAAATATTAATTGCATTTCTACATTTTTTTATTAGGTTAAGAAAACTAGTAACTAGGGTTCACATTACGTTAACGTATCTTTGAAATATTAATAAATCTTGATACATAAAGAATTACGAAGCATAGATCAATATATACATTGGTCTTTCCTCGTTTTCTTAATATATCAAATGAGTATCTCGGTGAGCAGAACTTAATAGGGACATTAATAGAAATACGTTCTGCTAGAGTTGTTCGTTGATCTTTGTGATTCTACGGCAAACAACTCTAGCTAACCACAAAATATTCAATTAACAGCATACTTGATGACAGTATTTTCCTACATGACACCTGTGCTGAAATAAATGCATACGTGGGCATATTAAGCCGGAAATATGTTCTTCCACATCATCAAAGTAATAGACGTCATTCGGCATTTCTTCGGAGTAGGGCTATCGAAGGGTCTGACACACAGGGCCGGTATACTGTTACACATTATTAATTCAATTCATATCATAATTCGAATCATAATTACAATAATTATAATAAACGGGATTTCCTTTTCAAAGAAAATATTAAATAAATAATGTACACATACATCCTACAGTAAATAATGTACACATACATTATTCCACGAAAAGATATGTTCGAACACACAAACATGCTTTCGCTTTTACAATTACACCATAAATAATGTATACCACGGGCGTACAATACGATAATATTGTCTTATTCGTTTAAAATCATTTACGAAAGAAAATGTCCAAACTAGCAAGTTATTCTGCCAGTTTCAAAGGTTTTCTGACAGACAAGTAGATGATTAATTAATATTATTAATATTGTTACTGTTATTATAATTATTAAAATTTGTTTTGTTTGAATTACTCATGTATTACATCTAAAAACCACTCGTCATTTTGCCTCTCACAATTTTCTTCTAAGCCAAATATCTTTTTATTTGTGACGCTTACAAGTATTTTTTTCTCTGATATTATTATAGACTTCGCTGATTTAACTGTACCCCAGCATCACAACATTCTTGATAAAATTGTTGCCGAAAATGCATTTTCCATAGTTTGCCACAAACGCCCGCGGAAGCGCTTGCTATGGGTTCCCGACTCAAGTATGAGTCTACGACTTTAAACTTGGCGCTTGGATGTCGCGTATGAGGCTCTTGCATCGTCTTTCCACCGAGTAGGACTTTCAACGCGAATGTCAAATGGAAAGTTTTTTATAGCACAATATTTTGCCGGTCATTTCAACATATATGGGCAAACATATTATTTTCCGATTGTTTCTCACTTTGTTCAGCGTTGAGAAAAAATTAAAAGAACTTTCCCATAAAGCCTCTTCAGAGAAAACTGTCGAGATTCGTTCCTTAATCAAGTTGAAATAAACTGATCTTGAATCCTTGAAATGGAGAGGCTGCACGTTATCAGTATTTTGACACAATCACCAAATCATAATTCCAGAAGTTTGTTTAAAATTTAAAAGCCATTTTTTAACCAAAGCAGAAAAAATGAGCAATTTTGTTTGTAGTAAAAACACTGGGAATTTTCTTTCTGTTAACTTTCAACCATAAAAACATTTAAGATACCAAATACTAAACTAATATAATTCACTGGAGAAGATAAACCAGAGTCTTGCATGGAGCATAACCAGATACGCCAGTTTCGTAACACTGCGACAAGCAATTTCCTGGCGAAGAACCACAATGAAACACTATTAAATCGCTATTAAACTTTCACATCTACGTATCACTGTTAAATTTTCTGTCAGGCGATCTGATCAGAGTAGATAAAAGTAGCAAAGAGAAAAATATTGAACGTTAAAAGCACTGATGACATACATTTATCATACGATTGCGACGATAACATCACAATTCAGAGACGTTCCAGTTTCAAAAATTATATTCTCGACCACGGGGCGATGCGATTATCTTTATACACTGGCTTTACATCTGGTAATATATTTTGTTTCAGTTAATTTCTTACTATTTTGTCGCCCAAACGTTGTCTAGCTTAGGCACAAATGAAGCACTGGCTTGCGGAAATTCTATGCAAATAAAAATGGCAATTCCTTGAAAAGCAGGGATCTGCAGGTTAATTCGCTTAAACATGAAGTATGTTGTAATTTACGACACCCGCGAAAAATCTAGCTTTTTTAGTAACAAAAAAAAGCAAATTGACACCTGCTGAACCGATAGTATTAGAATTTATTATCCAAAGAGATCTACCGCGTAGCAGTCATTACAGTATTGCTAGAACTCAATAAATATTTTTAGATTGGAATATTTCAAGAAGGAACACTGAATTGAATTATGAAGGAAAATTATTATGGACATGTATGAGACGAACAGTTTCTTGAAAAAAAGATTGCGGTTCATAATACATACATTGATATTTCACCAAGTGACGTTTGGAGGCTTATTGTCTCATCATCAGGCTAGAAACAGCACATTTTTTAAATACTATACATTCTGTTTAAAACATACAACAGGGTACCGAAAACAAAAATATGTGAACTCATTTTATTATACTATACCCAATTTAAAATTCAAAACAAAAGAAAATTAGTTTGGCAGTCTCCAAAAGTTATACGAAAACAAAAGACCCAGCCGCCATTCTTGGAACTGCCGTTCTGACGTGCAAATTTTGATAAGAATTATTTGAATTCTAACGGTCAAAATATAGGCGCAAGAAAGGAGAGATAAAAAGAAATGCCCTTATTCAAGGATTCCGCACCTAAAAAATAATGCTAAACAGGAACGGGGGGGGGCATTTTGTGTTCGTACAAGTTTAAAACATAATATTAATAATAATAATAATAATAATAATAATAATAATAATAATAATAATTCTCCTTGATAATAGAAAAAGACTAGCAAGAATTTAAATTGTATAATACAACTGGCATAGGGAAGAGCATTCATTCAGTTAGACTTGAATGCTCTTCCCAATGAGCATACAAATGCCAAACATGTAGTACTCAGAAGCAGATATGGATTGAATTGAATTTGAATTGAATTGAATTACCTTATTTTACGTGACGAGACTCGGGCCATGAGTCCTGCTCTTCCGTCTGACCACGCAAATTTCTACGCTACGCTCCTTTCACCAACTAGCACAGAAAGGAGGTATTTCTTGGTCGAGAAACAGACGATTTGAATTTAGCTCAGAGGTAAAATCCACAGCTTCGATCGGGTGTAAACCCGCCAACTTGGATACAACAGTCCGGTACGCTAACCGTAACACCATCGCCACGCGGATATATGCTGAGAGGAGCAAGGTTTTTTTTCTCTCTTTTTGTCTTTTCATGTTTCCCTCCGATAATTCCCCCCACATATGAAGTGTAACATCATTCCACTGATTTCATATTTCCGTTATAACCACGATTCTTTCGATCCAGGTAAGTCATGCAGTGTATAGCGAGCTCCCTATCAAAGGCAAAAACAAGCTGTAAAGAATCAGTAAAGAATAAAAGTATTTTAAGCGCCGAAAGGCTAGAAGGCGGAAAGGGGGGTGGGAACACCTGAAAAGCTAACCTAGACTGAAGTAATTAGGGAACTAACAAGCACGAGAAAGTTAGTGCTATTCCACAGCACCGCCAATTCAATTTCTTCAGATTCCACAACTGTATGCGGTTGATGATTAAAAAAAAGTTTTCTCTGGGCGTAGACGGCATTGTAGTAAATCAAGGTTCCAATAAAACGACATTAAAACTATATTGTGTATTACACTTTTTTCCTCCGTGCCTTTTTCCCCTTTCTACGGGGTCGGTGCTAACGGGGGGGGGGTGATTGATTTTTCATTTTCATACTGACACCAACCATAGGGGACACACAATCACCAAAAACACACACAACCATGTCAGAGACGGGATTCCAAGCCACGATCTTTCGGCCCGAGACCGCACTACTGGCTTGGCGATCTCGGCAAGGAAGTAGATTTACTGACATTAATATATCCGCAAGCCAATCAGCAGCCGCTACGGTTACCCCTGCAGTAGTGACGACACATTTTGTGACACGACCGGCGACGCTGGGACTGTCAGACCCACATAATTTTTCAGTTATAACCATTTTGTTTTGACGGATCATGGCACAATGATTCAGAATTGCAAACGATGTACGTTCAGTAACTACTGTTGTTAAGGGTTTGTAACTTCTCCAAAAATGAATGCGGATTACATTATGTGTATTTAATCACGATTTTCCAGACAGCCTTCACACACAATTTTTGCATGCTTCATGCACAGAAATGTCGAACATTTCACCCAATGAAATTGTGTGAAGGTTGTCCTTCTTGGTACCAATAGCACACCTAGCTCCCTTTCCAGATACTCTTTTTTTTTCCGTTGGTGGTGTATTGGTTAGTTCTTCTCGATCTGTTTCCGACTTTTTTGGGAAGTCATGGTGCAGACGCTCTGTATTACAATTGACCCATTACAATTTCAGTACACAATTTTTCCATAAATTCTCGCCTTTTCGTTACTGCACTTGTGTAAGACACGTATATGATAAATGCATTGTATGCAGCAACATTCTACAAGCGTAGAACACTACCATAGGCCACTGACGCGTACATCTGGCATAGCTGTAAGAAGCGCACATTTTATCGACACCTAAACCTCCTTTTATGAGGTTGTAAAATGTAATTATTTCTGGTTTCCGTGTCACCAGTAGCTTGACCACTTTTCTGCAATCCAACAGCAAAGAAACTCCCGAGAACAAATCACAACCGTTACCGTACTGTCACAAGCGCACGTCCCGGACGCCAATGGTGTGACGCCGGGTTCGTCAGACCCGGCATAGCAAAAACGAACTGTCGTAGTCATAAGAACAGACAAGAATATCCGGATGTCGAAGCTTCATAGAAGGTACTGAGAAGCTCAACGCCTTATCTGCGAAAATGTCCGCTGCAACCATATGAGGAACAGGGTTAATTCAAACCGCCTATGTCTTGAACATTGTTTCTTTGCTTGTTAGCGTAACGGAATTTGCGTGGATAGAGGTAAGAGCTGTCTGATGGCCTGTGTCCCGCCACGAAAAATAAGGCATCATTGAGTGATTGATTGATTGTGAACGGTAGCCATCGGGCAAAATTTGCCGACCCCAGCTGAAGATCCATCGCAGCTCTGGAGAACATCGTTGTTTTCTATAGTGATTCCGGGCGCATCAAATGCTAAGGTCATTAGTCCCGTAAGTATAATGCATGTTTTTTCCTCAGGAGGTGGCGGGAAATTTCCCCTGCAAGATGGTGAGATTCGGCGTGGACCTACAGTCGGCTAGCGAGATTTTCCCCAACCAGACATCTCCCAGCAGCGGATAACCGCCCCAGCTGGGACAAGCTGTAAGCTCACTACCAGTCTCCAGGCATGTGTAATTGTATAGTGCATGTATTGAATTGAATTGAATTGAATTTGCCTTGTTTTACGTGGCGAGACTCGGGCCATCAGGCCCGCTCTTCCGTCTGACCACGCAAATTTCGCTACGCTCCTTTCATCTAGCAGAGAAATGAGATATTGGGCGAGAAACAGGCGATTTGAATTTGGCTCAGAGGCGTCATTTAGGCTTGCGGGTCTTTTACATGCAAGTAAATCTACTAACATGGGACAGCCGGCTTTACTTCCCCTCCGAAGGAAGGCGTACGAGGGATTTTGTCGCCCTAAAAATCCACGGCTTCGATCGGATTTGAACCCGCGAGCTTGGGTATAACAGTCCGGTACGCTAACTGTCACACCATCGCCGCCGCCATGTAAGTGAGTGAATAAATGAGGGGTAGGATAGGACAAGAAGTGGAAAGGAAAGATCGCGCGCAGTCGGTTGCTCCTGGTGTAATCGGAGAAATCACGGAAAAATTCCGATCAGAGCGGCCGTCGACTAGAATTATCCTCCAGACAGCGACGGAACTCGACCTGGTTACGTAGCGTGTCGAAAATCCTTGCACCGTCGGGACTCGAACCCAGGACCTCCCGGTCAGAGCCACTGCAGTGACATCAGTTAATCCCCTAAGCCACCTCTCCCCATCAGAGCATAGATACTCGACGTGGCAATTACTCTGGTAAGGGAAGGAAGAGGGCTGAAAGGTGATACATCGTGCTTGGAAGAGACCAACAGTTTCACAACACACACGAAAAAAACATTCAATCCGGCGCAGCGGTGGTATTCGAACCCGGAACCCTCCAGACGAAAAATAACGACTGCGGCGTCGTTAGCCGAATTGTTTAACGGCGCTGCGTGAAGTCACGGAAGTTATGTTACTTGAGACATCACGAATTCGTGTGCGGGTGTCTCTGTGGGAATCTCGGTTACTAACGGCTCCGAGCCCCTGGCCGAAGAGATAAAAGGCACTGACAGACTGCGGCGTGACAAGACAAAAGCGTAGCGCTGAGCGCCCAAGAAGGGCTAAGAGATGTGTTGCGAAAAAGACGCAACAATTTTTTTTTATTGCGCCATACTGCCCCCAATTATTTTAGTTTCCCAAGGTGGCTTGTTAGGTGTCAACGTAATCGTTAACGCATGTCGAACAAATATCAAATTCATTAGAAATCGAAACAACAGATCATTTTCCCAAAGATAAAGAAATTATACAGATTTAAATCTGCGTACTACAGCCATCGCAAAACAACCCATATTTGCATTTTTTTTAAATTTTATCTATCAACGAACACGTTGTCACAGATTGATAGAGGATTTTTTTTATCGAAAAATAGTTGTACTCTTATATTATGTACGTGTTTTACACTTCAAAAGATTTTCTTGAGGATGTATGAACAGTGGAAAAAAGGACATAACACACTAAATACCTTAAGTGGATAATATTCTATTCGTATATAAATATTTCACACGACTAAGCATGCTGCTGTACACACATTATGTACAAGATGGAGAATGTGTGGAAAATATAATGGGCGTATTAAGAACAGAGTTAAACGATTCAGAATGGGTGTCATTTTCATCTCCACCCAGAAATTGGGATTACCATGACCATCATTCCTTCAAATGAGTGGACCATTACAACAGTGAATAATCAGAAAGATGAAAAGAACTCCGGGAATCACAGCCGCCTCGTCCTCCAAAAGCCGACAACGCGTAGGTGCACTTCAGTCCTATTTATCAAATGTGAAGGAGGAACGCTGGACGTGAATTGGAGGCTAAGAAAACGCTGCCTCTAATGACGAGTTAAGAAGGCAGGCGGCGAGTGGCTCGACAACCCCAAGGAATCCCATCTTTTGGAACCGACGAGGCGGCGAGAATTAAGACGGCTTCCGTCCTGCGTTTGAGTTACCGAACACACGCGCTTATTACGGCTTTCCCGCGTGCGTAGCGGAGACGGGACCCAAGCTTTCGGTGAATGTGAGTACATTACGCAAGTCTGGGCCTCTGTAGGGGCAGAAAAGAAGAAAGAATAAAATGTAGTACATGACGGGCAGAAGGCCGCAAAGGCGTTAATTTGGCAATTTTTGGAACATTTTTATTATCGGATTTACTGCAATAACTTTCGTCTTCGGTGATGTATGCCCCCAACTTTTTGTACACTGCTTTTGTGTTTTTTAATCCTCACGTAATTTTTGGGGAGTAAAACAGATAAAACGTAATTTGTGGACGTACGTTTTTCTAAAACCCAGCTTCGCAGTGGTTTTTATCATGAGAATTTCAGTGGACTAAAGACAAGGGGAGGAAAAGATGCGTGCAATGAGGGAAAGGAGATAAAAGAAAGAAGTGGGAAGAGGAGGCAAAGGGTATAGAATGGAAGATAAAAGGGAGAAGAATGAAACTGAGAAGGGAAGGAGACGATGGATTAATAAACGCAGGAAAGACAAAATTGACGAGAGTTTTGAGAAGTAGGAAAAGCAAAAGTGCAGGAGAAGAAAAAATATAAACAATATGTTGACGGGAAGTAGGAAAAGAGTACAGAGGATAAGTAGAAAGGGGGGACAAGAAACAGAATGAAAAGGAGACGTGACGAAGCGAAAGAGAAAAGACAGGAGACGTGACACAGCGGGAGGGAAAGCTAACCGAAGCGGGAGGATACGAGAGGGGAGCGCAAACGGTGTCCAGCTCCTCGCGTCTCCAGTAGCCGGTCTTGGTCGGCGGAGGCCTGGCCTGCGGGCGGGGTCGGCGGGGGGGGGGGGGGGGGCAGCAGCGGGGGCCTCCAATTAGCGCGCCGCGGGGGCCGGCAGGTTCTCATTACGGCCGCGTGGCGCGCCGGCGGCGCTGCGGTCAGGGGTCGCCGGCAGGCGCATATACATCGCCGGCCGCTCCTCGTATTGCCACCCCGCCCACTGCGCACGACTCCGCCGCCCCCGCCGCCGCCGCCCCACGCACGCGGCCCGCCGCTCGGCGCCCGGCGCCCAACACCCAACGCCAAACCCTCAACGTCGAACGCCCGGCGTCAAATCTTCTACCTCAAACAACCGAACTCAAGCACCCAACGTCCCACGCCCAATGTTTATATCCCGACGTGAAACCCTCTACGTCGGACCCCCAACGTCAAACTCTCAACGTCCAACGCTCAACGTCAAGTATGTGGACGTTTGATATGAAATGTCTAGCGCAAAAATTCAATCCCCAATGTCAAACACGAGAACGTCTTACGCCTAGCGCCCAAAGTCAATTCCTCAACATCTAACGCTCAAAGTCAATCCTCAACATGAGGCGTCCAACGTCAAACAGCCAACGTCAAACCTTCAACGTCTAACACCCAACGTCAAACAGTTAACATCAAATACTCAACGTCAAACTTCCAACGTCTAACGCCCAACGCCAAAACACCGAACGTTTGATGTGAAACGTCTACCGCCCGAAGTCCATCTCCAATGTCAAACTCCAGATCGTCTTACACCACATCATTGAACGCCCAAAGTCAATACCCAACGTCGAACTCCCGAACGTCTGACATCAAACGATTAGCGTCCGAAGTCAATCCGCCGTCACATTCCCCACACAAAACACACACGACGCGTGACCTCGCACGTCAATCCGCATGTCAAACCTCCAACGTGCAAAGACCAGCGTCAAATCCCCAATGATTGACGTCAAACGACTAGCGCCCAATGGCAAACTCCTCCTCAAATCTGCAACGTCCAACGATTTATACTTAGCGCTCAACGTCCGCTGACTTGACGTCAAACGACCAACATGTCCGCCCTCTGCCTCAAACGTCAACGTCAAATGCCGATTCTCGATGCTCAATACCCAGTGCCCAGTGCCCAGCTCCCAGTGTCGACCGATCTTCGGTCATTGAACGCATAGATCCATTAGTCAACCGCACTCGCGGTTTAAGGAGTCGAGAACCGAACAGTCCAGTTCGCCATCGTCAACATACCTGACTTTAATATTTGTATTCCATTCCTTTTTATGCTCGCAACTTGTCCTTCCCGCCCCTTCAGGTGGCAAGAAACCAACCCGTGAATTCACTCCTCTGACTTAACAAAGGTTATACAGAAATTTACGTTCCAAGTTGATAATTTTACATTCAAAAATTATAGATGTCGTTGATTTTATCATCTACTTATTCTCCTTGTCAGTAATGCTATTTAAATCATTGAAAGTAACGTTCTTCAACCAGACATTTGTTGTTGTGATAATAATAATAATAATAGCAAAACAACAATTTTGATAGAGACAAACTTACTTAGAAATCATCCTTCGCCGAAAAAAAATCGCGGGCTAAAATCCCCCAACTACATCCAATAATTAATACGTCCTGCTTCAAAATCGAAACTAAATTACTCAAAGACAACTATAATAAACCTCCCCCCAATACTTTACGCCTGCTAAATTTGGAATATTAAAAAAAGCAAATTTAAATCCATCGAAAGCGATACAAGATACGAGTCTAAGAGGCGTTACCGGGAGGCTGGTGTATTCTCAATATTCGAAGATTGAACTCTTCCGACAGATGCGAACCCACGATCATCAATGCGGGTGGAAGGTACAGATCTAGCGTCCAGTAGACATGATTTTCTTACACACAATGCCTTAATTACGCTGAATTTACATGTATTTTCATTTTTGACTTTCAGTTCATTTTTATGACGTTATCAATTTATACCTAGAATAACTTTCCTCGGTATATAAAATTAGTAAAATATCAAGTTTTGAATATGTATTATTGGCTACTGGGGCGGGGAGAGGGAAGATAGCAATTTCGTTAATTAACAAGATATTTCAAAAATGTAACTTCATATCTTCCCGTGCTCCCTTCATTCATTTGTCCGCATATCTTTATAGAAATAGAAAAAATTAAAAACATACACACACAGGTTACCAAAAACTCAAATTACAACAGCTTAAAATAAAAAAAAAACAATTACGTCCAGTAACTTGGAGTGTAACGTAAAGCAAATTTATTTTTCCTTTTTCCCGCATTCATTGATCGCACAAACCATTGAAGAAGCAAGTGTGTTGCGTCGCTACTGTTAAAAGGTTCCGAGAAGTTCGTACAACTGGGTGAGTTTATCTGTTTCCCCAACGATCATTTTCTGGCGCCATATCGCACAAACATAGCTTAAAAATCGTATTATTTTTTTTCAATTCGTCCATGCAAAATGTGTTTACTTCGACATTACACAGCGATAACGGCTGAAACAAATAATTCGACATGAAACATGTTTTCTCTTTTTGGATGGAGGAGGGAGCAGTCCTACTTATAGAAATCACGTAACAATACCATCGCGTGAGTCAGTCTGCGACCGGGCGGCCCACTCGGCTCACTTTGACATCTTTTTTTAGAGCAAAATATAAGCTTTTAGTCGCACACGTGTGCACTGCGTGCGCAGCTGGTTCAGTCACTGTCGAGTAACGCGTGACTCTGTCGTAGCAAAATTCAGCCCCACGCGACCATTATGGGGGCGTAGCTGGGAAGTATCTTGGGCGATCCGAGCAGAAGAGGTTGCGTTTGATGTCCCATTGGTTGAAAATAAAAACATCGATTAAACTAGAAGGGCTTTCATCACTCCCACCAGCCACATCTATTGACCTTTCAGCAATGGTGGCGCAGGGTATCAACTGTTGTCACTGCAGTACTTCTGTTTAGGAGGTCCTAGGGTTCCTCTGCCCACGGCGGTAGGGTTTTCCACACTACCTACACAGCTAGGATACAAGCGAAGTTACTGGGAGAGGTGGCTCAGGGCATCAACTGATGTCACTGCAGTGCCTCTGACCGGGAGGTCCTAGGGTTACACTCCCCACGGTGGCAGCATTTTCCACACTACCTACACAGCTAGGTTACGAGCGAAGTTACTGGGAGAGGTGGCTCAGGGCATCAACTGATGTCACTGCAGTGCCTCTGACCAGGAGGTCCTAGGGTTACACTCCCCACGGTGGCAGCATTTTCCACACTACCCACACAGCTAGGTTACGAGCGAAGTACTCACACACACTAACATGCGCTACACTACCGCACGCGCCAGGAGACCGGTCGAGGGCCTACAGCTTGTCCCGGCGATGAGCGGTGCACCGCTGGTGGGAAGGGAAGGTAAGGGAAGGAACCTGGTAAGGGAAACCCGGCTAGCCGACGGTAGGTCGGCACCTGATCTCGCCATACAGCGGGGGAAAGATCACTGCCACCTCCCGTCGTAGAAAATACACATACGAAACTAGTGACCTTAGGAGCCAACCCGCCGCTTTCAATCAATCTCTCCGGGGAAACGAAAACACATTATGACTGTATGATTTAGAAATATGGGAAGCTTGATTGATGAAATAAGGTGTGAATAAAAAGAGAATGCCCCGGTAAGAGAATATTTAGTACTGCTGAGCGTGACATGGTACATTGGTTAGTAATCCCATAACGGCAATGTATGTTATGTGTCAGGAGGTGACATATCAGAAACCATTTGTCAAAAAAAGAAGATAATGGTGAAAAGGTTGGTACATCACTCTTTTGCATTTATTGATTAAGTGTTGCTCTCCCTCTTGGTCAAAGTTGGGCTCATGAGTTACAAGGACTCTCGCCAATAGTAAAAGCTTCCGTTAAATTCAATTCTTAAATCTCGATGATTATCATACGTAATACCACGAGTACTTTGTCGATAAATCCCCGACTCCAAAGCGAGGAGGGAATTTATCTGATAACTTCCAAAGCTCGAGTTCAAATCTAATCCAATCGCTAGAATGATTCTATTACCAATTAACGGCTGCATAGCACTCGCCCATTCTCGTTGCGATCTTAGGCGCACAGGCATTCCGTCCTCCGTAAATTAGTTTAAAAGAAGCAAATTTCAGTTGACTAATACGGTGCGTCCTCAAGTGAGGACGCAGGGTGTTCATGGGTTAAACATTGCCATGCGAATAATTTGCATGGTGTGAGTATCGTACTTTCTAACTGTATATATGCGCACCTATTGCACTCGTACGGTGTGTGCATTTCGTAGTTTTAGTAAATATTTACTTTAAATTTCTGCATTTTGCTTACTTTGTCTATTTCCAAATTTTACATCTAAATTATATTGTTTAATTTGAAAAAAAGAACTAGTCACAAAAAATGTAAGACCCATAGGAGTTCCACAAGATATTAACCTGTACACTTGAAAGAAATATATTTTCTTCTGACAGGATAGAATATAGAATGATATATTATTCTGATATAGAAAATATTATTTCTTCTGATGAGAATCTAATTTTATCTTTAAAAATTAAATATGTCTGCGCAAACAAGTGTTCTATACCCCGCTCTTAAGCTTCAGGCATACAGTACTTTATTGGGCTCCCCTCTACTCGAACAGAAGAACACCATCATCCCGAGATAAAGGCAACCATTTTACGACGATGATATATCAGCAATCATAAAACACGTTTCACTCATCTCGGCCCCTCTCACGGCGGACGTCAAATTGAAAGAAAAACAACCCCTCGACGAATTTCCAGCGGCCACCGTCGACGCCTCCCCCCCCCTCCTCCTGCCCGCCGCACAGTGGGCGACAGAGGGAGACAAGCGCTCTACGGGGCCGTCCACGCCAGACGTAGGCTGCGTTCTTTCTGAGCAATTAGTTCAATTAAACCGATGTATGTTACAAAAAAAATTAATTCTACGAATTAAGAACCGGGTTAGATGGGTCAGGGCTACAACTGATGTCACTGCAGTACCTCCGATCGAGAAGTCCTAGTGGTCCTAGAAGTCCTAGATCGAAGAGTCCCGACGGCAGCAGGATTTTTGACTCTAGCTACATAACTAGGTCCAATTCAGTCGCTGTCTGGAGAGGAATTCCAGCGGACGGCTGTTCTGATCGGTAATTTTTTCCGATCAGTGCCAGGTGAATGCCGGAGCAGTACACTTACAAACGAGCCATCGATGTTACCTTCCTCTTCCTTGTCCTATCCTCATCCTTTGTTTACACACACTTGCATGTACATGCCGAAAGACCTATCACACATGCCGAGAGTAGGGTTGGGAGTGTAAAGTTTGTCTCACGAGGGGTGGTGTCCCGCTGGTGGGAGATACTTGGTTGGGAGAAACTCCGCTAGCCGACAGGTTGAGCGGTGCGAAATCGTAAATTCATTTGCATTTGTTTCATTATTTTCCTTTTAAATTTACATTCACGTTTCGAAATCTCTTTGGCGTTCTTCCTCAGGCGACGTACAAAAGTTTCACATGATACTCGATATGTGAGGTTGGTGCAGAACACATTCCTCACTTTGTAGCAACCCTGATGGTCACAACCCGCGGGGTTGGTCTGTGCCTCGCAATTCAAGAGGCCGAGGTCGATCGGGGAATATCAATTTCGGTGAAAATTCTGCGTAAGGAAAAGCTGCTAGAGTTGTTCACAGACGGGCTGACCGACGGAGTCACGGATGGACACAGACGTTTTATCGTAAATCATGTTTTTCTAATCAAGGACTCAGAAATCGTGGTTTTGGGCTGCACAACGGGTCAGAAAAAGTTACCATTATGCTACTTACTCTTATTACGCGTATTTACTATATGAAGGACCAAAACTATTTCGATATCACGGCCTCACATTTTTCTGTAAAAAATATCGCCACTTCGGAGCAATGACATTCCTTTATTTTCCCCGATTTTCTTGAAAGTTACACAGTCTATTTCTTCAGTCGTATTCTACAAATCACTGAAATGAATTAAACTTCTATCTGGTTTTGGGGGGTATAGCTTTTCTCGGTGCACTCACTTGGCAGCATGGGTGCGAGCTACGAGCAGATGTTCAACCATGTTCACGGCTCGAAATCTTCCCGTTTGTTTAAAAACCGGCTGGGGACAAAACAGGAGCCCTAACTGAGGCCCGCAGCCGTCTCATAATCGCACTGATGATGGCTGTAATGGGACCGAAAACGCTCTAAGGAGAAATAAAATCCAAGACAAAACAACGCCTCATACCTTTTTCAATAGAGATGCTAACGCCGTAACCACCACACTATTTCGTATTATTATTATTATTATTATTATTATTATTATTATTATAATTAATATTATTATTAGCCGTACATCCTATTGCAGAGCGAGGACTCCCTATCGTTGGTGCTCGAAGAGAGGCCGTCCATACACCAACGCTTCCAGGTGACACAGCCCCGAAGAGCACCATTCAACAGACGATTAACAAACAATTGTTTTACCCGCTGAACATTGATCACATCCTCCAGGAAAGTTCCCATTTTTTAACATCAGACCTCAATTTTTTGACACGCAAAAATATTTAATTATATTCAAAGTCACGATACATACCAAAGAAATGTAATAAAATTTAGTATCGAAATAGATGTTTTGGACAATATTTAACTGTATTAGAATAATGTAATATCTTACTTCTTTCTGTAATAATTGCCACTAATCAAATTTTAAGGTTTATGTTGTATGTTTTTGTATCCATAATCATTATTGTAACTTAACGAGAATATTGTAAAAACTTAATATTAATGTAAAATATTGAATTTATTTAGTCGCTAATGACCTACATGTTTATGCACTAAAATAAATTTAACAACAAAAAAACTGAAAACCAACAAAAAAACTTGGACGAAGAGAACAAATGACTCTAAACAGAATTCGGAGGGAACATTCCAAAACAAGCCATCTTCATCATACAAAACAAAAAAAAACAACAACAAAAATCCCACAACTTAAAAAACATGTAACTTTTAGCCACACTGACCATATTATTAATTTATGCCCTAAATTTTCAGTACACAGAAGAAACCTATTACGACACCTAGATATCAATGGTGTACTATATTCCTCAGCCCATCAAGATCAAGTCATCAAATTTCGTAAAATTGCTGGTATTCTCTCAGAAATGTAAACATTAATCAAAGCACTAAATTTGAAATATAATGTATGCGGATTGTATACCTAAACACATAAAATATAGGTACTAATTATTGTATTTAATGTAGTCGCTAATGACCGTGTTGTTGATGAGACTTAAAATAAACGAAACAAAACAATAAAAAACAAAAAAAATGGTTCTCCACTATTTTTTCCGCCACCCCCGCGCGCGTCCCAGTGCATCTGCCGCCACGGCCTCCTGACTCAGCTACGGCGGCGGCGGCGGTGGGGTGGGGGTGTGGGGCGGCGGCGCGTGCAGTAAAGACAGCAGGCGCGTTTCCACAAGCAACTTAACACCGCGCGCGCAGGCGAAAACTGTCGACAAGACGGGGCGGTGGGTGGGCCGCGTGGCCCCTGGCAAAAGGACGAGCGGTTCTCCTTACATGGGGAGAGGCGCTCAGAGAGAGAGCTACTGGCCGCCGCCGCCACAGCCGCAAATTACGCCGCCCGGCCCAAACCCCTCACGGGGAGGCGGGGACGGTTGGTACAAAAGCGAAGTGCTTCGCCGGGGAAGATAGCGTTGCGCTGTAGACGAGTCAAAAAAAAAAATGTAGAAACTAGTGGTGCGACAGACTGGCGCAGACTTTTCCGGGTTAGTTTTCTATATTCTTTGGTCTCGTCTAGCTATTCGGACTTGTCGTATACTCTTGCCAGCTGCTATCTATCGCCGCCCAAACGATATTTTTTTGACATTTTCTCAATTTTTCGGTTTCCTAATAGTAGAACCGAAATATCACACTAAGAATAAAAGAGGAGTAAAACCTCGTCCTCAATAGAATTTTTTTTTCGAAAAATTTGGAGCCTTTTGTAAGAAAATGGCGTTTCTTCGTTTCTGTAAATGCGAAATTTAAAGCTCTTTTTCACAGAAAATCTTCCGAAAAACTTAGAAACAGAGTTTCGAAAAACATTATTAGGAGTAATTCGAAGCACTTTAACATGGTTTAGGCACTAGTGGTGTTCACAGACGAACGGACGGACGGGGAGCCGGACGGATAACTAGACGGACAGCCGGACGGACAACTGGACGGACAGCCGGACGGACAGATGGACGGACGGACAGATGGACGGACGGACAGACAGACGGACGGAGACTGACGGACGGGCGGACGGACAGACGGACAGACGGACGGACAGACGGGCGGACGGGCGGACGGGCGGACGGGCGGACGGACGGACGGACTGACACTTTAAAAAAACATTTCTTCCGTGTCAGGGGTCCCCAAAACGTGTTTTTACTTTGAAATCTAGAAAACAATTTTCCGCAGCATTACAAAGCTTTCTCTACACTACGTATATACGTATATATACGGGAAAATAATAAAACAAACGACACCTGTTGAAGAGATGCAAAACATCGCAATTACTGCTCTGTACGAGTTTATGAACTATATTAATTGATTGGAGGTACCGGGCGCGTCAAAGATCGTTAGTCCCGTAAGTGTAGTGATTTTTTATCAAGAGAGTTCAGTCATCTTCCCCCGCTGGACTGTGAGATGTGGCGCAGACCCACACATCGGCTGGTAGGTTTCTCTTAACCGGGTAACACCCCTCTACCCGGGTCAAGCTCTAAGCACACGACTTGTTTCCGGACATGTGTGGTACTGTAGTACACGTAAGTGGGTGTGTAAAAGGGTTATGATAAGCCAAGGACGATAAAGGAAAGATCGCGCGAGGTCCGTGGCCCGTTTGTTAGGGCACTGCACCGGCATTCGCCTTGTGTTGATGGGATAAACCACGGAAAAGTAATGACCAAAGCAACCGGTCACTAGAATTCTCCTCCAGACAACGGCTGAACTCTGTGTAGCATGTAGAGTCGCAAATCCTGTCACTGCCGGGACTCGAACTTCAGACCACAACTGGAATCTCCTGGTCAGAGATGCTGCAGACGCAGCGGCAATGTTTGCTCTGAGCTAATTCCGTCGGTACGAGATAGCTGAGTTTCGTAATTAACCAGGTTCGTCACTTGTAATTTCGGCAGAGTGGCGTTTAATTCTTTTCGTAGTACCACTTTTTGATAATAAAACTAGCTGTGCTACAACAGCACCTACTTTCTCGCACGTGCTTCCACGCAAATTTACACGAAATGTACTCACATTTTCGAGAAATTGTAGTACATGACCTTATTTCAAAATTTATGTTTAAGGAACAGATTTCATTGCGGATAAAAATCTCTGTCTTCAGAATTGTAGTTGTCGGAGGACGCGGAAAATGTTTGAAATTTTTCACTTTCCGAAAAATCAGGGATTTGAACGAAAATTAGACCTGCGCCATTCTCTTAGAAGTCCTTCACGCTATCCAACAAAATTTAATAAAAAACTATCTAGCCATATTTTTGAAAAAAAAAATTGAAAATGCCCCAAGCCTTCATGTAAAGTAGCTCCCAAAATTAAAATAACGGTTTCAAATTCAAGGGTCCGAGACAATAGCCAGATCGATTTTGAAGAAAATCGACTGAACAGTTTGGCCACTAGTTGTTCACAGATGGACGGACGGACGGACGGATGAGTGAACGAATGCACGAACGAGCGGAGGGCACTATAATAAGTTTTTTTGCGAAAAATTCGCCGTTTTTGGCGCAGCATAACATAACTTTACCTCTTTTCCACAGTGAGAAAGTAAAAATCAAAGAAATAAGAAATATCTTTTCTTGGATTACGAGTACTCACGCACCATCTTTAGCCACAACACATTTGTTTTGATTGCTTTTTAAAAAACTCTAAACCTCGTACTATTAAATTCTTAACGGAGACCAACCGTTAAGGGCGACTTTTTGCTCCTCTGGTTGTGTTATGCCAAATATTACGAAAACTAATATATTTCGCATTTTATTTATATCACAATATTCGCTTCCCTGAGAACTCCGCCTAAACACTCTCCCTGGCCATTCCCGTCGAGTTCTTTCACCAACTTAATGTGTTTTTTCTCAGATTACTGCTGCTGCATTCTTATTCGTAATGCATACTTAATAGATGCTCCGGTGTGTAATCAACGGTAGTTTCCGTTTTAAATGGGCGCGCGATAAACGAGGATTTCAAAGAGAACGCACTCCCCGAGTGCCTGACGTGTTTTAAAAAACGACTTCGAGATGGCCAATGAAAGGTTGTTATTTGGTAGTAGCAACTTGGGTTCACTTTCGTGTGTAAGAAGAAGCGAGCCTGTGAATGGTGGGGTCTGAAGTAAATTTCGCACATCACCGGTTTTGATGGTTTAAAAAAAATTGGTTATCAAGTAAATACGTAAATCTTTTAGATAACTATTGTTAAATAAGTCAGTTAATTCCGCAAAAAAGTTTCACTCGTTAATGATTTATTATCATTTTTATTATTTATTAAAATGTCCAAAAAGTATTTGATAACAGTTGGATGTGGAATTGTCATGAATATTGAAAATCATGAAGTACGACTGTGAAATCTTCCAATACTCTGGTTTCCCCAGTTACAAAATAGGGCACAAGTGATTGAGACATTATTAATAAAATAAAGCAAGGAAAGGGTGTCATTAATATAAGTGACTCAATTTTGTGAAATTTCCAACTATTAAATAAAATGATACATAGACCATAGAAGAACGTATTGATACATATGATATAAAAGTATGTGAATTAACTATAAAATATTAACGACGATTCAAAAGGCCTTGCTACGACAAACTTGCAGAATCTCTCGTTTACATTCTCTCGAGAACTTATGAAATTATAAAAAAATACAGGAAAAAAGGGAAGTTCACAATGACATAATAGAAGCAATAGTAAGGAAACAGTTACAATGGTACAAACACCTGCAAGAAATGCCAGACAGCAGGTGGCCAAAACAAATATACGAATGGCCGCCGTCGTATAGAAGACCTGTGATATTGAGCACGAATCAACCCGTTAGAAACAAGGAACACAAAAAGCGATGGAAACAAGAAACTCAAAGGAGGAAGATACAGAGGACAGCCAAGATTGTAAACAAGGAACTGAGAAATATCACCACCTGTAAACCACTCGGAAATATATAAGTATCCAGACTAGCGGAACGTGGCAGGTGTCGTTTTGCACTTCATCTCTCTCCTTTCCTTTCCCTTCCTCTCTCCGTCTCTCTCTCTCCCTCTCTCTCCGTGTCTTTCTACGTCTCTCTCTCTCCCTCCCTCTCTCTCTCTCTCTCTCTCTCCGTCTCTCCCTATCTCATATCTCATCCTGTAGATTATGGTGTGAGAAACGATTCCTATAGTCCTCCGACTTCAAAATGTTAGTTTTTAATGTCCTAGAATGCTTCGTTTAGCAGTTATTTGATGATATAGATTAAAAATGCTTCCAAGTGTTACGCGTTGTATTTGAGATGAAAATTTAGTTTTTTTCTACAATGCCATCTAGTGGATTAACAACAAAATTAACAGCACATAAACCATCTGGGTGAAAAAGAAAAACACGTATATGTGCCAACGTTCATGGAGTTCGCACGGTGTCAGAGTTAATCGCTCTTGTATATACCAACATTCATTTATATATACATATACATATATATATATATATATATATATATATATATATATATATATATATACACAGAGAGAGAGAGAGAGAGAGAGAGAGAGAGAGAAAGAAAGAAAGACAGAAAGAGAGAGCAGTAAGTGAGATTTTAAGAGTACTAGTATTCGCGGTATCCATACGCATAGCATGGCCTTCCATCATTGAAATCGATAAGTCCTACCATTGGCTGTTGCAAAGGTTGGCAGGACTAAGATGTAATGTAAAATGTAATCATTTGGGGGAGGACCTTACAACTTGTATGGAAATAATTTTCATAGGATATTAACATCTTAGCCATGTAATGTTTACTGCAAAAACGTGTGCAGGAAACTTTTTTTGTTTGTTTTGATAATTTTGTTGTTACAAATAGACACAAATGACCACACTGTTGTTTTTTTCGTGTTTTATTTGAGAATATTTCTTTTGATGACATAGCTTAACGTTTCGAGTGGGAATGTTTTGGTAGCAGATAATTTGCAAATATGTCTCAATTTACACGACACACTTTTATTATCCGAAATTGTTTCTTCAATTTACGGATGATGATGGTATTGTTGATGTTGCGATGTTGTGGGATGACGATAGTACTGTATGAATTACTGCGGCTTTGTACTATTCTCATTATTAGAATTGGTAATACACATTCCTCTCAGGCAACTAGGTTGACATTGAGTACGGAGAAGAGACGCTTTGGAGAGGCCACGAGTATAAAGATATTACCAATGCGCGCCTCTGATTAATAAAGCACCCCTTGTCTCTCGGGAGGTGTGAATAGATTGTTTACGCGTAACGCAGTGAGTAGTCCGGGCGCGTCAACTACGGTTGTCATCACGTATGCGTAGTGCATGTTATCTGGGAAGACGTAGCATTCCTCTTTCGCTAGTGCGTGAGATCCGAGCTACATGTCGGCTAGCGGGGTTTTCCTCCACCAGGTATCTCCCACCCTTCCCAGCCGGGACAAGCTCTACGCTCCCGACCAGTCGGTTGGCATGTGTGGTAGTGTGGTATACGTTAGTGTAGGTCAGTGTAATGGGTGAAGATAGAACAAGCAAGAAGAAGTAAAGATCGCACGCGGTCCGTGACCCGTTTGCTAGGGTTCTGCTCCTGCATTCGCCTGGCGTTGATCGGAGCAACCACGGAAAACTACCGATTAAAGCAACAGGCAATTCTCCACTATACAGAGGATAAATTCAACGTAGCTGTGTAGGTAGAGTGGAATATCCTGCCAACGGTCAGACTGTAACCCTAGGACCACCCGGCCAGAAGCCCTGCAGTGTCCTCAGCTGCCACCCGGAGCCGAGTTCGTCCTAGCTCTACTTCTACTAGAATCGCAATCCACCGCTGGCCGCATGGTCTTTGGTAACATCTTTATACACACTCTCTCTCTCTTTCTCTCTCTCTCTCTCTCTCTCTCTCTCTCTCCCTCTCTCTCTCTCTCATTAAATAGCTGCCCAGCGAAGCATCCTATGACATTAAAAACTAACATTTTGAAGTGGGAGGACTAAAGGAATCGTTTCTCACACCACAATCTACAGGATGAGATGGGGAGAGACGGAGAAAGACGCAGCTGTTGCCACGGAGCCGCCGCGGCCGGCGCTGCTCTGGCGCGAAACGCCGCCGCAATTAGCGGAGGCGGCGCCCGCCGCGGCGGCAACTCGAAGCGGAAGCCGCGTGACGCAACTGGAAGCGAAGGGCCGCCGCCGGCAGGGCACGCTGGGGCGACACCTCACAGGGCCGGCCGAAAGTCCAAGGGAAAAGCAAGACGCTTGCATTCAGGTAAACAGTTGCCAAGCAGTGGTTCAGTGCGCAGCGCGCTGACTTCGCGGTCGAGAGGTCCCGGTTCGAACCCCTTGGCGAAAGGCGAATGGTGGGATGGTTCAAAGAGGCCATGATTACCTCTCAGCATCATATCGCCTAATAATGTAATAATAATAATAATAATAATAATAATAATAATAATAATAATAATAATAATAATAATAATAATAATAATAATAATACCGAGCGAAGTGGCTCAGTTCGAAGCACGCTGACTTCCCAGTCGTCATTCCCTTTGGTCATAAGGCAAATGCTGGGATGGTTCAAAAAGGACACGATTGCCTCTCATCATCATCCCATCACCTCTGAATTAAATAATAACAAAAATATTATAATGACAATAAAAAACACCGTGAGAAGTGGCTCAGTGCGCAGGGCGCTGACTTCGCAGTCGGGAGGTCCAGGTTCGATCTCCCAGGGTCGGTCATTCTCACCGGGGTTTTTCGTGGTTTCCCTCGGTCATAAGGCGAATGCTGGGAGAGTTAAAAAAAATGCTATGATCAGCTCCCATCACTCTACTTGCCACCTCCCACCGCCATCCTAGTCCTTTCTCCCCTCACCACCCTACCACTTCATTCAGCATTCCCTGAAAAAGGCAGGAGGCCCTTGCCCTTAATGGGATCTTTGTTGGCTAGTAATAATAATAATAATAATAATAATAATAATAATAATAATAATAATAATAATAATAACCGAGCGAAGTGGCTCAGTGCGTAGTGCACTGACTTCGTAATCGGGAGGTCCGGGTTCGATTCCCGGGCCGGCCATCCTGACCGGGGTTTTCGTGGTTTCCCTCGGTCATAAAGGCGAATGCTGGGATGGTTCCAAAAGTCCACGATCACCTATCGCCTCCGAATCCATTCCTATCATCTTTCATCTTCCATACCCTCGGGCTAACAACCATGAGGGATAAAAATCGGATCCAGCTAAATGCTGGTCCCCCCTAAGAATTGTTGCAAGCACCTGCTACCGCGATAATAAATAAAAACTGAGCCACGGTAAATGCATGATGCTTGCTTGCGTGATCCTAGTCGGCCGATTAACGAAAATAATAATAATAATAATAATAATAATAATAATAATAATAATAATAATAATAATAATAATAAAGTAAGTAGTAGACTGGTTCCCAGAGTGCCTAATTCCACGGTTAGAAAAGGTTCAAGACATCACAATGACATTCTGCGCCATTGGAAATGTGGATGTTGAGTGAGCAGCTGTTTTCGGTTTTCAGCATTTTTTATCATTCAAAATGGTCGAAAATCATGAAGGTGAATACAATGTTTACATTTATTACAAATACTAAAAAAGTGTTAAAATATTCAAAATTAAAGTTTAAACAACATGATACAATTAATATATTCTTTTTTTAGTGGAAAACAGTTATACGTTTCACAGATGTCCACACAGAAATTTGTACAAACCTCATTCTGTTCTATTTAGCTATTGAAATGTCAAACAGAACCTGTTACTAGCTTGTGCAGAAACATTTTTAGACTTTTTCAATTTTTAATCAGCCATATTGGTTCTGTTTGACGTGTGTGATGTGCCAGTTATTGCAAAGTTAACATTGGGATCGCAATTAGCAAATCCATAAAACCCTGTTTACACTTTTGTTATAAATATTGAAACATTTGTAGGCATTTGGAAAAATTTTAACCCGCCATATTGTTTCTTTTTTTCCTTTTTTTGTTGCAATTTTGGCATCGAAATCGCGAACGTGTCCCAAAACCATTGTACACAATGCTTCATTAAATTTAGATATCGTTTTCATATTTTGGCCAGCTTTTTGGGATCTTGCTCCAATGTGCAACGGGCCTGAGGTCCGCTGCGCTCCTGTCTTATTGTTCATTAACCCTTCGCTTGTAAATACGCGTATTTATCACGGCCTGACACGGCCTTAGACGGGACGCGTGTTCCTGCCTGGTTTGTTTCGGGGCGAGCTCTTATTATCGCAGTTAACACCAATATCAGTCTGTGTTTATATCATTAATTTTCTCGCGATGTGGACACGTGTGAATTAACGAAATCGCTGCTACAGTGTTTACGAAAACGTTTGGTCTAGAATTTTTTGTGACTATTTTGGTGATGTAAGTTTTGTTGCTTCTCTAATGACTGGCCGTTCTTGGTTCTTTGTTCTTGTTTGTTTGTTTTAATGCTTGTTTTGTTATTTTTTTCACGTGTATTCAGTTTAAATGTAGAATTTTCTTATTGTTCGATATCACAATCTTCCATTTACCCATACAACAGTGAATTAATAAATTAATTGCCAGGAGATGACGTCGCGAGAATACGGAAGAACAAAGTTTGTGAAAACATTCGCTCTATTTGAATATTATTTTGTATTTTGAAATGTTATTCGAGTGATGTATTTTGCTTCGTATTTTCCTTTTTGCCATCTTCAGCTTTGTCTGATTCAATAATTTGTTTTCTATCTGTTCACCTCTAATTGTCCCAGAGCTTGAATCTTTCATAACAATTTTTGGAAATTTTCTTAGATACGTAAACATTTTTACCAATATGTGAGATATATACGTCTCTCACATATATGTTTCAATTATGTGATATTTTCATAGTTAATTTTTTTTCAACTTGGTTGTTTACGTTTTTTCCGAAGACTTACAAATATTATCGCGGTAACGAAATCTACTTATTTTCCCAGATGGCTAATCTAAAGAGAGATCTAAATGTATATTCTTGGATACATTTTTTGTTTTCATTCTTGCCGTCATTGTCAATGTTGAACTCATCACATGTTGTATAAACTCCATGTTTAGTTTGATGATCTGCGTATCATTTCTACCAGAAACAAGAAAACATAAGTATATACAAGTGAAGCTAATAGAATGTTGATACATCAACAGCGAAACATGTGAACGAAATATAAAAAATCATTCATTATTAATGTACGTATATTCATACACATATAGAATAATATAAATATATTATAAAAAAGTGAAAGCTGGGTAGTATATAATTCACACAGACATGAAGGTACATTCCAACAATCGTACCTTTGTAATCAATTTTCTGAATTCGTGATATTTGTTTTAGTACATATGACTTTGCAATTCTTCTTACTTTCCCTGTAAAGGCATGCGACACATATTCACAAATGTCGCGTGAGGAAATCAATACAACGAACTCCACGTATTCTCTCAGTTGCACAATGGAAGGCAACTCACGCGAGATAACGAACGAAATAAGAATGACGAAAGCATGAACACACACTGCACACACTAGGTATCGTTTTTGTCTTCTCGAAAATTACGAACACCTGGCGTCGTACGTCATGTTATTTTACATTTTCTTCATGCTTGTTTGGAGCACGGTAGTCGTACTTTTCAATGGACACACAGCCACGAAATAGTTATTTATCAAGTAAAAGTTAGTTTTATTTTGCGAGTAAAATATGTTCCGATATGAGGCCGACATATTATTGATATTTTTTTAACAAATTGCCATTTCAGAAATTGTCACAATTCAATACCGCATTTAATATACAAAGCGTGTACAACGTACAAGTCCGTGCACTTTTTCCACAATTTCGAGTTTACGGCATTATTTTGCACAAATGCGTGACTTACTCGTAATGGTTTAGAGGCGAAAAATACAAATTATCTAAAATGGGTGGAAAAAGACCGTAGTAGGACCAACATCATAGAATTCTTCGGGCTTTAACAGAATACAGTTGTCATTAACCAAGACGAGGTGGCTAGGGTAGGTGAATTAAGTCACGGTAACAAGGAATAACATATAAGTGGTAAACAGGGATGCCAATGCTGGTGAAAGATTCTCAGAATAGGTGAGTAGTTTTACGATTCCCTGTGCTAGTAGTATTTTATTTTTGTTTACACAATACCATCACACAAACTTCACTACAAGCCAGAAGACGCCTCGCTACGAATTTTCGAGTTGGTAGCCCATGACATTCGCGATTTACAAAAGAAAGGTCAGTGGAATGCATAATTGCTTATGCATTTCTATACCAAAATTTTTCTCACGAACACACAAAATGCCCCGCTCGTCACGCTCGGCCAAGCCCCGGAGCCGGAGAACTCACCCTTTTCGGGTAGCTGGCCGGCGGACCTTCAGCCCGGGCGGGCTATAAGAGCGGTGCCCGGGCGAGCGGTGGACAGTGAGAAGTGACTGCCCGTGCGTGTATAGTGACAAGTGAAGTGCGATACAGAACGGTTACGGACTCGGACTCTCCCTACGGCTAAACAGTGAACTTCGCTACGTCTACGAAATATCTCATGGAATATTGTTCAACCTGGCTTGTATTATTGGATCTCCTGTTGGCTTGCGGTAATAAAAGAATTTTAGAAATTGCTGTTCCTTTTTTTGGATATAACAATAAGTACTCGTAAATACATTTTGAATGCCACGGAGAAAGCTGTATCCAAGTAATTGAGCGGACCATTTTAGCCTTGATAGACTGACGGTACTGTCATAGGAACACACGCACACACATGCGTAAATAGATAGAGAGATTTCATAAAACGAGATTGAGCCAAAATGACAACGTCGCTAAACAAGTGAACATTACATGTAATTCAGAGATGTATCCCTCCGCCGCGACAACTGTTCAGCCACGCCTCTTCGTAAAGTATTCATATTTGTACATATATCCCGTTGAGACATCATGGTTTCTTATGGTTCACAACCATTTAACTATATAAAAAAATTGATAAAACACACACCACAGAACGTTCTCGTTCACAGGAGCAGACAACGCCAGCAGAAGTACGCATCTGAAGTTCCAGACTAGGTTTTGAAATAAACAGAACACTTAACACGCAAAAAATAAATTCAACGTAATGTTTATAAAAACAGAAATTTTGCAGAAGAGCACATAGCACTGCAGTCCCTAATTTCAATAATTTTTAGTGAATCGCTTCATTTTCTTCGGACGAGGACATCGCAAAATGAAGCGTTGAAGCAATTTACAAGTTACATTCTTGGCTGTCCGGGATGAGGCGCGTCTCGGTCAACTGCGATGACATTTCGGCCATCTTGATGTGGCCTTCTTTGTTCGGTTTTCGCCAACCAGGTGTATCCCACCAACGGGGCACCGCCCCAACCGGGACAGTAGTGAGGGGGCACATTGAGTGTGAAAGTTAACTCAAGAAAAGTGAAATCCAGAAACTACATTGGTTATTTTATTTATTTCAACAAATAACAAAAATTACAACGTTTAAACTAAAAAAACTTATGGAAATGTATTTTAAATAATAGTTTCAAGTAAAAGTATTAAGTGGTCAAATAATTCACTTTCCACGGTCAGCTTAAAACACTAAAAAAATTGTTATGTTTCGTTAGTGTTTAATTTAATCACTTGTTAAATGCATTAAGTAATAAATATGAATTTCAATAGAACCTATTTTAATGCTAGCGTCATTTGATTTATTTCACCGAGTCCTACCTTACAAGTAAGTACTGTAATTACATATTTAAGGTAAAATATTAATTGAAACTTTTATGAAATACTAGCGGAACCGGGCAGGCGTCCTGGCCTCCACCTCTCTCTTTCTCCTTCCCTCTCCCTTTGTCTCTCTCACCGTCCCTATCCCTCTGTCTCCGTCTTTCTATCTCCTCCCTCTGTGTCTCACTCAGTCTCTCATTATCTGACTTTGTTTCTTTCATTGCGTCTCTGTCTTCCTGAGTCCCTCTCTGTAACTCTCTCTCTCTCTCCCGGAAGAAATTTCACAATCGCAGGGACAGATTACTCAATGAAGACGTCTTCATAACCGTACTTCAGTGTGCGGCAGGTTGCGTCGAGCGCCGTTTCGTAGAGCGCCACGTTCAGAACGCTGGAGTCAGCTTAATATCGTCATCAATACGCGTGTAGGTGCGCAGGCGTATTCACATTCCCATCGTACTGTGCTACCATATTCTTCCCATAAGTGCTAGTAATAAGTTGGCAATGTTTTATCGCAATCAGATGCACCGTACGGCACCTCATTAAGCACGAACCAACAAACAAACAAAACAAACATTTTTTTATATATTAGATCAAACTACTGTATCGCGTCTTATAAAACTACGCCAATGATTCCCACAAATTTCAAAAATCTTTTTTTAATTTTTTACTTTTTTTTACTTGCTTTTTTTCCGCGTCAGTCCCATCATCGGGCTGCTTGACTTGCGGGGCCGCGGGCGATCGTCCGTCCGCCCATGCCACGAGGGGCGCGAGGTGTCCGCGTAAGACAAACTGCCCGCGGGCGCCGCTTGTTAGCAATTTGTCGGCGCCGGCGCGGGGTCACAGCGGCGCCGCCCGCCGCTGCCCCTTCATTAGCCGCGCCAAGTAGCAGGTCACGATGCTTCACACGCCGCCTTTTGCAACGCAGCGGTTTGCTTTTATTTTATTTTTTCAATAATTTTTCTCCGTTTTTAGTTCGACCTTTTTTTTCGTTGTGGCGTTTCTTTTCTTTTTTTTCCTTTCTTTCGATTTCTGTCTTCTCGTCTATGCCTTATTTAAGGGGAGAATTCTTTTTTTTTCGCTGTTTGTTTCGGCTTTTTCGTTGTGGAGTTTCTTTTCTTTTCTTTTTTTTATTTTTACCTTCTGGTCTACGCCTTTTTTTAATGGGAGAATGTTGTTTTTTTTGAGGTTTTTGTTGAGATTTTTTTCCATCGATTTGTTTATCTTGTGGTGGAGGCGGGCGTATAACATAATCCAATAAGCGCCTTGAGGGTCCCGGTGTGTCTAACGCGAGATGGAAGGCTCTGCAGGATGAGGGTGGAGGGTGGGAGATCTCAAGTTCACACGGTGTGCGTGTGTGTGTGTTTCTCAGGAATGCTGTTTAACACACAGCGTGACCATCAGCTCGTAAATTTGGACGTCGGTCGGCCTAATGGTTTGTGGGTGTGTGTGAGAGAGGAAGAGTAAATGTATGTACTCGCAATTCTACTACGGAATTGTTAGTGATGAGTTTCTGCCTTGAACGGAATTAACAGTAACGGAAAGCTACTGACAAAAACTAGGCATAAACTAATTTATATATTTTTGTTGTGTTCTCAATGTTCTCTTTTATGAACGAACGATTAATTAAATACCGACGTAAACAGAAATCAATGGTACCACACTAACTTTACGACATAACACACAGCTTTGTTTAATGTTGAAGTTAAAAAAGGAGCGTTTTAAACCCTCGTAATTCGCACGATCTCCGCGGGAGCGCGCCAGCCACTAGCATGGTAGCCAGAGCCCTCCAACTCCCATGTAACTTGGTAGAAACCAGGGCCCTCTAACTCCTATATATCGTGGTGGGAACCTTACGGTGGCTCGCTCTGCTGCAGCACCTTCTTTACAGGAACTAAAGCACGCACTGCTGCCAACAATACTTTAAACATGCGTGGCTGCTGCGCGAGTTCGCAAGCAGGCCCATAATGCCACAAAAGATAACGTCTATGTTCGCGCCTCCTTCATAGGTTTCTTATCAGTATAGATTATGAATAAATGAACATTTAGAAGACACTTTTCGTATATCTCACCGATTAGCCAATTTGTATGTGGGAAAGTTGGCGAGCCTAACCTGCAGCTGTACTAGCACTTCCTATAGTATTGTCCGATTTTCTTTAGAATGGGATGATTTGACAGCTAGTGATGGCAACACAACTGACGATTCTGTGGTCGTTGTGTCCTTGAACTTATTAGACTCTCCTTCCTCCATTCGTTCGTTTGCAGTTGGCTAACTTGTAAATAGTTACGACGCTCTCTGGCTGTGATGTCCTCGTCCGACGAAAATATAGTGCTCCACGAGAAATAATTGAAATCAGGAAGTGCAGAGCTTTGTGCTCTTCTGTAAAAAATCTTTCTTTTTATAAAAATTACATTGAATTTAGTTTTTATGTGATAAGTATTATGTTTGTTTTAAAACCGAGTCTTGAATGTGAGATGCGTACTCGTGACGGTGCACGTGTTTACTTCTCTGAAGTACTCGTGATGTTCACTTGTTTCGCGAACTGTCATTTTATCCCATTCTAAAGAAAATCGTTCTATATATATATATATATATATATATATATATATATATATATAGCTAGAAAATCGTGCTATATATATATATATATATATATATAGCACCCTCCAGCTTTGTCCCCGGTTTTGACGGAGAGTGGCGGGCGGGAATGGCAGCGCCGAAGTGGTGGAGAGCGCCAGGAAGTTCCAACGCAGGGAAGGAATTGATCGAAGGCGCCAGCCAGCCGCGCGAGGTGCTTGGCAGCAGTCTGTGCAGTCGTGCTGTCGGGCGGTTTACTCCTATCATAATATGGTGTTTTTCTACAGCGTAGCCTACAGCAATCACTCGGCCAATTGATTGAATTGAATTTGCCTTATTTCACGTGGCGAGACTCGGGCCATCAGGCCCACTCTTCCGTCTGACCACGCAAATTTCGCTACGCTCCTTTCATCTAGCAGAGAAAGAAGGTATTTCTTGGGCGAGAAACAGAGATTTTGAATTTGATTTTTGATTTTGATTTTTGATTTTGAATCAGAGGCGTCATTTAGGCTTGAGGGTCTTTTACATGCAAGTAAATCTACTAACATGGGACAGCCGGCTTTACTTCCCCTCCGAAGGAAGGCGTACGGAGGATTTTGTCGCCCTAAAAATCCACAGCTTCGATCGAGTTTCAACCCGCGAGCTTGGGTACAACAATCCGGTAGGCTAACCGTCACACCATCGCCGCCGCAATAGCCAGTAGAAGTCTACGAAATGGTGTTTTTTTTTTTATATGAGCTTCATAAACGATCTTTTCTGTTGCAAGAAATCCTTCGTAATCCGGCATTTTACGGAACGCATGATTGGGTTATCTCACATTCGGCCAATCTCAGCGAGAGAATCGTGAGGACGGTAGAGGTAAACGCAACTTCCGACCACTGTTTTCTCGTACACGTGGCAAATACCCGAGACGAGACAAATCAGTTATATTAAGTTTGATTCTCGCAATATTAAGTTTGGTTCTCTTATAAATTTATAATGCTGTTATTCAAAAATTAGCATATGCAACTCGTTTGTAATGTTCCATTCGTACGATCGGGTTTGAACCCGCGAGCTTGGTTACAACAATCCGGTAGGCTAACCGTCACACCATCGCCGCCGCAATAGCCAGTAGAAGTCTACGAAATGGTGTTTTTTTATATGAGCTTAATAAACGATCTTTTCTGTTGCAAGAAATACTTCGTAATCTGGCATTTTACGGAACGCATGATTGGGTTATCTCACATTCGGCCAATCTCAGCGAGAGAATCGTGAGGACGGTAGAGGTAAACGCAACTTCCGACCACTGTTTTCTCGTACACGTGGCAAATACCCGAGACGAGACAAATCAGTTATATTAAGTTTGATTCTCGCAATATTAAGTTTGGTTCTCTTATAAATTTATAATGCTGTTATTCAAAAATTAGCATATGCAACTCGTTTGTAATGTTGCATTCGTACAAATTTGAAATCCGCTGTTCACGTCGCTCGTTTTCAAAACATGTGCTCATGCAATAAAGCGTAACATTACAAACTAATTGCATAAACTATTTGCACGCGATTAGGTCGAAATGGAAGAAGTTCCAAAATATGGGGAAACGGGTGTGCGCTGAATTCTCTTTATGGCATGAGCTCTTGAATTGCATTTCTTCCAGTAGAGCTCCCCATAGAATCAGTGATCTGTGCGTAAAGAACATTATTATTTAATTATGTGAAAATAAATCGTAAATTCCGAAAATACCGAAACAGGAGATAAACAAGATAAATAATAAACGACCCAGCTCGGTTTTCGGCCCTTCGGTAAAACGACAACAGTAAAACGTAACCCCGAAAAAGCAGCTGTATCGATGGCGCACTGTCCTTTTCTTCGCGGCCCCGATCAATTCAACAGTTACGATTCCGAAAGCAACATTTCGAACAATACTTTTTTTTCGAACCGGATACATTCCGACAATGAATGAGTCGTTTCCCAGAGGCTTCAATTGTTTAATGGCATTCGGCAGTGCGTTGTAAAGTAACGTACATGTATTGTATGCGGATTTTTGATAGTGAGCTGTTGATTCTGATCTTACTTTCAAACAGAGATAGGTGAACTTTAGAAGAGCCATGAGATACAGGCACTGTGCTGAGAGAATTTTTGGCGGGGGTGGAAAGTGAAAGAAATGAATTCGAAAAAAGTGCCTAACAATACAAAATGGAACTAAAGATATTGTTTTGATGCATCATCGATATAAAGAAGAAAATCGACGTCTGCAATTACACCGCTCGGGCACCTCACGCGAAACGCGGACCGCCAGCCGGTTGCGCAGCCTCTGAGGCCCGCACGTGGAAGCGGAAGGCGGTCCTCGCCTCCCCCGGTACTTCTCGCGGTGACACCTGAGGTATTGATTCATTGGGGATTGATTGGTTAATGATTCCGTACAAGTAAACGGCTGTGATTAGTCCCTTAAGTGTAGGACATGTTATTTCCATCGGGAGGGGGCGGTGATCCTCCCCCGCTGGATGGCGAGATCCGGCGCCGACCTATCGTAAGTGTTGTCCCGTAAGTGTAGGACATGTTATTTTCATCGGGGGCGGTGATCTTCCCCCGCTAGATGGCGAGATCAGGCGCCGACCTACTGTCGGCTAGCGGGGGTTCCCCCAACCAGGTATCTCCCACCAGCGGAGCACCGCCCCAGCCGGGACAAGCTCTAAGCGCCCGACCGGTCTCCCGGTATGTGTGATAGTATAGTGCATGTTATTGTGTGTGTGTGTGTGTGTGTGTGTGTGTGTGTGAGCGGTGAGAGTACGACAAGGAAGAGGTAGGAAAGATTGCCGGTGGCCCGTTTGTTACTGCTCCGGCATTCGCCTGGTGTTGAAACGGAGAAGCACGGAAAATCGCCAATCAGAGTTGGCAGACGCTAGAATTCTCAGGGAAGGATCAGTTACTTAAGTAGATCATTGGTTTCTATACAGCAAGTTCAGTCCCAGCACAACTCCTTCTGCATGCCGACGTCTCTTTGCACGTCTTGGATCCCAAGCGGACCCCATATTTTCCTTCATGATTTTTTTTTTCTGAAAAGCGTATAAAAAGTCATAGATACCCCTTTACCATACATCCTCCAGAGATAATTCCAGTGAAATGTGTGATTTCTCGCCAAATACTACATGTACCAATTACTGCGGCTACTGATTATATTTCCCCCCACCCGCTTAAGTCTTCCGAAAAAAATCACTATCGCAAATACACATCGAAATTCTTGCGCGTAACTTCTCATTTAATCATAGTGTTTTCAGACGAAATATAACCCGGCACATTTTGAAAAAAGCGGCTTCAATTTACTCGGCGTTCCCCGGGGGTGAGTCATGTCGATTTTTTTTACGCGCAAACTGGCGTGTCGGCGAGAGCAGAATTAATGCAGCAGAGACCGTGAACTGACCGTAACTCTTATCTCCGGACACCCCGGTCCCGAAAGGCGCTCCTTTAACAGAGATTCGACCTTTGACACAACGTTTTAGAGATTAGCGCTCCATCCCTTTTCCCACGACGAGCGACGACGAGCATCGCTTCACCCAAAGTGAGCGATTCGCAAATCAAATTAACCTCTGAGGTACTCGCGTGCCGTAAAGTACTATAATATCGGCTTCCGTGGGACGACGCAGGACACGACCGGCGGGGTGGGTGCTTTCGAGCACACGGGGAGGCGGAGGGCTGCTTTCCTGGGATTTTATTACGAAGGGCACAAGAGTGCAGGAACGGAACAACTTCTCAGCAGGCATCACACGCCTGTGCTGGTTTGGTTCCAGCGTTTTCGCTGCTTTCTACTTGAGGATCTGACGAACCATGTTTTGGCTCCTAAAATGAGAATTATTTCAATCGTAATATGAGGGTTGGTCCGGGAGAGACGGCTCAGGGCATCAACAGATGACACTGCAGTCCCTCTGATCCGGAGGTGCCAGGTTCGAGTCTCGGCGGCGGAATGGTTACTTGACACTCGCTTTTCACTTGGTCGAATTCAGAATTCTAGCGGTCGGCTGCTTTGATCGGTAGTTTTCTGTGGTTTCTCCGATTAACACTAGGCGAACACCGGAGCAGTACCATAAAAAGGACCGCGCGCGACCTTTCCTTCCTTTTTTTCCTTGCCCTACCCACACCCCTTACACACACACACACACACACACAGACACACACTAAAATTCACTACACTACCACATATGCTGAATGACCGGTCGGGAGCTTAGAGCTTGTCCAGGTTGGGGCGGGGCCCCGCTCGACACCTTCTTGATATATTTTTAATTTTTGTTTTTAATGAGTCATTTTTTACAACAATTTTATTATCTTTATGGATGATTATATTCGATATACACCAATGATTAATTACTTTTTTTCTACAATTTTTGTATTTTTGTACATGTTCTGCAGCAATTATTTAATTCCATATGTTTCAAGACTTGAATATCATTATATAAATCAGCAGTTTATTGGGCGTTTGTATCAGTCGTCAGGATAGAATGTCTATCCTGACGACTTGTCAGCAAAGGTACCTTGGGAAACGCCTCGGCCCAGCTGGCTGCACAGCAAGGCGCGTTAAATGTCGCGGCCGCATTCTGAACGCGGAAGATGAAGGAGCGGCTTCGTCTTAATTAAGAAGTTCGATGAGCATTGTTCCAGGGCAGAAATTTCCTTCGGGATAGAATAATAATAATAATTACCTGCACGCGAACCATAAAAATGGAGTGAGCAGAAACCAGAGAAAGATTGTGAAGTATGAAAAAGAACGCTACACCATGGATGCGGAAGACTTCAGATTTTAAGAAATAATAACGAGAAATGAAAAAATTAAATAAGGAAAAGAAAAACAATCAGGCTAAGCGAATTAGAGATTCAATTTAAAAAAAAACAAGAGAAACTATTGGTGCTAAACCAGCCCGTACTTTCACGCAAAATTACAAGAAAAGCACTGAAATTTTCTAAAAAGTGTAGATGATCTTATTTTAAAATGTACCTTTAAGGAATAAGGAAGTATGGGACAATATTTGTAGTTCTAGGAGTATGCCGAAAAAGTTTTGAATTTGTGCAATTTTCAAAAAATCCGAATTTTTAACATGAGATCTGCATCATTATCTTAAACGTCCTTCACACGATCCAACAACCAAATTTAAACACAAACGTTGGAGCAATTTTATTTTAATTTTTGAAAATGTCCCAGGAGCTTATGTTAAAACCAAAATTAAAATATCGATTTGTAATTCAAGAGGCCGCGACATCAGCCAGATCGTTTGGGGAATATCAAACTCGACGAAAATCAGCTGAACGGTTTAGCTGCTAGCGTTCTTCACAGACGGACACGCAGACGTTTTGCCGTCATTCGATACTTCGGTATCAAAGATCCACAAAACATGGGTTCTGCCTACACCACGGGTTAGACATTTGTTTCTAAATTTACCAATTGTTATATAGCTTTTTCTATACTACGTACAATACGCCGTATACACTACGTATGTATACGGGAAAGTAAAACTAGTGGTGGTAGAGAAAGACACAGACTTTCTCATACTCGTAGTAATATTTTTTAATTTCCTAGACGGACAGACGGATGGACAGTTTGAAAAAAAACACTTTTTTCTGTAGCACTTTGTAGCAGGGGGCTCCAAAACGTGTATTTCCATTGAAATCTCGAAATTGATTTTCCGCAGCATTACATAATTTTCTATATACTACATATATACGTACGTTTACGACAAAGTAAAAAAATATTGTAGATGTCAGCAGATATTGTGGCTACCTCTGCGCACGTGGAACTTTCATACATGAAGCTGTTATTGCTTCGCGGCAGATTCTTGCCCCGTACTTGATGCTAAGACGTCTGGATAACTCCTTTCCACGCTACCGTTCACGGGCCATCAGCGGACTTTATCTGGCCTCCGCCCCTCTCGTTCAGACCGACTCCCCGAGCTGAGCGGGCGGGTGGGCGGGGCGGTCGCAATCGAGCTGCACTATCGACCGTTTATTTAATTAATTACGAACGAACGAATCGACCGATCTCCGAACGGAACTTCCAGTGTACTCGGCTTCCCAGCGTGTGCTCTGAGGCTGGCTGGTACGGGATGGAACGAAAGTCTTCGTCAGGACTGTCCGTCGCTGACGAAGTCCACCGGCGGAGGTGGCTCAGGGCGTCACGATGCTGTACCGGTTAGCGTATCGGAGATGCTTATGATCGGAGATAGCTTACCCAAGATGGCGGCTTGAAACCCGATCGAAGCCGTGGATTTTTAAGGGCGAACAAAATCCTTCGTACGCCTTCCTTCGGAGGGGAAGTAAAGCCGGCTGTCCCATGTTAGTAGATTTACGTGCATGTAAAAGATCCTCAGGCCTAAATGACACCTCTGAGCTAAATTCAAATCGCCAAACCTCCTGGTGAAAGGAGCGTAGCGCAATTTGTGTGGTCAGACGGAAGAGCAGGCCTCATGGCCTAAGTCTCACCACGTAAAATAAGGCATTAATTTAATTCAATTCAAGTGATGTCGCTGCGGTGCCCCCGAGCGGGAAGTCCTATTGTTGGAGTCCCGGCGGCGGCACTGGCTACACAACAAGGTCGAATTCAGCTTCTGTTTGGGAGAGAATTCCACCGGCCGGTTGCTCTCAGCGGTAGATTTCCGTGGTTTCACCGTCCACGTACCGCGCGCGATAGTTCCTTCCTCTTCCGTGTCCTATCCTCACCTCTTACTTACACACGCGCAATACACTACCACACTTGTCTGGAGATTACAGTAAGTCCCGGCAGGGACGGCATCCCGCTGATGGCATGATGAGAGACGAACCGCCACCTTCCCAGCAGACGAATTACTTGACACGTCGGGAAACTCGGAATTCTCTCTCGCGGCCACAAGACTACGAAGCAAACCGGCACTAGTGGCGCTAAAACAGCACGTACCTTCTCGCACGCAAAATTACGCGAAAATTACTCTAATTTTCCAAAAATTATACATCACCATATATCAAAATCTATCTTTGAGGAATAAATTTCATTCAAGGAAACATCTCTATTTTTAATATTTTAGTTGTGGGAAGATGTTGAAGTTTTGAAATTATGGGAAAATCGTTTTCAACGGAACATGACATCTGCTCCATTCTCTTAAGCGCGTTTCACACCATCCAACAACAAAATTTAATCAAAAACGTTGGAGCCATTATTTTTGAAAATTTTGAAAATGCCCCAGGGGCTTCATGTAAAGTTCATGTAATATATCGATTTCAAATTCAAGGAGCTGCGACACCATCCAGACTGTTCGGGTATATATAATTGTGGAGAAAATCGGCTGAACGGTTTAGCCGCTTGCGTTGTTCACAGACAGATGGACGGATAGATAGATAGATAGATAGATAGATAGATAGATAGATAGATAGACAGACGGACGGACGGACAAATCGTCATTCGATTTTTCAGTATCAAAGACTCACAAAAGGCAACACAATGTGATAGGGGATTTGTTTCTCTATATTTAGCATCTGGATTTAGCCACTTTTTCGTTACCAGGGCCCTGTATAAAGAGTTTTTCAACCGAAAATTCGCCGTTTCTTCGCGCACCATTACGTAACTTTCTCTCTACTACGTACGCACTAGCGAGACAGTAAAAGCAATCGGCAAGGAGTTGCCTGTTTTCCCCACCCCCTTTATAACGTGCGCTACTCCGAATGGCCTCCCCCCCCCGGGGGAGGCCGACGCCGTGAGATCCTCTTCTGTTTTCGTTTAACGTTATCGACGCGGAGGAAGCGGTCGAACGGCGGAAGTCCGTCGTTTCAGAAGCCCTCGCCGGGCGGCCTCGCGTCCGCGATACGAATCTCCCCGTCGGGAATATGCCCTTCCAGCCTCGGCGCTTCGGTTTCAGCATTTAGAGAGGTAATCGCGTTAATAATGTGCTCTTGGGTGATATTACCGGACGTAATGGGCAAGCAGCGTTCACAAAACAGCGTGAGAAGCGAGGCGTATCACTGACGGTGGGATATTAAGACTGTTCGAACAGTCATATCCACAGTTTTGCACATAATCACTCGTGTCTGAAGACCCATAACTTGCCTCAACGCGTATCTGTGGTTTTAGAAAACGTAAACGTTCGGAATAATCTCGTAAATAAAAGGGGAAAAGGAAAAGAAGCATTACTTTTTTGCCTGTATATATGTATGTGTGTACAAGTACGTTAATAATAGTTAGCTTGAGGTAATGATATACTGTATAAAGAAACTATTGGTGCGAAAACATCACGTACTCTCTCGCCCGTACTTTCAAGCAAAATTACGCGAAAAGTACTCAAATATTCGAAGCATTTTACGTGACCTTATTTCAAAATCTATCCTTAAGGAACAAATTTCATTAAGGGATAAATCTTTATCTTTAATATTTTACTTGTGGGAAGTCTCCGAAAACATTTTGCAATTTTCCAAAAATCAGTTTTCAAAGAACGTGAGACCTGCACGGGGTTTTCAAAGAACGTGGGGGAGCGGCGAGGTAAGGCAGAGCGGGGCGTGGCAAGACGGGGCGAGGCGTGGTGGGGGTGGGGCGGAGCGGGGCAGGACGAAGCAAGGCGTGGCGGGGCGTTGAAGGATGGGGCGGGGCGGGGCGGGGAGAATGGAGCGGGGAGAGCGGGGCGGGGCGGGACCCAGCGGGGGGGGGGGAGCGGAACGGGGCGCGGTGAGGCGCGCGAAAGCTCTTCATTAATCAGCGCCGGCGCAAAACGACCACCGCGCCGCCAGCGGAGGGAGCCACGGGCGCCAGCCCCGCCCCTCCCCTTTCCCACTCCCCCTCCGCCTCCCCCACTCCCTGCTTCGCCGACGGCCCTCGCTCCCATCCGCTCCCATCCGCCCCACCCCGCAGAGACCGTGAACGGCACCGCTTCGCATTCATCCGCTCTGGCGCGGCACTTCGCCCCGACGCGAACCGACCTCCTTGCCTCCGATGCGAACCGCCCGCTTCGGTCAGCGGTCAAACCCGCTTCACTTCACTCCGAAGGTCCCGTTTCGCTCACACACCGAACTTCACTCACAACTTCGCTCCGCTTCGCTCCGACCCGCTCGCTCAGATGCGAACCGCTCCACACCGCTCCAACGCGAACCGATCCGCTTCGCTCCGATGCGAACCGACCCGCTTCGCTCCCATGTGAACCACGATCGCTTTGCCACGATGAAAACCGCTCCACTTCACTCAGAATGCCCCGTTTCGCTCATACACCGTCCTTCACTCACAACCATTTCACTTCGCTCAGATGCCAACCGCTCCGCACCGTTCCAATGCAAACCGACCCGCTTCGCTCCAACGCGAACCGACCCGCTTCGCTCCGATGCGAACTGACCCACTTCGCTCGGATGCGAACCCACCCGCTTCGCTCCGATGCGAACCGCCCCGCATCGGCCAGCGGTCAAACCCGCCCCACTTCACTCAGAATGCCCCGTTTTGCTCATACACCGTCCTCTACTCAGTATCATTTCACTTCGCTCACATGTGCTACGATGCAAACCATCCCGCTTCACTCCCAACGGAACCACTTCGCCCAGAACAGCTCCACATCGCCTAGAACATCTCTCCATCGCGCAAAACCGCTCCACTTCGCCCAGATCCACTGCACTTCACCCTGAAGCGCCCCGCTTCACTTCCAACAGCTCCTATCCGCCTCAAAGCGCTCCACATCGCCCCGAGTCACCCCCAATCATCAAAAAGAGCTTCACTTCGTCCAGAACCGCCACACCCGACCAGCCCAGCTTCACCTCGCTCCCGTCCACCCCGCTTTGCCTCCACCCCGTCGCCATTTCCGTCATACGTCTTACAGTGATGACATGCCTGCTCCTTCCGGACACAGTGTTCCTACAACCGCTGCTCCCATGGCGCGCCGCTAGCGCTCCCGGCGTCCACTTGGGGCAATCTGCCTCCTCCGATCTGCCTGGCCGGGGCGGGCCGGGCCGGGCTGGGCCAGCGGGTGTTATTTACCGTTCCGGTTCGGGCGAAGGGGCAGCGCGCGTTATCTGATGGCTCTTTAGCGCGGCGTAATGGAATTTGATCTGTCTTTAGGCGCCCAGATAGGCGCGGGCTGCGTCGCAATTAACTCGGAATCGCCGCAGACGCCCTGCCTGCTTTTTTATACCCCATTTAAATATAACTGCTGATATGTGTAAAGGGGCGAGTCGCTATTTATCCCGGACGCTGTGGTCTTTAGTCCCGTAAGTGTACTGCAAGTTGTATCACGGGAGCTAGTGGTGTATCGGCCCTGCTGGAACTTGATATCCGACGCTGTACCGAATGTTCCGGCAGAAATAACGCACAGCGTTCTGATATCTTTATGATTACTAGAAAATAATCATGGTTGCGGTAAAGTGACTGAAGATTAGGCGAAATATTGTAAATATTTTTTAAGAATGAAATTTCCTTCATCGTGGCTTTATATTCAATAATGATTTCAGACTTGCAATTCTAAAGGTGCAATTTTACTAAGGCCTAAAACATGGACGGTTTTATTTTTAGTACAGTTTAATTAACGTACGGTCTTACACACGTCGGTTCATAATGGATTCCCGCTCAAGTTGTCCGCCATAGTGAAACAATTTCTCCAAACTGTTCAATTCGATCCAGCTACGTAGTGAGAGTGGAAATCTGCCATTGTAGCGTCTCGACCCCTAGGACTTTGTGGTCAAAGGCACTGTGCAGGCAACTGTTTTGTGGTTGCGCCATCGCAGCCGGGCCGTAAACAAAGCAAGGGATCATCTCGGCATTTGCCCAAGAGAGGACAACAGAGCGGAAAGTACACTGAGATGAAAATCACAGCTCCAGAAGAACATTACATTTGTGTCAGGCAATAACTATTACATAAAAGCAAACGTATTACTAATGTGCAAATAAAATGCACAATATTATAGTTATTATTATAACATTAAAACTACTTCCATTTTTAATACTCGGTTTTCTCTTAACTGTTCATAAAACCTTAAACAACATTGAATTTCATTTAAACTTGTGTACAACTGCAAGTTATAATAATAATAATAATAATAATAATAATAATAATAATAATAATAATAATAATAATAATAATATTTATTGAGGATCATTTTAATATAAGAATATAAGAAATGTACACCTCCATGTGAAAGAACTGCAGGCGACATTCAATTTTGATTCTGAATACACTGCGAACAAATAATTAAACCTCCACTTCTCTCATGTGTAACAAAAGGGACCTCAAGAAGACTTGGGCAGAGTTAAATTACACTTACTTTTACTGTCCAGAAATCGAAGTAAGGGGGCCGTCTCAGCATTTGCTCAAAGAATCAAGGGAAACTGCACAAAAACCCCTCGTCGAGTGGGTTTTTAATACGAACTGGAAAGGCGTAAAATAATACTAAATGAAGCCTTGCGATTACGACGCGCAAAGAGAAATTACTGCAAACATTTACAACAAAAATGTTGAACAGGTTCAATATGTGGAAAATCGAAACCCCATAAATATTGGGTCTCGTCGTTCACTACTTATTATCCACAAATTATAAAATTGGAGAAGTTTACAAATTTTGGAACAAAAATATATACTACCCATAGTACGTTATGAACTTTCAGGAAGTTCTGCTATTCACCGCATCTTAAAAACTTAATACTTCTCATCCGTACAATACGTAATGACTGTTAGCACTTTTCACGAAATAAACCAAATCAAAGCAACGAAATGCATCATACATAATTACACACTAAAATTACTTAGGAAGGGACCAAACGATTGCCAGACTGCATAATATGCGCTCACTAATATTTGCATTCAAAAACACTCAATCTTCGGACTTTAAAATCTCGCTCTCTTCGCTTAGCTGACTAATAACTTCATATTCACACGCGTGCTCGTGCTAGACGACCAAATATCGACTGCTTTCTTAACATCGATTGCAACTCTTTCGTAATGAATAAATGACGGCAGACAAGCGTTCATTTTATTAATTCAGATACATTATTAAAATTGTAATTTTATACTATACAATCTGTTAAAAGAGTGAATAATAACACATCTTGAGCTCACTACCTTTCATTTAAAGAACAAAAATCACGCAAAATTGTTGAGTAGACAGCTTAGACTTCTTTCTAAACGAAACGCCTTAGTGTTATAAATATAGAGTAAATGGCCCAAAGGAATACTTTTGTATTTTCCACTACAACTTCACATATAAGTACAAATGTAGAGACGAGTGTTCATAATCACTTAACTAGTAATTTAGAAACACACGTGGTTAATATTATTCAGCTAAATCTACTAGAGATTCACGATATTTCATAATTTAAAAAAAGGTCTACATATATTCCACATTAGGCGCACCCTGTTCCTGAAATGGGATAGCGAATGCTTTTTCTTTTTGGCAAATAATAAATGCATTAACGTCCGAAACAACGTTTATTTAAGCCAAAATACATGTTTGGTTTAATATTACACAGAATTTCTGTACAGGAAATTCCTTTTTGGATTACTTGCACATGACCACGAGCCCTGATCTTACACCTCTGACACTGAGTCCAATCAGTAGTGCTCTTGGACCATACACCTCCACAATGAAGTATAGAATGTCATGTTAGAAAATGCAATTGAATGACTACAGCTAAAAGAACTAACTATACTTTATCCACAGCGACAATGCGGAATATTCCACATTAGAGCCATCCCGTCCATACTCCTTTCAAGCTGTTTCGCGGTCAAAATCTGCATAAATGTTCTTTGTATATACTGTGATATTTCCTTACATGTACAACTAACACATACTGCATAGTTAATTATTCTTATATTTACGGCACACGAGTAACAACAATCATTTTGTTTATAGCTCCAATATTTTTGTTCACGCTCAGTAGAAAACACGCTCTGCCACTTCAATCAAGAGCTTAAACTGAAAAAACATTTTCTACGGTCGATCAGGAGCCCCTTTCATGTAATTCCCAAATTTTGTCACGGGATGTCAGCTCTTTGTAAGTCCGATCATTCGGTTTTTGACATTAGGAAAGTATTCCACATTAAGGACCTTACCCTACAGGAGTTACAAGCGGATTTCTTCTTGTGTAATGATTAGGACGTATCAAATGAAAATGAGTAAATCCCGTACATTTCCGATTGAACTGACAGCAAAAGAAAAGAAGATAGGCTGTGAAAACCAAAAATATATAAAATAATATGTTTTCAACACTAGTTCGAATACAGACTTTTGAAAACAAACACGCTATCAACTTTCAAGAATGTCATTTTAAAGTTGCCTGGAAATAAATTACATCCGATGATTAATAGCCCTATTGAAAGGTTCGTAGTGGACGTATAAATCAATGTTCGTTTCTGTTCGATTCACAAACTTCAATTTCACTGAAGTACTCAGAAACTAATCCAAACGGCGGGGGAGAGAGGACGAAGAATAAATTCAGAGCTCTAATTTCTGAATGCAGTTAAGAAAATTAATTATTACGTGATGAGCATCGCAGTCTGACTGGAAACCAATTGTAACGAAATCGATTCGGGCGATATTCTATGTATTCACCGTTTGAAAATGCATAATATCATACACACCAGTCTTATCAGTCTATGAGTATAAAAAAGATATCAAGGAGAATTAGCAAGAAAATAGGATGTGCCTATCTTCCTTCCTAATTGCCTTCTTGAGTGTTTGAAAGTAAATCTACGAATCCACCGAGAGGCATTTGAATAATAAGACGTTTGTACGATTAAGTATTGTCTCTATTGCCTGCTCAATATAAATATTACTTATTGAATCAACTAAATTGTGTTGATAAAACTAAAACAAATATCTATGGTTCAATATCATAAGCGACTAGTCTCCTTATAAAACGCAGTCCACTAGTTCATTAGTAAATTTGTTCAGTATCTGACTAATTTAAAGAAGAATTGACATTATAAGCCAGAAGCTCGTTCAATCTCCAATATCAAAGAGCTCGGCGCAAGATATCAACAGCTGAGAGAAATACATCAGTTTGGAAGCACAAAAAAATTTTTGAAAATAAAAATCTGAAGTGTAAATAGGGAAATATCATCAATTAGTACGAAATAAAAAATAAAAAATTCACGTTTATTTGAAATACTACTAGTAAAAACATCATTCTTATGATTTTTAATTTTCTTGTTCCTTACAGTAATATTTCTAAAGGTACATAGATGTCTCAAATCCAGAGATACAAACACAACCGAAATACGTCATTTGCTCTTTCTATATCTTAACTACGAATATACCACTTACCTCTACCTCTTACCCTCGTGTATAATTAATCAGTTCCACAGTTGGTCAATTTTTACCAATATTGCACACTGTTTGTTTGCAATATTGTTACACTGTTTTTACGCAAATCACACACATCTATACGTTTAAGAACTTGCCAATTACGACCTTTATACAATCAACACAACTCAACAAACTCGTTCGCTGCTATCAACCACCGCGCTTGGCGTAGCTCCGCTTCTGGGCAAATATCTCGTGTTGCAGATAACTACATAATTTAGTGCGGGCTCGGGGCCGACTTTTCGGCGGATCAGGCCACCGTACCGTGAAATTGAGCAGCGGGGCGTCGATGAGTTGCGAGACAAACGAGCCCCAGGCACTTTGCACCACTTACACGACAGGGGCCTCGGCAGAAACGCGGAAAGGTCAAGAGGATACGAGACTGGTTTTTGCTTCTGTATCATCAATCGAAGTCTTTCAAGCGATTCACGAAATAATACGTAAAAGACAGCCAGTGATTTGGTCGGTTGTTAGTGAATCCGGGCGCATTAATCGAAGTCGTCATTCCCTTGAGGGTAGTGCATGTTTTTTTCCTCGGAAGATGGCGGTGATCACACGCTGTTGGCGAGATCCGGCGCCGACTTACCGTCGACTAGCGGGGTTTCCCCGAACCAGCTATCTCCCCCCACCCGACCAGCCGGGACACGTTCAAAGCTGTCTAACGGACTCCCGGTATGTGTGGTAGTGTAGTGCATGTAAGCGTATATGTGTGTACGGGGTGAGGATATGGCAAGGAAGAGGTAAGAAAGATCGCGCGCGGCCCGTGGCCCGTTTGTTAGGGTACTGTTCCGGTATTAAGCTTAGTGTAGCATCTAAATGTAATGGGTGGGGGAATCAAACAAGCGTTGTATCTCGAGAAAGAGCCGGTCCCGTGAATTACATATCGCATATTTACTTAGTTCGCTTCAAGTCACGTTCTGCATTTAAATCTGGTCACGTACCAAACGCAAGCGCAGAATGACGTTAAGGCGCGAAATATTACCACGCTGTAAATCGAGTTGTTTTTTTCTGCTACACATTTGTTCAGACTCACGTTGTATAATTTAATTCGGTCACGTTGCATTATAACGCAATGCGACTGAAGTAAGCTCCATATTTCTGTGTCACATTGATTTGCACTACCATACTTTGAAAACCAGATTCCGTCATAGTTTTGTAACAATTAAAAAACCACCCACTCTGATACTCTAGTATACCGAAACGAGCACCAAATGCCAACATTCACACTTCAAATATATATTTTTGAATGACAAACTAATCATGCGTACGTATTGAAGCAATATCTTTGATTATAAAACTACATCGTTGTACATATTCTCTGTTAATTTCAGTCATATGTTCATTTCAGTAAGTGTGACGAAGCACAAGTTATTTATTGAAAATATTATATGAAAGTGGTAAAAACACCAAAGAAGGTTAACCTTACTCTGAGTTGTAACCCTTCTGCAAATAAAACTTCTCATCATAAACTAATTTCTGTTTACATTCAAAAGGACTCCTGAAGAAGAGGAAAAGTGCTCCTCGAAACTATGAGAGTTGAAAAAAGTTTACAACTTAACAGATTTCAATAAAATTTCAATATAAATTCCGATTATTTATTATTTTTTTAGTTTTCAATATGTATATGACTATCTAAAATAAAATCCGGGCAAACAAAATATAATAAAATCGTACATACAGTCTGAAGATAGAAGAACTAAAATTGTTCCCACGAGCATGCCGACACTTATTTTATTTAGTATTAGCGATCATTGTTACGTACGTGTGATGTCTTTCACTCGACTCCGAATTCCATTTCGCAGATGTTAGGAGGAACAAAAAAGCAAAAATCCCCTTCCTGGGAACAGCTCCCGGTTACGACTTGCCGAGAGCGGCTTACGTCTGGATACAGCTGTGTTTGTTTTTGCCGCCGCCGCCGCGGCGTGGCGCCGTAAGCCCAAGTAACGAGATGCGCTGCGCCTGTAATTCCGGGGCTGGTTTCCTCCGCGTGGGCGCAAATCGCATTTCACTTGTTAGCGCCCGCCACAAAAACACAATCGTCGGCGTTCCACGCCGCCACCGCGCGGTGGTGCATAGTCCACATTTAGGCGGCAGAAATTCAAATCAAATAAATTCAATGATGCCTTATTTTACGTACCCAGGTTCAAAAATTCAATTCAATTCAATGATGCCCTGTTTTACGAGGCGAGACTAAGAAATTTAATTCAATTCAATTCAATTCAATGAGACGTAATTTTTCGTGGCGAGGCTCAAAAATTAAATTCAATTGAATTCAATGATGCCTTATTTTACGAGGCGAGACTCAGAAATCGAATTGAATTGAATTCAATTCAATGGGACGTTATTTTTCGTAGCGAGGCTCAAAAATTCAATTCAATTGAATTCAAGACTAAGACTCATAATTGAATTCAATTCAATGCCTTATTTTACGTGGCCAGGCTCAAAAATTCAATTTAATTCAATGATACCGTATTTTACGAGGCGAGACTCAGAAATTGAATTGAATTGAATTCAATGGGACGTTATTTTTCGTGGCGAGGCTCAAAAATTCAATTCAATTGAATTCAAGAATGCCTTACTTCACGAGGTGAGACTAAGACTTTTAATTGAATTCAATTCAATGCCTTATTTTACGTGGTCAGGCTAAAAACTTCAATTCAATTCAATGATGCCTTATTTTACGAGGCGAGACTAAGAAATTCAATTCAATTGCGCCTAATTTTCCGCGGCGAGGCTCAGGCCATGAGGCCTGCTTTTCCTCCTGACCACGCAAATTCCACTACGCTACTTTCACCGTCTGACAGAAAAAAACGGAGGTACCACTCGGGCAACGAAAGTGAGTAGTGTGTGTGTGTGTGTGTGTGTGTGTGTGTGTGTGTGTGTGTGTGTGTGTGTGTGTGTGTGTGTTCATAACGGGTGAGAAGAGAAGGAAGGAAAGACTGGGTGCGGCCCTTCGCCCATTTGTGGGGGTTCACTCCGGTATTCGTGAGAAGTCACGGAAAACCACCGATGAGAGCAGCCGGCCGATAGAATCTCTATTTCAGGAACAATTAAATAATCACAGGTAATACGAGTGCTTTGGAAATTGTCGATAAATTCATCTGAGATTAACACAGCGATCGGAGGAGCCGCCTCGTAAGATAGATTCAGTTGCAGCTTATTATTGGCTGCTGCCCAACAGTAAACATATTAATCTTAATTCCCTGCAAATTTCATCTACCGATATATGCCTATATAGAAATTACAGACATATTAATATATGAAATGGGGTTTGGAGACTATGATGTGCTGTGATCCGCAACCATTAATTCGATTACAGGCACCTTTCCACAGATTTTTTTTCATACTTACTAAACATTTGCACGTGTATTAACAAAATCAATATATTTATCTTTAATGGCTTATGGAGTTGACTTATCATGTACGCTCTACAAAAAAGATCCGCCATCAAAGCGTTTTAAAACATAACTATACATACGTGCTTTACAACCTGAAAAAATACATGTGCTCGCATTTTTTACGAAAACTAAATTACATTTTAAAATATCTGCCAGCTAAGTGTTGACTGTAGACCACTGTGCCTGGTGACGGCGGCTACCACAAAGCCCGGGGGCCTCTACAGCAGCGACACCTGTTGCCCAAATCATGAAATCCCTTTCTTCCGACGCCACCTCGCAGCAACGCAGTGGGTACGACTTCACACGGCATCGCATTTCTGCCAAGAAGCACGCAACATCTTTGTCGTTTGTTTGTTTGTTGTTTTTTTTTAAGAATGATTATTCCATACTCCATTTTAATGTGTAACATTTCAGACAATCAAGAACTCAAATAAATAAGTTAATAAAATGGATTGTTATTTTGTTAGCAATAGGAAGCAATATCATGAAGTCTGTTGATGTTACGGATGAAAATTAAGTTACTCGTATTCTAAAATTTCGACTTTTTCGAATGTTGCTAACTTTGCTTTGTTGATACTGTTACTTCTCATAGAACTATGTGTAGTAAAAAGGAGAGTTGGAGATTCTGGAGCTCAAGAAACTGTGCACTGGTTAAACTTCTCTCCAACACATCACATACCGTTTTTACTGTTTTGATGAGAACTAAATAAAAAAAATAAAAAAGAAAAAGAACGCACTTTTAACCCTTATCAGGTAGTCGAATTTAAAAAAATTAGCACAATTATTTGTATTTTATTAATAATTATTATTACTTTTATTATCGAGTATTCTTTTTATATTATTATTATTATTATTATTATTATTATTATTTGTGCAGCAGACATATTTGACCACGCTACACGATTAAAGTGTAAATATAAATGCGATGTTAATAATTATTATTAGCATTTCTCGATGTAAGTATCGTCAGACATTTGATCAATTTAAGAAATTGGAGAATGATGAATCAGGGTAGTTAGGCGGAGTTCCATGAAAAAACTATTGTCATAAGATGTTCGGACACGACGTCGTACGTTTTACACACGACACTTCCTAAATATTCCAAATAAACTAAATAATTGCATAATGTTCGATTACATTGAACAATTCGTCCACTGAAAGATGACGTACTAATTTTGAAGGCCATGGATTACATTACGAAACTGAATATTGCTGTTAAATGGGCCATAAATAATTAGAATAATTGTGTCATAATAACTCACAGAGTATAAGATTTCAATTTCCTTATTTCTCTTTAGACAAACAAAGTGGATGAAATAATTTTGTAACACTTTTGAAACTGAACATTATTTCCCAAGCGCACTTGTCACTAGGGGTGCGACATCGAGGCCGAAGTTTTCAAAACATCGATGTCTCTATAAAATACCGATGTATTAAAATCGACGATTTTTGGACATCATGCTTTTGTTCGATGGTTTTGCGTTTCCGATGTCTTGTTCTTTGGATGAAAAATTCCCATAATCATAATTTTGTATCATAAAATATGAAATAATAACTTATGGACTTGTGTTCGAACCACAGGAACGCTGTTTGTGCTACCGTAATCGAGCAGACTATCCCTCTACCGAGACAATCCTAATACCCTGGATTTTCCTGCGTCTCTGCTCGGAATTGGCTCATAGAGAGACGATTTTTAACTTTCTTTTCTGCTAAATTTTACATATAAATTAATACGTGACTGTTAAGTTAAATTTTATTGTGCACGAAATTCATGTTCGGTTTCTAAACTCGCTATAAAACACCGATAGTATTTGGTCGATGGATAATGAGAACACTTTTGTCACAATAACTTTCAAAAACACAAAGTTTTGCTAGGTTTGTCAATACAATCAAAGTGCATAAAAGCATTGTTAACCCTTTTTAGCTCGTTTCGCCCCATTACTTTACGAAACTGATTATTGCTAATAAAAGTTGACCATGGATTATTAGAACACTTGTGCCACAATAACAATCATAAACACAAAGATTACAGTTTCGTTAAGATTGACTTTATAAAATGAAAGTGGATAAAAGCATTTTTAACCCTTTTGTAGCACGTTTCGCCACATTACTTTACGAAACTGATAACTGCTAAAAAACGTTGACATTGGATTATTAGAGCATTTGTGCCACAATAACTCTCATAAAAACAAATATTAGTTTCGTTAAGTTTGACTTTATACAATCAAGGTGGATAAAAGCATTTTTAAACCTTTTATAGCTCGTTTCGCCCCCATTACTTCGCGAAACTGATTATTACTAATAAAAGTCTACCATGGATTATTAGAACACTTGTGTCACAATAACTCTCATAAAACAAAGATTACGATTTCGTTAAGTTTGACTTTACATAATCAAAGTGAATAAAAGCATTTTTAACCCTTTTATAGCTCGTTTCGCCCCCATTACTTTGCGAAACTGATTATTGCTAATAAAAGTTGACAATGGATTATTAGAACTCTGGTGTCACAATAACTCTCATAAAGACAAAGATTACAGTTTTGTAAATTTGACTTTAGACAATCGAAGTGGATAAAAACATGTTTTAACTGTTTCGTCGCCCGCTTCGCCCCATTACTTTACGAAACTGATTATTGCTAATAAAAGTTGACAATGGATTATTAGAACACTTCTGTCACAATAACTCTCATAAAACAAAGATTAGAGTTTCGTTAAGTTCAACTTCAGACCATGAGAGAGGATAAAATCATTTTTAACCCCTTTTGTAGCTCGTTTCGCCCCATTACTTTTCGAAACTGATTATTACTAATAAAAGTTGACAATGGACTATTAGAACACTTGTGCCACAATAACTTTCATAAAGACAAAGATTATAGTTTCGTAAATTTGACTTTGGACAATCAAGGTGGATAAAAGCATTTTTAACCCTTTTGTAGCTCGTTTCGCCCCATTACTTTACGAAACTGATTACTACTAAAAAACGTTGACAATGGATTACTAGAACACGTGTGCCACAATAACTCTCATAAAAACAAAGAGTAGTTACGTTAAGTTTGACTTTATACAATCAAAGTGGATAAAAGCATTTTTAACCCTTTTATAGCTCGTTTCGCCCCATTACTTTGCGAAACTGATTATTGCTAATAAAAGTTGACAATGGACTTGTGCCACAATGACTTTCATAAAGACAAAGATTAGTTACGTTAAGTTTGACTTTATAAAATCAAAGTGTATAAAAGTATTTTTAATCTTGTTATAGCTCTTTTCGCCCCCATTACTTTGTGAAACTGATTATTGCTAATAAAAGTTGACAATGGACTTGTGCCACAATGACTTTCATAAAGACAAATATTACAGTTTCGTTAAGTTTGACTTCAGACCATGAGAGAGGATAAAATCATTTTTATCCCCTTTGACACTGCACACGTCGCCCCACTGCGCGCCGCCGGGAGGCTGAGCGGGGGATAACGACGGATCCAGGCCCGGGCGCGCGCGGTCGTTAAAAAGATTTTTTACGCGGCAACAGCGCCGCCACGTGCATATTGTCTCATAAAGTCGGAGTTCTTTGTAACCAAGGCCCCCGTCGTTACTTGTAACGGCGAATCGGCTTCATTGGCCGCTCACGAGGTTTTAACGCGTTCCGACTCTCTTTTTCCCATCGTCCGTCTTCGCTACCAATGCGAGACCTGGTCTCACATCCGCGGAGCCGCAGCATTGTGGGTTTGATTGATTTGGATTTGTGGGCGGGTACACTTAACCTTAACCGAAAAATTTGTAAGCTTTCCACTTTTCTGCAGTTTGCTTTACACGTGCTCACTTAATTTTCCGATTTTATTATCCTGTTTCTCTAATTGTCTCTCTGCTTTATGAAAACTTTGACTCTTAAGCTGTTCTTTGGTTCTCAAAATGAATGTGTTCAATTGACTACGGATGGCCCTGATATCCTCATTCAGTTCATTTAATCAATTTGATCAACATTTTGAAAGGTACCGTTTAGAATTCCTTTCATTTCCACTTTATTAAATCTTCAATTTATCCTGTAAAGTCCTAGCATGTTCCGAAATTTGATCACGGATTTCTTTCTTAAAAACAACAATTTTTTTCTCTAATTTAATCATACGTTTCTCCTAAGTGACTTCAGTTTGCCTTATTCTGCCTATCTGTTCTTTCAGTGTTCTGATTTGTTACGCAAATCTTCTGGTTGTTTTTCTAATTTATCCTTTAATTGTGCCAACTGTACCTTCAATTCTGCTGACTGATTTGTAAGAAAGAAGCAAACATTGATTTATCTTCAGATCGATCGAGGAATGTCTAGTTTGGAGAAATGTTTAGACAGTGGTATTGTTCGCAGACTGGCGAGCAGATAGACAAACGGAAAGAAGGACTGACGGACGAGCACATAGGCAAGCAGGCAGGCAGACAGACAGACGGAGGGACGGACGGACGGACGGAGGGACGGACGGACAGAGGGAGGGACGGAGGGACGGACGGACAGAGGGACGGTGGGAGGGACGGAGGGACGGACGGAAGGACGTACGAAAGGAAGTTTTGCCATCACTAAATTTTTCGGTATCAAGGAAGCACAAAACGAAGATTCTGAATGCTCAACTAAGTAGAGAAAACAATTTACTAAACACAGGTGCAAGAATTATCTACATTTCGGTATCAGGTACTCAGAATAAGAAAAAAAACGCCACATTCCACTGCAGCATTACAATACTTCCTGTTTACTACCTAAGCCCGCAACAAGCGAAAGAGAACAAACCTTAAACCCCACGAAGAGGCGGCGGAATCGAACCAAATCTTTACGTCTTTACTTTTCAATCGTGGCGTCTTTAACAGGCACGCGGCGCCCCTGTTGCAATGGCCGACGCCGACCACTTTTACGGAGCATTTACGAGTCACACGCCCCCCCCCCTCACCCGGGACAAGCCGTTTGTCTTCTGTTTGCGCGCGCGCGCGCGTCCACAACAGCACGATCGCGGCCACCGATCCAGATTAAACGCCCGGGTTTACGGCTTAACAGCGCGCAGCGAGCTTTTACGGGCACGGGCCGAGGGATTGCCGCCATCCGACGGGGCTGTTCTCGCCTCCGGTTTCATTCCACGCCGTGTGAGGAAAAAAATAAAAAAATAAACATAAAAAAATAAAAAGGTTAAAAAATATGCGTTCGGATTGACGGGGTGCTAACGTTCTTTTTCCTTCTTTCTTTCTCTCTCTCTCTCTCTCTCTCTCTCTCTCTCTCTCTCTCTCTCTCTCTCTCTCTCTCTCTCTCTCTCTCTCTCTTTCTTTCATTCTTTCTTTTTTCTTTCTTTCGTTCTTTCTTCACTGGAAGAGGTGGCTGAGGGCATAAATTCATGTGACTGTAGTGTCTCTGACCGGGAGGTCCTGGGATTACACTACACACATTGGCAGCATTTTCGACACTACCTTGTCAGCTATGTCGAATTCAGTCGCTGTCAGAAGGAGAATTCTAGTGGCCGGCTGCTGTGATCAGTAGTTTTCAGTCGTTTCTCCGATCAACACCAGGCGAATGCCGGAGCAGTATCCTAACAAACGGGCCACGGATCGCATGGGATCTTTCCTTCCTCTTCCATATTCTATCCTCACTCCAGGTCAGCTCTCTTATTTCACCACGATAAAATACAAATTAACAATATTTTCTCATCAAATAAAAACTGAGCAAAAATTGTTGTTGTAATTAGTACTAATATTATAAATGTATTAACTACAAAAGGAATAATAGCTAGTTTCATTAAACGTACAGAATTTTCCTAGACTTCTATCGATTCTTCTACAAATTCCCTAATTTTCCCCTGACTTTTCCAACTCAACGACATTCTCTGATTTTTCATGTTTTTCAGAAGGTGGCCATCCTGTACTTAGTAGCAGGTATAGGAAGAACTACATTTTTTTTTATAATACTCAAATTTCATTAGATTAGGCTGAACGAGGTTCAGAAGTTTACTATGTGTTATTCCTTTATTAGTTTCGTAAATACGATTTCATTTACAATCTGTTCTGAAAAATAGTATTATATAGTATACATTATGTAATTGAATAATTAATTAAAATACATTAAACATTATTTTCACATTGTAAGGAACAACAGTGATAGTGCTTTTATAAAATAGTAGATTCTGCAAATGTTAAAACATTATTTGGTTGTGTATATCAACTTAGTTCTTGTTGTTTCAAGAAGATGTGTATAATATATTTATGACAAGACTTTATATGTTTTTCTCTTTTTGTATCTATTATTTCGAGTTTGAATTTGTTCCTTCGCTGTTGTAGATTACTAAGTATTTTGGTGTGTGGTAAATAACAAGAACGTGCTATTATTCTCCATTTTGGCTAGATGGTAAATGATCATCTACTTGGTTGTTCTTCACAAAACATACAACTGGTAAAAATATTCATTTTTGCGATTTTTATAACATTGGCAATACAATTTAAATCGTATATCCAAGTGAGTTAATTTATCCCTTATCCCTTACCGCTTTAACGATAACAAACTCATTAGAACATCAAATGTCAGTTTACAAATTTGTAATGGATATATACTGAATGTCATTCAAGAGAAATCATATTTATTTCAGTCGTCAAATGCAAGCCAAACTGTTTCTCTATTAAATAAAAGCTCATTTTGCTATTTCATCATTGCACTTACTATCCGTCCACATTGCTATTATTCTTGAGGGATTTTCTTGGCTCGCCGCTTGCAATAGCAATTAAGACAAATCTCCAGAAGAAACACCAACAGCGCGAACACCAAATTCCCGACCCAGAACACGAACAACGGAGAGAGCAAGAGCAGAGCAAGGGGCTGGTACGGCGCGGACGGCAGCCCTGGCAGCAACGGGAGCGTGTGGTAGTCCTGTATGATCAAGTCCAGGTTCCGGGCGAACATTTTGGTGATGATGCCCGCTTGCACCAAGCGCTGAAGCAACTCGCTGAAGCGGCCAATCAGCGGCCAGCCGCGCCGCACGTGGAACGCGTAGTACGCCGGAGCCACCACGCACTCCTTCACCCGGTGCAAGAGCGAGTACCCGTCGCGGATCGTCTCGGGCACCCGCGTCAGCGAGTCCAGCCCTATGGAGCCGGATATGATCGCGGCGCTCCCGAAGTTGGCGATTTCGAACAGGGCTTTCCTGCGTTCCTGCTCCCACTTGACCACGCGCACCTTCCGCCCCAGGGAGAACACGGTGGGGCTGTCCTCGCGCGTGAAGTGGTAGACCGTCTCAGCCGCCACCGGGGTGGCGTACACGACCGGGTGCCGGGCGTCCACTTCCTCCAGAGAATCGATCTCGGCCTCGCGGTCGGGCGACACCAGCGACCCCACCAGCGACCCCGACAGGAAGTTCATCATGACGAAGCTGAAGGCGCTCAGCCAGATCATGACGCGGCCGTGCCGGCCGTCGAAGCCGCCCAGCACGAAGGTATGGACGACGGCGAACACGGCGGGCACGAACCCCACCCCCAGCCCCAGCTGCAGCGCCACGAAAAACAGCAGAAGGACGGACACGGTGGCCGCCCAGATGTTGCCCGAGAAGGACGGCAGCGACACCTGCTGGTCGACGGCCAGCCGCTTGACCGCCACGCAGATGTTCTCTTGGCGGTGCGGGTACAAGTAGCTCACTTGGTGGCCCAGGCTGTGCTCGTGGTAGCGGGACGCCCCGTACACGTCCACGTGGCCTCGCGTGACGTCCAACATGCCGCCGACATGCGTGCCGTTCGGGTACACTTCCGCCCGGTCCACGCGCACGCACCCGTCCAGGGTGCGCGTGTGGGCGGCCAGGGTGTACACGATGTCCGCGTCCCAGCCCCTGTGCGTCCAGTTGCGCTCGCAATCGCTCGTCGACGCGGCGAGGTCGTGCGGCATGCCGTATCGCACTCGGAGCCCACCGCTCTCCTGATACGAATGGATTGCTGCGTTTCCCGGTCCATCGGGTGGCACGCCAGTGGATGTTTCACTTGGAAACTCGTCCGTGAGGCACCCAGGCGAATTCGTAAGTATACCACGAGCAGTGGGTTTCCATTTTTTAGGCGCCCACTCGCTCGCAGATACCATATAATTACGACCGCTTATGTCTGCAGCAAATTCTGCGAGTTCGTTCATTCGGATATCCCGTACAACAGCTCGTAACAGTGGATAGCAGAATTGCCCATTACAGCTAAACATCGATAAGGCGGCTGGAGCTATAATATAAAACCATATCTTCATTTCTCTTACCATCTGTCTTACTGTAAGAGAAACAATGCAATTGCGGCTAGTATATCTCACGTTAAATAACGGCAGAACAATGTATTTCATTTCACAAAAGTCTCGCTAGATGAAAGAGTTGATGACTCGTACATTAAAAATATCCTCAATCAAAAGTTACTTTGAAATCTTCCCAAAAGGGAAACCAATTTTTCGTATTGACATTAAATGAGAAACGATTCTTGATTACAATTGTTTCCTGATGTTTTGAGATTGAATTCGATTGAGATTGAAGTTAACTTACTCATCCGAACGTGCGGTGCTTAGAGTAGATATTGATTTTATTCAACACAGAGCGTAAATTAACGAATGCTAGAGAACCCTGCTGAAACAGCTTTATTTTCTACAGCGTTAAAAGCTAAGTTCATAGATGCAGAAAAGTTCGATGGAAAGGCTCAAGAAAAATAAGTAAAAAAATATTAGTTTTGTTGTCCGTTGGTTTTAGATCTCACAGTTTTCAAATACGCAATATTTCGCCACAATCAATGTTCCACATTCACGTTTTATATGCAGAGATCTCGGTGTACATCTTAATCTATCGTCAAAAACAAGAAATTGTAATCTAAGAATGGATGACGAAGATTCACACGCGTCGCAACAACTCTTAACAGATTTGTACTCTATTGTTTAAGTACAAATTCTATAAGTACTAGTGGAAACAGCAACAAGATAATCGAAGCAAACATTAATATTGCAATCTTACGAAGAGTAAATTCAAAACTTAAATACAGTTACAAGTTTCAAATCATGACACGCTCTCTCAATGAAACAAACTAACTTAGTAACTCTATGTTAATCGAAGCTCATTTTTGAATAAAAAATAAACCCATATCCCAAATTTTCTCAAGTTCAAGATTAGATATTGCATTTATTTAGTTTTCGGATTTTTCTTGTCCACAAATGTCTGTACATTTAGAAGAATTAAATGAAATATTGCTCATCTCACCCCATTGATTAATATTATTCATTCAAACTTGTAAGTGAAGAACAATCATGATGAGACATTATACATTTCAACACATTCAAGTCATCTGTAAAGAGAAAGCATTCAACATTTCTCGATAACTCTGTGATGTTGTTTATAAAGATATTAAACAGTAATAGGGGCCTAGAGGTAGCACTTACAGATCTCAGGGGCCTAGAGAAATCTCCAGGGTACACCCGATAATATTTAATTCACCGAGATAGTGTTTTTGTATTTTACATATTGTGTCTCCAAATAACTGTCAAACCATTGTGGCAAATTACCAACGCCACCAAATCATTTCAATTTAGAAATTGAAGTACTGTGATTAATGGAATCAACTGCCTTAAAGTGATGAACAATAACAAGAAGCGAACTTCAACATACGATACAACACTCACGATACTTATACAGAGTTGACGAAAACTTTAGGCATTATTCAAAATATTAGTTTCTGCTGTCCATTGTTTGAAATACTAAAATTCTTAAAAATTTCTATTACATTGGATATTACCTCCAAAAGACCAATAGTGTTTCATGGTCGCATATCATGTAAGTATGAAATAAAGAAACTCTTTGGAAGATCAGGGACAAAAGTAGTACAGAAACTGATATTTTGTGGTTTGCCGCCACTTTTTAGCAACAGTAACAGCGGATAATGAATTGGACCGGGTAGAGTCGGGTCGGGTCGGGTCGGGTCGGGTCGGGTCGGGTCGGGTCGGGTGGGGTGGGTTCTGGTCGGGTCGAGTCAGGTAAGATACGGTCGGTTGTCATCACGACGGATAGGATCGGATCGCATCGGGTCGGGTCATATCGGAAAGGGACGGTTCGGTTCTGGTCGGGTGGGATCGGATAGGGTTGGGTAGGATCAGATAGGGTCGGGTCATGTTGGATAGGATCGGGGCAAGGTCGGATAGGGACAGTTCGGTTCCAGGCAGGTCAGATAGGTTCGGATCGGGTCAGGTCGGATAGGGTCGCCTCAAGTCTGGTCGGGTAGGATCGGGCCACATCGGATAAAATTGGATGGGGTCGGGGCAAGGTCGGATAGGGTCAATTCGGTTCTACGCAGGTCAGATAGAATCGGCTCGAGTGGAGTCGGGTCGATGTCGTGTCGTGTCGGGTCGGGTCGGGTCGGGTCGACTCAGGTCGGGTCGGATGGAATCGGCCGGGAGCGCCGGTGGGCGCGCGCGGGGCACTCACCAGGACGCCTGCCGGGCCACGTAGAGGTCCTGCTGCGTCTGCGGCTGCGAGCGCTGGCCGCGGCGCGCGGCGCCCAGCGGCGCCCAGGGCGGCGGGCGGCCGTGGAGGGCGCGGTACTGCGCCAGCAGCGACAGGCCCCCGCCGCCCCCGCCCCCGCCCAGCCGCTCGCGCACCGCCTCCTCGTACGTCGGCAGCGCGCTCTACGCACACCAAATGGATAACTTAGTTTACACATAAAGTAGTCTGTTAATGTAAGTACTAGGGAGAGGACTTTTATGCCATAACAAAACCTTGAGATATGCTCACGTAGGCTTCCGCGGCTCGAGTCCATTACTTCTATGCTGTCCGGGTACCGGAGGAGGAACTTTATTGTGTCACTACCCTGAAGAAGCCTGCAACAGGACGGGCGAAACGTCGGCCTATCTGCCAACGACGCGGCATCACCCGGACAGCATAGAAGCTTGAGATATGCTGTCAAAAATATGCATTTATGACCTCAAAATTCTCAAATATGCAATTAAAATTAACAATATTTTATTTCCACTATAAACACGAGAGAAATAAATGAAGTAAATATTCAACCTAGTGAAGTACATTTTATGTCATCTTGTATTTCTTCTCACTAGTATAAAAAATATGTTATCAAAAAATATCATACGTTTGCACAAGTGTAGGAAAAAATGCAAACTATAACAAGCTCTTTCGAATCAATGAACGCTCACAAATAGTTTCTATGACAAGATGAAAAGTCTCTATTTTAACGTAATATTGTAAATAAGCGCCCATAAATACACGAATATATACCATCAGGAAAAGTCGGTCAAATATGCAAAAATATGCACTAATATAATCTACATAGTATCATATTCTAACCAAATGGAAATAAATTTTGCTTAGATAAGCAACGAAGCAACGGACAAAAATAAAAAAATATCTGCTCCCTAATAATACGAGCATTCAGTCATTAATAATAAGTCGCTCTAGGGATTTGTACGCTGTTGGCCGAGAATTTACGAACAAGACGAAGTATAAGTTTCTGTACTGTTGTCCACGGTCTTACTACGATTTTCTGTACTTTATAATTACAAATTAAAACAGCGTATGAGGTCTTCTCTTTGTAGTGATATCCGCAAGGAGTAACGACTCGCCAAAAGCCACAGTTTGAAATGACAAAATTTGTAAGAAGTTTAATTGCATTAATATTTCCACGAAAAGACTGTCGTTAATGATAAACATCATGAAATTAAGAAAAACAGAAATTCTTGACAAGATTAAAGACAACAGTACAGAAGCTGATAGTTTTTTATCCGAATTTTATTTATATATCCGAAATATGACCACGGACTGTAAACCAACAATGGCGAATGTTAAGAACGAGAACGACAAAATAAATACAACAAAAGAAGAGATCACGAAAAGATGGGAAGAATACGAAGAAGTTATATGATACGGGCTTACAAATAGAGTAGTGTATAAATATAGATGATTACGAATAAGAACCTGAGAACGAAGAAATTAATTGGGCGACAAAACAACTGAAAAATGGGAAGTCCCCGGTTGTAGATAATATTCCAATCGAACTATTCAAAGATACAGGGGAAGAAATCTTGGCGAAACTAACACAATTATGCAATGTGATCTGGAAAATAAAACAGTGAACAACAGATTTGCAACGCACTATAATTATTCCATTACCAAAGAAAGGAGACAGCCGAGATTGTGCAAATAACAACACAATTGCATGAATACCGTGTGATTCAGTCAATCGGCAAAAGTCATCCCTCGGAAAAAGAAAAAAAAGGATTTTAAAAATGTTGTTACTGTAAGCATATACTTTAAGATTTTCAAAAATAATTCACATTGAAAGAAACCTCATTTTCTATCTACTCTGGAATGTTGTGTAGATTGCATTACGTCGCGTAAGCGTTAGAGTAAAGCATATCCTAAGATCATACACACAGAAAAAGATTTCCTTTGTTTTTAAACTCGTTTGAATGTTCCATATTATTTATATCATCGTGTCCGATATGTCACGAAAGAGTCACGTCTAACTGGTTTTGCATGATGCAATTTCTACAGATAACTTTTTCTAGAAAATCCACTTTTTATAAAACAAAGAAAATGGAAGAGAAAACTCCAAATGCAAGCAAACATCTAGGAGTTATCCAATTGCATCATTACCCTTTATTCATTTACGTAGTCTGTATGAAATGACTCACCAGGAATTATTTATTCCCTTCAAAATTATACAAATGTAACAAATTTATTTTATATCAAAATAACTTACCAAGTACGCTGGGATACGTCATGATTCATACTATCTTATTTCGATGCTTGTTACGGCGTTGGAGTCAGGATACAGCTCGCCAGACCGCTATTTTACCACTTTTTTTTTAAATTTGAAGTCGTAGGCTTCCTCGGCCAGAGTCATGTGCATGATCTTGGCTGTCCGGGTGACGCCGCGTCGAAGATTGTTGCCGACGTTTCGACCATCTTGTCGTGGTCTTACCATATCCATACCATCAGATGTATGGGCATACCAGCCCTGAGGAAGACCACGACAAAATGGTCGAAACGTCGGCAAAACAGCCTTCGACGCGACGTCACCGGGACAGCCAAGATCATGCATTTTTTTAAATTTGTCGGAAAGTACGAAAACATTTTTAAAATTAGCTTCGACTATTTAACTTGGGAAAAGAGATTCACCAGATGAACTCTTTAAAGCAGATAAACGTCGTTTTGAGATCAAAAATCGAGTTGTAGGATAAAAGAACTCGTGCATATACTCCGCTCATTTTTTACGGTATTTGACAACGGAAGATCTTAGACCAAGGTGGAGTGATAACAGAAGACCTTAGAAGAAAAATATATCTAAAATATGATGTGAGGAGATGGAATAATGCGTATATTTACACAATTAGTTCCTTTTTTTAAAAAGTAGTTAAAAATCGGAATCAATATTTTGAGTAATGCATCAACAAATTTTAAAATGGTATTCGAAGGAAGACGGAAATATGTGAAAAAGGTAGTTATGTACTACTATTACAGACCGTTTACCTCGGTCTGTAATAGTAGTATAGAATCTCTAGTTTGATAGAAGTGGAAAAATAGATTGAGATGCAAAGTGACGAACGCGTAAACCGAGTGTGTGGCTTGCGTGTCCCGCAAGTACCGCCTCCTCCGTCCGTCCGTCGGGGTGGCCGCACGACGCCGGGCCTGGCCGTGCCACCGCGCTGACAGGGGGCCCACAACGGGCGGGTGGGTGACGCAGAAGGGGAAGTGGGGGAGGGGGGCGAGGTGTTTTCGTAAATTTCACTTTACGACGCTCCTATTCGTCCGATTTGCATGATTGTCACGGCGTTGGATTCAGGAAGCATGTTGCCATCGCGCTATAAGGCCACATTTTTAAATTTGTTCTCGGAAGTTTGAGAACTAATTTCAAATTCACGTTTTTGCTAGATTTTTGGAAAAAGGTCACCGTAGCGTAAATTCTATTTTAAAAAGGCGTCAAATGCAGTTTACAAATCGAAAATCGGACCATTGATTCAGACGTTAACAGTAAAGTAAACTCCCCTGTGATAGTGCTGCGATCTATTGAATTTTCCTACAAGTATTTTTCGGTGCATTTAGCCTTAACACAAAACAAACGTGAATCTGTAATGGTTTTAGATAGACCAGGGATTTCCAACCTTTTGCGTTTTTCAATCCCTTTTAAAACAATTGTTGGCTCGATTTACATTAAGGTGTTTAGTACATTATGTAATATACAGGATGTCACACCAACTATGGGCTACCCCCTTACTTCTAAACGGTTAATGAAATCGAATTGCAATTTTCGCTCAATAATGCATATTCATCTGACAAGTAATATGCTGTAGAAATACTGCTTGAAACAATTTCAGTTTTCGAGAAATTTAATCATATTTGATTTTAAAATAACTATATATTTATCTCGTCAGAAATGAATCGATCACAAAAAGAGGAATTCAAAGATGTAATATATGTTAATATTTTGATAGTAATTTGAGTATAAAATTAAGAGTTTCTGACGCGATTTTAAATGAAACGCAGCCCTCGCAGTGACGAGACTTACGGGAAGACTGTTCCGTTTAATTTAAAATTGCTTGTCAGAAAGTCCAATTTTATACTCACATTACTATCAAAATACTGACGTACGAAACATTATTCCTCACTTTATGATCTATCTATTGCTGATAAGAACTAGTGGCCCTAAAACAGCACGTACTTACTTGCCTTTAGTAATGGTTATGTAATACTATTTACACCACAATTTCTCTCCAAATTAACAAATCTCAGTCATTTTTTGTAAAACTCACGTGAAATCGTAGTATAATTTGCGGGAAATTTAAATAGTTTCAAGCAATAGATTTGTTATATAAATCTGTAAACGAAAATATATTTTGGCATTGAATTCATTGTACAAGGATGACTTTTTAGCCTTACAATATTCTTTGTAAGCAGTATGTGTGAAAGTAAAATAATTAAAAGTTAATAAATAATACGAAAGAGATAGCGTTGGCAAACAAATACAAAATTGGTCGAAAATATATAATAGTAATTATTAAACATGGTATTGTAATATTCTACAAATATATAAAAGTATTCGTTTTTATTTCTGCTAACTAAAAGCAGCCGTCATTATCGTGTTATCTGTGCGGCGCGTCTTTACGACAATGGGTAACTACAATCAAAATGACCGCTCATCTATTGGTTCTGACATTCAACACGAATTACTAAAGAACGCAATTTAAAATAAAATAACATACATATAATATAAATATAATAATTATTAATAATAAAATGCAATACGTAATAATATACAAATTATAACTTACGTAGCATCCATCTGCTTAAATTGGGAGCGGGCGACTCTTTATTAATTCATATTTATTTTAAATAGGTTTTAAATAATTTGTAAAAGATTAATTTGTAAACGTATAACAAAATCTCCAATGTAAGAAATGTAACAAAGAAATATGAAACAATACACACATCCTAGTGAATATTATAAAGTGTGTGGTCTGCCTTAAAAGGATGGTTTGGCGCGACATGCGTCACTTGCTTTATTCATTTAACAACAAGAACAAAATGGTTATTCACTCATCAAGGACGTTATAAGGGTAATGACCGAACGGCGACAAAATGCATTAAGGCTTTCTGTCGACCGAGATCATTAGAACAGGTAACGCCAGAGGTACATATGTGATTTTATGTTGTGCCTGATTTTATTTCTTCATATTTACTTGTTTAAGCATTGCTATTTACTATTGTTACTAATACTTGATCTTAATACGAATAACCAATATCGTAATAACCAATTGTTATATACTATTGTTATTCACGAGTTGTTCACTTGACTCGGGATATTATTTCATATTTCCCTCCGTAAGAGAATATGTAGCAACTTTCAACTGCTTTCATACTTCTCTCGTCATCACTATCCTCTCGACCCAGGTACGCTACGCAGTGGATATCGAGCTGTGCATCGCAGGCAATAACAAGGTATCAGTGAAAAATAAGTCTTTGATTCCGAGAGGAGGGGGAGAAGGAGGAGTAAAAAAAGAGGCATGCGTCTTCAGAGCGGCCGGCGTCCACCATCAACACCCTTCATCTCCATCTCGGGCCTTCACGGCTCGTCCGCGGTGCTTTCGGGGGGGGGGGGGTGAGGGGCAGGGGGCGTTATCGCGACGGAGAGTAGCACGCGCACCGCCCACGTGCGCGCACAGCGGCCGAAGCCACGGCAGCCAGGACGGCGGGAAACGGGTGCTCGGACGCGCAGAAGGGTACAGGCGAGAGAGCGGCCGGGGCAGAAGGGAGGGGTAGCCGGGATGATGGGAGTGGGGTCGGGGGAGGGGAAGGGGCCACGGAAAGGGAGGGGAGGAAGGATAAGGGCATGGGGGTAGGGAAGGCAGAAGGGGAAGAGTGGGGGATGAGGGAGAGGAAGGCAAAGGGAGACGAAGAGGAACGGAGAGCGAAGAGAGTGGGAGAGGGAGGAGTTGGAAGAAGGGAGAGGGAGGGGAAGGGATACGATAAAAGGGAAAGGGAAGATGGGAGGGGAAGGGAGAGGAAGAGATCGCGGAAAGGGAAGGGCGCATGGGTAGGGGCGTGGGGGAAGGGAGATTGGAAAAAGTGGAGAAGGGGAGGGGAGCGAGAAAGGGAGAGGGAGAAGGTAGGGGCCAGGGAGAAAGAAAGGGGAATGGAGAGGGAGGGGAGGGCGAAGGGGAAGGGGTGGTAGAGGAGCGGTCGGCGAGATGAAGTAGGAGCTGCATGGTCGCTGGGGAGAGGCTCGTGGGTCGTGTGCGAGCTAGTGATGAAGGCGAGGCGCAGTGGAACAGACGCAGGGGTCGTAGAACAGACCTTATTTTGTTTCCAGGACCGACTGACTATGTCGTACTTCCGGGCGCATCAGCTGCTCCGATCGTCCGTCCCTTTCGTGTTGTTCCATGAGATGAGCATATTCCTACACCACTGAATGGTGAGATCCGGCAACAACCTACACGTCGACCTCCTCCTGGTAACTCCCCGCATCAGAGCACCGCGCTACCTCTAACCGCCCTATTTGTCTCCCGGCATGTGTGGTAGTGGAGTACTCGGGTGAAAGTACGAGTCTAAGATAGTTTAAGAGAAAAGGGGAGATGGAAGAGCAATTAGGAGTGGAATGGGTCGTGGCAAAGATTTGCAGGCCAGAGCACGACAAGGGTGGAGACCGGGAGACCCGGGACGAAGTGAACTAGATGGTCGCCGGGTAGGACGACGGCCGGGTGAACTGACCGGGCAAAATGAGAGACGGGGGGTGGCGGCAAAGGCATGCCTCTGAGCCCGCTGAGTAGGGAGAAGCGCCAGGGAGGAGCGTGATGAACAAACGCATGGCAGGGAGAAGAAGCATGACGGGAAGAAAGAAGCGGATGTCGCAGGGAGAGGAAGAGATCACGGCAAGGGAGGGGCGCAAGGGGTGGGGGGCGTGGGGGAAGGGAGATTGGAAAAAAGGGGAGAAGGGGAGGGGAGCGAGAAAAGGAGAGGAAGAAAGTAAGGGGAATGGAGAGGGAGGGGGAAGGAGACGGGAAGGAGCGTGGCGGGGGGAGCATGATGGAGAAGAGCGTGGTAAGGAGAAGCAGCATGACGGGAAGGAGCGTGGCGGGGAGGAGCGTGTTGGAGAAGAGCGTCGCGGGGAGGGGCGTGACGGGGAGGTCCCACGGCGCAGTCGACCCAGGCGAAGAGGATCTCAGCGCGGTGGCAGCAGTGCCTGGGCTGGGAGGGGTGGGGTGGGGTGGAATCGCTGGGTGCGGAAGGGGGCGTGGCCGCCGCCCACGCGCAAACTCGCCGCGCACGACGCCACAGCCCCTTGGCGATAACACACTGCACTTCGAGCAGCAAATGGACTTGCTGGGGGTGTCGAAAACACCAAACAACCTTATTTGGTAGCGGTGGACTGGTGGGTTGGCGTCAACTACCGAGGTCATTAGTACCGTAAGTATATGGCATGTTTTTTCTTCTTCGGGAAGTGCGGCTGATCTTTGCCCACTGGATGGCGAGATCCGGCACTGACTTGTCGTCATCTAGCGGGGTTTCCCCAACCAGGTATCTCCCACCAGCGGGGCACCGTCCCAACGCGGACGAGCTCTAAGCTCCCGACCGGTCTCCCGGCATGTGTGGTAGTGTAGTGCATGTGTGTGCGTGGGCGCAAGTAAGAGGTGAGGATAGGACAAGGAAGAGGAAGGAAAGATCGCGCTCGGTCCGTGGCCCGTTTGTTAGGGTACTGCTCCGGCATTCGCCTGGTGTTGATCTTAATCATCACAGCCGGGAAGAGCTCTAAGCTCCCCACCGGTCTCCCGCCATGTGTGGAGTGTGGTGCATGCTAGTGTAAGGGGAGAGGATAGGACAAGGAAGAGGAAGGAAAGATCGCGCTCGGTCCGTGGCCCGTTTGTTAAGGTACTGCTCCGGCAGTCGGTTGGTGTTGATCGGAGAAACCACGGAAAACTACCGATCACAGCAGCCGTCCGCCAGAATTCTCCTCTAGACAGAAACTGAATTCGAACTGGCGATGTAGCTAGTGACGAAAATTCTGTCACCTTGAGGAGTGTCAACCTAGACCCTCCCGGGCAGAGGCACTGCAGTGACATCAGTTGATGCCCTGAGCCACCTACGCCGGTGCTTCGAGAACGAAACGTTGCACCCCTCCGCCGTCCATCACAGTGCAAAACTACACCATCCACCGAGAGCGCAAGTGCTGGTGCGCAGCGTGTGTGCCGAGAAAGAAAGAGAGGAGAGAGAAAGAAAGAGAGGAGAGAGAAAAGAAAGAGAGGAGAGAGAAAAGAAAGAGAGGAGAGAGAAAAGAAAGAGAGGAGAAAGATGAATGAAAAGGTGAGTGGGGGAAGGGAGGGGTGTGTCAAGAAAGAGATAGAAATGGTTAGAGAGGAGAAGAGAGCGAGAGAGGAGGAAGAGGAAAGAGCGAGAGACAGAGGAAGAAGAGAAAGAGAGAGCGAGGAGATAAAGAGAGAGGAGCGAAAGAGAAAAAAGAAAGAGCCAGGAGATAAAGAGAGAGGAGAGAAACAGAAAGAGAGACAGAGATGAGACGGGGAGACACGACAAAGAAAGAGAGGAGAGAGAAAAGAAAGAGAGAGGACGACAGAGCAAGAGAAAGATGAAAGAAAAGGAGAGTGGGGGAAGGGAGGGGTGTGTCAAGAAAGAGATAGAGATGGTAAGAGGGGAGAAGAGAGCGAGAGAGGAGAAAGAGGAAAGAGCGAGAGACAGAGTAAGAAGAGAAAGAGAGAGCGTGGAGATAAAGAGAGAGGAGAGAAACAGAAAGAAAGAGAGAGGAGAGACACAGACAGAAAGAGAGAGGAGAGACACAGAAAGAAAGAAAGAAAGAAAGAAAGAGGAGAGAAACAGAAAGAAAGAAAGAGAGAGGAGAGAAACAGAAAGAAAAGAGAGAGATGAGACGGTGAGACAGGACAAAGAAAGAGAGGAGAGAGAAAAGAAAGAGAGAGGACGACAGAGCAAGAGAAAGATGAAAGAAAAGGAGAGTGAGGGGAAGGGAGGGGTGTGTCAAGAAAGATATAGAGATGGTTAGAGAGGAGAAGAGAGCGAGGGAGGAGAAGATAGCGAGAGAGGAGAAAGAGGAAACAGCGAGAGACAGAGTGAGAAGAGAAAGAGACAAGAGAGGAACAGAAAGAGAGAGCGAGGAGATAGAGAGGAGAGAAACAGAAAGAAAGAGAGAGAGATGAGACATGACGAGAGAGAGAGAGAGAGAGAGAGAGAGCGGCGAGAGAAAGGAAGAGGGAGTGAGAGGGGGGAGGGAGGGGCGCGTTCCTGGGCGCGGGACTGTACCGGTCGGCTGGCACGTGCGTCCTCGGGCGACTGGCGGCGACCGTTGCCCAAGAGGCCCCTATGGTAATTTCGGACGAGATCAAAAGGCAGCTGCCGACGCCACCACTTTGCCTTCGGTGGCATCGGCGCCTCCGCCGCGTTTTCGTCCGCTCTGTCGACATCGTCAGTCGCCGCCGTCTCTTGCGCTTTCTCTCTATGTAACGCTCCGCGACAAAACGGAAAAACTCTAATTGCAGGGCCCTGCTAACGAAAACATTAATAAATCCAGTCGCAAAATTTAGAAAACTGAAATTCTCTAACTCCGGGTGTAGCCAGAATCCATGCTTTGTGGGACCTTGATACCGAAAAATCGAATGACGGCAAAACCGGCTGTGAATACCGCCAGGGGTAAACCGTTCAGCTGATTTTCTCCAAAATTAATAATCCCAAATCAATCTGGCTGATGTCGCGGACCATTGAATTCCGTACAATTACATTACATCGTTTAAATTTATTACGTTGTAACAGATAATTATGAAAGATTACTCACAATGGAAATGGTAACTTGTTTAAATTTAATTTTCCCTCTACACGGTGGTGTCTGTGACGAATATTACAAGGCTCTTTTCAGTACGACACTAAGAATTTTACGCCATTACAAGCCTAAAATTGATTTAGACTTGTTAACTATTATAAGAATTGTTCCACTGAACAGTCAGTTATTTTTACTAGTCCTGCAACGTGGTTCACACCTACACATCAACACACCTATCCCCCACGCGTTAATCCGTCAACGGGGCACACCCTAGCCGGGACAAGCTCTATCTTCCTGTCTCTCAACTCGTGTGTAGCTTAAGGGTGCGCCAAAGGGTTGAGGAGGAGGAGGAATGTTGATGAAGGAGGAGGATAAGAGAAGGAGGACGCGGGAACTAAAGGCCAATTAGTAACCTTATGGTAACGCACGTTTATCGCTGGAGGTGGCGGTATCCAGGTCACTTCGGCGAGATAGCGAGTTCCGACGCCGTCCTACGTGTCAACCAGCGGGTTTCTCATTAACGAGGTATCTCCCACCAGCGAGGCACAGCCCCAGCCGGGGCAAGCTCTAAGCTCCCGACTGGTCTCCCGGCATGTGTGGTAGTGTAGTGCATGTGAGTGTGCGTGTAAAGTGTGAGGAAGGGACAAGGCAGAGGACCGTGGCCTGTTCGTTAGGGTACTGCTCCGGCATTCGCCATATATTGATCGGAGAAACCACGGAAAACTACCGATCAGAGCAGCCGGCCGTTAGAATTCTCTTTCGGCCTGTTCCTGAATACGAGCACGCTGTCTAGCCAATGTCGAAAATCCTGCCACCACCGGGACTCGAACCCTAGGACTTCCCAGTCAACGACTCTCCAGACGCAACAATGTTGCCGCTGAACTATCATAGGAGGAGGTTTTCCCTGTACCTCACGAGCCATACATCCACCCTCAAATTGGAGAGAGCGAGATAGAGAGGAGACAGAGGAAGAGGGAGAGAGTAGACGAGAGAAAGATAGGAGAGAGGGAGAGGGGAAAAGAGAGAGGTAGAGAGAACGACAGACAGGAGAGAGGGAGAGAAGAAAGAGGGAGAGATGAGAGAGGGAGAGAAGAGAGCGGGAGAGGGGATAGAGCGAGAAAAGAGAGGAGAGATGGGAAAAGAGATAGAGAGAGGGGGAGAGGGAGAGATAAGAGAAGGGAGAGAAGAGTGAGAAATGAGAGAGAGGGGGAGTGAGGAAAAGAGACTGAACGAGATAGAGGAGAGGGGAGAAGAGGGTAAGAAAGGGAGAGAGAGCAAAAGAGAGCGAGAGAAGATGAAGGAGGGCGAGGGAAAGGGAGGACGAGAGAGTGGGCGGGCGCATTCTTGAGCGCAGGGCTGTACATCTGTACGTCTTTTGCGAATGCTCCCGCGGGGGCGAGCGAGGAGGACAGTGGGCGGTGGGCAGTGGGCGGCGGGCGGCGGGCAGTGGGCAGTGGGCGGTGGGCAGTGGGCGGTGGGCAGTGGGCGGTGGGCAGTGGGCGGCGGGCAGTGGGCGGCGGGCAGTGGGCGGCGGGCAGTGGGCGGCGGGCAGTCGGCGGCGGGCAGTGGGCGGCGGGCAGTGGGTGGCGGGCAGTGGGCGGTGGGCAGTGGGCGGGGGGCGGCAGGCGGCGGGCAGTGGGCGGTGGGCGGCGGGCAGTGGGCAGTGGGCGGTGGGCTGTGGGCGGTGAGCGTTGGGCTTTGGGCGGTGAGCGTTGGGCGGTGGGCTGTTGGCGGCGGGCAGTGGGCGGCAGGCGGCGGGCAGTGGGCGGCAGGCGGCGGGCGGTGGGCGGGGCGGACCGGTCGCGTTGCGGGCGATTTGCGCGTGACGGAGTTCAGAGGCAGCTGCACGCCGCCGCCAAGAGGCCGCTCCTCCGGGCGAAGCGTGCGAATCCAGCGCAGTCAGGCGCCGCTCTTCGGAACTTCTCTCTCCCGACGGTGGCGGGGTGTTCGGCACTGGCCACGTCGCCAGATCGAGTTCAGTCGCCGCCTTGAGGAGAATTACGGCAGCCGGCTGCTCTGATGGACAGGGATGAAGTGGGATACTTTTTTAATGATTGATTGATTACTAGTGATGCCGGCGTCAACGAATGACACCAATCCCGTAAGTGTAGTGTATTTTTGTATCACGGAAGGTGGCTGTGATCTTGCCCCGCTGGATAGCGATATCCCGTGCTTTCTTCGACCAACGCCAGGTGGATGCCGGAGCAGTACCCACACAAACGAGCCATGTACTGCGCGATTCTTCCTTCCTTTTCTCGTCTCTTACTTACACTCACATGCACTACACTGCCACCCACACATGGTGAGAGACCAGTGGTTAGCTTCAAGCTTGCCACGGCAGGATCGGGGCCTTGCTGGGGGAAAGCACGCCAGCCGACGGTAGGTCGGCGCCGGATATCGCTATCCAGCGGGGGCAAGATAACAGCCACCTTCCGTGACACAAAAATACACTACACTTACGGGATTGATGAGATCCGTTAACGCCGGCATCACTAGTAATCAATCAATCATTAAAAAAAGTATCCCATTTCACCCAGATCATTCGTACAAAAACCTACGTCTTGACTTTACCTGCTGTTGATCTCAATATTACTGTCAATTGCTGAAACACTTGACCGTTCTTAAACTCCCTAATAAGGTAATTTTTTTTAAAGTTTGATTTGAGGTCATGATCAGCACTAAACATTACCATTGCTTGCTTGATTTCATTCTCGGTGCGTCAACTGGGTGGGTGGATCATGAGTCCCATAAGTGTAGTGTCCGGGGGTGGCGGTGTTCCTGCCCCGCTGTCTCGTGAGATTATTGGATATCCTAAGAGATGACCGGGAACTAATACTGTTGCGGGACGACGATCATTCGATACGTAACATAGTTACATTAATCTATATGTTAGATGTAATGACATTTCTGACAGCGCGCATCTCAGCGAAATCGCTTTTCCGAGAACACTCGACTGCGGCAACGAGGAATCTTTGCCCATTCTGTCGTTTCTCCGAAATTCACGCCATACGATAAACAACTTACACCTTGAAGTGACTGTGTTGTGTTCGCGAGCAATATTAAGATTAAAATCTTCGAAACGCATGATAAGTCATATTTGTATATTGTTATCGCATGATAGTATTTTCATATTTTGATATTGTTATCTATTACCATTATCTTAAATGTCTTTTATATATTAATCATTGGCAACATTATTTTTATTCTCTAGTAATAAATAAAAACTTGATTGTTTACCCGTCTGTCAGTCCCTAACCCCCGTCCGTCCATCTCTGAGCCCTCCGTCTGCCTCAAATCTGCATGTCTGTTCCAAAGCCAATACGTGTGTCTCAAAGCCTGTACGTCCGTTTCAAAGCCTGTACGTCTGTCCCAAAGCCTGTAGGTCTGTCCCAAAGCCTATACGCCTGTACGTCTGCCCCAAAACCTGTACGTCTGTCTCAAAGCCTGCATGTCTGTCCCAACGCCTGTACGTTTGTCTGAAAGTCTGCATGTCTATCCGCAAGCCTGTACGTCTTTTACCAAAGCCTGTACGTATTTTGCCAAAGTCTGTAAGTCTGTCCCAAAGTCTGTTCGTCTGTCTCGTAAGCGGTTCGTCAATCCGTAGGCCTGTCGCCCATCTGTTCCTACGTCTGCGCGATCCAGCATCCGCTCTAGGCGCTTGAACCCACAGGCCAATCCCGCCAGCCCACCCCTCTCATTCGTCCCTCCTCGGCCCCGCGCCCCTTCGTCCGACCAGTTCCCATCAAAGGGGCGTTATGCACAGACTGCCTTTGGCGACCCGCGACACGTCGTCGGCGGCGGCGGTGCCTAGAAGCCACACGGCGCAGCGCAGCACAGCACAGCACGCGCTTCATTTGCACTTGAGACAGCCCGCCGCGCCGCGCTGCGCCGATACGACAACCGGGGCCATTAGCCCCCCCCCCCCCCCCCCCTCCCTGCCGCCACCGCCACTCCCGGGCCGGGCATCCCGCTTTCGCACCGCGCGACACACCGCCCGCCCGCCCGCGACGCAACGGCGAGAGCCTCGCCCGCCTCACTGGGGAATTGAATTGAATTGAATTGAATTAATACCTTATTTTACGTGGCGAGACTCAGGCCATTAGGCCTGCTCTTCCGTCTGACCACGTAAATTTCGCTCCTTTCACCAACTAGCAGAGAAAGGAGGTATTTCTTGGGCGAGAAACAGGCGATTTGAATTTTGCTCAGAGGCTACGTCATTTAGGCTTGAGGATCTTTTACATGCAAGTAAATCTACTAACATGGGACAGCCGGCTTTACTTCCCCCCGAAGGAAGGCGTACGAAGGATTTTTTCGCCCTGAAAAATCCACGGCTTCGATCGGGTGTGAACCCGCCAACTTGGATACAACAGTCCGAAACGCTAAGCGTTACACCATCGACGCGCGCAAAATCACGGGGGAATCACTCCGGGCCTCCGGGGGCGTCGACTACTATGGTCACTACTCCTTAGGTTCGGGGCGTGATTCACTGGCGTCGACTGCAAAGGTCATTAGTCCCGTAAGTGGAAGTGGAAGTGTACGTTTTTTTTCCTTGGGAGGTGGCGGGAGGATCTTCCTCCAGGTGGATGGCAAGATCCGGCGCCAACCTACACGACAGGTTTTCCCCAACAAGGTATCTCCCATCAATGTGGCACCGCTCCAACCTAAACCTTGTCTCCGCCTCCCGCGAAGCACTCACAGGCGGCCTTGGCCGGCCAAGGCGGCCAAGGCGGCCGGAGGGAGGCCAAGGCGGCGGCCTTCGCCTCCCTCCGGGTCTCAGCTGCGCTCACTACTCCCGAACGGCTGCTGCAGGATTGACTGATTCGTGCTTCAGGCCGCGCCAACTGCCGAGGTCATTGCTCTCGTAAACGTAGTGCATGTTTTTTTATCGCAGAACGTTTCGGTGATCTCTAATTAGATGGCGATCTGCCGTCGGCTGGCGGCGTTTTCCCAACCAGGTATCTCCCGGGATCTCCCGGGTATCCCCCCACCAGCGGGACACCGCCGGAACAAACGCTGAGCTCCCCACTCCGGATATGTGTCGCGTAGTAATGCATGTTAGTGTAAGGGTGTGTAAGGGGTGAAGACAGAACAAGAGGAAAGAAAGATTGCGCGCGGCTCATGGCCCGTTTGTTAAGGTACTACACCGGCATTCGCCTAGTGTTGATCGGAGAAACCACGGAAAACTACCGGTGAGAGCAGCCGGTTCATAGAATTCACCACCAGATAGCGACAGAACACGACCCAGCTATCACGCTAGTGTCAAATATCCTGCCACCGTGTGGAGTGCAAGCCTAGGATCTCCCGGTCAGAGGCACTGCAGTGACATCAGTCGATGCCCTGAGCCACCTCTCCCAGTAACTTCGCTCGTAACCTAGCTGTGTAGGTAGTGTGGAAAATGCTGCCACCGTGGTTAGTGTACCCTAGGACCTCCCGGTCAGAGGCACTGCAGTGACATCAGTTGATGCCCTGAGCCACCTCTCCCAGTAACTTCGCTCGTAACCTAGCTATGTAGGTAGTGTGGAAAATGCTGCCACCGTGGGGAGTGTAACCCTAGGACCTCCCGGTCAGAGGCACTGCAGTGACATCAGTTGATGCCCTGAGCCCCCTCTCCCAGTAACTTCGCTCGTAACCTAGCTGTGTAGGTAGTGTGGAAAATGCTGCCACCATGGGGAGTGTAACCCTAGGACCTCCCGGTCAGAGGCACTGCAGAGACATCAGTTGATGCCCTGAGCCACCTCTCCCAGTGACGTCGCTCGTAACCTAGCTGTGTAGGCAGTGTGGAGAATGCTGCCACCGTGGGGAGTGTAACCCTAGGACCTCCCGGTCAGAGGCACTGCAGTGACATCAGTTGATGCCCTGAGCCACCTCTCCCAGTAACTTCGCTCGTAACATAGCTGTGTAGGTAGTGTGGAAAATGCTGCCACCGTGGGGAGTGTAACCCTTGGACCTCCCGGTCAGAGGCACTGCAGTGACATCAGTTGATGCCCTGAGCCCCCTCTCCGAGTAACTTCGCTCGTAACCTAGCTGTGTAGGTAGTGTGGAAAATGCTGCCACCATGGGGAGTGTAACCCTAGGACCTCCTGGTCAGAGGCACTGCAGTGACATCAGTTGATGCCCTGAGCCACCTCTCCCAGTAACGTCGCTCGTAACCTAGCTGTGTAAGCAGTGTGGAAAATGCTGCCACCGTGGGGAGTGTAACCCTAGGACCTCCCGGTCAGAGGCACTGCAGTGACACCAGTTGATGCCCTGAACGACCTCTCCCAGTAACTTCGCTCGTAACCTAGCTGTGTAGGTAGTGTGGAAAATGCTGCCACCGTGGTTAGTGTAACCCTAGGACCTCCCGGTCAGAGGCACTGCAGTGACATTAGTTGATGCCCTGAGCCCCCTCTCCCAGTAACTTAGCTCGTAACCTAGCTGTGTAGGTAGTGTGGAAAATGCTGCCACCATGGGGAGTGTAACCCTAGGACCTCCCGGTCAGAGGCACTGCAAAAACATCAGTTGATGCCCTGAGCCACCTCTCCCAGTAACGTCGCTCGTAACCTAGCTGTGTAGGCAGTGTGGAAAATGCTGCCACCGTGGGGAGTGTAACCCTAGGACCTCCCGGTCAGAGGCACTGCAGAGACATCAGTTGATGCCCTGAGCCACCTCTCCCAGTGACTTCGCTCGTAACCTAGCTGTGTAGGCAGTGTGGAGAATGCTGCCACCGTGGGGAGTGTAACCCTAGGACATCTCGGTGGGAGGCACTGCAGTGACATCAGTTGAGCCACCTTTTTGGGGTGATGGTTTCATGTGCTGCCTTTGTGCCCGCCCATTGGCCGGTTGGGGCCCACCGTGTGGGGGCCACCATGGCGGTGGCCGTTTACGAGGACGTCTCGCCGCGGTACAATACGTCACCCAGGAGGCCGCTCTTCCCTCGTCCGTATTCCGCTCCGTGCGTGTGCGCGGGCACGTGCGCGCATGCGCGAGGAGCCCGCCCGCTTCGCGACTGCGCCTGCCGCTAAAGGGGTCGGACGCCGTACGCGACGGGGCGACCGCCGCCGACGGATTGGGAGGCGCGGTGATGTGCTGCCCGGATGCGGCGGCGCCGCGGGAGTTTCTCCCGATTTACGTGCGGCGCAGTCTATCCGTACACGCGGACGCTGCTGTTCCGCAGGTTATGAGCGAAGGTACTGGGAGAGGTGGCTCAGGGCGTCAACTGATGTCACTGCAGGGCCTTTGACGGGGAGGTTCTAGATTTACACCCAACACGGTGGTCGGATTTTCAACACTTAGCAATTTCGCAAGCACTTTCAATTTAGCCGCAGTCTGGAGGAGAACTCTAGCGGCCGGCCGCTCTGATCGGTGGTTTCTCCGATCCACACCAGGCGAATGCCGGAGCAGTACCCTAACAAACGGACCACGGATCGGGTGCGATCTTTCCTTCCTCTTCCTTCTACACTCACCCCTTAAACACAATTATCCTAACATGCACTACACTACTACACAAGTCGGGAGCTTACACCTTGTTCCGACGGTGACGGTGCCACGCTGGAGGGAGATACCTGGTAGGAGAAAACCCCGCTAGCCGACATAAGGTCGGCGCTGGATCTTGCCATCCAGTGAGGGAAGATGACTACACTTCCGGGACTAAAGACGTGAGCACTTGACGCGCCCGGAATCATTACCAACCAAACAATCAATATCCGAGCAAAGTGTAATTTCGAGAACACTACCCCGCGAGCCTGCAACCCGACAGAACAAACGTTTTGACGTAAAAGGAAATAGACGTGAATTGCGGTTATCTGATTCATTTCCGGTAGCAAGAGCAATATGTTCCGATGGCCCAACATTCATTCACGGATAATCACTCCCGAAAACTTCGTTTTACTTTTTCAATGTTTTATTCCATATACTATTTTCACAATCGTGAAGAAAAGAAAGCGATTACAAATGATTTTTTTTTCTAAATATCGTATTTGCGTTTTGAAAAGCAATTTTCTTTTTATCATCAGGCTGAAATTAATTCATTTAAATATATTTCGTACAGTTATATACATACAAGTAAAATAGAACAAAATATGATAGTAAAAATATGGGATCGCATATTAAAACAGTAAACGAGAATTTAAATTAAATGACTGTTAAAATAACAACAGCTACTCTAATAAAAACTAATGCCTTAGTTAATTTTTCTAGTTACTCTGAGAAAATAGAGTCATACTTACTTTCAAATTATCTACACCAACATAAGTGGCAGAAAAGAATCAAATTCCTTTTATTTTCCTTGTCAGGAATTTATTCGCGTACGGGAATAATTCTAGCCTGCGCGCTTCTTTGGGTCTTCTTGCAAATTCCTTAGCAGCAATAGCGTTGCCAGTCCACAGGCGGTACCACTGTAGTCTTGCACGGACTGCGCGTGATATTTCCTTCCTCCCTTACACACACTTCCACCAACAAACACTTTACTACCACACGTGTCAGGAGAACGGTCTGAAGCTTAGAGCTCGTCTCAGATGGAGAGATCCGCGGTGGTGATACCTCGTTGGGGAAACCCCGATAGCCGACGTGTTGACAGGCGCCGGAGATTTCCATACAGCGGAAAAGATCAGCACCTCCTTCCGCAATAAAAAAAAGCACTACACTTTTGGGACTAATGACTTTAGCAGTTGACGCGCCAGGAATCGCTTATCAATCCTAGTCCCTCTGACCGGGAGGACCTGGGTTCGAGTCTCCACGGGGGCAGGATTTTGGACGCTACCTTGTTAGCTAGGTCGAATTCAGTCGCTATCAGGAGAATTCTAGCAGCCGGCTGCTCTGATCGGTAGTTGTCTGTAGTTTCTCCCATCAGCACCAGGCGAATGCCAAGGCAGTACCTAACAAACGGGTCACGGACCGCGAGCTATCCCACCTTAATCTTCCTTGTCCTTTCCTCACCCCCTAACACACACACACACACACACACACACATTTATACTAACACGAACTACACTACCACACATGACGGGAGACTTGACAGGAGCTAAGAGCTTGTTCCGACTGGGGCGGTGCTCCGCTGGTGGTAGATACCTGGTTGGGGAAAATCTCGCTAACCGGCGATAGGTCGACGCCGGATCTCGCCATACAGCGGGCGAAAGATCACCGCCACATCCTAGCAAAAACATGCATTTCACTTACGGGAATAATGACCGTTGTAGTTGATGTGCCCGGAATCACTGAATAATCAATCCCACACACGCATACGCACACGTCGAGCCAGATGCTACCTGGTTAATCGCAGCCCCCGACTCCTAACAAACGCCCGCGACATTCCTGCGTTGGCGGCCCGAAGCCGCCTTCAGCGACCCTCGCGGAGGCCGATTTATTACGCGGCGCGGGGGCGAACGCCCGCCGTTTCTCTGCGTATCTCGCGCGACCTTCGACCCCGCCGCCCTTGAGCCAGCCCGCCCGCCGATTTTTATCCCCCGTCCCGGTCACGTGGCTGCCGTGAGCCATCGCTCGCTCGCCCGCCCGCCCGCCCGCCCGCCGGCCCGGTGCCACTGGATCGCCCGGCATGCATCTGGGCGGCCTCTCGCCGCGCCGCCCGACCATTCGTCTGCTGACCCCCCCCCCCCCCCCCAGCAGCACGGGTCGAGCGCGCCGGCGCGGTAGGCAACGCGCCGGCGCGGTAGGCAACCCGCTCGGCGTCCGCGTTGCGCGGGTTGCCCGTGTTGGTGGGCGCGCAGGAGTAGACAAGGCGTGTTTCGTTCCGGTCCAGGCGATCCTGGATGGGTGGGTCGCTTGTCGGTGGTGGGACGCGAAGGCAATTCGGGCGGTACGTAAGCTGGTACGGAGATAAACTTACATCGAAGTGGGTCATCCATAGTTAGAGTATACGCTGAAAAGAAGAGGTAATGAACGAACGGAACTCAGAAAACTATGTTTTATAATAATAATAACAATAATAATAATAATAATAATAATAATAATAATAATAATAATAATAATAATAATAATAATAATAATAATAATAATAATAATAATAATAATAATAATAATAATAATAATAATAATAATAATAATAATAAACTGGCCTTTGTTCATACATCATACTGCGCAAAGTTGTAACTCCGGTTTTCATTTTAAATCCTTATGAAATCATATGACCTACTGAAGTAATTTACATTTATCCGTCCGTCACTCAAGGCTGCGTCACTTGCTGTCCACCAATCGATACTAATGAGGAGACAGTCAACGCATCTGCGCCTCCTGTGCGGAACTGATCCTCTTTTGAGGATTCACACATAAAATGCTCTAAAAAAGTGTTTTTAAGCAACTAAAATGCGTTTTGTGTGAAACACGGCATACTAGGATTTATTTAACCGTGCACTTGACATAAATCAGCTGTTCACGGTTTCATCCATTCGGGGGCTTCAACCTTCCCATAGTGACTTCACTGTAGTGATATATAAGCTACTGATTGGATGAAACCACGACAGCGGATTCACGCCAAGTGCACGACTATATAAATCGTACTGTACTGAAAAGATTAAATAGATCAATCGATTCTTCTCGACGAGACAAATCGATTATCACAATTCTTAACCGGTTCCTTCTAGGATAGTTTGGAAGAATTATAGAAAAACGCGAATATTTTTTACGGTTTCAACGCACCTATACGTACATTGGTTAAAAATTGCAAAATAATATACTAACTTTCCAACACACATTCATCATTACGACTTGACTGATCAGGTTAGGGCTAATTCAACTTCATTTCACAATGGAACAAAAAATTAAACAAGAATTTTAGTCGATATTTTTTATCTAATCAACACGTTTCAGTCATTACGCAAAACATTTATTCCAAGACACCTTTATGATCCAAGTTCGCACAAGTCCCAGAATCGCTTTCTCTACATTCCCTTTTACAAGTTTATATCATTTATTCTTAGACACTCTGTGTAGTCTGGTTTGCGCTGCCCAACGCGATTAATCTGCGATCATCGGCCTCTCTACATAACCTACAAGTTTCTCACATTTACTCTAAGACACGCATATAATCCAAGTTCACGCTTTGCTACGTTTCAGATGACGATCCCCGACACCTCTACATGATCTCCTAGAAGTTCATACCATTTATTCTGAGGCTTCCTGCACACTTTAAGAATGCGCTTTGCGACACGTTTGGCACGACGTTCTCCTCCCCTCTGCATGCATATAATATAGAGATTGTTATAAGAAGGGACAGATTTAACAGCTCCTGGTCGCAACAAAACTGCAGATTATGCCCATGTGTCCAGTTCCTCAATTTATTCATTAGCATTTGTATTAGTTGTAAATGGTTTCGGCACTACCTCTTGCAATGCTAGTTAGTTAATGCCTTATTTCACATGGCGAGACTCGGGCCGTCGTACCCGCTGTTCCACTGGCGGAGAAAGTAGGAATTATCTCGAGCGAAAGGCGATTTCGGATTTAGCTCAGCACCTTTAGGTTTGAGGATCTTCTACATGAAATAAATCTACATGGGACAGCAGGCTCAACTTCTCTTCGGAAGGAAGGCGTACGAATTTTTTTTTTCGACGTTAAAAATCCACAGCTTTGATATGGTTCGCAAACTTCGGTACAACAGGCCGACACGCAAACCGTTACACCACCGAATCGGCTGTTACGACGTTGATTTATTTCATGGACTGTCAAACTGGTCCCATCCTAGGACCCCTTCCGACGTGGGCACAGCCGCGCGCTACCGGCAAGCGGCAATATGACTCTTTTCACGGGCACCGACTCTTCTCACCGGGCCACCGCCGCCCGCCAACAGCGCACAGCCGGCCGCCGCGGAAGGGGGAGAGTTCGGCGCGAGTAGGACCTTTCGGCGACAACGTACAAAGAAATGCACCAGGTAAAACGTTGCGGCGAGTGTCCCAGTGGAAAGACCTCCATTTAAACCAATGCTTTGCTAGCGGAATCCCTCACGGGCTGCTCGTGGCAAGCGTCCGCCCCCGTAAGGCACCGTAGCCCGAATCCGGCGCACGTGGGAAGACCTCCATTTAAAGCAATGCTTTGCTAGCGGTGGCGCGGAATCCCTCTCGGGGTGCTCGTGGCAAACGTCCGCCGCCGAAAGACACCGAAGCGCAAATCCGACGCACATAGAAAGACTTTAATGTAAACCAATGCTTTGCTAGTGGTGGTGCGGATGCTAGCAGGGCTGCTCTTGGCGAGCGTCTACAGCCGATAGACACCGCAGGTCGAACCCGACCTACGTGGGAAGACCTCCATTTAAAACAATACTTTGCTACTGGTGGGGCGGAATCCCTCGCGGCAAGCGCCCGTCGCCTAAAGACACTGCAGCGAAAAGCCAACGCACGTGGAAAGACCTTAATTTAAATCAATGCTTTGCTACCAGCCGCGGTGTACGGTGGCTCGCTGCAGAGTCTACGTGTCAAGGGACCCTTAGAGTAACCGTTTATTCCGAGTGCAGTCGTGCAGGCTTACCTCGGAGAGCTGTCCGTCGGCGTATGCGATGAGCGCCACGCGGTCGGGGTCGAGCAGGCGGGCAGCGGCCGCGGCGGCGGCGGCGCGGTGCGCGGCTGCGGCGGCGGCGGCCGCGGCGGCGGCGGAGGCCGGCGGCGGCGGGGGCGGCGGGGGCGGCGGCGGCGCGCCCGCGGCTCCACCGCCGCCGCCGCCACTCCCCGGCTGCTGCAGCGACAGCCAGGGCCGGCCGCCGCCTCGCCCGCCCACACCCACGCCCGCCGCCGCCGTCAGCTTCCCGCGCCGGCACACGACCAGCGCGCACACGCCCAGGAGCAGCAGCATCACGCCCAGCACCGTCGCCGCCGACACCAGCAGGATGCTGCTCGTGCTCAGGTAGTCCGCCAGCGTGCGCGGGCTCACTGCGGGCACACCGGGGGAACGCAGCGGTAAAGTGGGTGCAGCCGCCCTGGTCGCGCCACTCGGGTCGCTGCACCTGAGTTGCGGCACCCGGGTTGCGGACCGATGTGGTGCTTTCATTCGCGCCATGCGGAGGAGTCGGGGTGGCGTTACTCAGGCCGTTCCTCACGGGTTGAGCGACCCTGGTCGCGCCACTCAGGTCGCTGCACCTGAGTTGCGGACCGACGTGGTGCTTTCATTCGCGCCATGCGGAGGAGTCGGGGTGGCGTTACTCAGGCCGCACCTCACGGGTTGAGCGACCCTGCTCGCGCCACTCAGGTCGCTGCACCTGAGTTGCGGCACCCGAGTTGCGGAGCGATGTGGTGCTTTCATTCGCGCCATGCGGAGGAGTCGGGGTGGCGTTACTCAGGCCGCTCCTCACGGGTTGAGCGACCCTGGTCACGCCACTCGGGTCGCTGCACCTGAGTTGCGGCACCCGGGTTGCGGACCGATGTGGTGCTTTCATTCGCGCCATGCGGAGGAGTCGGGGTGGCGTTACTCAGGCCGCTCCTCACGGATTGAGCGACCCTGGTCACGCCATTCAGGTCGCTGCACCTGAGTTGCGGCACCCGGGTTGCGACACGCAGGTCGAGGACCAATTTGATGATTTAATTCGCGTCACGCGAAGGCCTCGAGTCCTGGCACCAAGGTGGCCCACCGCAGAGGGTTGAGACACCTTGGTCTCGGCACTCAGGTTGCTACATCCAGACCTATGTGGTGGTTACATTCGCGCTACGCGCAGAGCTCGGGGTCCTGGCACGAAGGTGGCGTACCTCAGGGGGTTGAGACACCCTGGTCGCGGCACTCAGGTCACCAATGATGTGACTTCTTTCGCGCACAAGCAAAAGGGTAACTTGATAAAAAAAATGTTAAACAACCAGTTATTGCAGGAACGTTTGCTGACGATTTAACAAGTCTATGTAGAGGGAAAACATTATTTCTACCAAAGACATGATTCAAAATGCACTAAGCAACCTCCATGACCGGTGCCAAGAAGCTGGCTTCACGTTCTCTGTCCAGAAGGCGGGATGTTTTTTTTTCCTCGAGACATCAAGTTATAAACGGTTGACTCTGACATAGGAGTGTAAACCACTAACGTTTGTTAGAAAAATCAAGGTACTATTACTGTATGTTGATTCCAAATTAACATGGAAAACTCGGTAATTATAACAAATGCAAGAGAAGAATGAATATCTTGAATCTCTTGCATTCAAAACCCGGAGAACTGATAAAGATGTGCTTCTCCGATCCTACAGAACAATAATTCGCACAAAAATTGAATTATGGATGCACATTGTACATGTTAAGGGGAAAATATCTCAAACAATTAGACACAATCCATAACCAAGCTTTGAGTACAGCTACGGAATGTATCCACAAGACACCAAACGGTAGCATCTTAATTGAGCCTCAAGAAGTTTCACTAGCTCATAGAGGAAAATCTATATCACTTACTTAAATCAGCTACATCAAAAAAAACATTGATTTAATGACATACCCCTCAGTATGCACCTTAGTACAAAAGGATTAAAAACATTCTCAAAGAAACTGATTCTGAAATACCCGAATTGGAAACAAAGAGAATATGCAATATTCCTCCATGGATTCTTCATACTATTAATACTGACTCAACCCTCAGGGAATATAAAAAAGGACAATTAACAACAGAAGAATGGAACAGTAAATTCACTGACCTCTGTAACAAATACAAAAACTACAACCAAACCTACACTGGCCGGTAAAAATTGAAAATGAAGTCGGAGCATTTATTCACACTATTTCAAATTAAAACACTCTCCACCCACTAACTTCCATAAAAACTGCAGAATTGTATTCCAGATTACTCTCTTTAAGAGAGATTAAAATAACTTCTGAGAACCAACACTATATGATATTTACAGACTGCTCACAACAGTTAAATAAACAAACCTCAAATCAGCATCGAAAATAAATAACTCCATTCACAAAATCCATTACAATATAACAAAATCAGGCAAAGAAAATTGTGATCGCTTAGATACCTGCTTACAAAGAAATTTTTTGTAATGAAATTGCTGATTTAGCAATTGCTGAAATTGCTGAAAGCAAAAATTGCTGCAACGAGTATTATCCAGTTTTACCCAGCCAAAACAATTCAATTTATAGATTTCTGGGAAAACATCAATCATAAATTAAACCTTCCTGGAACAGCTTTTGGTGCACATATAAATCCAGCAACATTCATCAGTCAACGAGCACATTTTTCTCATTGAATATCAATAAGAAAATTACCACATAGAGTGAACAGTTCTTTCAAGACTGTGATGTGGGCATTACAAATTAAGCCATCCATGGACAGTTCTTTCACAAATACGATGTGGACATTTGAAATTAAGCCATCTATACCTATTGCAAAAATCATCTCCATGACATGCGAACATTGGAATACCAAACTTGACCGTGATCACATCTTTAAAGTGTGCTGCAGATATAACTATCAGAGGCAGTCATTTGGATTCAAATATGATGTTAACCTACATTCAACGGAAGATCAAGATAAAATAATCAACTTTCATAAAGCTATCAATATATTTACTTAAATTTAACCTCATTGTTTTACATAAATTTATTCCTCCTAAGTATTCTTTAATACCAGTTAAAGTATTTTGTAAAGTTAAATTGTAATATTGTTTTACCAAATTTCATAATTTCTGTAATCACACCATAATGCAATACATGTAGTAGATGCTAGAAACCAAGTTGTTGAGACGACTATCAATAAATTTATAAAAAAATGTTCTTTTACAAAAAAATGTTTCCTTTTCCTGCTCCCCAAGTTTCATAAGATTTTGAAGGTTGGATTATCATTCTAAGAACACAAAAACAGAACATGAAGTGGAAATGTTTTTAACTAAAGAGAATCTGTGGGTATTTAAGACAAAGGCAGCCAACAATCAGTATTTTCTTGAACATCCATGAAATTTTTAAAATGTGACTAACTTTACTAGTTTTAGTGAAGTTAGTCATGTTCTTAAACTTTTATAAATGAAAATACTGGTATTCATCTGACTTGGATTGTCTTCAATACCAATAGATACTGTTTTATTAAAACAAATACAGTAGACAATCTTGTGGATTCGAAATAAAACACTGCATAACCTAAAACACTGCATAAAATGGACCTCTAACCAAACTGGTGGATCTGAAGAAGGCAAAACCAGCTAAAGTTGAAACAACAGTCTGTTGTCAAGAGACAAAGTACAAAAAGACCTGTGTCAAAAGTACAGCCTGACTTCATAGGGTTCTATATGTTTCAATAGTCTTTCCCTACAACACCCAAATTCTGTCCTTGGAAAGCAAAGGATACCATTTTGTTTCTTTCATGCACTTCCCAAGCGGATGACACGATCTGAAGTCAAGGTTCATGCCTTTCGTACTTTAGAAATAGAAGCTTTAATCCTTCCACTATTTCTCCATTACTTACGTGCACTCTGTTTGGGATCAGATTTAACCCTACACATATTACTCAATAGTGTGCCTGTATTTCATGCACAAATGCTATCTGGAATTATTAATTAAGAAAATGATGCAATTTATTTGCTTCATTTACTATATTGTTCTCAAAAAATTTCCAGATAAACATTCTAGCATATTCTAACTATGTATACATAGGTGTTTGCCATACCAGCATGAGAATGACTTATACAAAGCCACTAACTTGTAATAAACAAATATGCCAGATTGTCATTCAGAAACAACAACGTAATATTATAAAATGGGATTGGACACGTTTTTAGATTTTTTCTCATAATTCAGAACTCTAACATGGAATTTATTCGGGAGCATTTCTGACCCCAACTGCATAAAAATCAAATTACTTCAAACTAAGAAAACCTAAAAAACTGACAAGTTTATAACACATGTATAACTGGACATTAATGGCGTATTTAAAAGGAGAAATTCATGTGAATAATTTTCAAAATAGTTCAAATGCAAAACATTATTTCCACCTGGGGTCAGAAATGACCCCATACGAGAGTTTAAACATTCATTTTTCATTTCAAGGCTTCTTCAGGTAGCATAGACATCCATGTTACTCCAGTTTGCCTTCTTCTTCTTCTGCACTATGAGGACAAGTAGCTGCCTGTTCCTTTTTCACACAATGATCCATCTTCTACGTAGTCTTCCTACATTCCTTCTCCCTCTTGACATGTACTGTAGCACTTGTTTAGGTAGCTTATTTTGTTTCATTCTTTCTAAATGTTTTTTCAATTCTTGTTTACACTGTTGCATAGAATCATTAAAGCTAATTATATTTAGTAATTCTTTTCTTATATCTTCAGTTCTTTGTTTGTCTAAAAAAGTTCAACCTTTTACTCTCCTTAAAAATTTCATCTCTATAGCTTGAATTTTCACTCTCATGTAGGACTACTGGTATTGCTATTGTTTTATAAAATTTCAACATTGTATCATTAGGAGAATGTAGAGGAATCCCTGGACTGATAAAGCATGTAATGACTCTAAAGAAGGAATGATATGCATCAAGAGATATTAAGAAGTATTAAAATTACAAAAATACATGGACATAGGAATAAACATTGTTCTTGAGTTTAGGTCATTATAAAAATTAAAAATAAAGAAAAGAACAAATTCTTTCTTTTCTTTCTTAAAAACAAAAAGAGAAGAAGAAAATAATGTAGAATTTGTCTTTTTCTGTAATGACTGTAACTCAAGAACCATACCTACTCCTATTTAACTCAAGAAGTCAAAAAAAAAACTATCAAATACTGACAATACTTGGGACATTTTCTTAGTGACTTTAAATAAGAACTTTTATAACTCATAACAGTGGGGAAAATTCAAGATAGATGGCAAGTTGGCAGGAAGAGAATGTCTTGGATAGATAACACTCGCAAATGGGCTGGCATTTCAAGAGTATCTAAGGTGTGTAATTTGGCACATGAGAGAGAAGTTTTGGTAAGTGGTTGCCAACCTTCAGTACTTAAAGAGGCACTTTAAGAAGATTCTTAAGATACAGCACACCTTAGTGTACATTCAGAAAGTTTAATTATGAAAAATTCCCTCCAAACTAAATTTAAATGAAAATGTTATGTCAAAATATACAATATTTGATCCCAAAATTTATATTTCTGAACTTGGCCACTCCATTACGGCTGGGTAAAATCCTCTTTTTAATATTCCTACAACAAGATTCACAAGAACAAGAAGTAAAATTATTATTATTATTTGATATCACACCATACTTCAATTACATCACGTGTTAAAAGAAACAGCAATTGGCACCGTCTTATGGACGTGGTAAGATTTTTAAAGAAAGAAAACATTTCATGCAACCTTATTAAATTTATAGTGGGCACAAATAACAGAATCAAATTAAAACATAGCAGACAAATATCTTAAGCCATAGAAAAAGCCCAAGGAATTAAGACAGGGAGACTCAGTAAGCCTGATACTGTTTAACTCAGAAATTAAATACATTTTAAGAGACTTTGTTAATAAAAAAAGGATATCATTTTGCACCTCATAATATAAAATCCATCTGCTATGAAGATTATACAGTTTTCATTGAAGAAAATGAAGATGATCTACAACACCTCTTATTCCAACTCTTTAAAACATGCCAAGCGTACAACATGAAGATATCAATAGAAAAACTAAATGCATGGCAATTTTAAAAGAGCCATTAAGATGCAAATTGGCTATGAAAGAACACTGAATAGAACAAGTGATGGAAATAAAATATTTAGGCATTGTGATAACCAGTGATGGTAGATCTCTATGTGAGGCAAAAGAACAAAGTATATTAGCAGTAGCAAATAAGGTAGCAGACTGTCTCAACCACTCTTCATGCATAACCCATGTCTTAAAAGAGAAGCAAAGATCTGAACTTATAAGGAAGTAATTAGAACCACACTGTCATATGCAGCCGAAACCAGAGCAGGCTCCAAGGAAATATGTCAAATGATGAGTGTGTTAGGAAAAATAGTACATAAAACACTAAGGGATAAAGAACGCCACACTAACATACAATAAACCAGCTAAAGAGTCATCATATCAGACTGGATTCATGAAAGGAGACAATGGAATGACCACATAGACAGAATGGAGAAAGATAGACTAGTAACGGTGGCAAGTGACAGAAGACCTGGAGGAAGAAAAAGAGTGGGTCATCCAAGAACACAATGGAAAGAAATTGTAAATTTATGGTAGTTTGAACAACATAAAATGTGAACTCGTGATAGTGGTTACACTAAATGTCAGTTGTTTTAAAACATATTTCTTTGTTTGAAAAGACAGACTACAGCCAAAAAATATGGCAAGAAAAAGTCTGTTCTGAAACTTTGTGATCAATCAATAACTCTACAATACAGTGTTCAGAAAATAGGTAACAGAAAAGCAAAAATACTGACTGACAAGTGATAAAAATCAATCACAGAGGTAAATATGCCACCTTGATACAATATTTATTTTATTTTCAGGCAAATATCTCCCATGTCATGCAATTTACTTTACAGTTTTAGTTTTGAAACATTTGTTGTCTTATCCCTTTCACATCTCACAATTGAATTTATTGTTATTACTAATACAACTCATTTCTTTCTGGCATGTGGCACTGAAGATGGCTGCAAGACATCCAAATCCATTTTTTGTAAAATAATAATATAACTGATATAACAACTTTATAATGAATTACGTGAATCTAAAATCACTATAATCAAAAGAATAAGATTGTAGACTTTCACATCACGCAAAGGCAGAGAGGCAAACAAGTAATAACAGTACTGAAATGAGCCATTTGATTTCAAAAGATAAAAGATAAAAACATGGTAACAATTTGATATTTAATGTATTATTTCAAACATCTTGACATCAAGAAGACACGTATATACACACAGCCAACTTGGGATTGGAATACAGGTTGGCAATGGCTTCAATGCCATGGAAACAATCAGCATAAGAAGAAGGAACAATATCAACCACCAGATGGGAAATGAACGTTCTGAAATGAGGACATACATGATAAATGGAGTTATCATTTAGAGGGGTAAGACTCAGGATCATGATGCATTTTCAATTGAAGCTACTATTAAGAACAAATGGATGGGCTGAAACATTTGAACAAGTTAATGGGGAAGTGTCATCTTCATTTTACTACTAAGTCCTATGGATGTATCATACATTCTTTTACATTTATCTTCTTTGACAGGGTATAAACATTTCTCGGACATTCATTGGCACCTAGAATGAATGTCTTTCTTTGGAAGTAGTGACTGTGCTGTTAGCGACATATGCATATGTTAAGAAAACTTCTTAATGTCTCTAAGATGGGTGCAGGACAATCGTCAATGTGTGCTTCTACTTGCTGCTTGTATTTGCAATTTTTTCCTGGAAGCAATTAGATATTTGTACTAGCATGCATTGTCAATTATGTTCAGAATGACTTTCTTTGTAAGTGATTGTGATGTTAGAGACATATGCATATGTTCAGAGTTCAACAGATATTAGACATATACAGATGTCAAATTCACAGGCACTCTAAACATTAGAAATCCTTCTGATAGGAACAATGATTTTCTTCTTGCGCTGTTGACTAGTTTGAGCAATGAAAATTAATCAAGGAGTGATAATAGTGCAAAGGATACTATTGATGAGTCTTCTCAAATTCGAGTTTTCATCTCCTTTAAAATTGTATTGCAATTGATGAATAATCTGAATTACGATTGACAAAACCAGTAAAATTATATTACCCGTGAATGAAGACTCACTGAACTAGAGTACATTTCATCACATTTTGACCACAGAATATACCTAAAAATAGACAGAAATACATATGTAAATGGAACTGTTTCTGAACTTCAACAAAATACAATAATTATAGTGCACCAGTATTGTTTTAGGATGACTTTCACTGCATTTCTCCCAGTATTTTGTAACGTTGTTTCTTTCCGCAAAAATAAAAAATTGAAATCATGTGTTTTTTTCCATTCTTTCTATTATCTTATAACTAAATGACAATAAAATAAATATAGACTGGAAGAGGAAAGTCAATTCGACTCAATGTTATCAGTTTTGAACTGATGTGTGTGCTAGTTTTTATTTTATAATGTTTTGAATAATAGCTGTATGACCAGGACACATGTGTTAATCAAGTACCGTAACACTCTGGATTGGATGTGTTAAGAATAAACAAATGATAATGTGGATCAAAGATGTGAATGAACATATCATTTTTCTTTCCGGCACAATTGTTATTTGTTCGGTTGTTTATTTTACAATGTATACAATAAAAAAGCAGATGAATTGTGTAAATTGAGTGCTTTTTTACTTCTGTGTTAATTTTTTTTCTGAACAAATACATTCATTTCTTTTGTAAATAATTAACAACTTACATGTTTCTGGAGTGTTTCTATGCATCTGCAATGCAAAATTTTTGCATTCAAAGTATTTTTTCAAAGCATCTTTTGAGTGCTTATTGCGACTAAGCCATTCAGAATATCCAAGAAATGTATTACACAAAATATACTTAAAATTGTCTCAAAAGCAAATTTTCAAAATTTTGACACTTCCTCCTTGGAGACCCTTTGAATATATTTCACATTTGTTCTCATTTAAATAAAGCAAGTAGATAAAAAGAAGATAGTAGCAAGATAAAGCAAGTAGAAGATAAATAGAGTGTTATATTTATTTGAAAGGGTGTAAATAAAGCTCTTGTGACTTATCAGAGTATACACGAGATCAAGTACCGGTATATGTAGCCATGTTAAAAAACAATAATACATTTTCTACGATTGTTGATGCACTTTTCCCCAAAGATAAGTAATTTGAGAGCTAGTCAAGAATTGGACGACAGCAAGCCAGGTAACAATAAGAACATAGGCATCAAGGAAACCAAATTTTTAGAGAGAAGTGTAAATAAATTGACCAGAGTTTTTGGGGGAGAGGTTTTGAAACGATCACAGTAGTTATGCATGTGACCACAATGCAAGAAAAAAAAGCAGCAGAAAGTGTATATACCAACTGAGAAATGTCAGGATTTATAATACTTGTTTTTCCAGAAAATGCAAAAATGAGTTTTCTCACTACTCAGTTACACTGAACCCATGAATTATAGCTCAGTCAAAACACTGACAAATGGCAAATTTGAATTTAGTAGCTTCAAAATCCTTGAATATAAAATGTCACATAGTAACACTAAAAAAATTAAGATGTAGCTAGCTCAAAATACTAAAAATTACAGATGGTAAAATCAACTTTGTAATGATGAGCAATCTAAACTCAGGTGACAACTGATCTAAATATTTTAGAGCAATAACTCATCGTTGTGTATGCTCTGGTCCATTCTGATATCAAGTATTAATACAGCAGTTGATCTTTTCACCTTCTGTAGGGATATCCTGTTGTTCTTCCCACACAATTTACATTCTGACATCAAGCCTGGCAAATTTATTTATTGAATATGTTCAAGCCAATTTCATCTTTACTCTGTTATCTCTTCACACATTGATGTGGGTACCTTCATTCCACTGATGGTCCCCTTAAGGCCTAACTTCTGTGTGGCAATGTAATGCCCCTTATCATCGAATTTCTGCTCTTTAATTGAATTAAGTACATCTCTCATTTCAGGAGCGTTCCTATCTTTGCTTTCCTGTTTAGCCAGAACATTTCACTTACTATCAAAATTTTTTACCGAAACTTTTTACATGCTACTAACTTAAATGTATAAATAATTTGATGGTACATGTTCAACTTCATTTCAAAACCATTGAGATGTCAGATCTTAAATTATAAAAAAAACTAACTAATTCTAACAAGGGAAGATCACAATCCTGGTCGAATGAGAACATATGGGGCAATTTTAATAAATTGAGAACTAAAAATTAGACAATAATCTTGATCTAACATACAAAATGCAAAACATTGTTTCCTTTAAGATCTCAGTGAACAAGGATTGTAACCATCTTTTGCAAGTTTTGCAATCAATTCAAATTGTGTTCCTGACTGTTTCTTTCCCCTTCTATAATGACTGTCATGGATGGTACATACTTGTTTATATTTTACTTTAATTATGTAGGTTCTATTGTTGTTCATAACGGTGTGTCTTTATGGTTTATATTAAGTGCTGTTTCTGTATAATAATAATTTTTTCATTCATATTGATTCATTAATCTCTGTAATATCTTATTTATATATTTTTAAAATATTAATAGTTTTCTTCATTGTATTGTAGCCTAAAGATTGGGATAAGCATAATTCCTGAAACGTCGCTCAGCAAATGACAAATAATAAACTTTTTATAAAAATATTCTGAAAAATTTTGTTCTTTTTATAAACTATCTGTGCAAGTAAAACATGTGGCCAAACACATTTATTGTATGTGATTCTTTTCCTTTTCTTGCCAAGCAACACCACGCGCTTACCGAAAAGTCGTGGATCTAGCTTGCAGACAGGTTGCGCCGGCTGAGGCTCCCAGCACCCGGAGGGTGCGCAGGTAAGCAAGGCAGGGCCTTGAAGGGCGTAGCCTGGCAGGCAAGCGTACGCCACTTGGGCGCGTGGGGCGTAGCGCCCATCTGTCGACAGGCCCAGAGGAGCCGCATGTGGGGAGGCAGGTGGCGGTGGACACCCATCAGCAGGCTCTGCAATCAGTCAACAGCAACTGCTTACAATGAGTAAACATTTTGTTGTCTGTGAATTAAGTATTTAATATGTGACAAACAGTATTTCGTAACAAAAAAATTAAGTTACATTTAATTTTATTAGTGTTTTGATTCTCTGATTTGGAATCCCCTTCAAAATACACAGTATTTTAATATCAAATTTGAAAATTAAAATGAAATCAATAAATCTAGAATGCAAATAAAAACATATGTTGTTATTGACCATTATTAATATTGAGTGGAAACAGCACCTCCCAATAGATTTTTCCCCCATATGTCATATACAGTTTCTACTTTTGTTTGACTAAATAAATTAAATGATTATACGTATTTAAAATTGTGTGAGACCAGATGGAAATCTGTCATTCCATACTATTACTTATGTGCACAGACCAGAAAGTAACTTAGTTACATTCAGAAAATGTACTTCAGAACACCACAATTATTTTATTTAAGGCTGCAATGAAACTGACAGGAACACATCAATACAGAGTTATCATATTACATCCCAAATACAATTTTTTTAAATATTGTTTTAGAACAATTTTTCATATACTTATTGAATTAATGAACTAATATGTCAACACCCACAACAAAAGTATTTTAAATCTTTTTTAAAGGGAGATAACAGAATTTTATTTTTAAAAAAAGAGAACCTGAGATGTGACATCATAACTACTAACTATATTGCTTCAATTCTAAGTTTTCCAGAATACAAATATTATAGCTAGTGCGTGAACCAAAACAATAGTTGAATCAAGTATTTTTATATATTTTTAATTTTTTTTTTCTGTCAAGGGTACAAAACATTATCTTTAAATACATTTTCTTTATGAAGTAATTTGCCTAAATGTTCTGTTTAGGTTCATGTACAAAACCTATACACCAAGTTTATAAAGAAAGAATCAAAGGATTCTCTTAAACAACTGGAGAACTTTAGTTTATCATCAATAGTAAAAAAGTCAATTTCTGTGATAATGTCTTAGGAGCCACTAGAAACCTTTAGTCACTAATTTTTTTCTATGACCATATCTTCTCTTCTTCCTCTTAAATGTCATCTTTTTCTCTTATTTTTCAGCGTGAACTATTTTAGGCTTTGTTTAATTGATTATTGCTTTTGTGCCAAGAGGCTCAAGATTAAAATCATTAAGCTTGATGTACGAATTATCTTGAACATGGAACAATTAATAACTGAATTTTTTTACGTAGTTAATTCTGTTTTGTTTTGGTGAATTTGGATACTTATTTTGTTATTTGTAAAGTTGAATTTTATGTTTCCAACACTTAAACTCCAACAAACCACATTCATACTTACTTTCTCTGCAAAATATACAATTTCATGCTCAAACACACTGGAAATTGTAATTTTCTTTCTGTGGTCCTTACAAAGCTTTCACTCTTAATCATAATTTTCTTGAATGTCCGACTGCACTTGAGCAATCATTCATAGCAGAAGTGCAACGGAGATTGAAGGAAGGTTTCCATCAATTACAATTGAACCGCTAAGACTAGCTTTGCACGAGAATTCACTACCAAATAATGACAAAAAAAAGTTACAATTAAAAATGAAAGCTTTTTGAGGAGGGCAGAAAGGAGATGACAGTTCGTAATGTATGGAGAGATGTTGGTAATTTTTGCTGAGAAAGTAAGTGCAAGTATGAAAAGTTATGTGTTACACATCTCGCTTTCTAATACAAAAACTAACACAATATGCATGGTCATCAAAAAAAAGAGAGTGGCTGCTCGGGCAAAAAGGTAATTATGATGCTGCAGACATTCAAGGAATTGTTTATGTTTATGAATGCTAATGCTCAATTGTTTTGAATGTTTACGGCTTTATTTTTTGATATCACAATTTCTTGTTCAAAGAAAATACTAAAAATACATGAAATTTGAAACATTTTGTCTTGCCACCAAAGCCGTTATCTGTGAAATTTCAGTCAACTTGCGGTGGCTGTTAAATCAGAATGGTCAATGGCATCACTTGTAAAGGGTAGCCAGGAGGGATTCCCCCCCCCCTAACTTTGTTTATTTTGGTGAGTTTTCTTATTTGTTAGTCTCACTATCTATTTATCTTCACTATCATAACACCACTTCAACTACCACATTCTGATTCCTACAGTTCTTTGTCGATTAGTCATGTTTCTCAACTGGTCCTTTGCTATTTGGTCATTTTCCTCTCATCTGTTGTCAAGAGACAGAGCCATTTGTCTTGTTTCTCCACTGGTCCTTTGCCATTTGGTCATTTATACTCTGGTTCTTTGTCTCTTCATCATTTTCTCCACAGGACCTTGGTCACTTTCTCCACTGGTCATTTTTCCTCTGGTCCTTTGTCGATTCATTTTCCCCCCACTGGTCCTTTGCCATTTGGTCATTTATCGTTTAGTCATTTTTGTCTGGTACTTTGTCGATTTGTCATTTCATCCTTTTTCCTTGGTCTTTTGTCGTTTGGTCGTTTTCTCAACTGATCCTTCGCCATTTGGTCATTTTCCCTCTGGTCCTTTGTCGTTTTGTCATTTTTTTCCACCGGTCTTTTGTCATTTGGACATTTTTCTCCAATGGTCTTTTGTCGTTTGGTCATTTTCCCGTGGTCCTTTGTCGTTCCATCGTTTTCTCCACTGGTCCTTTGCCATTTGGGCATTTCGTGTGGTCGTTTGCGCTGCACTCACCGCAGTGGGGCAGGCGGCCGCGCCACTCGCCGTCCTCGCACACGAGCGGGAAGTCGGCGCAGGGCGCCGAGGGGTCGCGGTAGCCCGCGCGGCAGCGCAGCTGCAGCCGCGTGCCGGCAGGGGCGCCCGCGCCGGCGCCCGCGCCCATGCCCGCCGCCATGGCGGCCGACGCCGCGTCCGCCGGCCCCGCTGACAGCGCCACCAGCGCGGCGTGCTCGGGGCGCGGGGGCGGGCCCGGGCACGGGCGGGGGCCCTCGCCCTCCAGCGACACGCCCACGCCCACGCCGCCTGCCCAAGCACCACAGCGCGCGTCACACACGGCGGACGAGGGCACGTCAAGGGAAGGGAAGAGGAAGAAATAGAGAGAAGAAGAAGAAAAGAGAGAAGATAAAGCAATAAAAGAAGGTGGAGAACAAACAGACGAAAAAGAGAGAAGGATGTGGACAAGAAATAAAGACAAGAGAAGAAGGAAGACAAGAAAAATAACGAAGAGGAGGAGGACACAAAAGATAGCTGGAAGAGTAGAAGAAGGTGAAAAAGAAATAGAAGAACAAGACAGGCGGAGAAAACATAGGAGCAGAAGAAGATGAAGAAGAAGAAGAACAACAACAACAACAAAGAAAAAACAAAAAGAAAAATGAGGAAGAGAAGGAGAAGAATGTGTAATGACAAGAAAAAGAGGAGGAGGAAAACGAGTAAGGACACGAAAAAAGAAGAAAGTACAGAGAAGAAAAGGTAGAGAATAAGGAGAAAAACAAGAACAGGAGAATGAAGGAGAAGGGAGAGGAGGAACGGATGAGAAAGATGAAGAGGAGAAAGTCGAGGACGGGAACGAGCAGAAGCAGGAGGAACAAAAAAAATGAGAGACGTAGTCACGGGAGGAAAAGTTGAAAAACAAGAATGACGCAAAGCTGACGAACAAGTAGGGAGCGGGGAGGTGAGAAGAAGCAAGATGATATGGAAGCAGAAAACAGCAATGGGAAAAGGACAACAATGTGCAAAAAAATAACGAGAAGTAATTGAAAGAGAAGAGGAAGAAGAAGAAGAAGAAGAAGAAGAAGAAGAAGAAGAAGAAGAAGAAGAAGAAGAAGAAGAAGAAGAAGAAGAAGAATGTGAAGAAATGGTAGAATAGGAAGAACATTCGAATCGGGGAAAAAGGAGTGAAGAGGAAAGAATAACAGATAAATGAAGAATAAACATAAATTTAAAATATCAAATACTCGTATGTAGATGCAGAAAAACAGGATAAAATGTGAGCTAACCTAATTTAGGTAGTGGGGAACTTGTGCTAGATTGTCATAGGGAAAAACAATCTCATGGGGGGAGTCAGATGGAAGACAAAGAAAAGTAAAAAGAAGTAGAAAAAGTAGATGAACAAGAAGACGTCATATACAGTGTGCCAAATGACTGGACAAAATTAGTGAAACTTGACGAGAAAATGGGAAAGTTAGGAAGAAGAAAAAAGGGTGGGGAGGAGGGGTTTAAGCCTACCCTTGAAAAATGGTACAGAATTTAAAACACATCATTACAAATTTACAAATATGGAGCTTGATGTAACAACCACCAATGTCATTTTGGGTCATGGTGCAAAATCACCAGTTTTATACTGAAATCCCAATATTGAGGTGGTTCTTGCAACAAGGTGCAGAAATATGATTAAAAAATTTGTACTTGTGAATTTAGTTAAAAATGTAAACAATTGACACATTTTTTTTAAATATATTTTAGATATTTCAAAGTTTAAATGCAAACTATTCTCTAGCACACATGTTTTTTCCAAATTTCGTTCACATATGTCATCAATGTTTTAGGTTCACAGCAAAACGTACCAAATCCATATGCCCTTGCATAACAAAAAATTAAGGATAATGTAAAAGAAAATAAAGATAACGAAGATGGAGAGTCCGATAACAGTGATGTACATTATGAAGAATGAAAATAGTTTCCCGATAATGTTAAGTTTCGCTATATTTTGATATTTTAATAATTTAAACATCATTCAATGAAGAAGCTAATTTTAAATGTTTCTAAAAACATCAATATTGATAGTAATTTGGGCATTAATAATCCCTCTTTCCAACTTTTTCTACTTCTGTTTGTCAAAACGTACTAAATCTAATGTTAAAACCCTCATAATTTTGGAATAAAATATGAAATAATGTAAAATTTGCTGTGAAATATTGTAGTGACTCCCAGAGAAACACAAATTTTATATAATAACTACAAAATTTAATACATTAACTATTTTAGCCACAGTAAGTTTTTCTGTTCAACTATAAAATGTTTCTAGTTGGATTTGGTACCTTTTGGAAACAAGCGTCTCACATGATATGTCACACGGAGGGGACATCCAAGACTTCAGAGCTGCATGGGAGGAATGCGACATCGATGTATTTAACATCCATTTTACGAAGCCGATGTTTTTTAAACATCGATGTTGTGTGGTCCATGTTTTTACGAGGTGGATAGTTGATAGTCAAAAAAGTCCCATCAAACCATCGAATTCCCATCAAATTCTATAATAATATTATTTAGACATGCATAAATTGAATATTCTTCAGGCAAAGATTACTAAGGTTGAAAAATAAATAAAATCGATTTTTCGTCACTACAGAAGCCAGTATTGAATTATCGAATGAGATAATTAATGTTTTGTTAATTATACTGATGATTTTTTTTTAGTTTGCTTAGTCGTTTAAATCTCAATTAAAAATTAATAAACGAAACCACTTTGGAATTAAATCCCCCCTCCCTAAGCGCCAATAACTGATGGTTACTTATCCAGTTTTATAAACATCGATGGTTTTGGGTCGATGTTATATTAACATCGATGTTTAATACCATCAATGGTCTTGGGTCGATGTTATATTAACATCGATGTTTAATACCATCAATGGTCTGGGGTTGATGTTTAATAACATCGATGATTTGGGATCGATGTTTTACAAACACCGATGTTTAATACCATCAATGGTCTTGGGTCGATGTTATATTAACATCGATGTTTAATACCATCAATGGTCTGGGGTTGATGTTTAATAACATCGATGATTTGGGATCGATGTTTTACAAACACCGATGTTTAATAACATCGATGGTTTTGGGTCGATGTTATATTAACATCGATGTTTAATACCATCAATGGTCTGGGGTTGATGTTTAATAACATCGATGATTTGGGATCGATGTTTTACAAACACTGATGTTTAATAACATCGATGGTTTTGGGTCGATGTTATATTAACATCGATGTTTAATACCATCAATGGTCTGGGGTTGATGTTTAATAACATCGATGATTTGGGATCGATGTTTTACAAACACCGATGTTTAATAACATCAATGGTTTTGGGTCGGTTATATTAACATCGATGTTTAATACCATCAATGGTCTGGGGTTGATGTTTAATAACATCGATGATTTGGGATCGATGTTTTACAAACACCGATGTTTAATAACATCGATGGTTTTGGGTTGATGTTATATTAACATCGATGTTTAATACCATCAATGGTCTTGGGTTGATGTTTAATAACATCGATGATTTGGGATCGATGTTTTACAAACACCGATGTTTAATAACATCGATGGTTTTTGATTGATGTTTTATTAACACCGATGTTTAATAGCATCGATGGTTTTGGATCGATGTTTTATTAACACTGATGTTTAATAACATCGATGGTTTGGGATCGATGTTTTACTAACACTGATGTATAATAACATCGATGGTTTGGGATCGATGTTTTACAAACACCGATGTTTAATAACATCGATGTTTTGGGGTCGATGTCGCATGCCCAATGCCTAGGCGGTGGTGGTGATGGGGGGCGGGGGAGCACTGACCTAGGAGGAAGGAGGAGGAGAAGCTGTTGGTGACGTTGGGCCTCCACGGCCACCCCTCCGGCGCTGCGCGGACAGAGAAACAAAACACCACACTCAACACACACTGCACATTTCAATTTTCAATGCATGCCTTAGTTTACGTGGCGAGACACACAGCACATCACTTCCGTGAATACACACGATATTCACGCGACGCTCCTTTCACCGTCTAGCGGAGAAAGGAGGTATTACTCAAGCGAAAAAAACAGGCGATTAAAATTTAGCTCAGAAGCTCCTTCTAGGCTTGAGGATCTTTTACATGCAGTAAATCTACAACATGGGACAGCCAGCTTTACTTCCCCTCTGAAGGATTTTTTTCTCGCCCTTAAAAATCCGTGGTTTCGATCGGGTTTGAACACATAAACTTGGGTTCAACAGCCCGATACACCAACTCTTACACCATTGACAAACTACGGCAATCTGTCTCACGCAAAACAACAGCATAGAACTCCTCAGTACTACTCGTACAAGGTACAACAATAATAGGCGGTTTTTGCATGTCACGGATTGCTATTTCGATCACCTGCGCATGCGCAGATGCGCAAAACTGATGCGGAGCTCGAACTACGCATGCGCGAATGTTCGATAGTGCTGTCGATGGCTGCAACGCTTTGAGATGCAAAAACTCCCTAATATTGCATCCAATAAAAGAAGATGGAGGGAAAGCCAGTGGTGTAAGAGACGAGAAAGATGCAAAGAAGGAAAGAGAAGATAGGAAAGAAAGTGAAGGTAAATGAGAAAACGCAAGAGATAGAATGAAGGTAAATAAAGTAAAAGAATATCAAGAGACGAAGACCAGAGAAGAAGCTTAAGACGAATGGAAGGACAAGGATGACGGAATAAAATTAAACGGAAATAAATCGAGATGGAAAAAGTTGGGGGGAAAAAAGTGAACGGCAATAAGACAGGTTTGAAAGTTAAGAGAGGGGTAAGAAAGAGGAATCTACGTAAAGAAAGAGGAAATCAAGAAAAAAAGGGGGAAACAATGTAATGTATCAGAAAACGATGTAACGAAAGAGGAAAAGTATTGAAAGATGAAAGGAAGAGCAGAAACAGGGACGCAAGTACAGAAAGAGGAAAGGGGGCACTAAAGTGGAAAGGTGGTGAAATAGAAGAAAGGGATAAAAGAAGAAAAAGGACAAAGGATGTTACCTGAAACTGAAGAAAAGTGAAAGAGAAGGAAATGAGTGAAGGAGTAGGGGGCAGCAGAAAAGAAAAGGGAAAGGAAGAGAAGACGAATGTGAAGTAGGTGAGGCTAATCAAAATTAGTGCAACGTCAAGAAAATAAAGAATGTTACGGAATTGAACGACAACTTTAAGGAAGTGAATGGGAAGGATAAGGAACTAAAATGCATTTTTAAGAAAGTGAGGAGAATGTTTAGGAAGTGAATGGCAATGTTAAAAAAGAAGTGAAGGGGAAAGTTAAGGAAGTAAATGGCACTATTAAGAAAGTGAGGAGGAGGGTTAGGAAATGAATGGGCGGGGAGGGGAGGACAGGGTTAAGGAAGAGAGGGGGAGGGTTGAGGGTGTGAAGGGGCGGGAGGGGGAGGAGAGGGTGAAAGAGATGGTTAAGGAAGTGAGAAGGAGGGTTAGGAACTGAATCGGCGGGGAGGGGAGGACAGGGTTAAGGAAGTGAGGGGGAGGGTTGAGGGAGTGAAGGGGCGGGGGGGGAAGAGAGGGTGAAAGAGATGGTTAAGGAAGTGAGGAGGAGGGTTAGGAAATGAAAGGGCGGGGAGGGGAGGACAGGGTTAAGGAAGAGAGGGGGAGGGTTGAGGGTGTGAAGGGGAGGGAGGGGGAGGAGAGGGTGAAAGAGATGGTTAAGGAAGTGAGAAGGAGGGTTAGGAACTGAATCGGCGGGGAGGGGAGGACAGGGTTAAGGAAGTGAGGGGGAGGGTTGAGGGAGTGAAGGGGCGGGGGGGGGGAAGAGAGGGTGAAAGAGATGGTTAAGGAAGTGAGGAGGAGGGTTAGGAAATGAAAGGGCGGGGAGGGGAGGACAGGATTAAGGAAGTGAGGGGGAGGGTTGAGTGTGTGAAGGGCCGGGGAGGGGGAAGAAAGGGTGAAAGAGATGGTTAAGGAAGTGAGGAGGAGGGTTAGGAAATGAATGGTCGGGAAGGGGAGGACAGGGTTAAGGAAGTGAGGGGGAGGGTTAGGGGAGTGAAGGGGCGGGGAGAAGGGTTAAGGAAGTGAGGGGGAGGGTTGAGTGTGTGAAGGGCCGGGGAGGGGGAAGAAAGGGTGAAAGAGATGGTTAAGGAAGTGAGGAGGAGGGTTAGGAAATGAATGGTCGGGAAGGGGAGGACAGGGTTAAGGAAGTGAGGGGGAGGGTTGGGGGAGTGAAGGGGCGGGGAGAAGGGTTAAGGAAGTGAGGGGGAGGGTTGAGGGAGTGAAGGGGCGGGAGGGGGAGGAGAGTATTCAGGAAGTGAGGGGGAGGGTTAAGGAAATGAGGGGGAGGTTTAAGGAAGTGAGAGGGAGGGTTGAGGGAGTGAAGGGGCGGAAGGAGGAAGAAAGGGTGAAAGAGATGGTTAAGGAAGTGAGGAGGAGGGTTAGGAAATGAATGGGCGGGGAGGGGAGGGGAGGAGAGGGTTAAGGATGTGAGGGGAGGGGGGAGGGGAGGAAGCGGCGGCGAGCGCCGAGACGTACCTGCGTTGGGGTCGTCGGCGGGCGCGGCGGCGGCGGCGGCCGCGTCGTCGTCGTCCTCGTCCCTGAGGCGCGGTGGGCGCGGCGCGGCGGGCTGGGGCAGGGGCGCGGGCGAGGGCGCGGGCGAGGGCGGGCGGCGGCAGGCCGGCTGGCGGCGCGGCGACCACTCGCCCGAGTCGACGCACTGCTGCGTGGGCTCCCCCCACAGCGCGAAGCCCAGGTTGCAGTTGTAGTGCGCGCGCTGGCCCACGCGCGCCAGCGACGACCCCGCCCCCGACCCGCCCCCGACGCCCGCGGCGCCCGCCGGCGCCTCCAGCACGAAGTAGCCGTTGGTGATGTTGGCCGGCCACGGGCACCCGTCCGACACTGACACACACACCACAAACGCAAACTTCACACGCATGTTTTTTTTTCTTTTTTTTTCCTTTCCCTTGGGAGGCGGCAGTAATCTTCCCCCACCGGATGGCGAAATCCGGCGCCACCGACGCAGGGTTTTCCCCAACCAGGTATCTCCCTCTAGCGGAGCACCGCCCCAGCCGGGACAAACTCTAAGCTCCCGGCATGTGTGATAGAGTGGTGCATATAAGTGGAAGTAAGAGGTACGATAGGACATGGAATGGGAAGGAAAGATCGCGCGCGGACCGTGGCCCGTTTGGTAGGGTACTGCTCCGGCATTCACCTGGTGTTGATTGGAGTAACCACGGAAAACTACCAATCAGAGCAGACGGCCGATATAATTATTCTGTGTAGCTAGTGTCGAAAATCTTGCCATCTTCGCGACTCGAACCCTAGGACCATCCGGTCAGAGACGATAATATCAATGCCCTAAGCCACAAAGTGGGTTAGATGGTATGCGCGAATAAAAAAAAACTACGCTGGGATTCATTGCCTCTCGCATTGGTACGCTCCCGAGAAAAGAGACTCTGTGGTCTAGTGGATAGCGTGCCAGACTACTAACCACGACCACCACCCGGGTTCGAAACCCGGTGAGGTGGTGGGAATTTTCGCCTACTGCTAATAAATTCCGCCGACTTGCCCGTGAGTAGCAAGCAAGGTGCAAATGATGAATGTGGCATGTTTCGAGCTCTCCTGATGGTTGTGAAGACCTCTCATACCACCACCCAACGCTGATGCACTTTTTCTTTTTTTCCTTCCCATCAAATTTTCTAGCCACAAAATTACTGTGGAACATTTTTCCTCCTCGTTTAGCTCTAGCCGGCACGGATGTAGCAACCATTTTGCTGCATTCTATTGTAAATGGATTTCGGAATAGCTCTGAATTAGACTTCAAGGCCCAGATGCCGAGTTTTTCTTTACAGTTTTACCCCGACGCGTACAGTAGCGACGTTATGCGCTAACAGTCGCGTGACGGAACTTGCTAACGTCTTACCTTGGGCCTAATGTACGGCCTTACACCCTCACAGTGCACGCCTGTTGGAGTGTCTGCGGTCCCCTTACAAACGGCAAAATGGCCGCCAATAAACAGGAATAAAGGGGGCGTGTTTTCAACTCAAACTGATTATCGTATATGAGACAGATACAATAAATCCTTACAAAATCTACAACTCAGCCAATAATTAAATGAAAATGTTGGAAAGATGACAGGTAAAATATTCGCGAAAAATAAATTGAAATTTTATCTTCGAATTAGGTTATGCGTTATGCTTACACCGAGTGCTGTTAGACATTCCCTTCATGCTCAAGAAAACCCGATTCAAAATCCCAGACCGCATACTCATAGCGCAGGGCCACAAAACCTAAAAATTCTTGCATGATCGAGATTTGATGACTTACACTTGACTCGTACCGTGGTTTAATTGTCTCACCTTTGTTATATTACGCAACTTCTTTGTCCAAGGCTTGAAAGGCTTCTTTTGTTGTAATGCATAACGCAACGACGCAATTGCTAAAGCTCAAATGAACGTTGTTCCCTACGACCATGTAACGTCAATAGAATGTAACGATGGCTCCTTATGCCTAGCGCTAAAACTCTCTACTGAAACCTTTTCAATTAGCAAACTTTTTTTATTTTGTTAATTCTATTCTTGTTAAGGTTTAGCACTGTTCTTTTGTTCAATGTTTTACTAGTGGAATGTCTGAAGAAGGAATTACTCTGAGAGACGAAATGACACCATTGTGAAGTTAGATCATACGCGAAGTCATGATAGATAAGCCCTAACCATTCCTTCCTTTGTTTTTACCATCCTACATTAATAATAATAATAATAATAATAATAATAATAATAATAATAATAATATTTATTGAGTCACATATACAATTACAATCGTGTATGACGAGTCAATATGCATTGGGTGGAGAGAGCGAAGTTATATTACTGTTCAGGAGCAAACAAGGGGCCATCTCAGCATTTGCTCAAAGGACCAGGGAAACTGAACAAAACCTGATCGAGATGGGGTCATTGGCCTAGAAATACAATACTTGTTACAGTAGATTAAGATATTATACAGTAGATAAATTAGCTGCTAATAATTAACATTAATAATAATAATTACATTAATAATAATTACATTAATAATAATAATCACATTAATAATAATTACATTAATAATAATTACATTAATAATAATAATAATTACATTAATAATACATATCAATTATGTTTGCAACTACATCAAAATTAACAATAGTAGTACATTCTATATTTATAACTTGAAATGGTGAGGAGGCAAGTTTTGACCAGTTTTTTTCTTCTTCTATTCTCCTTCTATTTCACAGGATGTGATATGCAATTCTTTTTTCTTTGCTTCAGCTTGAAACAGTTCACATGAAACAGAAAGTCTAATGGGATAAAAATTCTTATTTATTTATACTTTTTAAGGGAAATGTTGTAATTTGAAAATTCCTTTACACTGTAGAACATGTTGTTAAGCAGGAAAGCTTTCAATTTACTTTTAAATGTATGAATTGTGTTTATGTCTTTGATATCACTGCCTAGTTTGTTGTAAAGAGTAATGCCCTCTATTAGGGTACTTTTTTGATAAAGTGTAGTTTCAGAGTGGGGAACGTGTAGGTTATCCTTTTGACGGGTGTTGTAGTTATGTACATCAGAATTTAAAGTAAAAGTGTCTTTGTTTTCCATGAGAATTTTCTTTGTGAAGACCACTATTTCAAATATGTACATGCATGGTAGAGGAAGAATCCTTAGTTTATTAAAATTCCCACCAACTTGCAAATAAGTTTTCTATAACTCGGAAACGAAAATGTCTAGCTTTACAAAATGTTGCTAATCTCACGTTGTTTTTCAATTTTATTATAAGTTTTCAAATTTTCTTTATTTTTCAACTATTTATAGTTCAAATGTTGGGAAGGGGTTCTGGAACTCAAGAAAACGTACACAGTTGATTTTCCCCCATACGTCATATACCACAGTTCCTACTGTTAATTTGATTTATTTAGTCAAAAAAATCAAATAACCTTTGTTTTTATAATATGAAGTATTTCAGTTTCTTCTATTGCGTTGTATTATAATTTGTTTGTTGCATTATAAACCTGAGAGCTTATAGTAACCGAATAATAATTATCTCAGTAAGTAAATTCTAATGCGTGCAAAACTGAAAGAAAACTACGTAGTCTATTTCCTTTTGAAATGTGTTTATGGTTTCGTTAGATACCCAGGAACTCGGGAAAAATTCATGAATCTTGAAACAGTTTCAATTTTGACCGAATAATGCAATTATTTGATGGTAGTATGCCGTCTATTCTCGCGTGCTTTGTATACCGACTGAATTCTCATACTAAGTTCGTCACGACTTATGACACAGCCATGCAACAGCAAGGCTCCAAGGAAGACGCTGCCCGCCATTTAAATATTTGCTCTTCACGTGTGTTATGGATCAGCAAATTTTTTATATTATTAGTATGTCAAGAATTTAATTTATTGAACTTTGATCAGTTGAACAGAAATTTTTTTTAGTTGATCACCCTTGGTTTGGGTTTTCTTCAGGCGTATACTAAATCCTACTTCTATAAATTAAATTATTTTACCATATAAATAAGAATGTATGTAAAGAATGGTTGCACTATATAAATACTATGTTACAGCAATATTTGTGAAGACGGTTTTTGTTTAAATATATAATTGCAATGTTATATGAGCGTATTTTATTCGTTATACAAGCGTATTGTCGTAATACAAGCGTATTTTATTCTTGAGCAGTGTGTGCGCTACTTTTTCGAAAACCATTTTGTATGGTTTTCTTCAGCAGCACTTTTGGTGCTGGAGGCCAATAGTCTAATATTAAAATATACTGAACTTAATATTTTTTAAATATTCTCCGGTTTATGATAAGCAGAAGAAATTGTTTTTCCCTAGTTCTTCAAAGTCACTTTCATGATTTAACTCTTTTTATCCGAAAACCAGTTTTTATTCGTCAAAGTATTCCGCTAAATTTAAGGGCACTTAAACGGTACTTCAGCTTTCGAATAATTCAGTGCAATACGTGAAAATATTGTTGATAACGATAGGTTAAAACGACTATATTCTCATTCCTGTTGATGATCGTTCTAAGCGAAATCCAGTGTATTCCCCACCCCTCAAGGAAGCGCATTGAAAGATTTTTTTCGCCATGTAATATTCGGGGTGTCAACTTAAACGGTATCTCGGAAAGGACACTCTGATCACTGGCGGACCAAGGCGGGGGGCGCATGAGGGCCGAACCCCCCCCCCCCCAAAGGCCTAGAGTTTTCTTTTAACTTCCTTTCAAAAATTGAATTAAATATTTACGTTCGAATTACGTAATTATTTAGACAATAATATTGTATATTATCATTTCAACAGAACATAAATAATATACAAATACGTTTATTACTTCACAAAAATATACTATCTCCTCCCCATCCAAAAAAGGGATTGGCTGTATCCGCCTCCCGAGTCCCATAAACTTCTCTTGTAAGAAACACACTCATTAATACTCATATAACTTTGTAAAGTAAACCAGTAAATAATTGCACAACCGCTTCACCCTTCATTATTTATATAAAATCCATGACGACAATCGAGCGACATCCCTAAAAATAACATCTGTCGTTCCCTTGGTGTGAAGACCAGTTTACACCGCTTCAAGCAAACGTGCAAGCGACCTCTAGGGAAATATGCACGTAACCTTTCTCCCGCCAGCTCACCGCACAGAATGCACAGTCGCTTCGTACGCCCCCGCCGCCGCTGCCTCCTGGTAATCTCTTAGGGCAATAAATCCTCCCGCCCCGCCGCCCCCAACAAAAGCCGAGCGGCGGTTAAAAAAAAAGAATGAAAAAAAGGTCACTGGAGCGGGGACGGAAATGACGGCATTAATTTTTAAAGGCACTTTGTCGCCTCGCCGACAAAGAGATGCAGAAGTTTAATGGTGGACGGGTGCTTCCAAAAGACGGACAATCGATGTCTGCAAACTTTATGCGAGTCTGCGTGGGCGGAAAATTGCCGGAATTGCGGGTGTCACAACTTTCTGAAGAAAAAGGTGCAAGGTACTTTCTGAAGCAAAGGTGGCTCAGGGCATCAATTGCGATGCCTGGGAGGTCCTAAGTTGGAGTCCTGATTGCGGCAGGATTTTCGTCACTAGCTAGAGAGCTAAGTCGAATTTAACCGCCGTCTGGAGTAGAATTCTAGCTGACGGCTGCTCTCATCGGTAGTTTTCCGTGGTTTCTCCGATCAACACCAGGCGAATGCCGGAGCAGAACCCCAACAAACGGGCCACGCACCGCGCGCGATCTTTCCTTCCTCTTCCTTGCCCTATCCTCTCCCCTTACACTAGCATGCACCACACTCCACACATGGCGGGAGACCGGTGGGGAGCTTAGAGCTCTTCCCGGCTGTGATGGTTAAGATCAACACCAGGCGAAAGCCGGAGCAGTACCCTAACAAATGGGCCACGGACCGCGCGCGATCTTTCCTTCCTCTTCCTTGCCCTATCCTCTCCCCTTACACTAGCATGCACCACACTCCACACATGGCGGGAGACCGGTGGGGAGCTTAGAGCTCTTCCCGGCTGTGATGGTTAAGATCAACACCAGGCGAATGCCGGAGCAGTACCCTAACAAACGGGCCACGGACCGCGCGCGCTCTTTCCTTCCTCTTCCTTGTCCTATCCTCTCCCCTTACACTAGCACGCACTACACTCCACATAAGGCGGGAGACCGGTGGGGAGCTTAGAGCTCTTCCCGGCTGTGATGGTTAAGATCAACACCAGGCGAATGCCGGAGCAGTACCCTAACAAACGGGCCACGGACTGCGCGCGCTCTTTCCTTCCTCTTCCTTGTCCTATCCTCTCCCCTTACACTAGCATGCACTACACTCCACACAAGGCGGGAGACCGGTGGGGAGCTTGGAGCTCTTCCCGGCTGTGATGGTTAAGATCAACACCGGGCGAATGCCGGAGCACAACCCTAACAAACAGGCCACGGACCGCGCGCGATCTTTCCTTTCTCTTCCTTGTCCTATCCTCACCCCTTACTTACGCACTTTGACACTTGCGTGCCCTGTACTATGATGCATGCCGGGAGGCCAGTCGGGAGCGTGGTAGAACTAGTCCTGGCTGGGACTGTGCCCCGTTTATGGGAGATACCTAGCTGGGGAAAATTCCGACAAGCCCATGTAGGTCAGAGCCGAATTTCGCCAGTCATGGCATCAGGTATAATCGCTATTTCCCGGAAAATCGGGCAAATCTGAGAATTCGCAAAAATGGGCTAAATTAAGGAGACAAGATTCGGGGACTGAGTAGAACACGAATTCACCAGCAAACAAATTATACTTTAAAACAAAAATGAACGTATTTCAGTAATTTAACTTTTTAAACTATCATCCAATAATTGGCATTTCTAAGCCAAGACTATTTATTTAGATTTTTCTATACACAATAAAGGCCTTCTGCTATGACAAATGTGACGGAGATTGTTACCATACTAGTATATGCAAAAACTGAAGATTAAAACATTAGTTAAGTTGACGGCTGACATCCTGTATTTTATGGTTTTGCTACTTACTAGCAAAATTATGTTTATATTTCCCAACAGATCACTCTTTTTACTGCACCTGTTAACATCAAAGTCGTAAAACCCCCTTCTAAAAGATGGATCAATAATCAGTCACTTGATATGAAGATCTATTCCCATTATTATCCATAAAATTCACAATTCCCTTTATACCCACAAATGCTGACAATCTCAGGTCTTGGAATACGCTGTTGTTGTTTTTTATATTTATTCAGTGAATGAATTAATCTTGTACTCAATGAAGCATAAAACAATACAAATATTAATGTTTTGGACATAATATTGAACTTAAGAGAAAAAATTATTCAAGATTGATCTAATTCATCAAAAATATCAATTTCAATTATATACGATTCAAATAAACAGCTTTTTTTACAGAAATAAAAATTGTGAACTTGTAACAGAAACAATAAAGAGAAATCAAGTGTTAAACCATCCTGTTTGCAATATTTATAAATCTTTCACTTAATATGAAGTGCAATATTCACATGATTATGCCCCAAATATGGGCAAAATTGCCTCTAAGGTCCAATTCACATACAACTACAACAAGTAGGCTAATTGCTTCTATTTAGCTAAGAGTCATTTGTAAAGTAAATGCAACAACAAGAAGACAAATGATCTGATCATTAGTGCAACATTCAATACATAAGGATTCTAATTTATTTTGCAACACACACGAGGTCTCAAATCTCATGTATAATACAAAAGCCTCCTTTGCTAAGATTTGGACATCATCATATAGAATGTATCTAAAAGATAGAGGACATTGGTTAAGAATATTTAGAAACATGAACACCTTTGTTACACACATTCAAAAGATGCAATTATTAATTTTCTTGTTTCTCTAACAAACAGGAAAGGTAAAAAACAAAAATCTACGAAGCTTTAAAATAAACAACTACATTCACAAAGTGGTCAGAAGTCCTGCTAGCCAATCACAAAAAAAGTGTGTTGTAATATACGCCAAATGTTCTTTCTTATTCTGGATATTTTCCAGAAAAGGTTTTAATCCACAATCAGTGCTAGTCCCTCCTTCAGATCAAAGTCTGCTACATTCCTAACTAAATTACAATGTTTAATGCAGACTTGTAACTACAATGTAGCCTACAGTACATCATTTAAATCAGGGGTTTTCAATTGGATCAGTATGACCCCTCGACAGGTCATTGAAATTTTGAAGGGGTCAGTGAAGATTTATGGGATCGACTGAGGGTCAACAAATGGAAACAAACTGGTGAATTGTTCAATTGAGCTGAACACAATTGGTGAACTGTATAGTCAAGATAGAGATCCCATTGATTACAAAAAGTATTAATAAAGTTGATAATAGTTTTCTGGTTAATTTTCTACAAATCACGTAATAATAAATATCAAATCTGCTCCTTCCTTTGCATTCTTCATTCAACATTAGGAAGTTTAGAAAGCTCAAGAAATTGAAACTAGTATTCATAACGAACTCTAAAATGCAGTAAAACATTCTCCAGAATATGATTACAAAACTCAACTTCTCAGAAACAGGAGCATTTCCAATAATTGGAAATCAAGATATATTGATAAATGGAAATGTTAACATTAAGTAATTTATGTGCAAATCTTTGTGTACTGATTATGTATGCTGTGCATTGCAGAAAAAGAATGAATGGGGTGCAAGAAGCAAACAATTATTTTAAAATGGAAGAAAACGGCCAGGAATCTACTTATTTGCAGACTTATGACCAATTTTATGAAGATGGATGCAAACTATGCACCTAAAAATACTTTAGGTCTCTTTAACTGAATTGCACCTAGCAATACTAACCACAAGTTCCTTGAATTCCCGTCCACAGCCCATCCCTGCACTCGCGAACGCGACTGTTGGGAGGCACCAGGGAGAAGCCCGCAGCACAGCTGTACGTCACCAGAGAGCCCTTGCGGAAGAAAGTGCTCTCTTCCGTACGGCTGTCAATTCTCACTTCTCCATAGCGTATGAATGGAGGTGGGTTGCAACCTAACACGCAGACACATTATCAGTTCAAAGTGCATTGCTCCAGGGTGCATTTATTTGGCAAAGTCAACACTTCATTGGTTTTAACCCCTAAATCTTAATTAAAATGCTCAGAAAACAACATAACAATTTTAAATTTAAAAACGTAAATATTATAATCCATGAAAGCAAGAGTTTGAATTTATAAACGACAGTAACATATAGTATATGTTTGGTGAACTTTGAATACAACTTTCTTATTTTTCATCACTATAAGTTAAAAATCAGTATGTATTTAGGTTTTGAGTGATTAAATATGAAATCAAATACAATATTATTGTCAGTTGATAGAACTGTCATGTTTTTGGAATCTTGATGGATGCAATGACCATTATCAACTCTCAAACGTTAAATGTGATAACTAGGCAGAGGATTTTTATGCCTTAAAAAACTTGAAATATGCTTTTGAAAATATGCATTTATGAGCTAAAAGTTCTTAAATATGCAATTAAAATTAACAATATTTTATCTTCTGAATAAACCTTTCTCAATGAAATTCAGCAGAAGCATGCTTGAAATGATATGATATTCTTTTGTGCAAACATAATATATCTAAACCTACTTCACGAGAGAAATAATTGAAGTAAATATTCACCTTAATAAAGCACATTATATGTCTCTTTGTATTTCTTCTGACTGTTTTAAAAAATATGATATGAAGAGCCTACATTTACACAACTATTTTATCATCTATAGAAAGGAAGAAGAAAAACAAATGCAAACTGTGATAAGCTCTTTTGAATTAATGAAAACTCACAAATAAAAAGATTCTATGAAAAGATGAAACGTTTTTGGGATAGGTCTCTGTTTTAATGAAATATGTAAAATATGCTCTTATAATTTCCCCAAAACATGGACAAACAACAGGAACAACAACAGAACAAACAACAGGAAAAATCAGCCAGATATGCACAAATTGCACCAACATACATAACATCCAATTCTAACCAAATGTAAATAAATTTCACTTAGCAATGTCCTAAAATAATAGACAAAAATATGCAAAATTAATAGATATCCGCTCCCTAGTGATAACACTATATTGTTTATCAACCCAGGAAACAATAAGTTAGTGTCATTTATGTTTATGAAACTGCATATTATGGACATTCACTGAAAATCCCATATTATAGTTATACAAAGTAAGTTCACTTACATAAAATGTTTAGAACCGCAAAGTGCTTCCAAATTGTAAATCATTGTCCTTCAGAGAATCTACAAAACAATATCTTTTCAATTCTGATAAATAATTCTTGTTGTTCTGTCAGTTTAAAGAGAAACTATATTTGAAAAAACATTTTGATAGTGCACTTTGTGGGTTTCCAATGCAAACACATGATGTGTATAAAAAAATATTGTTTTCTAACACCTGAAAAATAATTTTGTTCCAACAGATATGTTAATTATGTAACTGATGCATATTGTCAGCAGGGCCTACATTCTGATAACAGGTCATCTTTTAATTTGTGTAGTGTGGTAGTATCCCTATTAGTATTTATTTATACATGATTTGAGTTTTCAAAACAGAAAGTTGGATTTCATTCATTAGAAGTATTTATTAAACAGCATTAACTGCATAAAATTCTTTCTTTACATTAGCAACAGTGTCGGAGCTAGACAATTTGGGCCCAGGGCAATGTGAAATGTACCCCCACCTGAAGAAAATTAAAAATGTGAAAGTTATATCAAGAAACTATACGAGTTGTTTAATTCCAACAAATAACAAAACTTATGTTTAAGCTAGAAAAAGTTTTTGGAAATATATTTTAAATAATATTTTAAGTAAAAGTATTTGGCGACCAAATAATACAATTTTCAATGTGATCTTAAAACACTAAAATATCTTGTGTATAGTGAGTGTTTAATAAAACCACCTGTTAAACACATGAAACAATAATATGAATTTTAGTGGAACCTATTTTAAAGTTAGCATCATTTAATTCATTTCATAGAGATCTATCTTATAAATAATGACCATAATTAAATATTTAAGGTAAAAGATTAATTGAAAATTTTATGTAATATCAGATTACTGTATCGCAACTTATAAATTTGTGATAACGATTTTCTTAATTTAATTTATTTTAGATCTACAACTGTAATGATTTTTTCGAGTTCTAATTTCTTTTTCCATTTTTTATTAATTTTTCCCCATTAGTTTCATCAGGCCCCTACACTTGCGTGACCCCACACATACTGATTGACACATACTGTTTGACATCACTTACAGTGATGAAAAATAAAAAAGTTGTATTCAAAGTTCATCAAACATATACTATACAAAACTGTCATTTAAAAATTGGTCTGCCCATGCCTAGCGCCAGCACTGATTAGCAATAAACTGGTAACAATCATTTGAAATTAGAGAGGTATGCAAATGAATTTGAAATGGATTCATACTTCACAGCAACAGATTTTTCTGAAATTATAGTTCTGAATCCTTGCATCACACATGACTTTGAATTCAGATCACAAAACAAAATTAATTGTTTTCTCTTATGTACTTCAAAAACAATTCTGTTTTATAGATTTATATTATAGAATTTTGTGAACATCTATCATCTTGTACAATGCTAATGAATTGATAATTTTGAAATACAGATCTACTTATCTCCAATTTTAAATTTGCAATAAGATTATTATAAAAAGTGAACAAATGTAGAAGTTAATAATTAATCATGTAATCAGGTTATAAACGTCTAAATTCACCCATTTTAGTGACAAGCTCAAAGTAAAATGATTATTCTGATAGTTTTTTGTTTATTTAGTGAAATATTTTCAAAAATTAATCTGATATGTTTTTACTTTTTAATTCATGAATACTAATTAATACTATTTTTACTAATTAATACTATTTTTTTATAGTGCAATCACTACTAGTCAATAATGTTTTCATTCAGAAGGGTAGATAATCATCAATAATTCAAATAAAATACTGTCAATAGCAATACTATTCACAGATCTAATGAATCAAACAGACAAAAGATTCAGTAGGAAAGTAAAAGAAGAAATTTATCCCCATGATAAAGACAAAACAACAGATTACATTTAACACACCCACTACAAGCATTGATGGCTGGTAAACTGAAGTCAAGAAATCAAAAACAATAGGAAAAACTTATGACTCACAATAGAATTGAAACCTTTTCAGTTAAGTCTGAACTCCCAGGACAAGTTGCAAAGCAAAAAATATATTTATCACTTATAAGTCAAAATGTTTAGTGCTTCAAAGATTTTCAAGAAAATAGAGCAAAGTAATGTTCTCTGTAAAAATGTATAAACAAAGAAGAAGAATTTCCATAAATCAAATGAAAAGCTGGATTAATTAGTTTATTCAACAGCACATTCAGGGAAAGAAGCAAAATGTTAAAAGGGAAATCGCCAAACGCACTTACGCTTGGCGCATTGTGGTCGGGGAATATTTTCCCACTGACCACTTTGACACAGAATTTTAGGCCGGCCAATGAGGTCATAACCATCATCGCACTCTATTCGAAGAGCAGGAATATTTGCATCAATTCGTGTTACCACCCCGTGGTCCACTTCACCAAAGTCGGGACAGTCCACGTTAAAGACATGCCCACGACCTGCATCAGAACAAATACATCACACAAAGAAAGTTAAGACAGAACTAACAAGAATAGAAAACAAATATTTTCAAACAACCATTACAAAGGGAACATACAGTTTGAATGCAGCAGCAAAATAAAGTTACTCTCAGAGAAATTTAAAAGCTTAAGGAAGAGGAAGCCATCAAGAATTTAATATTTTATGAAAATTATTGTCACTCCTTTTTTTAATAATAATAATAATAATAATAATAATAATAATAATAATAATAATAATAATAATAAAATAAGGAAAAGCACACAATATTTATTTGTTGTAATTGTTATCATTGCGACATTAACACATCAAGTGGAAAGAAAGCTTTCAACATTTATTCAATATTTTGTTTGTATCTAGCAGTCAATATGGTAGCACATATTTAATAATTGGATACAAAACATAAAAAAGACCAAACATAAATTGACAACTTTCAGATATTATTTGCACAAAACTTGGTTTAAATATATTTCTTATATTAAACGTGCAATAGAAATTCACCATCGCAAAACAAATGCAACAATTATAATTCTTAATGCCCTTTCATAATTCAATAATTAAAAATTTGTTAATTTTATTGTATCAGTTGGTATTTTTAGGGGGGAAGGTGACAAGAATGTCACTGACAATCTTCAGAAGGGAAATATATATTAGAAAAGGGATAAAAATACAATAATAATGTCATGTGGTTCTATAGCTGTTCTTAGAAACATTAATATTACTAAGAATGAACATGAATGTTAAGTAGCATTTTGGAATATAATTAAGGTTTCATATAAAAGTTACCATGGTAATAACTGAATGTGCAAAATTCATCTATGTATAAAAGTTGAAGAAATATTGAGCATCTTGAAAGTAAAGGTTAAAGGAAAATAATGAAAAAATAGTAGGTTTTATTTGTATTATGAAGAAAGTAGTAAAATGTTTTATGCAAAAGTAATTCATGCTAAGTGAAAGTTCCAAGCATACACTTTCATTACATTAAGAAAAAAAACAACAGGTTAAAAAATTAAAAATAAAATATTTATTTTAATGTCAAGTCATTCATACAAGTTATATTACATAAACAGAAGAAAGTAGTGTTAAAAAACAAGCAACAGATCTTGAGAAAAACTACAGCAATAAGTATTAGTGACACAAGGAACAGACCATAAAAATGTAGTGAAACATGCATGAAATATAAGTTTCATCCACAAACAGTGGTCTGTACAGTGTTTCTAGAAGTAAATATAACTAACAGTGAATTTCTGCCACTGTTTACGAAAAACAACGCTTAAAAGGAACAATTACACTTACTGTCAGTTCTGTTTTTTCTCGTTATTTCTGCCGTCCATCCTTCACTAATAATAACACAAACACACATATACACACTAATACAGTACTTCATTTTTAAATTTTGCATTATGTTAAATGTGGAATCAAGTAAGAATGCGATACTTTATAAAACATACAAGAGACGAAAACATTTTCACATAACGTTGATAATTTTCACTATCGAAACACTATAAATGCAGTAAAGATCTGTATCAAACATTTCCATGAACGATGATATTTCAAAAAGTACATTCCACTATTGCGATAAACACCCACCAAGTTGTTCGTACAACGCGATTCGCTTTTCTTATGTTCAGTATACGAGTATCACAATCACTGCTACCAAGTTTCTTTGCTTGTTATTTCAGGCCCACAGACAAACTGACTCAATATTTTCATGTAACACTTCAATTTAGAACTTTCTCCATAAACAATATTCCGAATTTATTACTGCTGTCACCCATCATTTTCATTACTACGTATTTATTCGAGGAGTATGGAGTAGTACCTGCACGTCAATATTGGTAAAGCCTTCTACCAATGCTGGGGCTGTACCAACATTGATTTTACTGCAGGTTATTTCGACGCCAACTTGTTATGAATGAATGTCGAGTATGTTCTCTACACACCGTATTGTTTATGAGGTTCGGAGATGTTTCTGCGAAACATAACATTAGACATAACCTTATATACCTAAACACGTCCCCTACGTCGCCAGTTAATCAATACAAACCCCCCAAGCTGTCATAGCGTATTGATAGTCTCAGTATTCGTTTTCTAGTAGCCAGAAGTTTAATCTTCTGTGAGCCTAATCTTCCTGTATTTGAAATATTAGAATGTGCATTCAACACTGGTTCATAGAAAAACACTTCAGAGCATTCAATTTAAAAATTCCTATTTTCATATAATTTTTTTATCATGCTGTGCACATACATAATGCACTTTGCTCTGAACTTCTAAACCCTCAGTTTTTATATTAATTGAAAAGTTGTTAAATACACAAAAAAATACAATGTAATAGAGTAAAACAAATTTTGAGAAATCAGAAAACTCTGTTTTTGATGGTATGTTCTGTTGATAAATTTGTTAAATCAAAATTAATACATTAATCAGTTTACTTACTATTGTGGACTTCTATTTATATTTGGTTCTGATATTTCACTTTTGTATTTTTGCTCATTAATTTCAGACACCCATGATTATATTACATGATTTTTACAATATTTGTATATTTTTATATTTTATAATATATTACAATATTTGTAATATTGAGTGCATAGTCAACACTAACAAATTTTTAAATTTCTTTCAATTAGTGTTCATAAACATTAGAAACATGATTTCTTAATTTTTCTCTCTCACAATTATAAAAGAAGGGAAAGAAACAAGAAGTTAATTTTATCAAAGCCATATTTCCAAAGTTGCTATCAACCTTCAAAATATATTCATGATATTATCAGAATTATGTTTCATTTATATTGCATATTTGATAACTGCTTCAGTTACAATAAATTATATAATTTCAAACAATTTTCTCTACAGGACTTGTTTATACTAATAATTTTTTTTGAAAAACCACAACTTGTTTTTTGGAATGAACTGTCATTATCCCTTTGCCTAATCATAAGGGAATGTGATTTGGAATATGATGTATGAAAAATTAAAATACTAATTAATTTACACTAACAAGTATAATTACTATTATGAATTTAAACAGTAAGAAAGAGCATGGAAGAGTAATGGTATTGTTCTTCTCTGCAATAATGAAGATCCAATTTATTTTGTTGAACGAATTGCTCAAATACCATAATGGGCCATTGCAAAGAATAAAGCAATAAGTTCTATTACACAGAGATAATTTCTGAAATCTTCTTTTCACATAATTATTCAAAACATTCATTGAAATTTCTTGTTGAAACCTCATACTCTTATGTAAAAATATACATCTTTTAAAGGAAGAATATTTTAAACTTAATCATATTTTACTTTGAATCAATTTATTTTTGCAGCTAAAAGGAAAAGTATAAGTTTATGAAAGAATTTGGACATGCAGGTGGCAATTCCAAGTAATTATGGATTTACTTTATCAAGCAGAAAGTGTATTTTTTTTATATTTGTAGATTAATATTTATCTGATATTCTTTGAGTTTTCTAACAACTGTTTTACTGTCCTAAATTTTACTGCATCTATGAATATCAATTTCTAATTCAAAATCATGAAATATATCACATGATAATATTATCTTTTTATTGTATTACAGTTGCTTTTTCTAGCACACATAATACTTTTTATAAATTTCTTTGGATTTAAGATTTTTGTAACTAATGCTATAGAATAAAAATGTATAAATAAAAACACATGTACTAAATTTGCAAGAAATCACAATTACACAAATCACAAGTTTTGAAATTATAAAGTGTATACATTATTGGCACATACAATGTAACACCATACACCTAATTTTAGAGAAAAATATTAATTTTTAATGATTACATCAGAATCATTTATTTCAGTTCATGAGAAGCATCTTAAGCTTAAGATTCTTTTCAGAAAGTACTACAACAGTGCTACTCTCTTTTCATGTTTATCTGTTTTACAATGTATCACTTTGAAAGAAAAATATTTTTCACTGTAGATGACATTTTATTCCACTTCACGAGAGTTGTGAAAATCTTTCTAAATTCTTCAATTAATTTTTATTGATTGTGTCAATAAGTGTTCATTATCTCATTGTAATTTAGACATATCTTGTTTAAAACAGTTTCAAAAAAGTTATTACACAAGACAAATTTTCAAAGCAAGTCCCCCTTACATTTCTGTTTTTTTCCTCAAAGCAAGAAAAGTTAGTTAACTTGTTAAAGGCAGCCATATTTTTATGATGTAGGTCCAATTCTACATTGAATGTTCAAAAAAAATTAGCATCATATATAAATCAAAGTTATTCTTCAAAGAATAACAATAACAACTACAATAATAATAATAATAATAATAATAATAATAATAATAATAATAATAATAACAATAATAATAATAATTTTATTGCTTATAGACTTACAGAGAGTATCAAGCAAAGTCTGTCTAGAAATTATTTAAAATTACAATAAGTTAGTTACATAATTTAATAATATTTACTTACAGTAATAATTTAATAAGTTAACAGTATCTTGATAAATTATATGTGAAAATATATAAAATTGATTAATATGAATAATGAAATTAATTTAAGTTATACCAGGAATTAAATTCAATTACATATCATTCAGTAATAATTAAAAAGTTTACTTGATAAATTACATGATTAATGAAGCATGCATTTGGTCATAATAAACATTAAAATAACTTACATTTTTTAACTACACAAAGTCTCATTATCAAATTAAAAATAACATTAACACTACATTACATTAAGATTATATTAAAAATACATTAATACATTACATAAGCAGATTATGATACAATAGCAAATACTAACTTACAATTAAAGTGAGTAATCATACAGTAGTTGCTTAATTTACTTCAATAATCTCAATACCTTAGATGTTAATAATAATTGTGAGTGCTTACAATATCCTGACCTAAAATTATATTTTTTACATCACTAATAACTACATTGCCTTATTGAACTGAAAGGTTGGTACAGAGTGGACACTCTTGTAGCAGTACATAGTTTGTAATTACAGAGAATTTAAAGCAATTCAGCTATCTTATATGCACACACTATTAAGGTGATGTTTAAGCAATGTTTTGAAGTATATATTATCAGCTAATTTTATGGTAACTGGGAGTTTATTAAAAATCAGTGCAGCAATGCAGAAAGAATCTTTGTTAGTCTAAGACTTGCTAGTGTATATCCTGTGATAGTTCCTATGCCTTTTAGAATGGTAGTTATGTAACTCTTTATTACTTACAAGATATTGATTCTGATTATTTCTCAAAAGTAGTAATTTTTTGTAATGGTTTGTAAGAGTAAAGAGCTTCAACAGTCATATTTCATATTTAATAAAGAACAGGTAACTGTTTCAGATTTGGTTTGAAAAAGCTTCTAATACATTTGTTTTGTAGGACCATTAATCTATCCTCATTTGTTTTGTGTCATACATCCCCATATTTCAATATCATATTGAAGTTGGGAAAAGATTATCCCATAATGAACTGAAAGAGGTGCAGAACATTTAAAACTGTGTGAAGAATGGGGAGATGTGTAACACTGTGCAAGTTTTATTAACCTCTGGAATCCCTTTGCACATATTTTATACTAAATTAAAATATAATTTGAGCTCTTAAAATGTTTAGCTATTAACTTTACACCAGTATAGCAACTAATGTTATAAGTCTGACTTGAACCAGTCCACAGAACTGACTGATTGTGAAAAACTCTTATAAAGGTAAGAATGTGTTTTAAACATAGTAAAAATAATTAAAAGTGAAATACTTTCAATTTTAAAATACATCCCAAGCATTTCAGAGAAACTATTGACTTAAAAGACAACTTTGCATTGAACATAATTTTCATGACTTTAAAGAAAACGACTGTAGAGAAAAAGTTAGCTTATAGTTACCAATAAATCAGTAAAAAGTTGTACAATAGTTTTGTGGATTTTAATAGAAGAATTATTCACAATTGTTGAATTAAAAATTGTACAGCTTGTTGCAAAAGTAACAATCTACTAAATTGTTAAACACAAACACAGGACTTAACATATCCAGAGAAAAGACAGATAAAATATTCTCACAATAATTCCAATATATTTGCAATGAACACAGTATTTGCAATCTCATTGCTTTCTGTAATCATAATTCATCTTAATGTGAATGTGTTAGCACAAAGACCCCAGAGTTCAAGAAACCATGCACACATTGAACTTCTTTTCAGAATACATCACACATGTTTTTGACATTACATATTATTTTTAAAAAGGCAATCAATGCATTTTATTAATATTTTAAACATATGTGGTTTTGTAAGTGAAGGCCTACTTACTTTAGGTAAATGGACTTTTCAAGAAGGAAGGAATAAACTAGGTATTATTTATATAACACCCTAATTCTTTTAAAAATATGTATTTTTCAAAAATGATTTAAAACACGAAATTTTACAAATTTTCACAACGCATATGAGGGCGCATTCGCCAGGACAAATGAATAATTTGAATGATCCGCTTGATATAATTCCCACTATTACCAAGAGTCGAATTTCTGGAGCATTCTGAAAGCATAAATTAACGTACATATTATGTTCATAAAAGTCTCACCATTCATAAAAGTTGTTGATATGGTGATGTACAAAAGCAACACAAACAAGGGAATTCATTTTGAAACGTAGTGTAATTTAGCGTACATTTGGTCAATATTGGCAATAATGCTTTGCAAATTTTAGATTTTATCTTTGCCAATTTAGTTTTTTGCGGGTTACTTTCAAAACTACTTTCATCAAGAGATACACAATACCCTTTTGTTATTTTTCTTTGATAATAAATTTATCAAAACTCTGTAAATAACAAATTACAAAAACACACATTGTTAAAAACATCCGCACAGCTGTTCGATCGATACAGTCAGTCAGCTGGCACTTTCATTGCGACAATGGAGACAACATGTGCATGCTTCTGCTCTCTAGTGGTGAAATTTCAAACCAAAGAAGGCGGGCATACATGTATTGATAGTAAGTGAATTCAGACAGCTCCTCCTATCTGGTGGTTTAGTTCGAAACTATAGCGATGAAATAGTATTTTTATGCATCGGTTTGTAGGTTTGTGTCGTTTGTCAGTTCTGTTAGCGGAATGTAGTAGTGTTTTGTACGTTTGTTCGAAAGATATTTTCACGATTTGACTGTGTGAATAACAGTATATTTGTATGATTGGGGATTGTAGTTAGAAATGAAGTTACAAAATGAGTGTTTCGTCCTCCCGTACTACTGTGTGTAACGAAGTATTCGATGAAAACAGTCTTCCATCTGAAGAAGGTAAGATTACATCAAAGTTTTCATTGTTTACACTATAAAAACTCTTTTTTTAATCATCTAATCTTTGAAAGTGAACGCCCTATTGTTGTGTGTTCGAGTTGTCTCCGAAATCGTATGAAACTGTCATCTGCCCAATTCCATCATTCATTACCAGATTTCTTGCACAAATTAAATGGAAAAGGCAATAAAATCAGTTTTATTTCATTAATTTTATCGTAAACTGTCGTATCCCGCAGTATGCAGCATTGTAAGTTTAATTTTTTCCAACAATTGTCATTTGATTGTGAGGCCGCTATCACGAGTACCATTATTGAACCAATGTCTTTTCTCGCTGTCACAATTGCACATTTGCAATCGAGCCTTTCTCGTATTGGCTGTTCGGACTGTGTCATAGCAACAGTGACCGGTACTGCAAAAGCGGAATGACTGCAGATACCTGCGTCACAGTCGCGTGGTCGGGAATCGAACTGTTGGCGTTGGCTTCAACATAGCTATGCGGCCGTGACGCATTTAGCACCACAACAACCCGTTGTTACGTTTGCGAACCACATAACGTGCCAAAAAAACCACCCACTCTTTGCAACACAACGAAAGAACCATGAGCGTTTTGCCGAAACTTTTAGACATTTCCCTCCAAGAAAAATTGTTCTTGTCCCAATTTTGTCATTACTTTTTTCTTTTTTTTATTTCCATTTTACATATTTACAGAATTTTGTGAAAGGCTTATCGTATGATAAAAGTCAAAAGATTTTTTTTTTGTTTCTAAAAAACTCAAATGTAACCTATTACGATCCCCTCGTTATCTTCGTGATATACTGTGACTTTAATTCACTGCTACAGTTAATTAATTCCCATTACGTTTGTGCAGACCTGTCGTGAAAACTAGAATGTTCGTAAAATGCAAACGATAATGTTACTACTATATCAGGATATCGCGTACTTACGAGGCGTCAGAAGACCATTTTGGCTCCATTATGTTGAGCACTTGATAAATTTGCATTAAACATTAAAAAAATAATTATAATTTTGTATTGGGACTATTGATATTCAAACTTAAGAAGCTTCCTCTTCCCAAATGAAGTAATGCGTTGAAGAAGTGCTTTGTCAGGTTATGTCCAAGGCTAATCCAAAACAGCGATTAATTTTTGCGTGTTCGGTAACACCAAAAATGCGCAACTAGGTTGGCATGACTTGTTACTGAATATTGTGGATTACCTGAGGCGTAGCAAAATGTAAACGAGATGGCCGTAATCGAGAATCGGCAAATAATAATAATAATAATAATAATAATAATAATAATAATAATAATAATAATAATAATAATAATAATAATAATAATAAACCGAACTCCATGCTTATTTGTCTCCATTGCACCAGTAATTTCTTACACCGGTTAGATTGAAAACTCTAATTTAACGATTAGCAGATGGGGGTTACATTTCGACTTTTTGCTTCAAGTCCTGCAAGAAACTATGAAGCCACTGTGAGTTGCAAATTAAACATTGTTTGATGCTTCGAAAATAATCATTAATGACTTCGAATAATGCTTTTATTATGAAAAATGAACAAGAAAAAAAGCCTTCTTCCAGCTGGTAACGTAACCAGTTCACGTAGTATCAAAACCAATGTGTTGCGACAGAAATTAGGAAAATATTGTTTAAAGAAATAAAAAACACGCGAAGTGAAAATTAAATATTTTTAGGAAACTAGGACTGATGTCTCGCACCTTATCTTTCAGACATTTCATTTTTTAAACTGACATAGGTTTTCTTCTTTTTTTAATTAATTTTTTAATGTAATTCCCGAAGTCTGCTATTCAATTAGATTGCCAGTCTTCGAGTTCTTGATAGAATTTCATTCAGAGAATATGCTTCCCGCATACTTCATATTTTATTTTGTTATGGGCGTCACCAACATAAAATTATTTGGAAGGGGGAGGGACGATGGAATAGGTAAGGTACAGATATCTGGGGAGTCCCCTCTGACACACCTCATTAAAAAAAAGGGAAGAAAAAAGATTTTGGAGACGCGTTCCCCATCTGCCCCGTTGGCGACTCCCGGCTTCAACATTCGTTTGTGTTTTAGCGTTTCATAAAATTGAAACAAACTCTTGAATTTTTTTAACAGCCTTTTTTTAAATCTGTTTAGGGATTTTGTTGTTGTTGTTGTAATTTTTACTTTTTCCTGTAACTTAATCGTGCCTAGAGAAAACAGGCCTTGGGGTTGTGAATTCACCGGCCCCCTTATTTCAGACAAAAGCCTTTCCCGCTCCCTCAATTCATAAACATAATTTCCTCAAGGAACAGAAATAACTAATTAATTTGAATCAGTAATAAATACCTTTTTCTAATTTAAAAAAAATCGGGGCCAATAAGTGGTGGTCCGGAGAATGTTGTCCCAGCTACCCCCCTTTCTGGGTGGCCCTGGTCGTACTACATTATTTACTGGAAGACCGAATATTACCGTAGTCTTCTACCGACAGTGATTAGACTTCAACTAGTACGGGTTCCTTTTTTGTCATAGTCGACGTATTTCCGCTTCTGAGACCGTTTGAATGGTCATTGAAAGTTTCATTTTTTTATTTTTTACGGTTGGTGGGTTACTTGCCCTCTTCGCTCCCTGGAGACCGAGATTTTGTGTTGGGTTTACTCTCCTAGAGATGTTGGCTTCTCCGCCCATTTCAGAGCCCCCTCTGTGCAGAGTTTTCTGTCAGAGGTTTCTATCCCGTAGCCTTTGGACTAAGGCAACGGGGGCAGTGCTTATTTACTGGCTGTGCATACTCGCGATGTCAACAGGTTGTCATCAAACATTGGTGGTTTATAATGAGTGTTGTTCCGGAGCAGGAACAACCATCCCTCACTCTGATAACTAGACCTCGGGTTTTAGGACAAATGCTTGTTTAGTTCATTTAAGGATGTTGTGGAAAATAATTGCAGATGTACACGAATCATGTAAGAATGGTTTTACTGACAGCATCTAATAATGCCTAAAATGTTCTAAAAGGGCGGTTGTTGCCTGTTTTAGTATATTTCTACGTGAAACAAGTAATTTTGAAGAATCATCATATTTTAATTAGGCTACTAATTTTTGAAATTTGATTTACGGAAACGCAAATACTTTCCTGAATTTACGGAAACGCAAATGTTATCAGATCGACTACGCAACGAAATGCAAGGGTCGGTTAGAGACTAATGCCCCTTATTTTTTTTCTCCAAAAAAATATTTATTGGAAGAACCTGAAATTTGCACACAATATTAATACATGTTTATTCCACTGGCTTTATTTTTCCATATAATTTTCATCGACTTGTAAAGCCTTGCGCCAGCGTGAAAGAAGGGCGTGCATGACTTGGCGGTACCAAGTCTTGTCCTGACGGCGTTGTCTTTCCTTCATTTCGGGTCATCGTCAATTTTTCCTCCGCATCTAGCGATTTACAGTGGCTCAAAGGGATAAAATTCGGAGGACTGTAAGGTGAATGGGGATGCGGTCCATTTTTGTCGGCGCTTCTCTTGTCTGCAACATTTGTGTGTAGGCGTGCGTTATCGCGCAAGAAGAAAACTTTGTGCACAATTCTTCTGGGATTGAACTGACGAGAAATGCTTAAGAGTATTCAGAGTGAGTGTTGATGTAAAATTTGATTGATGGCACTGCCTTTGGGCGTAAGATCAACACGAGTTATACCATCGATATCCCAAAAGATAGCGTTCAGGACTCGTCGATGTAGCGGGTAGCCCGGAGCGCGACAAATCGTGGAGATCGCATTCTTCACTTCCGAAGCTCCAACTCGTTTACGCAAACGTCCCACGGTACTCCTGGCGACAGCAGAGGTGCAATACGTACTCTGTACACAATCGCGCATTCTTGGCTCTCCGGGATGAGCCGCGTCTCGGTCAATTGTACTGTCGTTTCAGCCATCTTGCTGTGGCCTTCTTCAGAGCTATACAGCAAGATGGCCGAAACGTCAGTACAATTGACTCATCCCGGATAGCAAAGAATGCATTGATTCCGGCCGCGGAAGCCTACGAACCCTCTGTACACAGGGTACAGGTGTTGTGTTGTTGTTTGTGAATGTTCAGAGCAGTTTTCTTCTCCGCAGCGAGGAACTCGATAACAGTAACATACGTCGTCTACAGCCGCCATTTTAACAGTTCGTTAAGGCACTGTTTGTAGAAGAGACTTGAAACTTCATACATTAACGCTGGAAATACAAAACTTTGAAGTGTTAACAACTACAACTGCCTACCATTATAATTGCATGAAGAGGAAATTCATGAACTTCGACCGACCGACCCTCATATCTCATCCAACACACAGAACACGAGGAGTTTTGCATGTCATTTGTTTTAAATTTATTAATCCTTGTTCGACTTGTTTAGTCTTTCAAGGCTTTTCTTATATACATACTTGTATGCCATACAATGCTAATACATGCGGGAATTACATATTTTTAAACATTGTACAATTATGTATGAACATTTTAGAGGTTAGCCCTTTTGAGGACCTTTAAACAATTTTTCTGTTTTTATGTACATTTAACAATTTGAGTAGACGCATGTTTGTCATTTGAATAATTAGATATACAGTTTGAAATTATTATCAGCCAATTATGGAGGATGTAACAAGTTTTTGACATGGTGTGTTTTAATTCTTGCTTGTGGGAAGGCTGGTTTTCCAAGTGAAAACGTTTTAGTTGCAGCACCTAAGGGTAAGTTAGTATAGAATGTTGATGCTAATTTAGTTACCCAAGTTATTAATGCTAGAATAGAAAGTTCCTGATGTATCTGTTCATTGTTAGTAAACCAGGGAGCTTTTAATATTTGCCGGAGAAATTTAGTTTGAATGACTTGAATGTTTGTGAAATGGGTAAGGGCTGTACCTCCCATATTCGACAGGCGTATGTAAGAATTGAATTGAATTAATGCCTTATTTTACGTGACGAGACTCGGGCCATCAGGCCCGCTCTTCCGCCTTACCACGCAAATTTCGCTACGCTCCTTTCACCAACTAACAGAGAAAGGAGGTATTTCTTGGGCGAGAAACAGGCGATTTGAATTTAGCTCAGAGGCTACGTCATTTCTAATTTAGCTCAGAGGCTACGTCGTTTCTAATAGATGTAACCGCAAAATGAGATGGCATGTAGATGTGGTTGCAAGTCACGCTGCCTCGTCTTCCTGGAAGTAGTTGGAACTCCATCGATTTCCCTTCTAGGAACAAAAGAACTGCAGGGAACATATTCGGCTTGAACAGAACTACTAGATTCTTCCACCGAAGCAGTTACAGAAAATCGGTTTTAGTGATTTTTCCTTGTGCAATCGCTTTGAAGTTTTAACTGAGTCACTCTGTTCGTATCTCCACGTTCTAGGTCGTGCTATTTGCATACCTGGTTGCACCCATCGTGTGACATCTGACTTCCCAATGAGAAGTGTTAATACGCAACTTGAATGATGCATTTAAATTAGGTGTGTAGTTAAATTAGCTGTGTTACAAACACTTCGCAAAAAGTTTTCTTTTCCTTTACAGTTCGGAAGTTCTGCATTTCACATCCATTTTAGTTTTCATGATTTTAGACATTCAAAACAGAAGCTCTTCACTGGTAGTTACCGATTGAAATTCATTGGCAGACATTAAAATAGATGCGAAAGAATGTATATTATGAGTATGTTCACTTACACGTTATTCGAAGAGTGTTCTCAGAATTTTTTATAAAACAACGGATTACGCATAATTTGATGGTGATTTTCTGGCCGACATATCAGGCAATTTTACCACCTGGAATATCTAACAGAAGTTCAACTCACATTGTATTGATTTGAATTATCAGTTTCACGATCTGTTTGTTTTTTGTTTAGTTTTAATTGCTCTGACACCCTCCAGAAATTACATTTAATATATCCTCAAAGTAATTTAGGCTAGGGTTAATAGTTCCTCTATTAAAAGAAGGAAATCTCATGCTTAAAACGTTACGGAATACAGTCCATTCATTTTCATTCAGCAGTTCGAGAATAACATACATACGAGTTCGTTTGTATATTCCGTCTATACTATAAGTATACTGTACTGTATACAAGTACGTGTATGCAAACGTTTAGACAAAAACGTATTACATAAATGCTAAGGAAAGACGACCGTTTTATGGCATTTATAATCGACACACGACCCCGTAAATGTACAGAACCCGCAATCCTAAAGAAAACTGATCTAAGACGAACCAATTAGATGATCACAGATTACAAGGAAAATAAGAGAGCACGTGCAACCCGCAACACATAGTTGTAATACCTTGCGAGCGGGCATATCACGGGAATAGTCTTATACATAGCAAATTTCCATCTTGTATTACTACTTTCACATGAGCGCAGAAATTGAAAGAAAACCACACAGATTTCGGTCGTGTGAGAGGTATTTATTTTTTCATTACATCCCAAGGATCTAGGCGAAAATCCAAAAACATCTATTACGAGTACTAATTGCCTGTACGATCTGATAGAAAACTATGCAGTCTCTGACCACGTGAGAGATACCCATGAACTTGGGAAAAGTAGTAAAACGGTGAAGAAGTTTCGATTTTAATTGAAAAATGCAGATATGTGATTTACATGAATCCGCAAGAAATAGCTCGTTATGTCTAACAGACTTCGAAATATAGCATACATATGAAGGAATCCATAGCAAGGAAGCATTGTTGAAAGCGATTTTATAATAATTTCAGAGCGTGTACTGTGAGAGTTTTTTAGTTTCTCTCATCAAAGCTACGATTCGTCCCCTCTTTGAAGATTCTCTCCTGTGTAAATGTGCCATTTCGCAGCCTATATATTTCCTTTGTCATTACTCTTCCTGTTTCCAGCTGTCATCAAGTGGAGCATCCTGTAAACAATTTCGCATTCATCAACCGACTTAATTAACAGCGACATGCATATTCAGGGTAATTAAAAAATGCGTGCTCATTTTTTCTTTTGCTGTGAGTCATCCGTACGAGTTGTTGGGTTTAACTGAGCTCAAACGCAGAAAAACTCCATAAGTTTTAATGAATTACGTCGCACTCGACATTCTCTCGTAAAGCCCACATCGTGAAGGTCCTCTGGTCCGAAAGAGACTTTTGTGGTTTACAGGGAAACGGCCGAACAGTGGTGGCTACAAAAACACTACGTTACATTATAGATCGTTTGAAAATAAGAATACGAAATATATTTTTTAAAAAGTGGAGTTCACATATCAAAATTGCTGAGTCATTGGAGACGAATTTTCATATTAAATTAATAAGCTTTTAAGGATTTTTAATTCTTGGGGACACCCCCACATTTTACTTCCTCGCTACGGAGTAAGGAGAAAGATTTATAATGCTGCGCGGAAAAAAGCCAAAAAAAATTTCGGCAGAAAAACTCTTATTACAGGGCCCTACTAACAAAAAAGTGGATAAATCCACATGCTAAATTTAGAAAAATAAATTCTCTAAGACGGGGTGTAGCGAGAATCCATGTTTGTTGGTCCTTGGTACCGAAAAAACGAATGACGGCAAAACGTCTGTCAGTCCGTCCGGCTGTAAACAACGCTAGCGGCTAAACCCTTAAGCCGATTTGCCCCTTGAATTTTGAAATCGATATTTTAATTTTGGGGGTTACTTTACATGTAGTCTTTGGGATATTTTAAAAATTTTCGGAAAAATTACTCTATCGTTTTTGATTAAATTTTGCCGTTGGATATTGTGAAGGACGTTGAAGAGAATGGTGTACGTCTCATTTTCGTTGAAAATTGTTGTTTTTTTTTTCTTCAAAAATTGCAAAGATTCAAAATTTTTCAACGTCTTCCTACAACTACAATTATAAAGATTGAAATTTTTCCATAGATAAAATCTGTTTCTGAAAGATTTGTTTTGAAATAAGGTCAAGTACAATTTTTGAAAAATTTGAGTTCTTTCGCGTAATTTTGCGTGAATGTAAGGGCGAGAAGATACTGCTGTTTAAACACTACTAGTTTAATTTTCACTTGAAGTACGCAGTTTAAAACAACGGTCAAAGTGAGTCATTTGTGAGAATATTTTGTTATTATATTCCCATATGTTCATGAGACTTTTCGCTTTTTATGTTAAGTCGCTTTTTAACTGCAACCAGCGACCTCATTATACATATTACTTTTACATTGTGCACATTTTACAAACTTATATTTTTAATTAACATTAGGAAATAATTGTCTGTATGCGTCTTTAATACATTTGGGGAGATTAGAATGAATTCTTTCTGATTATCATTCTTGTCATTCTGCAAAAAGCTAACTGCTGAGCTGTTAGCTCTGAAGAAGGTCACATGATGGCCGAAACGGCAGCTCGACCGACTGTCGCGGCCAACGAGCTAGAAAATACTACATAGAGTGGCTGAAGTGCCTCCATCTTTGCAGCAAATTGAAGCCACGTTTTTTGCAGTCAAAACAGTGCTCTCTGGAGAAACAAAGTGTTCTAGTATTCTCTTTGGCGCTGGTTTTGGCCGGGTGGGAGCGTTATATAAATCCTCTTACCCTGTGTTAACGACCAAAAACCAATCATTTAAAAACGAATTCACAATATGTAAGGAGAACGAACACGTTGCTTCTTTCATCTGTTATTGTCATAAGAATGGAAGCTGTTGAAATGTTATTGTAGTTAGCATAAAGCCTGAAAATGAATGTTCCTGCACTAAGAAGCAAACAAACAGATCTTACATAAGGCAGCAAACTTGAAAATGATTTATTTGGGGTTTGATGACTTCAATTTATACAGTTATATGCATATTGAAGACATTATTATTATTATTATTATTATTATTATTATTATTATTATTTGTATTATTATTATCATTATTATTGTTATTATTCTAAGCACTAATATAATTTAAACGAAAAGACAACAATATAGAAATAAGATCTAATACAAAGATCACGCCTCCATCAGGCACCTCTCATGTTTATTGCAAAAAACATGGCGGCGTCGAGCGTGGACCAAGAGCGCTGAAAATGTAGAATCAGCCACTCTATGTAGTACATTCTAACTCGTTGTTCGCATCCCATCATTGCCATACAGCCAAGAATGAAATGACTTCTTGCGCGAAATCCTACGAATTCACCAGTGTAGGAAAGTAAACCATGCCTGTACATACATTTTGGTTATAAAATATTTTTTTCTTTTACTCTCTAATTTGTTTTAATAAAATTCATCGAGTGTGAGAAAAACGGCACTCATCGTTTTTTGGCCGAGTTGTCGCTGCGCTCTACATGGCCAATTTGGTGACAAGGATCAGACTTTTGGATTCCACAATGAACGTAAAACAACCTTCATCTCTGCAACGAAATTGATGCCAAAATAATTCGTTCTCTAATCTCGCGCGTTTGGAGTGGATTTCTTGACTGTTTATGTTAAGGGATAACACCTCTCTTTTCTTTAAGAGAACTTTAATCGCCTATTTCAATTAGTGAAGATCGACTGAGGTGGCTCAGGGCATCAACTGATGTCGCTGCAGTCCCTCTGACCGGGTTGTCCTAGGTTCCAGTCACGACGGTGGCAGGATTTTCGACACTAGCTCCATTGCTAGGTCCAATTCAAACGCTGTCTGGAGGAGAATTCTAGCGGCCGGCTGCTCTGATCGCTAGTTTTCTGTGGTTTCTCCGATCAACACCAGGCGAATGCCGGAGCAGTACCCTAAGAAACGGGCCTCGGACCGCGCGCGATGTTTCCTTCCTCTTCCTTGTTCTATCCTCTCCCCTTACACTAGCATGCACCACACTCCACACATGGCGGGAGACCGGTGGGGAGCTTAGAGCTCTTCCCTGTTGTGATGGTTAAGATCAACACCAGGCGAATGCCAGAGCAGTACAATAACAAACGGGCCATGGACCACGCGCGATCTTTCCTTCCTCTTCCTTGCCCTATCCTCTCCCCTTACACTAGCATGCACCACACTCCACACATGGCGGGAGACCGGTGGGGAGCTTAGAGCTCTTCCCGGCTGTGATGGTGAAGATCAACACCAGGCGAATGCCGGAGCAGTACCCTAACAAACGGACCGCGCGCGACCTTTCCTTCCTCTTCCGTGCCATATCCTCTCCCCTTACACTAGCATGCACCACACTCCACACATGGCGGGAGACCGGTGGGGAGCTTAGAGCTCTTCCCGGCTGTGATGGTGAAGATCAACACCAGGCGAATGCCGGAGCAGTACCCTAACAAACGGACCGCGCGCGACCTTTCCTTCCTCTTCCTTGCCATATCCTCTCCCCTTACACTAGCATGCACCACACTCCACACATGGCGGGAGACCGGTGGGGAGCTTAGAGCTCTTCCCGGCTGTGATGGTGAAGATCAACACCAGGCGAATGCCGGAGCAGTACCCTAACAAACGGACCGCGCGCGACCTTTCCTTCCTCTTCCTTGCCATATCCTCTCCCCTTACACTAGCATGCACCACACTCCACACATGGCGGGAGACCGGTGGGGAGCTTAGAGCTCTTCCCGGCTGTGATGGTGAAGATCAACACCAGGCGAATGCCGGAGCAGTACCCTAACAAACGGACCGCGCGCGACCTTTCCTTCCTCTTCCTTGCCATATCCTCTCCCCTTACACTAGCATGCACCACACTCCACACATGGCGGGAGACCGGTGGGGAGCTTAGAGCTTGTCCCGGCTGTGATGGTTAAGATCAACACCAGGCGAATGCCGGAGCAGTACCCTAACAAACGGAACGCGCGCGACCTTTCCTTCCTCTTCCTTGCCATATCCTCTCCCCTTACACTATCATGCACCACACTCCACACATGGCGGGAGACCGGTGGGGAGCTTAGAGCTTGTCCCGGGTAGGGCGATGCCTCGGTAGTGGGAGATTCCTGGATGGAGAAAATCTGCAAACTAACATATAGGTCTGCGCCGAATCTCACCATTCTGCTGGGGAGAAACACACCCATCTTCATCGGTACAAACACGTACTACACTTTCAGGACTAATGACCATAGCAGTTGTCGCGCCTGGCAACACGAAACAATCAGCCAATCTATGGCCGAAGAAGAACAACGATTCAACTTCACTTTGTGAATTTTGGCGGCATTGCTTTTGTAGTGGCCGATCAAATTCCACTCGTTCTATTGTGGAATCGATCCGCTTGTGTGAATCTGTCGCAAGCTCTGGGAAGGAGAGACGACGTGCGTGAGGGCGTGTGACGTCACGCAAAGTCCCGGCGGGCGAGCGGGCCGGCGGGCGGGCGGCCACTGGACAAACAAACACGAGGCGCTGGTGGTTGACGCGTACGCGCTGCCTGCCACATGCAATAAATGCGAAGAGCCGATTCACAAAACCGCTTCAGCGCTGCCAATGGAAAAAATATCCCTCCAAGTGCTACTAAACAGCTTGGTGGTCGTTTGAAACTGTTGGCCTTGACAATCATTTGTGTTGGATTGTTGCCATCAGCCTGTGTTGAGTTCGTTTATTTTTACTTCGTTGTGTAACTTCTTTTTCTCTTCATTGTGCATGTTTTCTGTCATAGTAAGTATTTTTTTCTTTTTAGTTCAATTTGTGTTTATTTCTATTCGTTTTGTTTCTTATTATAAAATAATTGTTATAAAATTCTTATTACAAAATAGTAAACAAAATAAATTGAAATAAACGTAAATTGAGCTAAAAAGAAAAGATTTTTCTCTTATTAATTCTTGTAATTTAGGTTGATTATTTCGGGTTTCCGGTGCGTCAACTGCTATGGTCATTACTCCCGTAAGTGTACCCCATGTTTCGTCTCTGGAGATGGCGGAATCCTTCCCCCGCTCACACCTGAGATTCTGCGCCGACCTACTCGGCGGCTTGCGTGGGTTTCCTTTTCCAGGTATCTCCCAGAAGGGTACTACTGGGACATGCCCTGAGCTTCCGACTGGTCTTCCGAGATGTGTGGTAGTGTAGGGCATTTCAGTGTGTGTGTGCAAGAGGAGAGGATATGACAAGGGAAGGGAATGTCGCTCGCGGACCGTGGCCCGTTTGTTAGGGTACTGCTTCGGCATTCGCCTGGTGTTGATCTTAACCATCACAGCCGGGAAGAGCTCTAAGCTCCCCACCGGTCTCCCGCCATGTATGGAGTGTGGTGCATGCTAGTGTAAGAGGAGAGGATAGGACAAGGAAGGGGAAGGAAATATCGCGCGCGGTCCGTGGCCCGTTTGTTAGTTACTGCTCCGGCATTCGCCAGGTGTTGATCGGAGAAACCACAGAAAAAATACCGATCGGAGCAGCGGCCACTGGAATGCTTCTCCGGACAGCGGCTGAACTCGACCTATCCTCGATGGCGTTGAAAAGCCTCCGCCGACGAGACTAAACCCTAGGGCAGGGTTGTCCAACTGTCGGTGCTATTTACTGGTTTTTATATAATAAATTTAATAATATAAATGAATTTTATTTAAAATAGTACAATTCATTGAATAAATAAACATATTCATACAAATTTTTGAGTATTTTTTTTAAAAAAATAGGTCATTTTCTCTTTATCTTTAAGTCATTTTATAGGTCATTTTCCTCTTCTTTTTATGTAATTTTATTGGTCATCTGAATCCGAGTCCTGCTCTTGTCTCTCATTGACCCCCTCTTCCCCCATTGGTTTGGTATTGTTTCGGGTCTTCCCTGACATCCGTCGTTAATTGAAGGGATGAAAATTGTTCTTATTCAAGGAGTGGCATAACAAACCCCACCTACTTTCTAAGAAAATTTGCCCCAATTGCGAGTCGAACCTGCTACTCTAAGAAGCTTCAATTGCAACTGACTTACGTTTAGACACCCGGCCATCTTAAACAATTGTCCTGTATTTCTTGGACGAGTTCCAGTTTAGATGGTTTCAGCTGAGCAAAGAAATGTAACGTTGATATCGTCTGTAATTGGCCTCATGCATTTGAAATGAGCAGGACGACTCACCCGTTCTTCTGCAGGAGGGTCATTTAGAAAAGCCTCCGCTAAGTTTCGTATTATTACGAAACTCTGAAAGGATAAACATTGAAAAAAAGTGCTAACATGAGCCTTATGAAAATTAAGCATTAAGCAATGTTTATACGAGACTTTAAAACATTCAGACGAAATCTTCTGGAAATACATCGCGGGTTAACGTAAAAGAAACGTGAATTTAATATTTCACAAATTAAATACATGCGATTTATAAATTAATTCATTAATACATTAATACATGAATTAAATACATTAAGTCACGTTTTTAGGTCTTATTACATTTATCGCAGGTTGTTTTCTGGCGTTAAGAAGTCAATTCTGAAACCCGTACGGCGGCTCTCGTTTAAACTACCCGAAGGCATGGTTTGTCTTTGTTGTCTGGATTGATTTGATTTTTTACGGCATGTCAGCTATAGTCATTGGTGTCCTTACCAAACTGGTTTATTTTCTAAGGGGGATAAAAAATAAAATGTGCAGTCAAATGTATAAAACAATAATATGCCTACTCATAAAATCCGTCTGAAAGCGAACATTAATCATAGGCATCTTATATAAACGAATAATTGAATTGAATTAATGCCTTATTTTACGTGGCGAGACTCAGGCCATTAGGCCTGCTCTTCCGTCTGACCACGTAAATTTCGCTACGCTCCTTTCACCAACTAGCAGAGAAAGGAGGTATTTCCTGGGCGAGAAACAGGCGATTTGAATTTAGCTCAGAGGCTACGTCATTTAGGCTTGAGGATCTTTTACATGCAAGTAAATCTACTGACATGGGACAGCCGGCTTTACTTCCCCTCCGAAGGAAGGCGTACCAAGGATTTTTTCGCCCTGAAATTCCACGGCTTCGATCGGGTTTGAACCCGCCAACTTGGGTACAACAGTCCGATACGCTAACCGTTACACCATCGCCGCCGCGTACCATACACCATAAACGTATAATAAAAAAAAAGTGTGGTGCTGAAACGCGCCGTTACACCATAAACGTATAATCAAAATAAAACGTGTGGTGCTGAAATAGTACGTACTTTCTCGCCCGTACTTTTGCACAAAAGTACGTGAAAAGAACTCAAATTTTCGAAAAATTGTTCTTGACCTTAATTAAAAATTTATCTTTTGAGAATAGATTGCATTAAGGGGAAAATATCTATCTTTATAATTGTAGTTGTAGGAAGACGCCGATAAAAGTTTGAATACTTGAAATTTTCAAAATATCAGAGTTGGCAATGAAAATGAGACCTGCACCGTTTTCGAAAAAACGCCCTTTGCACTACTCAACAACAAAATTTAACCGAAGACAATAGAGTCGTTTCTTTAATTTTGAAAATGTCCCGAGAGTGGCGTGTAAAGGCCCCCTAAAATTAAAATATGGGTTGCAAATTGAAGGGGCCGCGATCTCAGCTAGATGAATGGGGGGGAATATCAGTTTTGGAGAAAATCTGCTGACTGGTTTAGCTGCTAGCGTTGTTTACATACGGATTGGCAGACAGACGTTGTCCCGTCACACGATTTTTTGGTATCAAGGACCAACAAAACATGGATTCTGACTACACCATGTATTAGAGGATTTTTTTTTCTAAATTTAGTATCTAGATTTATCTACTTTTTCTTTAGTAGGGCCTCTGTAATAAGAGTTTTTCTGCCGAAAATTCGTTTCTTTTTCGCGCAGTATTTCATTACTTTCTGTTTACTCTGTAGCAAGAAAGTAATAAGGAGAAGAAATAGAAGGGAGGGAAGGTAAAGGAGGAGTGGATGAAGGTGAAGGATGAGGAGGAGGAGGAGGAGAATGGCAAGATGAGGGAGAAAAAGGAGAATAAAAAGAGGAAGTAGTTCGAGAAAAAGGAGGAGGCTGACAACTAATGAAGGGCCTCCGTCTGTTTCGAGGGCGCCATTTGAAGTCTTTCACGCCAATTTCCGCCTCCCCACAGAGCAAATTGCCACGGAGCGACGGCGACGTAATCATTTTAGCGACATCCAGCGGCTGCGAAAGGTTTCTCCTCAATCGACTTTCGAAGTGGAAGAAGACCGAGGGAGGTGGCTGAGGGCATCGACTGATGTCACTACAGTGCCTCTGACCAAACGCTCCTAGGGTTGCACACCACACGGTGGCAGGATTTTCGACACTAGCTCCTCAGCTAGGTCGAGTACAGCCGCTGTCGGGAGGAGAATTCTAGCGGCACTGATCGGTTGTTTTCCGTGTTCGTGGTTTCTCCGATCAACACCAGGCGAATGCCGGGGCAGTACCCTTCCAAACGGGCCACGGACCGCGCACGATCTTTCCTTTCCATTTCTTGTCCTATCCTCACCCCCTTACACACACCTCCACTTCCATGCTCTACACTACCATTCACGTCCGGAAACCAGTCGGCAGTTAGAGCGTGTCCCGGCTGGGGTGGTGCTTCGGTGTGGGGAGATACCTAGTTGGGTAAACCCCCGTAACCGACGGGTAGGTTGGCGGCGGATGTGACCATTCTGCGAGAGATCACCGACTCCTCTCGAAGAAACAGCATGCACTACACTCATGGGACTGATGTCCTTCGCAGTTAATGCGCCCGGACTCGCTACTCAATCCATCAGTCCAAGGGAAGGGGGATCGAGATGGCCCTAAGGGCCACGGCGGCAACTTGGCTGCTTCCCAAATTTCTGCCTGTTCACGAATGCGTTCCGGCGAAGTGCGTTTTAGTGTGTCATTTTGAAACTCATTCATTTGAGGAATAGTTTATCAGGCATATTCCCCAGGATCATAGTAATAGTAGTGGCGCTACAACAGCGTGTACTTCTTCGCACTATTTTTAAATAGCCAGTTTTCAAAAAAATCAAGGATTTCAACGAAAATTATTGGTTTGAACGTATTTTACGCTGTTTGAGGTGCAAGTTGAATGAAAAAATTGAACCCGTTTTTGAGAAAAAATCTGACCCATCTGTCCCGGTGCGCTTGGTCAGAGACTGCATAGTTTTCTTTCGATTTCTGGGCGCAACGGAAAGTGGTATTTCCGTGGTCCACATTTATCTAATAGTGGTTTGTGATTGGATAATTTTGTGTGATAATTACTCAAAATAATTTTGAATACTATTATTATTATTATTATTATTATTATTATTATTATTATTATTAACTTATATTATTGAACTTCGTTGTACCTGGATACAAGTTCTTACCTTCTTGATCTCTATGTATTTTACAAATCAAAATGTGAAGTGAACTCCACAGAAAAATAATATGGTAGATTTTACTCCCGGTAGATGTGCTTCATATTTTTGTTCGTTTTCTTTTTTCAAAGCTGTTCGTGCTGTTGAAAATTAACACTTCATTTGAACTCAGTTGCTTCGCAGTTCCGACTGGATGCAATAAAATTGTCGATAGAGCAGTTTTATGGCAGTGCTCTCATCACGGCTATTGTAATCTCCCTTTACAGGCATATTATATTGGACATTGGCTCGTTGCCACTGCACTTACCGAGGAATTTCAGTGAGCGAATAATGGCGAAGTTCAGGTTTATTAAAGAAGTGGCCATAGATTTTTGAGAGGCGATGGGGGATTTGCAGTGATGAGGAATTTATGGCATCTTCCAAGAGGCTCTGGCGAGTTTGAATTAATCCCTTCGGGATTTCAAGACATTAGACTAAAAAGACAAAACTAAAATATATTCCGCTTGTTGATTGTTTTATAGTTTCAAGGACAATGTGGAAGACTGACGTGATTAGGTCGCATAGATGATTTGTTTTTGCATCAACTGATGTAACTGCAGTGCCTCTCTGAGCGGTAGGCCCTGGGTTCGTGTCCCGACGACAGTATTTTCGAGACTAGCTACACAGCTAGGTCAAATTGAATTGCTGTCTGGAGGAGAAATCTAGCACTTCGCTGGTTACCTGCCGTGGTTTCTCAAATCAACACCAGGGCAATGCCGGAGTAGTACCCTAACAAACGGGCCACGGACCGCACGCGTTCTTTCCTTCCCAATCCTTGTTCTATCCTCACTCCTTATTTACCTACTCTTACACTTACATGCACTACAGTACCACAGAAGTGGGGAGCTTAGAGAGTGTGCCAGCTGGGGCGGTATCCCGCTGGTGGAGATACCTTTCGGGAAAATCCCCGCCAGACGATGCAGGTATTACGCCATTCAGCTGGCGATCACCGCCGTCTCCCGCATTAAAAAAACACGCACTAGACTTTCATGTCTAATGACCTTAGCAGTTGACGCACCCGGAATGACTAAACAATCGATCAATGACTGTAGCACCGCGCTGTGGGAGTGATGGTGTGCAAGATAGTGCTGTTCCCAAGCGGACTGCCATGGCGAATTCAGAACGTCATTGGGTATAATAATAATAATAATAATAATAATAATAATAATAATAATAAATTTATTTGAACTGCAAATGGGCATAACCTGTTGGCAGTTAATTACATAAATAAAATACTACAGCTAACATACAAATTATATGATAATGATAATAATAATAATAATAATAATAATAATAATAATAATAAAATAATAATAATGATAATAATGAGCTCTCGCTTCCTGCTCTGTACTTGATTTTGCATTTTGCGATGGATTTCGTATTTCATTGCATATTGATAACTTTCGGAAATACACTGCGACACACCGACCGTCAAACATACAATTACAAATATTTTACAGCGTTTGGTCACATTTCGCAGTTTTGGAATAGCTAATATCTACCATCTCTCTTCATGGAGCATTCTTGCTAGGCTTTACTGTGTAGATGCAAAATATTTATAAGGTTACTAGCGGAACCCGGCAGACGTTGTTCAGCCCTTCATCTCCCTTTCTCTCTCTTCGTTTCACTCCTCTCTTTACATCACCCTCCTTCTTTCACCTCTCTCTACTCCTTACCTCTCTCCCCCCCTCTGTACTCCTTCCTTCTCTCCCCCTTCCCCACAGGAAAAATTTAATACAATTTTCAAAACGATCCCTTTCTATAGATTACGGTCTAAGAAACGTCTCTTTGAGGCTTCTGGTTTCAAAATTTTAGTTTTTAATGCCCTAGAACGCTTCGTTTCGGAGATATTTAACGATATCGAGTCAAAAAATCCTGCGTAGTGTGTTGCGGATTGTATTTGACATTAATATTTAGTTTTGCTCTACCGCATAACATTCTGCATAATATTCAACAGATAAAAAAACATCTTTGAAGTGGGTTGTATATCGTGCCAAAATTTGAGCCGTATAGTTGCAGAGCTCTTGGAGTTTTTGAAGCATGCGCACACATAGCAACATAGCAATTTTATGTATACAGATTAGATCACAATAATCCGATCGCCAGTCGTATATCCCGGGCCCTAACCACTATCGACCTGGCCATTCAGCCTGTTCGATTAGCCCTCCACCTGGCGGCGAGCATAAGAGACCGCGGGGTGGGGGTGGGGGTGGGGGCGGTGGATCTTATTTCGTTGCGTTGGCACCCCCCCAGCAGTTGTTTGGCGGCCGCGAGGGAACTGCAAATACCTCTGCTCTGAGGGCTGACATTCGCGATTCGCGCCTCGCGAAGGGCGTTCGTGCGATCTGCTTGGCTGCGAACCTTTTTGGCACGGAGCAGCCTCGCCCATTGCAAGAACACTTCGAACTCTTGTACTGGTTCATTGGAGTATTTCGGATAAATAATTATAAATGCGGAGCGGATTAGTTAATTATAAATGCGGATAAATAATTATAAATTTCGGATAAATAATTATAAATGCGGAGCGGATTTTAATGAAATGTTTTTCTTTCTTTTTTATCTGTAGAACAATGTTATTTAATATAAAAATTAATTTTATGTTTGACAAAAGGAAATAACCCATTTTTATAGGTCATTTTTCGCATTTTTTATAGATTTCGACTCTTTTTTTTTAACTTATCCTGTCATTTGTATTGCATTTTCGCCGGTTTCATCGCTTTTAATATCATTTTAATGGTACTTGCTTCAAATAATGTTTACGAGCTGCAACAAATGTCCTCTACAGAATTACTAAATAGCTTATTCGATTTCTTGGTTCAGAAATTCTAATGTCAGCCTCTTTGAGTATGTGAAGCGTATCAGCGCCTTTGCCAGTTCAGACGATTTCGGGGTAACTAAAGACAGAGATTTCCTGGTAAAGAGCAGTCAAAGACGGAAGTTTTAAAGCCGAGTTTCCTCGAACGAATAGTGGGCGACGTCTGAAGGCGCCCTTAGTGTCGGCGGAGCGGGGCGGGGAAGGGGGCAGGCGGTCTGGTCCGAGCGTCAAGGAGGGAAGATGGGTGGGACGATCGTGAATGTGCGCGGAGGGGGGTCAGAGGGGAAAGGCGGATCGGGGAGGTGTGGATACGAGTGGGCTGTGTTGGAGCCTGGAGTCGCGGAGATGGGAAAGTGAGAGGGGATCTATGAGTCGATGAGATAGGAAGAGGTGGGGAACGTGTTGGGGACGGGCCGTGGAGAGGTAGAAGGGAGGGTTGTTGGAGGGGGAATGCTCGTATTATGATTGATTACTGATTCCGGGCGCGTCAGCTACTAAGGTCATTAGTCCCGTACATTTAGTGTAGGTTTTTGCTCAGGAGGTGGCGGTGGTCTCCCGCTGGATGGTGAGATCGACGCCGACCTACCATCTGCCAGCGGGGTTTCCCCCAAAGAGGTATCTCCCACTAGCAAGGCATCCCCCACTAACCCCAGCCGGAACAAGCTCTAAGCTCCCTACCGGTCTCCCGAATATGTGGTAGTGTAGTAAATGTGTGTGTAAGGGGTGAGGATAAGACAAGGAAGAGGAAGGTAGGATCGCGCGCGGTTCGTAGCCTGGTTAGGGCACTGCTCCGGCATTCGCCTGGTGTTGATGCGAGAAACCACGGGAAACTACTGATCAGGGCTGCCGATCGCTAGGATTCTCCTCCAGACAGTGACTGAATTCGATCTAGCTAGGTTCTAAAATGCACTACCTAGGACCTCCCGGTCAGAGGCACTCCAGTGACATCAACTGATGCCCTGAGCTTCCTCAGCCGGTGGGAGGCGGGGCTGGTGGTGCGGTTCGGGGCGCGGCAGAGCGGGGGGAGCAGCGGTGGGTGGCGGGGATGGTTAATCGGCGCGGGGGCGGGACGTGGCGGGGTGTGGCGAGGCGTGCGGATGCTCTGGAGATGACTGTGGCGCCGCCGGGTGCCAGAGCGCATTCCCAAGAATAACGGCCTTTCCGCCCGCCCCGCCCCGCCACGCCCCGCCACGCCACGCCCCGCCACGCCACGCCCCGCCACGCCATGCCACGCCACGCCCCGCCCCGCACCGCCCCGCACCGCACCGCACCGCACCGCTCTGCCCCGCCCCGCCCCACACCGCTCTGCCCTGCCCCCCGCCCCGCCCCGCTCTGCCCTGCCCCGCACACCGCCGCGCCTGCCCCACCCTGCCCCCCTCTGCCCTGTCCCCCACCCCGCCTGCCCCGCCCCGCCCCACCCTGCTCTGCCCTGGCCCCCGTCCCGCCCCACCCGCCGCACCGCGCTGCCAAAACATTTTTTGTGCGAATGTTGTCGAGCGTGGGAGGCGTGCCAGCGGGAGGGCAGCGCGAACGCCCTCGCTGCGTGCGGCCCCAGAGCGAGCGTAGCCTCGTTTCAAATCTTTTGCGCACGCTCGCGTGTAATACGACGGTCAATGTGACTCACTGGGATCCTGCAGCGGCAAAAGTGCTGCCGTCGAGTGTGTGAGACTACATGGAGCAGTAAAATTTGGCTGCTCTGAGGCATTAAGTGAGGAAACTGTAGCTTATTTCTTCCTCGTCGTGTGACGTCAGCTGTATCGTAAGCAGGGCCACTCTGAGTGTGAGAATATAGGCATAAAGGTTAAAAATGCCACATTGAAAGTAACTATTGCCCTGCAACTACAAAAGTGCTGCTATCGTATGTGTGGGTCAGGGGATTCTGGGAGCAGCATAACTTGGCGCGTAGCTGCTAGCAGGACCCCGGAGGTTCGATTTGAGCTAGCGCGGTGGAGGAGTGTCGGGACGGCCAGCTAGGGCCGATCTGAACCGACGGAAGGGCGAAAAGATGTCCGCAGGACCCGTTTGAGCCGATCTCAACTAACTAGGGGTGAAGGGAGATAAGCAGGGCTAGTTTGGGCCGATTTGAACCGACTAGGGGGTGAAGAGTGGACACAGTCAGTTTGGGCTGATCTGAACCGACTAGGGGTGTAGGGAGATCGGCAAGGCCAGTGTGATCTGACCTGAACCGACTAGTAATGAAGGGAGATCGGCAGGGCCAGTTTGGGCCGATCTCAATCGATTAGGGGTGAAGGGAAGTGGTCTGGGCCAATTTGGGCTGATCTCAACCAACTAGGGGTGAAGGGAAGTCGGCAGAGGAGTTTGGGCCGATCTGAACCGACAAGGGGCGACGGAGAGCGGCAAGGACAATTTGGGCCGATATGAACGGACGGAATGGAAGATCTGTGCACACGGGCGACGAGCTCACGAGAAGCATTCGTCCCCTACGAAGCGGTGATCAAAGTATTCTATAGACCATTACTTCCGAAACGCTCTTCTCACAGCGGAGCTACGTCGTGTGGGCTTACGCGGCCGATTGCAGTCTGCGGCCACGCGACATCACTTCCCTCCTCGAGAACAAGTCATGACGCGTTGCCGCAGAGGGCTCCTGCGTGCTCATGGTTGTCATTACAGTTTTCTTATTAAATTTACAATACCAAGTGCTCTCGTGGCTCAGTGGCGAAGTCGCTTGCCGTTCACCAATGAGGGTCCGGGTTCCATTGCTGCTTTTCACAGTGCCGCTTTTCCTCATATTCACTTGGCGTTCTTCAAATTTAATAAGTTCCAAGGTAATACTGTGTGTGTTTGCAAATTTATTATTAAAAATACGGTAATTCTTACGAAACACTTATGTTCAAGCAGCATCACTATTATAGTAGTTCTGTCGTCACATCTTTAGTATTTCACATGTTGTAGAACAATCAAGTGTTGCCATCCTCATATCAGAAAATTATGGCGTTTATATTAGGAATATTACTGGGGTTTAATCAACGCCACCTACATAGATCTATTTAGGTGGCGTTGGTTTAATTATCCGACTACCTATAAGATCGCAACGGTAAAACACGCCAAACAGGTTTTTCGAAATTTCTTAAAATCTACTGGCCAGACCCGAAAACAGATTATTAGTTCCTCAGCAGGAGACCGAGATGCGTTGAATAACACATCGATATCTCGATTGGTACATGGACAGTGGTATATCCATGAGTGACGGATTCGCACAAACACACACACACACACACACTCGCAGTTACTCAAATACTGTTTAGAGAGACGAGTACAAGGGGATCTTCGAGTTTACTATTGAAAAATAACTTAGTTGCTTCATATATTTAACATTTCTCGTAATCTTCCTAAAGACCTTTTCGACGTTTCCTGCAGCGAATTTATTTTCTCTCGTTGAAATATTCTCCAGTCGGTGCAAAGTTCAACATCTGCACTCGAAGGCTAAAGTATCGTAACCATCCTCATTAAAGGTCCTCGTGGATTAAAAACTTTCCTAATTGGTTTTCGATAACGCACATTGTTCTCCTCGCCGAAGTTAGGAAAATGGCCTTCCTCTCTCCGGAATGACTGCAGTTTCTCAGGCTACCCGACAGGAGGTAGGAATCTAGATTTTTTTACTTTTATAGCATTTCTTTCTCTGGGTCGAGTTTCTTCGTTAATTTCGTTCCTGAGAAAGGATCTTAAGAAACAATTTTTGAGATTTTGTTTTTCTTGTTCGAGAAGGTTTTTTTGCGTTAAATGTGTGTTGTATCTCGGTCTGTTTCTCAGCTAAAATCTTATAATTTGTATTATCGAAAAATGGAATTCTCTTCTTGGTATTCTGAATAGAGATTACCTCAAGATTGCACTATTGCCAAGAGAAACGGGAAGATGATATGATTTGTTTTGGTATTCTTACTTTTATTGTGACCTTGGGAAAACAATTCACTAAAAATATATATGCTTTGGAATCTTTTGAGCGGGGAGAAATAGTTTCAATGTTCAGTTTTTATGTATCAGATTTGAAGAGCTTAAAGAGGACTTGCATCAAATTGTTATTATCACCTAAATTTACGTCTAACTATTGCATCGTTTATTTCCGTAAAATTTTCATAACGAGAATCATATTGGAATGGCGCAATTCATGTTTGCCAAGCCCCTTGCGGTGTCTGTAACGACTAACATGAAACCCGTTTAGAATTGTAAACACGACTTCCTATACATCTGCTTTGCATTATTGTAATTTTTGTTTATGTAATATAATCCGTTTTTTGTGTATGTCATGTGTTATGTATTCCGTTAATGAAATCCATTATAAACGTAACTTCATTACACGCACGTTTTGTCAATCTATCCTTTTGGTAGTTGTTTTAGGAATAGAGCCGGGGTTTGGGTTGCTATTTTGTTAGGAATACAAAATAATAAAATCTGTAGTTCGTTTACCGTTGCTAGTAAGCCTTCTGTATCTGGGGAGCGAAATGTTTTCGTTTTAAAGTTTTCTCGCAAGCACGATTTGATGATAACTTTATTCAACATTCAACTGTTTAACCAAACGTTTCCAACTTTTTTTGACCGCCTCCTCCTGTAAAAAAAATATTTCAACGCCACGCTGCCCATAACAGTTAATTTTATATGAAACCCCGTCAGCGCGGCAACGACCTATTTGTTCTCTTGCTGCGATCGCCCCTTGCTTTCGTCTCTTATCTCAGCATTAATTTCGTCCCGTCTACATCCCGCGCCGCCCACTCTTCTTGTGTTCATTTATTAAACATGAGAAAGTAGAAATTAATAAAACTACAACCATGTATGCAATAAAATTATTTTAGTGTTTTGAGTTCACCATGGACACTTTTTCTAGCTTAAACGTAATTTTTGTTATTTATTGAAATAAATAAAAACTCATATAGTTTCTTGATTTCACTTTTCTTGACTTATCTTTCACACTCAATGCTTTTTACGCAGAGGGGTGCGTTTCAGTATAGCCCGAGCCCAACATTTTCTAGCTCCGGCAGTGGTAGAGGGATGGGGTCGGGATTATGCGCCCAAGAAAAAGTGCGAAGACTATATCTCCCACCTGCACGTCACAAACAATTTTTAATGATTTTTGACGAAAAAAATAAACAACTAATGGCAAAAACCATACGAAACTCAGCATGAAAACTTTACTGATAAAAATACTTTTAGAGGAAACTTTTTAAATTTATTTTGAAAAAAATTAACATGACATTATTTATAACTTAATTTTTTAAAATTTATTATTGCTTGCGCTGTAGCTCTCAGCAGCCGTGTATGACAGATACAGTGGATGATTTTCGATTTTCATAGACCATGTTTGCATTATTATTATTATTATTATTATTATTATTATTATTATTATTATTATTATTGTTATTATTATTATTATTATTGCGGTTTTTTATTTCAAGAACACTTTACATTACATGAAAAGACTAATCGTGTCCAGACTGCTTAAGGAGGGTCAAAAATTCCCTCGGAAGATTTCTTTCAAAATATTTCCGATGAAAGTTCTGTTATCTGAGTTTAAAGTAAGTAGCTGACAGTATTGGAGACATTTTGTTGTAGACTTTTGCGCACAGTCTGGAGGAGCGACCGCTGTGACTAGCGTTCTACGCATCTGAGAGAGGGCGCGTGTATTTTGCAGCTCTCCCAGAACACGGCATTGGTTGATTGATTGTTACTGATTCCGCGCGCGTTAACTAGACATGTCATCATCATTCCCGTAAGTGTAATCCATTTGTTTTCATCGGGAGGTGGCGCCGACTTACCGTCGACTAGCGGGTTTTTCCAACCAAGTATCTCGCACCATCGGGGCACCGCCTCAACCGGGACAAGATCTAAGCCCCCACCGGTCTCCCGGCCCATGTGGTAGTGCAGTGCATGCGAGAGAAAAAAATTGTGAAAGTAAGGGGTGAGGACAGGACAAGGAAGAGATAGGAAAGATCGCGCGCGGTCCGTGGCCCGTTTGTGAGGGTACTGCACCGGCATTAGACTGGCGTTCATCGGCCAAACTACGAAATACTGGTGATCAGAACAGCCGGCCGCTACAATTGTCCTGCAGACAGCGACTGAATTCGACCTCCCTTCGTAGCCAGTGTCGAAAATCCTGGGGGCCACTGTGGGGAGTGGAGCCCTAGGACCTCCCGGGCAGAGGCACTGCAGTGACATCAGTTGAAGCACTGAGCCACCTCTCGCGGTGACACCGCATTGGCGCTAGTGAGGGAACGCAGGGCTAAGTTTAGCGCGCAGGGCAGACAGTGTTCGAGCTGAATGCGTCGCAGGCCAGCACGAGACAGCGTGGGGATCAGTTGACATCGCATGCCCCTGGGCCGGGAGCGCAGGTGCCTGTTGGCAACACTTGTGTGCTTTATGGTCAGATTTGCTCAAAATATACGCAAATCTACGTTTTTGGTCTTGTATAATAAAGGTACCCATCCTAGTGAAAGGAGCTTTAGGAATCTGACTTTGAAGACCTGTTAATAACGTGTGCGTCTCTGCAGAGCAATTAAGAAAAACCTATGTCTAATATCTATTGAGTAAATTATAACTGGAAAATCATCCTAAATTATTATTATTATTCTTTTTCCTCTACATCTCGTCTAAGATGTTATGAGTCTGCTGAATATAAAATCTAAGTTGCTACCTACGGAGCAGATCTAGTGGCTGTCGGTGCCTCTTCAACACGTAGTGGGCTGTGGGCTGTTCGAAATAAAACAATTTCTTGCACTTCCCAGTCTTTTGAATGACTGGGGAACTGGGGAAGTTCTTGCGTAAATTTTGTAGAATTAATCCCAAAGCTCCGATGTGTCTCGGTACGAGCTGTGCTTTTACGCCCCACATTCGGCTGATCTCGATTTCCAAACTCTTCAAGATGATTCTCGGCTTCCTTGGCTACGATGTTGAATTGAATTGAATTTGAATTAATGCCTTATTTTACGTGGCGAGACTCGGGCCATCAGGCCCGCTCTTCCGTCTGACCACGCAAATTTCGCTACGCTCCTTTCATCAACTAGCAGAGAAAGGAGGTATTTCTTGGGCGAGAAACAGGCGATTTCGAATTTAGCTCAGAGGCTACGTCATTTAGGCTTGAGGATCTTTTACATGCATGTAAATCTACCAACATGGGACAGCCAGCTTTACTTCGCCTCCGAAAGAAGGCGTACGAAGGATTTTGTCGCCCTAAAAATCCACGGCTTCGATCGGGTTTGAACCCGCGAGCTTGGGTATAACAGTCCGGTACTCTAACCGTCCGGTACGCTAACCGTCACACCATCGCCGCCGCGTTTTCATTGCACGGCGCAGGCTCGGTTACAAGTAGACACGTTCTTTTCAAAATTCCGGATAACAGTGTCCGGTTTGTTTGCCTCTACCGTTGGATCAGTTTGAATTAGTAGGTCGTACAATGTTGAACACACGTCACTTTCTACTTCTTCTTCTTCTTCTTCTTCTTCTTCTTCTTATTATTATTATTATTATTATTATTATTATTATTATTATTATTATTATTACTATTACTATTATTATTACTATTAGTATTATTAGCTTCCTTTAAACAGTCTTCAAATCCACCATAGTATCCCAAGAAAGTTGTTCATTGCCGCTGACGCTTAACTTAAATCCTTGGCTTGCATTTCACACCGACCCTGAAATCCCAAAGCTCCCCCTCCCCCCAGCGAACATCGTTAACTCTCTCATTAGCACCTGTCGTTGCCGCGAAGCGCCGAGCACAGAGGCTTGTTTTTCATTCACGAGGCCCTTTGCGCCGGTGGGGATTTGGAGCGAGGGGACACGGACCGTCGCTGGCACTGGCCGCCGTTTGGGTTGGCACCCGCAGATCCTTTTGTGCGGCAGTGCTTTATTCACTCGCTACGCGAAGACAGACCACGTTTACATTTGCGGAGGAGAGGACGTCTCTCTAATCCTGAATGAGTCATGATGGACTAGGGTAGCACATGTGTGGTATTAACTCTAAATATATGTTTACAGTTAATGATTGATTGATTTCGGGTGCATAACCTCATTAGTCCCGTAAGTGTAGTGTATGTTTTGCGCGGGAGGTGGCTGTGATGTTCCCTCGCTGGATGGTGAGATGCGTCGGCTAGCGGGGTTTTCCCGAACCAGGTATTTCCCTCCAACGGGACACCGCCCCAGCCGGGACAAGCTCTAAGCTCCCGACTGGTCTTTCGGCACGAGTCGTAGAGTAGTACATGTATGTGTGTGTATAAGAAGCGACAATTGAACACGAGGAAGTCGAAGGAAGAAGAGAAGGAAGAGGAAGGAAAGATCGCGTTCCATGTCCCGTGTGTTAGGGTACTGCTCCGGCATTCGCCTGGTGTTGATCAGAGAAACCACAGAAAACTACCGATCAGAGCGTCAGATCAGTGTGTTAGTAACTGAGGCAAGCGTTACCTTGATGTTGTATGCGCTTCGTTTCTTAATAAGAATTCTTCTTTCTTGAATGAAAGAAATTAAAGTACGAATAACAATAAAAATATATTATATCACTGGAATTTATACATATGAAATTAACAAAATTCGACAGGAGAAGTAATTCTTCTTTCTTGAAGGAAAGAAATTAAAGTACAACAAATAACATTAAAAAATATATTATATCACTTGAATTTATACCTATGAAATTAACAAAATTCGACAGGAGAAGTAATTGCTGTCTGTCTCCACCCAGCGTATTATATTGCCGCCTGTTTTCGTAAATTATTTCCCGTGGCAACATGTCGACATGGGATTAATTGTCACTGACGGTCTCCACAACATCCATGCAATGGATGTACGCTATGATGGTGATGTACGGGTCGCCACAGTAACCAATAAGAGGCCGGGAGACGGTTAAGCTCAGTGCCTCTCAAAGCGTAAGTCGTGCAATTGATTCGAACCTTCTTTATGGGCCGTAGATTTCCAAGTTCGGTGTTCTCTCCGTTTGAGAAAGAGCTCTGCTCTTGTTTCTCTCTCGCAGCCGTTGGTCGCAAAATGTCGTTCAGACGGGAGTTACGAACTCTGCAACTTGCGAGAATCGTGAACCGGATAGTTTGGTGACGGGTGAAGACGCGCTTTTGTTTTAACCGTTCTCTAGAGTTTATGGTCTACAAAGTTCTTAGAGATCTGACGCATCATGTAACACATTGTGCAGTGTACAGCAGATAATGGAAAGTGTTCATTTAGATTTGCTTATTGTCCTCGTGAATGACCTAGAAGTATTTTGCATTTTCTTAATGAAATTATATATTCCTCTATAATGAAGGACAAATGGAGTTATTGGTATACTATTTAGAAGTGACCCTTTCTATTAATATTTAATATTATGTAATAGTATTAATTTGCATTTTTTTGTAATAATTTTACAAAGTAATAAATATAAAAACAAATCTATATAAAAGACAAATATATTTTTTGTATTAAATGGAGTTCGTACATTTTATGAAGGAAAACATAGCTTTTTCGGTGCAACACTAACAGGGGTTGAAGATTCAAGTCCCGATTGTGGCAGACTTGTAACATCAGCCAAAAAATGGGGGCTGAAAATGTACTGTCAACGTAAAGATTCTTGGCTAATCTAATGATTCCTTTCCGTGGTTCCCTCCGATTCGTTCCAGGCGGATGTCGGAGTAGTTTGTCAGACCACAGGGCCACAGTATAATTGCCACAGTCATCCTGTGCTCACTCCTATTCTGTGAACCTTACGATGATCCATCTGTTTCCACTCGACCTACACTCGCCCCTGCCCTGAAGCCAACGATGCATATTCACAAATTTAGTTTCTACCATTGTCCTATTGTTGCGAATGTCAAGCAATGTCTCAATAATTTAATTCGTTACCAATAATTAGATTTCTTAGAATTTGCTATGTAAAAACTAATCAAAATAAATTTTAAATTCAACAATAATGGGATTTTAATTTTTTTTAAATGAAGTCAGCTATACCCAAATCTGTAGCCCCCTCTCCCTAGAAAACTCCGAGTTGTGCCACCTGTTTCTCTAGGAAGCTGTACAATCCACAACTATGTGGAACATGGAGCAAAAGAAGAGAATGGCCAAGAAGGAAAAGGAGTAGAACACGAAATAGAAAGATAAAAAAGGAGAGGGAGAAGAAGTAAAGATAAGAAGCTGAAGGCGCAGAAAAACAAGAGGAAGGAGGAGCTTGTAAATAAGAGAAAAAAGAAGGAAACAAAGAGGAAGGACTAAACGGGCAAAATGGATAAAGAAGCAGGATAAAGAGTAATGAGGCTGGAAAAGGAGATAAAGAATAGTGAGGAGATAAAGAAAGGGAGTAGAAAATTAAAAAGAGGGGGACGTAAATAAAGAAGAAGGTGCAGAAGAGAAAGAAATGAAGAAAAGAACGATGGAGAACAAGGAAAATGCGAAATAGGATAAGGTAAGATGCAGGAAAACGAGCCAAACTACGTCCTCAAGTGTGATGAAGGAGTCGGACGGAGAGTGCGTTGTGCAGGGGAGGCTGCGCGTCGACGAGGGCGCCTGGAGGGAATTTCCCCTGAGAGCCCTCTGGCACTCTCTGGCCCCCTCTGGCTCCCTGACCCACATTCCCACACCCGCCCTCCTCTCCCCTCGAGACCTACAGCACGAAACACCCGTTTCATGAATCGACATATTTCTATGTTGTTTAAAAATCGATGCATTTGTTTGTTGTTGTTTAAAAATTCGACGTATTTGTTGTTAAAAATTCGACGTATTTGTTGTTAAAAAATTCGACGTATTTGTTGTTGTTAAAAATCGACGTATTTGTTTGTTTTAATAATCGATGTATTTGTATGTTGTTAAAAAATCGATGTTTTCGAATGTTGGAGTTCAAAACAATCGATATATTTTAATGTTAAACAATCAATATATTTATACGTGCTTGTCATTCTAGGGCCATCTCGTCAACAGATCATCTCTTGTTAGAGGTATTTGTGCAAGTTGAGACGTAGTCGAGCAATATTCATTATTCGCTGCTAGTAATATAACCGGCATTGCCCGAGTTGCACGTCATACCCAATGCTTATGAAAAAGGAAAACCACGAATTATATAAACGACGGTGTTTAAGATTATTGTTTTTAATGTAACTGGTTCACATTTTAATGGAATAGTAAAATGTTCATTTTAACTTTACAGTACATTGCTATTAGATTAAAAAAAGGAACTTACGCACAGGTACTGGCCTCTAGCGGACCATTAGATATTAGTTTTGCTGCCTCTCTGGCGGAATATATTGGTAACCAATCTGTTCTTAGCGACAGGCGAAAAATATTGGTTGTGGTGCATATACCTCATATTATTTAAATTATATAGTTTCCACGTTTGTGAGGTAATAATCATTACCAAACGTCGCAAAGACATTCTGACAATCATGAAGAAAAGCGTGTAAAAAGTGCACAAGTGTAATAAGTAACCAACATCGATACCATAAAAAGTAGTATATGAATACATTACTATCTATGTTGGTTATTCATAGCTGAATTCACTTTTATTTGTTTACATTTATTATCACATTAGCTGTCACATATCACATTTATTATTACATATCACACTAGCTGAAGTTCTCCGCATTTCTAGGGTATTTCTTAATCACAATCATCTGTTATGAGTGAGTTTCATGTAAAAAGTAGTCTTCCTTCCCTATTATGGCCTACCCCGCCTCGCACTGACGCTTCATCTCGACCTGCCCCTTCAAAACTGCAACCCGCCTCGTTTTGTTTTATACATCCCGACTCGTCAGTAGACCACGGAAAAGTAGAGTCATACTCCAAGAATGGCTGAATTGGACGTAGCTATTCAACTAGTGTCAAACATTTGCCACGTCGGGACTCGAACGTAAGGCCTCCGAGTCAGAGACGCTGCAGCGGCAACGGTTGTCATGAAGCCAACTTAGCCGGTGTGACAATCGAGGCTTGACTGCAACAAAGCGGGTCAGCGAGCCATGTAAAGGCAGGCCCGGTGGATAATGGGGGGTACGGTAACTAGTTACACCCACGCGAAAACTTCCGAGTGGGTAAAATAGCCACTCGGAATTTGGGATGAGAGAAATGTTTCGTAAACGTCAAATTGTAGAAATTAACGAAGTTTCTCGATATCAAAACGTAGATGCGATCAACTATGTTGCACGATCGGCTCAACACTATTGCTATTTTACATTTTATGGTAACATGATCAGCAAAATCGATTTGCATAAATTGTGAAATGAGTTGATATCAAAAAGGCTAAGAGCAACATTGGCTTTGCAATGAAAAATGAAATGCTGAAGTTACAGACAATCGATGTGATGAGAAATAAATGTGATGACAATATGATGACAATTTAAAAAAAACTGTTTTATATTTCTTCCTTCATATACATTTTCGGTGGGAGATGGAGGGGAGAAGAGAAGGCCCTCCCCGGATCAACTACACACTTATTTTTAACACCAAACTGGGTATTTATTTAACCGTGCACTTGACGTAAATCATCTGTTCACGGTTTCATCCAATCGGGAGCTTGAACGTCCCCGTCGTGACGTCACTGTAAGTTCCCGATTGGATGAAACCGCAACAGCTGATTTACGTCAAGTGCACGACTAAATAATTCGTACTGTAGTCGCCGGCCCTGGTTGCAGCTGGTCTAGAGCTGCACTGCAGTGCGCCGTTTGTGTTCTCGATCGCAGCCCCCACCACCCACCCCACCCCACCCCACCCCCTTGCGCCCCACAGCGCAGCGGGCGCAGATGGACGGCAGATTGAGTAGTGATCTCGTTCGCGCCAACTGCTAAGCTCATTATCCCCGTAAGTGCAGTGCATGTTTATTCTTCGGGGAAACCAGTCAGGAGCTTAGAGCTTGTCCCGGCTGGAGCAGGGCCACACAGGAGAGAGATACCTGTTCGGGGAAACCCCGCTAGTCGGATCGACGCCGGATCTCGCCATCCAGCGGGGGAAGACCTCCATATGGCATGCTCTCCACTTACGGGACAAACGACCTTACACACACATGTCCGTTATTTGAGGTGACTGCTTAATCGAGGTGGCTATTTGAGCTCGTTTTCATATAGACTATTTCCTCAAGATAATGCTCCCCTTTGGAATTCACGATTTTTTTTGAGATTTGTCGCTTTTCGTGCGTATCTCCGATACGCGTTGTGTTACAAGCGTGGATGTGTTACTAGCTCTTTCCCCACCACTTCTACGGAATTAACCCATATAACCACTCCAATGAAACCAAATTCGTAAACTTTATAAAGAAAAAATATTCTCCAAATTATGACAATCGACATGAGCGGCCTCTAGCCATTCCATTAGCTGTCCCCTTAAGTTCAAATAATTAAAAGCAACCAGTGATCGAGCTGCTCGAAGCCATGTGCTATCTTCTTTTTTTCTCGTGTTCCTTCTTTTTCTATGCCTGTTGTTTAATTTTTTTCTTTTTGATTCATACAAATGAGGGAAAATGGCGTTTATTCTTTCATTTTTATTATTAATTGAGAGAATAATATATCTATTTCGACTGCCGATGAAAATAATTTCCCAAAAAAGATCCCAAACATTTCCCCGTCCATTTATATTTCCTATTCTGTCCTCACAACGAAACAAAATCCCCATTTTGTGGACAAAATTCGCCTAGGTTAGCGGTAACGGTTAGCGTGTCGGACTGTACCCCAGTTCGCGGGTTCAAACTCGATCGAAACCGTGGATTTTTAAGGGCGAAAAAATCCTTCGTAGGCTTTCCTCCGGTGGGGAAGTAAAGCCGGCGGTCCCGTGTTAGTAGATTTGCATGTAAATAGCATGTAAGGTATCCTCAAGCCTAAATGGAGCTTCTGAGCTAAATTCAAAATCGGCTATTTCGTTACCCGAATTACATCGCTAGTGGGTGAAAGGAGCGTGGCAATATTTGCATGGTCAAATGGAAGACCGGGCCTGATGGCCTGAGTCTCGCCACGTAAAATAAGGCATTAATTCAGTTCAATTCAACACTGTGAGTGAGCAAACCCCCCAACCCTTTCATTTTCCTCCGGTCGCGGTGCGGGGCGGGCGGCGGCGACCTTCGCCCTCCGCCCCCGGCGGCGTCGCGGCGCCCGCGTCGACCCCCGGGCGGAGACGGCGGCCCGTATCGATCGCCCTGCCCCGCCCTGCCCCGCCCCGGGGACACGCCACGCCCGCGGCCGCGCCCGCCTCGCGGGGCCCCGGGTGTGATTTAGGGCTGCCCAGCTCTGGTTCGCGCCGGTCGCCCGTGGGTGGGCTGGTGGTTTACAGACACGGTGGTTCTGCATGGGCGCGTGTATGGTGGTCGTCTATTTCATGATGGTCTGCGAGCGCAGTGGTCGTCTAGGGGCACGGTGGTCGTCTGCGGGTGCGGTAGCCGACTAAAGGCGCGTTGGCCTTCTATAAGTACGGTGGGCTGCTGAGAGTGAGATGGTCGTCTGTGGGTGGGATGGTCGTCTATGAACACGGTGGATTTCAATGGCTGCAAATATTCTAATTGACCCTGGTGGTCGTCTATTTAAACGGTGTTATATGTGTACACGGTAGTCGTCTTCAACATAATGGCGCTTTGAGGAATATTGCTAGTAAATTTTAAAGGCATTGGACTCTCCGCATTACGGTCTGCCTTGCTGCCTTTCAATACTTATCATTCAAACTTTCAAGAACAGTTTGTACAGATAATTTATGCTGCTTGTGTGGAGAAGGAATAAACTAGACATTGAAGAGTCTGATATAGTACAGTCCCTTTCCCCTTTCTGCCCACGAGCAGGACCGGGAGATATGGCTCAGGGAATCAACTGGTGTCCCTGCAGTCCCTCTGACCGAGATGTCCTACATTCAAGTCTCGACGGTCGCAAGATTTTCCACACAAGCTTCTCAGCTAAATTGAATTCATTCTCTCACTGAAGGAGAATTCTAGCGGCCAGCTGCTCTGATCCGTAGTTTCTCTGATCAGAAGAAGGTGAATGTCGGTGCAGTACACAAACAAACGAGCCACTGACCGCGTGCGATCTGTCTTTCCCATTCTTTGTCCTATCCTACCCTTTATACACTTACTCTCACATGCACTCCATTACCACACGTGCTGGGGGGAGACCGTCGAGAAGTTTAGAACTTGTCCCGGCTGGGGTGGTGCCCCGCTGGTGGAACATACCGGGTTGGGGAAAAACTTGCTAGCCGACGGGAGGTCGGCGCTGGATCTTCCCATACAGCAGAGAAAAACCACTCCACGTCCCGATCGAAACACATGTAGTACAATGACGTGACTAATTACCCTAATAGGTGACGTTTCCGGGATCACTAACAATCAATAAATCAATCAAACCCACGTGCTGAATGCCTCCCATCACCACTCTGCCTTTTCCTTGACTGATTGATTAATCTTTGCAGGCACGGCAACTGCTATGGTCATTAGTCCTATTGGCGTAGTGATTAGTTGTTTTTCCGCAATGTGGTGCTGTTCCTCCTCCGCTAAATGGTGCGATCCGGCACCGACCTACAATTCGACATCCCTGTGCAGGTATCTCCCCCGCGTGGCACCGCCCCAGCCGAGTTAAGCACCAATATCCTGATATGGGTGCGGTAGTATAGTGCATGTTAGTGTAAATGTGTGTAAGGGGTGATGATAAAATAAGGAAGAGGAGGGTAAGATCGCGCGCGGTCCGTGGCCCGTATGTTAGGGTACTGTTCCGGCATTCGTCTGGTTTTGATCGGAGAAACCACGGAAAACTACCGATCAGAGCAGCCGGTCGATGGACTTCTCCAGACAGCTGCTGAATCCGACCTAGCTCTGTAACTCGCATCGAAAATCGCCGCCGTCGGTTCTCGAACCTAGGACTTCTCGATTAGTCGCTGCAGGGACTGCGGCAACGTTGACTCTGGGCTCTCACCCGTCCTTCTCCTCATCTTCCCGCTGTCGCGGGTCAGTGATTGCTCTGACCACTCGAGTGGCGTGGGCTCTGCGTTCCTGTGAACAGGATGAAAGAGATTGCAACGAAAACCCTGCTCGGGAAACCAGTAGAAAGAGAAGGACCCCTGTTAATAGCAGCATTAATCCTCTCGCTTTCGTTATGTGGCACGTCAATTCCAATGCTCGAGTGCTACGATCAGTTAAAAAAATAATCGCGATTTAAATTTTTAATTATTTATTAATTAACTTAATGGAACAGCATGAAAAGATCCAAGTGTCTGCATTGCGGGATACATGTAGCTCGCTGCAGTGTTTTGAGCTCAATAAGGTTTGTGCCCCCCTTGGAAACTTGAGAGACATTGTTAACGTACACAAAAAAACATTGTATTTTATCTAGTGAAAGTGTCTCATGGGGATAATTGGATTGAGGAGACGTTCGTGTTTCGTGAAACTTGTGTTTGATGGTGGGTCACTCGCTCACCACCATGGTACTATCACCAGAGATGTTCCCTTGGCAATATTATTCCTTTCAACGAGATAGGTTTGATCCGTGTATTATCCGTGTCGTCCTTATTGTATTTGTAGAGCGATCAAGAAATTTAGAAAAATAAGCAACGCCCTTAATGAACAGAATAGACAGTGGAACTAATTTTTAACGCCACGATAAATTTCGAGACTGCTGCGTAAATGTACAACGGGTTGCATAATATTTCGCTGCCAGGGGCTGTAGTAGATTTCACTCTGGACAAATAAACACGTGTTCACGATAACGAGGTTGTCCTTCGAGCAGATAAATGTCGATGTTGATGCGAAGTATGATGAATTCATAAACGAACTGATGACTGCCGGTTACTGTATGAACTTTGACAAACCCTCTCATTTCGCATCAAATTCTGACCTTCTGTGATGAACATCAGTCAATAAGAAGCTATACGAAGTTATTAGGAATGTCTGAGAATGAATGTTTTAATTAGGGAGCGAGTGTATATGACCGGAATATCGCCAAAATTATCAATAAAATCATCTAAAAATGTTTTAAAAATCCCCTAAAAGAAAAAAAAAGTTCAGATGACCATCTCCACCGGTAGAATATATTACAGATATGATCAGAAGTCTCCTATTCTTACAAGTGAACTCATCTTGCAAACGTTTGGTTTGGGCAATTCTTTGCCAGGAAATCTGTCTTTAGTTATCCCGAAATCCACCGAACCGACAAGGGCGCTGGTAGGCACCACGGAAACCTTAAATTACATCGACACAACGGACGATATTACAATTTCTGAACGAAGAAATGGAATAAGCTATTCAGGAATTACAAGGAGAACATGTGTTGCATTTCTTCATTATTATTTCAAGCCAGTAGAATTAAACCGAGCACATTCTTTCTTCTGACGCTACTTTCGATAGAATATTAACATTACTTGACTTTGTTTTAGTTACATAGCCAAAGACTTCAGTTCTCTTCATTCCGAGTCATCAAAGTAAATATTTGCCTGACGCGTCAGCGTCTAGTGCCAAAAAGCTGCAACACATGCGCCGAACTCCCGCTGTGCCAGATCTGATATATCGTACGAAGGCGACTTGACATTAAAATAAAGACACCTATCTGAAAAGAAACATCGTTGAAGATCATTTAATAACGTACATCATTTATTCCACTCTCTTTTGACACAAATTGGGGGCTCCACACTCTTTTGACACAAACCGAGCACCTTCGAAGAGTGAGGCTTCCAACCGTGCACGAGGCATTGAAGGATGCCAAGACGATACTTCAGGACAATTGACAATGCAGTATCAAGTATGGCGAGAATACGAACTCTGGAGAAAGATCTAGAGAAATTTGTAATGAAAAATGCACGAAGTAAACAATTGAAAATAATTTATTTTTAAATGTCATATAAAGTGTTATATTAAAGTAATTGTTCGTGCTGTTAATGTATTTCGCTGTATCACGGTATTAATAAAATCAATCGTTGTGGAGAAATTATATTTAATTTTGACGTCGAATATAGTGAACCAAAAACGTTGGTCACCAGAAGTTCACTATAACTGGAGTTGACTGTATTCCGATTCTAGGCCTCTTATCGAGGAGAGAATGACGAATGAGCAATGAGGGATAACGAATTTGGAAGCAGTCACCGTTTATTGCTGAAGCGTTTCTATTAAATATCCGAAACGCATTATTTATTTATTTCCATGGCGACGATAACTGAATTACGTGTACAAACTAGTTTGTGTCCGTGCATGCTCTACAGAACAATTGCTCAAGGCACGCTGCAAACCCCTGCATAGTTGTGCCATTGTAACTACGCTAGTCCTATAGTCCTAACAAATATGTTTTAAATTATGTTTATTATTAAAATTAAAGTTCGCTATTAAATTATTTTGTTTGTTATAAGAGATCTCATTGTTTTGACAAGCGAAATCATCGGAAGTAACTAGCAAAGGGCGCATAGCGAACGATCAGCCGATACTATTGAGAAGAACCGAGAATGAGGAGGGCGGACCGCTCCGATCCGTGCCAGAGACATACGCACTCATTTCGTAGCAACAAAAAGGCCTCCCTAAGGCCGCGAAAGGAAGTCAGCGAGAACGATCGATAATTGCATGCGTTTTGTCCGGCACGTCGTTCCGAGTATTAGGGGCCTGCTCCGGCATTCGCCTGGTACTGATCGGAGAAACCAGGGAAAACTCCCGATCAGAGCGGCCAGCTGGTAGAATGCTCCTCCAGACAGCGGCTGAATTCGACCTAGCTGACAAGCTAGTGTCGAAAATTCTGTTACCGTCGGGAGTGTAACTCTAAGATCTCGTGGTCAGAGGCACTGCAGTGCCATCAGTTGGTGCCCTGAGCCACCTCTTTCCGTGCAAAGGTAAGGGAATATCGCGCGAACGGTTTGAAACTCCTTTTCTTTGTCTGCCCTGGCATTCGCCTGATATTGATAGGAAAAAATATTAAAAATTACTGTTCAGGGCACCCGACCGCTGGCATTCTCTTCCAAACAATGGCGGAATTCGATCTAGCCACGCAGCTATAGTTGAGAATCATCGACACTTAGGACCTCCCGGTCAAGAGTCCTTAGAAGATGCCCTGAGCAACCTCCGCCGAGCGCAGTTGGTGGAGATCTGTTCAAGCAGCAGGTTCTTGCGGTTCACCGCCGTGCTTTCCTGTCGCGTTGTGTGGCGTGCAGAAGTGGGCGTGACTTGGGTGTTGCGTGACACGCCCAGGCTGGCTCTGAAGGTCTTGCGTAGAATACGAGGTCAGTTACTCTACTTTTTTTTCGAATTCGTATGAACATGGGAGATATTCGATAACTGAAACCAGGTGGCTTTACGTCCAATGCATAAGCCGAGCTACAAAAATTTAGTTTTAAGCTAAAATGTTTGAACGGGTTTTTTGAATCTTTTTAGTAAAGTCTTCATCTGAGTGGCAATACTAATTAGTGCTGCTACAATGTTTGTATCGGAGGCGAAATATTTCAAATTTATCGTACTGATACTTCAACCATCTCTTGAAAAATACATCACATGAAGCGCGGGGAAAAAAACCTGTTTTTAGTTTTTGAAAATGCAAACATTTGATTGACAATGGCATTATTGCCATAGTGTTATGCTCTATTTTAACAAAAAATTAAACACAAAAATTGAAAAAAATCTTTTTTAAGTGCTTGAGGGAAATTGTCACGATTTTACTCAAAAATTTAAGAAAACTACTCATATTTTGAAAAAAAATAATGTAAAATTATTTTAAAAACTAATGTAGACGAATAGATTGCGTGAAGAAAGACCCAACTTCAATAAGCTGTGGGACGGTTTCGTGGAAAAGGTGAAGTTTCGCCAATTTTTACATTTTGAAGATTGAATGAAAATGTATCTTTTATCATTTTTATAAGGGCTTAGTCTCGCGTAGGTGCACTCTATTCGAACAAATACATTAAGTTGGAAAATGTTATAATTTATATTATTATTTATATTATATTATTATTATGTGATAATTTAATATAAAATATTACCGATTTTTTAGTGTGTCAAAAACTTGGATCGGTCATTCGAAGACCCATTAAAAATTGAAAGATTGATCGATTATTTCGTGGTTCCGGACGGTTATGGGCATTAGTCCCGTAAGTATAGTGAATGCCTTTAGACCCTTAAAAATAATGCAATCTCTTGCGAAAGCACTTTTGACCTTTCACTGGAACGTGAGATCGGGTACCAACCTACAAGTCGCCTTGCGAGAGACTTCCTCCCCCAGTTATCTCCCCTGGTGGACCAGCACTCAGCTGCGATGTAGCTCTAAGCTCTCGACTAGTCTCCCGACACGCGTGGCAGTGTAGGGCGTGTAAGGGGAGGGGAATAGACAAGAAGAGGAAGGGATGTTCTCACGCGCTCCGTGGCCCGTTTTTTACGTTACTACTCCGGCATTCGCCTAGTGTTGATCAAAGGAACCACGTAAAACTACTGATCAGAGCAGCCAGCTGCTTGAATTCTCCCCCGGACACTGAATTCGACGATAATGTTGAAAATCGGCTGCCGTCCGGACTCGAAGCCTTGAACCCTTGGGTCAGAGGCTCTGCAATGGCTTCAGTTGTCGCCGCTGAGTGAATTGAGCTGGCCAAAAATTAAAGGAACGTTCGCAGGTCCGTTCGGGGAATTTCTATTTTTAAGAAAATTCTATGTACGGTAGTCTCTTAGTGTTGTAGTCACGACGTAGACGAGTCAATGATATTCAGGTGGTTATTCTCGACGACATGCGGTTATATCCAGCCAAGCAGATTTCAACCACTCTTTCAGTATCAGGGACCCCCCAAGGGTGTTCTTTCTTCAAAAGCAGCATCGATTTCTGCTGAATTGCGTAAGTTTATCTCTACTACTTGTAAGAGGAAGTAAAAACAAAATGTAAAGTTAATAAATTGCCAACATATGTTGTGTAGAATATGTTTTCAGAAGCAGTCATCTCTTGGTAACAGACCGGGCAAGTTCAATGTTCTTAAACTCACTAGTTTTTGTAATTGTTTTTATATTAATAAGCACAAGTGTAAGCAAATAATTGTAGCTCCCTTAATTTTTCACGATTTCCCTTGAGCAGAAAAGACCCGCCTTTTTACAGAAATAAAGTTATACAAATAGTGAATAATAATGGAACCGAGAATCATTTCACTCGTAAATAAGTCGCTAATGTACACGCCATTTTCCGTAACGATACGACGTGCTTAATATCAACTCCCGTCTGTTTTGTAAACACAGATATTAACGCCAAGACCTATATTTCTTGAACACCTCAGCCCCCACGAAAAACACATCTCCCGTGGCGACGGGGTTTTCGCAATTCCACGGCCGACACCAAATAAACATGAACGACGCGACGGCTATTCTCGGCCTCCCGCGACATTTCCTGCAGTTTTATGACGCGTTCGCGGGAATAAACCATTCGGAGATATTGCAGGGCATCTTGAGACGCGCACCTCCAAAGAATACTAACTAGTGCATCGAAAACAGCACTTTCGAGTATTATTTGAGACGGTTAACTCATCCTAAATAAAATAAATACATAATCGAAAATAAATTAAGGAAAAATAACAATTTCAACTTTAAACAGTATTTTATGGGATAAAGGTCTCACAAAACAGACCAAAATTGAAATGTTTAAAACGATAATTAGAAGTTTCTTGAATGAATCAGAAGCATGGACGTTAAATACACAGTTAAAAAGAAATTATTGGCAATGGAAGTGAATTATTGGATAAGATCGGCAAGAATTTTCACAAGGGACAGAATAAGAAATGAAATTATTAGAAAAATATGAATGTATCACATTATATTATAGATTATATAAATAAAAAATTACCAACCTAGTTTGGACATACAAAAAGAATGGAAGAATGGAGATGACATACATTTCGCGGAGCGTTATTCAACTGACTTTACAATATGTCAAAAAATGGTCGTTGATCTGGATCACATGCAGCGCTTTTTATTCCGAGGCCTGGGTTCGTTCCGTTGCACGGTCGATTGATTGATTATGCGTGTATCCGTCCGCGTCATTGATCTCTTAAGTACAGTGCATGTATTTTCCCTCCGTACAGTCCGTGTATTTTGCATGTGAGCTGAGGGTGTTCTTAGCCCGCACGATTGCGAGACCTAGCGCCCGTTTACACGTCGGCTTGAGGGACTTGGCCTCTCCGCGGGAACCGAATTATCACTCGAACCAGTTGGAACCCGCCCCAATCAGGACACGATCTCAAATTCCCGACTGGTCTCCTGCCATATGTGCTAGTGTAATGCGTGTAAGTGTAAGGGGTGAGGATAGTATGGGGATGGGGAAGGAAAGATCGCGCGCGGCCCGTTCGTTATGGTACTACTCGCCTGGTGTTGATCGGATAATGCACGGAACACAACCGATCAGAGCAGCCGGACGCTAGAATTTTCTTCCAGACAGAGGCTGAATTTGACCTACTAGCTATGTAGCTTGTGTGGAAAATCCTGCCGCTGTCGGAAGAGGAGCCCCAGAACCAGCGGCGGCGATGGTGTGACGGTTAGCGTACCGGACTGTTATACCCAAGCTCGCGGGTTCAAACCCGATCGAAGCCGTGGATTTTTAGGGCGACAAAATCCTTCGTACGCCTTCCTTCGGAGGGGAAGTAAAGCCGACTGTCCCATGTTCATAGATTTACTTGCATGTAAAAGGTCCTCAAATCTAAATGACGCCTCTGAGCTAAATTCAAATCGCCTGTTTCTCGCCCAAGAAATACCTCCTTTCTCTGCTAGTTGGTGAAAGGAGAGTAGCGAAATTTGCGTGGTCAGACGGAAGAGCGGGCCTGATGGCCCGAGTCTCGCCACGTAAAATAAGGCAAATTCAATTCAATTCAATTCAGAACCTCCCGGCCAGTGGCACTCCAGTGATATCAGCTGATGCCCTGAGCCGCTTTAGCCGGCCGGTCTACGTGCACCGAATATACTTGGATTTTTCCCTTGTTGCCGATGACATTACGTCATCGTTACACCTCCTACCTTATAAAATTAATATTTCTTTAAGTGGTGAGCACATTTCTGGGCCCACGAGCCCCGTTGAGAAGGACGTACACGAATTGATTAAAAATATTCATTTAATAAGGCACGAGGTGTAACAATGACGCAGTGTCATCGGCCACTTTAAAAAAATGGAAGGATACAAGGCGTTGCACCACTGCCAGAGCGTATCGCGTCCCCCAGTGACAATCGAACGCGGATCGACCAAACAGAATTGTGACGCGTCGAAGCGGTCCGCGGGGCGTATTCGACTCGAGGACTAAGGGCGGGCCCTTAACCGATTAACTGTTGTTTCTGAACGGTCAACGTTTTTAGTATCGGTTACTCGAAATAACAGTTATTTAGTTTATTATTGGTTGAAATTCATAGTACCAATTGCAATCTATTGGGCTTAATGCGAACTACTGCAAGCATTCGCGGCAACCATTGTCTGCGATAACAGTTTCACTGCAGCTAATCAATCGTGATTAGCAAGTGTTCCAATTAGAGATTCAGTAATAAATAATTCTTCATTATTACACATGATACATTTGGCGGCAAGACAACCCGGCGGAAGGAGAGGGTGATTGATTTGGTGTTTCCAGCAGAGATGCCCTTTGGGAGAATTTCCGCCAATTGAGCCAATTAAGTTTAGTGTGTGCATCGCGGGTGGTTGCGGTGGTGGTGGTGGTGGTGGTGATGATGATGATCTTTCCCCGCTGGATGGCGAGATCCGGCGTCGATCTACTCGTCGGCTACAGAGGTTTCCCCAACTAGGTATCTCCCACCAGCGGGGCACCGCTCCAGCCGGGACAAGCTCTAAGCTACTGACCGGTCTCCCGGCACGTGTGGTAGTGTAGTGCATATTTTCTTCCTCGGGAGGAGGAGTTACTCGTTACCAGGTATCTCCCATCAGCGGGGCACCGCCCCAGCCGGGACAAGCTCTAAGCTCCCGACCGGCCTCCCGGCCTTTGTGCTAGTGTAGTGCATATTTTCTTCCTCGGGAGGAGGAGTTACTCGTTACCAGGTATCTCCCATCAGCGGGGCACCGCCCCAGCCGGGACAAGCTCTAAGCTCCCGACCGCTCTCCCGGCCTTTGTGCTAGTGTAGTGCATATTTTCTTCCTCGGGAGGAGGAGCTACTCGTTACCAGGTATATCCCACCAGCGGGGCACCGCCCCAGCCGGGACAAGCTCTAAGCTCCCGACCGGCCTCCCGGCCTTTGTGCTAGTGTAGTGCATATTTTCTTCCTCGGGAGGAGGAGTTACTCGTTACCAGGTATCTCCCATCAGCGGGGCACCGCCCCAGCCGGGACAAGCTCTAAGCTCCCGACCGCTCTCCCGGCCTTTGTGCTAGTGTAGTGCATATTTTCTTCCTCGGGAGGAGGAGTTACTCGTTACCAGATATCTCCCACCAGCGGGGCACCGCCCCAGCCGGGACAAGCTCTAAGCTCCCGACCGGTCTCCCGGCCTTTGTGCTAGCGTAGTGCATATTTTCTTCCTCGGGAGGAGGAGTTACTCGTTACCAGGTATCTCCCACCAGCGGGGCACCGCCCCAGCCGGGACAAGCTCTAAGCTCCCGACCGGCCTCCCGGCCTTTGTGCTAGTGTAGTGCATATTTCCTTCCTCGGGAGGAGGAGTTACTCGTTACCAGGTATCTCCCACCAGCGGGGCACCGCCCCAGCCGGGACAAGCTCTAAGCTACTGACCGGTCTCCCGGCCTTTGTGCTAGCGTAGTGCATATTTCCTTCCTCGGGAGGAGGAGTTACTCGTTACCAGGTATCTCCCACCAGCGGGGCACCGCCCCAGCCGGGACAAGCTCTAAGCTCCCGACCGGCCTCCCGGCCTTTGTGCTAGTGTAGTGCATATTTTCTTCCTCGGGAGGAGGAGTTACTCGTTACCAGGTATCTCCCACCAGCGGGGCACCGCCCCAGCCGGGACAAGCTCTAAGCTCCCGACCGCTCTCCCGGCCTTTGTGCTAGTGTAGTGCATATTTTCTTCCTCGGGAGGAGGAGTTACTCGTTACCAGGTATCTCCCACCAGCGGGGCACCGCTCCAGCCGGGACAAGCTCTAAGCTACTGACCGGTCTCCCGGCACGTGTGGTAGTGTAGTGTGTGGTAGTGTGTGTGTGTGTGTGTGTGTGTGTGTGTAAGAAACGGATTAGAACAGAACAAGGAAGAGGAAGGAAAGATAGCGCTCGGTCCGCGGCCCGTTTGTTACGATACTGCTCCTGCATTTGCCTGGTGTTGTCCGGAGAAACCACGGAAAACTACCGATCAGAGCAGCCGGCCGCTAGAATTGTCCAGACCGGCTGAATTCGACCTCAATATATTGTTAGTGTCGAAAATCCGTCCATCACTCTAGCTCGGTACACGAACCCTAGTACCTCCCGGTCAGAGGCACTGCAGTGAGATGCACTGATATCCTGAGCCAACTAACCTGATCGGTCTGGTCTCGTCTCCGAGAACGATCGAAAACGAGAACCTCTTGCTCGACTTTTGTTCACAAAAAGGTACATCATTCTTCGTTTCGACATTTGAATAACTTTATTACAGTAGGAAGAGAAAAAGACCGTTCATGTAAATACATTTAATTAAAACTACATTTAATAGCAACGCAACCCAATTTTTGCAAGTGCTTCCTTCCTGTAAGATTTCCGATGAGGGAGTTTTATCAAGTTTGCAATGTCTTCATTTGTTCATTCTAGGTCAGAGACAGACGTTAGTACCTACTGCTATTCGAGCTCCGACGGTGGCAGAATTATCGACACTTCGTACAGAGCTGGGTCAAATTCAGCGGTTGTCGGAAGGACAATTCTAGACGCCGGGAGCTCTATTGGTAGTTTTCCGTAGTTTCTCCGATCAACAACAGGCGAATGCCGGAGCTGTACCCTATATTTTAGTTGTAGGAAGACGCCAAAATTTTTTTTAGTGTTTTCAATTTTCGAAAAATCAGGGTCAAACAACATAAGCCTTGCACTTTCGAAACGTCCTTTACAAAATCCAATGACAAAATTTAATCAAAAACGATGGAGCCGTTTTCATGCCAAGGGGCCGCGACATCAGCCAGATCGATTGGGGAATATCAATTTTGAAGAAAATCGGCAGAACGGTTTAGCCACTAGCGTTGTTCCTAGACGGACGGACAGACTGGCAGATAGACAAACGGACGGACGAACGGATAGTCGTTTTGCCGTTTTTTGATTTTTCGGTATCGTAAACCCACACAAAATGGATTCTTGATACCCCACGTGTTAGAGGATTTTTTCTTTGTAAATTTAGCATCTGGATTTATCCACTTTTTCGTTGCCAGGGCCCTGTAATAAGAGCATTTCTGCCGAAATTTTACCGTTTTTTCGCGCAGCATTACATAACGTTCTCTCTACTCCGCAGCGAGAAAGTAGAATGTCCTCAACGGGGATTCCCCCTAATCGGGCTGCATCGTCTCGCGCCCAGTGCCGCCGCTGCGGAGCGCTAGTGGTCGCCGGTGGCGCCGCGCGGCGCTCGGGTTTGGACTCATCCGCACCTCCCCCCCCCCCCGCATGCGCATGGGTTCCGCGAACTCTGGTGACGTGTGGTTCGCCGTAACAGTTTGGCAGCGCCCCAACCGACTGCCGCGAGACGCGATGACTCAGGAGCCCAGACCGCCCAGTGAAAAACGCTCGGTGCTTCGGCGCGGAGGAGCGGAAATGAAAAGTTAGCGCTGTGCAGGATGTGCGAGGGCAGGGGCTTTCAAAGTCTGCGTCGCGCCACCCACGGGCGTGGAAGAAATTTATTAAAAGTGATCTTTAGATTTGATTTTGTTATTAAAGGTCGCATCAACTTCTAAGTCGCCGGTCCGGTTGCCGACATCGCTACGGTAGTAGTACCGTAGCGATCTCGGACCGAAGGATCACGGGTTCGAGTCCCGCCTAGGGCAAGGTTGTACTAAATATATACAATGAGAATATTCCTGTAGGTTGTTGCAGATTATTCAAGTACGATACAAAATTTCTAGTTTAAGTCTTCTATTGAGAATGTGTTAGTATGTATTCGTCCTTTCACACCCTATCATCATTATTGTGTCATCCTCATAGTTACCACAGTTACAATAGTGGTCGTTAACGACCTAGAAGTTGATGCGACCTAAAATTAAAATAAAATTTCTAGGTTGTTAGCGACCACTATTGTGTGTAACGGTATGGTAACTGTGAAGATGACATGAGATGGCGATGATAGGGGGTGAAAGGACGAACACAACACAACCATGCCCGAGGCGGGACTCGAGCCCGCGATCCTTCGCTCCGAGATCGCTACGGTACTACTGCCTTAACGATCTCGACTATCCGGTCCGGCTAGAATTGATTTACTATAATAATTTTATTATATTTATGACCACAAAATAATTTTGTACTATCGTACTTCATGTTATTTGTGATGTATACGATTTATTTTACTAATTAATTAAGGATTAACTGAACCTGGAAAGTCCTTTACCAGTACGCTTCTGTGGCTCCATAAGCATCACGTATATATCACAATCCGTAGCGCCCGACGCAGCCAGGAATATTATTAACCCACGCAAGCAAGAGTTCGCGTGCCCACGCGGGCTGTGTCGAACCTGTGGTTGGTTGTGATCGAAAGTGAAGTCGAAAAAGAGTTGCGAGTCGGAGTTTTAAATATTGAACCCAGATTTGAACAATTGTTGCTGAACTCATATTTCCCATTAATGTGTACAAGAACTGTGTCACGAAATTAAAAGTTGGTGTAAAATAATAAATAAACATAATAATAAAAAAGTATAATAAAATGTGATGTGTTATTTTAATACCGAATTAAAATGGAGTAATAAAATAGCTTTTTATAAATGTATCCATTGTTGATTCTTTTCGGTTTCGGCGGAAAGTTTCGTTTACTTCAAGGGAGTCGGGGACGAAAATGTTTGAAAACTCCTGTACTAGAAAGTTTTTGCTCGTCATAGCGACAGCACTATCGATCTTCTGCGCATGCGCAGATGCACTGAAGTGATGCGAAACTTGAACTGCGCACGCGCAGAAGATCTACAGTGCTCTAACGTTGGAGAGCACGCAAACTCCCTACTATCCAGGGGCATTCTCGCAGTCGAATGGCTTCTAGACTGTACGTGTCATGGTCGAAACGTCAAAAACAAGTCAAGAAAATGTTAGTTGCGGAATTCTACATCCACAAGTGCAAAAATTATTATTTTCTGACTTTTCTGTGATCTTTAATACGGAGTAGACGGCTTAGGAGAGTGAAATGAAACAAACCAATGAGGCCACGGCGAAAGTTTCGGAATCAGATACGGCTTCGGTGACTCGGGGCGTGTGGACTGATGTCATTTCGGCACCTCTGACTGGGAGGTCCAAGGGATCGAGTTGAGACGGTGGCAGGATTTTCGACAGCGGCCGGATAGGTACTCGTAGTAGGTCCAACTCCAACCGCGGCCTGGAGCAGAATTCTAGCGGCCGGTTGCTCTGGTCGGTAGTTTTACGGTTTCTCCGATCAACACCGGGCGAATGCCGGGGCAGTATCTTTTCATCCTCTTCCTTGGGTCCGTCCTATCATTACCCGTTACTTACACTCACACTTGTGCTATACTACCACACGTATTGGGAGACCAGATGGGAGCTTAGAGCTTGTCCTGACTGGAGCGGTGCCACGCTGGATTAAAGAGATACCTGGTGGCGGAAAACCCCGCAAGCCGACGTTTAGGTCGGCGCCGGATATCGCCGTCCAGCGAGTGCTAGAATGACATAGCATTGTGATGTATATATATATATATATATATATATATATATATATATATATATATATATATATATATATTGTACCATTTTATTACATCAACTTCCATTCCATAGAAATTAGTAATAAAGATTCTTCTTGTTCATCTGATAGTGCATACGGTGTTGTTTTTTGATGTGGGCAAGTCTGAACACTTGTATAAGCATTTTAGTCTTTGTTGGGAATGACAATAATTCCTTTCCCTCCCATTGGACATTTTATAACATTTCCCTGATCGTCGGGAGCACTAGTTTTCGTGGACCTGTCCGATGGGCCAATTCTTTACGGCAGTTTGGGTTTTATCATTACATATATTTTTGGGGAACATGCCTTCGTGAGTGGGATCTGGATCCTCTCCAGCTTCCAATTGCGTGGGCTGAACACGCCTGGATATTTGTTACTTCAGAATGAATTAGAGAGGGCCCAAAATGCATACAGTGAATGGTAAACCAACGTTTTGTGTTACCAATTGTTACGTCAAGTGTTTGAAGAGGGTTTTGAACTTCTGCCAGAACCTTTTCCTTGTTTGTCGCGGGAAGATGTGCTTTTCGTATGTATGCATCGTTTATAGGGACCAATTGATAGAAAATCATATGTATGTGTTTATTCCACTTTAAAATCTGAAATATACGTTCTAAACATGTGTTCGACAAATATATACAATGAGAATATTCCTGTAGGTTGTTGCATATTATTGAAGTACGATACAAAATTTCTAGTTTAAGTCTTCTACTGAGAATGTGTTAGTATGTTTTCTCATAAATTCCTCACATAATTATGTAGTATGGTATCTCTGATATTAAATTAGTTATTGTGTTCTATATCATTTGTGCAATTCTTCTTGTTTAATAGTATATTTTAACTTTTTTAATCCATGATTTTTTGCCAAAATGCATGAACTTGCGATAGTGCAAAAAGTCAGAAAATGATCTCACATGAGATCTCGTTTTGTATTAGAAGAGATCACTCTTTCTCAAAATGAAATTTATTATCATTACAACTAATATAAGTTTTTTCAACAATACTGTCAGGGTGTTAGTCATTTGTCGTTTGGTTTCATACATATACGAAACCAATATTCATATAAGAACATGAACCGTCCCAATTTGGACTGAAAAATGCAAATATTTGATTGTGTTATTTAAGTTATTTTCATAATTCCCATAGCGACTGAACTCTCATTCTTAGGGCATTACTGTTTGTGACACCGCCGTCATCTTGCAAATGCAAGGCTCCAAGGAAGAGGTCGACCGCTAAAATATTTGCTATTCACAAGTTGCGTTATGGAATAGCAGTGATTTTTAAAATGCTTTGTAAGTAAAGAGCTGGTGTCCTGCATACATACTAGAGTATTACTGGACTATTCGTGACGACTGGTTTTGTTAAAATATTTAATTTGTTGTGTTTTATGAGAGCTATTTATTCGTGCAGTGGGCGTACTACTTTTTGGAAAATCATTTTGTGTGGATTTGTTCAGCAGCATTTTTACTGCTGAACGACACTAATTCTTTCAAATTCTGTATTTCTTCAAGGGGGGACCTTCCCCATTTTCCATTCACTCTTGGACCGTCTGAGGTGGATCTGGGCATCAACGGATGTCACTGCAGTGCCTCTAACCGGGATGTCGTGGGGTTGGAGTCCCAACGGTGGCAGATTTTTGGACACTAGATACAAAGCTGGGGCGAATTCAGCCACTGTGTGGAGGAGAATTCTTGCGGCCAGCTGATTTGATCGGTAGTTTTCCGTGGTTTCTCCGTTCAACACTGCGCGAATGCCGGAGCAGTACCTCAACAAACGGGCCACGGACCGCGCGCGATCTTTCCTTCCTCTTCCTTGTCCTATCCTCACCCCTTACACTAGCATGCACCAAACTCCACACATGGCGGGAGACCGGTGGGGAGCTTAGAGCTCTTCCCGGCTGTGATGGTTAAGATCAACACCAGGCGAATGCCGGAGCAGTACCCTCACAAACGGACCGCGCGCGATCTTTCCTTCCTCTTCCTTGCCCTATCCTCACCCCTTACTTATACACACACACACACTTACATGTACTACTCTACCATAGATATCGGAGCCTTAGGGCTTGTATCGGCTGAGGCGGTGCCTCGCGAGGGTGCGATACCTGGAAAGGGAAACCCTGCAAGCCGACGTGTAGTTGGATGTCGGCCCCTCGCCATCCGAAGAAAGGAGACCGTCGACCCCTCACGCGATAGACAACATACACTACACTTTCGGAACCCGTGACTTTCGCGGTTGACAGACGGTTTAGCGGAAGCTCCAATCTCTCAATTATTCGCGCATGACCTCTTAACAAAAGCCGTTTGGCGACCCCTGTTCCGTTCTGCGGGGCTTGGGAGAGATTTATAGCGGACCGCCTGCACGGAATACCTCCGGGTTGAGAGATGGCGCGCAATAAATAGAATTGTCGTGATTTTATATAGAAAAAGTTTTCAGCAGAGTGCGAAGATGGTCGCACGTGACTATGTGCAAGTTCCAACTTTTCATTATAAGATTTTTCATTCTCTTCCTTGAGCCAGAAGAAATCCATGACCAAGTGGCTTCCCTGCATTTCAATAGACTTCCACCAAAAAAGGTTAAATATGTTCCAGGACAGGAGGTCTAAACACTGTAGGTCTAGAAGCCAGTAGGACCACAAGTAAAGGAATCTAAGTTAATCAATGTCTATAAGTCTTAAAACGTCTTGCAGGTTAACACTTGAGACTTATAGTGGTTTTAACACTTATACTTCTAAGAAATTGAAAATGAACACATTCTCGATATTAATTGAATCAGAACGTGACTATTACGGATCTTGATCATAATTAGTTTTCCAAGAATAAAATTACATTGCTTTATGGATCTAGACATCCAATACATTGCATGCCCATTCACGTGAAAGAAAGATCGGAAATTCTCGTGAGTAAAGTTCTGCTACGTGTGGTGTCATTCAAAATTTCATTTTTAGATTATCATCATTGTTTAATTTTTTGCACCTGCTTTAAAACTTATACTGCGCAACATCCTTCAGCCTTCACAGTTTACATAAAACAAGGTAGAGTAACGTTGGAATTGTTGATAATGTGCTGATGTAAATATAATGAGGTCGCTGATGAACAGAGTGTTTTAAAGCGACCATATATAAAACAATTAAAAAAAATCAAGTCTGCGTAACGCATTCTTTGCCGTGCATTTTCATGCCCCAATCATTGTGAACTCACAAAACACCTTACTCTCTTACAATCAGATCTTACTATAGCCATTGATTTGAAGCTGATGCCAACATTAACCGGATAAGTCCAAAACTATTCTTAATACGGTTTTATCCACACCATTTCGCTACTGTGCGATTTAACCTGGCATTTCTTGTATTAATGACTATATTTTCGATTTCATCGGTAACAGATACACGAGATAATAGTTTTTAGAAGTAACCCCCTTCGTACCCCCTTCACACGACTGTTTCCAATTTCTTAAAACGAAATTTCTTCCAGAGGAGTTTCATTGTTCGTTTACCTCTGAAGCAATCGTTTTCCAATGTTTATCGCAAGGAATAGTAAATGGACTGAGCAAACTCATAGCACTCTTTATATCGCGTCCAATTTTATACTTCAGATATTAGCTCCTTCGTATTTACTTCCCTTATTACTATTATTACTAGTACTATTATTATTGTTTTTTGTAAATGCATATAATATATTATATATAATATTATATTATATATACCACTGTTATGATGAAGAATAACAATAGTATAAGTATAAATATAATTTAATCAGTTGCGATTGAATTTCATCGACATTTACTTTCGATGAATACGTCATCCCAATAACTATTTAATTAATAACAATCCTAATTTTTTAGTTTAGTTTAGTTTGCAATGTTTTTATAAGTGGAGATGTTTTTCCTGAAAATACTAATTAAAAATGATATATCAATGCTCGTCTTAACTTACATGTCCTTTTTGTTGAGTTGATTTAAGTATTGATAAACGTACTGTTTCATCAACCCGATTTTCATAGTTTTTTTGTACAAATGTATTTTCAAACCGTTGTCAGTGTATATATTTAGAGAATTGTAACTTAGATGTCACACTTGTTTCACCGGGCTAATGATGTGACAAATGGATTCAGGCCAATGCTAGGTTTAGAAAGGTTTTACAAGTCATGCAATCTAAAGTCATATTAGTAAATTTTATCGTCACTACTCAACACATTTTGTACTGACAGTTACTTCGGTATTTCTATTCACGTGCTACTATTTTATGTTCGGTACTAGTATTCACGTGTCACAAATTCGGGAATCTTATGGTTCAATATTTTTTTTAAATATGATTCTCGCCAAAATATTGTGGTTATGGAATCAATAGCATACACATACCAAGAGAGAAATGTAATTTTCTCATAAAATATACGTTCAAAGTATAAGTTAATAAAATAACCAACACTCTTAACCATTTGATTTTATTGTCGTAGACTGAACAATATATTATGAATATATCCCTGTAGGGCTTTGAATGGCTTTCATGAATCATCATTTAGAAAGTAGTGGTGCTAGAACAGCACATACGTTCTCGCATTATTTTAATGTTCTAAAATTCAGGAATTTCAACGAAAATGAAACCCGCACAATTCATTTAAGCGTTCTTTACGCTATTCAAATACAAACTTTCTTCAAAAAATTTGGAGCTATTTTGAGAAAATTTTGAAATTGTTTTCGAGACTTAAAGCAAAGGATCCCCCAAAATCAACCTATTCGTTTCAAATTCGCAGGACCTCGAGTTTCTTTGAATAGATTGAGGAATATCAATTTTGGAGAAAATCGGCTGAACGATTTAGGTAGTAGCGTTGACCATAGTCAGCTTTTTTTTACTTCAATCGATTTTTTAGTATCGAGGACCCAAAAACTTTGATTCTGGCGTGTTAGAGGAAGTAATTTACTCTGTAGGAATGAGATTTACCAATTTTTTCGTTACCGGGATCCGTAAAATGTTTTTCTGTGGAAACGTCGTTGTCCGGCGGGTTATTAATTTTCTTACGAAGGGCGAGAACGCAAAATCGGCTCAGCGGTCAAAGACAATGCGAACGTCTGCTTTATATGCTTCACCTGTTTGTCAATAAATGCTTGCTCCTATCCCACGACCCCTTTCCGCCCCATTGCGAAACATACAAGTCAGTGCTGAGTCGGCTGGTTCTCGCCGACGGCAACAGATCGCGTTCGCGTTGTTCGCGCCTCGCGCACTCAAACAAAAGAGCGCCCGCATTTGTGACGTTCTTTGTTTCTCCCGCCCGCGCCCATGAAATGGGCGTCAGAACTCCTTCCTCCGGGAGAAAGAGCGACACCACCTGCTTTGTAGTGGCTGCTTTCTGTTTTCTGAATAGGTTGGATGGTCGGTTGTTAGAGAGTTAAAGCGCGTCAACTAACGCTGTCATTTGTTCCGTAAGTGTATTACATGTTTCCCCCTCGGGAGGTGGCGGTGATCTTCCTCCACTAAATGGCGTGCTCCGGCGTCCGAACTACCGTCGGCTAGCGGGGTTTTCCCCAAACAAGTATCTCCCACCAACGGAGCACCGCCCCAGCAGGGGCAAGCTCTAAGCTCCACACATGTGTGGTAGTGTAGTGTAAGTGTGTAAGGGGAGAGGTTAGTACAAGGAAGGGGAAGGAAAGGTCGCGCGTGGTTCGTGACCTGTTTGTTAGGCTACTGCTCCGGCAGACGCCCGGTGTTGATCGAAGAAACCACGGAAAACTCCCGATCAGAGCAGCCGTCCTCTAGAATTCTCCTCCAGACTACCACTGAATTCGACCATCCTGATAAGCTTGCGTGGAACCTATGACCTCCCGAGAGGGACTGCAGTGACATCAGTTGATGCCCTGAGCCATCTCTCCCGGTCTCAAACTAACCGTGACAAAACAATGGTTTACGCATACTTTGTCAGTGTACATATGCATAGGAACATCCATTATGCATAGTTTCATTGTGTAGCTACACGTCTGACACTTGCGTGACTGTCCGGGGCACGCCGCGTCTTAGGCGCAGGTGCGAAGGCCGCCTTCTGCGACCTTCCTCAGGGCGAAATGCCGCATTTCCCCTGAAGAAGGTCGCAGAACGGCTGTCGAAACGTTCGCACCTGTGCCTAGGACGCATCATCTGCCGGACAGCCGAGCAGCTACTGACTCCGGTTGCGATAGCCTGCTCTCTCATTTGACCAACCCCTAGGGGAGGAAACATTTAAACTCTCATTTCGCCCTGAGGAAGGTCGCAGAGCGGCGGCCGAAACGTTCGCACCTGTGCCTAGGACGCATCGTCTGCCGGACAGCCGAGCAGCTACTGACTCCGGTTGCGGTATCCTGCTCTCTCATTTGACCAACCCCTAGGGGAGGAAACATTTAAACTCTCATTTCGCCCTGAGGAAGGTCGCAGAGCGGCGGCCGAAACGTTCGCACCTGTGCCTAGGACGCATCGTCTGCCGGACAGCCGAGCAGCTACTGACTCCGGTTGCGGTAGCCTGCTCTCTCATTTGACCAACCCCTAGGGGAGGAAACATTTAAACTCTCATTTCGCCCTGAGGAAGGTCGCAGAGCGGCGGCCGAAACGTTCGCACCTGTGCCTAAGACGCATCGTCTGCCGGACAGCCGAGCAGCTACTGACTCCGGTTGCGGTAGCCTGCTCTCTCATTTGACCAACCCCTAGGGGAGGAAACATTTAAACTCTCATTTCGCCCTGAGGAAGGTCGCAGAGCGGCGGCCGAAACGTTCGCACCTGTGCCTAGGACGCACCGTCTGCCGGACAGCCGAGCAGCTACTGACTCCGGTTGCGGTAGCCTGCTCTCTCATTTGACCAACCCCTAGGGGAGGAAACATTTAAACTCTCATTTCGCCCTGAGGAAGGTCGCAGAGCGGCGGCCGAAACGTTCGCACCTGTGCCTAGGACGCATCGTCTGCCGGACAGCCGAGCAGCTACTGACTCCGGTTGCGATAGCCTGCTCTCTCATTTGACCAACCCCTAGGGGAGGAAACATTTAAACTCTCATTTCGCCCTGAGGAAGGTCGCAGAGCGGCGGCCGAAACGTTCGCACCTGTGCCTAGGACGCATCGTCTGCCGGACAGCCGAGCAGCTACTGACTCCGGTTGCGGTAGCCTGCTCTCTCATTTCACCAACCCCTAGGGGAGGAAACATTTAAACTCTCATTTCGCCCTGAGGAAGGTCGCAGAACGGCCTCGGCCCCTGTGCCTACGACGCGGCGTCTCCCGGACAGCCAAGTATTTACTGACTCCATCCCGGAAGCCTCTGGTCTCACACGACTGATAGTTTTGGTGCCACGTTTAATAGATTATTCGTGATGACAGCCCTTCACAATGCATGACGTGGCAGGCTTCAGTATTGTCCGTGTGTACCGTTATCTCACGTCGCTTTGGGGGGATTTCGTTCAATGTTTCCGCGACTGTCCCAATTGATGCGTTGATTTAGCCATCTTCTCATTACATTCAGCAGGAATTTCCTCTATTTTAGGAGCTGTAAATTTTATTACTACTATAATTAATATACGAGCACCAGGAATATCATTAGACCAAACATCAATGACCTCTTTCGATGTGGTGTTGGCATGCATGCGGCAGAATTATAACGATAATCGGACAGCATCATTGAGTGCGGCACGGAAGCCGCATGGCATAGATTTTTATCTTTTCTCGCCAGAGAGGAGGTCAGTTCGAGTCCGTGACACGATGCAGAAAAGCAACTGAGAGAGTTTTGCTTGAGAATGTAACATTTATCGAGAACTACTATTTGAATCGTTGTTTTTTAGACGTTTACGATTACGTAACACAACTCAGAGATTCTCTGAAATACAGAAAAATATTAAACTCTTGTACCTTGTAACAAATAGGAAGGAATCGGCTCACTTCCACGAGAACATGGCGATCTTCAAGGGGCCCGAATTTCGAGCGCAAGCGCATTGGCTTAATAATAATAATAATAATAATAATAATAATAATAATAATAATAATAATAATAATAATAATAATAATAATAATGGAAAAAAATCATTACAGCAAATAAGCGTACGCTGGGTGGAGAATAAAAAAAAGAAAGTACAAAAATAAAAATTAAAATAAACAATGATACAAATATTTAAAAATGATGAATGATATAAATAAATGTAAAGAAATAGCAACGCATAATTTCAGACTTGTAAGATGAGTTGAGGTTTGCTAAGAAGGGGGGGGGGTCGTCTCCAATTTCATGACAAGGCTGTGAATGTCGCGTGATTTCCAGTGTAATTTATTCCAAAATAATGTAAAACATGTTTAAGACGGAATCTGACGGTTCCTTCAAACAAATTCCGCCTTGTCAGGTTTCCGTCTTGTGTAGAGTTACCAAAAATTCACCATTTAACTTCAGTATAGTATTTTGGATATAATTTTGATATTATAACCTTTCGTTTTGAATTTGGTCCTTATTTTGTAAAATGTCAAATTAAATTTCGCAAGAAGGTCATTTTCAAAACGTTTTTTCTTCTAGGGTTCTTCAATTACTTCCATTTTATTCTGCAGCGGAAAGGTTTTGCACGAACGCTTACAAGACATTTTGACACAGTAGGACACATCCAATATATTGCAAGTGGTCACAGAATTGTACAGTTTTCATCGTGTCAACCCTACCGCCGCTTTTTAGATTGACAAAACAGACTTCCCGGAGTTCCACTGTCGACTGATGGAAACCTAGTGAGAGTTTTGAGAATTGACTGGAGTTCGGACGACCAACGTTGAGGATTCGCAGCGACAGCGCAGACTTTGTGCTTGTTGCAGCCATGAAAATCTCACCAAAGCGTGAGAAAGTGGCAGCGACATAGTCGCAATGACGCCAAAGATTGTAGGTATAAGATTAATAACTTTTTTTTGGTTATTTAAGGTCGCATCAACTCTTGGTCATTAGCGACCACTATTGCTTGTAACGGTATGGTAACTATGAGGATGACACGATATGGTGATAGGGGTGTGAAAGAACGAACACAATACAACCATGCCCGAGACGGGACTCGAACCCGCGATCCTTGGGTCCGAGATCGGCACTACTGCCTTAGCGATCTCGGCCACCGGATCGGCGAATAACTCGATGTTCACTCTATTTTCTCAGACTTGGTCGAGTTCAGCCGCTGTCTGGGGGAGAATTCTAGCGGCCAGCTGCTCTGGTCGGTAGTTTTCCGTGGTTTATTCTATCAACACCAAACGAATGCCGGAGTAGTACCCTAACCAACGGGCCACGGACGCGATCTTTCTTTCCTCTTGTTCTATCTTCACCCCTTACACCGGGGACCGGACGGGAGCTTAGTGCTTCTCCCAACTGGGCGGTGCCACGTTGGTGTGAGATACCTGGATGGAGAAAATCCTCACCAGCTGGTTTAAGAAGGCATGAAATTATTTTTTCTGTATTCTTTTGTTTTTCAAAACTTGCACAAATGTATTTTCTTTAACATCTCTCACGTCTTTAATATGTACATTTCCAGTACTTCTAGTACCATGTTTACATTACATATTTGTGAGGGGAAGTGCCTCAAATATCTTCGAATGAAATTTTTCGATTTCAAAAATACTTTTGTGAAAAAAAACTTTAAATTTCGCATTTACAGTAACGCTTAGACACCATTTTCTTAAAATCGGTCATAATTCTTTTTACTGTTCTATAATATTCTTAGTAAAGTAATGTATCGATTCTACCATTGGGAAACCGAAAAATTGAGAATTTTTTAATCTACTTCAGACGGCGATAGATGGCAGCTGGCAAGAGAATGGGGGAAGATCGAAAAACGAGGCCCGACCATAGAAATTAGAAAACTAACTAGTACGAGAAAGTCTGTGCCATTGCGTGGCAGAACTAGTTTTAACTACGATCTAGAAGGTTGCACTAAGTTGTTCCCAAAGAACCTTGTTTGAAGTGCGATCTATGGATACCTTTTTGAGCAACGATCTAGAAGTTGCGATCTAGAAGGCAAGACGTCTGAACCAAGTGCCGGCGAGGCACCCCATAATTCGAGAATTTGATTTTTAAAGACGTGTCGTTAATATGTAGTTAAAGTGAATTTACTACGTTGATAAAGTCAAGTATAGACGTAGTTAAGGATGATTGAATAAATTGATTTTGAACTTATATATAAATATAATACACTGTAAAAGCAAAACATTGCCGGGTCCGCTAATATATAATAGTACATTACAAAACGACAATGTAATGATGGGTATTAATACATGAGTATCGTAAACTTCGCACGAGTGTATTAATATCCATGACATGGAGTTTCATACATTTTCTAAGATTTATGGTAATTTTTATACGTTAAACGTTTACATTGAATCGTTTGCTGGCAGTTGACATGCAGGATTCAGTCAAGGGGGACAGCTTCCTCTCCTATCGTGTCGCAGGTGGATTTGGTTTAGTACTGCGCAAGTAAAATAGGATCAAGGTGAAATTACGCACCAATTTATTTTAAATAATATTCTACGTAAAAAATTACTAATAATAAACGAAAAGAAAACTGACAAGCATAATATATTATAATATTAAATGCAATTTTAACGTACACAATCGAACGAACCATTTACTTCAACGATTCTCAATGATTAATTCAGTGTCAACTCTTGGTTTGTAAACTTCTGTGTGATTGGTCAAGGTCCTGTATCATAATGAAATGTATGTGGTAACGAGTATCATTATGTAATGGATTGTATGTATCCAATGTCATATTTGAATTGAATTGAATTAATGCCTTATTTTACATGGCGAGACTCAGGCCATTAGGCCCGCTCTTCCGTCTGACCACGTAAATTTCGCTACGCTCCTTTCACCAACTAGCAGAGAAAGGAGGTATTTCTTGGGCGAGAAACGGGCGATTTGAATTTAGCTCAGAGGCGTCATTTAGGCTTGAGGATCTTTTACATGCAAGTAAATCTACGAACATGGGACAGCCGGCTTTACTTCCCCTCCGAAGGAAGGCGTACGAAGGATTTTTTCGCCCTTAAAAATCCACGGCTTCGATCGGGTTTGAACCCGCCAACTTGGGTACAAGAGTCCGAAACGCTAACCGTTAATGTTGTGTGTTACATTAATAATGTGTGTTGCAGAGGTGCACGACTACGCGGTGAAGATCGGCATCAACCCCGAGGCGGAACCGCACCTGCTGCACCTGGCCCGCGATGGGCTCATGCAAGCGCTGCCGCCCGACTGGAAGCCATGGTGAGTCTGTGCCTCGTTGGACGAGGCCTCGAGACCGGAGTGGTGCGGTATGTTAGAGAGATAGATGAGATAGATGAGACAGATGAGACAGATGAGACAGATGAGACAGATGAGACAGGTGAGATAGATGAGACAGATGAGACAGATGAGACAGATGAGACAGATGAGATAGATGAGACAGATGAGACAGACGAGATAGACATGAGACAGATATGATAGATAGATAGATTTATTATTTCTGCGGGTAGGTATAGAACCTGATTGCTGAACACTACAATTTACATATTACAACTAAGAATACTAATACAGTGTAATTTTAAAGCCACTGAAGGCAATAATAACAATAATATAACAATAATATCAATAACAGCATTACCTCTACACTTTATGACTCTCCTGCACGGAATTGTTAACTAATAAATACACTGCACTTCACTTCACTTCACTACACTTCACTACCTTGCATTTCACTTCGCTACACTACACTTGCACTTGACTTCTCTATTGCACTACACTTCACAACACGTCACGACACTCCAATTCAACTACTACTTTAAATATAATTGTATATTTAACAAACCAATGCATTTAATAGTGATTATCACAATACTACTAATAATAATAAAAAATAACAATTATAATAAAATAATAACTATTTTAATAAGCCTAACGTATACAAATGTCCTTAGTTAATCTACTTTTAAAACTTTGTACACCTAGAGGAGAGGGATCCATGGCTGTCGCAGGTAACTTATTCCAGTCCGTTATTGTGATAGATAGATAGATTAATTATTGTGTTACGTAAAAAAAAACGTACTTTCTTAAAATTGATTTACTTTTGCCTCACACCCGTACAAAGTATCCATATCCAAGCCAGGTCTGACAATTTTCTGTAGATGTGCCGGTAAGTTGCCCAAGTGGCCGTTGTCCGAGGAGAAGTCCAAATTCCGTGGCCGGGGTACCGAGGTATCCGTCCGAGTATGGGAGAGTCCGTTCACTGCGCTGTTTCGTTACCGCTGCTCACTATCCACTGCTGTACTTGTCACTGCTGCTTTATAGCCCGACGGGGCAGCGGGTCCGGTGGCCAGCCCCCGGATAGGGGTGGTGCCTCCTTTTTCGGTGCACGGTAGACTGTAATTGAACATCTACGTATGTTTTCTACACGTAATCTACATGTAATCTGCGTGACCTTTTTTGCGTGTAGACTACGTATGTAATCTGTGTAGATCAGGGATCCTCAGACTTTTTAAACAGTCGACGAGTTCACAGACTCTCAGGCCGTTGGGGGGGCGGACTATATTAAAAACAAAAAAAACTATGAACAAATTCTTATTCACACAGCATATGTCTTATTTTGAAGTGAAGAATCAATGGGGTAATGGTGGGGGGCAATGCCTCACCTCAGTCCATTTTTTAATAATTTTATTTAACGTATTCTTAATAATTGTCTCACTGATATCATTACATTCCAAAGCATTATTTTCATGAAGCACGCGCAGACGTGATAAAAAAAAAATATTCAGATTCTGAAGCAGTGTTGGGAGTTTGTGTGGCTCTGACAATAATTCAGAAATCGGATTCAATTTTTTTCGGGCCTTTAAGATTCATTGATTTGCGTGTGATCTTTTGACATTTTATGTTTTTGTATAGCTTTTGATATTTTTTCAAAATATCGATCTCTATTTCGTGTACTCTTCTCAGGGCCGGAGCTACACAATTTTTTGTCCGGGGCAGTGCAGAAACGTAGCCCTCCCCCCAAAAAATTAAAAATGTGAAAGCTTTATCCAGAAACTCAGCGCTATTTTATAACAAAAATTATAATGTTTAACTTACAAAAAGGGCGTGGAAAAATCTTTAAATGATAGTTTCAAGGAATGGTATTTTATAAAAGTATTGTTAAATTTTCTGAATTGTCTGACATTTTCATTTCATAGAGTTATTTCTTACAAGTAATGACTATAATTAAATATTAAAGGTAAAAATTAATTAAAAATTTTATGAAATATCAGAGTAGTGTACAACGACTTATAAAATTACTATAACGATTTTCTCGTGTTCTAATTTATTTTTCAATTTTTTTACTGATTTTTTTTCCATCAGTCCTGTGATTAGGCCCCTTGCCTTCCGGGGGGGGGCTGACTGCCCATAGCGGTACCCTGACTGCTCCGGCATTGGCTCTCTTTAAGAGACAATGAAAGACATGACCAAATATAAAGCTTCGCTTTTACTTCAATGCCTGTTAGCCATTTGTGTCAATCGTAACACGAAGTATTGAATTCTTCGTACCACGAAATATTGAACGGTTTAGTCGCTAGCGTAGTTCATAAACGGACAGACAGACAGATGGACGGACCGACGAACGTTTTCCGTCAATTGATTTTTCGGTATCAAAGATCCACAAAACATGGATTCTGGCTACATCACATAGGGTTGTTGTTTTTTTAATTTAACATGTGGATTTATTCACTTTTTCGTTACTATGGCCCTGTAATAAGAGTTATCTGAGAAAAATTTGTTGTTTTTTCGCGCAACATTACATCACTTTCTTCTTCTACGTAGCATAACATTTCTAATAACCTTAGCACCCGGAGTAATGAATAGAGGGCGGATTTTGTCGACCTAAAACATCGCCGAAAATGATCAATAAATTGCTCTTAAAATGTTTTTTAAATACCCTAAAAACAAAAACAAAATACATTACAATATTTGATCAAAACTACTTCAGATGAACAACGCAAGCTGTTGGATATGCTACTGATGTAATCGAGGCTTTTTTCTTTTGTTCAAATGAACTTAGCTTGCAAAGTTTCATTTTGGACGATTCTTTAGAAGAAAATCTCTGTCTCTATTTATAGCGATATTGGCCGGACTGACAATGGCGGCACAAGAACCTTAGATTTCATAGTACTCACAACGGCTGACATTACAATAAATGCGCGAAGAAATCAAAAAAAGCTATTTAGGTATTCTGTGGTAAAATTTGGTGCATCTCGTAAATATTGTTTAAATTGATGAAATCCTCGAAAATACTTTAAAATGACGAAAAAGGTAAAAAAAATACTTATTGTTCGAAATCGACGAGAAATGCATACGAGTGAAAATGATGTATAGAAATGAGTGGTTTCCTCTTGTCATATCATAAAATGAATTTCTATACTAAACGAAAAGTATTATAATAATAATAATATTTATTTGGTTACAATTGGCTAATTGCCAGGTGATAGCCATAACCCTACAGTTTTACAATATATGTACCCTTGCAATTCAAAAACAATTTCCAATACAATCCTTTCGAGCGTATACACCCAATATTATAAATATACACAGACCTGTATACCTCTATAGCACATACACACACACACACACACACACACACACACACACACACATATATATATATATATATATATATATATATGTGTGTGTGTGTGTGTGTGTGTGTGTGTGTACACAATCATTGTATGTTCTAAAGCAAAAAGAAAAAGAAATGCCATTTGTAAAAAATTAAAAAAAAATTAAAAAAAGCAGTCCGTCCCCTCGTAACGAATGCACGTGTGTGGTGTGTGGTGGTGTTGCAGCTACGCCGAGGACCTGGACTCGTGGTACTACTTCAACTTCCGCACGGGCCAGTCGCAGTGGGAGCACCCGCTGGACGACGTGTACCGCGCGCTCGTGCGCAAGGGCCGCTCCGAGAGCCTCTGCAGCTCGGCGGGTGAGACACACGCCTAAGGCCTCGTCTCCACAAAACAGAGATGAAGCCTACCAATTTTTTTCAGATTTCAATTTTTTTTTATTTTTTATTACAGCAGTTGATAAATGAATGTTTTTCCCTATAAATATGCACGTCAACCCTCCTGGAACAATAGTCCGTCGCTAAAGCGTGTTTAGTATTTTGGCGTTTGACGGGTTTCTGAAGTAAACGATTCAATTACGTAACGCTTAACAAGGTGGAGGGGGTCCGAGGCAGCGTTACGCTGCGTTCCATAGCGGTAAGGGGTAATAGTTAAGTGTTACGTAACGTTGATTTATTTTATTATATTTTTCAACATTTGCTGAAATTATTTATTTTTGAGTCCCGTACTAAAACATTAAAATATTAACAAATTAAGATTTAAAAATATAAATAAACTAAAGTAATTAGTTGTAAATTGTTACAGTAAATTGAAATATTTTTTCAACTTTTTTTACGTTACAATAAATGAAAATATTTGTTGACCCTTTTTAATCTGTAAGATTACGAAGAAAATATTCAAAACTAATATGAAATAGTCTAGAATCCATTTAAATATACGTTGTAGCCTCTCGCTTGCATCATAGCGGCGTGAGCATAGCTTCTGATCAACCTTTTCTGAACCAAGCATTCTTCCTTTACTCACAACTTGCCCCAATCTTACTGTTGGGTGCAACCAGGATCGCCATCTAATATCTACTTTAATTATCATTAATTACTTTAATATAAAACATAAGTAAAAGAAATACAAATTGTTTTTCTGTGCCACAATTTATTTTCACCTCTCACGTAATTTTTTAGGGGGTGTTCAAGTGCGTGGTACGCGTGCGTTACAAGGGGAATAGTATGTATTGAAAATACTCCTAATTTGCGTTACGTAATTTATGGACGGCCCCTAAGGCTGGTTTACACGGTGCTGGTGAGCCAGTTACGGGTTTGCCAGTACCGAGACAGCACTGGTGCTGTGTGCGACTGGCGATAGCTGTTTACACAGTGCTACTAATGGCATGCGAAATGATGTATTTTTCTCACTGCTCTTAGCTTATGTATGCACTTTGTGACGTGCTGCTGATAGTATTCCGTCCGCAAGCAACTGTGTGCAAAGCAAGTGTTCGGTAAACTGTTTATCTCATTCACTTAACCTGCCTTGGAGAAGTTATCTATGCCCATTTTATTTGCAATTACCAGAAATGCCGCATTCCTGGCCTCGCGGTTCTTACATTCTGGTAAAAAATATACCACAAATTTTCAGATTCTGTATATGTTCTTTCTGGTTCTGTATTCTTCCGTGATTCAAGAAGGCTTCTGCTGCCTGTCATTTTTGTAAATAATTATAATAATTAGCTTACGTTGATTATCGTGCAAGTATAAAGCAGTATACACACGACGTTTTGGGAGTCGGGGGAGCATGCCAGTAAACCAAATATTCTTGTTCAGCTGGCATCGCCGGTGACTGGCGCCGACGGTCTTGCCAGTCACTTGCTACAAGGCGGTTACACATTGCCAACCTCCACTTGCCAGTTACTGGCCACCTCGACTGGCACGCTTACTGGCAGCGTATAAATCAGCCTTAACTCTGCAAGTTGTCTACACTGCACTCAGTACTCCAGTCATTCAAATAAACGACCTCCATGTTCTCGCAGTAGGAAGTCGAGTCTCTCATGATAAGGAACATGAGCCCAAATCTGTAGCTTTTTTTCCCTTTGCAAATAGTTTTTATTACTCTGAGCCAATATTGGCATATGAGCTTTAGTGAAAAACACTCGTTTCCGCATGTATTCAGCTGTATACGACGTAGGGTTGAGACCCCAGAGATCAAGAAAACGTTCTCATAATACACTCCTCTCTATAGTTACGTCAGACATAGTTTTTAACCTTTTGGTCGTTAAATAAAAAAAATAGTTATTTATGATACGAGCATTTCATTCTGCACGAGGCTGTCAGGCCGTGTGGCGTAATCCTGCGAGCAACATAAAATCACATTTCCCTCGTGTGGTTACAGGGACAGTCTATATATCTGTGCCAGACTCTGGCAACAGAATTTACGATGAATTTCCACAATATGATTCGTATTTGTTCAGCTGGAACTGTACATCAAACACGGATCCGTATATAATAGTTATTTATGATAGGAGTGGTAAAAATGGCTTCTTTTGTTTTATCCATCATCGTCGTCATCATCATCATCATCATCATCATCATCAACATCATCATGTCCAGTTGTTTGCAAGCCAGGAAATGACAGTTTCGACAAAGATAGAGCCTCTAATTTTATTTGGAATACTCGCAACAATATGATACACGAATATTTAGTTTTATTCTTATTCAAGTACGACCCTCATCGTGGGTCAGGTTTTTCGCCTCAGACATTTTACAAGATCTGTAATATGACACATTCGACCAAAACATTTTGAATTCCCCCCCCCCCCCCCAATTCGTCTCTGGATCTGCCCCTGCTTCGCCGGTGGGCTGTGGTGGCGTGGGAAGGGCCCTGCCGCTTATCGGAAGAGCGCGGCGGTGGCGTCGTGAGAAGTGGCCCTTAAGGGCCTCTTCCCTCGACGCGACGGCGGCGCGCTTCCGTCAAGCAACAGAGCCCTTCCGACGCCGCCACGGCCGCACCGCCGCCCGCCGTGAACGGGGGTGGGCTCTGCAGGGGTAGGTTTCGCCCACCCTCCGGCGGCGACGAACAAAGGGACCGGAGCAGGTAAACCGCAGCGACCGGCGGCACAGTGGGAAGGCTCCCATTTAGGGCCCCTTCCCATGGCGCGGCCGCAGCGCGCTTCGCAGCAGCGCGGCGCGTAGCAGATCATTGGTTTGAATGGAGGCCTTCCCACGTGCAGCGGGTGGCGGCTGCTGCGGCAGCCGACGCCGAACTGCAGCTACGCGGAGCGGAGGAGGGGCCACGCGCCACCTCTAGCAGAACACAGCTTTAAATGGGAGCGTTCCCACTGCGCCGCGGCCGCAGCGTTCTACCTGCTCCGGTCCCTTTGTTCGTCGTCGCCGGAGGGTCGGCGAAACCTACCCCTCCAGACCCCACCCCCTTCCACGGCGGGCGGCGGTGCGACCGTGGCTCCGGCGGTGGCTGCGTCGGAAGAGCTCTGCTGCTCGAAGGAAGCGCGCTGCGGCCGCGCCGTGGGAAGCGGTCCTAAGGGCCTCTTCCCTCGACGCGACGGCGGCGCGCTTCCGTCAAGCAGCAGAGCCCTTCCGACGCCGCCACGGCCGCACCGCCGCCCGCCGTGGACGGGGGTGGGTTCTGCAGGGGTAGGTTTCGCCCACCCTCCGGCGGCGACGAACAAAGGGACCGGAGCAGGTAGACCGCAGCGACCGGCGGCGCAGTGGGAACGCTCCCATTTAAAGCTGTGTTCTGCTAGCGGTGGCGCGTGGCCCCTCCTCCGCGTCGCGTAGCTGGAGTTCGGCGTCGGCTGCCGCAGCAGCCGCCACCCGCTGCACGTGGGAAGGCCTCCATTCAAACCAATGCTCTGCTACGCGCCGCGCTGCTGCGAAGCGCGCTGCGGCCGCGCCGTGGGAAGGGGCCCTAAAAGAAACACGCGTCGCTCCCAGCCCTCTCCACTCGCCCGCCGCGCTCTCGGCGCGGGGGCGGATGTCAGCCTCGTCTTCACGGCTCCGCTCTCGAACGCTTTTTTTTTTTTTTTTTTTTTGCTTTGGAGGCGCTCCCTTCCGTCGCCACTGTCGCCACTCACAGCGATCCTTCGCTCTCTTTCTCTTCCGTCGGCGTCTTTTCGGGCGGCTCCCCCTGCCTGCTCCGCCCCTACCCCCCCCCCCGGTCCTCTCACCGCCCGCCACCTTTTCCGCCTCGCCTCACCTCGCCTCGCTGCGCCTCGCCACACCCCGCCACACCACGTCAAGCGAATGCCGGAGCAGTACCCTAACGAACGGCCCACGAACCGCGCGCGATCTTTCCTTCCTCTTCCTTCTCCTATCCTCTCCCCTTACACTAGCATGCACCACACTCCACACATGGCGGGAGACCGGTGGGGAGCTTAGAGCTCTTCCCGGCTGTGATGGTTAAGATCAACCCCAGGCGAATGCCGGAGCAGAACCCTAAGAAACGGGCCACGGACCGCGCACGATCTTTCCTTCCTCTTCCTTGTCCTATCCCCACCCCTTACACTAGCATGCACCACACTCCACACATGGCGGGAGACCGGTGGGGAGCGTAGAGCTCTTCCCGGCTGTGATGGTTAAAATCAACACCAGGCGAATGCCGAAGCAGTACCCTAACAAACGGGCCACGGACCGCGCGCGATCTTTCCTTCCTCTTCCTTCTCCTATCATCTCCTCTTACACACACTTAAACTTACATGCACTACATAGTGGGTGTTACGGTTAGCGTAATGGACTCGCGTAACGGCGTTATACCCAAGTTGGCGGGTTCAAACCTGATCGAAGCCGTGGAGTTTATGGGCGAAGAAATCGTTCGTACGCCTTCCTTCGGAGGGGAAGTAAAGCCGGCTGTCCCATGTTATTAGGTTTTCTGCGTGTAAAAGATCAAGCCTAAATGACGCCTCTGAGCTAAATTGAAATCGCCTGTTTCTCGCCAGAGAAATATCTCCTTTCTCTGCTAGTTGGTGAAAGGAGCGTAGCGAAATTTGCGTGGTCAGACGGAAGAGGCCTCATGGCCTGAGTCTCGCCACGTAAAATAAGGCATCAATTCAATTCAATTCGCTACATAAAACTCAACTCGCCGAGAGACCGGTCGGGAGAAGTGGTAGGAGATACCTGGTTGGGGAGAAACCTGGCTAGCCGGAGCTCGCCATCCAGCGGGGGAAGCCGTTGACGCGCCCGGAATCACTAAACAATCGAACAATCGAAAAATCGAACAATCAAACAATCAAACTATCAAACTATCAAACAATCAAACAATCGATGAACCCGCTCCGCGTCGTCCTATTCCTCTTCCGCGTTCATGTTTCCGACCGCCCCGCCACGCCTCGTCCCACCGCACCCAGCTGTCCATCACTTCGCTTCGCCATGTCTCCCTCCGCCCAGTCTCGCCCCGCTTCGCCGCGCAGCCCGCCACCCGCACGGAAGCGCCCGCCGCGCCGTCTCCCTTCCAGGCGCACGTGGGCGCAGCTGGCGCAGCTGCCCCCGCCCCCGCCTCCCTCGCCCCCCTCGCCCCCCTCGCCCCCCTCGCCCCCCTCGCCCCACCACGAAGCGCTCACCACCAACTGCCTCACCCGACGAGGGCAGCATTGTCCTCACTAGCCATATTGCTTTCACGCCCTCGGCTACCTCACCTATGGGACCTATATATAAAATATTATTTATATTTTATTATAATATTTATATAAAGTCAGAGCGAGTTTTCAAATTTGTACGAATGTTATATATGTATATATACATACATAAACAATCATTTTTACAATTTCTCTTTATATTAACGACGACTAGAAGACTTCTCTAATAATAGTAGTTTATGCAATTAGTTGGTAATGTTAAGCTTTATTGCAAGAGTACATGTTTTAAAAACGAGCGTCTTTCGGAGCGAGTTTTCAGATTTGTACGAATGTAAAAAAGCAACATTATAAACGAGGTGCATACTATATTTTCTTGTATAACAGCATTATACATTTATAAGAGAATCAAACTTAATTTTGCGAAACAACTTCCCTGTGACGTCTCAGGTATTTGACATCGTGCAAGTAAACGGTGGTCGACTGTTCCTCTTACATCTACCTCCCCCCGATTCTCTTGCTACGATTGGCTGAATGTGTGATGACGCAATCATTCATGACATAAAATCTAATACGTCATCATTTGTGCCGTAAAATGCCCGATTATGCGCGATTTCTTGCAACAGAAAATATTATTTTATAATTGTTGGAAATATACATTTATATTGTAAGGTTGAAGTTTGTGAACATGTCGACAGTGTCGCCATCTGCGTCTAGTATATTATTGGAAATGTACTATATATTGAGAGATTGAGGTTTGTGAACGCGCCGACACTGTCGTCATCTGTTTTTGGTATGTAAACGAATGATCATTTTCATTCGTCCTTTTTGTCTTACTGTGCAGCAATGTAGTGTTTGTAAAAGACCGTCAAAGACGTTCAATAAGAGTTTATGTATATGTATTTTGTTATAAATAAAAGTGAAATGCAGTGTAGAAGAGTTAATTTAACATGGTAGCAGAGCGTGGTTTCTGGATGCAGATGAATTGCTGAAGAGGTTATATTGGAGTTCAGCCCAGTGTCCGTCGATTCGAGGAAGTTTGCGACATGGACGACGTGAACATTCCAGCTTTTGATGGAGAGGACTACGCAAACTGGAAAACGAGGTTAACTATCTATTTGAAATTAAAAAAATGCCATGAGGTGACCACGAGGTCGAAGCGAGAAGAAGACAAGGACGTAGAATGGGAAGAACAGAACCTGAAGGCGATGCATTGCATTTTTAGTGCAATTACTAACAAGCAGCTAGAGTTCGTGAATGATAAAGTAAGTGCTTTCGAGGTTATGAAGAAGTTTGACGAGCTATACTCCAAAGAGTCAACAGCGTTGCAGATTGTCTGCAGGAACAAACTAGATGGACTCAGATTAAAGAATTACAGCGACATAAATGAATTCTTCACTGTGTTTGAGAAATACATAAACGAACTGAAGTCAGCCGGGGCCAAGGTAAGCGAAGAAGAGAAACTAAATTACATGCTCAAAACGCTGCCCGAGTCACTAAGTTATATCGGAGATCTAGTGGATGTTTTGAAGAAGGAAGACCGGACTGCGGAGTACGTGAAGGCAAAAATAAGGATGAAGAGCATCAAGGAGAACCAGGACAGTGAGGGCGTAAAATCAAATGCATTCATCTCGGAGAAGAGACCTAGTGCGAGCGGCCAAAAAGTGTGCTACGGGTGTGGTAAACCAGGACACTTCAAGAGGGAATGTCGACAAACTGAGAATCATCGAGGTTCCCGGGGACGTGGCGGAAGAGCACGAGGTAACTATGGAGGTTATGTCAACCAAAGTTATGAAAATGGACATCGCGGAGGCAGAGGAGGACCACGTGGGTCCAGAGGCGGTCGCTATGGTCACGACCGATCTTACCGACAGAACGAGCAAGGAGACCGACATTACCGACAGGACGACCATGGTGGTAGGAACCGTGGAGAACAACAGTTTTATCAGAATGTAAGTGGCGCAAGCAGTTTCGTGACAGAGGTCTTCGCCAAGGAAGTAAACAGTGTAACACAGGATTCAGGTCAGATTGAAATTAATTGGTTGTTAGATAGCGGTTGTACAGATCATATAATTAATAACGAGGAATATTTTTCTAAATGCGTAACGTTAAAAGAACCGATTAATGTAAAAATCGCGAACGGAAAGATTTTAACGGCAACTAAAGTTGGTAATGTAATTAGCGATTTTTTAGTGTTTGACAGATTAGAACGAGTTGAAATTAAAAATGTATTTTACATTAAAGATCTAGATAGGAATTTAATTAGTTTTTCAAGAGTCACAGAGAAACATGATATTATTGCAAAAGGCATCAGCGCAAAAGTTTTTAGTAAAGATAGGGGTTTAATTGCAGTTGCATGGAAACAAGATAGGTTATATAAAGTGACAAGTGTGATCAACAAAGGGGAATTTAACGTAAACTTCTGCAATAAAGAAAATATGACAATAAAGGAAAAGTGGCATAGGATACTGGGGCACGTAAATTTCAATTATTTAGATAAAATTTGCAAACATCAATTAGTAGATGGAATCCCTCAAAACGTCGAGTCTGAACCTATGAAATGTAAAGTGTGCATAGAAAATAAAATGCATAATGTTCCTTTTAAAAACAACAGAAATAAGGCTAAAGAAATCCTAGAAATTGTTCACACAGACCTAAATGGGCCACATTCAACAGTAGGTATGCTTGGTGAAAGATACTTTGTTTCTTTTATTGATGATTATAGTAAACTTGCACGCGTTTACACAATTAAAACTAAAGACCAATTATATGATTGTTTAGTTGGGTATGTAAATGAGGTTGAAAATCTTACTGGGAAAAGGATTAAGAAATTGCGGTGTGATAATGGAAAAGAATACATGAATAATAATATATATCAATACATCAAGGAAAAGGGGATTGTTTTAAATGCGTGCCCGCCATATGTGCATGAGTTGAATGGAACTGCTGAGAGGTTCAATAGGTCAATCATGGACATGTCAAGATGTTTATTAGCCGAAGCAAAAGTTAACAATAGGTTTTGGCCAGAAGTAGTTTGTGCTGCCGCGTATCTGAAAAATAGATGTCTTGCAAATACCGCAGAATTGAAAACTCCTTATGAAATATTTTTTGGAGAAAAGCCTAATGTCACACATTTAAAATTGTATGGAAGTAGAGTCTTTGTAAGGGTGCCAGAACAATTGAGAAAGTCAAAATGGGATAGAAAAGCAGATTTGGGAGTTCTGTTAGGTTACAGTGACGTTGGATATAGGGTACTCATAAATAATAAAATTGTTGTGGCCAGGCATGTAGAGGTTGTTGAAGAAAATATTAGATGTGTAGGTTTAAAGGATAATGGTTCCGTGAGTAAAAGATTAGATGAATCTGGGTGTGAAAATTGGGAAACTGGGTCTGAAGATAACAGCGAGGACGAAGAAAGGTTAGTCGAAATCGAATCTCCAAAAGCAGCGCTAAAGGAAAAAACAACAAGGTCGGGTAGAGTGGTTAAAACTCCACAACGCTATAGGGATGATAATACAAGTAACTTTATTTATATTAACGTATGTAGTGCAGATAGCCCGGTTAGTTTTGAGGAGGCGATTAATAGCAATGAATCGAAAAGCTGGAGTCAAGCTATGGATAGGGAAATTGAATGTTTGAAGAAAAATGACACATGGGAGTTAGTTAGTAAGCCAGAGGGCAAAGATCTTATAGATGTTAAATGGGTTTTTACTAAAAAGTTTGATAATAGGTACAAAGCAAGATTAGTTGTTAGGGGATTTCAACAAAAGGAATGTGTTGATGATATATATGCACCAGTAGCTAAAATGCAAACTTTGAAGATTTTACTGTCATACTGTTGTCATTTTGGTTTAATTATTGAACAAATGGATGTAGAAACAGCCTTTTTAAATGGCGAAATCATGTCAGAAGTTTATGTTAAACAACCTGAAGGCTACGAAGACGGCACAAATCGAGTGTGCAAATTGATGAAAGCACTGTACGGTTTACGAGAAAGTCCGAGAGCTTGGTATGAGTGTTTAGATACTTTCTTGAAAAGTTTAGGATTCCAAAGAAGTGAATATGATTATTGCCTTTATGTTTTGCGAAAAAGTAATGTCCTGATTTACTTGATAATTTTTGTTGACGACTTGCTCATTTGTTGTGTAAAGAAAAGTCGAATTAAAGAAATCAAAAATTTGTTGTCAAATAGATTTAGTATGAAAGATTTAGGTGAGGTTAAAAGTTATTTAGGAATTGATATAAATTACGAATACAAGAAAAACAAAATGAGCTTGAGTCAGGAAAATTATATTAATTCATTAGCCGAAAAATACAAGATTAAAGACTCAAAATTATATGCTACACCGATGGAGGTTAACTTGAAATTAGAACCAACTCAGGAATTGCGTAATGATATAAAGTATAGAAATTTGATTGGTGCGTTGTTATATATTAGTTCAGGAACAAGGCCAGATATCAGTTATTCTGTTAATTATTTGAGCAGGTTTCAGAATTGTTATGACGGCACACACTATAAGTATTGTCTGAGAATCTTAAAATATCTGTATTTGACAAGAAACCTGAAATTGAATTATTGTAGAAACGAAAATGCAAAAGTTCTTGATTGTTATGTAGATTCAGATTGGGCAGGTGACAATATAGATCGTAAATCTACGACAGGTTATGTGATCCGTATGTTTGACAATGTTGTATTTTGGAAGTCTCGCAAACAATCAAGTGTAACAAAAGCTTCGACGTATGCAGAGTATGTTGCGCTATCAGATGCTGTGAGTGAAGTGAAATTTCTAAAAGATGTAATGAAAATTTTTGATTTGAATTTTGATGAACCGATTGTAATGTATGAAGACAACTCAGGAGCATTGAGTATCGCTAAATATGGTAACTTTACAAAAAACTCAAAACATATTGAAGTCCATTATCATTTTGTCAACGAGTTGTATATGAATGGTTTAATTGATATAGTCAAAGTAAATACTGATGATAACATGGCAGATATTTTCACGAAAGCTTTGTGTAAAGACAAGTTTGTGTATTTTAGGAATATGATGAATATTAACTGAATTTAAGATAGTATGTATATAAATGTAAGGAGGCGTGTTGGAAATATACATTTATATTGTAAGGTTGAAGTTTGTGAACATGTCGACAGTGTCGCCATCTGCGTCTAGTATATTATTGGAAATGTACTATATATTGAGAGATTGAGGTTTGTGAACGCGCCGACACTGTCGTCATCTGTTTTTGGTATGTAAACGAATGATCATTTTCATTCGTCCTTTTTGCCTTACTGTGCAGCAATGTAGTGTTTGTAAAAGACCGTCAAAGACGTTCAATAAGAGTTTATGTATATGTATTTTGTTATAAATAAAAGTGAAATGCAGTGTAGTTCTCAAGAGTTAATTTAACAATAATGCTGGAATACAAAAAAAATTAATACACGCAAAAACTGTTTGACTTTATTATTGTTTCAAAATATCTTGCCAAATTTTTGCTATAGTTAATTTTGACACTATCGCATACTTAATATGTTGCAATTGTAACACTTAAAATGCGCTTGATATTATATATTATGTATTTGTACACTGACCATCCAAAGTCTATGTCTTGCACAAAAACGCACATTAATTACATCGCTAGTGTCGAATTCACTTTAAAACCCAACCACTAATATTGAATTAAATTTTTCTCCGCGCCAAAATTACAACCAGACGCTATTAAATCAGATTTAAAAACACCGATGTTTAAATATATCGATGGTTTTTGAATGATGTTTGTTTAACATCGATGTTTTAATTTTGAACATCGATGTTTTAATTTTGAACATCGATGTTTTGTTATCGATGTCGCATCCCTACTGGGCCGGCAGAGCGAGGTTTGTGGCCGCGCGGGTGATGCAGCACGCGCACTGTCTGACGTCACGCTCTAGGGGCGCGCTCTGTGGGCGTCACAGCTCGAGGGTTCCGGGAGTTCGGGCAGCCGCCGGCCACTGGCACGCGACGTCGCCGGCGGAACATCGACGTTTCCAACTTAACGGCCGATCTGGAGGGGAGGCACGGCAACCAATACTGTTTTTGGAATTTTATTGTGTTTAAAATTATTATTTTCTTTTCTTTCTATGGAGTTTTCAATTTCGTCAGATGATTTTCGATGATTTATTTAAAAGACAAAATTGTTTAAAATACAGTATCATTGCAATAGATTATATGTTATTCAGAATAGCAGTAGCAGCGTTTCCGAAAATTACTATTTACACTTTCAGGCTCAAATGTCAAATCAAATAAATATATTATATTAAATATTTTTATGCTATTTCTTCAAAAGTAATCGCAAACAGAAAAAAAGTCGTAAAAAATTATATAAAATGGCTTCCCAAACTGGAGCACTCACAATGTTCACGAACAATAAATTAAATACTTTCGAATGACACTGCAATAAATTAAATGTTTTATCAAAAGCAGTCTATACGTATTCTGGAATAATATAGTACACAACATGAGCAGTTCAACAGCTTTTTTTAAGTATTAGGAATATAAAAAAGTTGCTTTCATTCACGCTACACGTGAATAGCGAATTCATTTAATTTTGGGGGTGGCTCTTTCCTACCAGCCTTGCTTTTGCATGAAGTCTCCTGTGTCGTAAACAGCGGTGCACTGAATATGAGAGTTCAGTTGATACTCGTAGTATAAGAATAGGGGGGAATTACACAATAAATGCTTTTATTTTTAATTACATCGAAACGGTTTTGTAGTTTTTGGATCTTCCCCGAGTGGCTGGTTATCTAACGATACCATAGACCTCTCCCTCATTGTAACAATTAAAAATATCGCCAGCCAGTGGCCGATGCAATAAAAATAAATGATACAAAAATCAATATTAGATAAAAGAATGAAGAAAATAAATCACCCCCAAAAAATTTAAAACGGTAATATTTTTATAAATAAAATCCGTGAATATTCCGCCATAAAAATTAATGCAAAACCAGAGATACTGCGTCGGCCACCCTGCCGCCACTGAAGATGCCCACCGTAGTCGTGGATGAAATGTTTGGCCCTTCAGCGCCAGCTGAACCACGGCCTTCCAGTCCGAAAACTGTCTCTGATATAATTAAATATATTACTGTTTGAAAAAAATATTTATGAGAGTAAAAACTAAAATCCGTTCCCACACATGAAATAATTTATTGATTATATTGTAAGTAGGGAAACGATTTTTATCCTAAAAATTCTTAAATATGTTCTTAAAATTAACAATATTTCATTTTCTGCATAAATTCTGATTTCATGATTAAATCAGGTGAAGCATGTTTGAGGTAACCAAATATAATTTTGTGCAAACATGGTATAATTTACCTTACTTGTCTGAAGTAAATATTTAGCTTAGTGATGTGCATTGTAGTATTTTGTCTGCCTGGTTTAAAAAAATTGATATCAAGAAATATTCTTCATTGGCGCAAATATTTTATCACCTATAGAAAAGAAAAAACCGCAACAGCATAACGTGAAAGTATTTTGAACTTATTTCACTTTATTTTTACAATTCCAGTGCTCTATTGCAGTACGTTACAAATGCCACGTCAGTTGTCAAACGTAAAAGCTCGGCGAGTTAAGAATAGCGAAAAGCGACTTCCACATCCACGAACGTTAGAGGCGCATTTTTGAAATAGCACATATAATTTGGCTGCAAATCATCTTCCTTCATTTAGAGATATGTGTCTGTTTTAACGAAATGTGCCAAACACGCGTCAATAATAGCAAGAATACGCACCAATAGGAAAAATCGACCTAAAATGCACAAATATGTACTGACATATAGCATCCAATGCAATTGTCAAGAAATTTCACTAAGCTGAATCAACAGATAAAAATAAGTAAAATCAAAAGTCCGGTCCATAATTATAAGGAACACGCTAAAGCGTTTTTTACCATCTGAAATGACTCTCATGTATATCCACATATATATCCACTGCTTGTGAACTGCAATGCCGTTTCTTGAACCTGTGACTTCATAAAATTTCTTTAATTTAATAATTTCAAAATTATATTATCAATTGAAATCGTGAAATAAACGAATGGCATATACTTACATTTGCCACATACTCTTGCCAGCTCCCATCTATCGTCGCCCATAGATTATTAAAAAAATTCTCAATTTTTCGGTTTTCGAATAGAAGATCTGAAATCTAGTTTTAAGAATATTAAAGAATAGTAAAACCTCGTTCTATATGGCCATTTTCATTGAAATATATGGAGCCGTTTCGAAGAAAATTATGTTTAAGCATTAATGTAAATGTGAAATTTGAAGCTCTTTTCACAGAAAACTATTAAATTTCGATAAACTTCATTTGAAGCACTTCGACTCTCAAGTGCAATAATGTACACATATTGATGGAAATGTTCATATTAACGGCATGAGAGATTTAAAAAAAAAATTGTATTCGTATATTTTATGAAAAAAACAAAAGAACATAGCAAAATTAATTTTATGTCATCTGAAACAGTGCAATTCGTACTATCCGTGGGAAAAGGTTGAAGAAAAAAGTTTGTGCCGTTTTTGAGAAAATGGCATTTTTCTGAAGTTGCGGAAATATGAGCTTCTTTTTACAAAAAAAAAGTTTTGAGTTTTCAAGAAACGTTATGTGACACTATTTAAAGAATATGTACTTGCAAATGCAATAGTTTAAAGAAATCGCCGCTATTGTAAATAATGACGTGAGAGATGAAAAAAATTAAAAATGTAATTTTTGAAAACAAAAAAATATAGCTAAATGGCGATTATGTCATCTCATAGCGTACATTTAACTCTATACCCCTACCAAAAGTTTAAAGTAAAAATTTGGAGCCGTTTTCCAGAAAATCTTGTTTTTGCTATTTTTAAAAATTGCATATATTTGACGCACATATTGCGCGAGAGCGAATAAAAAAACCTCTTTCTTTCTGTTTAGGAGATGACGACTCGAAGACCTCGATGAAAGAGGATCTGAAGAGCTATGAAGAAGCCGTTACTTCCGACATGATTTCGAGAAACTCCGACCCCCTCAAGGGAACAGCTGCCCTTCGCAAGGGCAGCCTGCAGCTGGTAAGTGCGTCCCGCATGGCTCTGCCTTCTCCCAGCGCCGGAGCTGGACAGTTTTGGGCCCGGGGCAACACTGAAACGTAGCCCATCCCTCTCGAAAAAAAATTTAAATGTGAAAGTTGTCTCAAAAAACTATATGAGTAGTTTTATTTCAACAAATAACAAAAATTACAACGATTAAACTAGAAAGGTTTTGGAAATATATTTTAAATAATAGTTTCAAGTAAAAATATTTAGTCATCAAATAAAACAATTTCCTCGGTGATTTTGAAATGCTACAACAATTGTTTTTAGTTTGTGGAAAATAAAATTACTCGTTAAATACGTGAAATAATGAATATGAATTTCAGAAGAACCTATTTTATTGTTAACGTCATTTCATTCATTTCAGAGTCATATAAGTAGTAGTCTTATAAGTCTTATAAGTAGGGACGGATTTGGATGACCTAAAACATTGCCAAAAAGTATCAATAAAGTTCTCCTAAAATGCTTTAAAAATACCTTAAAAACAAAACAAAAATACGTAAAAAATTTGATCAAAACGACTTCAGATGAACAACAAAAGGTGTTGGATATGTTACTGATGTAAACGAGTTTTATTCCTTTTATTTAAGTAACTGAGCTTCCAAACGTTGGGATTGGACTGTTCTTCAAAAGGAAATCTCTGCCTTAATTTATTGCCGGCCGAACTGAGAATGGTGTCGATAAGTGTCACAGGAACTTCAGATTACGTAGTATTCTCAACCGCTGACTTGACAATTTATGAGCTTAGGAATCGAATAAGCTACTCAGGAATTCTGCGGTGAACATTTGTTGAGCCTCATAAATATTGTTTGAAGCGAGTACCATTAAAATTATACTACAATCGATGAAATCAGGGGAAAATGCAGTAAAAATGACGTAAAAAGTTAAATATGACTTATTAGTCTAAATCGATGAAAAATGCAAAAAAAAAATACAAATAAAAATGAGTCATTTTGTTTCATCGTAACATAAAATGAATTTCTATAGTAAACGGCATTCTTTTAAAGTGAAAAGGAAAAAATGAAATTTCATTAAAATCTGCCCTCTGCTTATAAGTAATGACTATAATTACATTTAAGGTAAAAAAATTAATTAAAAATTTTATGAAATATGAGACTACTGTACCGCGGCTAAAAAATTACGATAATGATTATCTCGAGATCCAAAATCTTTTTTTAATTTTTTTTTACTATGTTTTTGCCGTCAGTCCCATCATAGGGCTTCTTGACTTGCGGGGCCCCGAGCGATCACCCTTGCTTAGCACCGGCACTTCTCTTTCCATGAAATATGCATCGGAATCTTTTGCTTATTCCGTGGGTCGCCTTGCCCGCCACGCTGCTGTCTGGGATCTATGCGAGGTCGATGACGTGGGTTGAATAAAATCCCCAATTTTATGTGGACTTTGCCAACGATTCTATTCATTGGATAAGCAGTTTTTCCGAGGTTTTTTATTCATCAGATTAGTTACTTTTCAGCTGTGGATTTATTTCGTAACTGGATTTTCATGCTAAAATCAGAATGGCGGTAGATGCGATTCCGATAGGTCAGAAAGTCATGTGTGTTGATCCATGGCGGAAATCAAGGTCCAACCTGAGAAAATTTGTCATGATCGACTGTGATTAACCCACTGTAAATGTTAGTATACTGGATTAAAACGTTAGTGTAGTCATCTCCCGTAACACCTGATCAATGAAGCAATAAACGTACACATAGTTTTCTTTTTATTTTGCACGGCAATTCCGTCGACAGTATGGACTCTTCCTCTGACGTATTGGAATACTAGGGCATGGAGGTCGTCTCTCGGGGAAGAGATTCTGCTGAATGAAGGAAGTATAAAGAGCGTTCGCTCCGGTCGAGCGCTGAACAGGCAGGGGTTCTATCCGTTATTATTTTATATTTTACTTTCAAAAAATTGTGATAATGCAACTTTTACACTAAAAAAGCATCGAATACGTAAACATTAAGCACAAAACATCAGCTTTGTTGAATGGAAGAGCAAAAAATAGTTGTTTGGAAACATCGATGTTATGAACATATTTAGATGTCGCATCCCTATTCCGTAGCCATTCAGCTAGAATCTGTTCTGCCCTGAGGCAGGCGAGGAGAATGCTTGTTGAAATGTTGACCTTGTAACTCGAATCTGTTCTGTCCTGAAGAAGGACCCGTGACAGGAGGTCGAAAGGTTAACCTTGGAGCCATTGTGCATTGCCCTGAAGAAGGCTAGAGATGGGTGGTGTGGACGTTACCCTCGGAGCTGGAAGCGAGCCGAATCGTGGCCCGAGGCAGAGCGTGCGTAACCGCCTGCTCCTCCCCGCAGACGCCGCTGCGCAAGACGGCGGGGGCGGCGGGGCCGCTGGCGGCGCGGGGCGCGCTGGCCCGCGCGGAGTCGCTGCCGGCCGGCGACGGCGCGGGCGCGGGCGCTGCGGCGGGCGCTGGCGGCGGCGGCGGCGGAGGCGACGGGCGGCGCGGAGACGAGTGGGAGGCCGCGGCGGCCGCGCGCATCGACATCGACAAGATGGACCTGGGCGGCTCGTCGGCGGCGCGCCTCGCCCGCCGCGACCGCCTCGCCCACGCCCAGGAGAAGCACCCGCGCACCATGCACTCGCGCAGCGAGCTCACCCTTTCCGGTGCGCGCCCTCTCTCACCCACTCGCAGCCCCGCCCCCTCGCCCACTCTCAGCCCCGCCCCTCGCCCACTCTCAGCCTCACCCTCTCTCAACCTCACCCTCGCCCACTCTCAGCCCCGCCCCTCACCCACTCTCAGCCTCACCCTCTCTCACCCTCGCCCACTCTCAGCCCCGCTCCTCGCCCGCTCTCAGCCCCGCCCCTCACCCACTCTCAGCCTCACCCTCTCTCAACCTCACCCTCGCCCACTCTCAGCCCCGCCCTCTCCCACTCTCAGCCTCACCCTCTCTCAACCTCACCCTCGCCCACTCTCAGCCCCGCCCCTCGCCCACTCTCAGCCTCACCCTCGCCCACTCTCAGCCTCACCCTCTCTCAACCTCACCCTCGCCCACTCTCAGCCCCGCCCCTCGCCCACTCTCAGCCTCACCCTCTCTCAACCTCACCCTCGCCCACTCTCAGCCCCACCCTCTCCCACTCTCAGCCTCACCCTCTCTCAACCTCACCCTCGCCCACTCTCAGCCCCGCCCCTCGCCCACTCTCAGCCCCGCCCCTCACCCACTCTCAGCCTCACCCTCTCTCAACCTCACTCTCGCCCTTTCTCAGCCCCACCCACTCTCACCCTCGCCCACTCTCAGCCCCGCCCCTCACCCACTCTCAGCCTCACCCTCTCTCAACCTCACCCTCGCCCTTTCTCAGCCCCACCCACTCTCACCCTCACCCACTCTCAGCCCTGCCCCTCACCCACTCTCAGCCCTACACTCGTCCACCCTTTGCCTCACTCTCACCCAAGTCCCTCACCCACTATCACCCTCTCCCTCTCTCTGCCTCACCCACTCTTCAGTCTCGCCCACTCTCACTCTATTGCACTCCTCCCTTCCACCCACCCACCCACACACACACACACACACACTCCCACCCATCCCTCTCACTGCCATCTTTCCTCTGTCTTCACTCTCACATCTCCTAGCTTGTTTCCTCTTTTACACAATGCTTCACTTTCTCTTCCACGTCTTCATTATGTTCTATTAATTTCTTGTTTCCTGATCTCCCTCCTTGCTAATGTTTTCATGCTATTCTTTCTTGACCTCTCATTTTTGCATTATTTCCTTGCATTCAATTCCCTCTTTGTTTACCATTTCTTCATCTTACTCTCCATTTCTATTTTAATTTCTTTTCATTCTTGCTTTGTTTTTAATTCCACATTTCTTCCCCATTTCTCATGATTTCTTGTGATAAAGATGATTCAGTTGACATTCTCAGTCAATTTGATATTTTCACTCCCACCCTCCTCTCTCTCTCTCTCTCTCTCTCTCTCTCTCTCTCTCTCTCTCTCTCTCTCTCTCTCTCTCTCTCTCCCTCCTTCTCTCTTTTCCTCTCTATCTCTTTCCCCCTCGCCCTCTTGCTCACATCCCCCCTCTCTCCTCTCTCTTTCCCTATCTCTCTCACCCTCTTCACTTTTATATACCCTGTCAAAATATTGAATCCTAACTTTTTAATTATTAATAGACTTTCAAACTACTGTGAAGTGTTACTAGAATATCTTAAATAGAATTCAAACATTTAAAGATCAGGAACCATAATATTTAATTTTCAACTCTTAGAAGTTCTAAAATTTAAATCTTCAATTTTACTTAATATGGTCTAAATAATATAAAAGTTAACAATTACAAGAACAACTTTTTAATTTCTAACTATTAGAGTGAATGATAAATATCTATGAAATATAACTAAGTATATGTTATTTAAATTACCTATTCATGTGACTGTCATCACATAAAATACGGAAGGAAAGTCAGATAATATGTTTCTTCTTTGTCTCCCAGTAAAGATAGAAGTAATATATTTTGTGCTGGATTAGGTGGTGGATCAATATTCTTAAAATCAAACAAAGCAAGAACTCCCGACACCCCGGAAACACCTCTAGTCAGCCCAGGGCAACCGCCACCTGTGATAGAAGTAGTAACAAATTCTGATCCAAACGACCCCGTACCAAAAAGTATTTTGAGGGGAGGGGAGGCTCTTCCAAAGTCTCCCCAGAACAGGTCTCTGTGGGATCTGGACCCGCGGGAAATGTCTTGTGAGTACAAATAGATTTTTATAAGAAGGGACCATTTTGACAACTACTGCTTGGCAATGGCTGACAACATAACTGCAAGTTATGTACGCCCACTCATTTTGTCAGTGGGTTCATTTACAGTTAGCTCATTAGTAAATAGTTTTCATTACCATCTCTTGCAATGTCATCACTCTCTATTATGTTCATTTGTTTCCCGACCTGCCAAATTGGTCCCTTCTTAGAGTAATTCCTCTATATATCAACTTGTTTTCACATTTTAGTCATTAAATCTACTGATTTTTTTTATTCTCAATACAAATTTTCATATCATTTGAAATGTTTAATGTCTTATTTTATTAATTAATTTTTAGTCTTTTAGTATTATTTTATTTATCATTAACATTTTATCATCTGCACTATCTAAAATCTCAACTAAAATGTAATTTTTGTAATATTTAAATAGCTGAAGAGAAGCAACTCTGGAGAAAACAGGAGTTGGAGGAGGAACAACGAAAAAGTGTTCGATTTAACCTTGATAAAGAATTGGATATCAGATTCCAGATTTCTGATTCAGAAGTGAGTATTTATCACAAAAAAACTATTAGCAATTAGTTTTTCAAAAAATGACATTTGTTTATTTTTTATTAATTTATTTAATTAATTACTGGGAACTAGCAGGATTCCATCTAATGTTGATTGTGATATCAGCATATGTAACCTGTTTTGATTTGTTTGGCTCATAAACATTTTAAAAATGACACAGAAATATCTAATATTTTATGAAGAAGAACTTAGTATCATATAGGTAGTGTATCAAAACCAAATCAATGTACATATAACAAAATTAAAAAATGAAATATACAGAATCAATACTGCTGCTGAAATCATAAATTAAAAATTGGGAATGTAATACATGATTACTTAGCACCCAAATTTCATCGATTCAGGTACATCACACCATGGCTACTGGAGTCAGGGCTCCCTAGTAAAGATCACAGAGATGTGGATTGGCAAAGAGTAAATTGCACTCCATGCTTATTGTCTCGTTTCTGCCAATCATATTCTTATACAAAATAGATTTATAACTCATAAATTCATGTTTCTTAGTCCCAGATCGAGGCCCCAAAGCCTCAGACATCCTAGCTATGTCACTGCAGCTATTTTAGCCTATTTTTGATTTGCTAAGTTGAGTCTGACTGTACTCTGTCCATGGAAATACATTCCACTGATAATGTTAGAGAGGTTTGATCTGTTGTTTGGGAAGAGCTGCATTTGAAACATGGTGTCAAACATTAGCCACCATGACACGGTCGCAGCTCATCCCAGACAGCTGAGATCATACAAACTGCATGGTGGTTGTAGAAGCCTATGCCATTAATGTTTGAGAGGGTTTTAAAAAATAAATTTCTCTGACTAATATATGCGACCTCTTATTAGCAAATGAAGATAAAGAAAGGAGGGATAACTTTGGAAATATATTTGCTATCTGCAACTTTCTGTACAATTGATACTACATGTCCATTTACCAAAGTAATAAGAAACAGTTGTAAACAATGGAATTCACATTATAAACATTATATCATTGGTTTGCAGTCTAACTGGCTACATGACTAATGTCAAGCTTTTTACTCTGATATGAATTCAATATGAGATGTTTAATAAAATTTCTTATATATAAATATTCTAAAAATAAAACACATTTCATAACATTTTACAAGGTCTGCTCTAATTTTCTCTTTAATAATTCTATGTCAAAAATTTACTTGTTGAGCTTCCTTTGAAAGAACATTTTAACTTCAGTACTAAGTACTTTTATTTATATAATTTATCCTTTTGTTTGTGATTCCTGCAAAGAAATGTATGTGTATTAGGAGAATGGAGAGGAGGAAGAAGTAGAAGAAGAGGAAGAAATAGTGAAAGAGGAATGGAATTCCGAGGATGAGGAGCCTGACGATGAAAGACTGATAGCTGGGGTCAAAGTGTCTGGTGAGCAACTTTTCTTCTTTGGAGAAGATTTTAGAAAACTTAGTTCCACTTCGTGAATGTAATTGAAAATAATTATTTCCTACCCTGCTTTAGAGAAATGTAATTATCAGTTTAACTCTAGAAATAGGTTTTGAATTCTATACTAAAGGAGTATGAAAGTATAAAGTATAAAGGAGTGGCGATTCCCGAAAGGCCAAGAGTTTTCGTTTAGCTTCCTTCATTTGACGAAATTGCTATAAATATTTATTTATGCTCAAATTATGTAATTATTCAAACAATAATATTATGTAGTATATGTACAGTACATATATAAAATACAATATAATAACAAATATTTTTATAATCTCATCATTATCATTACAAATTTCATAAAACCAAACTTTTTTAGAACACTATATCTAATATTCGTGAGACCAATTTTATTGTATTCATCCTCTGCGTGATCATCAATATATGAAAATAGTTTTAAAAAGTTAGAAAGATTACTACATAAATTTTTAAATTTTGTTCTGAAACTGTGGACCTCTACTTAGAATAAGTTATAATTATAACCAAATTGCAAGCATACTAGATATTAGCTCATTGAAATCACTCAGAGATCTCAATGATTTAAAATTTCTATTCAATTTAATTAATAAAGAGATTGACTGTATTCACCTTCACTCGAAACTACTTCTGAAAGTTCCGAGAATGAGTCTATGAAATGCAGAATGTGACACTTTTTCCATACCAGTTGCAAACACCAAAAGATTTTATCATGTGCCTTTATGGAGGATGTGTAAACTAGCTAATAATCTAAACATTGAATTCTACATAAACGGGAAATGTATAAATCAAATTAAAAATGCCTTGATAAATGATCACTCCTCAGTGTTAATGTCGGCTTGATATAGTATGTGAACAAACGTGTGGAATAAATTGATTATGTAAATTGTAATTGTAAGCCTGTTCAAATAAATAAATAAATAGGCAAATTATTTAACAAAAATCTCACACACACCCCGCCCTCCTGAAAAAAGTGATCAGCTGAATTCGCCCCTGAGGGGGAATATCTCGAATTAATTGCAGGGAACATTTTGACTTTTGGCCCAATGTTCAGTTCTCTAGAACAGGGGTCACCAATCTTTGAGAACTCATGGGCAACTTTTGATTTTTAATCCTGAGGACCACTATGATATTTTTTTAAGATAAACACACTGTTTTATAAAGTAACGATGAGATAACATCTATTTGATTCAAAGAAATACATCTATTTACACAAAAAAATATTGTATTTATTACAACAACATTGTAAATGCGTAGTTAATTTTAACAACATTTTGAATTATTGCTTAATTCTAGTAAAATTATTAATAGTAGTTTAATTATTCCAAGTATTTCACATTTCAATGTGATGTTTGTTCCTCCTTTATAGAAATAAAGCGGTGAACTACTGAACTTATTATGAATAAAAACCTAAAATGTAAATAATAAGCAAATTTTTGTACGAGTCCACAGTGGTTTGTTAAGGTCTCATTGAGAACTGGTCTGTAAGAGTTTATTCATTTATAGAAGAGTTGTCCAATCTTCACAGAGATGGGAGCAGTTTGTGTGTGCATGTATTGTACTTTTCGCAGATATATTGAACCTGATGGATGCCTCAGAACTCGACGAACCATCAGCCAAAGATGTAGGAAATTTGCCTGTTCTGCCTGAAGACAACTTTGAGACTCAGTTGCAACGAGACATGATCTCTGAAAATGTCGAACAGCTTGAAAACGCACCAAGCGTTGCACCAGAGGTAGGTCATGGATATTTCTGTCCTCGTTATTTGTCTTGTTATAATATTCTCATGTCTTTTATCCAGGTCTGGTTGTAAATGTGTATGTTTTAGCTCTCGGGGAGACACTAGTACATCCATGTTCAGAAGTCCAATGTTTTAACTTTCATTTTTGGAGTACACTTTAGGAATACAAATGAAATCAAAGAAAGTAGTATATTTGATTTAATTTAATAAAATATTAGATGCTTTTTTTTTTAAATAACTAACAAAAAAAAATGAAAACCAATATATATATTTATAATTGATAAATCCTCTACTCAATATATTAGTAGTTGTAGTAGTACCAAAAGTAACCACAAAAGAATTAGATCACAGAATCAAAAATACATAAATTCTTTCATTTCCCTGCAGCTTCACTGACACATTAATATAGACCTCTGGGTTGGATTTTTACTGGAAGTAAAATAAAATAACTGTGGATTACTTACAGGTATCATGAAATGCTACACAAGTTTAAAAAACAGGTAAAATCTTTTCTACTGCATACATTTGAGTCATACCAAAAACAATTTGTTTTTAAATATTACTAATGCATTAATGTGTTTTTAAATTATATAATTCTGAAAGTCTCAATGTCACTGTAATTAGCTTCTGGATCAATGACCTACTCATACTGATTGAATTTGTCAATCAGTTTCTTGTGATCCTGTGGTGATCTTTTCCTTTGCTTTTGAACTCTAAAGGAATCTCTTCTCCCTCCCAAATAATACAAACAGCTTTTACTGTCTTTGACATAAAAATTTTAGAACAGAGTAATATTTCCCTAGCTTGATTATAATTTTGTATCATTTAACATTCATAAATTATTGTATAAGTGCAGATCATTTTAAGAATGGTTTATAACAAAATTAAAAAGATACAAATGTGACCAAAAATATGATTTAACATTTTATTTGCTAGTAATTTCATGCAAAAATTATGTTCCTGAGGTAAATTGCTGTGACTCTAATTTTTCTCCAAAATTATATTTATATAATTGAAACATTTAGACAGCATAACTCATGTTTCAACTCTAAACTTTCCTTTTAAATATTTCGGGTGTTTATGCGTGACGAATATATTGGAAAGTCTCCAATTTAAAGCTTGTAAGAAGTTGTGAGGTTTATACAATTTAGATCTTTTCATCACAATGATGGACAATATTTAAATCACTACAACAAAAAAATAAAATAAGAATATATGTAGACAAAAATTGAAGATTCCCCAAAATACATTTTGCTTTTTCATCCTTACTTCATAACAAGAAAGAGTATTGTAATTGTGCATTGGAAAACAGCAAATCTCTTATTTCTGGGCCCTGGTGGTAAGAAAGTGGATAAAATCTTGTTCTTATGTGTAGTAAATTACTTCCTTTAACACTTTCCTCTATGTTTTGTGAGTTCTTAATTCCAAACAATGGCAAAACGTCTCTTTGATGATCATCTCTCCAAATGATGGCAAAACGTGTCTTTGTCTATGTTCAACGTTAGCGCCAAAAACATTTAGCTGATTTTCTCCAAAATTGATTTTTTCCATCGATTTAAAGAAACTCAAGGTCCTCTGAGTTTCAAGTGGATATTTTGAATTTTGAAGGTACTTTATAAGAAGCCTCAACAACAGTTTCAAACTTTTCTCAAAAATGGCTCCAATTTTGTTTATTAACCTTTGTTCTTAGATAGCATAAAGGATGCTTAAGAGAATGGTGCAGGTGTAATTTTGATAGAAATCCCTGATTTTTCAAAAATTGCAAATGTTTACAATTTTTTTTCGGCATCTTCCTACAAATAAAATATTGAAGAAAGATTTTTTCTCCTCATGAAATTTGTTCTTTAAAGACCTCTTTGTATTAAGTAGGTATAATTTTTCGATAATGAGTAGTTTTGGCATAATTATGCAAAAATGCAATAAATTGTTAAAAAATTATTTTCTCAGAAACGGCTCCAAATTTTGTTTCTTAAATTTTCCCCTCAAAACGCATCAAACATTCATATAAAAGGTGTGCTGATCTTAATTTTGGTAAACTCTCTTTTCAGTATATGTGAAAATTACAAAAGAACAATAGTAATGATAGAAATTCTTGTCTTTTATGAAATCTGTTAAAGAAATTAGTGTTTTTTCACATAGTTTCTGGGGAAAAAGAAGAAAAAAAACAACAAGGGAGACTTAAAAGGCGCATGTCTCATTTTTGTCGATCTCTCTAAATTTTCGAAAATTGCAAATTTAGAAATAATGTGAGAAAGTATGTGCTGGTTTAACTCTACAAGTTGCATTTACATTAAAACTGAAATATATTTTGAATTCAAGATGCATATTTACAAGATATATATTTCTTTTGTATGAAATAATTCTGTTACCCTTAAAGATATTACATGATTTAATATTAATTTTAATCTTTTTCAAACCAGTATCACTTTTTTTTAAGGGAAGAATCCAAAATATGTAAATGTTATAAGAGCTTGAACATAGTTTGTCTTAGTTTTCACCACCACCATCAATGGCTTGCAAAATAACATTTATGCTTTGTTGTTAAGAAACAGAAGGACAAATCAAGGAAAGCACATGGTTTTGTATGAGAAGAAGTATCAAATTATCCATGTATCATCCCACACCATATATTTCACTAGCATCAAATTATTGTAATAATATGGGAAAGCTTTAGTAGCGTGCCAAAGGTGAAAAGAAAATATCAAGACATTAGATTTCTTACTCAGCATGACAAGTTATTGAACACCATATGAACAGGGAAGATGAAAAATCAAATGATTAAAATCAAGTTGCTTGAGTTATTGAGGAATATTTTATCTTCCAACATAATTCTTGTTGGAAGAAAGAAAATAAATGTAGGTTGTTCCTACCTATATACTAAGCATTACATAAAGAGAACCTGGTTGTGATTTCATATGAGTCAACTGACACATACATTGTTGTTTCCTCATTTAACTTGTTTTAATTTTGTCCACAAGCCATTGTCTCACATACCACTGTCTCAACTGACTGTAGCTTATTTATCTTTCAATGGTTTGCTGACATTTCCATGTTTTTAATATGTTAAATATAAAGTGAAAAAAACAATGCTGTCAATTAATATATATAATATGTACAGTTCCATCTCATGATTTAATAAAATTGGAGACTTTACAAAGTAACTACTGGGTTGATGACAACCATCTCGACCAGGCTTCAGATTCAGTTCGTCTTGGGGCATTGCACAAATAGTGACAGATTGCCCTTCTTTGCTTTTGAACTCTAAATGTAATTTTTCTCCCTAAAAAACATCACTGACAGATTTTATTGACATTTAAGTCCAAAAAGTAGATCAATTAAACATTATTATATTAAATTTACAACAAATTAATGCAGAGTACCATGTGTTACACTTGTTTTTATTATTATTATTATTATTATTATTATTATTATTATTATTATTATTATTATTATTATTATTATTATTATTATTGTTGTTGTTGTTATTACTATTATTGTTTTAACAAGGCTGGGAAACTTATTGCAAAATGTTTTTGGCGTTTCGTAATAATAAAGTTATTAACTTCATTTTATTTGTGAAAAAATTCTACCTTGTTTCCATCTTGTGATGAACACTTTCCACAAGTAACGGAGGAACCACTTTTTCAATGGCTTTGGTTTTGTCAGACGTGGTGGGAAGGGTGTGTTGTGGTACATCAAACACAAACGTGGCAGCACTCTGAAGATCCCGTAGAGACATCCGCAATTGAAACTGAAACATCAACCACTTCTGAGCTGTCTCAGAGCAGCGACTTGACGTCCTATGACATTGTGAGTGAAAGCTCAGCACCTGCTTTCAAGACACCTCTCTTGAAAGAATGCTGATTTGGTACTTTTGAAAGTTACCTTCTAATAATAATCTAATAGATTCTTGGACCTCTTCATTTCAAACACTTTTGATACACAAATACTCACCTCCTGAACAATGCTGTGACCCTTTTTTGCACATTCTCTATAATTACCTTTTCCCAAGCAAAGTATGTAGAAATGAATAAAAATTACTTTTTTTTTAAATTTTAGAAACCAACCTGAAGTGGAAAAAGATTGTATGTCTGAATCTCTGTTCTCTGTCTTTGTGATTGTATTTTTCTTGGATTTTCTCTTGTGATTATTCCCTGAATTTTCATAATATAAAAGTGAAGGGGTGTCTGATTGCTTTTTGCATGCAGTGTTTTGTAATAATGTTGTAGGTGTTATATTTTAGTAAGTAAAATTATTGTTTTAATCCCTGTGTTTAATTAGTGTAATTTTTATATTTCTAATTGCTTTTATGACTTAATAATCATTCTCACTAAAAATGGTATAATAACATTGCTTTAATATCTGTAAGTGCAAAACTACTTTTGTATATGAACTAATGTGGTACAGTGTTGTAAATTGAAATGTAATAAGGATGTTGTAATAAGAATGAAAATTAATTTAATGGTGACCAAAATGTTTTTCATAAGCATATTCTTCTTCTGATTTCTCTTGAATATATGGTTATAGAATTTTAAATAGTACTTTTTCGAAATGGCTATGGGGTTCTTGGTCAAAGTTTATTCTGTACATGATTATTTCTAGTTCTTTATTTCTGAAATATCTTTTTACAGTGAAGTTCTTTAAAATTTAAAATTTAGGCTCTTTATTCCTTTATCCTTTCTATATTTTCTATATTCCTTTATCTTTTATTGATCTGTTCCTATCATCTGTTCTTTTCCCAGAAGTTGGAAGAGATAGAGAGTGTCCCAGATTCCAAAGATATCATAGAAGACTCCTCAGAAAGAGTGAAGGAAACATCTTCATCAGATATGGTAGGAAATGACTCAATTCCTGACTTAATTATTACTGAGGCTCCAGATGAAAAAAGAGAAAGTGAAGAAGAAGACGAGGAGGAGGAGGAGGAGGAAGAAGAAGAAAACAAAGCTCCTCAAGAACCTCAAGTGGAAAGAAAAGAATCAGAAACTATTGCACCCACTGATGAAGTGCCTGCTGCAGAAACAATTGAAATGCCTGTAGAGGAAGTGCAGCAAGACAATGAAGAGAAAGCAAATGAAGAGGAAGAAGTAGAGGGTGAAGAAGCAGGGGATGAAGAGAATGATGAAGAAGAAGTCGTAGCTGAAAATAAACCAGTAGAACCTGTAGTTGCCCCTCAAGAGCATCCTGGTGTGCCTTCTGTTGATAAGGAAGAAGAAGAAGAAGAAGAGGAAGAAGAGGAGGAAGATGAAAATGAAGAAGAAAATGAGGAAGAAGTACTAGAGCCAGGTGTTAAGGTGATCCTACAACCCAAAGATGAGGTGAGTTGATTTGTTTTCTCTCCGAGTTCTTCTTTCTCGGAATTGCCACTGAGACTAGCGTAATCTTAATTGCATTTCTGCATAAATAATGCAGTGGGATCCTATAAAAAGATTGCATAAATTTTACAAATTAAAAATTTATGAATAAATACTCGTAGAGCATAAGTGAAACCTGGACATTGTGGGAAAATGTGAAAATTTGCTTTTTGTGCTGAAAAGCGTGGTGGGGGTCAAGAGTAACTGGGCGGTGTAAATGGGCTGACATTTTCATCCTTGTTGCCACTAGACTGTTCATCAGTCAAGTCCCATGAGTCTTTGAAACAGTTTTTCTTAATTATCTTGGAATTCCATTTTTGGCACTTAGCATGGTTTTCACTTACTGTCTACAGTTGTAAAAAATTAATTTCACAAAAATTATGTTTAATAAAATTACCAACCTTATACCAAGGATCTCCAAACTACAGCCTGTGGGCCGCTTTTGGCCCTCGGCATTATTGTATGTGGCCCGCCGTACCCTACGTACATTCTAATTCAATTTAATCATGGCACAGGCTATAACATTTTATTGCAAGATATATGAATCTGGTTTCTATTGATTTACACTCTACATACTGGTCATTGGGAAACAATTTAAAAATAGGTTGAACAAAAGAAGACACAAATTAACTTTATTAGAGTTAAAAAACAATTTCATTGGACTCATTGAGATACCTTTTAAAATTATTTATCATTTCTGTGTTTTAGAAAATTAGTAACTGTAATGAAATTTTGAATTTTTAAAATTGTAGCTCTCAATGAGTATTAATTATTACAAGTATTATGTCCAGAATTGTGTGCTCCCATGTCCACACTTGTTTTAAGAATTAATTAGTTAATTGATTTGTCATTCTTTATTCAAAATTTTATTTAACAAACAGGTCATAAATTCATCCTATAATGAAATTTAATTTTGGACCCTCAAGACTCTTAAAAACTTTGTATCCAACCCTCAGTAGATGAAAGTGGAAGACCCTCACATTAGACAGTACTAGTTTTCATTACTCTAATAAATATATTTGACATTTCAGCCTGCAGTCCATCCTGTGGCTACAGAGCCAGAAGACGAGCTTGTTGTAGAAGAGGTCATAGAAATAGAGGACGTGTGTGTGGCCAGCGAAGGGGATATAGACCTACTTGAAGAAGGCCCTGATGGAGACAGTGGCAAACTTGGTATATCAGCCACCAGCCTCTCCAATCTAGAAGGCCTACGATTAAATGGAGCAGTCCTTGCAGAGGATCTGGAAGGGAAAGAGGACTTGGAGGATAGTGAAGATCTTAGGTTTTCTATCTCCCCTGCACCAGTGCTTCGACCGCCTCGATTGGATGCATTACGGCAGAAGGGTAATTTCACTTTAATATTTTTTATGAAGCATGCAAAGAATATTTTTAATTTTATTTGATTTAACCACATTTGTTTATAATTCAATATAGTGGATGCTTCATAAAATCTAATTCAACAATTCCAATTATACTGAAACTATGGGTTTTCTAAGGAAATAGACCTCACATACCTAAATGCCTTACAGTTTGTAATGACTAGGCTTCAGATTTTTAGCCAAAATCTTCTGCTTTGGGCATAGGATCTTAAAGGGCCAAAATAGTCTTTGTAATTTCTTAAAAAGTCACTATAAATGAAGAAAAATAACTTTTTCACATCAGTTTTTTTTGTTGTTGTTTTTTTTAACGTAATAAAAATATAAGCATGAAATATTAAAAGGAACAGAGATAGAAAACTAAAACAACTATGTCTTTTTTAATCATAATTCTTTTGTTCATAGAAAATAATATTTTTATATTAAGACTTGCAACTGGAGAGAATTATAATGTTGGATTATCAAAGGGTGTATAATTGCCTTACTCTGCTTATGCAGAACAAAAGTCAACCTTCAAAATGCATACAGAATTAATTTTGAGTGTCTACGTCAAAAGAGGAAAATTAATTTACCTAAAAATTTGAAATCTAGTGATGATATTGTTACTTGCACAGTATGAATGAGATTTGATTACTATAGCATGTTTTGCAATGAACAACAGTTAGCTTTTAACCTTTTAACAATTCTAGTCTTCATTTGTCAGATACTGTCCGGTATTTTATTTCTCTCTGGAGCCTCTCATTTTGGGCTGAGCATAACAAATGATGTGTCAAAAAGAACGATAATATCATAATGAGGATATTTGTACTCTTAGTTTACAAATACTATTAATATTTGTAGAAAAATGCATGTAAGTTGGGCCGATGCTAATGTAACCCCATGACACATGACCTGCTTAACAGTACATTTCGGGTCATCAACGTGAAAGTTGTATGTCCTAGAGTATTAAAATCAGTTTCTCAACACAATTTACTATCATGGTTTTTCCTTCATGTGGATATGAGGGGAATGGTAGGTGTCTGGTTTTGGCTTAGGACGAAATGCCCCTGAGCAGATATGCCAATGAATTATTTTTTTCAAAGTTTGTAATGAAAGTGCCTTTAAATCAATGTTTCCCAGCAGGATCAGTACTTACTCCCTGGAAGTTGGTGAAATTTTAAAGAGGATCAGTAATGATTAAGGGGTCAATAGCCAAAATGTACACTAGCAGCTGATTGGAATATTCAAAATCTTCGTGATTACAAAAAATATTGTTAATTGTGTTCTTTTATAAAGATTCTTTACGTACATCTAATAATACTTGCTTATATTTATAAAAAATGAAAATTATAATAGTACACAAAATAATAAAATATTAACCAAATGTACCCTTTTTTCAAAATTTTTGTTCATATTCTTTGTCTTATGTCTTCAAGTCATTTTTGTCCAATTCTTTATATTAAGATTTTTTTGTAAATGTTTATTATAGAAAGAAGTCAAGAGGTTGATGAAGCAAATAGTTCTTTTAAAAGAGGTCAATACAAGAAAAAGGTTGTCAATTCCTGCTTTAGATTAATTCAGTGTTCTGAATTCAATTACCTTGGTTATCATATTTATGGAGTCACATACAATTTAAATATTGATATATAATACAACATAATAATATAATATAACATTACAAAATATAAAATGACTATAATTTGTATAAAAAAATATTTTTGAAAAAAGCTTAACCTAATGTAGAAGCAAAAGGAAAATTTCTGTTTAAGAATCTTAAATTTGATTCTCTTTGAAGATTAAATCTACTCTACTTATGTAATTTAAAGAGTAATCAATGCAAATTACATGGATAATTTAAAATGTTTATTGGTTCTTTAATACTTCAGGTAAAAGTTTGAAATTTGTTCTGTAATTAAGAATTATTACATCACTTTCTTTCTTTCCTAAAATTTTGCAATTTGTTGAGAATGCAGGTGAGGAAAACGCAAAAAATGTGTTAATGGTGGGTATGACTGCAGCTCAAAAACCAGACATTTAAATTTTAAAGAGCATAAAGAGCTATCATAACTGAACTACATGGGGTCATGATACGTAGCATTATACTTGTTGCTGAGCGTCCAAAATTTGCTATGTGAACTTTTTATGAAAATTAGTAAAGAGCAAGAAACTTTCTAAAATTGATTGAGTGTAACTGTGTATGAATGTGTGTGATACAAAGAAAAATAATTGAGAAAGTTTTTGTCTACCCTTAAAAATCTTATATTCATTTGTATGGCAATTTTTCCAGGCATAATGTCAATTTACAGAATTTTAGGCCAATAATGTTTTTCTTTCACATTCTCAAACAATTTCCCATGAGATCCGTCTTAAGGACGCACATTCTTTCTCTTCCTAGATGCATCATCTCTGTTCTCAAACATCATTCTTTCACATTCTCAAACAATTTTGCATCAGTTTCCTCTTAATGACCCACTTTCTTTCTCTTCATTGGTGCATCATCTCTGTTTTCAAACATCACTCTTTCACATTGTCAAACAATTTTGAGCCAATTCCGTCTTAATGACCCCCTTTCTTTCTCTTCCTAGGTGCATCATCTCCAGAAGAAGAGAGCTCGACTGGCGGAGGGTTGAAAAGGGGCGATGACAGTGAGCAGTTTACCCTCTCCCCCACGCCCATTCTACGCCCCCCCAGGGTGGAAGCCCTCAGGCAAAAAGGGGCCTCGTCCCCCGAAGATGACAGCTCTGCCGGAGGAGGTGAGTACTTTGCCCTAAATCGTTCAGTGGTCACAAAGTTGAAAAGCAGTCTTCACCTCCAGTGGCGTATCTAGGGTGTGGCAGGCATAGCAGTTAACTAGGATGTGAATGAACAGGTGTCATTCATCATTTCTGTCTTCATGATAAGAAGTTAGGTGTGTGGCGTAAGGACTTAGCATTCTTACACCATGGTTCAGAGGTAATTATTTTTCACTACGGAAGCACACTAAAAAACATTTTTGCCATATATATTTTAAAATTCACTGTTGATGGTTGATGAAAATTTTTACTTACTTATTGGATTATTCCTTTCATTCCATTCCCAGCTTAACAGAAAAAGTAATTATTTCAAAAAATATATAATGAATTGAAGACATTTAATTAAATAGTTGCGTGAAAATTAATTTAATTTTAATTAGATGTACATTTTATATAATGAGCTATTTTGTATAAATTGAATAACTGTGTTATCTATCAGTCATTTAATGAGGGATATGCTATTATTATATTTCCTTATAAGATACTTTTTAATTAATAAATTCAATACAAGGCATAAATAATTTTACATTAATGGTTTTTATTCAAGTACCCTTTTTCTTTCTCATAAACAGGTGTGCAAATTAGTCAGATATGGGGGCAATTTCAAGTTTTGTTAATGGTGTCATTTCACCTAGATACGCCTCTGTCATCCTCATCTGAATGTTACATGTTTCATTGTATATTTCAGAAATGAAATATTTAGATTTTAAGTATACATGAACTGAAATACAGTATTAAAGTGCAAAAACAAAATAATTGTCAAAACATGAGTAGGTCACGTTTGTCAAAACCTACCTCTGAGCAACTCCTTATAAGAAAAATGAGGGTACTGCAAATGTAATGTGTTTAAAATTTCATAACATAATGTTTACAAATAATAATAGTTATAGAGATAATTCACAAATATATTTCTTCAAGATTGTCAAATAACATAATGGGATCATATATTATGATATATTGAAACAATAAAATGACAATCAAAATAACCAGAAACAGATCATTCATAAACTATGATAACAAAATTTAAAAAGCAATCATTGGACACACCTCTACATGATTAATTTGTGTATATATTGCAATGTATTCTTTAAATTGATAATAGTAATTTCTGTGGACTTGAAATTTTTGGTACCCCCCGGTAATTTAATGAAAACTTTCAGGTTGGTGCATAAATTTGGCACAATTAGAGACACTTCCTTAAATTTTCCAAAACATTATAATAATTGAAGCAAATGGGCAACATATTATGTGACATAAATTATGAGAATATGTTTTACACCTGTTATTAATGTGATCATATGTCAATATGTCATAATGTGATCATTCCACAAATCTATAATGGAAATTATTTTTAATTACTTTAATGCAACTGTACATAATATTTCAGATTCTGCTATACTCGTGCGATGAAAATAAAACAAGTCGTTTTTTGATAACCTATATGAAAGGTGTGATCAAATTGCTTGTAATTAATTTTCTCTTGACTTTATTGCGTAGGTTGCTGTAAAGTATTTTACAAATTTGAAGTGCACTTTTAAATTTTAACATCAGTCAGACAGTCTTCATCTTTAAAGAAATCATCAAGAAATGACATAAGAATGAATACATGAAATGGGTGTGTTAACGAAATTGTTGATGATGGAATATTTTAAGTTTACGGGAAGTGAGCAACTATTTTTTCCTGAAAATTGACAAATTGAGATGGTGTCCTGAAGATTGGAGAACCTTCAATCTGAGAACATACTGAAGATTGAACATTTTCCGAACATCTACAGATTGCAACGCAATGTGTTGATATCACAGAAATTTTTAATTAAATAACTAATCCTCTTAGTATATTCCTGGTGTAATTAACAAACCTCATAACTCTAATAGATATGATTTGGGGATTTTCATACTATTATGGTGAATCGATGTCCCTGTACAACTCAGATAAACTTTGTAACTCCTCCCTGCACCCAAATCCAAAAAAGCAGAAAATAAATCTGAACATTTTATGAGGGAATTCTGTTATAATACTGTAAACCATATAACACTAAACAGTGAATTCCTATTGTCATGCAACAGTGTGTGTTCTAGAGCTTATAAACTGATTTAAAACATTCTACCAAAACTATACAAAACCAATAATATACAAGTCTGGATTGAAAAAAGATGTTACCAAGGTGTGTTTCTGACAACCATTGTTTGAAGTATTCTGATGATAAGAATATTTATTGTAAATTAAATTTTTAAGACAAGCTGAAACCATTGACTGTTTGAGGACAATCCGAAATAAACCTCAAGAAAATATCAAAAAAGACTGGATTCAGAACTATTGCCAGTCGTCCCTCCAAAATGTAAGCATTTTATTAAGTTAATTTCGGTTATTTGTACAATGGTAGGAAGATCACTGAAGCAACGTACCACCATATCCATAAATTAAAAAAGGTTACTCCAAGATCACTCTTTTAACAATGAATTATAATTTTAAGAAGCTGCTTCAAGCCATGAAAAGTTCATATAAACATCACTGGATATATATTTGATGAACTCCAATTTTTCTAACATGTTGATTTATTTTGAAATTGCCTACAATAACATACCTCATTTTTTTCTATTTTTTATATTTAATTTAATATAGTTTCTTTTAATTAATTTTAACAATAAATTTCCCTTTAGTCTAGTGACTGCAGTAACCTATTGATTAGTATTATGTGGTTTGCTAATTAGGGCTGGAATATGAAACATTAGATACTCTAGCTGTCCGTGATGAGCCGCATATCAGTCGATCAAGTTGACATTTTGGCCATCATGTTGTGGCCTTCTTCAGAGCTATACTGCTCCAAAGGTATGGCTGAAACGTCAGCTCAATCGACTGAGACGCTGTTTGGACAGCCAGGTATCCAATGACTCCGATTGTGGAAGCCTACGAATAAAATATGAAACATTTTCCAAAATGCACGAGAATTCTGTGAGGCATGCAAAGGTATGCAAAATCCTTATCCTGCTCACTTCTTTGCTCTTTGACCTACACACTTAATTTTAGCCTAGGAAATGCCATACAATCCCTCATTCAGTTTGTAAAGGTACCAAAGTCTTCAGGTCTCCCAAATTTAGGGGAAAAATTGTTGTCACAACTAACATTCCAATTAACATACTAAAAGTTAATAAATTATGAAAATTTATTGAGAATGTATATAAAAATATGAATAGTACATCAATTTGTAGGTATTAATTCAATTTAGTAGTCAAATATAAATCAGATTCCTCGATTAGTTTCTCTTTACTCAACAATATGCTTTTACGAAATAATAGCATTTTCTAGAATATTAGTTACGGACCACTTAATAGTTGTTAGCATTCAGGAACCCTAAAATTGTACATGATTCATTTACCATGAAACTTGTCGAACACTATTCTGTAATATCAGTTTAGAAATTAATTTTCCACAGCCTGCATAAATGATGAGTTCACTCAATTGATTTTTGTAATAATATTAAAAATTCACTTTCTCTAAAAATGTTCTAATGTTTTACAAAGTTATCTTGTGCAAAAATATATGAAAATAAATACTTTCCTCAAATTTGAATTAATATCATAAACTCATATACAATTTGTTTTGAATGTACAATGTTTCAAATTTGTTTTTATTTGTTTACATGGTCATGTGATATATTTCACTTGCTATTTAAATTTTTAATACAAAAATTATAAACTGTCCACAGAAGGTACATTTTTAAAGTTATAATTCACAAAAGAATGAATTGAGAGTATACATAAGGGGCCGTACATAAATTACATAACGCAAAGTTAGAGTATTTTTAATACCCCCTCTCTCCCTTGTAATGCACCTGTAATGCGCACTGGAACCCCTCCTCTAAATAATTACATATTGCTTGGAACTACCCCCCTTGTAAGTGGGTGAAAATAAATTAAACACCGTAAAAACAATTTGTATTTATTTTACTTGTGTTGTATATTAAATTAATTAATGATAATTCAGTAGAAATTAGTTGGTGATGCTGGTTGCACCCAGCAGTAAGATTGGGGCAAGATGTGAGCGAAGGGAGAATGCTTAGTTGAGAATTGCTTGATCAGAAGCTATGCACACACCATCGTGGATGATGCAAGAGGGAGATTGTACACCGCTAATTTAAATGGATCCTAGAATATATTTCATATCAGTTTTGAATATATTCTTTGCAATCTTACAGATTAAAAAGGTTTAAAAAATATTTTCATTCATTGTAACAATTCACCACTAATAACTTTAGTTTATTTATGCTTTTAAAACAAATTAATTAGTTAATATTTTAATGTTTTAGTACAGGACTCAGAAAGGAATAATTTCAGCAAATATAGAAAAATTTAAAAAAAATCAATGTTATGTAACACTTAACTAACGCCCCTCAACCAGCGTAATGCTGCCTCAGACCCCACCACCTCACTTTAGTGTTACGTAATTTGTGGATGACCCCTAAGGGTATTTGAGTGTTTTTAAGAAACTCTGTAAATGTAGTAAAGGTAGTGATTATTTACCAGCAACAAAACTTTTGTTAAAAGTCAAAAACTATTTAGCTTGTAGTGCAATCGTGTAATTTTTTTATGTGGATAGGAAGACATATTACTTGCATTACAACTCAAGGAATGTTGTAAAATTAATTGTACAACAATGTTTTTTACGAATAATTTAAAACACAATAATGTAATTCAAATTTTGGATGTTTCTCAACAAAATTGTGGCACAATTTAAAATACTATATTGTTGTATTTCTCTGCGTATGTGGTTTTTCAGCATGTTTATGAAGAATTCTTTTATGAGCTGTATACCTATAATAGAGTATGTCTACCAGCGTTAAGTTCCTTCCAAAGGACGTTGCACTGAAGATTTTCATATTTCTATAAATTTTCTCTCAGCCCTTGAAGAAATTGATTACTAATTCTGCCTTATGAAAATAGTTCAGTTCAAAAGAAGGAATAATAAAAATATATTGAAATCATGATCATCATTTTGAATAACAGGGCCTTAGATATAAAGTCAGTTCTTGTTTCTTCAGTAAACAGGTCAGTGTGTGCCAATTTTATCTTGGGTTTCCTACACTTTTTTGACTTCTGAATTTTAAAGTTATACAAGAATTTTGCTTCTTTCATGTAACATAGTTTGAATGAGCCATTTGTGTCTTCAATAATGTTTTGTGTTTTGAACCTCTTTTGATGGCCTTGGCTTGGCTGAAATTCCCATGAAAACAGTTAATTTTGCCACAATAACAGTGAAGGTGCAAATGCCAGTTGCAGTGCAACTTGGAAATTTCTTACCAATCACGTATTTAAAAAAATTGATTTCTCCTTTTTGTAAAATTTCAGCAATGCTATAATCATATAAGTCCATTGAGAGCCTATAAAAGAATTGAAAATGACACCAATTTTACTAAATTGTAGAAATTTATTGTACTAAAATTTAATTATTCTTAAAATCTTTTGAAATTTAGACTTAAGTCTGTTACCTTCATCTAGTCATGTACAAAAAATGTCAACTTCTACACATAATCTTCTTCAGAATCAAATTCTATTTCAATCAAATGTAAAGCAAATGACGATATTTCACCTTTCATCATAGAACGTCAATAAGACTCCACATGGCATGTGATTAATTTCTTCTGTATTTTGAGATGTGCGTATGTGAAATGTTGATCTGATTTTTTGTTTCTTGGGTTATGACTAAAGGATGGATATTGATGACCTAAAATGTGAAATGGCGTTAGTCTATCTATTCAATTGTCACTTAAAAACATTCATCACTGCTATAGCATTCATATCTTTGAGTTTGTTTTAATTCTGGAATGCTGTTAAGGATGTGTGGGTTGGGTTTTATGTTACTACACCTCTCATCCTCCACTATAATGTAATCTCATGAAACATATTATTTCACAATCTTCTTCCACTTTCAAAAACATTCCTTGAGTTTGTGCAGGTACAAAATCATTTTGCATTTTCTTTCAAAAAATTTGGAGAAAGTAAATTTTCATGTTGAAAACTTACTTTCTTAATATCAATGTCTTGCAAAATAATGCTCCTCAAGACGGCTGGCCCAAAAGACCAAAGTATTTTTGGAGACTTGTTCATATTACGTAAATTACATTTGTGCAAAGCAACTTGATGTGTTCTGTTTGTTTTGCTCATTAGATTAACGGTGGGAAATTTATGAATGTTGGACAAGATCATAGATGCCAAACTGGAGTGTACATATTTAGCTAGTTTTCATTTAGAATTTTTTTTCTTAGTGTGAATGATTGAAAAGTTACAGCTATTGTCCCATAATTTTGTCCACATGTTGATTGTAGAAAGCCGTGGACCCCCAGTTTGGATACGAGTCCAGAGTTCGTCAGTAGTGGAGGGAAATTCACAGAAAGCTAAAGACCAATTGGATCTACCATCCCTGGGAATTGGCACCACTATTAATAAAGTATGAAAAAAATCATTCTTTAATGTAATTTGATTGGAAGACTTTTTTTTAAACCTTTGTACATAATTTGTTTGCAGAACAACCAATTGTACAATTTTCAAACAAATAGATTACATGCATGAATTTTTCTATTTACGAACTCTGATTCGTCATGGTCAGAATTTTGCTTTACAGTTTATGTAGTTTGAAATTATACCAATGGTTTTCAAACATTTTTGAAAGGTGCCTTGCTCATTTATTATGTAATAAAATTTTGGATTAAATATTTACAATGTGGTCTTGAGGAAGCGTTTTCAGAACTTAAGATTTTTGCTGGAAGATGCAGTCATCAAACATAAAAGCTGTGATATTTTAAATATTTTTTATTAATTATTATTTAATAATATTGACTAATATATGGTAAATATGAGGTAAAATGAAAATGACACTTTATTCTGGTGCATAAGTTTTAAATAAGTGTATTACTATGTACTATTCTTATATAATTATTTCCTTATTTAATCTTTGTTGAATTTTCATTACAAAATTTCAGAACAGTAAGATAATATTTTAAGTATACTTCATTTGAAAAAGTAATAAAGCATTGAACAAATAAACATGAGATCTTAAAAATAGTTTCTCCCATTACTTTTAAAGCAATTCATTGACATATTTTTGTAAATGCAGTGCAATGCATTGCACCTTCTTATTATTCCTTGAGTACTGTTAAAACAGTAATGACCTTTTGTTTGAAAACCACTGTGTTGTGCACAGAGCCCATAAATTAACCTTTCCAATTTTTCAGTGGCGTAGCTAGATTGAACCGCCTTGGGAACATATGTTTGTAGCCATCCTTTTAAGTACTACCTAAATAAATAAATAAAATGATATGCTTGTATACGACTACCTGGGCACAAGTCCCAGTTTTTGACAAGGAATACGTCGCATGCCAAGTTAGACAATCATTGTTTGATTCATCATCTTTGCCGAGCTTTGTAGTTAATGTTCAATCATACTTCTCTGTTTCTTTATTACTAACATGGACTCTGTTTGGGGTCAGATTTGACCCCATACATTTTACTCAATAGTGTACCTATATTTCATGCGCAGATGCTATTTGGAATTATTAATTAAGAAAATGACGCTATTTATTTGCTTTATTTACTACATCGTAATAAAAAAAGTTCCAGATAAACATTCTAGCACATCCTAACTATGTATACATAGGTTTCTACCTGCATGAGAATGTCTGATACAAAGCCACTAGCTCGTAATCAACAAATAAGCCAGATTTTCACTCAGACGCAGCGACATAATATTATAAAACGGAAATGGACACGTTTTTAGAATTTTTTTTATGATTTAGACGTGTAATTTGGAATCTCTTTGGGGGCATTTGTGACTCCATCCGCCTGAAAAACTGAAATGTTTAAAGCGTAAAACTAGACATAATTGGCCAATCTAAAAGGAGAAGTTCATGTGAATAGTTTGCTGTGTGTTGCGAAACATAATTTGCGCCTGGGGTCAGAAAAGACCCCAAACAGGGTCTAAGGGTTAACACTGAGGCGAACTCGAAAGAGACCGACCGACTAAAACCTTTATTAGAGGTGCGGGCCACATTTTCATCGCTCGGGCGATTAACACCTGACATCCCCGTGTTGTTGATCTCAGCAGTTTGCCCGGCCGCTCTGAAATGGGGGAAGTAGGATAACAGAACACTGAGTGATATCAGGTAGTACCATTTAGTAAAACACATTGAGGTGATTTTCAATGTCCGAATTTACTAACAAACTGCCTTAAATCTAAAAGCCACCTATTTTTACATGAAAGGGTTGTTGACTCCGACAGCGCTATGTCCTCGTCCGACATGGATGCAAGGAACTTTCACTTTTGATTAAAAACCTTTCGCGGGCCGCCAGTTGGATAACCCTGCTCTACGCCAAGAACTTGGCGTAGAGCATATTTATATACATGAAGTACTCGTCCGTTAATATATACTTTATATTATAGTAATTGTAGCCTGTAGTCCTAAGTCGTGTCAAGAGTCAGGAAGAGGACCGCCAGGTAGCATCTCCGCGTACGCGCCTCTCTCTCAAATTTTGCATTTTTCGGTCAAAATCGAAACTGTTCACTGTTGTTAATTTTTCGTGTTTCGGGTATGTAACGAAACCATAGACGCCTCTCACATGCCTGGTGGCTGCATAATTTTCTTTCAATTTCTGCGTGCATTGGAATTGAGTAAAATAGCTTGTTGTTCTTTTCTGCTCTCCATGGTGCCGATGTTAACAGTGCAATTGGCAACAGTGTTTCCGGCCAGGCTGCTTCGTGGTGTTGGTGGATGCGCTGCGGGGCATGTGTGGGTGTCACGAGTTGGAAATTATTGGAGAAGGGTGGGGAGGGGGTGCCGCAATAAATAAAGAATAAATTACCGTGCAGTTCCCTCCAATACACCTATATCTAAAGCTGAGATGGTTAAGAGCATCAACTATTGTCACTCCAGTGCCTCTGATTGGGAGGTCCTAGGATTACAGCATTAGTAGCAGCATTTTAGACACTAGCTAGGTCGAGTTCAGTCGCTGTCGCATTCTAGCGGCCGGTTGCTCTCATCAGTAGTTTTCCGTGGTTTCTCCGATCAACCTCATCGTTTCCACATACACACACACACACACACACACTTACACTAACATGCACTACTTTCCCACCCATGCCGGAAGACTGGTCGGGAGCTTAGAGCTCGTCCCGGCTGGGGCGGTTCCCTGTTATAGGATATCCCTGGTTGTGAATAACCCCCTATGTTAACGGGTAGGGCGGCGCCGGATCTCGCCATTCAGTAGGGGAAGACCACCGCCTTCTCCCGCGATACAAACACGCACTACACTTACGGGAGAAACGACCTTAGCAGTTGGCGCGTCGGGATAGTACTAGTCAATCAATGAATGTATCAGTCAATCCACATCCAAACGATATTCGGCGGTGGCGATGGTGTGACGGTTAGCGTACCGGACTGTTATACCCAAGCTTGCGGGTTCAAACCCGATCGAAGCCGTGGATTTTTTAGGGCGACAAAATCCTTCGTACGCCTTCCTTCGGAGGGGAAGAAAAGCCGGCTGTCCCATGTTGGTAGATTTACTTGCATGTAAAAGATCCTCAAGCCTAAACGACGCCTCTCAGCTAAATTCGAAATCGCCTGTTTCTCGCCCAAGAAATACCTCCTTTCTCTGCTAGTTGATGAAAGGAGCGTAGCGAAATTTGCGTGGTCAGACGGAAGAGCGGGCCTGATGGCCCGAGTCTCGCCACGTAAAATAAGGCATTAATTCAATTCAATTCAATATCGAGGGACGCGGTCCCCGTCGGGGGACAGTGAGAGTGAAGGTCTGAGCGCTTGTGCATGGATGTAGGTACGTGACTAGGATGTTTTGAACATCGGTGAAAGGAGATTCATGTTTGTTAGAGCTCAATGTTTTGTTTGTGATAGAAAAAATCTTTAATCACAATTATGTAACTGTTAAATTATTAAGTAATAATTGATGGTACCATTGTCATATTGTGTTCGAGCAGCAAATCGGTTTGTTGAACCTAAGTTTGCGCGTTCAAACCCGAACGAAGCCGTGAATTTTTAAGGGCGAAACGATCCTCCTTACGCCTTCCTGCAAAGGGGAAGTAAATCCGGCTGTCCCTTGTAGTATATTTTTTGCATGTGATGATAATAATAATAATAATATATAATATATAATAATAAATAATAATAATAAAGTCCTCAGTGTCTAAAAAAAGCCTCTGTGCCAAATTCAAATCGGCTGTTTGGTCGTCCAAGAATTACATCCTTTCTCCGCTAGATGCTGAAAGGAGCGTAGCGAAATTTGCGTGGTCAGACGGAAGAGCGGGCCTGATGGCCCGAGTCTCTCCACGTAAAATACGACACGAGTTAACTAAAGGCTTTCACTACGTTCGTCGAGCAGACTATCTCTCCCCCGGTATTTCCCACGTCTTTTCCCGTAAGCCCTTGAGCATTTTCGCTCACGGGGACGCGGTCGGCGCATGTACCGAGAGCAATGACGTAACAAAATGAGCGCGCATGCGCCCGCCCGCAAAACTTTCATCCGGGACCCCTTTATAAAAGTGCGTAGCAAACACAAGTAGTGTTAGTAGTTAGAATAATAAAAAATATCCTTTAACAAATTCGAATTCGTGAGTCTATAATTAATAACCCATAGTGGAAAAATCGGCCTTTGTTATTTAATTTTATGAAATTAAGCCTGTTAAAGAACCTAAATGAATTACTTACCTTTATTGATTTAGAAGCAGGTTACGTAAGGTACCACAGCATCGAAAAAACGTTATGCTGAATTTAATATTTCATTGTATCAACTATCGCGTATCTGATAAAGTATCAAGTATTTAATATTTCTTACAATTGCAAAGCCTTCAGCCTAAAAGTCGGCACTATTTTTAGCCCGAATTGCGGGCCTTACGGACCCGAACGTCGCGCCACTGAGGCCGAGTTCATGCACTGACTGGAGGGGCATTCTAGCGGCCGGCAGATCTCATTGGTATTTTCTCCACTTTCACCGAGTGATCGATTGGCATGCGGTGTAAGTCGCCCGTTAAATCTGCCGGCCTCTGCCAACGCCTCAAGTTCTGTTGAGTTGGCTCTTATGTAGACGCTCGAAAGAGCAGTCGATAGCTCTACGCTGCGCCGTGCTTCAACTTGCTATAGTGGACTTTAAGCGCAGCGTAGTGGACAGCAATCGCGAACTTTAGTTCAAGCGCAGATAGTTAAGTGACGTGCAACTCGAACTGCACGTGCGCAGAACATCCATGTTATTGTCTGTTGCTGTACGCTACGTTGTGCTTAAAGTCGATGAGAGGAAGTCACAAGACGACAATCTCGACCTTTTTCGCAGATATTTATATCGATTACATAGATTATCGATGTTGTTGTTGATTGCTGTACGTTATGTTGTGCTTAAAGTCGATAACGGGGAGTCTGGACTAAGCAATCTCAATCTTCTGCGCAGAGGCTTAAAAGTCATGCACAACTTGAACTCGGCGTGGTAAGATCATTTATGTTGCTGTCGATTGCTGTACGCTACGCTATGCTTACATTTCGTAATAGGAAGTCTTGAAACAGCAATCTTCACCTTTTGCGCATGCGCAGATGCTCAAATGTGATGCGTAAATCGAACAGCGCGTGCGCATCACATGTGTTGACTATTGCAGTAAGCTTGAGTCCGCACAAGGGAGTTGTTTCGCGACAAAGCGTTACAGCAAACATGCTCTCCTGCGCATGCGCAGTTCGAATTTCTCATCACTTCTCTCTATCAGCGCATGCGCAGAAGATCGCAGTTGGAGTCGATCACTTATCGGTGCTTTAAGTCCGCATTAACACGGATGTTTTAATAGGGAGTTTGTGCACCCTCGAACATTAAAACACTCACGATCTGCGCATGCGGAGTTCGAATATCGCATCACTTTAGTGCATCTGCGCATGCGCAGAAGATCGATAGTATTGCCGCTATGGTTTCCAAATAGGTAGTTTTACAGTATAAACATACATCAAATACGAAGCATACAGTAATAGACTGCTTTATCGATCTTCTGCACAAAAAGTGATGCGGAATTCGAACTGTGCAACTTCAGAATAAGGATACTGCAGCCGTCTACTTTAAAGCCTGTTTTACATGATCATTTTTTCATCATTTTTCGCTGGCACAGAAAAGAGACCGATCAGACTGGATGTAATTTGTACGAAATAATTACGTATACTTCATATTTCGGTATAGATTTTATCCAGACTACCGCGCTCCTGTAGTGACTTTTCGGAACTTTCTCTGGCTTGTTGCGTGTGGTGCGATTTTTTCTTTTTGTACAGTTTCGAGAGCGTTTCGATGCGTTGAATTGTAATGTGAAGTAATTATGTAGTGAGATATACATTATTTACAGTCTTCCAATATCGTCGCGTTTCGTGCACAGACCTGACATAACCTAACTTTAACTGTTATCATAGATGCGATGTTCCTATGTTTGATATTCAGCGCTTTTTGCGGCGTCTGGTGGAAGTATTTTCATCACGATTACGTAAAAAGACAGAAATAACCGTACAAAACGCTGGAAACACTTCCATCCAGTTTTGGCACCGGAACACAACGCGTAGAATCGAAAGTCCTTTTTCCATCCAGTTTCTGTCCAGAAAAATGAGAGAAAAAATGCGCGTGTGAAAGAGGTCGTGGGAAATGCGCGTGCTTTGGAAGGCGGGCGCTTGTTGCTTGCAGGGCCGTGCCTCAAAAGAGGCGGCGGCGGGGGCGGCGGGGGCGAGGACAGCGAGGAGGACGCCGGGGGCGGCGCCCTGCAGCAGGCCAGGGACCGCGAGCTGCTGCGCGAGGCTCAGCGGCTGGTGGAGGAGCGCCACCACCACATGTTTCGGCTGCAGACGGAGTCCCAGCGCATGCTGCGCGCGTTCCAGGAGCAGCTGCAGATGAACACGGACACGGCTGTGCACCGACTGGAGGAGGAACATGTGAGTGCGCCGCGCGCGTTCCAGGAGCAGCTGCAGATGAACACGGACACGGCTGTGCACCGACTGGAGGAGGAACATGTGAGTGCGCCGCGCGCGTTCCAGGAGCAGCTGCAGATGAACACGGACACGGCTGTGCACCGACTGGAGGAGGAACATGTGAGTGCGCCGCGCGCGTTCCAGGAGCAGCTGCAGATGAACACGGACACGGCTGTGCACCGACTGGAGGAGGAACATGTGAGTGCGCCGCGCGCGTTCCAGGAGCAGCTGCAGATGAACACGGACACGGCTGTGCACCGACTGGAGGAGGAACATGTGAGTGCGCTGCGCGCGTTCCAGGAGCAGCTGCAGATGAACACGGACACGGCTGTGCACCGACTGGAGGAGGAACATGTGAGTGCGCCGCGCGCGTTCCAGGAGCAGCTGCAGATGAACACGGACACGGCTGTGCACCGACTGGAGGAGGAACATGTGAGTGCGCTGCGCGCGTTCCAGGAGCAGCTGCAGATGAACACGGACACGGCTGTGCACCGACTGGAGGAGGAACATGTGAGTGCGCCGCGCGCGTTCCAGGAGCAGCTGCAGATGAACACGGACACGGCTGTGCACCGACTGGAGGAGGAACATGTGAGTGCGCTGCGCGCGTTCCTGGAGTAGCTGCAGATGACGCAAAACCATCCATGTTATTAAACATCAATAATACAAAATTCAATCACACAGAAATAATTTTGGCTTATTTGTTGCCAAAAAGTCGATTTTATTTATTTTTCTCCTTTGGTTACTTTGGTCTGAAGAATATTCATTTTATATACGTCTGAAAATAACTATTGAATTTTCTTATAATGTACTTTATTAATTTAAAAAATATCAAAGTCTCGTAAAATCACACAACATCGATGTTATAAAAAATCATCTTCAAGTGGATGATTTGAAAACATCGACATCTATGTCGCATCACTACTCGGCAACACGGACCGACATACTCTCCGATTTAAACGTAAGTTAGGATCATTGAAGATCAGAATCTGAAAGGAGAGGTGGAGATTGTCATCCAATTGGGAGCGTTGTTCGACCTAAGTTTTGGAGTACAGGTGGGTCTGGCATCAATACTGATGCCCCTACAGTTCCTCTGAACGGGAGGTAGAGGGTTAAAGTCCTGATGGTGGCAGGATATTCAACACTATCTGGATAGTTAGGTTGAATTCAGTTCTGGCTGCTCTGATCGGTAGCTTTACCGAGGTTTCTCCGTTCACCACCAGGCGAATGCCGGAGCAGTACCCTCACAAAACGGGCCACGGACCGCACACGATCTTTCCTTTTTCTTCGTGTTCTTACCCTTTACTAACAGGCAGTTACACTCACATGCACTACACTACCACACATGGCGGGAGATCGGTCGGGAGCTTGGTGTTTGTCCCGGCTAGGCGGTGCCCCGCTGGTGGGAAATACCTGGAAGGGAAAATAGTACTCGCTAGCCGACGATAGTCTCGCCATCCAGCGGGGGAAGATCACCCCCCACATCCCGCGATAAAACATGCTCTACACTTATGCCCGTAGCAGTTGGAGTGGCTGACGAGCGCGTGCGTGTGGCGTGCGCAGGCCCACCAGTTGGCACAGCTGCAGGAACAGCTGCTGGGCGAGGAGGAGGCGGAGCGGCAGCGGCTGCAGGCGGAGGTGGCGGGCCGCCTAGCGCGCCTGCAGGACCAGCTGCGCGCCCAGGAGCAGGCCATCAGGTGCGGTATGGCTGCTCGCTGCGCCCAACAACTCTTATTGCCGGGCCCTGGTTACGCGAAAGTGAATAAATCCGCTTCCTGAATTTGAAAGGAAAAATTCCTCTAACACGAGGTGTAGTCAGAATTCCTGTTTTGTGGGTCCTTCACTCCGAAAAGTCCATTGAAGGAAAAATCTGTCCGTCCGTTTGTGAACAACGCTAGCTGTTAAACCGTTCAGCTGATTTTCTCCAAAATTGATCCCTATCGAGCTGGCTGATGTCGTGGCCTCTCGAATGTGAAACCGATATTTTAATTTTGTGGAGTACTTTACATTAAACGCGTGGGGCATTTTGAAAAAATTTGCCCCATTTTTTATTACATTTTGTTGTTGGATAGCGTAAAGGATTTTTAAGTGAATGCTACAGGTCTGTTGTTCTTTGGAAAACTTTTTTTTTTTTAGATTGCAAACATTGTACTTTTTTCTGCGTCTTCCTACCACTTCAGTTATGAAAAGAGAGAAATTTTCCTCTTTGTGAAATCTGTTCCTTAAAGACGGATTTGGAAAAAAAGTCATGTACAATTTTTCGAATATCTGAATACTTTTCGCATAATTTTGCGTGAAAATACTGGCGAGAAAGTTCGTGCTGTTTTAGCGCCACTAGGTTTATATTCTAAATATGTAAAGAGACCTACATACTATGTAGCCTTCACGAATTTTGCAGTAGTGTATGAAACGGACGTGAAAAGTTTTACAAAAGGTTTCATAAAACAGGTGTTCCACATGGTCAAACGTTTCGTCAAATTCTTTGACCTGCCGTCTGCGGGTGAATAGTGTGTACTAATATCAGTTTTGATGAATTAGTTTTCGAATTTTAATTACTTTTAATAACAGAAATAATTAATACTGAATTTATAAACATTAATAAATTATGTGTGTAGCAGTGATAAATGTTCAATTCTATTAGCAGTTTGTTAATTTTCATTTGTATTGTAAGAAACGGACATTTGCTTGCTCGGTAGACACACGAAGGTTTCAGGATGTAAATGCTGTGTTACCACTTAGAATTAGGCGACGTTGAATTAAATTGGATGTAGCCAAAGCTGTGATTCCTCGTCAAATCAGGAATCATTGAATTAAAAATGGCTGAAGTACATGTGACGCTACGTAAAATCAGGCATCACTATATTGAATTGGCTGCAGTAAACGTGTCGTAGCATAAAATCCGGCATAATTCAATTGAATTGGCTGTGGCAATCTCTGTGTTACCACATACAGTAGGCTTCATTGAATTGGATTGGCTACATGAAACGTTGTGTCGTTTACTAAATTGAGGCATCGTTGAATTGAATTGGGTGTTGCAAACGCTGTGTCACCTCGTAAACTAAGGTCTCGGTGAATTGAATTGGATCGGCTGCAGCAAACGCTGTGCCGCGTTGTAAATTGAGGGATCGTTGAATTGAATTGGCTGCAGCAAACGCTGTGTCGCCTCGTAAACTGAGGCATCGTTGAATTGAATTGGCTGTAGCAATGTCTGTGTCACGACATACAATAGGCGTCATTGCATTGAATTGGCTGTAGCAATGTCTGTGTCACCTCATACAATAGGCGTCATTGCATTGAATTGGCTGTAGCAATGTCTGTGTTACAACATTCAATAGGCGTCATTGCATTGAATTGGCTGTAGCAAAGTCTGTGTCACGACATTCAATAGGCATTGACTTGGCTGCAGCGGGGGGCTAAGCGAGGCTAAGTCGCGGAACTGCGCAGGGAGGGCGTGGAGGCGCGGCTGGCGGAGCAGCGCGCGGCGACGGAGGCGGCGGCGGCGCGCCAGGCGGAGGAGGGCGCGCGGCGCCTGGAGGAGGCGCGCGCCGCGCTGGAGGCGCAGGGCCGCGAGCAGGCCGAGCGCTTGCGCCGGGAGATGCTCGACGCGCAGGCCGACGCCGCGCAGCGCCACCGCAAGGTGAGACGCCAACGCCCACCCCCAACCCGCCCTGTCCACTTACGCGGTCGCTGCATTGATTGCGGTTCCGGGTGCGCCAACTGATAAGCTCCCGTAAGTGTAGTACGCGTTTGATTGGTTGCGTTTGGGCGCGCCAACTGGTAAGGTAGATATTCCATAAGTGTAGTACGCGATTTTTTGCGTTTGGGTGCGTCAACTTATAAGGTAGATATTCCCGTAAGGGTAGTGCGCGTTTGAATGATAGCATTTTTGGGTACGCCAACTGATGAGGTCGTTAGTCCCGTAAGTGTACTATGCGATTGATTGAGTTTGGGTGCGCCAACTGGTAAGGTTGTTAGTCCCGTAAGTGTCGTACTTGATTGATTGCGTTTGGGTACGCCAACTTGTAAGGTAGATATTCCATAAGTGTAGTACGCGATTTTTTGCGTTTGGGTACGCCAACTGGTAAGGTAGATATTCCATAAGTGTAGTACGCGATTTTTTGCGTTTGGGTGCGTCAACTTGTAAGGTAGATATTCCCGTACGTGTAGTGCGCGTTTGAATGATTGCGTTTCTGGGTGTGCCAACTGATAAGGTCGTTAATCCCGTATGTGTAGTGCATGTTTTCGCGATTGGTTTGGGTTTCTCGCCTCCCCAACTGTTGAGATCCTTAGTGCAGTAAGTAATTAACCGCGATTGATTAATTTTTGTTTCCGGGCGCGTCAACTGCTGAGGTAGTTATTCCCCTAAGCGTAGTGCTGTTTTTATCGCGGGGGTCGCTGGTGATTTACCCCCGCTTGAGAGCTAGGTCCAGAGCAGACCTTCACGTCCGCTTGCGATGTACTTCCCACCAACGGTACACCTCACCAGCCGTGGGAAGCTCTAAGCTACAGATATGTGACGTGTTAGTGTAAGTAAAAGTTCAGGATAGAGCAATGAAGGGAAAAGGAAGTTCGCGGGCGATGCATGATCTGTTTGTTAGGGAACGTCAACATTCACTTACTATCGGACAACACGTAAATGCTGCTCACAACAGCCGATTGAGGTGTTCTTTCCCAGAAAACGGCTGAATTTGATTGAGCGATGTAACTAGTGTCTAAATGCCTGCCACTGTCTGCACTAGGACCTCAGACCATCTGGAGATAAAATAAGTTCAAGGTTCCATGTTGCGTGTTGACGTTCCAGGAGGTGGAAATTATGTGAAAAGTTGTTGGAGGTGAAGTGATGCAGTGCACGGGTGGCGGTTGGAGTGGGTGGTTGCAGGTGCTGGGCAGAGCTTGCAGGAGCTGTGCACGGCTTGAGTGACAGTTGGAAGAAGGGAAGGCGTGAGTGGGTGGTTGCAGGAGCTGGAGGAATGCAAGGCTTGAGTGGCGGAGGGAGGGGCTGAAGGCGCGAGTGGGTGGTTGCTGGAGCTGGAGGAATGCTAGGCTTGAGTGGCGGAGGGAGGGGCTGAAGGCGCGAGTGGGTGGTTGCAGGAGCTGGAGGAATGCAAGGCTTGAGTGGCGGAGGGAGGGGCTGAAGGCGCGAGTGGGTGGTTGCTGGAGCTGGAGGAATGCAAGGCTTGAGTGGCGGAGGGAGGGGCTGAAGGCGCGAGTGGGTGGTTGCAGGAGCTGGAGGAATGCAAGGCTTGAGTAGCGGAGGGAGGGGCTGAAGGCGCGAGTGGGTGGTTGCAGGAGCTGGAGGAGGTGGAGGCGTGGGCGCAGGCGCAGCTGGCGGAGCGGCTGGAGGCGCGGCTGCGGGAGCTGGAGGGGGTGCAAGGCTTGTGCGGGGCTGAAGGCGGGGCGGGAGGTTGCAGGAGCTGGAGGAGGTGGAGGCGCGGGCGCAGGCGCAGCTGGCGGAGCGGCTGGAGGCGCGGCTGCGGGAGCTGGAGGGGGTGCCAGGCTTGGGCGGGGCTGAAGGCGGGGCGGGAGGTTGCAGGAGCTGGAGGAGGTGGAGGCGTGGGCGCAGGCGCAGCTGGCGGAGCGGCTGGAGGCGCGGCTGCGGGAGCTGGAGGGGGTGCAAGGCTTGGGCGGGGCTGAAGGCGGGGCGGGCGGTTGCAGGAGCTGGAGGAGGTGGAGGCGTGGGCGCAGGCGCAGCTGGCGGAGCGGCTGGAGGCGCGGCTGCGGGAGCTGGAGGGGGTGCCAGGCTTGGGCGGGGCTGCAGGCGCGGGCGGGCGGTTGCAGGAGCTGGAGGAGGTGGAGGCGCGGGCGCAGGCGCAGCTGGCGGAGCGGCTGGAGGCGCGGCTGCGGGAGCTGGAGGGGGTGCAATGCTTGGGTGGGGCTGAAGGCGCGGGCGGGCGGTTGCAGGATCTGGAGGAGGTGGAGGCGCGGGCTCAGGCGCAGCTGGCGGAGCGGCTGGAGGCGCGGCTGCGGGAGCTGGAGGGGGTGCCAGGCTTGGGCGGGGCTGAAGGCGGGGCGGGAGGTTGCAGGAGCTGGAGGAGGTGGAGGCGTGGGCGCAGGCGCAGCTGGCGGAGCGGCTGGAGGCTCGGCTGCGGGAGCTGGAGGGGGTGCAAGGCTTGGGCGGGGCTGAAGGCGGGGCGGGCGGTTGCAGGAGCTGGAGGAGGTGGAGGCGTGGGCGCAGGCGCAGCTGGCGGAGCGGCTGGAGGCGCGGCTGCGGGAGCTGGAGGGGGTGCCAGGCTTGGGCGGGGCTGCAGGCGCGGGCGGGCGGTTGCAGGAGCTGGAGGAGGTGGAGGCGCGGGCGCAGGCGCAGCTGGCGGAGCGGCTGGAGGCGCGGCTGCGGGAGCTGGAGGGGGTGCAATGCTTGGGTGGGGCTGAAGGCGCGGGCGGGCGGTTGCAGGATCTGGAGGAGGTGGAGGCGCGGGCTCAGGCGCAGCTGGCGGAGCGGCTGGAGGCGCGGCTGCGGGAGCTGGAGGGGGTGCCAGGCTTGGGCGGGGCTGAAGGCGGGGCGGGAGGTTGCAGGAGCTGGAGGAGGTGGAGGCGTGGGCGCAGGCGCAGCTGGCGGAGCGGCTGGAGGCTCGGCTGCGGGAGCTGGAGGGGGTGCAAGGCTTGGGCGGGGCTGAAGGCGGGGCGGGCGGTTGCAGGAGCTGGAGGAGGTGGAGGCGTGGGCGCAGGCGCAGCTGGCGGAGCGGCTGGAGGCGCGGCTGCGGGAGCTGGAGGGGGTGCCAGGCTTGGGCGGGGCTGCAGGCGCGGGCGGGCGGTTGCAGGAGCTGGAGGAGGTGGAGGCGCGGGCGCAGGCGCAGCTGGCGGAGCGGCTGGAGGCGCGGCTGCGGGAGCTGGAGGGGGTGCAATGCTTGGGTGGGGCTGAAGGCGCGGGCGGGCGGTTGCAGGATCTGGAGGAGGTGGAGGCGCGGGCGCAGGCGCAGCTGGCGGAGCGGCTGGAGGCGCGGCTGCGGGAGCTTCAGGGGGTGCCAGGCTTGGGCGGGGATGAAGGCGCGGGCGGGCGGTTGCAGGAGCTGGAGGAGGTGGAGGCGTGGGCGCAGGCGCAGCTGGCGGAGCGGCTGGAGGCGCGGCTGCGGGAGCTGGAGGGGGTGCCAGGCTTGGGCGGGGCTGAAGGCGCGGGCGGGCGGTTGCAGGAGCTGGAGGAGGTGGAGGCGTGGGCGCAGGCGCAGCTGGCGGAGCGGCTGGAGGCGCGGCTGCGGGAGCTGGAGGGGGTGCAAGGCTTGGGCGGGGCTGAAGGCGGGGCGGGCGGTTGCAGGATCTGGAGGAGGTGGAGGCGCGGGCGCAGGCGCAGCTGGCGGAGCGGCTGGAGGCGCGGCTGCGGGAGCTGGAGGGGGTGCCAGGCTTGGGCGGGGCTGAAGGCGCGGGCGGGCGGTTGCAGGAGCTGGAGGAGGTGGAGGCGTAGGCGCAGGCGCAGCTGGCGGAGCGGCTGGAGGCGCGGCTGCGGGAGCTGGAGGGGGTGCAAGGCTTGTGCGGGTCTGAAGGCGGGGCGGGAGGTTGCAGGAGCTGGAGGAGGTGGAAGCGTGGGCGCAGGCGCAGCTGGCGGAGCGGCTGGAGGCGCGGCTGCGGGAGCTGGAGGGGGTGCAAGGCTTGTGCGGGGCTGAAGGCGGGGCGGGAGGTTGCAGGAGCTGGAGGAGGTGGAGGCGCGGGCGCAGGCGCAGCTGGCGGAGCGGCTGGAGGCGCGGCTGCGGGAGCTGGAGGGGGTGCAAGGCTTGGGCGGGGCTGAAGGCGGGGCGGGCGGTTGTAGGAGCTGGAGGAGGTGGAGGCGCGGGCGCAGGCGCAGCTGGCGGAGCGGCTGGAGGCGCGGCTGCGGGAGCTGGAGGGGGTGCCAGGCTTGGGCGGGGCTGAAGGCGGGGCGGGAGGTTGCAGGAGCTGGAGGAGGTGGAGGCGTGGGCGCAGGCGCAGCTGGCGGAGCGGCTGGAGGCGCGGCTGCGGGAGCTGGAGGGGGTGCAAGGCTTGGGCGGGGCTGAAGGCGGGGCGGGCGGTTGCAGGAGCTGGAGGAGGTGGAGGCGCGGGCGCAGGCGCAGCTGGCGGAGCGGCTGGAGGCGCGGCTGCGGGAGCTGGAGGCGGGCGCGCTGGCGCAGGCGGAGGCGCAGCTGGAGGCGCGGCGCGAGGCGCTGCTGGAGGAGCAGAGCGCTGCGCTGGAGGAGATGCGCGTGCAGCACCGCCTGCAACAGGAGCAGCTGCGCTCGGAGCTCAAGGAGGAGGTCAGTGCACTGTGCTTTCATTTGTTTTTTATTTGCATTGTTTAACAATTGAAACATGTTTCAATTTAACGGTTAATTATATGTATTTCTACTAAACGTTTATCTTAAATTTGTTTGGTTTTGATTATATGTATACCTGTTTTTACGTACCAAATCGATAACTCTTGGAAGTTTGGATTAGAATAACATAAAATTGGTTTTGAAATACTTACGTCATTCCCTGAAAAGACGTGAAGTGGATTATTGATTTAAAAGTATTTAGTAATAATATTTTTTGCTCCCCTATAAATTTCTCCAGATGTATTTTTTTTTTTTGAAAACTATCTCACTGAGCTGATCATGGTGCTAACAACGGTGTCCTGCGGATCCGAGAAACATAAAATATGCTTTTAAATACCTGAGTTACTCCCGGAAAAAGTTAAAACGAAATATTGATTTAACGGAATAAATATTTTATCAACAGTAGTTTTGTCTGTTTTGTTTTGTGTGCAGTTGAGTGTGTTGCCATTCGGACACAAGCTCAATTGGCTGCACGAGCAGGTGTTCCGGCGAGGAGTTACTGGAAATGCGCTGTGCAATACTTGTGTGTGATTCACCAGTGCAATGTGTGTGCAGTTGGATGTGTTGCCTTTTGGAAACAAGCTCACTGGGTAGCACGAGGAGGTGGTTGGGCGAGAAGAAATTAAAAATTTTATTTTCTTGGGAGATCCTCCATTGGAAAGTCCGTGCAGTTGGTTGTGTTGCCTTCCGGAAACAAGTATTGGGCAGCCCGAGGTGTTCCGACGCGTAGTAATTTAAAATTAGCGGACATACTTGGGAGATTGTAAAGTGTGTGCAGTTGGATGTGTTGCCTTGCGGACAATGGGCGGATCGAGCAGGTGGTGGGGGCGGAGTAACTGGAAATGCGCTATGCAATACTTGTGTGTGATTCACCAGTGCAATGTGTGTACAGTAGGATGTGTTGCCTTTCGGAAACAAGCTCACTGGGTGGGACAAGTAGGTGTTCCGACGCGGAGTAATTTAAAATTAGCTGACATACTTGGGAGAGTGTAAAGCGCGTGCATTTGGATGTGTTGCCTTTTGGAAACAAGCTCACTGGGTAGCACGAGGAGGTGGTTGAGCGAGAAGAAATTAAAAATTTTCTGACCTTGTTGGGAGATCCCCCATTGTAAAGCGCGTGCAGTTGGATGTGTTGCCTTCCGGACACAAGCTCAGTGGGTGGCACGAGGAGGAGGGAAGTGGAGCGAAGTGAGTGTGTGGGTGAGTGTGCGTGCGCGTGCGTGCGCAGGAGGAGGCGCTGCGGCGGGAGCACGTGCTGCGCCTGGAGGAGGCGCGCGTGCGCCTGGAGGCCGAGCGGCAGCGCGCGCGCGAGAAGGAGCTGCAGGGCGAGGAGAAGGAGCGCGAGAAGCTGCTCGAGAGCGCCAGGTACCGGCCACGCCCCTGCCCTCTCCGCGCTTTCTCTTCTCGTTCTTTCCTACCTTTTTCCTCCTTTCATTCTTCTTTCTTTCCTACATTCTTTGCTTTCTTTTTCCTCCTTTTTTATTTCTTTCCTACCTTCTTCGCTGTCTTTTTCTTTCTCTTTCTTTCTTTTTCCGTTCTCCTTTTATTTTCTTTATTTTCTACCTTATTTTGCCTTCTTTTTCCTTCTCTTTCCTTCCTTTTTCCTTCTTTCTTTTTCTATCCTTTCTTTCTTACCTTCTTTTGCATTTTCCTTCTTTCTTTATTTGATAAATGATTATTAAAATAACCATACATCTATGTGACTTGTTAAAAGGTATAATTGCATGTTTTCTTGAACTCCAATATCTCTTCCCGTTCACTGTGAAGAGTTGGATGTCGAGTAAAAGAAGAGGAAAGCAACTTTAGAAAACTACATATTCGCTCCAGATTTATAAAATATGTTTGCATCAGTAAACGAACTAATTACGTGATCTTTTAGTATTTGTAATAAAACAATAATATTAATTAATACACACGAACACAAGAAATACTTTTTATGGAGTAGGAGTAGACCTACTCACCCACTATCTTTAGCTGCAACTCATTTGTTTTGATTGATTTAATGAATAGAGATCTGTAAACAGTCACTTCTTAGTTTTCTTACGTTAAGTCGTTACGATAACAATTTAGTACTATACCTTGTTGGGGGCACATGTTTATCTGGCTGGATGCTTTGGACCATGAGTTTCTCTCTTCGGAGCTGCACTCACGTCGTTACCATCAAAGTTGATGCAGAAAGCCCCTGGTCGCTCAGGCAACCCTCTAGCTGGGGCTCTACCTGCCGACCTTATGGTGGGATTGGGGATAAGGTTTTGGTCGTAAACCCACATAAAGTAATGTAAGGGAACTAATGAAACTTTTAGTTTGGCCACGAACCAATTTTCATGGCAATTTCTAGTATTTGCATGCTACCAGTACTTCATCGTTAATCGTACAATGTTAATTGAAGTAGAGGATTCATTTCAGTATAGATTATTGTTTGAGGATATTTGACAATTCGGGAATGATGTATTTATATAGTTATATTTCCAATTTGTAATGGTACGTGCTTCAACAAAAAATCCAAGAGTCCAAAAATTTTTCTTCATTAAGTTAGAAGCTTAAATACTTATTTTTTAATCTAATGTTCATGAGTTAAGTTTTAAAATATATACAATTGAATGTTCTGTTTTCATTTTATTCAATAATAACTCAAAATTTCTTGAGAATTCTATTAAAAATTCCCAAAACTTTACCGGTATTTATCTTGATTTAATTTAGTTTTCTCCATTCTTGTGCGGAAGGAATATTTTGTACTGCGGAACGTTATTTTGTAAACAATAAATTTAATTTTGATGTCTATTATTTTTTTAAAAAATAAATAATCGCCTTCCCTATTGTAATTGCCACCCCTCTTTTCCAGAATACTGGAGAAACTGCGTTGCGAGAAGAGGCTTCTGGAGGACAAGTACCGCTCCCTGAAGGAGAAGTATATCCGCCTGAAGACCGACGTGAAGCTGTCCATCGAGCGCAGGAAGCGGCGAGAAGGCGGGGGCGGGGGCGGCGGCGGCACCACCACGGGGTCCGAGACGGAGCGCTCCACCTCCCACACGCGAACGTCGGCCAACTCCGCCGCCGCGGCCGTGGCCGCCGCGCGGCCTCCGGACTCTGACAGGTACTGCCCGGCGAGCATCACTCACCCGATGGCTGATCTGGTCTACTTCTGTCATTACTCTGCACCTTTGCTGTAGTGAGTTGCATTCGCAAATTCCCCGGTTGCACCAGAGAGTCATGCTTGGTATCTGCGTTCAGAATCTGTAGCCAGGACCTTCGAGAAGTCATAAAGTTTGAAAGATCCGGAGGATGGGGAATAACGCACGTACTGAGAATTTACTTTATTCGGGGGGCAAAACATTTAGGTGATTTAAAGTCGTATTTGAGGTCTCTTCATTACCCACTCTAGCTTGCGTACCGAATACAATCATCCAACTTTCATGTAGTTGTTTGCATACGAGACAGGAACATGCAAAGGTGGCAGTGGCCACGTAGTGGGGCTGTTGGGAGATGAACCAACCCACCGAAAGAAATTCTCTACTAGTCAGTGTTCACTTGCCCAGTTTCTAAACTCAAAAGCATGGCAGTGTTTTTATGGTAAAACATTTAAACATGCTTCTATACTTTATTTCATTCATACTATTTACCCTAAAAATAAGTCATTAGTAGATACTTGCAATGCTTTACCAATAGAATTAAGTCTATTGAAGCATTGAAGACTGATTTTTTTTTCTCCTGACTCTTTGTTAGTTAGTGTCACATCATGTTTCCAATACAAGTAACTGAAATACTATGTGATAACAATTATATGAGAATTAAAAATATCAATTTTTATGGTTGTAAGTATTGTTATAATGTTTTGATAGCTTGGAACTTGTGTTATTAAGAAAATGAAAATTAAGGGATATTAAGAACTTAAAATCTTCTTTACTTATCACATAAAAGTGTGTTTGTGTCAGTTTATGTTGTTTCTGTTATATATTTTTTCTACATTATTAATTTAAGATTCACATTTTTGCCTGAAGAAAGAAGGCATGAAACTTTCCTTAAATTTAGAATTACTATTCTGTGCAAGGAAGTTAAATAATAAATTAATTTTTTTGGTGCTAAACATTAGACAATATTTTGTTCATCTCTTTTCATTTCCAAAATAGATGTATCCTCGATTTATATTCTGTAATTTCTTCCAAAGATCTTGAATTCATAAAGATTGGTTCAGAACTAAGGTAAATTTTCCTTTTGATGTTGAATGGGTTAAAATTCCAGTTTCAAGAGTCCAGTATTAGTTGGTTTCTATTCCTGTTGATGTCTTGTTGATGTACGTGTTGATTGTTAATCAATTCACAATCATTGGTTCATTCGTATCTAGATAAATATTGTTTGCATGTTGTGTCATGTCTTTGTTATCAGTTTTCTCTCAGAATCTAATTCTCAAAAAATTCCATTATTAAAATATGTCATTTCATCTTGGTTTGTTTCTGTTGAACTTAGTTGTATGAGTAAAAGTAATCAATTTTGAACTCTGGTCTTTATTGATCTTGTTTCTGATTGGTTCATTCTCTCCCCACATTCTCTTATTAGGAATTAATAACATTTTCCTTCTTGTTTCCTTTCTTTGCTCCTATTAATAGAGCTTTATCTCTTTCAAGATAGTTTCTGAGTTCTTTTTGCAAGTTATTCTTTAGATATATTTTTCATTACTTCTAGTGATTATATTTCATAAAGAAGTATAGAGTGAGTAAAACTTTCTGATAAAAGTCTCTTTTATGTAGTAAAATATCTGTAGTGGTGTCCGTCTTTGCCAGTCTGTTGGTGTGTGTATGGTAGTTACGTATTTTTGTATACTGTTGTTGTTATTATGTCTTTGAGATTAAAAGTGCCAATGCAATGAAAATTTGTGTTCACTTTCTGCAGAATTCATCCCAGAAATGAGAATGTTGAAGTATGCAAAGGAACAAATCATTTAAAAATTAGTGTAATGTTATCGTAGACATGTTGTTACCCAGAAGATGGTAAATAAACCTGATGTGTGTAAATTATTTTTAAAACATTTCATGTATTAAATAAAAGTGTGAATGTGAGTTTTAACATTATATTAAAGTAAGGATATATGTAATTAGCGCAATTTTTAAATCATTTTGGACTAATTTAAGATCAATCTCTTCATGAAGAATGTGTCATAGATTCTTCCAAGTACAGATGTTTTGAGAGATATCAAATTGCTTCCATTTTCAATACAAAGGACATTTCTTAATATTTATATATCGGAGGTTAATAAAGAAACAAAAAAACACGTATGACTTTAGTCCTGGCTACAATCTGAAATGTTACCGTACAGAAAATTGCTTAATTGGTTGCGGCACATAAAGGCAAGGTTGTGCATTAAAATGGGGAAGATGTATTGAGGTCATTTACTTAGAAACTTCTAATTTCATGACAGCTTTTTTAATATATAAAATTGATAAATAATAACAGAATTTTAAAAGCCTTTTTTAATAAATATGTGAATTACGTTCTTTAGTTTTAGAATATTTTGACTATACTGGAAATCTTTATCATTAATATGCAAATGCAGTTTTTTCCCCATTTTGATCATGAGCCATTGTACAAAATAAAATGGCAAAACCAGGTGTTTTTGTGGTTTTAAGGAATGTGTTACCACTTTTAACATCACATGTGTGAGTGTATCAGTATACTTGTCAATGTTTTATGTGAACTTTGTAAATTATTTTTCTTGATCAGTCATGTTTTACTGTTTGCTGTGATATCTTCTTCACAATCATTGTTATCATCGTACAGTGTAGATACCATAATAGTGATTTTTTGCCAAAATATCTGGTTTTGCACTTCTTCAGTTGGTGTATGGAGCATGAGTAGCACATAGCTGCTTCCACTTGTGGTTAGAGGAATGAAATGAATTCTTTAGTTTTTGTGAAGTTTCATCACAATTGCAGTTATTGTTTATTTAATACCACCCTGAATGAATGAAATGTTTGTGTGATGTGAATTTAAGACACTTTCTTTCCCAGTGATTAAAATCAAAGTTTGTCTGGATATGGGTCCTATAGAGACGTTCAGTGAGGAATATCAGGACGAAGCTACAGAGCAAATTTTGATAAAATTGGTTCTCTATATTTTAAAAAAATACTGCTTTTTTATTATCTTCAGTACATGAAACTTCATATTGTTTTTAGACATCTGCTCACTCACTTTGGTCAATGCTCATTATTGAACAATGGCTGTTTTGGAATGGCAAAGTAAGATTTTGTATTTAGTAGCTCATATGATAGGAATATGTTACTCAACTTAAAAATATTTGCCTAACTATTTTTTTAAATTTTTTTAACATTCACTTTCATTGAATTGTATGGATAACATGCAATTTTGTAGTGCTCTCTTATTGAATTTATGACATTTTAAATCACTCGCATTATTTTCACTTTTCTTTCTCACATTCACGATGCATGACATTTTTTCAATCACACCATAACGCACCTAAGATTTTTTAAAGAAAAGAATTTTGATAATTTTGAAGTATGTTTTTCCTCTTTATAAATTTTGAAGGGTTGCCAACAAAAAATGATTATGTGAAAATTATGGGTTTTAAACCATTATTGTTTTACTTTCAAAAATTCAACTGAAGTATTTAAACACAAAATAATTTAAATAAATAATAAAAATTGTTAAATGTGGAAAGAGATTTTTTCCAAATTGTTTCAAGTGAATGTATAAAAATGTTTTATTGACACAGTTCGTATGTATTGTGATCCATTACTTGCTTCTATACAGAAAGTGATGAGGTTTCATGGAGATTATTCAAATTTCATTGCATTAAATTGTTGTGTATTTATGCATTGAAATGTGTATTTTGAACTTTCAAGATGTATATCTGGTTGTGAAAGCACCATTAATGTACTGAAGGTTCTTTCCATGATTTGCTTCATCATGATGTATTGTCATTTTCTCTGGATTCTTTGATGTTTATTCAGCAATGTATTAACAAAAGCAATTCATCAATGAATTCTTTGGCTTATTGGCCATTTCTTGAAGCATCCAGAAATTTAATTAATGCTTCTGAAAATGTGAGAAATACTACCAAGTATATAAATAATAAAATTATTAATACTATCAAAACAAAATATATAATTTACAGAAATATATAACTGTTGGCAACTCTACTCCACTTTGTATTCTTGAACTGCAGTGTGTTCCTGACAATTAGAAGTAAATGATATAGGAAAAACCTCAGTAAATGTGTCATATTCCATTGCTTTAAGAAACTTAATTGTAGATTTTAGAGCTGAAACACAATAAAGCAGGTTTTAAAGCAAAACAAAACAATTAGCATATGTTAAAAAGTGGTACATTCACTATTCTTCACACCATGTTATTAGATGTTATTAGTATCATAACACAATAGGTCTATTATATGCCATGCATTTATTTATTTTTTTAAGTAAAAATGTTGGTGTAAATTTTTAAATGGGCATGATTCATACTGTAAATTGAAAAGCAATGAAGTATTAATCTCTTTATTTGGATCATAATTTTCCAAATACTGAAACTTACATCAGGAACACATCTGTATTTTTTCCTTAGTATTCTCCTCTTAGAAAAAAAAATGTGCATAGTGATTTTTAAAATTTAGGTGACGATAGGTTTTTGATTGTTCATTTTCCATTCCAGGTTCATGATCTAAAATCTATCCTTCTGCTATTAAATCTCAGAGCAAGTCTTTCTGTTCTTGTAACACATGCAGTTTTCATGAAACTTCATTAAGACTAAAGAACGCTGATGTTGTAAAAGACTGAAGCCACTGGTGTGACTCCAGTTGGTGCTTTTTAAGCACGGTTGGTAGTAGGCCAACTGAACAGCCTGCCAGCCGACCACTGATTCATGCATGGCTCTGGTGCTCAAATAATTTCTAGTCACAAGCGACTCACGGCTTCCCCTGCCTTGCAGCTGTTAAATAGAAGTACTGTCTTCTCTCTTATATATCGTACGTTGAAACTAGTCTCTAGTTGCAGATGGGTGATTCGTTCTTCACCATTTGAGACACACAATTTGCTCAAGAATTCTAAGCGACAATAGCTTAATCTTCCATGTTGTGTTGTTCTTATCTCTCACTGAAATACGTTGGAAGAATCTTCAATTTTATACATATGCTATATAATATAAAAGAAATCTACTAAAGTTGAAAATAAAAGATGTTTTGGAAGGATATAGTAGTATTACTTGAATAAATCCTTCCTTCCTTTATTGCAAACATTCCTTAGCTAGTTGACAAGCAACTCACTTGTGTTTTGTTTCTTTTTCAATGCAGTGCACTTTTCCCAATTCCTTTCATGTTCACTTGCATTATTCCACTCTTTTATCATATCATTCATCTAGTAGGTAGTTGACAAGAACTTGTATTGCTGTACAATGAACCATACAAAATTGCTCTGGCTTCATGCAATTATTCAGCTAAATATTTGAATTTAGAAAATACGATGGTATACAGCTTATTCAAATTTCAATATTTTCCTTTCAATTTTATTCCTTTCTTTTCTCTGTTCCGTTCTCCAATTCCAATTTTGTACCAAAATTTTATCTCTTCTTAGGGGGAAAAAGTGGGAGAATTTTCATTATAGTCACTTTTATAACTTTGTACGTTCTCAGGTTTTCTCTTGGTTTTCATGATCAGCAATAAATACGATATCCCGTTACCTCATGGGGTTTATGGTATGTATTATTATAAACTGCATTAAGTTTGGGACTTTGTTGAAATTTTAACATAAATAATAATTAAATTGTATGGTTTTTGGTACACCTAACATTTTGAACTTGCATGCCTCAAAACTATTGAATGGATACAACTAAAAACACATCATGACTGTAATGCAACCTACAAAATCTTCTGTTGCCTGTCGGAATGTCTGCTTTTCAGATTGAGTGGATACTTTTAATCTGTGCAGGAACAAACACTTTTTTATGACTTTAACTTCCATTTTTCGTTTGAAAGAGCCAATTTAGATAAAGAATCTATTCTTCTGCAATTCAAGAGAATGTGATACTCACTTGCATAACATGTTTAAAGTTAACTTGAAGTGTTTTGAATGAAAAATATTAACAAAAGTTAATGTTTTGATTCCACACAAAGTCATTGATAATGGCACAATTTACAAACTTTTAAATTTATTCAAAATGATTAGTTGATGGGAGTTATTTTGAGATGAGGATAAACAATAGTATTTGTGATGAAAATAAATGTTTGAAAATGCAAAAGAGAGGTAAGAGAACAATGTGCTAGGGAAAGTGGTGGCTACAAAAAAAAAAAAAAAAAAAATTGCTTTACATATTTTTATTGTTTGTTTCATTCAGTAATTCATTTACAATTTCTTTTAAACTGGGAAAACACTACAAATTATTATGTAACCTCATTCCTCACTTATAAACTATTATTCATTTATTTATTTATTGAAGAAATCCTGAATTATTTTTTCTTATTCAATTATTCGCATGACTGCATTCATCAGAAACATTTTTTAGGTAGAAATTAAAAGAAGAAAATTGCAGGAAAAGTCAGGTTTGTTAAGAAAAATTAAAGTAGAATTTTTATATAATAAGAATTGTCATATGACAATAGAAACATATACAGTCAGTTCAATACTTTCAAAAGTCTCCAATTCAAAGATTTCAAAAGTAGATTGGATGGATTAGAGAGAATTAGCTTAAAAGAATGAAAACAATATTATGGGAATAATATTTTGAATCATAAAGGCCATTCTTAACACGCAAATTGAAAATAGCTGTCTACTTATTACATTTTTTTATTACAAATTTACATTTCAAAACTAAATAGTGAAGAAAAAACAACCTACTGTTTTTAATATTAGACAACCATGGAATCTTGTTAATAATTTGAAATAATTGATTGTTAACTGTTTGACTTGAATATGAACCTAACCTTATTGAAGACCTACAATTTAAGGTCGAAATGAAGAACTAAAAATTTGTATACAGAATACCCCTATTTAACTTCACCTCTGGGGTGCCCAATATTCTTATGTTAAATGGTTTACTCTAAATAGGAGTTTGAGACTTTCTTTGAAGAAACAAGTGAAAATTATCCAAGAATTGTCAAATTATTTTTTACAAAATGCTTGATTATTATCATGCATAATTAAATCACAATATTATTATTCATGCTTTATCTGTGAGTGCAAAATTTTTAAGGATGAGGGTCACACCCACTTCATCACATCCTGATTCAGAGCAGCACTTACCCATCTTAATAGCAGCTTAATACAGATGTCATTGTGGCTATTAATGGTTTTGTATCCTACAATTGGCTGCCCTGCATGACAGATGTGTTGAATGATGTATTTAGCATCAGTTCCCAATTTGTGGAGGAAAAATATATGAGAATTAAAATTTAGAAATGTTTAATTTTAAATGTGGGTTGTGAGTGAAAGTTATTGACATTAAATCAAAAATATAATTGCATTAATTACATAAATAAATTGTTGGAACTTTTAGAAATTAACATAAAATACGGGAATGTGTTAAATAGAAGTCATGTTAAATAAGGGTTCTCCTGTATGTAAATTTTAATTTAGAATATTAAATAAGGTTGCATCAGTTTTTACTCCAAGAATAAATACAGTTCAATTGTAAATAACATCAGCAGCAATTCATATGATGTAATAAAAAAAAATTCAATATTACACACCTCTTTTTTTGCTTGGAATTTAGAGTAAAAATTGTTTTAATGTTTCACTTCTGTTAACTTTTTGTCATTGATGTAATTTTCTTCTTTAATGTATGTTTTGTAATAAACAAATGTATAGCTAGATAAATAGATAGCTATTTTTAATGTGACTGTTATGCATCAACTCTATGATACAAAATATTAACATTTACGGACATTAAAATATTAATAATTCTGAAAATAAATTTTTGAATTTTAATGTAACAAACTTTGCTTATAATGATCAATATCAGCTTTCAGTTCTTTGACTATTCATTAAAATAATCACTAATTTATTATTATTATTCTATAAAAAATAAAATACCAAAATTTAAATTACTTTAAAATATCTGAACCCTCAAAAAAATTAATCATTTTTTTCTAAGATTTAATTAATATTATATTCCAAGAAACAGGTTAATTTTTTAAAGATTTGTTTAATAGGTTCTTATAAATATGAAACAGCTTAAGTTCATTTCTTCAATTTTATATCTTCTGTATTTCAAAGTCATTTATTGTTATTGTTTTTACTTTTCATTGCACGATCATTTGATAAATGTTTGTTCTACAATATATTTCTGTGTAAATGTTCAGTTATCAAGTAGTAGGCAGTATGTTTGCATCTGTTGTGAATGTTTTAATTTTGTTACAAAAAGCTCTCAATATTTTCGTTATCCAGTTTTTCTCCTTTATTACATAATACTATGTTTTTAAATTGATTATTAATTATTAAAAAAATAATACAAAAATGTTATTATTTTTCATTATATTACATTATTTTTCATTACGTGAACAATCGTGTAAGATTGCAAGATTATTTTTTTTCTTTCTTTTATTCTTCTTTTTTTCTTCTTCAAATACCGTAATAAGAAAGTAGTTCCATATCCAAATCTATTTCAACTTCACTGCCAAAATATTTTTTTTTAACATTATTTTCCATAAAAATGTTTGGGGTCTACTCAATATAATTATTGATTTAATTTTTATTTGAATTATTGTTGGCAATTACTATTACTGACAAATAAAGAGAGTAGAAGTTTGCAAACTCATTGTCACCAATGTGATATGTTTAAATACATTTTGCCTGGTTATAGTATCTGTAAGTGAATTTACTGCAACAAAAAGAAGTGTTTTTTACTGCAACCATTCACTGGATGCTGGTTCTGTGTGCATGTCAATGTTTAGTGTATGCTAGTAGTAACATAACAAACAATACTCTATACTCCAGCTGCTATTTTTTTGTTGTGATTGTATTTACGTTTGTCACCACACTAACCGTTTTAATCTACTAACAGTGTCATTGATCAGTCTGTACTGGTCATAGATTTGGATAAAATTTTACTTATAACTTAAAAACTTTTTCTGCATTTTCAACTTGGTTTGATTGTCAAACATTAAATTCATCTGAACTTCTGATTTAAAGATCTTGTTTCTTTATATTTTTTTCTTTGATTCTTATGGCTAAAAGAATTGAACATTGTGCTTAACAAGTGCCCGAAACTATTGTTTTAATTTCAATAAACCATTTTTGTATTAATTTATCAAGATAATAAGAGAATTTAAAAAAAAATTACCTTGATATTTTAAACAATTAGTTAACCTGTCAGCTTGTGATTATTGTACTCATTTCCCATTTCATGGGTTCAGTGTTCAATGAGGTTAAGAAAAAAAATGTTGCTTTCCAAAATGCCTAAGACCTTTTGGCTGTTTGTGGAAGATTCTCTCTGCAGAGCACTACCACATTAATTGGGTGACAAACCTAATTAAGATGGAGGTCATTGGCTCAATTGAAAATATTGATGAATTTGATCTGAAAATACTTGTTAAAATTTCATCAGTTATGTTGCATATTTATAAGTATTGCTTGATGTCTTTCCTTTCATTTAGAAGTCAGTGTTATTTTTCCATCTTTGGAATGGTTGATCTAATTTGAATTATTGTCCATGAATATGATTAGAATTATTAATTAAACAGAGAACACGCTGTATTCATTTTCTTGCATGAAAACAATTAATCATTAGCTCATAAGGATTCATCTCTGCATTTTGTAGAAATAATTCTTTAAAAATGCTAACATTTTTGCAAGAAATAAGCATTGTGCCATTAGAAGCACTTATGGATATGGTACAGGCATAACATGAAGTGTCATGATAAAGACATGGCAGAAATATGACATGACACATTTAGATGAGGTGGAAAATTACTCCATCTGTCTCTGCCTTCCTACACTTCCAATTGCATCCCCTTTGTTCATGACATAGCAAATTCATTGCCAAGAAATTTAAAAGTTGTAGGTTGTAAAAACGTGTTGACATGAGGGAAATAAAAAAAAATAAACAAACAATTAGGCAAACAAACATTTTTATTGTGTAAATATTATCCAAGGGTAATCAATAAGAACAAATAAATTGCATCTAAATAAAAGTAAGTATAAGAATTCTAATTTAAATTCATTTAAAACTCATTTACATATTAACTCTAGTCACATTCACGCATTTGGATAACATTCAAAAAAGTTTATTTTCATTAGGATTTATGCATTTATGCAAACACATGCCAAAGATGGCAGAAATGTGAAGTTATTTTTGACTTTGCGATATGTACATAACTGAAGTATTTAAAATAACTATACACAAAAAATAACAACTTAAAGGTTTGAAATCTGTTCTTCCCATATCCCAAGTAAATTTTTCATTATATTTAACACATCATAATATACACAATTCAATCCCATTTCAAAAGTATTGCAAATATTTTAATGATTGATATGTAATATTTACTCTTTCAAACAAAAAGAAGAAAAGAGTAGTTTTAATATTTTTAATAATTTAATTAAGTTCATGTAATAAATTAATTTAGATTATTATTATTTATTATTTTATTTCGAGCATTTATCTGAGTTTGCTTGCTAAAGAATTTACATACTCACTTGCATTCTAGTGTTCATTTCAAAACGTATACACATCTGAAAGTAGTAAATATAATAGACAGTGTTCACAATGTTGTGTTCAAAACAAAGGTTTGTTTTGGTAGATAAGTAGAATTGATGACCACTTTGTACAGCTGAAATGCATACAAGAAGCATTTATGAAAATCTATTGTGCAGGCAAGGAACAAATATTTAAAGAGGAATTTCTTTTATAAGCATGTGTTCCACAACAAACTGAAAGTTTTTCTTTTCTATTCCAGTTTCTACTTTCGGTTTAGAGGTTTCAAAGAAGTTATTTGGTTTTAATGTTATCATGATTTTCAGGTGAGTGTGCCTCTGATTTAGGTACTGGAAGAAAGATGAAGTCGGTAGAAAATTGTCAATATTCTGGGCTAAATACATAGTGACTCTCCAATTTCATTTTGAAAAAAGTTGTCTTAAAAAATATGGAATATTCTCTTGCAGGATCTTGTGTGACAAGAGGGGGAGAAAATATACACTCTTAATAATATCAAAAAGCACAGAAATTTAAAAACACGTTCTTTGAAGCAACAAAACTTATTTGGATTAGTTAGTGTAATCCTTTGAACAACAGAAATCAATTAATATATTTCACAAATAAAAGTTACATCTTATGAGCATGTTATATTTGAATTCATTCGAAGTTAAATATTCTGCGAGAAATATTTCGGTCATGAAATCTCCTTTTCCTCTTCCTCAAATTCAGTAGACCCCTGATATTGAGTAACAAGTTGTAACCTCCATAATGGTTGTGGTCTGTGGGTGAAAATTGTCAATGGAAAACAAGGTACCACTGACAGCTGCAAAGATACGAATGATCTCCTATGACAAATATCATAGCTACAATCTAGGACTAGATTTATATATGAACCTAGGACACAAAATTTCATGGAGTCATAAAAGAATTTTAACACAAATAAACTTGATGAACAATGTAACAAGGCAACAATGCAAGCCATTCCATCAGTGTCCAACCTTTTGTTATTTTGGGGCTGCTTATGACATACCCATGACCCATTTGTATTTTCAGTTTTATTACATTAAATGCAGACCCCCAAAGCAGACAATTATTGGAAAGTTAAAAGAATTACAAGCTAATAAAACATTAATATTAAAAAATGAGGTTGATGATGAAATTTAGAAATTCAAAATTAAACTTAAAATAGGCCAATGGGATATGCAATGGGATATTTTGCATCATTTTTATAGCCATATTGGATCAGTGTCTGTCTTAAGTGAACTGGTTGCGATGATAGGCCACTGGTAGGTGAATTAGCCAAAATTCTGAAATGTATATGAAATGAAAAATGTCTAAAGGTTTTGATCCTATTTTACTTTTCCTGGGCTCCAAAGTAGCCAATTCAAACTTGTGTGCTGTCAATGCAAGATGTCATGAGTAACACATGGATTGAAAATTATTTCTTTGAGGGTAGTGAGAAAGTGGTAAATAAGAAAACTAACTCGGAAACTGTCTGAAGTGACCACACCATCCTAGTACATGCGCCCCATACAAAAACTGTTGTCCGCCTATTCAAAAACTGTTGTCTTCAATGTATTTAACATCGATTTTTTGAGGCCAATGTATTTTGAACATCAGTGTTTTGTGTCCATGGTTTTACGTGTTTTATATTTTGTAAATTAAAAAAGCCCATCTTAAAAAATCCTATTATAATTTTTAGATACCTTCAAACTGAATAGTCTTCAGAGTAGTCACCAAGGGTGAAAAATAAATAAAACTGAGTTTTCGTCGAAAATAGGACCTATATTATTTTTGAAATATCGAATCAGATATTCCAAGTTTCGTTAATTGTCGTGATGCAGTTAAATCTCAGTTAGAAATTAATAAATGAGTCCGCATTCAAATTAAATCGCATGAACTTCAGTGGTTACTAATAAAGTTTTAGAATGCATCAACGTTTAAAAACATGATTTCTAAACATCCATAGTTTGGAGGTGTTTTATGAACATGGATGTTTTCATGGCGATGTCTTTTCCAAGCATATCTGTACCACTGAACCACTTAGGTAAATGTGCGTGTCCACCAGTTACGTGCAAAGTTCCCCATTGCACCAACCTTTCGGTCAGGGGGTTCTTGGTACATCTTACGAACGGCGCCTGTATGTTATACAGTAAAATTTGTGTAAGCCGGGTACCGCTCAGGACAGAAAAATATTCCGGATTACGGAGGTTTCCGTTTTAAGCAGGGTTGCCGATTTTACACACTTGTAATATTGACATTCCTGCCCTGAAAGTTGTAAATTACATGACTTTATTATAATTATCAATATACATTAGCACACAACGTATTTATGGAAGAAATCACTAATAAATTAGTATTAAACACTCTTCATTGACAGCTTCCGAGTTGAAAAATACATGCCTTACTGGTTGTATTTGGACTGCTTGCTGAAGCTTTCAACGCACAACGTATCATAACCCAGTACTAAAACTTTCTGTTACACTCGCGTGGCCTTAAACAATGCGTATCTATCTGGTCGAGGGGTTGTTTTTCACTGCGGGGCAGGGAGACGCATGAGTAGAAGCCGCGCCTAACACCTTCCCACGCCCAGAAAGTCGGGGGAAATGGGATTCTCCTACGGTCTACGCCTTGAGAAACAAGCGACCAAGGTGGAATTCTACGCTGACAACTGAAGCTCCTCACATACACTGTGCTGCTGCCTCGGCTAAATCGTGTGTAACAGGGATAGAGAATTTAAAACAAGCTTGCAGATGCATTAATTTCATTAAGAACATGTCGCGACTCTCCGTTAATTGCATTAAATTCACAGAAATTCGTTTTAAAAAGATCCCCCCTGCAAAACATGAAAAACTGTTCCGTTTCAGCGTTGGAGAGGTTCCGTTTTATGCTGTGTAAAACGGCTTTTAACTTCACAGGCCGGAGAAATTTTCCGGTTAAGGCAGGTTGTCGGATTGTACAGCGTCCGGTTTAGACAGGTTTTACTGTATTTAGGTTTTTATTTCTTGGCGCGTGAGGGCCTGTCTTCACGATCTCACGGTATTTGTCGTCTTTCTCGGTTGTGACACTAGATGTCGCATGATCGCCAGCACTGCTCGATACGGTCTCAGTCATGCGGCATCTAGCGACTGAGAAAGACGCGAAATGCTGTGAGATAATCTATCGTGAAGACGAGGCCTCGCGCGCCAAGAAATAAAAACCCCCATAACAGCCCCATCTCCTCGATCAGGTGTTATCAGAATATGGCCGTGCCTCGTATTGGTGGCGCCAGCTGTGGGTAGGCCCTTATGAGCGCCATCGGCGCCCGACCCACACTTTTACCCGCAGGATACAGACACTGCACAAGTCCAACGTGTACATAAATGACTGATTTATTGATTAGTGTTTCCGGGCGCGTCAACGGCTAAGGTCGTTATTCCCGTAAGTGTAGTGTAATCGCGGGAGATGGATGTGATGTTCCTCCGCTGGATGGTGAGATCCGGCGCCGCCGACCTGCACGTGGGCTAGCGGGGATTTCCCCCACCAGGTATCTCCAACGTGCGGGGCACCGCCCCACCCGGGACGAGCTCTAAGCTTCTGACTGGTCTCCCGGCATATGTGGGTGTAGTGCACGAAAGATAAGTGTGTGTAATGGGTGATGATAGTTTGTGCTTTATTTTACGTGGCGAAACTCGGGACATCAGATCCGCTCTTCCGTCTGACCACGCACATTTCGCTACGCTCCGTTTTCACCATTAGCGGAGAAAGAAGGTATCATTTCGGGCGACGAAACACACGATTTGCGTTTAGCTCTTAGAGGCTTCTTTCGGGCTTGAGGATCTTTTACTTGCAGGCTTTACTTCCCCTCCGAAGGAAGGCGTAAGGATTTTTCTGCCTTCAAAATCCACGGCTTCGATCGCGTTTGACTGACGACTGACTACAACAGCCCGATACGCTAACCGTTATGCCACCGGCCGCAAGTGAAAGAACAAGGAATGAGAAAAAAAATCGCGCGCGGACCGTGGCCCGTTTGTTAGGGTACTGCTCCAGCAATCGCCTGGTGTTGATCTTAACCATCACAGCCGGGAAGAGCTCTAAGCTCCCCACCGGTCTCCCGCCTTGTGTGGAGTGTGATGCATGCTAGTGTAAGGGGAGAGGATAGGGCAAGGAAGAGGAAGGAAAGATAGTGCGCGGTCCGTGGCCCGTTTGTTAGGGTACTGCTCCGGCATTCGCCTGGTGTTAATGCGATAAACCACGGAAAACTACCGATCAGAGCTGTCGGCCGCTAGAATTCTCCTGCAGACAGCGGCTGAATCCGACTTAGCTGAGAAGCTAGTGTCCTGCCAACCGGTGGGTTTCGAATCGGGAAGCATTACGATAAAAGTAAATCTGTAGTTTGTTTACCTATCCGAATAAGTTTTTATATTATGCGGGCGCGAGATTTCTAGTTTCCAAATGTTTCCAACCACGCTTTGTTGGTTCTTTTATTCGTAATTCAAATGCTACAGTAAAAGGTTGGGGAAGGGGTTCCTCAACTCAAGAAAACGCGCGCAGATTTAACAAACTACTTTTCCATACGTCACATATACAGAGGGGTGCATAAGTAGGTATACAGTAGATATTATTATTATTATTACAGAAAATAAATTGATGAAGAAATTATAATGAAATATCTAGGAAATCTTATTTATTTTAGAAAATAGATTTATGAAGTTGCAGTAGGGATGACATACAAATTGTAAATAAGTTCAATGTCTCAAGTGCTCGGCATTTACACAGGCTTTTCTTTCGGATTTCTTTGGGCTTTGAATAAATAACTGAGCAACTACCATTTAATTTTCATGGGTAGTAACACCCACTGGTCGACTACTCTCTGGCGCATTACAGATAGACCAAGTTTGATTAAACTTGTTGCGCACCGAAAAAAAGAACCGTTTGAGTGTACTAGATCCATGATACTGTAACAAGGAAACATGTTACAGTATCATGGATCTGGTATACTCTAACAGTTCTTTTTTTCGGTGCAAATTGTAAATTGGTAGTCTACTTGGTGGCGGTGTGTTGAATTCATCTGTGTATATCCGTCGAATATGTTCAGTATTCTCTGACTTCCAGTAATGTTTAATTATCTGCTTCCGTTTGTCGTTGCTTAAATTCTCTGCCGTGATTATCTGAATATCTGGAAGAATAGCAAAACGGTCTTAGAACATACAAAAATTTAGTATACGTTCTGTATGGACCCCCTGTATTTTGCACACTTTTTGGACGAAGGTAAAGCAGTTTAGGAGGGACAGCTTGCGTGCCAAACAATCACACACATTTTGTCTCTTCAAAATATTTATTAAACGAGGGTTAACTTTTACGTAAAGTCTACTACCGACTTGCAAAAACCGGGATTTTAATCCTCTAAGACAACCTTTACGTCGATAACGAAAGATGCAATTGCACTGTTGAAAGATTTTTTAGAAATATTTGCAGCAAACAAAATAGTAACTCATGAAATCAGATGAACGGGTCGATATTTTGAGCTTAGCTAATAGGCGCTGATTACCGAACGAAACCCCAAGAGCAGCACGCTGCCCCCATCCAACTCCCAGTACACCCACTCTACCTCACGCTTCCGTTGCCTAGCATGCTCCAGAACGGTCGGCAATGCTATAGTCCGTAGTGCGGCCCATTCTAAAAACATCGGTCATTCGCTTACGCGGGAACCTGAAATTAAACGGGCCCTCAAACCTTACGCGGGTAGTATGCACAAATGAAACAAGCCGATTTGGTATGAGTTTAATACATTCTCCAACTTTTCCCGAGTGATATTTCTGGGGAGAGCACCGCCCTAGAGCCATAGGGAGTCAATGTCTGTCCTCAGCGTAGTTTTTACTTTCTCGCATACTACATACGTAGTATAAACTTTCTTTGAAGATATGTTGCAGCGAAAAACGGCGATTATGCGGCAGAACAATCATATTTAATATCACTGATTACGAAAACGTGATTAATTCTTGTTCCTTAAAGTAATAAAGTACTTTCTCTAACACGTTCTGTAGTCAAAGTCCATGTTTTGTCATATCTTGAAATCGAAAAATTGGTTTACAGCAAAACTTTTGGCCGTCTGTCTGTGAACAACGCTAGCGGCCAAACCGTAAGCAGGATTTTCATGTTTCTATAGATCTGGCTGATGTCGTGGCCCTTTAATTGTGAATCCGATGTTTTAATTTTTGGAGGTACTTTACATGAAGCCTCAAGAACATTTTCATGTTTTTCTCAAAAAAGGCTCCGAATTTGTAAATTAAACATTGTCCCGGATAGCGTGGAGGTTGCTTAAAAATGGCGCAGGTCTGTTTCGTTGAAATATCTGAATTTTCGAAAATTGCAAAAGTTGAAAATGTTTCGGCTACTTTCAACAACTACAGAATGGAAGATAAAGATTTTTAAATCTTAAAATTAGATCTTTAAATGAAGACACAAAATTTTTTTCCTAATATGAATTGATTTTCTGCAAAATAAAGGCAATTTTAAAAACAAGTTTTTCTCAAAAGCAGCTATATATACTTTTTTATACTATTAAATAGTATTGTAATGTTTTATTGTTCAAAATTTATTGTAGAAAATTTATTTTAATGAGCACAGTGCCCATCACTGTTCATAATATTTTCTCTTCACAGGGCAAACAAGGTTCGAAAATTAAATATTAGCATTATAGCAATGCATAAAAAATGTATCTCAAATTACAATGATGTGCACTCCATGTTTATCATTGTTTTGTACGTCAGAAATATTTACTGTTATGGGCCCTACCTTTATTCTTTCCCGTATACGTGCGTATATACGGAGTCAAATACGCAGTATAGGGAAAATTATGTAATGCTGCGGAAAATCGATTTCTAGATTTCAACGGAAATATACATTCTGGGGTCCCCTGACAGTGAAAAAGTGTTTGTTTTTTTTTTCAAAACGTTCGTCTGTATGTCCGTCTATCCGTCTGTCTGTCCGTCCGTCCGTCCTTCCATCTTTGAACACTACTAGTGCAATAACCGTAGGATAAAGTCCAAATTGAAGAAACCCCTGTCCGAAGAATATTTGCAATCTGAACCCGAATCACGAATCTCTCTTATTTTAATAACATTCTGTAAACATTTGATACTCATCGTACCAATTACTATTCTCCCTTGGCCGCTCATCCAGGCTCGTTCATATCAGCCGATTCTCTGTTCAAACATGTTTGGGGAATAGTGTATGCAAGCGCCGTACGGTAGCTGCACAAGTAAGGCACTACCAACGTTACTCCTTTTGCCTGGTTTAACTCTTAGCAGTCGCCACAATTGAATTAATTCTTAGCATTCGGCCATGATAGGTTGCTGATCATGGACATGTTATTTTTCAACTGTTATCAATAACTGTTATTACGAGTCGACTTTTATTGCGATAACAGTTATTGAAAATAGCTGGTACATCTATCTCTACTTCATACGCGACGTTTACAAGACCAAGATTTTATCGTAAGAACATACGAGAACCATTTTGTACCCCGGTCCCATTTTGTCCCCCCGTCCCGTTTTGTCCTTCTGTCCCGTTTGTCCCCTTGTCGCATTTTGTGCTCTTGTGTCGTTATGTCCCCTTGTTCCATTTCGTCCCGTTTTAATCCCTTGTCCCTCTTTGTCCCATTGTAGGACCATTTCGTGTCCTTGTCCCATTTTGTCTCCTTGTTCTATTTTTCATTTGTCCCCTTCTCTCATTTGTCTCCTTGTCCCATTTCGAGGCAAGACGAACTTTTGTCATTGATTATGTATGTAGAAACCACGAACAACGGAGTGCTATTTACACTGAATTGCACAAAAACAAAAAATGAACTTTAATAAATAGTTCGAATTGCACTTGACTCCTTAACGGCCGGCGGCCGATAAGATTACCTTTTCATTCCTCTATGGGGTTGCGTTTTGCATATATATTAAGGAATAGTATTACGAAAAAATACACACTATGGAAATTGAGTCAAAATAACAGACACGACGGAATTTGAAGTTGCGCGCATATCTATGAATGGTAAATAAGCAAACGGACAATATATTGCGAGTAATATAATCCAAATGTTTTTCTAAGACGTTTGAACGTTTTTCTTTTTTATCACTCGCTGACCTCCAATCGTTATTCGCGGAGATCTTTTTATAACGAACAACCCAAGTCAGCAACAGCTTCCATTGTAATATTTTTTACCGGGAGATTTTAGGTTTGAGACGCAGTCGTAACGGATTTTTTTTTATAGTAGATTCATTGCTAGGATGAATTCAAGCAGGCATTGCCCCGAGATGTACTCTAGCAGCAGGCTGCTCTCGTCAGTAGTTCTCTGCGGTCTCTCCTATTACTAGCAGTCGAACGCTGGAGCAGTACCTTCACAAACGGGCCACGATCTGTTGTTGATCATCCTTGTCCCCCTCCTCTTCCTTTACACACATACTTACAGTAACACGCACAACACTGCCACACATGACACGACACCTAGAGGCTTTCCCGGCTGGTGCGGTGACCAGTTTGGGAGATCCGTGGAGGGGAAACCACACACACCGAAGTGAAGGGCTCACGCACCAGCGGGCTCGCACCAGCTCACGCACCAACACTACACTTAAGGGACTCATTGACACATAAACACAGCCGTTAACGCGCCAAGAAACACAAAATAATGACGGGCTTGGGTGGCTGAGGGCGTTAACCGTCACTGCAGTGCATCTGAGCGGCAGGTCCTAGGATTACACTCCCACGGTCAAAGGATTTTCCACACTAACTACACAGCTAGGTCTCACTCAGCAGGGAGTTCTAGCGACCGACTTCACTGATCGGTGGTTTTCCGTGGTTTCTCCGATCAACACCAGGCGAATGCCGGAGCAGTTCCTTACCAAAAGGGCCACGGACCGCGCGCGATCTTTCCTTCCTCTTCCTTGTTCTATTCACACACCTTTCACACACTTACCTATCACGCACTAAACTACCACACATGCCGGATGATTCAGAACTTGTCCAGCAGTGCCCCGCTGGTGGGAGATACCTGGTTGGGGAAATCCCCCGCTGGCGGACGTGTAGGTCGGTGCCGGCTCTCGCTATCCACCCTCCGCGATAAAAAGGCACGCACTACACTTGCGGGTGAAACGACCATAACAGTGGACGCTAATAACGCTAATGAATCCGCGAGTGAAGCGAGGCGCAGCCACGGAGTGGTGTGTGGGGGTGGGGGTGGGGGTGACGCCCTGTAGGCGCCGATTGTGATGGTGCTGTCTAGGGCGGCGAGCGGGGCAGCGGCCGCGTCGCGGCGGCGCCAGCGCAGCCCGGCCTCGGCCTCCGCCTCCGCCTCGGACGGCGGCGGGAAGCAGCAGCAGCAGCAGGCGCAGCCCCCGCCCAGCGCCGGCCCCGCCGCCGCCGCCGCCGCAGCCAGGTCGCCGCCCGCGGTGCCGGGGCCCAGCCACGGCGCCGCCGCGCCCCCTGCGCCAGCGCCCCACGCGGCCGCCGACGCCGAGGCGCCGACGCAGCCCCGCCCCCAGCAGCGCAGCCCCGGTGAGGCAGCCCCCCTCTCCCCCCCGCACCCGCACGCCCCCCCCCCCGGCCTTCGCACGAGACCACTCGACTCAGGCGCCACCCAACAGCGCTTTCGAGTGGCGCTTCCGCTAGAAATTTCTTCTTTTAGAGGAGTGTATCCACACGCCCGCCCCGCCCTTCGCACCAGCCTTCGCACGAGACCTCTCGACTGAAGTCTCTTCACATGGCGCGTCCCAACAGCGCTTTCGAGTGGCGCTCCCGCTAGCATTTTCTTCTTTTAGAGGAGGGTATCCACACACCCGCCCCGCCCTTCGCACCATCCTTCGCACGAGACCACTGGACTCAGGCGCCACCCAACAGCGCTTTCGAAGGGCGCTTCCGCCAGCATTTTCTTCTTTTAGATAAGGGTATCCATACGCCCGCCCCGCCCTTCGCACCAGCCTTCGCACGACACCACTCAGGTCCCTTCAGATGACGCAACCTAACAGGGCTTTCGAGTGGCGCTTCAGCTAGCAATGTCTTCTTTTAGAGGAGGGCATCCACACGCCCGCCCCGCCCTTCGCACCAGCCTTCGCACGAGACCACTCGACTCAGGTCCCTTCACATGGCGCTACCCAACAGCGCTTTCGAGTGGCGCTTCCGCCAGCAATTTCTTCTTTTAGAGGAGGGTATTCACACGCCCGCCCCGTCCTTCGCACCAGCCTTCGCACGAGACCACTCGACTCAAGTCCCTTTACATGGCGCCACTCAACATCGCTTTCGAGTGGCGCTTCCACTAGCAATTTCATCTTTTAGATTAGAGTACTCACACGCCCTCCCCGCCCTTCGCACCAGCCTTCGCACGAGACCACTCAACTCAGGTCCCTTCACATGGCGCCACCCAACAGCCAGGTAGTGGCGCTTCCACTAGCAATTTCTTCTTTTAGATGAGGGTACTCACACGCACTCTCGCATTCGCCAGCAGAAAGCGGTTTTAGTGGTAGCCTTCGCACTAGACCTCTCGGACGCGCCACTCAACTCAGGAGCTGCACAGCAGCACTTCCACGTAGCGCGCCTGCTGGTAAATGCATTTATTTAAATGGAGGTATTCACACGTGCGGCGTATAGTGGGGAACTCCCGCCACATCAGCAGAACACGGCTCTGAGACTGGCAGCCTTCGCACTAGAACACTCAGAGTTTTATTGAGCTTCGCTGTTTCCCCGATGGCTGCCTCGCGGCCGCCGTAGCCCACAGGGCGTGACTCGCGAATCCTTCTGTTCCCACGCTCAGACTGGAACAATTAAAACCTAAAATTAGTCTTTAATTTTGCATGCATTGTCGTCTTGCAATTCACCAATTGTTTTCCAATGATGGGAATATACAGCAGTCATTCCAAAGGAAAGATATTCTTCCTTCCCTTTTTAAAGATGGTTTTTGATGCAACATTTGCGCACTTTCTTAATTGTTGTACCTCTCTTACTGTAAACTGAACATCTATTTTAACCAAACTTGTCAGTAATAGCTTAGTCATACACACTGTATACATACATACATACATACATACATCCTTTCACAGTCACGCATACCCCCACAAGTCAATGACGTATAGAGTTTTAAACCCAAACAAAACTTTGCAATGTTCTCACGATCATTCTATTCATGTGATTAACGTGATTTACATATGGAACGATACATCTATCCTGCGACTTCTATTTTCTCACAAAAAACGAAAATTATAAAGAGTGGCATATTGGGTATTAAAAATAACGTATTCACGTTAAATGACTAAAGATATTGTCCGGTATCAAAACTTTTTAATCAACTTATGATCATTTCGATCGCGTTGCGATCATCATCAGAGCTTACAGCTTCTGGGCCGAAAACAAAGTTCTGCAGAACTTTGGGCAGAACTTTGTTTTCGGCCCAGAAGCTGTAAGCTCTGATGATGATCGCAACGCGATCGAAATGATCATAAGTTGATTAAAAAGTTTTGATACCGGACAATATCTTTAGTCATTTATCATAAAAAGGTATCTACATCACCAACAATCCAATTAATAACGTATTCACGTATTGAAGTGTTGCTCTAAAAAAATACGTTTAATATTAAATTTAGTATTTAGTATGATTTTTTACTTTCTATTAGTTGACAAAACCAGTATAAATTAGGTCAACAATGGCACCCGCACTTTTCTTCTTTTCTGTCTTCGTCCTCAGTGGTTGTGTCGAAAATGAATTATCATTAAATATTAGTTTGAGGTTGTGTGTGATACTGAATTTGCAGTTGGCGTGGTTTCAGACCGTTCTATAAGAGAAACAGTTCTGACAATAGCATGTTTTGTACAGCATATCTTGTAGGTCGAGGGTCTTTTCATCCTATTGCTATGGATTTCGCTGCAGTTTTTTATTAAATATTCTTCATTAATGCCCTGTGGGTTATATTACATTTAATATTATCTGGTATTTTAAAAAATAAGTATGTATTGATTTAAAAAAGATATCATACAACTTATTCAACGTCTTTAGACAAAACTAATAGCCGCGAAAGATTTTTCTTTAAGAGCCTGTACTAATTTAAATTTGTTTTATTAAAATCGTAGGCAGGTAAGGGCAGCAACGGATTTACCATTTTCGAGGCGCCAAGATAAATAGTTTTGGGGTTCCCCATTTTACTGGCAACAGTAACAAATTTGAGATTGGAGATACTAACTTTTCTACTCAAAATTAATTAAACAATTAAAAAATGGCTTCAAATAATCTCCTAATATGAACGCCGTGATGGATTTTGTCATAGATTTGACAAGTTCAAAACGTAATACATGATAATAAAAATGCCGGTCTTAGAATAAATTCGTTTTAAACTCTATAGTGTGTTTATTAAATTTAATTTTTATTGCTGTGTTGTAATGAAAAATGATGGTTTTGTCCCAATCAGACGAAAGCATCACTGCGAAACCGATAACAGCGAGAAGACCCAAATAGCGAATTGCCCCCTGGCTTTCATCAAATGGATTTAAGGCGAAAAACTGAACTTCTTGGATTATGATTAAAGGAAAACAGCCTGCTTAGATGCAACCCTCATCACACGTTACCACTGCGCATAATTCGGAAACGATGCGCCTTCGATTTATTTTTATTAATTTAACGTCAAAAATGAGTCATAACTATGGTTGACGTTCTATGGGGAAAAGTGTATTCTGTGCGCGTTTTCTTAAATTGTAGGTTCTTTACCCTAACCAAAATACAAGTTGAATTATGAATACAGGTGGAAATATGGACGGACGGACAGAGAGATGCTTTGCGGTCATTCAAGTTTTCGGTATCAAGGACCCACAAAACATGGATTCGTGCTACATCACGTGCTATAGGATTCCCCCCTAAATGTAGCAACTATATCTGCATTTTCGTTACCAGGGTCCTGTAATAAGATGTTTTCTGCCGAAAACTCTCCGTTTTTTGCGCAGCATTATATCATTTTCTCTCTAGTCCGTAGTGAGAAAGTAAAAATTATTGAATGCAATTTCTACCAGTAAAAATATGTGTTTCCATGAAAAACCCCTTCCTAATTTTCATTCATTTGCCATACGCACTTCACTTCTTGCTGTGTTGGCTGGACCGCCTGCTTCAGCGCGTGGCTGTCCTCAATAAGCATTGTTGCAGCTTGCAAAAATCGCTGTATTTGGGCCTTCTGCGCACGTGCCTCTAGGACTATTGATATCGATGAGCGTTTTGCTTTTCTTGTTATGAACCGATTGCTTTTGTGCTGACCTTGATGTTGCTATTGTAGCTGTTTGTGTCATTCTTACCACGTAATATCGCGTAATATACAGGAAGAGTCAAGTAACTTAAGCACTTCCTGCAATTTTTGAGCGGTTGAAGTTATTGTAATGCAATTTTCACGGAAGTCATGAAAGAATGGGGCTAATTGATTAATATATTCGTTTCCTTTTTATTACTTATATTTTACAATGAGACATTCTTTTCAAATGGAACTACAATACATTTTCATTTATCACGACGAGTGAAAAAAGACTTAACGAATGATATACATATTCTCATATGTTATACAAGCATTTTTTTTAAGTTTTGACTGTTCGTTTCTCGTCATTAACGGATATTGTAATGCTCCAAGAGCGCGTTACCTTGGATGATGGACTGTTACATTCAAAATATCCCTTAAATACGAGTTGCATAATGATCAAAATTACTCGAAAAATGTTTCTTTAACATATGACAATATAAGTATCATCAGATTCGTTATGTTTTTCTCACCATGATTGTCTGAAAAATAAGCATAGTTCCAATTGCGAAAAAAGTTACCACAAAATGTCCTAAAATACAAGTTATAAAATGGAAACGAATACATACATCAATTAGCTCCATTCCCTCATGCGCTTCCGTGAAAACTGTACTGCAATAACTTCAATCGTTTAAAAATTAAAGAAGATGTTAAGGTAACGCGACTCACCTTTATATTTTAGGTGGTAAAAAACGCACCCGCGATATTCACAGTGAACAATTCATTTACGGGGTTCCCTAGAAAGTGTTTGTTGTTGTAATTTTACAAATTCGTTGCAGCATGCGTATCGCCGCACCACTGAACGCATTTCCAGGTCTCGAAGCGCTGTTGTGGCCACGAGAGGTAAACAGCGAGGGCACAGCAATTCTGACGGCCGGCTGGCGGGCTAATGTTCTGACAGCGTACAATGCAGGCAATCGTCGGCCGCACCCAAATTCAGCGCTGTCGTTTTTCGAAATTCCATCAGTTTACAAATTTGCGTTTTTCTTAGATTGTATCAGAAAAATAACAATATTTTTCTTCGGAAATATTTAGAACTCATCGCTTGTATTCTATATAAGCACAACGTACAACCTTTTAAATTTTATAGAAGATGATAAATCGTCAAGAAAGTGCTGTGCAGAAGTTAAGCGTTTCGGAACAAAATGACGTACAAAACATTTGTTTATCTAAATGAGGGGTGACCAACGCACAAGGTCACTAGGGCTACAAGTAAAACCTTTAATATTCCTGCGGGCCATATTCTCCATATTCGGGCGATCAACATGTAACTTCTTGATATTGTTGATGTCGCTGGTTTTCTCGAGTACACTGAAAGTGTGACGGGGGAGGAGAGGGGGGAATGGAACCATGGGTGATGAGGCCATACATGCATAACGCTGTGAAACGCTTTGGGATAATTTCGAATTCCAGAATGTACTAGAAAAATTCCTTATATCTAAATTAACCTATTTTTACATTAAGGGGATCTTAACCCTGGCAGGGGGAGAGCTCTGTTGCTGAATGTTCTCTCCCAACGTGGTTGCACGAGACGTTCACTTTTGACCTATAACCTTTCGTCGGCCACAATAAACGGTGCCGCGGGCCGCCTGTTAGATACCCCTGATCTGAATGAAGAGATGCGGTGTATTTTACCACCTGAAATAAAGTCACCCTGTATCTCTTGAGTGCGTATTTTTTAGGGCCACGTTTACCTACAAGCCAAGTATGCAGTTGCTTGACGGCCCACATTCATGAGGGGCCCCGTGCTTCGGAAAAATAAACTTAACCTTTTTGTGTCTGTAAAAAAATGTTACTTAAATTTATTGAACTACAAAATTTGAATTTAAAATTTCAACGTTATTTAAACAAATATTTAAACCTGTTACAATAGTCTAATATTGACTATAGGTTATTTCTTTATTTGCAACTAAATGTGAAAATTGCTTACGCAAACCTCCAAATGTCCCATGCTCAAGTTGACAGTGATGGTGGCAGAGTTGGCAATTGGTGAGAAGTCCGAGTGTGTAGTTGACCCAGGTGGAGTCCCCCCTCACCCCTCCGGCACCAACCGAAAAAGTATATGAAGGGGAAAGTACAAAACACAATTGGTTTGTCAAATTGCCATGTATATCATTAAATTGTTATCCCAATTATTTGTCATCACATTTATTTTTGTGACTTCAGCAGTTCATTTTTGCAATAGAAAAACACCGCGCATTACATTGTTTATATAAATCTCATTTATCAATTTTCGCAAATCGATTTTGTCGGTCGTGTCGCTATAAACTTGTTAAGTTGGAATATCATTAAGCCGACTTTGAATTGAATTGAATTTGCCTTATTTTACGTGGCGAGACTCGGGCCATTAGGCCCGCTCTTCCGTCTGACCACGCAAATTTCGCTACGACTTTGCAACATAGTTGTTCGCATTCGTTTCAGTCGATGCAACACAGAGAAACTTTGTTCATTTCTGGATTTTGATGTTTACGGGATATTTCTTTCACCCAAGATTCCGTATTGGTATTTTAACCACTAGAAGTTTTTGGTGTGGTTATAGCTATCCGCCATGCCCAAAATATCCGTCGGGCCTTCATGGGGGCCGCCAGGGCAAAAGTTAGTGGAGGTCCGTAATCGGAAAGAAGACATTCTACGCGCCTCCATAAATAACTATTTTTACGGGGGGAAATTTTGTACCAGGGACCACGAAATACTTAAATCCGGCCCTGGTATTTCTCCTTTAGGCACAACTTTCAAATTTTCTAATTGCAACACCCGTCCGTTGCAGAAGCAGTGGACAACCACAACAATAATCCCAGCAACAACAATGGCGTCGCCGCCGCTGCCACCAACAACAACAACCGTCGGCGGAGGCAGCTTTTCGGGCGTTTGAAGTCCGCGTCCACCTCGCGGCTGACGAGCAACGCCAACAGCACCAACAACAACTGCGGCCTCGCCGACACCTCGGACGAGCGGTCGGCGGCCACGTGCTCGCCCGTGGAGAACCTGCGGCGCCAGCTGCAGAAACTGGAGGACTTGGAGGACCAGTTCCCCGTCACCACGCACACCGACACCTACCTGCGCTACCCCTTCTCCGACACAGGTACGCCCCCCTCCTCCATTAACAGATGACGCTCGCCCGTGGAGAACCTGCGGCGCCAGCTGCAGAAACTGGAGGACTTGGAGGACCAGTTCCCCGTCACCACGCACACCGACACCTACCTGCGCTACCCCTTCTCCGACACAGGTACGCCCCCCTCCTCCATTAACAGATGACGCTCGCCCGTGGAGAACCTGCGGCGCCAGCTGCAGAAACTGCAGGACTTGGAGGACCAGTTCCCCGTCACCACGCACACCGACACCTACCTGCGCTACCCCTTCTCCGACACAGGTACGCCCCCCTCCTCCATTAACAGATGACGCTCGCCCGTGGAGAACCTGCGGCGCCAGCTGCAGAAACTGGAGGACTTGGAGGACCAGTTCCCCGTCACCACGCACACCGACACCTACCTGCGCTACCCCTTCTCCGACACAGGTACGCCCCCCTCCTCCATTAACAGATGACGCTCGCCCGTGGAGAACCTGCGGCGCCAGCTGCAGAAACTGCAGGACTTGGAGGACCAGTTCCCCGTCACCACGCACACCGACACCTACCTGCGCTACCCCTTCTCCGACACAGGTACGCCCCCCTCCTCCATTAACAGATGACGCTCGCCCGTGGAGAACCTGCGGCGCCAGCTGCAGAAACTGGAGGACTTGGAGGACCAGTTCCCCGTCACCACGCACACCGACACCTACCTGCGCTACCCCTTCTCCGACACAGGTACGCCCCCCTCCTCCATTAACAGATGACGCTCGCCCGTGGAGAACCTGCGGCGCCAGCTGCAGAAACTGCAGGACTTGGAGGACCAGTTCCCCGTCACCACGCACACCGACACCTACCTGCGCTACCCCTTCTCCGACACAGGTACGCCCCCCTCCTCCATTAACAGATGACGCTCGCCCGTGGAGAACCTGCGGCGCCAGCTGCAGAAACTGGAGGACTTGGAGGACCAGTTCCCCGTCACCACGCACACCGACACCTACCTGCGCTACCCCTTCTCCGACACAGGTACGCCCCCCTCCTCCATTAACAGATGACGCTCGCCCGTGGAGAACCTGCGGCGCCAGCTGCAGAAACTGCAGGACTTGGAGGACCAGTTCCCCGTCACCACGCACACCGACACCTACCTGCGCTACCCCTTCTCCGACACAGGTACGCCCCCCTCCTCCATTAACAGATGACGCTCGCCCGTGGAGAACCTGCGGCGCCAGCTGCAGAAACTGGAGGACTTGGAGGACCAGTTCCCCGTCACCACGCACACCGACACCTACCTGCGCTACCCCTTCTCCGACACAGGTACGCCCCCCTCCTCCATTAACAGATGACGCTCGCCCGTGGAGAACCTGCGGCGCCAGCTGCAGAAACTGCAGGACTTGGAGGACCAGTTCCCCGTCACCACGCACACCGACACCTACCTGCGCTACCCCTTCTCCGACACAGGTACGCCCCCCTCCTCCATTAACAGATGACGCTCGCCCGTGGAGAACCTGCGGCGCCAGCTGCAGAAACTGGAGGACTTGGAGGACCAGATCCCCGTCACCACGCACACCGACACCTACCTGCGCTACCCCTTCTCCGACACAGGTACGCCCCCCTCCTCCATTAACAGATGACGCTCGCCCGTGGAGCAAAAGGCATTGTCTCTCTCCCTTCCCTTCCCTTCCCTTCCTGCATCTCTCAGCCCAAATGTTAAAAAAATCTCATTCTATTACGATGAAAGATGCGTTTCGTTGAGGCATTTGGCCTAAAATGTTTGTTTTTAATGCCCTAGGACGCTTCGTTAAGGAGTTATTTAACGATATAGAGTAAAGAAAGCCTACCGAGTGCGTTGCGGGTTGCGTTTGACATTTATATTTAGTTTTATTTTACGGCATAAAATTCTACATAATATTCTACAGTTAAAAAAACACCATTGAAGTGGGTTGTATACGTGTCAAAATTTGAGCTCGATCGATGCGGAACGTTTTGAGTATACACAAACTAATATAACATTTTTATATACAGGATGTCCAGAGAGGAAACGCCGAAACTTCGCAAATAAGATCTTAAAACAATTTTAAGCATATTTTGTCTAATAAACTACTTGAATATTCCGAATGGCTAAGCCGCAATAAGCACTCAGAAGTTGGTGTGCAAAAATGCTTTCTAGGCAAAACTTTGCATTGCAGAAACTTAGAAACACTCCAGAAATATGTAAATTGTTTATGATTACCAAAGAAATTAGTATATTTGATCAGAAAAAAATTAAGCAAGATGTAAAAAACAGTCGAAATATGTAAATTGGGAGATTTTTTATTTGTTAATTTTTTCTATTAATGGATTGAAATGATACAATGATGATGAGGGGTGAAAGGACTGGGACGATGGTGGTTGTTGGGGTAGTGGAAGGTGTTCGTAGGATTTATGGAACCATCCCAGCATTCCTCTTATGTGTACACGTAGGCTTCCGCGGCTCGAGTCCATAACTTCTAGGCTGTCCGGGTGACGCCGCGTCGTTGGCAGATAGGCCGACGTTTCGCCTGTCATGTCGCAGGCTTCTTCTTCGGGGTAGTGACACAGTAAAGCTCCAAAACGTCGCGAAACGAAGCGAAACGTCGGCCTATCTGCCAACGACGCTGCGTCACCCGGACAGCCTAGAAGTTATTCCTCGTATGTGTCAGGGAAACCACGAAAAAAAGAACGGTCTGGATGGTCGGCCCGGGAATCGAACCCGGACCTCCCGATTGCGATTCCAGCGCGCTTCGCTCGGAAATATAATAATAATAATAATAATAATAATAATAATAATAATAATAATAATAATAATACACGAAAATAGAACAGTTGCGGTATCATGGATCTGGTATACTGCAATTGTTCATTTTTCGTAAATATTATTATTATTATTATTATTATTATTATTATTATTATTATTATTCACGAAAAATGAACAGTTGCAGTATACGAGATCCATGATACCGCAACTGCTCTTTTTTTTGTGTGTTGTTGTTGTTATTACTGTGTAGTACTACATAGTGCTATGTGAGTGTTGTTGGCGTGTGCGCAGGTCAGTTCGGGAGCTCGGAGCTGGAGTTCTTCCGGCACCGCATCCACCTGGAGCGCGACTCGGTGCGGCGCGCCAAGGACCTGCTGCGCGTGCAGCGCTCCTCCTTCCTCAGCCGGCAGCGCGCGCTCAAGCAGCGCCAGGGCGGGCCCTCGGCGCGCGCCATGCTCGACCAGCTCTACCAGGTGCCCCGCCCCCCGCGCACGCACTCCACTCGAGCGGCGAAACCGTTCAGCCCATTTGCTCCGCAATTAAAGTTCCCCAATCGATCTGGCTGATGTCACCGCCCTTTCGAACTTACATTCATTTTCATACTGGACCAGCTCTAACGGGTGCGCCGCCCCCGGCGCAAGCACATCCACGGGCGAAAGTTAGAGGGGAAAAATTTTTCTAACTCGCGATGTAGCCCCTTTGCTTTGTGAGTCCTTGATACTGAAAAATCGATTCACGGCAAAACGTTTGTACGTCTGTGAACAATGCTAGCGACTAAGCCGTTCAACCGATTTTCTCCGAAATTGGAACTCCCCAATCGATCTGGCTGATGTCGCCGCCCTTTTGAACTTACATTCATTTTCATGCTGGATCAGCTCTACCAGGTGCGCGCCGCCCCCGGCGCACGCACGCACATCCACACGCGAAAGTTAGGGAGAAAAAATTCTCTAACTCGCGGTGTTGCCAGGGCGCTAAGTAACGAAAATGATAAATACAGATGTTAAACTTAGAAATGAATCACTAACACGTAGTGTACCTAGAATCCATGTGTTGTGGATCCTTGGTACTGATGGCAATACGTCCGTCGGTTTGTGCGTCTGTCTGTTTGTGAACAACGTTGGTGGCTTAACCGTTCAGCCAATTTTCTTCACAATTGATATACCCCATCGATCTGGCTGAGGTTGGGGGCTCTTTGAATTGGATACTGATATATTAATTTTGATTGGTAATTTACATAAAGTCACAGAGACTTTACCAAAAAAAGGCTTTATCGTTTTTCTTTAAATTTTGTTTTTGCATAGGGAGAAGGGCGTATAAGAGAATGGTGCCCATTGTAATGACCATTGAAAATCACGTTCTTTGCTCTAAAATTGCAAAAAACCAAATCAGTTCTATTTATTAGTTATATTTAATAACATTCAGTGTAATTAACTGTCTTCTATGTAATTAAATTATTATTATTATTATTATTATTATTATTATTATTATTATTATTATTATTATGTGCAGTGCAATGGCGTGAAGTGCAGTGACGTACTGAAACTGAGAGAAACGAGTGTGTAAGAAAGACATTACAGCTCGCTGTTTTGCAGTGCGGTGAAGTGAAGTGTGGTGAAGTCGAGTTCTACGAAAGATTGCACGGTGAAATGGTCATGTGAATTTGTAATGTTTGTAGATTTTGTAAAGTTGTTAAGTTAGTGTATTCTATCACCAAGTTCTCACACTTAATTCCAGAATTATTAATAAATCTAATCTAATCTAGCGTACTTGTCGCGTAACTGTGCGTGTGGTTGGGCGCAGGAGGAGCGCGAGCTGACGGACATGGAGGTGAGCCTCCACCGCACGCGCTCGCTGCTCGGCGAGAAGATCATCCGCCTGCGCCACCTGGAGCAGTCGCTGCACCGCGTGGGCGACGGCGGCGGGGCCACGGCGCCCGCCGACGACGCGCCCACGCTCTCCGACCTCAGCTCCCACAGCGGCAGCTCCGGCTTCAGCAGCACCGACCTTGCCACCGACACGCCCCTCGGTGAGCCCAGGCCATCCACACGCGCCCCCAGCAGCACCCGCCTCGCCTCCGACACGTTCATCGGTTTGCCAAAGCCAGTTACATGCGCCTTCAGCAGCATCCATCTCGGTACCGACACGCCTTTCAGTGAGCTGCTCCCATCGACACCCCGCGAGTTCCTGAGCACTACACAAACAGGACGCGCGCCATCGTACCTTGAAACACACATTTACACGCACTATAGTAAAACACATGCCGGTTGACAGTTCGGGAGCTTAAGGGTTGTCCCGACTGTCATGCTAGTGGGAGGTACCTGCTTGGGGAAAATTCCGCGGATATCACCATCCAGCGGGCAATGATCTCTGCCACCTCCGCGATAAAATTACGCGTACTGCACTTACGGGAATATTGGCCTTCTCTGATGAAACTCCTTGTGTCAATCAATTTTATTCGCCCCTCTGACAGATTTTAAAGACGTCGTTTTTTCTCGTCGTGTAATAGTATCATTTTGCAGGTCGTTCTGTGGGCCGAGGAATGCACTACCAAGAGTCGAATGAGATAATTCAGAGTCTGGAAAACTTAAACTCTGAGATTCGAGAGATCTGGGAGGTGCTGAACAAACAACAGAAGGAAGGAACCCTCAGGAGCGGTAAGTGTTTATTAATACATTGAACTTTTTTAAAACTAAGTGATTTTTTATTCAAGAAACTTTTTATTTTTATTTTCAAAAGTGGACTAGAAACGCATTTCATGTCTTTGCTCAGGGTCCTGAAGCACATTTGCGATGATGTAGATTTACCTCGTTAAATTGAATGTCTGTCGTGGCAGTTGTTAACAAAAAAACTAAGGTAATTAATATAATTATTATATTAATAAAATACTTTATAATCAACCGATTCGTAACATCTTTAGTCGTGAATTAGAGAAATATAATAATAATAATAATAATAATAATAATAATAAATAATGCTTGGATGAATTGGGAGAGCAATAGCAGGAACTGCATAGAACACCGCCTTTTCCATCGAAAGTTCCCATCAGATAATAATGTTCTGGAAAAGAAACGATACATAGTTGACAAATATTGTTACTTTGCCGAAAGAAGCAATCAGAATTGAAGAGATTGTCATTGTTACATCTGTGCATACGAAAATTAACGTTTTTCTTATGAATTTCACGCTTGCCGCTTATACGCTCGCTGCGACTTGGTGTTTGATGTCACGTAGACTACAGAAAGATGCTGGGAATTGCCTGGCAGCGCCCCGAATCGAAATGTCAATGTGCCCAACACATTTCATTTAGCTTCTGTGCACGATGGCTGCTCGCGACTCCTTCGATTTTCATGACAAAACGAGCCCGATGCATCTAATCTGTGGAAAAATTTGGATTCCGAGAAATCTTATAATTGGTAAAACTTTCGTCGCGTCCGCCCAGGAGGTGCTGCTTTCTTTGGTGACTCGTCGAACCACTGAAAGCAGTTGACAATCGATTTCAAAGACATTCGTACATAAGGAATGAGTATTTGGTCAACTTGGAAGGTTGTTTTTCGGAGTTCGGTTTTTATGAGCAAAATTAGACAATCTCCTAAGCGAGAAGTTTGAAATATATGATCTTTGCTTCTCTCCTTCAAAGAGAAGCGAAACTGAGGTGTTCGAAGGATGGCGCCAAATTTGAATTAATTTAGCGGTCAATGCCAATAATAATAATAATAATAATAATAATAATAATAATAATAATAATAATAATAATAAATTTGGTAATTTTATAGTGTAATTATAATACAAGTTAAGGAAAGCGGTGGGAGCAAAAACGAATGCCAAAATTTCATATTTAGAAAAATGTTTCTAACAAATACTTTTTAAAATTATGGTTCAATAATGGTATAGTGGTACAGTTATGTTTGTAGGTATAAATTATGGTACGATCTGGCACTGCTGTCAATTGTCACTGGCACCGCCAAGAGTTGTGTTGTTTCCTGTGACCCTGTTTCCTTGTGGTTCTCTTCAAGGTGTACCGCCCCCTCTCACCCTGTTGGGACCGGCATCGAGGTCTGCAGGATGGGCCGCCTTGTGCCTGGGCGACGAGTGGGGGAAGGAAGGGAGGGGGAACCGTTCTTGTGGTCGGAACAAGTTCTTGGTAGTGTTCGGTCGTTATTGTTAGAGCCCTTGGTGATCTATATCTCGTCTGTTGATTGTCTATTGGTTGATGATTGTCAGTTGATTGATGATTGTTGAATGATTATTTCTGTTGATTGTCGATGGATGATTGTGTTAATTGTCGACGGATGATTGTGTTGATTGTCGAGGATGATCGTGTTGGTTGGTGGTGTGCTGATTGCCTGTTGATTGATGATAGTCTGTTGAATGTCGATTGATGATTGTGTCTGTTGATTGATGATTTCAGTTGATTGTCAAAATGTTGATTCTCGATGGATGATTGTGTTGATTGTCAATCTGTTGATTGACGAGTCCGTTGATTGATCACAGTGGTTTGAATGTCGCTTGATGTGTGTGCGCAGCCCTGCCGCCGCCGCCGCTGGTGTACCCGGAGCTGGGCTGGCCGCCTCTGTCCGGGGCGCGGGTGCCGGCCTTCCGCCCTCCGTACGCGGGCGTGGGCGTGGGCGTGGGCGCGGGCGCGGGCGAGCAGTCGCTGGTGGAGCGCACGCGCAGCCTGCGCGAGTGGCTGCGCCAGGCACGCATCGACACGGCCGACCTCGTCAGCCCGCCCCAGGCCTCGCTCTAAGCGCCACCCGGCCGGCCCTTCCTCAGGGCTGGGCTGCTGGGTCAAGGGACGTCGTAGGCTTCCGCGTCTCGAGGGCGCTCTTGGCTGCCCGGATGTCGCCGCGTCCAAGGCTGTCAAGGCGGCGTTTCCACCGTTTTTGGGAGGGGAGGAGGGTCCCCTCTTCTGTAGCCCTACAGAGGTTGGAAATCATTAAATGTCGGGGTAACGATTTGGGACAGCAGCCGCTTGGGCTTGTGCGGCGGCCTACCTTAAAAATGTTAACTTACCTAAACTTATTTTGTTTAGAAACTCATTTATATGTGCCCGTTTCAGCTCTCACTAGTTAAGGCAAGTTATTAATTTTTAGTTGTTATAGCTCACCTTCGTATCGTGGGCCTCCTCAGGGTTGCAGTGTGGGTGCTCAGATTTTTATACTGTGGGGTTGTGTAGGGACCAGAATTTGGTTGGCTGCTTAGCCGACAGGCGGGACCGGGTGGTGGCGTGGGGAAACGAAAAGGTCGGACGGCATGGAACAGTCCCGGTCAAAAGAAATTAGCTTAGCCACACGGAATAAAAAAAAACGAACGCCCACCAATCTAGGCGTTCTCCAGCTCTGAAGAAGGCCACGGTATCACGCAGCGTCGTCCGGGCAGCCGAGAGCCATCACGTGACAGGCCGCCGAAGCCCACGATTGGCTGACCCAGAGCAGAGACACCGCCGCGTCCTAAGCACAGATGGGCTCAGGGCGAAACGCTGGCATCTGTGCCTGGGACTAGGAGCGACGTCTCCACGGCAGCGAAGCAGCTACGGACTCCGGCAACTGCGCTCTCTGCGTCAAACCACGACGGTTTAAAGGCTATACAATTTTAATTCATACTTATGGCTCCCGAATAGGGCCATGTATCTATCAAGCTGGTGCTTCCATTAAGAATGCTATAAGAATATGTATTAAAACCCAGCATTTTAGTCCTATGCTCTTGTGATGTACATCCTAAAATGATTTAAATATTGAGTGGTCACCCAGAGGTTGTGAAGGCTGTATGGATTGTTGACGCTCTTTGGATGGTCTCATGTTTTCGTCCTTATGATTTGTTGCACGAGTATTATGTGTAGTTTATATTTTGCATTCATTACATTCAAAACAATCTTTAACTTTAGTATTCCATTCAAATGAGAATACAACTAATGTATTCTGAAAGATATTACTGAACAGATCCTTTTTTTAATGCTTCTAAATTTGTTTTATGTAACTCAAATATAAATGAATGTTGTTGTTTCTTGCACTTTCAAATCTCATCGTCCATTTTCGTCTTCTTTAAACCTTATCTTGTCCTGTGTTTTTTGTCATCTAGTTTCTTTTATATTTGAGCCATCTCTCAGCTATGAATTGCATTTGCACAAAACAGATTCTTGTTCAGTTTTAAAACTATGGTTTAGAAGAAGGCCTCCATATGAAACACATTACTGGACAATTCTACAATTCCATGCAGCCATATCTGATGTGATGATAATTTAATTTGTAACCATGCTGTTGAGCAACAGATGATGTTAGTACTATTTAATTTTGCATTTTAATTGTGCCAAGTAGAAATGAAGATACTATTGACCTCTTGGAGGTCCCTTAAGCTTAATTTTAAACACATAAAACAAGCATCCAGCAAAGCACTTAATTTAATTTCTACTTTGGATATGAAAATCATTTCCAGGACATAAAATAAAGGTTGTTCATTCTGTCTGAGACTTTAACTTTAATTTGGATGATAAATGAAATCATTTTCTTTTTATTTACATAAAAACAAAACATTAATTTCTTTATATTTATTTGTATATAATATATATATATATATATATATATATATATATATATATATATATATATATATATATATATATATATATCTGTAAAAGTACATATTATTAGAAAGAAAAGTTACAATGTACATATATCACAAGATTTTTTTTGTAATTTTGCTTTGAATTTTTGAACAAAGTTTCTCCTGTGAAAAATTAACTCCTAATTTCTTGAAGAATTCATCAAAAAAAAATCTTTGTATTGAACAGATATCTAAAAATATGAAGCATCAGGGCTTTGCTGGGTGTAAATTTAATAATGAAGTGTCCAGAAATTTAACATGTTTCATTACATACTGTTTTAATTTTCCTGAAATAAGAAAGATAAAAATCAAGAACATTTCAATAATTCTTTTCACTTGTGTTCTACAAATTTTCTGGATAAAACTAAATGTTTTTCTATTGAACTGCCTGACAACAAACATTGTGAAAATAATATAAAAATTAGCACAGCTGGATGAAAAGCAAGATGACTACAAAATCAGGGGGAGGAAACAGATTATTAGAAATAACTGAAATTTTGTATCATATGGGCATGCCCAGGAGAATTGGTCAGTTTCCTCCATGTACCTGCAAAAGATAAATTTTTAATATATCCCTTGTCTCAATTCAGTAACTGTTCAGTCTACCTAATCATTTAATAACATACTAGGAAGTATTTCACTTCCTCCTCTTTCTTGTCCTGTCATCAACACTTACCATCTGAGTCAAGGGGTGGCTTATAAATTTTTTTTTGTTAGTGTAGAGACAAAATGGACACATTCTCATGGCCCTACCCCCACGTGTTAATGTTACATGTAACAATTATATGTTGACTTTCACTGTTTAAGAATAAGCTACTTTACTACCCTACTTTAACCCATTTAAATAGTATGAAATATTATATATTTCATTTTTTTTTAAATAATCATGTTTGATAAAGAATATTATTTTTAAGTACTTTTATGCAAATGGTTGCCATATTTTATTTGAAACCCTAGGGATGAATACAGCTAATACTGTTATAATTAACATTATCCACATTTCTCTTATAAGTTCTGCTTTGTTGGTCATGAGAATTCAAAATGTAGAAACATTTTTTTTTCTAAAACCCTGAAATTGAAAAGGTCATATTGCTGGTTACATCACTTCTTCAAATTAACTTAAGTGTATTGTATCGTTACCATTCCATTTTCTTATAGATGCTTCTGGACACATTTAATGCGAGTGTTGTGCTCAGGTTGTGATGTGTGGAATGATACCTAGTCACTTCCAAGTCCTCCCTCCCACGTTTCTGGAAGTCATTCTAGTGACCCACAATGTGATAAAACTATTTTTAACTGATTTTCAATAGCTGTTTACCTGTAGGGTCCACATATTGTGCCACGAATAAGGTTGTATACGTATATATGCAGTTCTGCATATCTTTTTCAAACTTCTTTCATGATTCGTAGAGTCCATTACATATGTGATATTACATGGTAAAGAAAATTATCATGTTTGATAAACTATTTCTTTTTTTAAATGTTTTTATGCAAACAATTGCCATATTTTATTTGAAGTTCTAAGGAAGATGTTGATTCAGCAGAAATAGCATTACAACAATCAACCTATCTTCATTTTTAGTAGATAATATTTCCAGATGGTGAATGTGTGACTGTCGTGATAATACAAACACTCGTGTTTTAAAAGCTCAGTAAGTCTATACATAGGTAATTGCATTATAATATCCATTTTCTTGGTAATTCCAAAAATAATCCACAAGTGCTGAACCAACTGCTGGCACATTTGTAATATATATTATTGCTGTTCCGACATATATAGCTGCCTATTGCAAATTGACAACATTAATTGCTTGTTAGTTAAATCAGTTAACAGCTGGAGGCTTTCCTAAAACATTACTTTTGTTATTACGAAATGTTCCTTCACAAAACCAATATTCACCAAATTTATCTCTTTTGAATTGCAGTTTAAATGTTTAACCAAAGATTCAATGGTGTTGTAAAACTTAGAAGTTAAAGGTCACATTTCAGAATAGTGATATTATTATTATTATTATTATTATCAAGTGTAGATTGAGGGATTCAAATATATGATTCATAAATACATAAACCAACACTAGTCAGCATTGTTTAGATGGTGTTATAATGTTACCTGGATTTAATATCATAGTTCTCGACAAATGCTTACCAGAAGGCTGTGAGGTAGGAAAAGAACTGCAAACCACAATACAGAATGTCTTCAGTTTTGCTTCCGTGTCACAGGTTTTCACACCCAAGTGACACATTTGTGCTTACGAGCTTAAAAGAGATTTTTCCGAGTAACAAACATGCCATTATAGAATGTTCTAAAATTCATTTTCTTGAAAAACGTTCATTCAGAAATATTTTGTCTTACTTATTATGAACCTTACAATTAACACATGTAATTGACAAAGTATAACATAGCATATGCATTTAAAACAGTAACACTTCACAGTTCAGCAGACATTAAAATGAATTTTAAGAGCATTCCTTCATTGTTTTTTTTTTTTTTTGAACTGCTTTGTTAAACATTTCCCAATGTGTAATTACATATAAAATTTATGAAATTGTTAGTATGGTTGTGTTTATTTTCTCCAAAAAATTTTATTTTACTTAAAGTTTGATTGTTCATTTTTTCAACTTTTTTTCTAAGTTTTATATGTCTTGAATCAAAGTGTATATAATTTTTTATAAGTAAGGGATTATTTAAATACAACCATCGAGGAACTCTACTTATTTTATATGGCCCCCTTCACAAAGATTGCACTTGTTTTAAAATCTCTTGATTACAAATTTTCATCTTATTAGATGTACAATTGCCCGTCCACAGTCCAAAGAGATTTATCCAAGGTAGTTCTTAAATATATACAAAAAAATATTAACAAAAAACAATATAAGATTATGTAATAAAATATACAATTTTATGGTGTTACAGGTTCAGAACACGGCAGTTTCTTTCACTTAGCTTAGAACAGTCTTTACAATGAATAGATTATCTTACATATTATTATTATTATTATTATTATTATTATTATTATTATTATTATTATTATTATTATTATTATTGCATTGTATATTATTATTTAGTGGTCAGTGATCTTTACAAGAATGTCTTTCATGAGGTAAATTATTGGTATAGTGACTATAGTGAAAATCTCAATTTTTTATTAAACTAAAAGAGTATTGAGTGTTATATAAAAACAATTTATTGTTACTCTCCATTTAATGTCTAACTAGCTGTGTGAATTCAGATGAATGTTATCCACTGTAAAACCAAATCTGATCAACCATATACCTTCAACTGTCTCTTACATTTTCCTTGAACTAATTCAATACTGATTTCCTTTCACTAAGTCATGGAAGAGCATTGAATCTGTGTACAGAATCTTTGGAAAAGAAAAAATGAATGATTTTCATTGTATTACCAATATTTTACATGTGTGATAGTAATGTGTGTTATAAACATACACAGGTACTGTATATGTGATCTTACTTTGTGTCTATATTCATGATGCAGGCCACAATTAGTATTTGAATGTGAAGTGTGATTAATGAAGCTTTATTCTCGTGTAAGATGTATCAGAATGTAAATTTTTACTATTCCTGTTGTTTGCAATACAAGGTATGATTCTTGTAGAAGTTGTGATTATAAAAAGGACAGAAATAGCAAGTTTCTTTCCCTTTATAAATAGTAATGCTTTTCTGAATTTATCCAGATTAAAATGGGTCTGTCAATTAGCACGATTTATATTTGTAAGATAGAAACTTAAGATTCATACATGTTCCGGTAATTCAATATATTCTGAAAAAATTGTGAATCCATAGAACTGTCACAGTACAGTCTCATAAATTGACAAGAAGTCATTGGTACATAAGCCTTTCAGATATAACTGATGTGTTTTAATTGTTGGGTATTTTATGAAAATCATTTCATAGCTAGTTCTCCTAGATAATAAAAAAAATTGTTGATGCACAGGCACTATGACATTAAAAAGGTGTTGATACATAATGTGAATGTAGAAATATATCCTGATTGAATTACCCAAGAAGTTTTGTTTGTGATGTATCAGTTTAAATGTAATGAGCTGAATGTTTGTTGCTTAATTTTGTGATAACTACACAAGTGATGTATGTTCACTGTATGGTTAAGTAAGAATACTAATTCAAAAGTTATACAGTTTAAAAGAAAAGTTTTTTTTTATGTATTGGTCTTTGGTTTACCAAACACTGATGAAGAAAAGTTATGTACCTTTTTTATTATATGAGAAAAAGTTGAAATTATATTTTTAAGTTTAATTTTTGTAGGTTACATTCAAAGATTTTGGAGTCTGAATTGTATAGATTTCAAAGAAAATTACATACATATTTTGAATTAGAAGGAAGTCCTCCAAATGATTATTGAAATGAAATTACGAAAAGATAATGTCTTATAGTAGAAATATATATTATCAATGGATAAAGAGAAAATTTAATTGTTATACAGAACAGATATTAGAAAATTGAAGGTAAATTTGTTCACTAGTAGTTGATGCAGAGCGGGGCAGGCCAAAAATTTTCTTTGAAGAAAGTAATGATGTAAACTGAACAATACTTGCATCTCTGTTTTAAACCTTTCTCAACAAGTGGTTTCCTTTACATTTCACTAGTTTTTTCTTATAGAAAACAGAAGACAGTACAGTAGTTTTATTCTGGTGTTAAAAAATCTCCTATTTTTCTAGCTTTCATCATGTTTTGAAGGGATGAAAACATGATGACAATACTTTGACATTTACCAGCTGCAAAACTTGATAATTTTCATTTTTAATCTCACTTTTAGTCATTTCTATTTAACTTATTTTCAGGGATATAAAGACACACTAAAATATTGGATTAAGATGGCATTTTCTATCTAACAATGATATACTAATTTGTGTGTGTGTAGGTGAGCATATGGTTGGGCAGGAGTGTTGGTGTATAAATACACCAACGGACGCTGGGAAGTGTGTGTTTGTGTAGGTTTGTGTGTGGATTGTAGAATTGAGCTAACATTGAAGATTTGTTGCTGAAAGTATGTAAACCAAATTAAATTTCTGATGGTAAAATATGCTTTCATGGATTCCCTAAAATATCAGAAAAGCTGAGTTGTATGAATATTATATATTCATAGAAATCTTTATATAAAGGGATTGAAATTTTAAATGAGTCTTAATTAAAATCACATCTTCCCTTTTGCGGACAATACTGTTGGCTAAAGATGAAAGGGAAAGCAAGTTAGTCAAGTGATGAATATAAGTGATGTACACTTGCACAGTTGTGTACTTAGGTGATAGAATTTGAGTTACAAAACTCTTTTGAGAAAGCGCAAACAGAAGGTACCTACATTGGTGTATAACTTAATTGATCCTCATATCTGTATTTTCGTAATGTTGTTAGTGTGTTAGTAAAACACAGAAATGTAATGTACGTGGCATTGTTTTCAGACAAAACGTTGATCCCATAATATTTTTTTATTTGATCGCAAATCCTATTTGTTTTGAATATGTAGTTTGATTTTGATCATTAGACACATTTAATAATAATCACATTTAAATATTATAATAGATAGATTACTCCAGTTTCTGGAATTTCACTTATCTACAGTGAATAGATTTATTGCCTTCATTGAAGTGATCATAAAATAATTTTATTTTAAATCTTTTTTCTACTTTCTACATTATCTTCATTTAAAATTTAATTTTTGTGTCTATCTCTCAAAGGCATTTGCAATGTCTGCTTTTCTTTTTTGAATAAAGTTGGTTAAAACTAATGCCATTTGGATTCACGAATGTACGAAAAAATTGGTAAATGTTGTGTATTTTGCAAAGCTGAAGTTGTATCTCTGTTGCCCAAGAGATGAATTCCTCTTAAAGGAAATAATATTCCTTTTAAAATGTTGAAAAGTTATATTTTTACCTCAATATCCATATACATATTAGTCTTAACATTTATTCATATACCCTGATTCATCTTTGTTAGAATATTAGCTCAATATATGTAAATTAATGTACAATACAAATTTGTAAATAGATTTATTCCATGCCAATTGTAATTTTTGTAGAATAAAGAAACAGATATTCAATTAAAATACAAAGAGAGAAATAGACACTTAATAAGTATTTTCACAATTTAAGATAAATTACAAGAGATGAATAAGCACTGTTTTAGCAAAGATAAGCACTTTTACGTTCCACTCATTGGAAGGACTGGGGCAACTTTTATTTTTTGTCTACTTCATTGTCATAATTTTGTACTGTTCAATTACATTTTGTGCATCATTAAACTCTCAAACATTATTAAGTCATTTTATTTTCCTGTCATTTTTCCAGCATATTACATAGGCTCAATTAAGCACTGAAAAATCTCAATTTGAATAAAGGCTGATCTGTTTTGATATTTGGGAGGACTCAATGGTACAGAGGGAAACTAAAAACATCTATTGAAAACAGCACATTTTTTAACCATTCTTCATTGCGGGAGTGACAACTAATGTGTGCACAAAATCTATAATGCTGTAAAAATTCATTGGTGCTAATTGTTATAGGAATACCAGGAAATACTCATTTGTCAATTTCCACTAACAGGGTGGCCACACTCTTGGAAGAAATTCACTTAATTTTTCTCTCTTTTCGAATACATTTTATTAACTTCTCTGATATTTGTGGAGTGTTTCACATTATTATAGTGATGATGATGATGGTATAATAATAATAATAATAATAATAATAATAATAATAATAATAATAATAATAATAATAAAAATTATTATTATTATTATTATAAAAGAGAAGGAAGACTTGGTATTCAGTTTCTAATTAGACAAATATTTTCAACTAATTATCCACTTTCAATTATTTATTTAACTTCAGAAACAGTTAAAAACTGTGTGTCTCTTTTCCATAGTGAGGGCTGATTGACTGCAAGACCACAACACACACTCATTATAGCCCTTTTTTAAGAATTCGCACCAGAAAATAGTTCAGTGAAATTAAAGTAACTGTATGTTACAATAGAACATGCATAATCATATGTAGAAAACAGACATACATGCTTATTTACTTTAAATTATGTAAGTTGAAAGTGAAATGTAAGGACAAGTGAAAATCAGTTGGTACATATCAAGCGAAGATGTATATTTGCAATGGTCCTATTTGCAGATGACACAAGCATTATTATTAAAACAAATACCCAACAAACTCTACAAAAAGAAGCAGACAGACCTAATGGCATTAGTAAAATTGTTCCAGGAAAATAAACACTAGTAAAACTGTCTTCCTAAACTTTCGGAATCCACTCTCTAAAGAAAAACTTTAAGCACAATTGATGATAAAAAAAACATGCCTGTAAAAATAGCCCAAAAAACAATTTTTCCTTGGATTGACTACACGGAATTTCGCGTGAAATATAATTTAAGCCCAAATACCAGAAATTTGGTGCGGAAATTGGAAAAAACATATCTTCGTAGTTTCTTTCTGAATCCACGTATGTAGGTAAACTCTCGACGAGAAATTCAATGGTGCAAAGCAGACGTCAATTCCACTATTAGTTTAGAAATTATACGCTTGAAAACAAATGAAGTCCAATTCCCGAAATTGGGGCAAAAAATTGGAAAAAGCCTAATTTCGTAGTATCTTTCTGAAATGACGTATGTAAGTACAACTCTCGACGAGAAATTCAATGGTGTAAAAAAGACGTCAATCCGACTATTAGTTTCGGAATTATACGCTTGAAAACAAATGAAGTCCAATTCCCGAAATTCGGGCAAAAAAGTTTAAAAAATTTAATTTCGTAGTATCTTTCTAAAATCACGGATGTAAGTACAACTCTCGACGAGAAATTCAATGGCGAAAATCAGACGTCAATCCGACTATTAGTTTCGAAATTATACGCTTGAAAACAAATGAAGTCCAAATCCCGAAATTGGGGCAAAATTTTTTTTAAAATTTTAATTTCGTTGTATCATTCTGACATCACGGATGTAAGTAAAACTCTCGACGAGAAATTCAATGGTGCAAAGCAGACGTCAACCCGACTATAATTTTCGGAATTGTACGCTTGAAAATAAATGAAGCCCAAATCCCGAAAATGGGGCAAAAAAGTTTAAAAAAATTAATTTCGTAGTATCTTTCTGAAATCACGGATGTAAGTACAACTCTCGACGAGAAATTCAATGGTGCAAAGCTGACGTCAATCCGACTATTAGTTTATGAATTATATGCTTGAAAACAAACGAAGCCCAAATTCCGAAATTGGGGCAAAAATTTGGAAAAAGCCTGATTTCATAGTATCTTTCTGAAATCACGTATGTAAGTACAAATCTCGACGAGAAATTTAATGGTGCAATGCAGACGTCAATTCGACTATTAGTTTAGAAATTATACGCTTGAAAAGAAATAAAGTCCAATTCCCGAAATTGGGGCAAAAAAATTAGAAAAAATCTAATTTCGTAGTATCTTTCTGAAATCACGTAAGTACAACTCTCGCCGAATATTTCAATGGTGCAAAGCTGACGTCAATCCGACTATTAGTTTCGGAATTAAATGCTTGAAAACAAACGAAGCCCAAATTCCGAAATTGGGGCAAAAAATTCGAAAAAGCCTAATTTCGTAGTATCTTTCTGAAATGACGTACGTAAGTACAACTCTCGACGAGAAAGTCAATGGTAAAAATCAGACGTCAATCCGACTATTAGTTTCGGAATATTACGCTTGAAAACAAATGAAGCCCAAATCCCGAAATTGGGGCAAAAAATTGGAATAAGCCTAATTTCGTAGTATCTTTCTGAAATCACGTATGTAAGTACAACTCTCGACGAGAAATTCAATGGTGCAAAGCAGATGTCAATCCGACTATAATTTTCGGAATTGTACGCTTGAAAATAAATGAAGCCCAAATCCCGAAATTGGGGCAAAAAAGTTTTAAAAATTTAATTTCGTAGTATCTTTCTCAAATCACGTATGTAAGTACAACTCTCGACGAGAAATTCAGTGGTGCAAATCAGACGTCAATCCGACTAAAGAGTCTCATACTCTACCAACCGAGCTAGCCGGGCCTGGCAGCTTTGAGAAAGATTTATTTTACTAATCCCCATTTTCACTCAAATTCACAGAAAATGCTAATGATTTGAAAACATAGAACTTAACATTTACTGAATTAGTTATGGAAAACTAATTTCTTTAGAAAAGATCGCTATTTTGCATATTGTGGTTTTTACTGAACAAAATTCATACTTGTGTAATTTCCAAATATTTGTTAACAGTGGAAATCTGACGTATGTAATCTTCGAATGGGAGTCACTATTCTTACAAGAAATTAAAAGAAAAAAATTTGGATCCATTTTTGAGTAAAAATTTTGAAAATATCCCAGACACTTCATGTACAATATTTAAACAATATTTTTCAAAATCTCTGGTCGTTGAGCTAACGCAATCTTTATCCAAGAGAATCCACGTTTTATGCGTCCTTAATACCGAAAAATTGTTTGACGTGAAAACAACCCCAGCACATGAACCGGTCAGCCGATTTTCTCCAATATGGATACTCCTCAATTAATCTGGCTGAGGTCGTGGCCTCTTGAATTTGAAACTGATATTTCTTCTTTAAAAAAAGGAATACATTTTTCTCGGATTTGTGATTTTTTTCATTAATTTGATTACTGATACCTTATTATTATAACTATGAACATACATATAAATGTTATGAATGTTATTACTGCAAAGGCCAAAAATTTAAAATCGAGACTGAGCGTAGAGAGGCCGATATTAATAATTTGATCGAGGCAGTAATAACAGAGTAATATTTAGATTTAGATTTATTCAGTCAAAAAACAGTAAAAACTGTATGTGACGTATGGGGGTGAAGATTATCTGCGCACGTTTTCTTGAGTTCCAGAATCCCTTTCCGATATTTTAAGTATAAATAGTTGAAAGATGAGTAAAAGTTAACGATTAATAAATAAATAAAAATATTTTTTTTAAAAAAGGCGAGATTAGCGACATTTTTAAATCTAGTTATTTTCTTTCCCGAGTTATACAAAACTTATTTGCAACTATAAGATTTTATTTCCTGCATTCCTAAATAGTAATTCGCCTCCTCCTCCTAAATAGTAATTCGCCCTTACCTCCTACCACTATAATCAAAAGGAGAGTTCAACAAAACGTGCGCATAGTGAAGCTACATTTACATCCAGAAGCAAAACAAGGGGCCTTCTCATCATTTGCTCAATGGATCAGGGAAACTGAACAAAAACCTGATCGAGATGGGGGTCATTGACCCGGAAGCTGAAGTACATTATTTCTTACAAACATATTAAGTCTGTAAAAAATTATACAATACAAATGTAAACTAATTCATTATATATCACTGTTTTGTTAAAATAAACATTTTTTTTATAATCAGTATAGTCTCCAATTGTATAGAAACAGTTACGCAGCTTTCACTTTTAACTTAAATTTGTGAACCGACTTCAATTGTTTAATGTCATCTGACAATGCGTTGTAAAGTAACGTACATGAATTGTATGTGGATTTCTGATAGTGAGCTGTTGATACTGTCACTTGATGAACGTGATTTTTACGACGTGTGTTGTAATTATAAATATCTGTATTGCATGAAAATATGTTCCCACCGTTAAGTAAGTCACTTTTAACAAATATTACAGATTCGTAAATATATAGGCAAGGCAGTGGTAAGATTCCAAGCTCAATGGAAAGAGGCTTGCAAGGGTAACGCGGATGGAATTCGAATTATTTTCTTTTGCAATCTAAAGGTCTGAGTACTACATGATGAGTTTACCCACAATTTTATACCATATCTCAGGCGGGAATGTACATTTGCAAAATACACACAACGAGCTGCATGAAGGCTGACAGAATTTGATAGAATTCTGAATGCGTAAAATAATGAACTTAATTTAGTGTTTAATTTTGTTATATGTACATTCCATTTGAGGTTTGACTGAAGTGACAGACCTAGAAATTTTGTTACCTGAACATCACCTAATAACATATTCATTTTCAATGGAGCATGCAATCGCTGATTTGAAAGGCAAAAATGCCTTAATTTTGTAAACAGACTTGTGCAGTTAAGCCATTCTATCCAGCATACAACAGTCGTGATTGACTCGACAAGTATTCTGTTTTGTGAAAATTAAGGTGCCTATATTGGATAGTAAAGCATTCCACATTAAACCGCCACGTAATAGTTCAATTGTTGAGAATATTGATTTTAGTTTTACGATTGGAAATCAGAAAGATTTTGTAATTAGTTATTAAAAGGGGGTGAATTGTAATGAAATGTCATTTTTTCTTTTAGTTTAAAACGATTCCCTTTAGTATGGAAGTTCATTTTATGTTATTACAAAAGGGTTTTTTAATAACCTAAGCCCATTTTTATACGATTTTTTGCATTTTTCGTCGATTTCATCTAGGTAATTTCTTTTACCTTTTTTCATTATTTTTAAAATAATTTTTCGCATATTTCATGAATTTTAATGGCGCTTGCTTTAAATAATATTTGCGAGATGCCACAAATGTTTTCCACGGAATTCTTGAGTAGCGTATTCAGTTTCTTTGCTCAGAAATTGTAATGTCAGCAGTTGTATGTAATCCACGATTCCTGTAACGCCTTCAGCACCATTGTCGGTTCGACGAATTTCACGATAGCTAAAGACAAAGATTTCCTGGTTCGGTCGTTTCCTTGATGAGTTCACTTGAACGAAAGGAAGAAGCCTCGATTACATCGGTAACATATCCAACAGCTTGAGTTGTTCATCTGAACTGGTTTTCATCTTTCTTTTAGTCTTTTTTCTTTGCTTTGGGATTTTTTTAAAAAACGTTTTAAGAGCATTTCATGGATAATTTTTGGCGATGTTTTAGATCATTAAATACGCTCCCTAGTTATTAGTAATACTGTTTCTAATTTCTGTGTTTATCCGCATGTAATATAATTTTATGTAACCATGGCGTAAGTATATTTACACCATGAATGTAACTATGTAACAGTATTAAATTATGTATAATAAATATTAAAAATTCTTTTAAAATGTTTATTTTATTTCATTTCTACTTGTAACCCCCTTCCATTTCAAATTCTAAACTTTTCCAATAAAACAATATTGGTAATATTAATATAGGTGGATTAGGATTCAAAGTATAAATGTCTCTCCAAATCAAAAGTTCCCCCTTAGCGGCTTCTAGTACTCCTCGTCACTCGTTTGCGCCTGCGACCTACGCGCAGTGGAAGAGAACCGTAGCCCTAAGAAAGTATCAACTGAAATGCCTTTTGTGGAGCTTCTGCTTTGCAGCTGGTCATGTATACCATATAAGGATACCCCCCCCCCCCAGCGCATCCACCGCTATAAACTGCAGTCTCTCTGACCGGGAGGTCCTAGCTTCGAGTCTCGACGGTGGCAGTATTATCGACTCTAGCTCGTCAGCTAGATCTAATTCAGTCGCTGTCTGGAGGAGAATTCTAGCGGCCAGCTGCTCTGATCGGTAGTTTTCCGTGGTTTCTCCCATCAACACCAGGCGAAGGCAGGAGCAGTACCATAACAAATGGGCCACGGACCGCCCTCAATTTTCCTTCCCTTCCCTTTTCTTTTCCTATCCTCACCCCTTATACACACACACACACACACACACACACACACACTAACGTTTAACATTGAAACAAAACAATAAGGAAATCATGTTTGAACAATGAGAATTTTAATTTTATATGAAATAACATGTGGTATAGAAATATCACGTATCCATACATATTTAATAAATTCATTCCTATAGTATGCATATAAAAATTTATTCTTATATTTGTTAATCTGTAAATTCACTTAAAAATTGTGCAGGAGGAGCTAAAAATGACCCTCCACTTTACTTGTGACACCATACAGATGGTAATCACTTTCAGTAACATGTTCAAAGCTAATATTTACAATTTTTACTGAATTTCAAGATAAACCTCCAACAGATATAAGAATGTATCATTATTTACTATTGGATAATTGACATTGTTTTAAGTCAATAATTCTATGATAAAATGGCAAAATTATATAAGTCACTTTTCCATGACATGAGACACAAAATTACATAAGTCGCTCTTGTTTGATAATGTTCAGAAGTAGGCAAAAAGTGCATTTCTCTGGTAGTTTATGAAAAAACAATGGTGGCAAATTGCAATAATACAAAAGCCACAAAGTAATTTTTCATGACATTTTGATGCTTAAAATTGCTGTAATGGAACATTTTTAAAAAGTGACTGATAACATTTTGCCATCTAAGCACAGAATTACTAGAACATTCATTAAGATAAACATTATATAAATATTTCCAATGTTTTTCTACATTTTTTAAAGTCTTATTTTTCTATAATTAAATTAAACTCATTTTATAAATGAGTAAACAATCATTAATTACAAATTGAGTAGAGTAATTGCATTTCTGCATTCTTGGCTATCCGGGATGAGCCGCGTCTCGGTCAATTGTACTGACGTTTCGGCCATCTTGCTGTGGCTTTCTTCAGAGCTATACTGCAGTATATCCCGCAGCAGCAGTATAGCTCTGAAGGCCACAGCAAGATGGCCGAATCGTCAGTACAATTGACCGAGACGCGGCTCATCCCGGAAGCCTAGGAACCCATATAATTGCATTTCTATTTATTTTTACATTTTTAATTAAATTCTTCTGTTAGTTTTGTTTAATGGATTTCTACCTATATTATATAAAAAATACACAATTTTTTATGAACATGTCTATAAATTAAGATTTGCACAAACAAAATTATCATTGAAATTCATCATCTACTGCAGGCCTGTTTCTGTTTAAGTAGTCAAGTGACACTAGAATAATATTCCAAAAAATCCCTGCATTCCCATGTCTTTCTTTTCTACTGTCACAATGGTTTGTATTTTAGAGCAGTCTTTGAGAATCTTCCTGGACTCTTTTAATAAAATCCTACCTGTTCTACAGATTGTTTTCAACTGACTTTGTCGCGATTACCGTTTTCAACCATTTCTGTCACCTAATATTATTTCGTAACAATTTATGGTATGGCAACTTCCAAAAGATTGTGGAACCTCGTACATAAAATTTGCCCATTTTCTGCAAAAAATACAACTCTACAACAAAACACAAGAAAAATAAATATATATTCCTCGCACAAAACTATTTTCAAAACGCGCGCAAAAATGCAACAGCAGCGTTGTCTGCACTAGGAGAGTAACCGGGCAAAACAAAACTGTGTTCCCCGCGTTTTATAATATAGAGTGAAGCGGCCCTGGTTTCACCCCACCCCCCTGCCCCCCTGGTATGGTCAGAACCATCCCTGGTGGAAATAACCATGGTCAAAGCATAGTGGAAAAATGAAATAGTTGGCAAGGGTGCTCGGTGACAGAAACTGCGCTCCTGGCCGGTTTGTCTCACTGATGTGGATGTGTCTGTGCTCTTACACCGAAGTAGAATACTTTTCCCGTTATTTTTAAAGATCAGAATAGTTGTTGATCATTCTTTCGAGGTAGCATTGTTTATTGTAAGTTGTCACCTCTGCTGCAATCGGATAAATGGTGCATTACACCACACTTATAAAACTTGCGCATATAGCACACCTCACCTCAGCTCTAAATGGATATGCTCGTCTGTTAATTTTTGTAGGCCAGTATCGTGTATTAAAAAAAATATATATATTTACCAGGTGTATTAGCATACCCCCATGGTATCCTTATGATCTTGTATTCCCAGCTTATGGAAAGGAGAAGCTGTTCATTGTTTTATTGTTCAGTTTGACAAAAATGGATGACCAACAAATTTTAGCACTAAGTGTCATTAAAATAGAAAAGGTAAGATTTAATTTCTAATTTTAAAACTGAGTAACAATGATGATATAATCTAAAGAGTTACATTTGTTTGTAATGTTGAGTGAAGCAGTGTTCAGCGACATTAGTAATAGCAACTGTTGAAGCCACAGTATTATCTGGCATTACTTGTTGAGTGTTTTGTAGGTTAAAATATTCGAATTTTTATGCATTTGTTTTTACTTATTGTGTGTGAAAGCAACAAGTTAGTCTCTCGCATCAAGGACTGCACAAAACATTACAATGATCTGCATTCTTTTTCCCATAGTATATTGGATGATTTGTATGAAATTTCTTATCATTACCTACTTTTTTCTTTCTTTTTTTGTATCCTTTGTTTATAATCTTTGTTCTTGTGTAAAATCATGTGATGTTTGCAGGAAGAATACGATCCAGAAGCACGTGGATTTTCAGTGAAAGAAGAAAAAGATGCAGAGGAGGTTAGCTATGTTTCATATACTGTGACAGTTTCCCTGGTTGAACCATTCACACTTGATTTATGGATTACATATTAAACCAAAACCTGGTGATCAAAGGAAAAATATCCTGAAGTTTTGAAACTTGGAATGATTGTTTGTTGGTACCTACTTCATATTATATAAAAAATCGTAAAGTGTGGGGAAGGGGGATGTTTTCTCATTTTTTTTGCATATATCTCCATAAGTATCACTCAAACTTATGCGTGTATACAGAATTAAAGTGCACAAAATTTCCTACATAAAAGTTCCTATAAAGTTTTGTTGTAAAATTAATCCTTTAAAAGTTGTAGTCTCGAGAAGCTCTTGTTTTTATTTACAAGATCCTTTTTTCGTAGATAACCCCGTATAAAAATGATTTTATATCTTGAAAACACATGAGTAATTTTATTGTTGTTCAACATTAATCAACAACATGTATTTGAATGTTTTTCTCAAAAAATATGTACTTTTTACATCTTACCAAATCTTAAAATGTACATATTTGCAAATATCCAAGGTTGTTGTGTCCAAGATTACCATGGGTACTAAACTGATAGTCTATTTGTGAATAATTAAGTTCAAATATTTGATAAATGATTCTGTACACTTGTGAACATATAAATTACCAAAACAATACAAGAGTACAAATATCGTAAATGAAAAAATCACATTTACAGTGTACCTAGAGGGTTAACTAAAACTGTGTGCCAGTGATGGATACACTTTCTTTTTGTGAGAACTTCATTCTTGTCTTAAACCGTGTGATGCTTGCAGGAAGAATACGATCCAGAAGCATGTGGATTTTCAGTGAAAGAAGAAAAGGATGCAGAGGAGGTTAGCTATGTTTCATACTCTATGATAGTGTCCAAGGTTAAACCATCCACAATATTGGTTATGTATATGGATTACATATGTGACTATTAGAGCAGTGTACTTATACTTCAGAAAAGAATCTTGAGAGTTACATTCAAAATAAAAAGGATTGATAGCTGCAACACTGCTTTTCAAGATTAAAATCTCTTTACAGCTTGTGGACATTAAGTACACAATACATCATCATTATTAGGGAACGGATTTCTATGATTTTGCAGATTTTTGTCCGTTGCTTCAGGGCTAATTTAAATTTCTTGACATTTGGTTAAAATTGGATGCTATTTAAATTAATATGTTGGTGCATATTTGTCTGATTTTTCTTGTTGGTGCATATTTATGTAATTGTAGGCACATATTTTGCATATTTCATTAAAATAGAGACTTATCTCTGAAATGTTTCATAGAATCCAATATTCATTTGTGAAAATTCATTGAGCTCCATTAGCGTGTTTTTGTTTCCTATAGATGATAAAATACTTGTGCAAATGTAGGATATTTCCTGAGAATATAATTTTTTAAACCAGTCTGAAGAAATTCAACAAGACATGCAGTGTACTTTAGGGTGAATATTTACTTCAATTATTTCCCTCATGAAGTAGCATAGATTATGTTCTGTTTGCACAAAAATATATATTTTCATTCCAAGCATGCTTGAATTTTATCAAGAAATGTTTATGGAGGAAATGAAATATTGTTAATATTAAAAACATTTCAAAATGTTTTAGAACCTAAGGAGAAGGGGATGGGGAGGAGAAGTCTCCTTATGCCCTCCCCCAAATTACGCTAAGCGCTCTGATAGAAATGAATAAAACTTACCGATAGGTGATTTTTAATGACTCGGTACTTTCATGACCCAAAGATAGGTCATTACTAATACTAAATCACACTCAACTTGCTTCCCTTGAACCATGACTCCTTCTGCATGAACACTTATGTGTATGAGGAGTGGCTCTTTTCTTTCTACACTTCCATTCGAAACCATCACACAACTCCATTCGGTTGGCCAACCCCATCGGAGACTTACACCCAGGACATTCAAATTCTTCAGCAACCAAACCACGTTCTTGCACCCATTCGAAGACAGTCAAATACGCCGTTTGGCACAATGCGTAAAAAGGCCACATTTATTCTCATCATTGTAGCACAGACACTTGACTCTCGTAATCCGGGAAATTTTATGGGTGAAAAAATAGTTTGTATGCTTTCCTTCAGAGGGGAAGTAAAGCCGGCTGCAGCACGTTGTAGATTTACTGAATGTAAAAGATCCTCAATCCTAAAAGAAGCCTCTGAACTAAATTCAAGGTACCTGAGTGATACCTTCTTGCTACGCTAGATGGTGAAAAGTGTGTAGCAAAATTTGCGTCGTCAAATGGAGGAGCGGGCATGATGGCTTGAGTATCGCCATGTACAATAGGGCTTGAACTAACTCCATTATATTTCTGTATTTTATCTTGTACATCCCTTGCATTCATCCAATAATGTTGCCTAGATAGCAGAACTGTTGTACTTGTTCTATTACCTCCTCCCCTATTGCCATATTGTCTTGTCTAATTTGCTTTTCTTAAAACGTCATTGTTATGGTATTTTTTCGAAATTATCATGACAAACTCGTCTACTATTTTGAATAGTTCCATATGCTACATTTTGTAGATTATCTTCTCTTTCCATTACTATTGCCAAAACATTGCATGAAAGAAGGTTTTTAGTTGTTGTCTTTTATTATTAGGTTTATGAGGTAACCTTTGTTTTTGTTTTTCCTTCGTATGGTTGGCAGAGATATTAAAAAGATATGGTAATAATTGTGTGAGACATATGTTGGTTTTAAAAGCTTCTATGATTGTACAATGCAATTTGTATGCAATACAGTATCATATTATTCATCAAATACTTAGAAAAACAATATACCTTTTGTTTTGTGCTTCAAAAGACTATTTCAAAGTGTTTAAATGGGATGTTTACTTCAATTAGCCTCACCACTTTTTGTGTGGTGATAAAATTCAAATAAAATAGATGGAAACATTATCTGTTCGCAATGTGTAAATATGTTTCAAGAAAATTACTAAATCTGTTAATAAAAAGGATCATTAATTAGAATAACTTATAATTTCCATTATTCCCTGAAAGTTATGTTCCATTTTTCAGGCAGAACTAGAACCTCCAACTGCTGTGTTTATTTCGCAAGTTGAGATAAAACAAGAAGAGCCTGAACAGGAATACAATGTGAGCAAAGTAGTGGACTATATTTTATGAAAAGGTTATGTGTGATTGTGTTGTCACCATTGTACACAAGCTTTGTAACAGTAAATGACCACCACTGTGTACCCCAGTTGCGCCAAAGCAATTATTAAGTCGACAATGCAAATGAAGTGTTGAAAAGAGCTGCGTATGTGCTTCTTGGTTGCCCATACGTTCGGACATGCCCACTTGCATACACATACTATTGTCCTGTGTGCAAACCTGTTGTTGAGGATGTCTTTAGAAGATTTCCACCTACACTCTTTCAAAATCAAAACACATGCTCCTGTGGGGGTGCACGTGTGTGTGTATGTATGCAGTTGTGTTTTGTTTTTTAAAGGGTGTTGGTGGAAATCTTGTAAAGACAACAGGTCTTCAACAACATGCTCGACGACAGGTTCGCACACAGGACAATAGAATGTGTGTACATGTGCATGTGTGTGTGTGTGTGTGTGTGTGTGTGTGTGTGTGTGTGTGTGTGCATATATGTAAACAGCCGAGAAGCAGTTCAGCAAATTGACTGCCTCGATAGCTGAAAAGAAAGCAGCTAAGTGTATACGAGGAGAGACAATTGTATCAAGAGTATTTTGTTGTCATTTAGAGAAATAAAACTTATATGATCATGTGTGTTACAAAATTTTGTAATCTAAAATAGGTGAATTGAGATGTGTGTGTGTGTGTGTGTGTGGGGGGGGGGGGGGGGGGGCATTAACTTCTAATAATACCTTGTTTTCTGTAAGTGAGTCAATATGGCACATGTTGCAGCCAAAGGATTATGTCGATGATTCTAGAATACTTCCTATAACAACCCTTTTTTTTTCCCAACAGGACCCTCTGGCCTTCACCTGCAAAGAGATTTCTAATGCTGCAGTGAATGTGGAGGAATGCGCAGACTCGTGTAAGTAGAAATCTTACGTATTAGGCTTAGGATTTTGAGGCTCTAAAATCTCCCTTTTAGGCATCAAAAGAGGTTCTTCAAAGATGAAAATAGGTGTTATAACTTCTATATTGTTTACTATTTATGTTGATTGTCTGTTAATAAATTCTGTTCTTTTCATTATCATATGTTTTAAAACAATAAGTAGAATTATTAAGAATAAGTAATCAGTAAATTGTATTTTGTGTAATTTTAATTATAGAAGTTCAGTTTTAAAAATATAAAACAAGTAATTTCCATAATTAAAATTGCATAAAATTTAATTTACTGATTATGTATTAAGTCATTCTACTGATTGTCTTAAAATCTAAGATACTGAAAACAACAGAAGTTATTACTTCTAATATAGGCAGTAAACATTGAGATTAAAATTACTTTTGCGAATACATTTTATTTTATTTCCTAGTAGTTTTATCTCAGATATATTAGTATGAAATATTTTTAAAAATGAAGATGCAAATGGTAAAATATTCTTTCTCTAAAACCTGTGGAAAAAAATTATTTGCCTCGCGATGTGCAAAACAACTACTAAATTATGAGGCTGGAATTTGTGTTTTCTATCACTGAAAATTATTTTATCAGCACAAACTCGTTTCTCTATTTCTAACCTTGTGTTTGGTGCATGCTTTAATTTTTGAGATAATGAGCAGTGAATGAATTTTGTCATCTCAGAGGCTTCACATGTTAAACGTTTTGTGGCGTGAGCAGTCCATATTGCCATATTTCAAAATAGGGCTGGCATCCATTACAAAGATTTTACTGAAAAATTTGAGACACATTTTGTTGAAGGTACTTTCTGAAAATAAATGAGTTGATAGGTTTTCTTAGCTGTAATGTTGATGTGATCTCTCTGGCTGAGTTTCTCCCATTTGCATTTTACTTTTCTCATATTCCATAAGGCAAATCGTTTCATTTTTTTCCCTATATGTCTTAACAGTTGAAAACGCCTGCTTCAGTGTTGATGTTTCTGTTCCGTGTTCTCTGCCTACAGATGACGAGAGCGTGGCGGTGGAGTCATTAAGCAAAGAGAAAGTGGTGTCTCATGCTCACTCCTCCTCCTTCCATTCCGTGTTTTATGTGCAACAAGATCCTATCAGGTGGGAAATCGCTACTTCGACACATGCAGACTCACACTGGGGAGAAGCCCCATACGTGTTCGATTTGCCTCAAGCGCTTCTCCGAGAAGAAGACAGTGAAACTGCACATGCGGTCTCACACAGGGGATGTGCCACATGAATGTTCGATTTGCAAGGAAGGCTTTGCAGAACTCGAACATCTGGTTAATCACTTGGAAAGTCATGTGGGAAAAACACATGAGTGTTTTATTTGCAAGGAGGACTTTGAAACAAAATATCGATTGACGCAGCACTTGCATGTTCACAAGGGAGTGAAATACTCATGTTCTGTTTGCGGCAAGAACTTCGTAGGTAAACGAAATTTGGACCATCATATGCCAATGCACACAAGGGAGAAACTGTTTGAATGTACTGTGTGCAGGAAGAATTTCAAGAACAGATCTTCATTCAAAAAACACATGCAGACGCACTAGGAGGAGGTATGTTCCTTGGGTTCTGTGGAAAGGAGAACATTGAATGTTCATTTAATAACCGTAAGCATCTACTCTTCGTAGAATGTATGTACATACTTGTGTGTCAGGGAAGGAAATATCTGCATTTACTAGGCTGTCCGGGTGACGCCGCGTCCATGGCGAAGGTGCCGATGTTTCGGTCGCCATTCTGCGACCTTCCTCAGGGCGTATTGCATGAGGAAGGTCGCCGAATGGCAACCGAAACGTCGGCACCTTCGCCATGGACGCGGCGTCATCCGGACAGCCTAGTAAATACTGACTCCGGCCGCGGAAGCCTACACTCTCAAAGGAAATATCTGATGGCACCCTTTAGACAACTGGCGGATGGGAGGGGGAGCTGCATGGACCCCCCCCCCCTCCCTTACCACCCAAAAGGCCTAGAGTTTTCGTTTACCTTTTTTTATTTGCCAAAATTGATTTAAATAATTATTTATGTTGGAATTATGAAATTATTTAAACAATAATATTGTATAGTATCATATCTACAGTGCATAAATAATATACAATATAATAACAAATATGTTTATTATTTAACAAAAACCTATGATGCCCCCCCCCCCCCCCTCAATGATCAGCTGGATCTGCCCATTTTAGACCACTTGACAATGATATGAAATGTTTTAGACTAAAAAACAATGGGAAAGCAGTTTAAATAAATATTTCAGAGGTTTTTCTGTAATTAATTAATATGATGGCAGAAGTTATTATATAAAATTGTACAATATCATTAGGGAACTGGTTTCTAGACAATTGAATAACTTCCCCTTGTAGTCAAAAGGTATGGCTACTTGGTATGTGCATGAAATGCCTGATTTCCTACTTAAATATGATTTTATAATGCACACTTACTATTTAAATATGATTATTTTTCTCCTCTGTTATGAGGTATTTTGGGAAATTGCTGATAATTCTAAAATTTTGCTTGAAAGCATTCATGGCTCATGTTTATTTCCTATGTTTATTTTTATAATTCATATTATAATTAAAGTTCATATTTTAGTAAATATTCTAATTAATGCCACAAATCATTATCTCTAAAACATTTGTAAGTGTGCAATTTAAACAACCATGCAATTAAAATTCCACAACCACTAATTAGAATTCAGTACAAGGATCAAAATTGGTTAATTAAGTCACTATAACACAGGCATGGCCAAGGTATTTCCAGTCGGCCTTGAAACATGAACAAAAATGTACATGACAGATTACATACCTGTGTCAATTTCATATAAACAATGAATGAATAAATAAAATAAAATAGCTGAAGTAAATATTGGCTTGACACTAGCTAACTAATGGCACTACCTGATATATTTAACATGCATAAATTACCATATTTACTTGAATATAACCTGCATATTTTTTTCAAAAATTGGTAACATTCGAGTAAATGTTGGTATTGCGAACTTGAAATGTGTTGCACGTGATCACATGGCGGCATGAGTTATACATCGGTTTTTTAATATGGCACATCAAGGCCTGTCTTCTCGATGGAATGTTTCACAGGATTTCATGTATTGGTTGAGCCACTGGATGTTGCATGACCGCGACTGTATCAAGCACTGCAAAATGCAGTGACATAATGCGTCTGTGAAGACAGGCCTTGAGGCACAATTTTATAAAAATTGCACTCTAACCAGTGTTAGTTGGCGGGTCTTTCAAAAACTGGACTTTTTGCAATTAAGATTTAAAACCTTTTTTTTTTTTTCCCCCTGAGATTCCTTATTGGAAAAATTAGGGTGTGAGTGATATTCGAGGATGGGTTATATTTGAGTATATATGGTAAATGTTTTACTTGTAAAATGTAACTTTTGTTTTACTTGTAAAACATTTGGTCTTGCAGTTAGCAATGATCTTACAAATATAAAAAATGCAAACGTCAGTTGCGTTCACCTGTTCTAAAAAGTACACCACCAAAACTGAGTCAGAAGTGACTCATTCTCTTTTTACTTTCCAATACATGTTGTATTCTCTCTCATACCAGTCTTTGCTTTTCTTGGGAAGTAATGTTTTTATGGCTTTGTCAGCTTCTAATATTTCATGTGGAGTAAATTCATTTGTCTTCCATTTGCAAACATTTCTTTATCCTAAGTCGCTATGATGATTGTAAGTACACAATGCAAGACCCACTAAAGTAGGTCTTTTTCAGAAGCAATACAATGTCGTCAAATGCATGCCTTGAATGATAAAGATGTGCTTGAATTTCTCAAAATTTAAATTATTCTTAAATGGAAACAAAAATATTGAATATAACATGTGGATAAAGGGGTATAATTGCACTTGTAAACTTGAAATAAGAAAACTTTCCTCTGTCATCCCTATTTTTCTTGAACAAAACATTCGCACATTTACATCTGTCTATCCGTTTGTTTTGTTAATTAATATGATTGTGTATTTGTTTCCATATACACAAACTAATATTGATTTTGTGTATCAGTTGCGTATGACGGGGTTGGCAAACTTTTTGTTACTGCGGGCCACAATGTCAAACCCCCTCGCAGGCTGCACATATCTCCAAGTTATTTTTTATTCATCAAATTAAAAATATTAAGTTACAATTCAATAATTTTATTAGTACGTCAAAACAAGCTTGGGATTCAGATACAATAATATAGTACAGTGATATAAGAAATACTTAAAGGGTTCTCTAACTCAGATTTATTTACAAAAACAATAAATACGAATTCAACTGACAGACAAATAAAAATACCAGAACAGTTCAGGAAAGGCCAGTTGGTGCGATGTTTCGTCTTCTATCTTGGATGCAGGTTTCAATGCTAAAAAGTCCATGATTGATTATTTTGCAGTAGACCAATACAAACAGTAGTCTTTTTGGGCGACAAGCAGGCCCCAAGTTGCCAATCACTGATGTATGAAATTTATCAAGTAAATCACTATAGTTTCAAGGATTAAGGTAGCTGCGTACCTGAGAAAAATCTTCTAGAATTTTGGGTCTATTTTGTTTTCCCTTGTACATTTGATTTCTTTATACTTTTAGAGATTAATTAATTTTATAAAAATATTATTTTTTCTATTTTTTATAAATAATTGGCAAAAATGTAGGTTTTTACTTCAAACATCATAACTTAGCAAAAACTTGATTTATTTTCTTTTTTTTAAATTAATTACAATTGAATATTCTATAGAATAAATAAGAATGGTAAAGGTACTGTGAAAACTAGTCAGGATTTCGTTATTTGAGAAAAAATAATTGTTTATAAATTAATAAACAATTATTTTTTCTCAAACAACCAAATCCACTGGACATTTCAGTTCATAAAACTGAAACTTTTAGTGACACATTACCTATTGTAGGTCATTCACTAGAGCAAATCATGGATTACACACTACAAAAACCATTATATTATCTTTAATAGTTTGCTTTATGATGTTTGACTTGCATGAATGTGTTAAAAATTCCCAATTTGGGAAAATGGAAAAAAATTATTTTCTCTAAAATTAAGCAAGAAACATAGAATTCTCAGAAGTGTAGCCAGAAATGGTTGGAAACATTTGAAAGAGAACAAAACAGAGTATTTGACCCAATAAGACTTGAAAAATTCAAAATATCACGATTTGTCATCATTCTCAGGTAGACAACTACCTTAAGTGCCGTCTTGAAAATCAGAAATGCTCATGAACTAATACGCATGATTTGAACTCACACAGATTATGGAGAAGGGTGTTCCCCTAAAAATGTGATGGAACAGGATACAACAAGGAACTTTGTTCCATCATGTACCCTTTGCACAGTATGAAAGTGGCTGTGAAGAGGTTCCCGGAATTATGTTCAAGTGTGGATTTAATGCTGATTGTAAAATGTATTCAGCAGCAGACATGTGGAAAAGGAAACTGATTCTACTCTTCCAAACTCTCCATATAGTGACACAGCAAGTGCAATGTTGTGTGTATTTTGTGTCAAAATTATGAGAAACAGTGTTACAAAGGCTTAATATATTTTGTAAGGTAAATATATTTTTGTGCATATTCGCAGAGTTTTTACTTCATAAATACTTACATATTTTATCGATTATTGGTGCATGTAAATCCAGTACCTAGATGTCATTAAACTAAATTAAGATATATGGTTCAAAAAACTTTTTGTTACTTTCGTACAGGAATTACTTGTGTGGTTCCTATTAACTGAACGTGGACAATTAATTCCTCTGGGTTAGTAATAAAAAGTTACTTGTGTCATATAACTTGTCTCATTAATTTCAGTTCACAAGATCTTACCAACAAAAAAAGATCATATTATCCATCTATTCAGTAGGTGAATTTTTGTTGGAGAAAGGTTGCTCCGTCTGCAAGGATTCCAACTTGAAAGAATGATGCCAAAAGATATATTGCTGTTATGAACTCAAAAAAAAAAAAAAAAAAAAAAAAAAAAAATTGGAGCATTACCTAAACAAGTATCATCTGTAAATGGCATATTGAACCATGAAAAAAGAAATGAATAGATGACGTCCCTTGTCTTAAGGGACAGATGATCTAATTCATCATAGTAGGCAAAATGATCATTTTTCGGTGGAAGAATTCCAGTTTCAGATGATTTAAATGCTTTGAGAAGAATAATTCCTGGATAATGTTTCAAGTATTTAGCGAGAAATCAAGAGAAGAGTTTTACATCACTAATTCAGGTATAAAACCATTTATTCAAAATTTGATAATGCACTAAATTTAATTTTTTTACTATACATTTATTTATTTATTATACTGCTCTACAAAACAATAAATGGATTTTACAAATTGAACATGTTACAGTAATCACAGCCGTTGAATATCCTGATTTTATCATGTACCCTTTGTTAAATATAAACAGACTAATTGATATTGATATTGGAATAGTTTTTAGATTAGGATTTACTATCTTCATTTTAAAAGATTATCATCTGTTCAGAGGTTTTGTCAATCTTTTGTGGTTTTCATTGATTCATGTATGTTATTGTCACCTAAGACTCCATAGAAATTAATTTCTGTGTTGCAAATTATATGTAGTAATTGTAGGCCTTTTTTCACTTTCTCGGATATACATATACAAATAATGTTGGATTATTAAAATACTGTTGATATTTAAGAATTATCATTTACATCAATTAAAATGTCAAATATGTAAATTGGCAAAAGTCAGACTTGAAATGTGAAAAAAAATCGATTAATTGTATCAAGATTCAATTGCCATATCCGTTTAATATTTCTTTTTTTCCCCCTTTTTTTGTTTTTGTTTTGTTTTGATGTTTTTGGACGATTTCGTGGACATTATATGCCCCTCCATATCTTAAGAATTGGACTAAAACATCGGGAAATTAGATTTAGTGTTGAAAAATATTGTTTCACAGAATTGTACCGCGGCGACTACACACGTGCCGGCAGCGGCTTGTGCATCTCGATCCGTACAAGCAACGTGGTGCCTGTTGAACAGTAACAACTGGCCTTGCGTTGTTGCCTGGTGGAGTGGAGCGCACTGGTGTTCTCCGGTCGATGTGCTCTGCGCGACCCGTGAAGCGTCGCCCTTGGGAGCGATCGTCCGCCCGAGATTGTTGTACCGGTGGTGTAGAAGGTTGATAGAAATTAAGTCCCATGGAGGTCAAATCTACAATTTCTCTGAGAAAATCTAATGCAGATGGAACGGCTGATGAACGATCAGTGGGCGTTCTTGATGTTGAGACATTGCCGATGGCGTTGCGAACACGAGGCGTAACGGCAGGCGAAGGTGCTGGGGGGAGTTGCCTGCAAATTTCCCGCAACGGAATGCAGGGAAAGCCGAAGATTTTTGTTCGGCATAGTGGACATTCTCGTAAATTCGGCAGACACTGGTCACAGACCATGTGGCCGTTGGAGCACGTTGTTACGGATCGGAGAAGGTTTCCTCAGAAATAACTTACTTCGATTCGTATACAAATATTTAATAGATACTGAAAAACAGTTACAAGTTACAAGCGAGAATGACCTCGGCCACCTCGTGACGAGCAACCGCACGGCAGCGAGACAGTAACTGATCTGACTTGTTTAGACATGGGCGCAGAGCTTAAATACCAGAGCGTACGTGACTTACTCCGCGTGTGCTGGCATGAGGCGTCATTACAGTCAAAGGCTAGGGCTCGTAGGTCGGGGGGGCAGTTTAGTCATGGTCCCTCGCGGGGTGTCTCCGTCACCGTGGCCTACGTGACCTCTGTCTATAGTAGTACTTTCGTCAGGGTGCTTCAAGGGGTCGGCGGTCATGGAAGGGGGTGGCTTCGACACTGTGGCCTACGTGACCTCTGCCGCGTGTAACAACGTTGCCACGTCGGCGCGTACGGTCGTCAAACACACCGGACATTCGAGAAGACGACGTACTGTCCGGGACTGAGTTCTCCGACCGCGGTACGGAAGGGACCTAGGCCTCTTCCCAGAAACGGAGCGGTGGTGGGGAGGACATCCCGGCCGTCAACGTACTACTAGCCGCGCGAAAAACATTTTTTTTATTTCACGATCGCGGACGTTTTTCTTGCATGATTATTTTAGTATCTAACTTAACTTATTCAGAATCTGATGATGATCTGCAGGCTTCACTCTCTGATGAATCACTGTCGGAGTCCAAATTAATTATTTCGTCAATGATGTCCGGTACAATACTATCTTTTCCCCAATAATCACTTTCTATTTTTTCCACGTGCCTGCAAAATCCTTGCCAGTCCTGCACGGTGACCTCTTGTATTGCAGTTTCAATGTTTTCTTGCAACTTGGTAACTGACATATCACCTGTTACATTACGCTCCCTAAATATCTGCTTTACTTTCACCCAAGCAAGTTTAATTGGGTTCATCTCACACATGTAGGGAAGGAGTCATACAACTGTATGTCCGTGTGCTGCTAGCAACTCATCGATCTTGTACTGCTTAGCCCATGGTTTGAGAGGTGCAATTAATCGGTACAAATCAGTCTTATGCATAGTTTCTTCACAATGCACTCCCTTTCTTTGAAGTCATGCAATCATGTCAGCTTTTCTTGAGTATGCGGACGGCGTTTTGTTGACTTCCATACTGTGGTATGGAGCATTGTCAAGGATTCCATTTCTCAAAATTAATGCCATCCATTTGGCCGTGGTAGTCTCCCACAGTACTACTAGCTCGAAAGATTAGACACGTGTCGCAAAGAAATCCATTTTCTTCCCCTGCGTGAACAATTATTAGTCTACTTGTTGCATTTCCCATCACTTGGACACCACAAACATCACTCTGCCAGCACTTTTGAAATTTAAGGGTGTTATCAACCCATGTCTCATCCACATAGATGATATCTCGGTTCTCTTCTCGAAATTGTTTCAATTGAACAATGTATCTGGATCTCCAATCCACTATGTCCGGTCTCTCTATCAGCACCCGCCGATTTGATTGGCACCTTTTCCATTTAAAACCCATTGATTTCATAACCCGCAATAAAGATTTTGGGCCCCAAGGAAATTTAATTTTGCCCTTAATAATTGGAAGAAGCTTTAGCACCGTCGGCACTACCTTTTCTCTCATGAAGAAATCCAGAATCGTATTTCTAATGACACACCGGTCAAAACTATCTACATGAACAGAATTGCCACGTGTCCAGGAGACTTCAGCTTCCGATTTGGGCTATTGTCATTCCTCTTTGTATTTTATTTTCGAATGGCTTTGATGGTGGTGAGTCGAACTCCTGTGTATTCGGAGGCTCTTTCACTCGCTTTCATTAAAGGTAAATGTAAACATTTATCTTCTTTCTCCTTATCACATATTTCAATCACATGGGCAATGATTTCGCAAACCTCGCTGTGTATAGTAGAATTAGTAACTCCCTTTGCCATGATGAGAAACTAATGGTTTTCACATGTTAACACTCTGGTCCTGCCACAAGCGAACTAGCCGCTCCGATGTTCTTGGAACGGTTGCGATTATGTCACGTGACATTGTGGGTGCAGCGAAAGCCATCCCCTCCTACCCTGCCGCTCGCCCCGCGCGGAAACTAGGACCCCTCTCCGGCGGTCGGAAAACTGGGACCCAGACAGTACCTACGAAATAAATGACATCCTTCTCTATTTCACACTATCTTAAGTACAGATATTCCACACGCCTCACGATTCCACCAGCATATTACTTCAATTCGATATGTATGTATATGTGGAATAAGAATGTAACAGTGTAGAATATCTCTAAATATCTACAGTATAAGACAATATTTTAGGGTCCATTTTTGCGTAAAATACATGCCTTTTAATATGTGTTAAAGTAATTAGTACATACATATTTTTGTTTGTAATTCTTTTTTTAAGTCCATTTTCTTCAGTTTGGTTTCCTTGTGACTTGGTTCCTTTCTGCATAACGAGGGCCAATTGTGCAAAAAATCTCTTAATCTCTACGAAATGTTAAATTCATGATGGGTTACTGCATGATTATAATTGGTGAATAATAAATGAAAATGATCAAATGTGTAACCTTCTGTATTTGATTCATACAAAATATACATGAAGTGGATTGATACAAAAAGGATGGTGTTGAAGCCTTTTGTACAAAAAATGCAGTCTTATTTTCTACTAAATTATTTACAAAACTGTATGTGTAGCTACATTAGATAGTACAAAGATTCATCACAGATAATTGGATAGCATTATATTGCCATTTGATATGTGAAGATATTAGATATTTCACTTAAGTCAAAGTGGGAGCACGTAAAATAACTGTGTAGCAGAGAACAAATAAAAAAATTTAGCTTCAGGTAATTCAAATTTCATAATGACAAACAATATTGGCTGATACATTCTCACAGATTCACTCTTGTGTGTGAATTAGCAACACATCACACTCAATAAAAAAGGTTGATGGATTTTCACATCAAGATTGCATAAATAGAAAAATGCTATTAAATCAATTAGTTTTCTCTGCACAGTGGATCTTACCAAAGATGGAAATGTTATGCAAATGTCTTCATAAGTCAGGTCACACTGTAACAACATAGTTAAATAAATAAACAACTTTATTAAAAAACACAAACATACACCCACATCTCTATTTCTAAGCAAAATACTCTATTCAAGAAGAAAGATAAAATTGTAGAAGTTTTGTGCTCACAAAATTATTGATAGAATCTGAATAACTTGCAAACACTTCCATTAATTTGTTAACAATAGAAAATAGCTGCATTTTCGGTACACTGACAATCCCTGAAATTTTAAATTTGCTCATATAAAAAAACTTATGATTTGAATTTAAATTCTAAAAATTGTTCCTGTTCATGATAATGATGTCATTTCTTTCACTAGTAAGTAAAATTAGGAAATTTCAGTAACTCAGTGTTACAAATAGAACCCCGTTATTCCAAACTAATTGGAGGTGCAACCTGTTCGGTTTCGGAAATGTTCAGAATATCCAAAAAACTGTACAGGACATTTAAATATATCAATGGGATTACCAGACACAAGGCAACATAGAGTAGTGATCGCATCATCAATCAGATTCAATAACTTGCAACAAAAGATGATTTACCGATTTTGCAAGTTCCTTCAAGTTAAAATTACTGCTACATAATCGTGATATGTCGTAGTTAGCAGCGCAATAAACGCTTCATTTTGACAACTTGTGTTTCAATTATAATTAGTTGTTCAGTTTTACATTAATTGTAAAATCCTTTCTTTACTCTACAAATAAGCATTTTATTTATTTTGTTTATTCCCAAATTTTGTTCGGATTATCTGAAATTTCTAATTTGCGACGTTCTACTGTATATTCCCTTACCTTGAAAAGTCTGCTCTTCTATAATTTGCACATGTTGGAGGACAACGTGACAGTGTTTGAGAGTCTCTTGTACATCGTTCATAACTGGAATAGAAAATATTGTATTAATGGTGTACTTCAATATCTTTAAATTGTATTTAAAATTTCCTTTGTTAGTTAAGTAATTTTCTTGCAAAGGATCTGTCATTTGAGGTAATTCAATTAATTAAATCATTGTTGAGCTTCAGAATTTGGAAAGCATTGAATGTATATAGTTAAAATGGAGACAGTGGAAACAAAATATTTGAAGATTAATGTATTCACATGTGTAATTTATGTAACAAATAAGGAAAAGTCTGCTTATTTAACATCAACAGTTAAAAACTGTGACATACTAGACTGGTGAAGTGTAATCTGTCTAAGTTTCTTTGGGTTTCAAAATTTTTTACTTTTGCTATAATATGTTTAATTTGAATGAAGATTATGCTAATTTCATTAGTAAAAATGAATACTCAATTTATCATAATGTTAATTCATTTTGGAAATTTACTAATTCAATGCGAGGCCTGAATGGATTACCAAATGTTATGTTTATGGATGATAAAACAGCTGAATCTGGTCAAATGATCGTTGATTTATTTGCTGATTATTTTTCATCGGTTTATTCAACAGAATCTTCCATAATGAGCTTTGATGATAATCTTGCGAATTGTTTTACTGATGGTTTGACTAATATAGGATATATTTCAATATCCCAATGTGATGTGTTTAATGCATTAGGTAAACTTGATAATAGTTATACCTGAGGACCAGACTGTATTCCACCCCTCTTTTTGAAAAATTGTAAATTGAATATAACACCTATTCTTCATTTTTTATTTGTTAAATCTATGCAAGAAGATTCTATTCCGGACATTTGGAAAAGAAGTTTTGTAACTCCTGAATTTAAATCCGATAATCACTCCAATATTAAAAACTATAGGCCAATATCTAAACCTTGTGTTATAGCTAAGTTACTAGATTATATAATCACGGATAAACTCAAATTTCAAATTGAAAATTTGCTCATTGAAGAACAACATGGCTTCAGATCAAGAAGATCTACTGTGACAAATCTACTTATTTTTCAACATTTTATTATTGATAAATTGGAAGCAAATTCTCAGATCGATGTGGTTTACACTGATTTTACTAAAGCAATTGATAAAATAAATCATCGTATCTTCTTGAAATGGATTGAATGTTTTTTAGTTGGGCGAATTCAAAACGTTAAATATAAATCTTTTTTATCTAAAAATATTTGTTACTTCAGGAGTACCTCAAGGTTCGCATCTAGGCCCGTTATTATTCTTACTATTTATAAATGATTTAAAGATTATAATTCCAAAATGTTTCTTTTTACTATATGTGGATGATCTGAAGTTATTTATCGAAATTAATTCAATTGAGGACTGTAGAATTCTACATATGTTCCTTCTAATGTATCTTGATATACTGTATTCTTGGTGTAATTTGAATCAATTACCATTAAATATAATGAAATGTAAAAGCATGAGTTACTCCAGATTGAAAAATCCAGTTTTGTTTTCATATAATATAAATGGTCATAGTCTTGTATCTGTTACTTTATTCAAGGATTTGGGTGTAATATTTGATAATAAGCTGAGATTTAATCATCATATGACTACATTCTTGCAAAATCAAATGAAATGCTCGGTTTTATTAGAAGGATGACTTCCGAATTTTCAAATCCGTATGTACTTAAGCTCTTGTATAATTCTTTAGTCCGATCTAATTTATTGTATGCATCTCAAATATGGTCTCCTTATTATCAGATTCACATTAGAAGACTTGAATCCATACAGCATAAATTTTTAAATTACATGGCATGGATGCTTCAATTACTATCTCCAAGAGTATCTCATGATTACCATCAAATTGCCACTATTATGGATATAAGTACTCTAAATTCATTTAGAAAATATAATGATTATGTTTTTTTGTATAAATTGATTAATTATAAATTAGATAGTGGTGAACTTCTGTCTAAATTATTATGGAAGATTCCTGTTGGAAATTTGCCCAATAATTCAGAATTACCTATGTTTTTTATACCTACTGCGAGAACAAATTTGCATAATCATGCACCATTATGGAGAATGTGCCGAATGTCTAATGAATATAACATCGATACATCGTTATCTATCAATAACTTTACAACTCTAGCAAAAAATAGTATATTATTGATTATAATTAGTGTATTATATCAACCTATTGTTTTTGATACAATTTGTATGCTACACATTTATCTTATATCTGTACCTTATTATTATTGTATAATTGATTCTTAAAACCTTTATTATATGTATTTTTTTTTTTTTTTTGGGCGTTTGCCTGTTTGATAAATAAATATTATTATTAATTTGAAAATAAAGGTTGTAATTAGCATTTTTGTCAAAATTTGATTACAAGAAATATAGTAAAAACTACCGTATTTACCCGAATATAAGACTAGTTTTTCCTAAAATATCTCAGTCGAAAAATATGGGGTCGTCCTATATTTGCAGATTAAGCCTAGTCGGTTAGGCTTTAAGATTTTACATTGCCATTCCATGTCACGAAACACGTAAACGTTGACTTATCAATAAACTGCAAAGACGGTAAAAATATCGTGCCTAACAATGCCTAATTATATTCGCGTTCGTATTCCTGGCGTTCACCGCGAATTCGTCAGGCAATTCAGACCGATATTTTTGAATGGGCCTGTAAAGAGAATCTCTAACTAAATGGCATTGTATCAAATGAAACGTAAGATGAAAACAAATGCCGAGAGTTTGTTACACGATACGGGTTCGACGCCTGGCGAATACGAATCTGTGTTTTGAACAGAAACACATGCCATCAACAAGTGCGGGACGGATAGAAAATCTGGCGACAGAAGGGAATGTTCTTGGATGGCGTCTGATGAAAGACTATGAACAATGCAAAATTTAGTCTGCAAAACTTTCAAGGGAGGCCTAAAAAGTCTGAAAATGTCACAGCATGGGAGGAGGATCAAAACAAATGAAAAATTGATACATGTGAAGATGAGGGTAGTGAGAAAAACCATGATTATGATGATATTAAGGAACAAGAAAATAATATTTCAGCAATAACTCTTTGACATTCTCATCAACAAGGCAATTTTCTAGTCAATAAGACATTTTATAATTTTATCTTGACTAAATAGTAAGAATTAGTTAAAAATTTTAAAAATTCTCAGGAGGCCTCTTTAAAATTAGGGGGCATTTTATATTCAAGGTTGACTTATATTTGGGTAAGTAAAAAAATATTATATGAAGGAACCAACTTACTACAGCAAGTTCATGGAGAATCATTATTTTGATAGTACTGATCATAAAATAACTATATTAACGCGTTGCGGACTGATAACAGTTTGGTTTATTAAACGTACAGGTGTTTTACTTTATAATATCTAAGATCTATAAATCATGGCAATGAATTGTGCTGAATGTGGTTCGGTTATCTGTGTGAACAATAAATCTGGTGAACCGGACTATGTTGAGGGCAGTGCATGTAATGTTAAATTACATCCAGTGTGTTCCAAACTCTCAGCTTCAGAACTTAAGGTTTTTGCACTGAAAAAAGCCATAAGACTTCGTTACTGTTGCGGTAAATGTGAAGCGGCCACTGACCATAGTGATCTTAAGACTTTCCTTGCTAGATTAAATAGGAAAATTGAGTTTTTGCAGGCGTCAAATGATACGCTATTGAAGGAAGTGCAAGAACTTAGAAATAATGGAAATCTGGAATCTGGACCGAATTCCTTATCATCGAATTTTGAAGAATGTGAATTGTGAAGAATTTTGTATGGTGAAATAATTGATCGAGAAAAGCGTTCATATAATTTGATTTCGTTTGGTGTCGATGAGGGTCAAGAGAATGTGTCTACACAACAACGATTGATCGATGATAAACAAGCAGCTAAAACTATTCTAACGGCTATCACCGACATCGATATTGGTGAATTTTCAACAATGAGACTAGGTCCCAATAATAAACGAGGTAATCCTGCCAAATCGTCAACAGATTCTCAAACAAATTCACCATCTAGCACAAGACCGTTGAAAGTCATATTGAAAAATCGCTCCTTGGTGTTAGACATTCTCAAACACAAGAAAAGCAATAAAAGTTCTACAAAAATCTCAGCCGACCGGACACCAAAGCAACGTGAACATTTGAAAAGCTTATTATCTCAAATGAAGGCAAATGAAGAAAAAGGTATTACTGGAAGTAAATTGAAGTATAGAAATGGAGTTCCATATATAATAATTTCCAAAGATAGTACAATAACAAATTCCATAGATAGTTCTTCTATCAACCAGGAAAACATATAAATAGGCAATCCCCGGATCTATCAATCTTATATCAGAACGTGAGAGGACTTCGCACCAAATTGTCTACATTGAACAGAACTTCATCAGCCTTCGAAAATCTGGACATCATAATCGTAACTGAAACATGGCTTCACAAGGACATCACAGACACAGAGTTAAATCTTTATTCATTTGATATATATAGGCTAGACAGAAATCCAGATACGAGCACTTACGAACGTGGTGGTGGAGTCCTGATCGTGATAAATCGTAAATATACGAGTTCATTGATTTCCATTGATAAAACAACTGTTGAGAACCTTTTTATTCCCCTTCAATTTGATTCTTATGTATATATTATAAGTACTGTGTATTTTCCTCCTAAATCTCCTATAAATCTTTATATTGATTATACTGAGTCTCTTGAAAATATTTTTGAGAAATATCCTACAGCTAAATTTATAATAACTGGTGATTTTAATTTACCAGATATCAATTGGACTACAGAAAATTACATTACTGTAAATAATGTTTCAACTGGTACTTTTGATATCACTTATCAGATTGGTTATCTACTGAAAAATACTATGAATTACTTGAACGTGAATCAAATTAACAACGTAGTAAATGTTAATGACAAAGTGTTAGACTTAATTTTCATCAATGACTCGTTATCACAAATAATTAAATCTGACTTTCCACTAGTTTCTTGTGATAAGTATCATCCTGCTCTCAATATCACTTTGAAAAATGACAATATCACATTACCTTTAGACTCTCACGAACTTGTATATAATTTTAAACTTGCTGATTATTATATGATAAATGAAGAATTATTAAAGTTTAATTGGTATCCCTTATTTACTGTAAATTCTTTAGACATATCAATTGAAATCTTATACAATAAATTATATGAAATTATCGAGAAACACGTTCCTAGAAAACTTCATTATTCTTCATCTTAACCAATTTGGTTTTCTAAGGATTTGATAAACATGCTTCAGGAGAAATTGCGCGCTCATTCAAAGTTTAAACTATCTCGAAATATTAATGATTATAATATCTTATCTGATTTGAGAAAAAAATGTAAAGCGAAACAAGCTCAGGATTATTCTGATTATTTAATTGGAATTGAAACATCTATCGATCACGACTTTAAATCATTTTGGAAGTATGCTAACGCTAAGAGAAAAATATCTGGCTTACCAAATTCTATGTTTTTTCAGAATGAAACCGCGGATTCACCTCAACAAATTGTAGATTTATTCGCAAAATTTTTTGAAACTGTGTATAAAAATGACGATATTGCAACTATTAGAAATTCAAATCAAGACGATAAACTGGTTGATATTGGCTTTATTGATATAACTCAACGTGATGTTTTTAATGCTATTGATAAATTGAAAACCGACACTTCTCCTGGCCCTGATGGTATACCATCATTATTATTGAAAAATTGTAATGTGAATCTGATACCAATCCTACACTTTTTATTTATTAAATCTCTGCGAGAAGGAACCCTCCCAAAGATGTGGAAAACCAGTTATATAACTCCGATTCACAAAAAAGATAAACGTTCTAACGTTGAGAGTTATAGACCAATCTCTAAACTTTGTATAATTGCTAAATTGATGAAATCCATCATAACAATTAAATTGACGCAATTTCTTAATCCAATTCTGATCGAAGAACAACATGGTTTTCATAAAGGGAGGTCTCCTGTTACTAATTTGATGACTATCCAACATTATATACTTGGAAATTTAGATATACAAAAACAAGTAGATGTAATTTATACAGACTTTTCCAAAGCCTTCGATACTGTAAACCATGTTCTTTTACTTCATGTGTTGGAAGAAATTGGTATCCATGGTACAATCGTGAATTGGTTCTATAGTTATAAGTTATACTTAACTGGGAGAATGCAGAATGTGAAATATAAATCCTTCGTTTCTAGAAATATATACGTCACATCTGGAGTCCCAGGCCCACTTTTATTCATTCTATTTGTAAATGACCTTAAGAAAACACTTCCATATTCAAAATTCCTACTTTTTGCTGATGACTTGAAAATTTATAAAACTATAAATTCATTACAAGACTGTTTCGATTTACAATGTGACTTAAATACATTGTTAGATTGGTGTTCATCAAAATGTTTGAATTTGAATAATGGTAAATGTAAGTCCTTGTCTTTTACTAGATCTAGTGATCCCATTGTATTCAATTATGAACTAGGAGATGTAATGTTGGAATCAGTCTCATACTTTAGAGATTTGGGTGTTATTTTTTATCAAAAAATGAGTTTTCATCTACATATTGACGATATTATTAATAAATCAAATCAGATGTTAGGATTTGTGAGACATATTGCATCTGAATTTACTAATGTGCAAACCATCAAAACTTTATATTTAACTCTAGTAAGACCGATATTATTATATGGCTCACAAATATGGTCTCCCTTTTACCAGAACCATTTCTCTAGACTTGAAACTGTTCAGCACAAATTTTTTATTTTTGCTGCCTTCAAGCTTGATATTCCATCTCCTAGATTTAGTCACAATTATTTCCAAGTCGCAACTAGATTGAATATTAGCTCATTACGCTCCCATAGGGATTATTTTGATGTACTTTTTCTGTATAATTTGATAAATCATGATATAGACTCTTCAGAATTACATTGTAAAATTCCTTGGGCTAATCCAGTGCGTGATCTGCGTTCTACAAACAGCATGTTATTTAATATTCCTTTTGCGAGATCAACCTTGTACTATTATGCGCCATTATGGAAAATGTGTAGAAGTGCCAACTAACCAAGTAACCGCATGCCAAGTAACCGCATTAACTTATTTTGTTCACCTTATCAATTTAAAAAAACTTATAAAAACCTGTTACTAAATGATTTTCAATAATACTGTAATGTAAATGATATTTAATAATTGGGCGATTGCCTGTAATTGTATGTATATAAATAAATAAATAAATAAATAAATAAATAAATATTAACTCTTACCACCCGTCAGTGCTCAAGGAACATGCACAGATAGTGAAGTTACATATTTATGATCAGAAGCTAAAATTAGGACACATTTCAGAAGATCGGGGGAAACTAGAAAAGAAAATCATGATCTAGATGTGTAGTTGTAAAGTTAACAAAATTCAATCTCTGATCTGAAGTTGTTTAACAGAAGATTAAAAAAATTATAGTTTTGTTTCATTAATATAGAACAAAAAGCCTATGTTACTGATGATTTCAAAAATAATTCATTGAAATTTCATTCCAAATACTAGATCATTAACTTAAAATTGTATCAGTTAGAACATCCATTATTATGCCATATTCTTTTCATCATTTGTTTTATGATATTATGACAAATCAGAAAAGTTCTCAAAAATTAATTAAAATTCAGTGTTTGATTTTTTTTCCTTCTTGTCCATGTTTGAATGTTTTGAGATAATGGGTCATTTGGAATTTTGTAATAAAATAGTTGCAGTTATTTAAGTTGACATTTCGGTGTATATTTAACCATTAGGACTATTGTATAAATAATACATCACAAAACTTCATTCAATCTTTCTAATGGTGAGCTTTCATCAATGAAATGAAGATTATTGGAATTTTGATGATCTAATTGTGAATGAAAGCTGAGAAATTGGCACAACACATTGCTAATTTTATCATTGGTATCTTCACTTTCTTAACGTATTTGAGGTATCAGTTGAATCAAGTATAATGAATTATAATATACAATTAAAATAAATTGTGTTCTCAGAATGACACCCTTCAACCATTCAATTAAATGTAATTAAATTGACCATGTTAATTGATTCGACATGACTTCTCTGCTAATAATGACTGTATTAATTAATAATCATAAGAAGAAGAAGAAGAAGAAATATGAACACTTCATAAATTTCAGCTTGCTGTGTTTTGTCACTAAAAGCAAAATTGTGATGTTGTGGCAAGTGTTCAATCAGTGAGTGTGTTCCTTTTGAGTATAATCTAGATTTTGTGGTTGCCCTTTCTTGCAGTCTTATACATTGTGGTAATGGATGAAAACCCTTAAGGAATTAAACATCTCAAATTCTAATATCGCTTCAGCAGCTAGACTTTTCACTTGTGAATAAAATCTAATTTAATTATCTATTACTATAAATTAATTAGGCAATTTTAAGTTCTTACCATTCATATAAACAGCATCCATAAATAAGAAGTCCAACTGCTACAAGAACTAATAAGACAATTATTGCTATTCCAGCCCAACCAAGAGTCTGAAAAACGGTATCAGCCTCTTTCATCACTCCAACTATGGAAAGAAAAAGCTGTTTGTAAACATTACAGCAAATTATTGGATGAAAAATGGTTATAAGAAGTTTTTTTATTATACTTCACAAGCACAAGTTTGTTGTGACCTCGTTGAAAATGTATGGATTATGCCCTTGCAAAGAGGATTCCAAATATTTGTTTTCTAACTGGCAATGAAACAATAAAAACATATTTTCTTAATTGGTCTTTTGTGTAAAAATAAAGATTTTACATGTTGGATTTTAGTAGAGTTGTATTTAGCCCCAAAATTCACAAATAATAGGCAAAATGTATCTTGATTTACACGTTATCAAACGATTAAATGTTTATTTCTCCCTTATTTTTGCATCCATAAAGGAATTATATTTTGTTAATTTAAAATAAATTTCTGCTGGCTGTCCTCATTCTGGTATTGAAATTTGATAAACTGTATTTTCTCAAATGTAAGCTGTTCTTGCTGACGATGTATGTTGCAGGAAATTAGCAGTTTTGAAACAACTTTATTGCAATGAATAACATGAAGAATTCAATAGTCAATAAATTTGTTTTCCAAAATGTTAATCCAAAAAACACAGCAGGTCATATGCGTTGGAGACCTGTATTTGAGAAAAAATGAATAATCTTAAATCCAGTGAATGAATGAATGAATGAATGAATTTTATTAAATACCTGATATGTCTTTACCAACAAGGCTGTCGAGAAGAACTGTAATGTTCACTGTATTAACACAGTCCTGAGTCACTTCATTCCATTCATGAAATCTAGTAAAAGAAATTGTGATTAAAATAATTAATACTCAATATCAACCATCATAATCATTACAACTTCATTAGCTCTTCAAATATTAACACTTCTGCTTCCAAGAGGGATTTGAATTTGTTTTAATTTCCTCTCAATTCTTTCAAAATAAAAGTATACGTCTATTTTGAGCCTGTGAACAAAGCGCTATTTACCAAAATAAAATTAACCAATTATATTGTAGTGTATTCCACATATTTCTTGCTTGGTACCCTTCAACTTCCCTTGGTTTTTCATGTAATGAAAATTTGAATATGTCAACCAGAATATCTTTTTGTGTGTATTGAATGTATCACATAGAAATTAATTTAGTTTATTTTTAAGATGAGGATATGTATTATTAGTTTCACAGTTGTACAAAGTTTTCTTGTAAATTTTGGTGGAGTTATTGCATTACATGTTTTGGTAACTAAATAACAAAAAAAGAAAAGGAAAAACTTGGTGACAAAAGGGTTAATAAATGCAACTTTAATTTACCATTTTATTTTTCCTACGATTATTGTCACCATCTTTATTATTAATAATAAAACTTCAGTTTCAGTGAACTCTTACTTGTCACAACGACACGTTTTTCTGGTGTTATTGTTTTCTGTGGTTTCTTCCTGGCAGGACATTCTGTGGTCTATGCATTGTTCATCATAATAGCAGCCTTCTCCGTATTTTCGAACTGTGGAAAATATTTCCATCAACACACATCTTTACAATTGGAGGACTTGGCTCCAGATAGTTAAGTGCCACATCTGATGTGTTCCTTGTGATAAGCAAAAGGAGGAAGGTTTGAAACCAACGTTCCTTGTCACAGAATCGTTACACCTGTACCACATAACTCTCAAAAAATGTAATAATCGATACGGCGAGTACATCAGTAGTATTATCTTATTTTTGTTGAAAACGTGGCATAGAACTATTTTAGAACCAAACCCTTTTTTATTATTGTGGTTGTTAATGTACGTACATGTTAAATACATTAAAGAGCATCTATATAATTCATTCAATTCAATTATAATTCTTTAATGAAATTGTAAAATAGAGTAAAAGTTAAGAACAGTAAAATAACTGATGACTTAAAAAAGGTTTTGCAAGTTTTTCAGACAGCTTAAATTGTAGAAAAACATTATTTAAAAAAATAAAACTTTCTAAATTGTGTAGTGACATTTCATTTCTCATCTACTGTACAGTCTGTTAGGAGAGAGTCACCTAGCATAAGTTGTGACCATGACATTGTTTATTAGGTAGGTTAATTGATGTGTTTATTTGATAAATAAAAATTATATAAAAGTCATGTCCTTCCGCAGCTTGAGCTGAAGTGAACAGAGGTCTGGAAGTGAAGGTGAGCCTGGCCAATAAACATGCATACTTTGTTGAAGGACACTTAGGGCAAGTATTTTTCAAAAGCGCATGGTTTTAAAGAGAAGTGTTGCATTGAAATGTCTTTTGTCAGGGGCCACAAAAGGCATGGGCAAACCCAAAATTACTGTGGGAATCAGAGGAGGAATTTTTAGGTTTTACTGCAGAAGAAGAGGCAACTCTGTTAAACAACTTGACAACACTGTTGCGTGGGAAGCGAGAGGACAGTTGAACATGGCTAGAGAGACAAGGCATGTTTTCAGTTCTCTGTAAAATTAATGTGGAGTAATGTTTATTTAATATTTTATAGTTTAATACTAATGTCGTTTTTGGTCTAAAGTGAAGTGTTTGATTCAGTACCGCCTCCCACATTACCATCGTCCAAAAATTGGGGATGGCCACATGCTTAATAATATTTAGAAATACTAAAAAGTAATATTGCATGAACAAGAGAGAGAACTGTTTTGCAAGTAGAAACTTAAAAATTTTAATCATCGGTATGAATATTAATGTAGGTAACTACTTTGTATTCAATGACAAAAGGTAATTTTTTATTGAGTAACAACCAAGTTGAAATATAATTTTCAAGGAAGTTTACTTCTGTCAAGAGGAATTGAGTTTGATCATTGGAAGTTATTTTTCATTAGAAAAAAAGAAAGAAAGAAAAAAGTTCATTTTAATTTTAAGTAAGTTTTAAATTAATTTTAAGAATTCTGGTATTAGGCAGTTCTTAATGTGAGGGAAGGGAGAGAAAACTGAATCTGTTTTACAAAGGCTTAAAGTTGCCCAAAACAGCCTTAGAATTACCCTTGATAACCAACATGAACGTAATAGTACTTATTTTCAAAAAAGCATTCAGAAGGCCATTTTTATTTGATTTTATATTTTCAGCAAAGATTGGAATGACAGACGATAAATATTATGGTTATTGGTCTACATTGTTTGTTTAAAGCAACACTATTTATTTGTCCAGGGAAAAGTATTTTTACTCATCCCGTGTGATGTTAGGCTCAAAAAAACATGCGTGGTTTAACCAATTTAACATTAGCTTCTTTGTGTTGGTGACCGTTCTTTCATATAAAATATCTTTAATTAATCATTTTATTTCTATTTTTATTTGTGCCTACTGGAGACCAAAATTGCTTTCAAAACAAAATTATTTCCGATTATCAGATGGTGTATTACACGTATGCAGTAGACAGGGCCATATCAATGCCTAACAGTGTACTCAACTACATTACAACAACACTAATACCTAAGCATGGCTATGGGCCTCCTAAGAATATTGAAATACTGAACAATAGTTAACAAAATGAATGTGTATTACTACTTTGAAATGCTTGCAGAAATTGAAAGAAAACTGCATCTTCCAGACCTTTGAGAGGTGACTTCTCCTCAAGAATAAAAACCCGTGAAAATTCAAAAACGACTGTATTACTAATTTCTAATCTGTGCAGAAATTGAAAGAAAACTCTGCAGCCTGCTGTGTTTTGAGACAAGTCTGTAGTTTAATTTCTGGGAGTGGGTTTAAACTACACCAACAGGTCAAGCATACATCACTGTAGATTCAAGAACTACCACCTTCCCCTTCTTGTTTTTTAAAACAAAGAGAAAAGAGTGTGTGGGGGGGGGGGGACCAAAAATATATAAATAAACAGAATCGACTGTTTTTCAAAAAATGTGTACAAATATTTTTGTGACATTCCAGGGAAACATTGGGCCCTAGGCCATCAGTTGGTCTGCCCATGCCTAGTGCCACCACTGTATTATTTTATTTGGCCTTAGTTTGTTCCTCAAGGGGAAACTGCTGGAACCCCAACCACACCATGCACAATTCCATTGTGTTCAATTTGACAACATGCACAACACCATGCAGCAATGCAAATGTTTTGAAACCTGGGAAGCAATTCCGAGATTCTCGTATGTAGCCAGGATCACAAACACAGTAGCCAACATAACAGTTTTGATGGATACCACAAGGTCTGTCTTTTGAACATTCATGGCCTATAGAGGAAAACATTCTTTTAATATTTCCAGAGGAATGTGGTCAAGTTTTTCTTTCAATATAATATTTCAGTTTTTGAAAATTGTTGAAAATAAAATTATTTAGAAGAATTCCAAAATCAGAAATGACAAAAACATTGATTATGTATTAAATGTCTATTAATTTGATATTTAGAACACTGCCAATTGACTCATATTAAAAAACATAAAATTATTAGCTCTTAAAGTATTTATGCAAGGATATAAAAATCTTTGGTTTCTTGGGACTTGATATCTCTTAAAAATTAACAGTTTGTTTCACATTGTCTTTATATTAAATATACAGACAGTTTTCAGAAGGAATCATAATAGTAATCAAATTCCTCTTTTTCTTCTCTTTCCTTGTTTTTTAAGGGAGCGTTTTAACTTTAGTTTCAAAATTTCATAAACTGAAAAAGCAATAAAAAATAAAATATATGGGGAACAGATGATAGAACAGAAATGTTTATTACTATACTGGGACATGAAAATAGGAATTTAAAAAAATGGATTTTATTTTATGAAGTTGCATATTGTAAAAAATGTATGTTTTTTTTTACCTCTAAAAATGTAACTTTCTTTTGTATTTTGGGGACTAGGAGAGAGAATATGTAATACAACTACATAAGTAATAATTTCAAACCACTCTTGTGAGCTCAATTACTACCAAACTGATTAACATGAAACTCACTCATAACATATTTAAACAAGACTAACACTCACCCTGCTGTGCTGATAATAAAGAAATTTGAAAAATAAGAACCAGTAGCATTGAAGAGAAGTGAGCCATGTTTAGTTTAGACATTGTTTTTGTCACATTGTAGTTCTGAAAAAAGAAATGGTGAAAGGGAATAAACGAAGCAGAAAATATCAAAACATTGTGAGAAGCATTGTAAATTAAGGAAATTCCTCCTATCCCTTAAAAGAAAAGTTCTAATCTGACGTTGATATTTCTTTAAAATGAATGAGGATTAATTAATTAGTTAATATTCATCCTTTTGAAAATCATAAGGTAAATTGTAAGGTACTTTAAAATAAGAAAAAATGCATTGCTTAATGACTAATGAAATAAACATTATATTAGCAATAAGTGGCAATCTTGCTCTCTTGTTAGTTCAGGAAAAAATAGAATGTTGAAATGTGAAATACATGAAGTATTAAAACAGTATAATTTGCTTAATTAAATGAATAAAATTTAGAATAGGTAACAAAAAATATGATTATGTAATGGGATAATGAAATAAGAATTTGGAATCATTAACCTATTTTTTGCTTATATAATTTTTTTATTATGATAGTATTTTTCTCACCTATTTTCTTTTTGTATTTTTTACCCATCATGGCATCATTTCACTTGAAATTTAAAATGAATGCTTGTATTATGACATTAAAATTACTACTACTACTACTAATAATAATAATAATATAATAATAGTGTCGTAATATCAATCTAGCTAATCTGATAAGATAAATTAAATATAATACAGTGAACTGCAAATATGAATTTACAAATTAAGTTTCATATCAAAGAAAATTATGACCGTATTGTTCCATGAAACATTTAAATGCATCAGAGTGATAAGAACTTCATAGAACTAACTCCATTCACACCTCATCCAACTTTGCTTTTAGCTCATTGCCCCTCACTCACATTTTATCTGGTTGGATCTTGCATGAAACGATATCACTTAATCTTTTAGTGGGTGTCTCATACATAAATCTATAGAAGCCACTTTCAACACTTTACCTGTTACAACCTACTCCCTCCCACACATCAAAATTCAATATCAACTCATACAAGTGGGTATTGATTTCAAGAGCTCTTGAAAATGGGTAAACATTCACTTCAATCAATAACTTCCCACTCATGAGGCTGAAAACTTGAAAGCCCCTGTAAATGTGTAGCACTATTCAATGCACTACAAATGCAATTCCTAATTCACTGCACACTACAAAGAAACACTTCAGAAAATATATTTGTTGCATTACCTAAATTTATAAAAAGTCAATTAAGTTTTTAAGCAATTAGTATTACATGAAACTCCACCCTGCTGCATTGCCTGCAATTTAAAGTAGTGATTTGGCTAGAGGAAAAAAAATTGCCTGCAGTTCTGTATGGTAAATTCCTGACAGTCATGCAACGTGCCTTATCAATCATGCGATCGTGTAATTAAGTCCAAAAGGTTGAAAATAAAACACTTTTATCTGAGCCACTTGACTCAACGTGCCCCAGGGACATGAGCTGCATGAATATGAAGGAGTAGTTTACTGGGAACACTTCATAGGAATATTCTCTGTGAGTGCATTAAGGGTATACAACATCCGTATTCCATTCATGTGGAAACATTGCAGCATAAAATAAAGTCATGTTGTTATTCAAAAATTTTTGTTTCTGTGTAATTAAATCTCTTGTCATAGTAAGTGAAATATTTTGAAATGTAATATTGATATGTACAACACTTAAAACAGAGACATAATTTATTATTGTTTTTTTACAAATTTGATACTAAATTATTGTTATTCTTGAGTGCAGTCTCCAAATAGTTTGACTGCAAAGCTAGTATTATCAATATTTTGATTTTTGTTAATTTTTATTTTGTGTCATTATCACATGCTATGAAGTTCATTCAATTATTATAATTCAATCAATTAATTTTATATTAAGAAGGCATGCTTTATACAAGCCTGTGTTAATTTAAATATTTTTTAGAGAAATTCTGTGCTATTTAGTGATTTAATTGAGAGTTAATTTACATCGTAATTGTGTTCACATCTTCTAGGTTACCAGTATACAGGTGTTTCAAAAACATTTTAGTATTTGCAATTGTTTAAAAAATATTTTCATCCGAAAGGAAACTAATGCTGTCATTACAATCCACAAGTATTATTTTTTACTTAATTTTTTGTTCTAAAGAAGTAATAAACTAGTTTCAAAAAAGGATTTCATTAATGAAACATTAAGAAGCCGTGATCTGATCTAATATTGTAATTAAACATTGAAGAATATTTAGGTCTAAATAATCTTTTTATATTTATACATGGTGCATGAAAATAGTTACAAAGAAATTGAGTTAGAATTATCATGATATATGCCAATCACTATCACTCCTTATTTAGAAAACATTAACAAACTATAACTTAGTTCAGAAGGAAGAAAAACGTTATACGTTAATCAAATAAGATTAAATAAATGATGTGAACTTTCATTGAACTTGCACAGTTAAGCCTAACAAGTAATTTTATAATATTCTATTTACTTGTTATTTCAAAAGGACTGATATTATTATAATTATTGTTATTATTTTAAGTTTATCAAAGTCAATGAAATAAAAAATATAAAAAGTCAGTTAACTTACTAAAAGGTGTGTAAGAAGACAAACTGGGAACTTTGGAAGCAGTCGAGTGACTGCTCCAACCTCAAGCAACCTGCACACTAACGACATTCATCACTGGCTGTGACCAGGAGGGAAGGGTGGCCAGTTGTTGAACGGTGAGCTGTGCCAGAAAAAACCTTGGCACCTCCATGATGACAGTCACCCTTCCCCCAGCCTCCCCAGAGGTATGTTTTTTCTCAATCTGTACAGGTATCTCACACTTAAATCAAACAAGTACAAATCTTTTTACTGATGCCTAAAACTGTAACTTTTTTTCTTTTTTCTTCTTCTGGATGTTTTCCCAGAATGTGGTGAATAACGAACTTGGAAAAAGAGAGGGAAGTTAGTTGGAAAGAGAGAGATCTGTGATCAGGAGCCAGAAATATAGCATTGGTATGAATAAAATTCTCTGGTTGCACTGCTGAACTGTTCTCCCAAATTTCTTGGACCTTTGCCACGTGTCTGCCTCTGGTCCCACTGCTTCAAAGCCAAAGAAAAATAAACACTGAATGTGAATTCTCTCTCAGACTTTTTGTCTTGTATTTTTTTACATGGCAGGCGGTAATGAGCTAAAGATGCATTCCAATAATTTGATAAAATAATTGGTAATAATGAAAGTAATTAATTGAATTATTATCACTTTCTAAATAATGTAGATTCCAAGATAATTGTTTTGAGCTCATAAATGCTCTTGAGTGACATTCAATGCATGTATACCTGGAAGAACATCCTTAATGTTTAGGAAAAAGTGAAAATAAAGAAGGATGTTTTTTTTCTCTAGAAGTCATTTACTTAAATAAAAATATAACTATCAAGAAATGGTCATTAGTCTTCACTAATTTAGGCCCCTCAGTTCACTAATACAGATTGTCAGAGTTTTCCTAAGAACTTAATATCTTATAAATTTATTAATTAAATTAAGGAACACAAGAAATTACCATGAATGTAATACTTCAATTAAAAACAAAATTATGATTTATCAGCTGAAGAAACTTATTTAAAAAAATAGTTGCTATTGTATGATATTGCAGAAAAGTTTAGAGAGAACTGCATTTGTAACAGGGAAAGTTACTGAACGTGTAAATTAGTTTTCCTGATTTTGAGTAAATGATGTTTATGTGATTGTCTTCTTAATGTTGATCAATTATAACATTAATCTCTTCTTAATACTCTGATTATTAAAAACATTCATAAGTCAATTTAATGAAGTGTATTTATTTTATTGTAAAGTGAACATAACAGAATCTAATAATTAATTCAGGGCATGTTTCCACCTGATTTTAAAAAAATCCTCTGTTGAATATTTCAGATATTATTTAACTACAATTTAACAATTTGAATTGAGCAATCTTCCATCAAATAACTTCCCATTTACTTTTTAAGCAAAAACGTATTAATTAGGCATGCATGGAATATCACATACATTTTTTTTTTTATGAATTGCAATGAAATGAAAACTGATTTTCATTATACAAAAAAAATATTTATTTAAAATATTTTATGAACCTGGGTGGTCTGTGATAAAATTTAGAAAGTTAACAAAACTAACATTTCTTACATAGCAGGCATAAAAATACTGTTTTAGCTTGTTAAGAAAGAGTGAACTGTATTATACGGTTGTTTAAGTTCAAAAAGACTTTGTTAGCCAATAATTCACTGGTTCCTTTAATGTTGACTTCTCAGTTACGCTTTGCCATGTTAAACAGGATGTGATTGTTTCTTCTTCAGTGGTCCCGTTATTGCAGAGACCTGTCTGGCTGACAGCCAAGACTTCACATGTGATTGTGTTGGAATCAGATATTTTTAGTATCCTAAACCCCACCCCACAAAGCTCAATGTTGTTTTGGAACCAGGTTTCTAAGTATTCAAGAGAGATTTAGTGTTGCTGTTTAAAAGACATTGTATGAATTGTTAAAAGAATGCATGAGCATTTTTTTTACTCATAACCGTTTGCTTTTATTTTACAATCATATACATTGCAATTAAAAAAAATGTATTTTCTAAAAACAATTTCATAAGATGAAGAAGAAAGATAGTGAAGCTAATAATACAACCAAAGTACATTATTAAAAATATATAATTGTTGATTTCCTCAAAATTTTTATTACATCTGTTTCTATGCTTAGGTCAAATTTAATGGAATTAAAATATCAAGGTTGACAATAATTTATGCAGGCTTTGATGGTTAGGCAACAGTACTTGCACTATGCACCAGTTGAAATTTGTCTTTTAAGACATGTGAAACACGTCACAGTAAGTTCTGGCTTTCTTCCAAATAAACTCTTCCCAGTAGCATGTTTGTCATTTTGCCAATAGTGAGGGAAATACCATTGCCCCCCACCCCCCTCACTGTGTAGACGGGTCAGTGCCACCTGTATCCCCAATTCATTTGTAGGCTTCTTGCATTTAATGGATGCAGGGACATGTTAAAGTGTATTACCCTCTGTCACGAATACCATTACTAGATTATGAATGAAGAGTTGTTGAAAAAGTACATCAACACATGTTTGTGTTCAAATATGTTTATTTTGTATTAATCTATGTTTCTAGAGACGAAAGAAATTTATATCTAATTTAAAACATTTTTATTGTGGATGAATTAATATGAAAAATTGTTACAAACAGAACTTGTGTTTGTCTTAAAACATGTTTATTTTCCTTCGATCTATGTTTTGAGAGAGTATTTATTGCTTTTATATTTCATTTTAATAAACATGAGTTTGTTTACTAGTTGAACAAAAATTGAAGTACGAGTGGCTGAAAGTGCATGCCCAATTTCATGTAACAATGATCTGAATAAGAGAATGAGATAACCTACTTAATCTTAATCTTCCCTTTCTATGCTCCAACTTCATTCAAGAATATCTTGAGCCGCAGGTGCACCTAAAAAAAGTAAGTTGAGAAAATTATGATTTCTTAAAACTTTCTCAGTACCCAATTAGAATCCATTTTCTTTCCCTTCTGTTTTGTTATTATATGTTTATTTCATTGTCCAGTTGCTTACATCTATTGATCACAAATTAACTAAAAAAATATTATTTAACTTTTCTGACATTTTCCCAATGAATATTACATTTACATACTATCTTGCATCTTCAGATTTGTTTCTTGAAATTGATGTTCTAAAATTTTGTTTCACTTATCCAATTTTATCATTTAATCTAACGACCTATTATATAAATGATTACATAATCCTTTGTTTTGTCATGTCTGGAGTTTGTTGTTTATTATTTCTTCCAAATAGTTGCTATTGTATGATATTGCAGAAATAGATAAGAGTCCTTACGTCCATCTGGCCCTTAGCAGGTGTAACGTGTAGTGTGAAAGTAGAATAGGGAGAAAAAGCAGAAGACATTATTAAAATGTGCTATTTTTTATTAATATATATTTATCTTATCGTAACAATTCAAAGATACCTATTTTCTTAATTAATTAAGCTGTTCATTTCCCAAGGATTCTAATAAAATAGTTGCATAAATATTGTATTTGAAACCAATAATGTTGAAAATGCTATGAAATCATTGTAAGAATTTTTTTTAATAATAAATTGCTTTTGTTATATATTTATTTTTTTATTAATTAGAATGAAGATAATTAAAAATAAACCTTAAGAAAGAAAATGGTATCTTATAATGGATCTGTAAAATACCTCGTAATTTCAATGCCTCAATCCTCCCAGCATCTGTGACTCACTTCAAGCCAGATCCCCCTTAGTTCAGTATCTGAGGAATCTATTTTTATCTTCCATCTCTCTATCTCTCTCTGTGTCGCTCCATAAATATAAATTGGTTACATTTCCTGGGGGACATGGAGTGGTAAACTAGACCTCTGCCAGATATAGAAGATGGATAAACATCTGAAATTAAGCAGCAGTCTAGTGGAATCAGTGTGCATGATATACAGAAATTTGTTTCTTTCTTGAAATGATGCTGTTGATTTCGAACAATTTCTATATGCTGTGCGTGATAAAAAATGTGTGAATCATGTTTCATTTCATGTAAATTGTCTCTAAAGGAAAAAGTATTTAAAAAATGTACTTTAAAGTCAATGAAAATGTTCTTTAACTTTAAAGACTTCAAAGAAGTGGAGCCAATTGTAATTTCCATTGTTATCAAGAAATCTGTATATATCTGGCTCCACTTCTTTGAAGTCTTTAATGTTAAAGAACATTTTCATTAACTTTCATTTCTGACCCATTTCTAACATTCATTTCTGACCTAAAAAATGTACATAGAGGATTTTTTCTTTTAAAAGTATCAATAATTTTAAGAGCAAACAAAATTTTTCTGACAAAGTAATTGCTTATTTCCAGAAGGTGCAAAGAATGATAAATTTCAGTTATGAATCATTGAAAAACAGTGCAAGTGGTTTATTTCTAAAAACTTTGTTAATGGGTATTTCTTTTAATAATTTTACTAATATGCAGACTTATTTACAATGTCAATAAATGTCAACAATAGTTGCAAGATAAAGCAAAGCAAAGAGAGAAATAAAATAGAGGCCCAAAATTGCTGATCAAATGCAACAAGAAGTTAAAAGCCACATCTCATGTGTGACATGGTTGAATGTGATTCAGCAGACATCTGAGAACAGCAAAAACACATTTACATACCAAAGGCAACAATGAGTGTACAGAATTCTAGTGTGACCTTGGAGAAATTGAGAAAGATGATTAACAGCTGACTCACTTGTGATGTCACAAGTGTGGTACCAATGAAATATCACTGCCTCCTTCCCATTTCTGTTTTCACTCGCCAAAGCTCTGCGTGTGCAATATTACCCCAGTCATTCTGTACAGACAGACAGATTCAGTCAAAGGTGTGATATATAAATCTTGTTGAATTTATAAACAAAAGGGCAGTACTCAGAGCTATGAACTATGTACAAGTGATTTCTTTGATAACTGAAAAATATGATTTTTCTTTTTATCGAAAAAAGGTGTTAGGGAAAATACATTCATGTTAGGTGATATGTTTGTGTTTTCATTAAAAATATCTTTGGATCAAATTCTACTAGCGGTAAATTATTTTCAAACATTGATAAAACAAAACATTACCTTTAAAAGAAGTGCAATAAAATTATATTTTTGCTGGTAAATTATTGGTATAAACAGAATAATTGCAAAAATCATGTATTTATTTTGATGAAATGCTTAGTAATAATAAATTTTACATTACGACTTCTCCAAGTTAAGTGGAATTAATTATCACTTCTTAAAGTAAGAGTAGTGGCTTAACATTTCATTTTTACGCAAATAAAATGTCACACGATGAACCAACTGAAATTGGTCATGGATGTTGAGGTCTTTCAACACTGATTTCACGCATTTATGCATGTGAAAGGCACTCCCAACATTTAGAATGCCTCAGGTTTAAATATATGAGCAACGTGTCAAGACGATGTTTGGATGCCTGCCAGTGGCAACCAAAAAGAAACTTAGGAATCCAGATGTGACACAAAATTTATAGTTATAGCACCAGCATCTGCTGCTTCTAAAATGGTGTGTTTCAAGTATCACTCATCAAACAGCACAAGAGGTTCATTAATTAAAAAAAAATAATGAACACAAATGTAAAACCTTGTTTTTACTGATTTTACCAACATGTTAGAAAGTGTTTGGAGTATTTGGTCATGAATATTAACTTAAGGAGTAAACATCTTTGATTTTGCATATAAAAATTATCTTGCATTGCAACATTTTCTTATTATCTTGAAAAAGACATATCGAAACATATTTGACATTTTTCTGCTTTAACAGGAATGTGCAAAGATAAGGAAATGGCAATAAATGTCCATCATGCTTATCTAATCAGAAGAAACATATGCTGTTTATGAAGCTATCAAGTAAACATACTCCAACACAAATGCAGCTCAGTTAACATTACTGAAAAGTCTTTTACAATTCCAAACATGTAAGAGTGCCGAAGCAACTACTCAGCTTTAATTTACTTCTAATATAATGATTTAATATCATCATTAATTTTATGATGTATCAAAGATTATGGGAAGGATTTTACAGGCAACAATGTATTAAACTTACATCATTTGAAAAAAAATATACAGATTTATTGCAATATACATTTATATCTCTTACATAAATAAAATTTAGTGAAAATGATCAATTGCAGTCACATATTGCAGAACACTGAAAATTCTCTTATAGTTATCTCTGGTGTCACAACCAAATTCTACAAACTTCATTTCATGTTTGTTTTTACCTACCTCCTTTGAAATTAATTATACTTCAAGACAACTTTCAAAATTGGAGGCTCTTGTATTCACAGACAGGAAATAAAACTTAAATATAATAACAGCAAAATCTCAAAGTAAAAAATGTATAGATAAAAATATACACAATTCTGTCATTAATATACTTGACTTTTAGTTCCTTGTGAACTCTGAAGTACCAAATTATTACTTGATACTTCACTGATATATTTTTATAATATCTCTTAAATCAGTTTGAGCAATGTGTTTAATCTACAGCCACAGAAGATGGAATATGGCTTGGTAAAATCAATAATAAATATCAATATGTTAGAGAGTACCTTAATAAATGAATAAGATGTTTAGTACATCATAGAAACTTTGAACTTCTACAATTTTTTTAAAATTTGATAATTCAGTCTCTGAAATATTTCAATGTTATAAATTTATCTCTACCACTCACTTACAATGACATTAAATATCCTATTAGTGTGATGTGTGAAGTTGTGATACTTACAATATTACATGCTACTTGAAAATATTATGGATATAAGATGGTTTTAAAATAATCATAACAATGTATTCATTTAATAATTCATTTCTTTAAATCTCAGTTATGCATTTCAAGGCCAATTTGAGTAGCTATTCAAAAAAAGTAGAAGTTCTGACCTAAAAAAAAATTTCAGGAAATGAATATATGTATTCTTTTTCTGTTTTATTTAGGACTACACTTAGCACACTAGTCTATAGCAAAACATATTCTCTATCTAATTATAACAATATTGTTTTCAGTTCCAGTTTATACATAATTATCATAAAAATGACTCTCCTCGTGTTGTGTTGGGTTTATGACCTTTAAAAATTTGAAAAATCTTACATTATCAATCACAAACGTACCATTTTTTGTAAAAAATAATTAAAGATGCTAATGACTCGGTCACTAATGTAACTTTAAATTAATGATGGGAAGAAATGAAAGAAAGAAGTATTGGAGAATTTGTTAACATTTTTGGTTCTTTGAGTTTGCAGTCCGTGCAGAATACCTCAGATACACAATCATGAAAATTATTCATTAAAGCTGTAGATCATTATTGATAATATCAGGTACACCTACTTTTCACAAATGTATAAAAAATTTTTAAAAAGTGTTTTAGTAACTTCCAAATCCCTACATCTATAATTAAAGTGACCCAGATTTGCTGACTGAAAAAGGTGACAAGGCATCTTATTGTCTTTTACAAATCATGCAGTCCACAAACAGTATTGGCCGGTAGACACTTATCTGAAACCAAGACATATATTCTCTCTTAGAATAAATAAAATAATTATAAGCAATTATTCATTGAGGACTGAGGTAAGAGTTTGAAAAATAGAAATACATTATTAAATTTTCCCAGAACAGTAAATAAAATTGAAATACTTTAAAAAAGCGAATCATTATTTCATTTGGAATGCATTAAATTTGAATAGTCAAACATTTTCAATTATTCTAAATACTATAAAAAAATGTATGACTATATGTATGATATTAATAATTAATATAATATAATATCATGCATATAACATATAATTAATATCATACATAGTCACACAATTGTGGTATTACAAGATTGACAGAATGACCAATTAACACATAAAAATGTATATAAAAATATATTTTACATATATAAATTGTTATTTTACAGCATTTTGATCCCAGTATGGTTTGGGATCGTCTTCAGGTTAAAAAATTTGGTTGTCTTACAATACAATAACAAAAGGAATTCATAAAATTTAATACAAAAAACGAGAGTCAAAAACTATCAATGTTCCAATAGAGAAATGATTGTGTAATAAAATATGTTGATACGTGAGGAGAGCTATCACTTGTAATCACTGGTTGGAACATTTGGTTGACAAAACATAAGGTTGAAAGACCTTAAGATGAGTTAAAACTCAAATTTCATTGTGGCATGCATAAAGTTTGAAAGGAATGAAATTTAAATAGAAGCATTTTGTACATGAGGGGTAAATACATACTATATAGTTAACAAAATACAGAACTGACGATGTAAACATGAAGCAAAATAACGTATGAGGCAACCATATTAGAGAGGATGGAAGAAAAGAAGAGCAAAATTTGATTTTTATTATCACTAGGGCCCAGATGTTCATGATATTTAATATTTATTGTTCTTTGTGTTATTTCTATCAAAAATGTAAGTTAAACATAATTTTATCTTCTATGTCTAAAATTACAGAATTTTCACATCATATACAGTTATATTTTGGCCTTTTTTTATAACCTTTACGTCATTTTCCATACATTGTTTGCATTATGGTCGTATTTTTCCATACATTTTTGTACTTTCTGTCATATTTTTGTCTTCTTCCACTTCACATGCTTGCTTTTAAATTTTTTCACTTGTTATCTAATTTCTTACAATTGTTACAGCTTATTGTCGTCTGGATTTCCTATAATCATATACATATGTGAATTTGGAGGGCAGTGTATATACCAGGAGAAAAAGAGAGCACAGAAAGCATTCAATGCAAAGCTAGAGTTAGTTTAGTTTTGTGCCCAAGTCAAACGCTTCTAAAAATAACTTTAGCTGGTAGAATTGTCTTCATGGAACATCAAAGGTGAAGAGGTGAATCGTGAATGTGCTAAATTTGAAAAGTATAGTTTCAATATATTGGTTATTTAAACAGCAAAAAGATTTTTAAGGTTTCAAAAATGGAACCAAACATTTTTTTAAGTCATATGTATGGTCATACTTTATTTCAGGTCATAAATGCTTGCATATTTCTAACATTTTTAAGTCGTAAACATCCAGGCCCCTAATTTATCACACAGAGAAGAGGCTGTCGTTCTGGTCCGGCATTGGAATTGTTATTAATTCTTAGATACGCTTGTGTTGCGTGTAATTGTTTATCTTTATTATGACCAAATCTTGTTTCCTTGAAGGAGAGCCTGCAAGGTAGGACTTGTAATTGTTTATTTTATTAGTGGTTCTGGGTTTTGTTAACTTAATATTTAATATCAATGTTATTTTTCTATTTAGATTTTAGATTTTATTCTTTCAAATAGTGACCAAAATGAGTTTTGATTTCAGTGACCAATTTGAGTTTTAACTTGCATTTTAACCATATGTTTTGTCATACAAATATTTCCAACTAAAGAATGCAAGTGAAGAGGCTCCTCACACTTATGTATTTTTTTTAAAAGTTCAGAGCAGTGATAACTTTTGACTAGTATTTATAGTCTCAGGTAAAAGTTTAAGGATACCCCTAAATTACACATTATTTCTTCCTGTCCTTATACCTTTGGATACTATTTAGGATGGAATTGTTTAGCAAAGAGCCCTTAAAATGAGTAATATTTTGATATTTTGACCTATCTGTTGTAGACCTGATTTTATTGCAATTATTTTGTTTTGAGATGGGAGTAAAACGTAAGCTGAATTTTAATATAAAAAAGTTATTACTCAAGAATGGTTTCACCCAAGCTAACAATTTTGAGATTTATATGGGTTTGCAGAAAAGGAATCTTTATCCAATCTCATTTCCAGGTTTTTAACCCAAGAAATTAACCTAAAGCATGCTGTTAGAAAGATTGAAAAATAACTATGAAATGTGGTGGGAACCAGTGCTACCAACTTCTAAGATCCTATGTAAATGGCTGTGTCAGAGTGACATTAAAATAGTGCTAATTATGAACACAATCAAAATTTGAAAACAGCTAGTTTGTCCAAAAAGACCTGAAAAGGAAGATGGGTTGAAGCTTGTGACAGAGATATCACAGGTGCTTTATTTAGAAAATGAGACCAGATAAAGATGCGTTTCCTACAAACCCATCTACATCTCAAACTTCATTAGCCTGGGTGGAAACGTTCCAGAATACTAAATTTTTTACATTAAAATTCAGCGTGGACAGTATGATAGCAAAAGTGTACAGACAGGAAGAAATAATGTGTAATTTAGGGCTTAAAATTCCAACCAAGACTGTATATTAAGTTTTAATGAATTCATTTTGTGGATATTCAAGCGCAGATCTGATTATGCGCAGTGCACTGTTCACTTGTCTATCAAAGAAGTGCCATACTCAAATAATATTAATTTTTTTTAATTGTCTTAGGATTGTAAATTTGTAATGTTCTCTGTTTTTTTTCTATTTTTTTTATTTTTATTTTTTATTTTTTAATAATCATTTAAAACACCCTATTACAAATTTATCATCGGTTTTGGACTTCATTATAGTGACCTGGGTTTCCTCCCCCCTCTTCTAGGCCTCAGTTCTACAATATAAGTTATGAACGGATTACAATAAAGTGGGCTTTATTTTTAAGGAAAGAGAGTAATTTAAATCCATTCTTTTCGTTAGAGAAGTCATGAAGCATTAAAACAAAAAAGTAGAACAAATCATTTTAAAAGTTTTATATTAATAATACATATTAGGTAGAAATTTCAACTAACTGCTTACCAATCTCTTGGACTCTGAAAACAATTCACCATTTAAAAATTAACTATTCATAAACATAAATGATTATAGAAATATTCCTTTTATTGGGTAAACTTTTAAAATTAATCATGCAATTTCTCAGAATTTTCTTGTAGGTTTGTCAGTTTTCATCATCAGGAATTTGTCTATTCATGAAGAAACATTTCAGAGAGATGGGTAAATGATTTTGAAACTTCGATCACTATAAAATTTGTCAACTACACAGTTTCACTGTACTAACAATTAAAATTAGGAAGCTTGATGTTTATATGCACTAAATCCACTTTTTGCTTTTCAAACACAATTTAATGTTGTGAAATAATACAAATACTACTACTAATAATAATAAAATAAAAGAAAAAGGAAAAAAAGAGAAAAAAAAAGAAGAAAAAAAAAAGAAAGAAAGAAAAGAAAAAAAGAAAAAAAATGTGAGGAAAAAGAACAACATATTGCTTAAAAATAAATTTTGCTGACAAATTTGTTTGCAATTTAGGTTCATGGAATCATGAACTGGTCATTGCTGCATCATTGATGCATCATGGATGCTGATCCAAATCTAAATTGTGTTAATGAACAGTATTTTAGGACATTAGACAAATATGGCAATTATTATTAATTCATTTCAATATGTGGTTCATTTTTGTCCTATCCCTACTACTTTGATTTAATCTCCATTAAAGTAAGTTTCATTTAAAAATGATAATGTACCATTACACTAACAATATCGCTTCATGCATTTTTCTGTTTTTGCTTACACCAAACACAAAAATGGAAGCACTTGCTTGTATTTCAAACAAAATTCTTTCAAAATAAAATCAAAAATACTACTAAAATACATTTAAAAAAAATGTGAGATCCAATGAAATTCTAGCGTTAATCAAACATGCAAACCCCATGCTTTATTCTATTAGCAACCATCATTTTGTTATTTAAACTTGCCTATATGTCAATTACCACTTTTTATACATTAAAAATGTATAATAATAACAAAATGCTCATAAAAAATTTCAATTTTTATTTACATTGTCAAAACAATATTTATTTACAAGACGATGCATGACAAATCAAACAAGCTTGCTCTACTTTCATTAATGCATGCAGAGATTGATGATGTACTATCTATATGTCATGCAGCCCACACACTCTGTTAGCTGGTACTGCCTTATCTGGAACCAAGGAACAGATTCATGTGATTTTCTTCCATTCAGAATATACCACTACCCCCTCCTCTCTCAATGGTGGTTACGTATTTATTTCCTTCTTGCAAGTTGAACGACTTATTTTGCTCTCCACCCAGTAGTATACCTTCCCATGCTGTTATCTTTCAATAAGTAATTTGTCTTAATACACCTACTTCAAACTACAAAACAAAATACACAATGGGGACCACATGCAATTGCAAGCAGAACATTACAGTACAACATACAAGAACAAATTACATAACTTATCAATTTTTGAAATCACTGCACGTAAGTAATTTAAGCAAAATTATCATAAAATATGATACTGTAGAAGTTGATTTGGATGAAACTTGAATATTCTCAATTTCTTGAAACATTAAATAAAATTATGATAAAAATTTCAGTTGTATTAATTAGCATTACACCCAATGATTTAAAATTTCAGGAAAGTAAACCACAGAAAATCTACATTGAATTCTTGTTGCGTTTGTGTTTTAATAAAGATGTAGCAAGGCAAAATACCATAAGTATCTTTCAGGGTTATTACATAACATTCTAATTCCTTTACATAGCATTGTGCAGATCGAGATTGCAAAAGAAAACAAAAACAAGGCTCATTATAGCAAAAAAATCTTTTGTTTTTGTAGCAGAACAAAATAACTGCAATACTTCTAAATATTCTTAATCACAATCTGCAAGGCTATTTCATATATCTGAAATAAATATTTATTCAAAGAATGGATTTTTTATTTGGAAATGGAAAATAAAATCAATTCAAAGAAGGTAAAGGTAAATAAAAAGTTGGATTAAAGATACGGGATACAATGTCTCTAAGACAACCGATCTAGTGAAGGCAAGAAATCCATTCCATATAACACAAAGAGCAAACACAAGAATGGAAACACCAAGACAACAATAAATTAAATACATATCAAATGTTTTGTAACAAGTTTGTTTATATTCAACAGAAAGTTTAAAATTATTGGGGACACAACTTACCCATCATTTTAGGATATGCCAGATTTAAGTTGGCCATAATTTCAACAAACTCATCAATTGGCTTTGAGAGGCGGGGATTGAATTGTTTTTCTTCACCAACAGTTGTACAAGTTTGACCTAAAAATAATATGCATTAAATATTCATTTTTATTTTGTTCACTTAAGAATTATAAGAATCATTAGGTAGAGTGAAAATTTACAAGTAGCTGAGAAAGGTTTCTCTGAAATGTAGACTTCATTCTAAATCATTAATATCCCATGCAATAGTTTTGGTAATAAATTCTTGTAAAATATTATTCCAAGTGGCATGATCATTTATAAGCTTTTATTTGTACAGTGCTGTACAGTTAGTTAACTTAAAAAAAAAAAAATAATCCACCAAATTCTCTTCCTGCCATGCTCCTAAACAAGATTATTTATATACAGAGGCTTTCAAAGAAGTTCAAAATGGTCAAACAGTGAATTTTGTTATTGTTGAACTCTAAGATGACCATCAACCACTGTGTTCTTCTAAAGGAACCATAACAATGCAGCATTTGTATGGTACAAGACACTCTAGGGTATTTCAGGAGAATTTTATTTTCATATACTTTTCAATGTAAGCTCCCTTTGGTTACACTGCCTGCATTCAAGGCAACACGACTGGTTTATTTCAGAAACAACATGAGTCAAATTTTAGCACTATTGATTTCTTAGCAAATTCTCTGTATGATTATGCTTAGATCGATGCAGATCTAGCATGAATCAAGTGATTGTTGAGGGAGTTTGGAACAGAACATATAAAAAAATGACACATTTGTCCCATATAGTAATATATTCTTTGTCCCAACTGAAAAGTTACTATTGTCTGAGTTATGTTTCAGAAATAAGCCATTCAAATGAAAGATCGATTACATAGTGACCTGAGAATAGCCCTCTCCACACGAGGCACATACATGACAAGTTATGGCTTCTTTCCTCTTCAAGACAACATGAAAGTAAGCCCTGAAGCTATTATGATTGCAAGAATTTAAGCAATACTAGTAATACACATTTTTGCTAAATGAGGGAAAATGCAGTTTTAATAAGCAACTCCCTACTGTTAGAATTGAAATAAGTTTCACATCAAAGGAAGTGGTTGAGTTTTGGTTTGCCTCTGACTTTGTGGTCAAGTTCACTCGCCCCATTTCTGCACCCAAATGGGATGTTATTGCTGAGCAATCATGTAATGATTTCTTTCACTACAAAATTGCACCAAACTAAGGTTGTAGTAGTAGTACAGGTGCAAAGATCTAAATGATAACACGTTAAATTGTTTTCGATTTTGAGGTTTTTAGCAATTGACCCCTTACCCCCAACTGATTTTAAAAACATTTCATGTCAATTCTACATCCATTTCTTCTCTTTCTCATACACACACACACACACACACTACATGCTTACCTTTGTAGTCATGGGCTGGATAGAGTCTAAAATTGTCTGGCAGAGTAAATATCTGATCATGGACTGAGTGAAACAGAGTACGAGCATCTCCTTCTTGAAAGTCAGTGCGTCCACACCCTCGGATGAGGACTGCATCGCCCGTGAAAGCAAGGCCTTGCTCATGGCTGACATACGTCACACATCCTGTGCATATTGGCAATTACATTATAAAAGATTAGATTTATTATTAATTCTGCAAGTAATAATAAATTATGAGGATTTGAGTGTGTTTTGGGGGAGTTCTAAGGTACCTACAGGAGTGATTAATAGCACTTTCAATTCAATTCAATTCAATGCAACTACAATTGATTGGCCACATTTTTAGCCAGCCTGACCCCCTTCCTCTCTATGTTACTTAATGCTAGTTTTAATGCAAGAGTTTAATTTCATCCCATCATTTTTGATAGGTTAACCGAAATTTTAAAAAATTTAACTTCAATTTATAAAATTGCAAAGGCTGCAGTGATAGTGTTTATATTGATTATCTCTATTACTCTTTTATTTATTTATTTTTTTTTATTAGGAGGGCCCATGATTAATCTGCTCCGGGGGGAGAATTAACTCACCACTTCACCCCACACTCTGCTCACTAAAGTTCAATGATGCAATACCTCCTGCTTGGGAAGTCTCTTTGGAAGATACAATCAATCTATTTTGGGTGTCCATTTATGATATGCTCCCTTTGAAACTTTGAAATGAACAAAATTGAACACAAAAAGAGTCTTGAGAGCATTATTAGGATTTATGTTGAGTAAACAAAGATAGTATTCATTTCTATATTCATTCTTCGACCATCCCCACCTGAAGTTTTCAATGCACTTGACAAAATTTCAAATTCATATTCAGCGTATTGCATACAATTATATATTTTTTAAGGTGTACAAATTAATTCTATATTTATTTTACCACTATTTTCATAATGTATTTTTTTTAAGTAGTTCTGATATTACAGAAAATCAGAACTATTATGCAATAATAAAAACTGATGTAAACAGGAAAATACAGGAAGAGAAATGTTGCTGCAAATAACTCATGAAAACTCCAAATAAAGCCAGGCAAATACAGAGAACAATGAAGCTGAAAATTAAAGCTAGGAGGAAACTAAAAGAAATAAACAAAAAAAGTGAAAAATAGAAAATTTAGTAAAAGTGGCTTGTGAACTGAAATTGACAATGCACAACCTAAAAACAACCAATATTTTCAGAGCAAAAAATTAATTTCAAGCACATACTAACTAGAGATGCAACATCGACAGTTTCAAAACATTGATATTTTAATCATTGATTTATTAAAGCAGATGTTTTTTAGTATTGATGTTTTGTTTGTAAGTGAAAAGAGTTACTTTTAGAAAGTTGAAAAATACAGTAACATTTTATACTACTGACACTTCATGTGAATGCTGTTTGCAGTACCTTCATTGAGCAGTCTGTTTCTCGTCAGAGAAATTACCCCAATGTCCTGGTTCCTACCCCAATTTCCCAACAACTTGCCATGTTTTTCCATGGTGTATTGCAGTACTGGTGCTAGGCACGGGCAGACTGGGCAATTGCCCGTGGCCCTGCAAGTCAAGAGGTCTGATGATGGAACCAATGGGAAATAATTAGTAAAAAATTGAAAAAGAAATTAGAGCTCAAGAAAATCGTTATCGTAATTTTATGAGTAACAATACACTAGTCTCAAATTTCATAAGATTTTCCAATTATTTTTTTACCGTAAATGTAATTATAGTCATTACTTATAAGTTAAGACTCGATATATAAAATGAATCAAATGATGCAAACGTTAACATAGGTTTTACAGAAATTCATAAGTATTATTTCATATATTTAAGAAGTAATATTATTGAACACTAAGTAATCACAACAAAATTGTTTAGAGTTTTATGATCATCTTTGAAATTGTATTATTTGATCACTATACAAAAAAAAAAAAAAATCTAATTGAAACTTACATTTTCATTATTTGTTGAAATAAAATAACTCATATAGTTTCTTGATACAACTTCACATTTTTAATTTTTTAGGGGAGGGGCTACTACGTTTCAACATTGCCCTGGGCTCAAAACTGTCTAACTCTGGTACTGGTGGATTGACTGACTGGTTGGTTGGTGATTTGGGGAACATTAGTCCCGAAAGTGTAATACATGATTTTTATCGCGGGAGGTGGCGTTGATTCCCCCCCCCCCCCGCCGTTATCTGGCGAGATTCAGCGCCGACCTACCCGTCGGCTAGAGAGGTTTTTCCCAACCAAGTATCTTCCACCAGCGGGGAACCGCCGCAGCCGGGACAAAAAACCATCACTAGGTCCGTGACCCGTTTGTTAGGGTTCTGCTCCGGTATTCACCTTGTGTTGATCAGAGAAACTACGGAAAACTACCTATTAGAGCAGCTGGAATTCTCCTCCAGCCAGGCGACAAGCTAGTGTCGAAAGTCCTGCCATCGTAGGGAGTGCAAACCTAGTACCTCACGGTAAGAGGCACCGCAGTGACATCACCAGTTGCATGGCGTAGGGTCCAGGATTCCGGCTCGGGCTAGTTAATTATTATTGTCAGCACGTTCAGGCGGCCCCAGGTGAAAGGGCGCCTATTTCATACTACTATTATACTAAATATTAATTACTTGATACTTGAAATGAATGCGGGCGGGCCCGCATTCATTTCGTTATGCTACTGATTCTTTTTTTTGTTCGTTTTTCCTTATAAATCAATAAACATGACTTCTGATAAGTGAAATTCTTCGGTACGCGAACAACAATATCACAGATAACGAGTTTAATAAACATCCGTCTTTTGTTGTCGACGTGGCATCTCTTGTAGAGGTCGCTGGTGGAATCTGTGCACCGGACTGATGTCAGAGAGAGCGCGCTGCACTGAAAGCCATCGCAAACACGACCACTTCCTAGCTTTTCGGCGCATAAATATCACGTTTCGCTTAAGAAACCACCCAAGAAAACAAATGAAACAAATTACCAGCGCATGCACAACAAAGGAGGTAGCGGAATAAGATAGACAAAACTGTCCCCCGGGGATAACCTTTTTTAAGTTGGAAATCGTAATTGAAGTGGAAAAAAAAAGTTTTTCGCCGGATTTAAATTAATTTACCTCGGTTATTTCGCACAAACGAAAAAAAAGTTATTTTAGTTTCTGATTCAGTTTAAATTTTTTAACCACTTTGCGTCTATGAATATTTACTTTAAATGATAAATATTAAAATTTTGGAAAACTGTAGATAACTTACAGGGTTTCAATTTGTATTTAGTCTTTTTTTATGATCTGTCTCAGAACATGAGATATAAAAAACGAAGAATAAAAAGTATTTTTTTTCTTTTCCCCCCTTCTTTTGTATTGATTATTGGTCAAAATTGGATCTAAACGCCTGAAAAAAATCTAAACATCTTTATCATCTACGAAAAACTGAAAGAACGATTAAAGCCAATATTCATCGGCGCAAGGTGAATGAAACATTTTAATTGATATAAAATAAACTCGTTTTTTAACGAGTGCGAAGTACTCCGGGAAAATTGATTTATATCTGTCGAAAAACTTGGTTTTTGTAATACTTCAAATATGACTTGATATACAAAATATGTATCCCGGGGGGGGGGGCGGGGGGGGGGGGGGGCAATTGTGCCTATCTTATTCCGGCACTCCAATTCCGGACGATTCCGATCTCTAGATGGCGCTAGCTCAGTGCCTCCCTGCCCGTGTGTTGCTGTCGCCCAGTCGATATCGACTGGAATGTTTTTGGGGTTGGCAAGCGTGGGCTGACCGTTGGTGTGCCCAGGCGTGGCGCGCACTTCCAGCTGGTGGCGGCCGAAGGTGACGTTCTCGCCGGGCTCCACGTACACGTCCGCCTTGGCGCCGCTGTTGCGCGAGATGAGGCTCTGGCAGCCCGGCAGCATGCGCTTCAGCAGCCCCGTGCCCGTGATGTGGTCGGCGTGCATGTGCGTGTTCACTGCAACAAGGCGCGCGCTCCTCACTCCTTCAGCCCTCCTTACACCCAGAAGTGTGCTGCACGCTTTGTTCGGCAGCTGGCGGAGTTTCCCCAACCGGGTGTCGCCCACCATCGTAGCACCGCCTCATCCGGGACAAGCTCTAAGCTCCCGACCGGTCTCCCGGCATGTGTAGTGCTTGTTAGTGTAAATGGTGAGGATTGGACAAGGAAGAGAAAGGAAAGATCGCGCGCGGTACTACTGCTCCGGCATTCGCCTGTTGTTGATCGGAGAAATCATGGAAAACTATCGATCAGAGCAGCAAGCCACTAGAATTCTTCTCCAGACAGCCTAACCTTCTTGTTAGAGTCTACAACTGTCGGGAGAGGAACCCTAGGACTTCCCGGTCAGAGGGACGGCAGTGGCATCACTTGATGCCCTGAGCCACCAACGCCCATCTGTCCATTCGCAATTGGGCTCCACTGTGAAGCTACTATTTTGACTTTTAAACCGATTTCCAACGTGCGCAGTATATGCACGGGTCCGGCTAGAATGCATTTACGCAGGAGTCCGTTCCCTACTTACAAATTTATCTTCAATGCAATGACCTATAAAACTTCAGTCACTAGCCCAAAATCGTGAGGTTCTTCCACGCTCAAAGCGCTCCATCTTCCCAAACCCTGCCAACCACTATTGACTCTACTCGTAGGTGTAGCTTAAGGTGGACGTGGAGGTAGTCGCCCCCACTCCCTCCCCAACATTTCGAGTTTCTCTGATTTTCACAGTCTTGTAAAATGTATTAATATAAATGTTAAGCGCTTAAGACTTAAATTTCTAGAATTGTACTGTGCTGAATAATTCCAAAGAGGTCCCCCTTTCCATTCTACAGCCGTGAGTCAGAGTTACTGTTTTGTTAGAAATACCAACAAGTCTATTCTGTAGTTCGTTTTCAAAAGGGACCGTCTATAAATTACGGAACACAAAGAGGAAGATGGTCTCCAGATGAGATGATCAAAAGATACCCTAAACCAAATGACTTATGAGTAGTTACACTATAACTCTAAATTAAATATAATATTTTTGGAAGGTTTCTTAGCCCTCGTCCCACCATCCACACCCATCTACAGCCAAAAACATATTTATTTTATTTTTTCGTCAACTTAATACTTTTTTATGATAAACAAATTTGAAAATAAAATAATTTTTTTTTTTTGATTTTTTCTCAACGCCAAATCCAAACGCAAAAAATCATTTTTTAAAAAAATAACATTTTTTTTACTTTCACTTAGAACTCTGGAACAGACTTGAAAGCTTCTCAAAAGTCCCTCTCAAAACACAAATTGTTGTGATTTTTTTCTACTGCTGTAGCAAAAAAAACAACATATTTACCATTTTCCGCCTTTAAATATACATTGAAAATGCAACAATTTTGTACATTTGAGTGTTTATTATGCACTTGTATACATTGTTATAATACACAGTAATATGATACCGAGTCCGCCACTTTACTGTCTACGGACAATGGGATAAGGTCTCTCCTGTCCCATCGAATTTTGCATAATAATTTGATAAATTTCAATTTCGAAAAAAAAAAGAAAAAAAAAAGAAAAAGCTTTACCGTCGCAACCGTCACGGGTATCATTAGAAACAGCAAGATTACTGAGCAGACATGTAGAAAGCCATCTGAAAGAGTAGAGCAGGAACTCAGGACCAGGTTAGCCAACTCTAAATGAATGTTCTAAATTCGATCTCTCATACATCTAACACGTAAGGATAATAGTTGTATGAGCAGTTGATCAGTTACAATTTTTTCGCACTGATTTTTCAAGTTCTTCCTATGAAAACTGCAAAAAAGATTGTGGCTTTATGATCGCAAACGAATTGAGCCAATAAATCGATGGCACAGCTGAGTAATCACAATATCTAAACAAGCGAAGTAAACATTAACCTTGAATCATTTCTCGCCGTCAGATAAGCGTTGATCTTCGCACTGTTCACCCAAATAACATTTGGCTGTTGCTTTTCCCTCGCAAAACTCTACTTCTACGCCCCAAACTGTAGCCAACTCTCTTGCATCGGATATGTCACAGTCACTTCTAAAATCTTTCAGATCCTTGTAATCGGCTAAAATCAAATAGGTACCGTGTTTGGCAAATATGAAAATCAGATTTTTGTAGCTTTTGAAACACAGAATTAGTCGCGATCAAAATTTATGTATGCAATTCAACTTGGTATACAACTCGAACATCTCCATTTCTTTTTTGTGGTTGAACGTACCTGCTCGCTCAGATGCACTTCCGCTTGTTAAAATTATTTTTGACTATTCCACTCATGAAATTAAAACCAATAGTGTTTAACTACACATACAAAATGCCTCAATCAGGGCGGTGTATCTCAAAACGTTTATCGCTTTTTCTATCAGATTTTTCTTACCGCTTCTTCCTACTGGACAATCAAATTGTGACTCATCTATTTTTTTAAAAAAAATATCGTAGGTGTCGATGTACTACATTGATCGCTGTGTGGCAGGCGATTTTAACATAGTTTTTAGTTGTTTTCAATATTTTCCAACAATTTCCAAAACACTCGTGGTATTACCCCCGACAAAACTTGCAATACAGCACATTTGGTCTGAATCGACAAAAGGGAATCGTATCTGCTAGGCCACCTTATAACACAGAGACGCTTCAGTTGTGAAGCTGTCCAATCTTTAATGAAATAAATAATAAGGGCCCCGAGATGTCAAATTACAAATTTGAAAAACTGTGGTAATAAATTAACAAATTGCTTTCAGAAGGAGCCTTTGAAAGCGTTCGGTTTGACAAAAATAATAGGTACGGTATGCCTTGTGTCTGGGAGCCCCTAGTACTCGTAATTGCACCTCCCACTCCCAGGCTAGGCTATACCACTACAGCTGCCCTTCGAATAGAGAATTTTCTGCCGCGAGTGGTGAGAGAGTAGTTTGCGAGTGTCCCTCCCCCAAGAATATGCATTAGCAATAATAAATAATAATAATAATAATAATAATAATAATAATAATAATAATAATAATAATAATAGTGGTGGTAATAATTTAAAAAGTCTGCCCCGCACAGAGCGTTGCGGCAGCTGTCGTCTGAGCCGAGGAGGCTGCAGGTTCGAATCCTGCGTAGGCATGGTCGTATTTGTGATTGTTCCTTCACCCATCATCATCATCATCATCATCATCATCATCATCCTATCATCTCATAATTCACACTTTAAGGCGTAACAAACTTGTAGTGCCGGTCCGGATGGCCGGAAGGCAGTAGCGATTTCGGACCGAAGAATCGCGGGTTCGCGTCCCGCCTCGGGCATGGTTGTATTGTGTTCGTCCTTTCACCCCCTAGCATCATCATCACCACCATATCGTGTCATTCTCATAGTTACCACGCAATAGTGGTCGCTAATGACCTAGAAGTTGATGCGACCTTAAATAACAAAAAACTTGTAATGAGGGATTCAGCTGAAAAGCCGATCCTGGAATAATTACACATGCTAATGGTATAGTGTAGTGTAGTCAGTAATGGCCTCTATGCCAATAATAATAATTTAAAGAAATATGGGCACAAAGAAAGGCTAAGAAACGTTTTTGTAGTCCCAATTGCACTAATTAGCAAGAAGAAGAAAATAATTGTAAAATGATATATGAACTTTGAAACAAATCTGTCATTTCATATAGATTGATTGAATTTGTGACTCCCCAATTTTCCCAATATTTGACCACAAAGCTATGCTCATGATTATGAAAAACATAGTATTCAAGATGCCAACTTCCAAAAACCCTTTATTTCTCTAGTTCTGTTACCAAACAGCGATGTTTTCGAGAATGAAGAAATGTGTTTCAATCCCAAATTTCAAAACGTTAATTTTCAAACTTAACAAAATGTCTAAGTTTTTCTTGATTAATTGTTTTACATTTAACAAAACATTCATTATATGTTACATACACACAAACATATCAATATATTAATCAGATAACAAAAGCAAGATTCATCAGTACAATTATTCCTGTTAAAAAATATTTCAAGTTTTTGTGTTTGGAACTTGAAATTTGTGAGCTTATTTTCTTTGAAAATTTTAGGAATTTATGGAGAAACAATTTTAACACCTGAAGAGAACTTCTGTAACTCTTCAACACAAACTCAGAACTTATATTTGTTATCCAAACATCACAATTTTATTATTTCTATTTTTCTTATGGATTCCTGAAAATCAATTATAAAAACTTGAATATTCTTCCTCAAATTACATGAAAAGTCAATGCAGATAAGCAATATGTATACTTTAAAAATTCTTTACAAACAAAATAATGATAAAGTGGGACAAAAGCCCTAAAACTTTCTTCAGAAGTAACTGCAATTTCATGATGTCTCTGGATCATGAATGAATATGATTTTTTTCTATTGTCTACACCATGAATTATCTATAATGACAACAAAAGATTGTGCTAAAAATAGTGTAAAAAAAACAAAACAACGGAAATACCAACTATAAAAGTAAGTGATCTAAGAAATGCCAAAATTATAAAAATTTAGGCAGTAATTTTTGAAACAACATTGAACTGGAAATATTAAAATTAGTCCTGAATTGATCATATAAACAGAGTCAATAACAGTTAAAGATATAGCAAGGACAACATATATAATAAGGAATATATTGTAACAAGGGAATCGTGAATGATTGCCTCTATTTATTTCATATTTTGCTATTGACATCAACTAAAACATTTTGAAATAAATGAAGAAAATAAATTACATTAAAAAATTCATTCAATTTTCTAAAATTAAGAAAGTTATTTGACACTTACTGGCAAACTTGACAGTAAATCCCAGCTCTCGAACAACATTAACATCACGATCGACCAGCTCAAAGACAGGGTCAATAATGACTGCTTCCTTCACATTTGTATCTGCTAGCAAGTAAGTGTAGGTACAGCTTTCTCTGTCAAAGAGCTGAAACACCCAAGAATAACATGCATTAACAATTACATGAACACTGGCAACATATTTACACTTATCAATGATAAGATGTAATTTGCCAGCAAGTGTACAACAATATGATTCAATACAGACATCTGAAGGTCGCGTCCTAGAGAGGAATCCCTTCTTTGTCCTTACCTGTCTGAAGAAAAAGTCTTCTGACAAGGGAATTTGAGTAGCCATGGCTTTCGTGACTGTGCTACAACTCGACGAGAATGACACTTTCGTTTTAAAGTATGCCGCTTTTATAGCACATCCCTTCACCCCCCGCACAACTCCTCTCAAGGTCAACAAGAGCATGTCACGCTACAAGAAATCGAAGTGTCAGTGGACTTCTCTGCTCCCACGACGACTGACGAGCCAAGATGATGCAAGTTGGCTAAGGTAGTACCAGTTTCGTACGGGGACATCATCTTGGTGGGGGTAATGCTTACTTGCGTTTTATCTTTTCTCTGAAACCATGTTGTGAAGTGTTGTCACAACATTTACACTGCAATTTACAAGAGGATGACGAAAAACCTGATTTAGGGCGACCACGCCCCCTCCCTCTACCACGAGGTGCGTGGCGGTGTTTGGGTTTCGTTACCCTGGCAGCACGGCAACAATAAAGCGATAGTCCGTTATCGTTATGGCATTGAAACGCAATGTCATGCTTACTGGAAAAAATAAAATCTCAAATCCATTTAATTAAAATAGTTATCAACTTTTGAAGTCATTACTAATCGGAAACTTATATCGGTGTAATGTTTGTCCTCTGGTTTGGACAATTTTTGAATAACGTAGTATATACCTCTGAAATTGACCACAGGCTGCGTTGTGAACTCAAACGTAACTTCTTTCGACTTCCTTTTCCGGTTGCTCTTAGGCTGTTCGTAAACCACGCTGCATCGTAAGTAAATTTCGAGGTTATTGAGATTATAAATGAAATGTTGTAATAGAATTAATACTTATTAGTTATTGTGTGCGTAAATATAACATTAATATTGATAAAATACCTGTTTTGTAGTGGCCGTGTGAGGAAAGTAGGTTTGATCGAGTAATTTGTTGTGAAAGCAAGTCTGCCATATTCAGTAAACGCATTCGTGTTCATATTGTTACAACCAATTCCACGGAATATATTGTTTATTAAAAAGTGTTTTTTACAGATGCCGTCTGTGACGCTCAAGGATGTGGACCAACAAAAGTTTGTGAGAGCATTTTCGGCTTTCCTTAAAAAGTAAGCTCGACAACGTGGACTGTACCGCTCTTTTTTCTGATTTTCAGAATTCTTATTTTATCTTTCCTTTATTTCTAGGTCAGGCAAAATGAAAGTGCCTGAATGGGCCGATCTTGTTAAGACCGCCCGTTACAAGGAGTTGGCTCCTTATGATGAAGATTGGTATTATACCAGGTGTGCCGCTCTTGCTAGACATATTTACTTCCGATCTCCCGTTGGCATTGGCGCCGTCAAGAAGATTTTTGGCGGTAAATTATATTATAATCAATTTATTTCTTAATTAATTTAGTTTTAGTTTAAAGAACTCTGAACATAAAAGGTTGGTGCTGTGTTGTGTGTGCGACTTGCTAGTAAAGTACAGAATGAGTATCAACAAGATGACTGTATTTAGGGAAATCATTGGATGATTACATTTTTTGGATATTTTCCTTTATGTACCAGATCATTAACAGGAAGATTTGGTTCCATTTATTATTAGAAATGGTTATTTGGTGGAGGGACATTCACCGGTTCACTAGTCAATATCATCTACCAGGGGTTAGTTCTTTTGATTTGTTTATGAAACAATTCAATGGTTGTAATTTGTTCTTAAGAATGTCAGAATGAATTTTCTCAGACTCACTGAAAATTACAAATCCAAAGAAGTTTTAAATTTCTTTAAAAGGAATAGGAATAATACACAATTTAAGGGTATGTGATGACAACTTTGGTAGAAATGCAGTAATCCAATTTGTCATGTGCACTTATTAGTAACGCTTTGCTACATGTGTCCAAGTTGAGAACAAGGCTTGGCCTTCAGCTCTCGTGTTAACATAAAACATCCTTGAGTCTGTCCAACACAAAAAACAACAACAATGCATGTTGTGCAAATACTCCTGCACAAATTGTTCTAATTACTGAAGTCAATAGAAAAGGCCATGTATGAGAAAATGACTTATGAAGTTTTGAGTTAAAATAATCTTAAGTTGAATACATGGCATTTATTGCTAAGCCTTAAAAAATTCATATTCACTATTCTCACATTCACTGAATAATTTCAAAATGCTTTACAGTACTTTCTGTACTTAAACCTTGAGATGATGTATCATTATTTTGAATCACTTTGGAAATGACCTTTTCCCATTGACCATCTCATTTAGATTTAAAAAAATCTCACTTTGATAATGATCATGGATGTGCAGCCTAAATTTAATGTTCTGGGCTTTAGGACTTAGGTTTTATTAGCTTAAAGCTGTCAAATGGAGATGGCTGTCTGAGTGCAGTGTCTGACTCAGCCGTTCCGGCGTTAACTAGGCAGTTAGAATTCTGGAGGCTTTCTTGAAAAGTGCTTTCTTATAAAAGTGAAATGGTAATTATGTGTTGGATAGACTCAAGGATGTTTATAGTGAACGCGAGGGCCGAAGGCCTGAGCCTCGCCGTGACTTGGATCCGGGCGAGCAAAGCGAGAAAACTTGCCTTTGAAAGTAAATTGGCGTTACAATGCGGCGGGTACAAAGCATATAAAGGGTGAACCATGAAAATCTATTTGTAAGTTGTACTCCTTTGTATTAGAGCACATACAGTAATTAGGGCTTAAGCCCCGCCGCCACGCTTCTCTAAGGTTGTACCGTATACTAAACTTTAACACAAAGGAGTAGTAGGTATAAGGTTCTTTATGACTGGTGCCGCTTCTTGCATCCCAGTTGCCATGTCCTTCGATCTTCCTAATCTTCCCCTTGAATATCTTGTTCCATCATCGCCTTTTCTCTCTCATTTTCCCATGTTTTTTCTTGGGCTGCCATGCTTCCTGTTTCTTTGAGGTAACTGTTAAAATTTTCTTATGCCATTCACTTTCCGTCGTCCTTTGGATATGACCATACTATTTCGATCTTTTAGCATCAGTTGCATCTATTATATCGATATCAGTAAGTAAGTAGCAGTCAGTAATTTAAGGCCACAACAGAGTCTCCAATAATTCATTTCCTTTGATTTTTATTTGGACGACTTGAAATCCGAACTTCTGAACTGCATATAGATTTGCTTTCAACCAGCAATTTGTATATTCTTATCTTGCTTATTATTTTTTGGTTATACTAAACATTACTCAAATGACTTGTCTACTCTCCGTTGAATCTTTAATGGGTTCCATTTCCAAACAGTCTTCTATTGAGCAAGAAATTGCAGTACTACTAAGTGGAAATGATAGCAACAAAAGTTGCGAGTTTTTTGATTTACACTTTTTTGATTTGTACTTTGAACTTTGCAATGATTTACGGTGTGCTAGTGTACTAACTTGTTATTTAGTCGTGTTATGAGAAAAGTACAAAAAGAACATCTGTTTGTACCTTTAGTTCAAAAGTGATCTTGCAATTGCAAATAGAATAATTTGTCTGCTCCTTCGCTCAGATTTCATTGCAACTGTATGTTCTTTGCGGAATTTGACTGTGTAACTTAAAACATCTTACTATATTTCAGTCTAATTCTTTTTTTATTTATGTGAAATTCGATTAACTGTTTAATTTTGTATGGGTAAAGGAAGTTGTCATTTTTTTTTTTAATGAAGATTGAGTCCATTTGCTCAGGGAGTTTCACATGACAAAATCTACTTGTGAAATTAAGTGAATTTAATATTTTTGAATTATTATTCTTTACAATGATCACACAAATTTTCATGTCAACTTTTCTTCCAACTCACTTGTATGAATTGATTCTCTTTTCCAAATTCCATTGAATTAACAGTCAAAATAGGTTGTTTATTATTAATTGAAACAACTATTCCGGAAACATCTTTATTTTGTACTAATATGTTGTAGCTTGTTATTGCCTGCAAGCTTGATATACACGGCATAACTACCTGGATCGATAGGATTATAGTTATGATGGAAATATGAAAAATTGAATGATGCTACATTCTTATGGAGAGAAATATGAAAAGATAAACAGTCAAGTTAACAATTAGTGAATTAGCAAATAAGTAAATCTGAATCGATAAAATTAGGTAAAAAATGTATGTGCAATGGGTGTAAATTGGTTCCAATGACCGTGGGCGACAAAATACCCTCAGGCATTTTGTTGCCACTTGTGTCATTAGAGCCCTTATAGTGCCCTTGATGCATAATTAACTAATTAATTTTAAAAGCTTTGTGTGACGTACCTTGGAGGTGAGGTGCAATATGTGCACATTGTCTTCTGCTGTAGAATCCTTATTTTTTCTCTTATACTGTATTAATTTGAATTGGGATTGCAAGTAGGAACAACCCTTTCTGGCAAGAATTGATAAGAAAATATTTGCTACTGCATAATAAAAATTATTTGCAAAAGGCAAATGAATTACAAATTTGGTCTGTTATCCTTTATCATGACCTTCTTGAAGGAATAGATTTACTGCTGAGGGAGAACAAATATTTGATTAAGAATATGTTCCACTGAACTCAGGGACACTTCCACAGATATTGAAGCTCTGTTGAAGAGGCGTTAACTTGTTACTTTTGCTTAAAGGTCGCCAGCGCAACGGAGTGTGCCCTTCCCATTTCTGCCGAGGGTCGGGTGGTGTCGCCAGGAAGGCTCTTCAGTCTCTGGAACAGTTGAAACTGATCGAGAAAACTGATGAGGGTGGCCGCAGACTCACCACACAAGGGCGCAGAGATCTTGACCGTATTGCTGCGCAAGTCAAACAAAAGAAACAAGCGGCTCCTCAATGAAGTGTAAAAATTTGGTATAAATAAAATATTGCGTTGTAAAATGTGTTCTTTTATTTTCCACTAGTGTTTTTAGGTGACTTATTTCAAGGAAAACGCTGAAATCAAGAAGAAATACTAGTAGTGGTAGTAAGGCAGTGGTTCTGAACGGAGTCTGTATTGACCCCCAAGGTAGTTAAAATTTAGGCCAGTGATGAACAAGGGGTTGATTTTCAAATGAACTGGGAACTGATCATTTTAATCAAATCATGTTGATTACAAAAAATTTAAACAAAGTTAATGATTAAATGTTTTTGTATGATTATTATCCCTTCAGGTCGTGTACGATTCCTGGAGATACGATTTCCGTAGCAAGGTCAAGGTCTTGCCATCTCTTATTGTCCTGCCTGTTTCTTTCTGTTCGCTATTGTTTGCTTGACTGCATCTGTCCACACCTTTCGGTCTTGAGTGTTGTGTATATCTGTCCAAAGTGTTCCCAGTGTTGCCATTATGCCTTGGATCCATCGTGTCCTCCCTGTGTTCTTGGGGATTCCCAAGCTTTTCATTACCTTCTTTACTTGTTTTATGGCCTCCTGAGCGCAGCAACAAATCAAAATCTCCTTTTGATCGTAGATGGTCTGCAGAAGTGAAAGTAATATTTTTAGCCTTTGCAACTTCAGGCACATAAACTCCTCAGGAAGTTCGTTACTTCCTTCTGATACTCTTCTCCTACTTTCCAATAAAATTCCTTTTCATGTTGGCCTTTATGTTGCTTCAGCATTTAGAGGATCAATTAAAATTTGACTCCAAATTCAAAAATTTGTTCTCTTATTTTTGATTAAATGTCAATTCAGAAGAATTTAACATTTTGTCCGTCCAGAAATTATATATTTGGCTATGAAGATATAGGTTCCCAATGTAGGTGTCAGTACGCAGACCATGCTTTGGTTTTTATGGTTCATGGTCTCATTGATAATTGGAAGCAACGTGTAGTGTACTATTTGTCTCTCAGTACAATTTCAACCTCGGATTTAGAAAATATAATAATAGATGTCATAAGTGCTTTACAAAGAATTGGTTTTAATATTGTGGCAATTGTGACCGGGCACCAACAAACCAACCAACCAACGTTTGCTGCTGGAAAACTTTGGCCTTAAAAACCTGCAGTTGGGTAGACCTATTTGAAAAATTAATAATGATAAAATTGTAATTGCTGATCCTCCTTATGTTCTCAATGCAACAAGAAATGCTCTATTGGACAACAGAATTATTTTTAAAACAAATAGTGGAGAAGTTAATGAAACTAGCTCGCAATTTGTAGTGGACCTTTTTGAATTGGAAAAAAAAAAAATCCTTTAATAAGAACACTGAAATTATCACAAATGAACATATTTATCCAAAAAGGGAAATGAAAGTGAAGTTAGCTGCTCAGGTTTTGAATGTAACTGTTGCTAATAAGCTATATAAATGTGGAAGGAGCCAAGTTTTTGGCTGCATTTGTTAATGACATCACTAGTCTGATTCTTTTAATGGTTTGGAATTTGATGACACTCACTTTTATAGAAGACTACTGAGTAACACATCTCAACATTTCGAATGTTGGCAGAGAATGAAAAGGAAACTGGATTCATGGCAGTTTGTTGATGCAGATGGCAAGTCTGCTTGTGCTAAGGTGAAGGAGGCATGGTTTTGAAGTATCAACGCCGTTTCCACATTGTGGAGAATGCTTGGAGATCTGGAAGTGATGTCATTGGCAACTCGACGTCTCAACCAAGATCCATTTGGGAATCTCTTTTGTGTTGTGAGGCAGCATGGTATTCGCATCCACAACCCTGTGAGTGCAGTTTGATTCAGTTTTGAAATTATGTATTTTGAATGGGATGATTGGTACCAGTGGTAAATTTAAATGCAAGAAAGATGATGCAATGTTCTCATTTGCATGAATTTGTGAGCAAGATTGGGAGTGTAGGAGCAACAGACACTCATATCTGTGATGTTGCAATTAGCCTTTCTTGGAGGGGGAGAGGAAATAAGGACATGTGCCTGGATCGCCACAATGCCTTCAGATCCCATAGACTATCCTCTAATAGCTGATGAGGAAACAAGGAAAACTAAGTAAAATTCTTAACAAAATTCCCAATCTGAAGTCCTGCCATCCTTGTTTTTTTGTGTCCTTTATCTATTGCCACCATACTCCTCCACGTGGGGGAAGTAATGTTTGTGTATGTTCCAAACCAAAGGATATTGTTATTAAAACATTCTGAAAGAGATCTTTGAACATTTTCAAATTTTTAGAAATCAAATGGACATATACCAAAACTTTAAAATTATTGTCAAAATTCAGATTTTCAATTGTTTGGCTGTAAAGAGATTTGCTCTGAGATACAAAATTTAATAAAACTGTTGCTAAACAAGTATGCGGTTCATAAGTTCTGTGCAAGGATCACAACTTTGAAGAGAAGTAGATTTCAGTAAATTAGATAGTTATCACGTAATATTTAATAGTTTTAGTTTTAAGAATAGCTCATTTTGAAACCAACTTTTTTTTCATTAATTGCTTAACTTAGAATATGTTTGACCCTGGAGCGTAATTTATTTGTTCTTTAGTTACAACTTGTACACCATGGTATTTATGCTGGTTTTATCAGAGAAATGTTGCATAATTTTTGTAAAAATGCAGACAAATGTTATATTTACAACAGAAATACAAGTACATTAGGTTTTACTTCATTGTGTTGTGTTGCTTGAGATACCTAGTTTCTATCTGATTTTAAGAAAAAAAAGCTTGTATTGAGCAATACATTTTTAAAGGCTCTTGGGTCATTTTTAATGTATTTGCTGGCAAAATTTGCAAATTTCCCCCTTCTGAAACAATTTATTGTGGTTTCAAAATTTGTCTTGTGTTACTTTCTTTTGTGTATTGTTTTGATATAGAAGTGGGTACAAGCACTGGATATAAGGTTGGTATTCTAGTGGTAGTTGCACTTAAAAACACTGCATATAAAATGGATGTTATTTTTAATCATTTTGTAGGATGCAAAACAATGTGAGGTTTATCACTTGCAGTAATAACTCAGTATTAAATTTTGTTATTAATTTAATTACTGCTGCCATTTAATTATAATTTATTAATATCTTGTATAAATTGTATTTAATGATAAGCACAATTACTTCTTCTCCACTTTCTGTCTGGAAGCAAATTACAACTTGGCATTCTCTCTGAGATTTGCTAGGAAATGAAATGTTGGATCATAATGAAGAGAAGAACACAGTAGTTTAAAAATGTTTTCAAAATTTACTTAAATGTCATTATTAGTTTCTTGGACTCCAATTCAATAAACCATGAAAATTATAAATTATTAGTGCAGAAATAATTCAAACTTAAACATTTAAATTATCAAATAAATTAATAAGATAATTTTTGTGTAAAATAATTTGGAAAATATATGTGAAAAGTAAGAATAGACTAATGTATGCAACTAAAAAGGTACTTTCATTCCAAACTCTTATCGTTTTAGATATTAATCTAATTACTCTTTGTGAAAGACAACCAAGCTTCCGACATTCAAAAAATGATGGTACATATGAAAAAAATATTCATTTTTCAAATTTGTACAGTGTATTAAACTTCTAATTCTTCTAAAGCATTGTTTGTTTTTCATTGCTTTTCCATTAAAATGTCTTGTAAAGTACACTTACTAAAGAAGAATTTCAAAGATAGTATTGAAACCATGACTCAATATGTAACGTTACTTGCTATTGCTAAGCAGTGAAATTGAGAGTTGTCTTTTTGCTTGCTTGAGTTGTCATCGACAGTCAAGTTTGTTGGATGATAGTAATTAAATGATCTGTTATTAATTTGGAAATCAATATTGTCATGTTCAATTAGTTATTTTATTGCAATTTCATAAGTAATGTCTTTGCAATGCTTGGAAGCACAATACGGTTAAACATAACTGGAATATCAATACTATAAATTTTTGATATCTTGAAGCAGTTTTCATTCTCTTCAGTAGTTTGTAATAGCAAATGGATTTTTAATCACTTCAATATTAATTTATGGAAGAGATTTCTCTCCAGATGCACTTAGTGGTCAAGTATTTTCATAAGAGATATAATGTTGATTTATTCAGATTTCATTGAAGTAAGGACATTATTGTTGTGAATTTGTAATGTTTTGCTATTATTTCCAAAATCAATATTTATCAAATTGGATTTCTTGGAGAATTCGTATATCTCTTCTAGAAAATTTACCATTGTTTTTCTGATTTAATTTTAATACATCTGTGTCACTTAATTTTATTATAGAGTTTTGTTATTCTGAGTGACTTTCATGGCAGGGTATACTACATTTCTTCCAGAATTCTGAAATTAATTGTTAATTGCGCTAAAAAGAATGTACAAAAAAATATTGTGCATCTAAGTGGTGGTAAGTTACGTCATTATCCCCACCACCGCTCAGTAATTTGAGTGCCACCCGTTCGAGCGCAGCACTAAAGCTAGCCGCGAGAACTAACATGTAGTGCAAAGAGTATATATCAGAGACGGCACTCAATGTTAAAAGGAAAAGCCTTATTTGCCCAACTTCCTGTGCCGCCACATTGTTCAGTATAATTTCTATTGGGTAAACGGACAGCCAATAGCGAAGAAGTAACCGGTAAATTTGAAATACACCAGCGACGCGGGAACTTTAAAATTTCACTCCCATACTTTCCACGGCTTAATTTATTACAAAATTCACAATAATAATTATAAGGAATTTATGGAAGAAAAACAGTCAAATTAGGGTAGTAAAATCTAGTATTTATTGAGAATATTGATATTATACAATTTCGTAATTTCATTAGTAATAAGAATTTTGAATTACAGAAAGTAATAAACAGTACACCTGCATAATTGCAACTTTGGTATTTGCTTGTAGATATGCCAAATTAATACTATGGAATACTACATTATTACAAGCATTATGAATAAACAATAATAAACAGAATTAAAAAGAAACAAATGAAAATACTACTGCACATTTGCCCGGGTAAAAGAAATAGTTATGATACAAGGGGTAAAAGTGCCATTTTATTTTTGCGAATTACTTAAGCCATTAAGAACACGAATTACATAATTATGTACTGTTACATTAAGATCAATATTATCTGATTAGGTCACATGAACGTTTTTTGTTTTCTTTGTTGCTTTCAAAGTTTTATCAGAACATTTGAGCATTGTCCCACTTTTAGCAGTAGTGCAAAAAATTGAGCTTTTAGCATGCTCTGCATGCCTTGAAAGAATCTTTTTACTAGTTGCAACCTAAAAATGTTTTTCATTATTCAATAAATATTTAATAAAACTATTTTCTTTACCCATGCTAATCTCACACATGCCCAGTTCAGAGCCTGGCTTTTTTAAATGGGATCCACTGTATAAGTACATTCACTTTTAAAACAATGATTTACAAATAGTGGAATTTCATCAATGCTTATGCACTACAATTTAATTCTGAAAATGGATTGTCAAAGTGCAAATATTTGATTGCACCAGGAGCCAAGCCTGGGACCTTCTGATAACTGGGCAGATGTCCTCATAACTGAGCTATAGAATCAAGCATTGCATTCACGACTCACAACAATTCACAATCCAATAAGGATCAGCATTCAAATCCAGAATGTAATTGGCATGACGATGAACAAAACACAATGATACACACATACTAGAATATAAATTGAATCAAGATTGTTTGTCATGAGAAACTATTATTGTCAGAACAGTATAACAATACATAAGTAACTTATATCAATACTAATAATAAAAATTAATACTAATAAGAAAGAAACAAATTGCAGACTAGGTAATAGACATTAAAGAAATTCTAAAATTGCATGAAAATAGCCTCTGAAACTCAAAACCTTTGTATTCATAATATTCAAATAAAGTGTCTTAACATAGCAAGAGGCATTCCAAAATTCAGAAAATGATCATGCTTTACAGAATTAATTTTATCTTTAAATTTTATTTAATTAGAACTTTCCAAATCAGATGTGGGAAATACAGTTTATATAATGGATCTGTACCCAATGACAGAATACACACTGATTTTAAAACTCTCGTTGTTCATACCTTTATAAACTGTCAGCGTAAAAGAGATATGTTCAGAAACTTTGTGCACAATGAAGCAAGTCATTCACTGCACATAACAATAATTCTTTAATATTATCTCTCTGAGTTCTGACTCCTCAAAGTGAACATTAATTTAAAGCCACTTAGGGTCAAACTCGTAGGGCCTAATATGCATGCTTCAAAAGCCATCTCTGGAAGAGGATCTGAAAAGCAAAAAATGCCGTTAAGAAAGATACTATGTCCTCAAATGAATGTTCTGAAAACAAATCTGTATCAAAAAGAAAGATGTTTCTTTTAATTCACCATCTAGAATTACGAAATTAGAAAGCACAGGAATATCTTGCACTTACAACACACCGAAGGCGCAGATTCATCTCCCAGAATGGCTTCTTGCACCTGTCCAAAGTACAAGGATCTGTAATCACCAAAAAGAGTTTTTTATTTACTATAAGTTGCCCTCAATTGGCACTAATAACTGTATATTCAAAGGAACATACCATGAGAAACGTCGAAACGAAATGAGATTTCACGAGATCTCGCGAGATTTAAAGAGATTTCGCGGGATTTCACGAGATCTCGCGAGATTTCACGAGATTGAATGAGATTTCGCGGGATTTCACGAGATCTCGCGAGATTTCACGTCGTCTCGCGAGATTTCACTACGTCTCGCGAGATTTCACGACATCTCGCGAAATTTCACATCTCGCGAGATTTCTACAGATTTCGCGAGATTTTAGGGGGAGATGCAACTTCAGTATATGACAAACAAACCAGCAAAATATGGAATAAAGATGTTTTTGATATGTGAAGAAAATACCTCGTATGCCATTAAAGGCTGCATCTACACGGGAAGAGAACGGAATGAGCCGTTACAAAATAATTTGGGTACCAATGTTGTGAAGAATTTAGTCAAATTGAATAGAAGAATTGTCAAATCCGCGGTGGGTGCAGCAAATCCGCAGTGGCTGCGGGAAATCCGCGGTGAGCGCGAGAAATTCGCGGTGGGCGCCGAAATTCCGCAGTGGCTGGGATAATGGTTTCTAATAAAAAAAACTCGCAATTGACTGTATTTTGTACTCGCAATTGTATTTTTCATTGGATGATCTCCTTTTTATTATGAACTATTGAAATAAAAATTTTGAAAGTTTTTAGGCGGAAGAGCAGCCAAGATGGCCTGCGCCAATATAGACATTTATTTACACTTATATTTCGCAGTTCATCTTCTTACTAATAATCATAAAGTTTAAAGTCTCATTTTATGTCAACACACCCAACTCCACATGAAGTTCTTGAAGCACGTGGGTCCATCGCGTGTCAAGTGTGAATCGGGCCAAGGTCCTAACCGCAAATAGATAATTCGCGTTCTTTCTGCGAAAAGTGTTTCAGAATACATTAAACATGTGTAATCATATGTTCATTCACACTTGTGTACATTTTTCTTTGGAGATCTGGGAAAAGTTTGTATGCGCCCATCGCTGAGTAATCTTACTGTAACTGTGAGATCTTTATAGTTTTTTAGGTGATGCCGCACAAATGAGCATCGATATGGATAAGAATCTTTGATACGGCCGATTGTACTGACTCATACCTATCAAATGTTATGTTAGTTACCAGTGTTGGGCTGTGGAAATTATTTTTAAGCATGTTCTCCTATGTAATAATTACTTGGCATCTATTGAGAAGAACGCTTTCATTGATCTTACATGCTTCTCGGATGCACGGACATGACGCTGGCACTGCCTTGAGCACACGATGACGGCCGTAGTGTGAGACTGTCCGCGCGTTAAAATTGACACATCTATATATAATCTCACCGCATCTGGCCTTGCATGTGTGCCATTCTTACCAGCTGGTAACTGTCACGAAGAAGACGGTTGATGTAATTACTGTTAGGAAGAAACAGTTGAGATCTCATTGCTAAAGAAAATATTTTGATTTGCTTTCACATCGTACCAATAGTTATTAGTTAATCTTACACTTTACGTGGGGTGCTTTGCGACAGCGATAGATTGCCACATGTCCTTCACGCATCAAGACCCATTTTCTGGAAGAGTAAGGCGCGGTAATTGGAATCAAGAAGGTTGGGCTCTGTTCTAACCTTTTTGCTTTTCTGTTGTACTCTTGCAGTTACTTCGTTTTCTATTTGTTCTTCTTGTTTTCTTTAGCCAGAACATAGTTATTAAATGTGTGATGTTTTACTTCGCAATTATTGCTTTTTGGGCTTTTCATCCCCTCTATCCAATCAGACAATGGTCTATCAGGTTCTTTGAATACTTACGAATGTAGTCAGGTTCGAAAGTGTTTCGCACTGGTTTAGGTGAGATCTCGGACTAGAAAAAAATGTTAAGTACACATTATTTTTTATTTTCTCGTGCATGTTGCGAAGATAGATTTTGAGGCGGTATTAGCAAAAATACCACCTATGCTTGTATTTTTAAATTGAATGAATACTATCCTTGTTATTAAAGACAATCAGATGTGATGTCTTATATTGGATTTGTAGTTAATCGGGAAGCCAAAGTTTTCTCTTTGGGAACCTTGGAGCTCTGATACGAATGTAACTGATAGTAGCCTAATCATGATTGTGTTAGGAAATACGGGCCAGAACTGACTAATTTTAGACTTATTTCAACGCGTTTCGATCAGAATTACTTGCATTAATTGTATTGTATTGGTGTTAATTTTATATAGTATTTCTGTTTAATGTATTCAGGTGTAAATTCCTGAATAAAATGTTAAAACATTTTTAGACAAACTATACATTTTCTATTTTGATAGCATTGAATTTGTTAATAAATTGTGTGAATTTTCAATTAACCTGGATTAGAGGTTAATATTCTTGGATATGGAGGCATTGCATCCTTCCATACCACAGCTTAATTGTATTGCCCTTGAATGAAATGTTAGAATTTCACGCTCGAGTACTCCCTAGTCCGCAATATGAAGTAAAATTTGCAATTTGATCAATATAAGTAATACTGAATCCGTATTTAATAAACAATGCATATGAAGGTACTCCCATTCGAAGTCCTAAAAGTACTTTATTCCCGGAGCGGGTTATGCGAAAATTAGAAGAACTTGTTCTTCAAGATATTGACTTCACATATTTCTTTAGACACGCTGATAATACTTTCATAATAATGCACAAATATCAACTTCATGAAGTCTTAATTCAATTCAATTGTTAACATAAACTCAGTTCAAGGTGGAAATAGAAAATAAGGCACTATTTAATTTTCTGGATGATATTTACTGAAAAGTTACGTTACGCACCCACTACGTTATTTATTTATGACAACTCCCCACATCGAAAATGGCTACTAATTTGGTAGACAGAGAATAAAGTTCTCAGCACAATTTCACTCCAGGAAAAGGGAAAAAATCGTTTATCTTAGTTTTAAACAATCATCCAATTAAATTAAAATAAAAAGAACAAGCTGAGAAAGATAATGTGAAGCAACTAGAAATTAATAATGATAAAATACCTATCATTGATGAGAATAACAAGAAGTGCTTACCATACATCTCTCACATAAAAAACAATTAGACATTTAAAAAAAATTGCAATAAACGTTGTCCATAGAGTAACTAATAAAAACAATGTGTTGACTAATATAAAGGATAAACGTAACAATATGCAAGATTTTATATTTAAAATTGAATATAAACAATGTCAGACTTCTTACATAGTATAGTGCAAACAAATGCTAAAAAAGAGAATTAATGGACAAACGAAACGTATATAAATTCTATATAGGCTAAAATATCCAATTGATCGCATGATTACAAGAGGACATGAAATTGATTTCTCGAATGTTAAAATTGTATTGCGTGAGAACCTGAAGCATCAACGGTTAGCAGCAAAAACAACTAAATGTTGCCACTCTCGGGTAGAATCTAATGTATTTACGAAATTGTACGACGGTGTTCTCTCCATTCTTTTAAAAAGTAAAAAATAAAATAAAAATTTGGAAAATTGAAGTAACTTTCAAAAACATTTAATTTTGAAAAGACAGGTACATAAATTTGTAGCTTCAGCCGGCCCCCACCTCCCCCCTCTCCAAGAGGACTCTCCCTTCCCTTCTCTCACATCCATTTAGTTCCAACCATTGCACGTAGACTGAGCCACACGTGGACGGTATTAGTGATTCATGATCTCAATGCAATAGCTATGGGAGAACATATTTATGTTCCCAAATAATTATGAAGCATTTTGATTTCTAAAGAGGTTTGTATCGAGTATTATGGTGGATGATTCAAAAATAAAAATGAATTATATTGTAGTGGAGGTTAATTATTTTTTTAGTCTAATTGCTGCCTGAAACGATACATCATTATTGTTTTAAATGTGATTTTCTGCCAAACATTTCAAAATTAAGAAAAAAGTGTTAAAAAATTAAAAGCGTCTTATAAATAATGTGAATTATTTTTTAACAAATTGAATGTCGGCCAAAAATAAAAAAGCCAAAAGAATTGTGTAATGAATCTAATTTCCATACAGATGCAATGCACCAATGGTAGTATATTGAAGGTGTTTGTGTGTTACATATTCTGATTTTGATATTTTACAAAATGTTGGGGCATGAGAAAATCAGGTGTAATGCACACAAATGAGCATTACAGCGTGACACGTGCATGACAGCAAAAATGATTAATCTGTATTGCTTATGTTGGTTTTGAAAAAATTGATTTCGTGTACTACTAAGTGTATTTACATTATTTACAAATAAATATTGGTTTATGAAATAACCTTTTATGTTGCACTTGTCTAAAATTCAATTCTCTGAATCAGAATTCCTAATTCCAAAAATTATTGGCTTCTATGTTACCTCTCCCATTGATTTTAGATAAAACAAATTATTTTTATGTAATTATATTATCCGTCATATTGAAAAATGTTAGGTAATGTAGTTGTAAATGAGACGGTCAAAGTCAGCACTAAAATTTCATTGGCAAATTACCTTTCGAAGCTATTGGCTGGCAAGAAGGCTGACTGTGGTTTCTTCTGCCGGAGCAGGGAGGTCGGCTTCACCGTCCATGGAAATAAGGGCCTCCTAGTTTAACATCGATGTTAAAATCAGAGAGATTATGTTTTAGTATGTACGCGGTTTATCGGATGTCGACATAGGGATCAATGTATATCGCCGCCTAAGATGAGTCACAGCTTATGCCGTACAGTTTTTGCTGTTGCTTTGCAGTGTTACAGTTTAACAGTATTTGCCAGTAGGGAGATGCGGTAAGAAAAATCGATAAACGTTTTGGAATACACGATCTTGGCTGAGTCATTTTGTATGTATAATTGAACTCTATTGGTTTTAATTTCATGAGTGGAACAGTCAGCTAAAAATGCCTAAATTCTTTTGGGGCAACAGTAATAGACACTTAGAACATCATAGACTTCAAAACTTGGTGGTCAAACATTTTTTTAAGAAAACAACCAAGTATCTTCTTTGTAGCAGTCCTCATTGGGAGCCTGGTTTGCCTCTTTCCAAGTACAAGCAGCTAACGTGTGATAGAGAACATTTTGGCTACCGCGTGGCACGTGAGTATGAGGGGTTTATCCAGTACTCACTTATATTGGTAAAAAATAAGAGCCGTTCAGATTTGACTCTCAAGAAAGTTTGTCTCAGCTGTCCTTCAAAAAATAGTAAAATGCATTCCACATGAATATCTCCATTTCTACCAGAAAGCTTTGAAATCCACAGACTGAACAGGAAATCGAGTAGATGCTGATATTAACTTAAGAGTATTTTCCATATTTCCATTATTAGTTCTATAACTTTTATGTAGTCCCAGATGCCAACTGTGGATGTTATTTGTTTTTCTCAAAACTATGAAACAGGGACCTCTACTTTCCAAATCGTCGATTTAATTAATGTATTGTTCAGAGCGCCAGGCAAGTCTCTCCGCATTGAGCTGGATTAGGGCATCATGCTAAAAATAGTATTTTTATTGGTAGCAACCCGAGCACTGGGAAACAAGTGAAGGAGACGACTATTCCAGCATCTATTATAAGGAGGTTACTATATCTCCTATCTCTCCGATCTAATGCACTCACGGATGAAAGTGAGGTGTTCGCAAGATCCTTGTAGTCCCGAAACACTGTTTTAATATGGCGTGTGGTGGTGTATTGGTTTTAATGGCGTGTGTTTTGTGCTGTGGTTTATTAGCTGCTAGCATTGAGTAAATGTCAGTTTTCCTCGCACCAATTCTGCATGGAATAGCCGCTTCCATTCCGCTTAACTACAAGAACTTTGCACGGCTCAGCAGATTTCCGCTGATCTGTTACTTACAAGGATGTATGTCATATATCTCGACATGGTGCAAGCCTTTGACAAAGTGCTTGTAAAACTTCGGCGCTGCCTTCCACAAGACATAACCGAAATGGTTAAAACTTTCCTCACAAACCGCCCATTCCGGCCGGAGTCCCTCAGGGCTCCGTCCTCTCTCCGCTACTGTTCTCGCTGTGTGTCAATGACATCCCACTTATACCAAGAGTACGGCTTTTTCTTTACGCTGATAACATAGCAAGAGGAATAGAGACCACAAATTGAAAATACTTCAAGCGCGGAAGTGGGCGGAACAAAACCACTTGACTTTCTCGGCGGAAAAGTCGCAGGCAAGCCATTATACCCGTCGGAAACACACACACTAAACGTTTTACAATATCAAAACAAATTACACTTGGAACACAAAAACTGACATGGCCGCCTAAGGTAACTTATTTAGGCGTCACATTTGATCGAAGGATGCGCTGGCATTTACATGTCAGGCGAATTCGATCAAAATTGAAGCAGAGTTATACTCTTACAACCTCTTTTGAGGGAACCTACATTCCCCTTGGAATTTCGCTTGGCACTCTATCAAACGTGTTGCCGACCTGTGGCCACCTGCACTGCGGCAACGTGGTAGACTACAGTACAGAAACACAAGGAATTAGATTTATTTAGTCAAAAAACAGTAAAAACTGTGACATATGGGGGAGAAGATGATCTGCGCACGTTTTCTTGAGTTCCAGAATCCCTTTCCATCATTTTAACTATAAATAGGTGAAAGATGAGTAAATGTTAAGATCAAAATAAAATTCAAAAAAACACGAGATTAGCAACATTTGAAAAATTAGATATTTCGTTCCCGAGTTATAGAAAACTTATTTGCAACGTTAAAACAATTGCATATTTTATTTTTCTTGCATTGCTAACAAAGTAGTAACTTGTCCTTACCTCTACTCGTTTACTCCTATCACTGCAAGCAAATGGAGAGTTCAACAAACTGTGCACATAGTGAAGTTATATTTACTTCCAGAAGTAAAGCAAAGGGGCATCTCAGCATTTACTCAATGTATCAGGAAAACGACCTTATCGAAATTGGGGCCATTGACACGGAAGCTGAAGTACATTATAGGATATGATACACTTAATACCAGGGCCGGATTTAACTTGGTGGGTGCCCATGTGCTGATTTTTGGTGGAGCCCCCCCCCCCCATATATATTATATGCAGTTGGCGGCTGACAAAATAAAATCTATGTGTCAAATATGTTTAATTAAAAAAAAAATTGCAAATAATTTTTGCGTACAATATTTTATTTATAAACCGAATATTTACAACACATTACAACTTAATTATAATAACTAAGCTACAGGAACTTTTCTTGCTTTTCTGTAAGCAAACTCTTCAATTACATCGTCGAAAGATAATTCTTTTAGAATATCAAAATTGATGTTCAAAATAGAAAGATAATTAAGTCGTTCTTCTGTCATACTAGTTCTCAATCTATTTTTTAGAAGTTTTAATTTTGAAAATGATCTTTCCGTTGTACAATTTGTTATCATTAACACAAAATAAATTCTTAAAATAATTTCTACATTCGGAAACGCGTCTTGTATTCCCTTCTCAATTATTAAGTTATACATAAAATGTTCCCGACTTAAGGCGCTTTTAGATTCTTCATCTTGTATGAATTGGTTAATGAATTCTTTGAATTGGATCAACTCAATTCCAAGATTTTCATCGACGTCGTCTACATAAATTTTACTAAGGTTTGTTGCGTGCTTGATTATTTCATCTGAACTAAGGTTGCCTAATTTTGATAAAAAACCAAACCGAGAAGAAATTATTTCATACGGAGAGACACGTTGATCTAAAGAAACTAAAAACTGGTCAATTACTGGAAGGTAACTTTTCACTCGAAATTCTTCAGCAGCTGTTAACTGAACGTTTGCAGAATTTCCATAATCTAATGGAACCAAACGAACATTCCGTTGTCCTTTTCTACGTATTACATACTCTGTTGTCCCAGATTTTTCCATTCCTAATTTTTCATAATATTCAAAACTGTCGCGCCTTTCTTGAATAAATAATCTCAACGATTTAATAGCTGCAACAGCAGTATTCAAATCTAACTTGGAATTCTGAAGTACTTTATTTGTGTCATTTACTAAGTAAGTAGATATTCTTGAGACTAAAAATGCATCATGAAATCTATATTTAAAAAAAATACAAATTACTACATAACAATGAAATTAAAAAGGTTTTGCAGAAAAATAGACCAAAATAAACAAAATTAATTTTTTATTTGGTGGAGGCCCCTTTTTGGTGGAGTGCCCTGTGCTGCAGCACTGTCAGCACATGCATAAATCCGGCCCTGCTTAATACATTACAGTACACTCGAGATAGCACAGAACAAAGATAGATGGCTCATATCGCGCCCTCCGTGTCGGAAACGGTTGAAAGTACTGAGGAAGGAACTTGTCCTTCATTCTATGTTTGAGACGACTGTCGTTTAACGAAGCCTATCAAGCCTTTCAAACCAACGAAGCTTCGGCAAAACAATTAGCTAGACAGGTCCTCACTATAGGACAAAAATGGCATGCACTCCCCTCTAATATTCTGAGGGCGTAGTGCAACACTAAAGTACTTTACTTACTTTTGCTTTAGCCAACGCCCGTCCGTGGTTGTCAAACACTAAAGTCGAATTAGTTATTGTTGGCATTGACCGCCAATTGTTTCAAATTTGGCGCCTTGTTTTGAATAAAGCACTTTTGATGTTCTTTGAAGGCGTTTCAGAGGAAAGGATCATACATTTAAAACTTCGCGCTAAGGAAATAATAATCTAATTCTACCCAAAAGAAGCCGCGCGAATTCCTTCCGGGTTGACCAAGTACTCACTTCTTTCGTACAAGGTTCCTTGATTAGATTGTCAACTGTTTCCTGTTAGTGCGGAGCGTCACCGAAAGATCGCATCAGCTCCTGGGCAAACCCGCGTGAAATATACCATTGTCAAACTTCTGGAAACCCAGCGATTTCCACTTCACGCATATTTTATTGCATATTTTGCATATATGCATATTTTATTTCCACTTCCAGCCACGCCGCGTCACCAGCTCGCATTGTCATCAGAGACATTAGATGCAGCCGTGACGTGAAGTAAAAACGACGAAATTCGTAAAGAAACGTTTGATTTCTTCTGGACAGAGGTAACCGTGATAATCTCTTCAATACTCGTTGATTCTTTCTCCAAGTAACAATCTTTGTTCTTGTTCTAAGAAAATATGAAAGCACGTTGTTACTAAATGCATTAATTATTTACTAAACGTTGATTCTTCATGTTCCCGCTTTGCGTATTAAAACGAATTGTTACCTATTTTTGCCGGGAGTTTCTGCATATTGGGCCGGGTGAGCGACAGTGAATCGCTTAGTTCTTTTCACAGAGGCGATACTAACTAACCCCTGAGTAAAGAGATGCTCTCTTTAAAGATCGATTTATGGGCGCAAAAGAGCGTCTTATTTGCTTCCTCGCAGTTTCAATATTCCACCACGTTAGCAATAATTCTTGTCACTGTTATGAAAAGTGTGGGTTTTACGACGGTGAGGTGGCTCTCGAGACAGGTCGGGAACTGCTTCTGCCGTTTTGTAACGAAATCGACAAACCGAGGTTAAACCGAATCAAAATTCAAAGCCCAGAAGTCGAGCAAGCAAAAGAATGCCAGAGACGTATAAAAATAGCAGAGAAACACACGGTACGAACAAATCGTTAGAAAGAGGGAAAACTGGGTAGACCACAGAGTACACGAAGAGGGTGGCAGCACTGCAAACTGGACCGTGACCGTGACGTGTGTGTGTATGTATATATATATATATATATATATATATATATATATATATATATATATATATATACACACAGACACACAAAATAGTAGTATATATCATTGGGTTTGTTGTCTATGGAATGGTGTTACTTCGTGTCTAATATGTTTTTAATTCTGCAAAAAAATTGTTTTCATTTTTGTTCAGGCGGCGAAATAGTCGAAGAAAAGTTGGGAGAGCATTTTTGATGGAAATGGCAATGGAACATCGCCTCTTCTATCACAGTAGTTTTTGTCAGACAAGAGTGTTCTGGAAAAGAGATGACACACAGGATTGTTACTTGGAGAAAAATTTACGAGTATTGAAGAAGTTGTCACAGTTACCTCTGTCCAAACGAAAACTGACCCTTTCCTTACGAATTCCGTGGCCTTTAGCTACGTGTTTCTACTACATCCAGTGCCTGACACACTCTGGGTCGAACCTTGAAGACGTTCAAAACGCTTTTACTCAGCTTTCCGCATTAGCTTGTCGTAACAAGGCGAGCCGGCGTCTGCGATAGAAAACTCCTGGTGTTTCGGCAATGCCAATTTTTAGCGGGAATTTTTAGCTATCCACGAGCTGGTGCGATCTTTCGGTCTCCGAACTAATAGAGTAATCGACTCCAAGGACTTTGCATGAAGAAATGAATGTTTGGTCGGCAGAGAAGAAATTCGCGCGGCTTTTTGGAGAAAATTAAAACTATTCGGAGGCGCCAAGTTTAAAATGTATAATCTTTTCCTTTGAAACGTCTTCAAAGAACATCAAACGCCCTGTTAAAGAAGACAAGGCGCCAAATTCCAAGTAATTTGGCCGGCAATGTGTCAACAATTTTAAATTCTTTGTCCATGTAATCTCTATTTTATTTATAATTTTAATTTGTAAAATTTTATAATAAAATAATGATACGAAAATAATATTCAAGTGATATTGAAAGAAAAAATTTGAAATACTCATTCAAATCACCCGCCTCGCCTCTTAGTTTCTTTCTCGTGCGGTTCACTACGCCACCGTCGTGGCCATTTCCTATATTCGCACCCATTCCTATGTTCGCACCTCTTCCATATTATGGAATTGAAATATAATATATCATTTCCTTTTTTATACCTTTGAAATCAGAAACAAAATATTACTTGAGAGCGAGAAAGTACTGATCACAATGGAAGACATAGATCTTTTAGCGGAAAATATTATCAAAATTGAAGAGGTAAACAGTTTTTTTGTGTTTCACACGTTTTTATGAACATCACTTTTAGAACTCGATGAAAGTCGCTACTACTAATATTATTACTTTATAAATTCTTCGAATTCTTGTATAAACGCAAGCAATGTTGTGTGTTGAAGGTTAAAGGAGGGGCAAAAAGTTTATGAAAATGGTAGTAACATGTAGTTTATGTTTAAAGTGCAACACATTTGATGGAATTAAACACATGTGCAGTACATTTATCCATTTCCATCAGGATCTATTGAAAGGAACACCATATTGTAGTATGCACTGGTTGTTGGAATGGCTGTGATATTGGGAAAGTTCTCCATTGCAATTCCTAGTGTTGACTACCCACAGGTTCTAAATTTGAATATTATTAAAAACAATGTGTCCATTTTTGTGTGTGGAAGATTTCGATAAAGAAATTAATTTTTAACTAAGATTTTTTATATTTATAATTGATAACGGTCATCAAACTTGTTAGATTCAGAATAGTCAGTAAAAGTTAAAAGATATTCCTGACTCAATGACTCCAAAAGAATAGTAGGAGCCGAGGTAATAGATCATAAAAAACAGATAAAGTTTTTTCTAAAATTTCATATATTTTTTCCTTTGACCTTCGAGAACTTTGCTTTGCAAGAACAATGTAGATTTTCCTGTAATTTCAATCTAAAATCACGTTCTATTTTGTAGTTTCGACTTTGAGGAAAAGAGGAAAATTAATTTATCAAGAGGTGACATCCAAAGGAGCTTTAATTAAGCTATTATCTTTCTGTTTAAGTAAATGAAACAGCTAGTATTTTTTTCTTGCCAAAAGTGCCCCGAAAATAGTTTATTAGCAAGTATATAGAATTTTTAATAAAATGTCTTTAAGTTTTAATAGCACAGGGTAGGTTTATGAGCATGTATTGCTATTTCTCAATTAGATTCAAAACTTTCTATTGTAATAAATCTGGTGGTTCTCTTCTCTTGTAATGAATTTGGTGGTTCAAGAACAACATTGAAGAAATAATGTTTTAAATTTTATTGTTGTACAATAGTGAATTAATTCCGTTTTATTGGGAAAACTAGGAGGCAAGAATGTTTCAAAATAATTTAATATATTAAATTATCAAAAAAATCTAGAGAAGGCCCAAAAAGAATGTTTCATATTGGACAGTGAAAATATATGAATATAAAAACATTTGATAATACAGTAAAACTTACCCAAAGCAGAATTTCAAGAGACAAATATTTTTTCTATGTCACACAAGATTCCGGTTTATACAATTTTGTACTACAGAATACACATTTGTCAGAACTGAGGTTTTTGTTCACATTGGTCAGCCTCACTCTACAAATGTTCTGCATTGGGCATGTTGTACTGTTGTTTTTTCTTTCTCCATCGTGAGGAAGCTATAAATAAAAATAGTACAACTTACTTTCTTTGTAATGCATTTGTAAATTACTGTGAGTGACTAGATTAAAGGAGGAACACTCCAAACGTCAGATGCCAGTAGATGGGTATGTGATAGAAAGTTGTTATGTATTGGAAAAAGGTACATGTCATTGGATTTCGAAACAGTCTGTTTTAAAATTGAAAAGTCTTGATCATTTGAAATATGTTTCAAATATTTTATCAGCATGAAATATAAGAGTAGAAAAAGTCTGTTTGCTGAGCCTTGTCTCTGAAAATAAGCAGTTTTGGGGTGCCTCCTGAAAAATCTTGAAGCATGACATGTGGGGTTTCTCAAATTAATGATAAGCTTGTTAATGGCATTTTTTCTGTTTTATCCAGTTCAAAGAAGAACCAGTGGACGAGAAAGAAGACTATTGCTGGAATTCCATTGTGAGTTAATTTTATAGTAGCGTTATTGATCCAAAATAATTGGTATCTGTAAATGTCTATTGAGATAATCACAAAAAACCAGGCACTTCATTCTCTATCACATTCAACTATATTGTTCTATGTAGCAAAACTAGCATAAAAAAAAGTATGATTGAGTGTGAATACTGCAGGCATGATTCGAATTTGGTATTGTGGCAACTTTATACATGATTAAAAAAATTCAGCTCAAAAACTGAGCATTTAGAATACATTGGTAGTGTTTCAAGTATAATATAATATACTGCAATTCATTACCATATTTTACAGATACATCAGCATGTGTATGAAATCCAATGTGTTTTGAATTCCAATGACATGTACCTTTTTCCAACACAACTTTCTATCACATACCCATTCTATGACATCAAATGTAGTAATAGGTTTTGTCATTAAATACAAACATTCATGGGGGAATATTGATTTTCATTTTCTCAGCCAGAAGTTGAATAATGTTTTTTGTTTAAATGAATGCACATTGGTTATATCAGTGTCATAATTTGTCAAAGTTGACAAAAATATCAATAAAATCAAAATGTAAGTGATGGGCTTCAAAGGCGCATAGGATCATTCACTCCTTAATATTAGTGTTAATAAAGAATGTTACTTGCATTATGCAAACTTAGATATATGGTATTCTCTTGTTACAATGAGTTACACAACTGAAATCTGTTTTGTTTCAATAAATTTTAGTAATAAATCTTTACTCCTCATTGAATAAATCAATGGGATGTGATGTAGGGCCAATAAAAAAAGTTAAAGCAAAGTAGACTGCAGAGAAACTCTTGATTTAAATCACATATTTCCTAAATTTGCATGATATAAATCAGCAGCATATAGGGCATTAATTATTCATATTCAGGGACATTATAAGTTTTGTTAAATTTTCATTTCTGGCTAGTTTGGAAATACATCAACTGTGTGTTCCTTGTATCTATACTTTAAAAATGTGACACTTTTGATAATCAAAGTGGAAATTATGTGCTCACAAGTTAACTTACTATTTATCATTTAATATCCTGTAGAGCTTTTCTATTTTTTATTTGATATTGGAGGGAAATCATGGTTAATTTTTCTCCATGGTTGTGCTTGAGATGTATTTAGGAGCATCTCTATGGGCAGCTGTGATTTTTAAGTGAAATGTTTTTTTCTTTCAGGCAGAAGATGAACCCACTGCTTTACAGCATTCAGTGAAAGAAGATAAAGATGTGAGTATAATCATTAGTCTGCCTTAAATAAAGTAAAATCATTTTTAGCACATGGGGTCAAGTAATTCCAATTGTAATTGCAAAGGGAACAATTCATAATAGAACTGCAGGACCAATGTAGTTTTTGATTAACTAAAACAGAAGTGAGTTATTAAAATTCAAATTTGGTCATAAATACTTGTTTTTCTTAGGTTATCCTCAACCTAGTATTGTGATATACATAATGAATAGAGCCCGGATGTTGATGACATGCCATATTTTTTCTTTGTGTTTTTATATATGTATAACATAATTTTATCTACAATGACTAAAATTATTGACTTTTCACACTCATACAAAGTCATGTTTTGGTTCTTGTTTAAATCCTTTACTCATTTTTCGTTAATATTTCGAATTATGGTAATAAGTTTCCAGTTTTTTGTATTATTTGTTATATTTTTCAATCGTCAGTTTGCAGTGGTCCCAGAGAGATTTTTCATATCTCCGGAGTGTGCGTGTAGGCGTGCGTGCGTGTTAGAGATAGAGAATTGGGAGGCTCAATGGCGAAGTCGATTGCCTTTCACCACTGACGTTCTGGGTTCGATTACCGTAGGATCCCGGGTGAGCCTCATGTGAAATTTGTTTCGACAAAACGAGTTTCCATGCTACACAGGGGCTAGTCCAACACCTGTGAAGTGTCCTAAACCCTACCCCAATCCTAATTGCTTCCCAATTCTGACGTAGTGACGCAGGGGCGCGTAGTAGGAGGCGCGTACGCGAAAATGCTACCTGGCGGTCCTCGTGACAACTGACTGCGACGAGACGTGACGGATATGACGATGTAATAATCAACGGAGGATTGCTCCGGAAGCGCAAAGCGCTCAGTGCCCCTCGGGGCTTGGAGGCGCGTTGCGTCAGTTGAAGACGCGACAAATTTTTTTTTAAAAAAAATGCAAGGGATAATTGAGCAGTCATTGAAGGCTTTGCTAAACTCATATTAGTAACTACCGTATTTACCCGTAATATAAGTCGACCTTGAATAAGATAACTCGCTAATTTTGAAGAGGCCTCTTGGGAATTTTTAATTTTTTTAAACTAGTTCTTACTATTTTAAAAATTAAATCACAAAATGTCTTATTGACTAGAAAATTACCTTGTGGATGAGAACGTTAAGACTAATTGCTACACTATTATTTTCTTGTTCCATATTATCATCGTAATCATGGTTTTTGTCACTACCCTCATCATCTTCACATGTATCAATGTTTCTTTCTTTTTGGTCTCCCCTCAAGGCTGCAACACTGACTTCGTAGGCCCCTCTTGTAAGTTTTGCGTACTAAATCTGTGTTGTTCATTGTCTTTCGTCAGACGCCATCAAAGAACATTCTCTACTGTCTCCAGATTTTCCCGCGCTTGTTGATGGCTGATTATGTTCAAAACACAGATTCGCCTTCGCCGGACGTCCAACCGAGATTCCTCTGCGGCCTCGTCGAACCCGCATCGCGTAACAAACTCTCTGCGTTAAAAAAAAAAAAAAAAAAAAAATTCGGTCGGAATTGCCCGACGATTTTGTGGTGGATGCTTGGACTAAGAACGCGAATATAATTACGCGATATTTTTTTACCGTCTTCGCAATTTGTTACGTCAACATGTACGAGTTTCGAGACATGGAATGGGAAACTTAAATGCTAACCGACTAGGTTTACGAATATAAGATGACCCCCGCATTCTTCAACTGAGATTTATCGGAAATAAAATTCATCTTCTATTCGGATAAATGCGGTATATGAAAAAAAAAATCAATGTTACAGAATAATCTGAGGAAATTATATATTTTTTTAACTGCAGGATCAAGGGTGGATGCTATAATAGCATTAGGATGGATGTGCAACGTACCATATTTGTTAACCAATATCAATTACACAAGAAAGTGTGTGCTGCTGCAGCTCCACTAGTTTGACATATTTTTGTTTTTCTGTACAGGAGGAGCTGGAGCCTTCACTTGCTGTTTTTGTTCAGCCATTGGAGAAGCAAGAAGGAGCCTTTATTGAAACAAAGGTATGGCTTTCATGTAGGTCTACATTGACATAATGTCAAGGCAGGATTGCACAGTGAATGGAATGAATCTTTCCTTAAATTCTTTATTCTAAATAGAAAGTTCTTAGTTATGTTTTTAATGATTCTTTGAAATAATGAGAAATGCTGGATATTGGTAACATGATGCAAGTGTAATTATGTGTGTACCAAATATGGTTAATGTTAGAAGTATGTAATTAATTAACAAATTAGCTGAACAATTGATAATAATGAACGAATTAAAAGATATGGATCAATTGAGACTTCATCTGGCTAATGTAGGTATCAGCCACAGACTTCTGGATAAAGTAAAGTGATTGAGGGCCTTCTTGTGTTTGCAAGGACTATTTGGGCAAATATGTGTTGGATTTATGCTTTACTCAATTAAGATTTTTATTAGACTCTCATTGAATTTGTACTTGGGTTTTGCAGTCTCCCGTTTATTAAAGACAGTCACAAAATGAGTAATACATTTAATAACCATATGATCCTACTTATACAGAAGTGGTTCAATTGTTGAACCATTTTTTAGTTATTTGTAAATATTTTATAATTGATTTTAAATACTACATTTTGTAGAATATTGATCTTCATCTTTAAGTACATTGTTATTAATTTATTGGTAAACATTAAAATACGAATCTAAAAATTAAAAAGACTTTGTCGTTCTTATGTCATGATTATGAAGTATGAGACTCCAGTATCAAGTTTGAGGTAAGAAGACATTTGTTTAAGCAGAAACATCACGTTACGCTTAGTTTGTAGATGACTCTTGATTCACTTGCCTGACAACCGATATTACCTCCCAAGTGTAACAATGATATATTGTCAATGCATTAGCATTTTGTAGGATTTGAGGAGCAAGCCATCAATGTATCTCTTTAGAGAGGATGAAGCAATATTTCATTTTATTGTATTGTCCATGAGTAAGTATGCTTCCTTGCAAAAATAATTCCCAACTTTAAAGAGACTTTTCAGTTCAGACATTCACCGGTTTATGTGATAATTTTTCAAATGCAGACAATTCTGGATGGTGCTGCAAATTAGAGTATTTATCAAATGTTCATAATTCCCATTTCTCAAAATAAAAATTTCTCTACAAGGGGATGACAACACTGTAAAGCGCTGAGGAAGTCTACCAGCCTCTGAACAACTTGAGTGAATACTTGTCTTGTCTTTCTCTTATGAGATCATGTGTACACAATTTAATTTTATTATTATATGTATTATTCCAGATAATCAAGTTGAAGCAATCTTTATTTTATTGAATACATTATATTTGATGAATTTATTTTTATTTGATGTGATGTTAGATGTCTGAAAATAGTTTTTGAAGTGTGTTTTTCCCTATTGAGATGAAGTTGCATTTGATATATAAGAAACTCCCTTTTCCTTTACATTGTCTTATGGTTTTGAATGGAATACATTGATGCTGTATCTGCTCATCTGATTTCACCTGAATAGTCATTGTATCATTATGTAGGTGCTTGTGAAAATTTGAGCCAGAATTAGATTTCATATTAGGTTAATATTCATGTGTGTGTGAGATGTGATTGCGTGCATAATGGTTAGTTCTTTTAATAGAATTATAGTTGCTACTATGGCTTCTGAAAGGAAATACAGCTGCTCATCAATAGAAATTTTAATGGAATATTACCTTAACAAAGTAAGAATCTCATCCATCTTGTGCATAATTATTTTATGGTGTGATGTGTATATATGGTTAGACTTTTAACTAAGATTAGCTTTATTGGTGGTAGACAAGTTGGTTGCATTTGATTACATTATAATGTTTTGGAAGTACACTTTGTATATTTTTGGCACCTATTAACATTCTGAAAGAAACAGGACAAGCTTTAATCAATAATAAGCATGATTGTGATCTTTTGAAAAATGTGGAAAAATTGTGTAGTGCTGAACAGAAAACATTAAAATTTCTTGTTTAAAAAATGAAAATGGCCCAAGAAGTAGACAAAGTTCATGAAGTCATAATGAACAGTTAAAATGGTGAAGTCACATATTTAGGGCCATAGATATTAACCATAAAAACAGTGAATTAAGTCTGAGGACCTCGTGCAGCAGACAGGATCAAAGTGGGAGTGGACTTAATATGTGGTATTAGTCCCTTATATTAAAAAAAAAAGTTTTTTGTCAATCTTTTTGGCCTTCCCCCTAAAAGTTTTCCATTGTGACATTTACTAAAAAATAAAATTTGATCTCAATAGACTGATATTAACCCATGCCAACTTGAGCGTGAAATTTGAATGTTCAGAATGATTGTTTTTGTTGTGTTAAATCAATGGAAAACAACTGATCAATGTTCAATATATAAATTTATATTACAATTTAACACATTTTCACTCCTGAGACTGTGTTATGGTTTTTACTTTTCGTGTGGGTAATTTTTTCAGTGTTTCTTTCTTGCAATATGGATACAGTGAACCATGTTCCTGAACATGGACAGAACACAACAGAAATTGCTTTTGCTCCTGATCTACATTCAGTTGTGAAAGAAAATCTTGCATTAACTTTACAGCCCTTGCAGTGCAGTCATTTACATCTTTCAAAATTTGCTATCATTTTCATTTTGATTCATTAGTCATCATCAAAGAGTAATAGTACAGACAATTCTTCTAATTAATATTACATATGGTGACTAAATTTTTTAGAGCAGATTTGAAAACTATGGAATTTGGGGTGTACAGAAATTTCATGAGATTATAGAACATTTGAAGAGCAGATATGATGAGGAGCTTTTACAGTTGCACTGCACTGAAGTTACAATTAGACATAAATACATACAATCAACAGAAAGACCTTTTTAAGGCTTACATCATGAATTTTACATTCAAATGCACATTGTAAAATGATTTTGTGTGTGTAATGACAACACAGAAAGAACAAATTTTCTTAATCTCAGCAATACCCCTTGTTATAACATGGGTGATTTTGGTTCACAATTCTGAATATTACTTATTTATCCATTCCTGTAACCTTTGAGTTGGCTATTATTTAAATCAATACTATGGTTTTTGTTTTATAAGAGTGACACTGGGGATTGTGGGTCTACCGGAAAAGAAAAGAAAAGAAAGAAAAAAAGGGGGGAAAAAAAAAGCAACAAAGTGATTTACAAGCATTTGCCTCCTATGCTTCAAATATAATTTAATTTAATGTTTCTTTTTACCCAAGAAAATAAGAAACAACACATAAAATTGAAGTTAAAGTAGAAAATAAATACTTAGTTGCAATAATTTGTATTATGAAATTTGTACAAACACTGAAAATGAAGAGCTATTTTGCACTTTTGGCACATTATTCTTGTGTGTTGGTGGCAAAGACGGCATTTTCTCTGAGAACAATCTATTCTAATGTGGTGTAATCTTTTCACCACAGAAGAATCTTTTCTTTCTTCTGGTTGCCCTTGACCTTTCAAGGGGCTTTTGCAGAGAAGACTTTAATGCGAATTTCCGTAATACAAACAGCAGTAAATTTGGAAAATCACCTTCGAAAGTCACATTACGTAAATTCAGTGGCATTTTTATTTCATTACAAGCTTGTTTTAGGTTCAAAAAATGTTCGTCCGTTTTAGTGTTCTCATCACTATTACTGGATTTGAGAGTTTGAGATTAAGTTGATTTTTCTTGTAATATTTCCTGCCGGAAGAGTCAGATTTCATTGCTGTTTTCTAAACTATTTCTTCACATGCTACATCTGGTTGATAAAAGTTTCCTGCTCCAGAATCATCTTTCATCGTTGTGTGAAATTAGCTACTAAGTTCAGGAGTAAGCTGGGCAGATGATTTGTGTCCCCTTTAGTTTCGTCACCTGTTTCTACATCGATGAACAGAACAACATCAGGAGGTAACAAAAGAAAATTACTGTACTCATCTATCGTTTTTAAACTCTCATGCACTTCTAGACCGCAAACAATAACTAGGGGTGCTGCAGAATGGCACAGACTTTCCTGTATTGGTCTCGGCGATCGATCAATTGCATGAAACATCAACAAATTAAAGGTGTTAAATAATTAGAGGAATCAACCTCAGCTTAAAATCAACTTAATCAAATTAATGATACTGGGTGATTTTTATAAGATATATTACTTGTGTCATGGCCATGACTGAACTTATGCTTAAACTTACATTGAAACAACAATTGGCTCAGGCTAGAGGCTAACAATGAAAGGCTAGTGCTAGCAGATTCTAAAGACAATAGGAAACTAACAAGACCGAGAAAGTCTGTGCCATTTTGTACCAGCATTCTGTAGCTAGTTATAAGCATACTTTACTTCATTCTAGAAAAAAGATAAAGTGGTGGGATTTTGAAAAGAAAATTGTCCCAGGGCTACAGACAAAAGATTTCATAAGTATGTGAAGTTATATTTCAAATTTGTAATGAATTGAGTCGGGCCAGACTCATTGGGGAATACTCGTTTCGGGACTACGTAGTCCAGGTGCCTGTGTGCTTTTCAAGAGAGAGACGTTTAGAAAAAAACAAAACACGTACGGCATTGGGGGGACCCCAAAACCTGTTTTTCCGTTCATACCTCCACATGCACTTTGACAAGTAAATAACATCAATACCACATAACCAAGGAAGCAAACATTTTGATGGATTTCTACTTTTCACGGATACGGGCCAGCTGTGAGTTAACCGCGTGAAATGGGTCTTCCGTGATACGCATCAGTGAATGAAAATGGGCATGGATTTCCAAGTTTAAAGACGCCTTTCTTACCATTGCTTTTGTACATTTCGATGCACTCTGATATTTTGTGATGTCTTGTTGTAGGATCCTCTTGCGGCGAATTCTGGCGGTGCTTCTGTGGCGACGATAAAACCGTTTTTTGCTTCAAGTTCCCCAGGTGAGTGGAAATAAGATTTTAATTAATTTCGTAAAACGAGTTAAATGTAATCTAGTTTACTGACGCAGAAATGATAGTACTGTATCATCAGTAAGTCATGGAGATCATATATGATTCATGTCGTTGGATCGATCATTTGTAAAATCTTAGAGTCCATAATTTAAAAAAAAAATTGTTACACGATAGTAGATAGCATTTTGTGTAATAATATATTCTATGGGGAGTGTATACTAAGTGTCCCTTTTAAACCGGCCCGGTTGAATTGTGCCCTATTCTTTGGTATTGCGCCGACGGCGAATTCTATCGGTTGCGCTGAAAATCGTTCCGTCTTGAGTGATACGTAGCAGTTTACAGATTCGGTTTTATTTCAGTGTCTGATCTAAAGCAATTGTGTAGTTTGTATAAGACGAATTAGCTGTCCAACGAGATAATGAAGTAGATGTAAAACAAACCGGAATGGATCCAAACGCGTGGTTCTGGGCCACTGAGCTGCCATCTTGCCAGCTGTCAATGGTCAATGTCAAAGAGTCCTGTGGCTATGGCTCTGGGGTCTATCTGTGATGGCTGTCAGGTGTGAGGCTCAAGAATTGTCACGATCGCCTCATTTTCTTGTCAACTGAAATGCCACGGTTGCCACGTATCCCACGTTTTGTGGGCAACCGAAATGCCACGTATCCCACGTTTTGTTGGCAACCGAAATGCCACGTATCCCACGTTTTGTTGGCAACCGAAATGCCACGTTTGCCACGTTTTGTTGGCAACCGAAATGCCACGTTTTGTTGGCAAACGAATTGTCGCGGTGGCGAAGTTATGTTGTCTACAGAATTGTCACGGTCGCCACGTTGTGTTGAAAATCGAAATGCGAACGGTCCCGTTTTTTGGCGTTCCAAAATTTGAAAACGATACATAAGTCAACTGCCCCCAGGAAGTTGATCTTCCACAATTGTAGGTTATAAGCTTGATCCGAAGCGCACCTAAGATTCGTAATCCTCACTACGTTGGAACAACGTGCAATCATGCCAAATTGACAATAAATGTCTCGTGATAGCTCCGAGAAGGCAAGAAGAGGCTGAGAGGGCCCCAAAGGGTATACTTACAATACAAAAATTAAGCAATAATTTCGAAGTTGTATTAAATTTGAAACAAATTTAAAACGTGAATTATAAATTTAAGCTGCAACACAATAAACTGCAGGTAATTATGTTGAACCTTTCAGAATAATTTCTTCTGATAAATAACTTTATTTAATGTTTTAACTTTAAATTAAAAACATAACTTGTAGCCAACGTTCGAACCTAGAGAGTTCGTTGAACAAAGTTTCAATAATGGCTTGTGGGCGATTAAACTGCAATGAACTTTAATCTAATAAACGGGCAAGCATAAACACTCATCTACCCAACATATTTCAAGTTTAATAATTATTGGGGACCATATGATCAACAATAAATTCAATTATAAAAATTAATAACAAGAAACCCTCGTCCGGTTTGGGGAACGATGATTTCGAAATAAACTATTTAAAACAACCCACAAATGAAATTGAGCGATTACTTTTCACAAAATGTACAATTTATTGCCAGTGCCTATTCGACCCTTTTGTAATGAATTGAAAACGTTTAAAATAAGTTTAAAATTTGCTGTTATTTCACCATTCGGCGACTTTTCTCCCGAAAGTTTTACGATTTGAGACGATGACTGCTAAGGAGATAATAGTTGATTTAAGATATTTTAGTGAATAATGCACCGCACAGGATACACTGTTGAGCCATGTCACGTACACGATAACATAGTCAAAACATTAAACAAGGGATCTTGACACTATAACGCGACTTTTTTATACTTCATTTTGCACAAATCATTGTGTGGGCTGTAAGCGGCCGCGTTACGAAGTCCGCCATTCCATCGAAACTACTTCCCTTGGTACCTTTGTATACCCCTCTCGTTCCAAGTAACACACATACTGAACAGTCAATTTACACGTATTTGAGACGCTTACATTTAATTTTTACTACATATATTCGGTTGTGAGTTGGTGTTGATTGGGAAGTTGAGGCATAATTTGAAATGTTCTTTTGGTATGGTGACGGTTGTTTCAGTCAATTTAACCAGTCGTTTTACAAGGTACTTTTCGATTGATTTAGATGAGGGTAGTAGACTAATAGGTTGGCAGATAAAATAGGTAGGATTAGATGCGATTTTATTGGGTTTAGAGAATGGTTGATTGATTGGTCAGGCGCGTCATCTTCTAAGGCTATTAGTTCCGTATGTGTAGTGCATGTTTTTCTGTGGGAGGTGGCGATGATCCCTTGCGGGGTGGCGAGATCCGGTACCGACCTATAGTCAGCTTGCAGGGTTTTCCCCAACCACATATATCCCACCAGCGGCGCATGGCCTAGCCGGGACAAGCTCTGAGCTCCCGACTGGTCACCCGGCATGTAAGGCATGTTAGTGCGTGTGTGTGTGTAAGTGTAACAGCTGAGGATAGAACAAGGAAGAGGAAGCAATGGTAGCGCGCAGTCCGTTGTTTCCTTGTTAGGGTACTGCTCTGACATTCTCCCGGTTTTGATCGGATAAAACACGGAAAATTTCCTATCAGAGCAGCCGGCCGCTTGAATTACTCTACAGACAGTGGCTGACTTCGACCTAGCTGTGTAGGTAGTGTCGAAAATAGTGCCATCGTCGAGACTCGAACTCTAGGGTCCCCGCCAGTTGATGCCCTGGTTTGTTTCTGTGTTTTGTGGAAATATTCTGCTCTTAGGCTATAGCTGTAAATGCTAGTTATCAGCGCTATGGCTGGAGGAGGTCACTTGTTAGTATGAATTTTATTTTCTCATGACATGGGGTTTGGTCGTTGGAATTTTTTAATTTGGCTTATTTCATTGGGCGAAGCAAAGTTGATTCAATGGCGGTGCCGAAGCAGGTATCTTTAGATATGTTCTGTGGTGAGATTCAGTGTGTGGGTTGAGGGGAGGAAGTATTTATTGATAATTTCTTTCCAAAGTGTGATGTCAGAAATTCAGCTGTGTCAAGGGTAGAACGGACTTCACTTGATTTTCTTTGTTTGTTTTTTGAGAATTGCCATAATTTGTTGTTTAGTGGTTAGAAACTATCACATTAGGACAGGGGTCTCCAAACTTTCTTCTACTGGGGGCTCGATCAGAAGTTTTTAAGTGCCTTGTGAACCAACAATAAACACACAAATTAATTCTTAAAACACATGTGCGCATATGAGCACAAAATTGTGGACACATTATTTTGCAATATCTAATACACAATGAGGGCTACAATTTTAAAGATTCAAATGAATTTCAGAACTTTTTTAAATTTTTAAAACAGAAATAATCAATAATTATTTAAGACGTACCTCAATGAGAGCAATGAAGTTCTATTGTAAACTCAAATTGGAGAAAAATAAGTTAATTTGTAACTCAGTTTTTGTTTCACCTATTATTAAAAAGGGTCTCTAATCCATTTCATCACTTAAGTAACATCTGTACTTAGATTTCATATATTTCGCATTCTATAAAGTCTGTTTCCATCTATAAGTTGTACCAAATACTAACGAGAAACTTTTGGAGTAGTTCTTAATTTTTGAATAAGGATGGATAGCGAGTTGTTTGTAGGAATCAATCAAATTTCTTTCTTTGAATTTCTCCGGTATTGTATGATGAGCTATGAGTTCAATTATATCCATTTGCGTAGGTATTTAAACTTGCGCAGTATCACATTCACACGCCGCATTATGTTTTCCAAAATCACCTGTTTTTGTATCGCATTTTCCTTGCACCAACTATAGTGACACATTTCAGTTGGGACAAATTGAAATTGTACTTGGTGTTTTCAGTACTTTAGAAATATCTGCCAAATGGCATTTCCATTCTAGGTAATGATATCAAACAATTCTTCCACACTTTTATCCCATCGGTAAAAGATCAGTCCTTCTTTGCTATCTCGTAGGAAACCGAAAAATTGAAAAAAGTTCAATAACTGTACTGGCGAAAATGGCAGCTAGCAAGAGTACGTGGCAAGTCCCAATAGCTAGCCCGGACCAAAGAAAATGGAAAACTAATATGAGAATGTCTGTGCCATTCTGTAGCACCACTACTTTACTCTCTCGCTTCGGAGTAGAGAGAAATATACGTAATGCTGCGAGAAAGTACTGCAAATTTTCGGCAGAAAAACTCTTATTACTGGGCCCTGGTAACGAAAATGTGGATAAATCCAGTTGCTAAATTTAAATGAAAAAAATTCTCTAAACCGCCGTGCAGCCAGAATCCGTTTTGGGGGCCCTAGAGAGCGAAAAATCAATGGAAAGCAAAACGTCCTTCCGTCCGTCTGTGAACAATGCTAGCGACTAAACCGTTCAGCAAGTATTAGAAATAAAGATAATGTAATCCCCCATAATGTAATTACTTGAATACTCCACCCAATTACTAAGTTAACACTTAAAAATTATTGGAAATTCGGAATAACGTAGTTTCTGACAAATAATTTTTTGGTCCTGTAGATAGTCATCATTATTTTTATATATAGTGTTCATTACTTTCTTTAAATACAAAACAGACTTAAATACTCGCAAAAAATAGGTCGTAAACAACATAACGAATGTCACGGTCTCTAATTCTTTCGTAACATCTAATTGCATAATTAACTCGGACTATTATGTTCTGACGTAACGGAAAAAACTAGAGCTTTTAAGTTCAGTGCAGTGATACCATATTGGGTGGAAAAAAGTCGTCAGAAAGTAGTCAACTGTAAATTTTTAAATAATATAAAAAATATTTATTTTCTGCTCGTGAAACAAAATTAATTAATATAAATACATATAACCCTAATTGGTTTAATTTCTATTAACTTTTGCGAATTGGTTGCAAGAAAATGCATCCATCTATTGGGTATAATTGCAGATTAGTGTAAAATCAAATGAATGTTGGGATTTTAAATAGTGGATTATAATTAAAATAATGTAACGTGTCTCACTGGTGAATTAAAACTCACGCAGAAGCATATAATTAAACAAAAACGTTTATTCGTAAACAATTACACAATAAAACTACTTGATCTATATACAGGTATATTACACAGTCCTTCTGTCCTTACACACGACTCCGTTCTCTTGATTATTTATTTACACAGTTCACTTCTTCTACACTACTTATTTACACAGTTCACTTCTTCTACACTTTACACTGTTCACTGCAGTCTGATAATTTATTTACACTGATCACTTCTACAGTATCACACAGTCCGCTGCACTGTCCACGGTCCACTGCGCTGACCACAGTTTCCTGCGCAGACCACACTTCACTGCGCACACGAGGGTCCACTGCACTGCTGTTTACCGCGATGCACACTTCACAGCTCAGCTTCCACTTCAGACACACTGACGGACTGATTGCTTATTCACTGATTACATACACTAATCCGCGGCTGCTTACTTCCGACTACTACTTACACTGACATACACCGACTTACACTAACTTACACTGACTGACTACTGACTACTACTCCTTTCTGACTCGCGGCCGCCGGCAGCGGCGCATTTATACCTGGCCGCTTTTATACCTGGCTCGATACAACCAGCACATTCTCCACCTTTCCCCGCGACTCGCGAATAGTCCGGAACCGTCCAGTTCGGGGGGAAGGGAAGGGGCGCCGGCAGATGATGCAATCCGCGCGCAGCGAATCCGGCAGGTGATGCGATATTCGTTACAATAACATCATATCCTTTTTATCCATTCCGGTTCTACGAAAATGTTGCTTGTGGCTCATAGCTGGCGAGCCTATATGCCTATATGTTTCATTCATTTCAAACAGATTTTACGCGAAAACTACTTTTCCAAAAAGTTGTATATGACCTTCTTTAAAGATCTTATTTTTTACAACAGACATTGTTTGAGACAAAAAGTCTCTTTATCTTCAATTTTGAAGCTTTTAAGTTTTTTTGAAATTTTCGAAACACCGAGCAATACCGGAAAATGAGACTAGCACCATATTTTTTAATTGTTCCATATTACGTTGAGAACATTTACAGGAAAAAAATTTGAGCTGTTTTTGAAAAAAAATATTTCAAGCGGAAATTACCCCCAAACTACTATTTTTCATTTGTACATGGCTTTTTGAAGAGCTTATTGTACAGAAGAGACTTTGTGACAAAAATCTGTATTTTTAGTTTCGAAATTTTCGAAAAAAAGATCAATACCCGAAAATGCGACTAGCACCATATTGTTTACAGTCCCTTATTTCATATGTGGAGAACATTTAAAGAAACAATTTCAGCGGTGTTTGAGAAAAAATTGCAATTTGAAATGTAAATTGCCTAAAAATTACTCGTTTTTCCAAAAAAAAGTGCATGACCTTTTTTAAACAGCTAATTTTGTACAACAGATTTTGTCTGAGGCCACAATCTCTGTCTTTAATTTTGTAGTTTTAAAGACTTGCCGCTTAGTGTCATGAATTTTTAATAACAACTGGAAATAATATTTAATTTTTTTACTGGTATAACTTTTCTTTGTAAATTGATTAAACATGTAAACTAATCTAATTTGATAATACTAACCGTCGAAATGAAAACCAAAACAAACGACTGACCCACTGAGAAAAGTTCCTTTTCTTCAACATAAACATATTGAAGTGAAAAACATGGAGGAGAATAAACTACAAAATTCCACTAATTCGCGGACATTTGGAATATTTTTTTGTAGGATTCATAATGGTAAGACATTCGAGACATGGCTGTTATGTGCACCGAAGAGTTCCATGTAACAATAGGAATATAATGAAATAAAATGCCACAGCTCACGACACGATTAACTTGAATTCGAATGGATTCTGGGCCACAGAATACTGCCGAGGGCCGGATCTGGTCCGCGGGCGCAGTTTGGAGATCCTTGCATTATGATATTGTGGGTTGGCGGTTTCCTGATATTGCTTAATTTGTATAAAACTAATTTATTTTTATAGGTGTAATAATATTCTGCTTAATCCGAGAAATCCACGCGTACGATAGGGTACCAAGTGTACGATTCAGTCCTGTCAAACTCGGGTGAGCGGGAGTCTACTGCAAATGTTTGGGGCTTTGGGGAAACTTCCCTTCCAGGACTCATGGTTCTACGAATGGCCGAGTAAATGCTAACGTTGTACAAATTTAGTTTCCGAGATTTGTGAAACATTTGACCCACGAGTCAGATAGCCTCTTTGCTCTAGTCAGTTATGGCTCCACTGGCTTCAAGTGGTTCGATTGAAAGGAAAAGCCCTTTTCCGCAAGGGTTTTGCTCACAAATTGTCTTGAACTCGAAGTGGAGTATTTGCTATGGGCGTGTTATTCTTAAAACTATGATTTTTTTAAAATAAAAATCTTAAAGTTTTACGTCAAATGCCTCAAACTACAGGCCAGTTAAAAATATCCAAATGTCTTTAAGGGGTTTTTGGATGAAGGGATTGATTTCTATAAGGGGGAATATGAATGAGGCGGTCCTCGTAGCCTAAGGTTACTAAGCTTTATGCCAGAAAGGAATGTCAAGATATGGCAACAGATTCGGAGATCAAACACGATGGCTAAGGAATAATGGCAACCTACCCGCACCACTCTGCAATGTTCATAGTTTTGCAATTGAAGAATTGATAGAGACAATTGAATTCAAATTCAATATCCGGGGGAAAATAAATAGGATGAACAATGAAACCCGAACCATGAAAATAATTAGGATTTATATCATTGTCACTATATATTCGTCCACAACAATAGATCTGCGTCGTTATAACGTTAAATATATCAGCAGTAGATCCTCTGATACTAAGACACTGAAAGTTTTATGTCCATCTTCTACCGTGTATTTCGCTAAAAGTGGATGTTTTAAAGAAAGTTTTTTATTGCATCTTCATAAAAGTAAAGTAAGAGTTTTCATTAATAAGCTATTTTCCAATACAATGTCAACACTACATTGGACGTAAATAGATTGCCTTACTTGCCTTATGTTTCGATAATTCTAATATAAGTGTTCTCTGTTTACAGATCGAGAATTTCATAGTCGTATGCGCAACCTGACTGGTCAAAAAACTACTCAAAGTTTAGTCTATGAGAAGGGATTCATTCAAAAACGAAGTTTGCATGAGCACATGCGCACTCACACTGCAGAGAGCCCTTTTCGATGTTCCATCAGCGAGAAGAGCTTCAGCGCGAAAAGACACTTGCATAGACACACGCGGACGCACACTGGAGAAAAACCTTTTCAGTGTTCTGTCTGTGAAAAATGCTTCAGTGTTAATGGAAGCTTAGATAGGCACATGCGCACGCACTGTGGTAATAAACCTTATCAGTGTTCCATATGTGAAAGGAGCTTCAGTATGAAAGGGAGCTTAGATAGGCACATGCGCACGCACACTGGAGAAAAACCTTTCCCGTGTTCCTTCTGCGAAAAGAGCTTCAGTGTAAAAGGAAGTTTAGATATCCACATGTTCATGCACACTGGTAATAATCCTTTTCAATGTTCCATCTGTAAAAAGTGCTTCAGTATGAAAGGAAGCTTAAATAGGTACATGCGCACGCACACTGGAGAAAAACCTTTTCAGTGTTCCATCTGTGAAAAGAGCTTCAGTATGAAAGGAAGCTTAGATAGGCACAACCGCACACACACTAGGGCAAACCTTTTTCAGTGTTCCATATGCGAAAAAGGTTTCATTCAAATGGGGAGCTTAGATATCCACACGCGCACGCACACCGGAGAAAAACCTTTTCAGTGTTTTATCTGTGATAAGTGCTTTAGTGATAGAGGAAACTTACGTTGGCACATGCGCACATACTCTTGTGAAAAATCTTTTCTTTGTTCTATCTGTGAAAAGAGCTTCAGTCAAAAGGGACACTTAGATAGCCATGTGCGCACGCACACTGGTAATAAACCATTCCAGTGCCTCATCTGTGAAAAGAGCTTCAGTCAAAAGGGAAACTTAAATATCCACATGCGCACCCACACTGGAGAAAAACCTTTTCACTGTTCCATATGTGAAAAGAGCTTCAGTGAAAAAGGACATTTACGTAGGCACATGGGCACACACACTGCAGAAAAACCTTTTCAATGCTCCATCTGTGAAAAATGTTTCAGCCGGAAAGGACACTTAGATATCCACATGCGCACCTACAATGGCAATAAAAGTTATTTATGTTCTATTTCCAAAAATATATTTTGTGAAAAGAGGCGTTTATTTAGACGCATGCACACCCAAAATAGTGAAAAATCTCTTGAGTGAAAAGGACTTCAGTATAGAAGCACATGTAAGCACACATACCTCCATATTGTTTTATAAACTATTTTTGCTGTATCTGGAGAGAACGTTTAGTAAAGATTTACAGAAACTACAAAATCTTGTGCAAAATATATAAATTATAGATGCATTATGGGAATTCAAAGTTTGTCAGTATTACGTTTCAATTAACAGTATATGAAGCTCTCCTTCGCTTCTCCAGCTACCTCATGTCGGTCTTAGCCGATTGTTTCCATTCGGTTTTTTAATCTTACTGTAACTGACAAATTGCACGAACTTTTGCACAGACTATTGTACATATTTTTTAATCGATTTAGTTTAATGTTGTAATACTTTGCGGTTAAAATACTGAAAATTATATGTTCTTTTATATTGAGTGCTAGTATTTCACTGTAATTATTTTTAATCATTAATTTTAATGTCAGTAACTTATCATTTATTTTCAAAGAAATATAAAAAAAATACTATCTTTGGTTTAATGTAGGCTGAAAAGTGCAAAATTCACATCCTCGAAAGATCTTGCTAACTGTAGTTGAGGAAATAATAAAACTAATTAATGTGATTCTGAGTTTTCATTATTTTTTAAATTCTGCACAATAAATAAACGCTTACCCAAACACAAAAAAAATTTGAAAAGTGATTTGACAGATTTTACTTGTAAAAGTTGTAATTTAAAGTAAAAAAAATGTTCTGCTGTTGCTTAAGGTGTAAATATGATTCACAAAAATGCTTATACTCGACTTTCTGAATTAACGGTCCGATTTTGCCGCATAGTTACCAGTATCATTTTGGAAGAGAATAGCTTTATTCACACTCTTAGTGAGTTATCTGGCAAACACGATGAATTTTGCTTAACGATAACGAATTCACATCGCATGCCTGATAGTTTCCCAATCACTGCTAGTAAGAATCAGAGGATTTTAAAGGAAAGCCACAACTACATTTGCATCGATCGAAAATCCAACCAGAAATCACATTTCTCATTTCTAACGATAACATTTCAGAAAGAAATGACAAAATTATTATTTTTCCAAATTTTTCACCAAATTTCTCAATTCGGGACCAATATTGTTTCACGCATAGCTCCGAAACTAATAAAGGGATTGAAGTCTGGTTATCTTCATTGAAATTCTCGTCGAAAGTAGTGTATACATACGTTATTTACGAAATAAGCGAAACAATAATTTTTGTTCCAAATTATCCAGCAAATTTCTCAATTCGAATTTAATTTTGTTTCAAGCGTACCTGCGAAACTAATAGTCGGATTGTGGTCAGGTTAATATTTGTGAACTTGTCGTCAAGAGTAGCATAGACATGAGTGATTTCAGAAACAAGCGAAAAAAATCATTTTTTTCAAAATTTCCACCAAATTTCTCTATTTGGGCACAATTTCAATTCATACATAATTCGCATATATCTCCGAAATTATTATCTTGACCAGATTCGTGTTTGCTCCACTCAATTTTTCGTATCATGTTCTACTTATATACCAGACCTTATATAAGATACGCTGAAATTAACTTTTTCCACAATTTGTACGTAACTTTCGCATTTCGCCGAAGTCGTATTTCGACTGTAACTCCCAAACTATTAATTTGACCGTATTCTAGTTTTCTCCATTCATTTTCTCGTATCTTGTTCTACTTGTATACTTATTTTCAATACAATAAGACGAAATTATTTTTTCTCCATTTTGGCACATAATGGGGGGTATTTTGAACTTTCGCATTTAGCCAAAGTCTTATTTCCCATGTAACTCCGAAACTATTAGATTGAGCGGATTGTGGATTGCTCCATTCAATTTCTCGTATCTTGTTCTACTTGTATACTTATTTTCAATACAATAAGACGAAATTAATTTTTTCTCCATTTTGGCACGTAATGGGGGGTATTTTGAACTTTCGCATTTAGCCAAAGTCTTATTTTCCATGTAATACCAAAACTATAAGATTGAGCGGATTGTGGTTTGCTCCATTCAATTTCTCGTATCTTGTTCTACTTGTATACTTATTTTCAATACAATAAGACGCAATTAATTTTTTCTCCATTTTGGCACGTAATGGGGGGGGGGGTATTTTGAATTTTCGCATTCAGCCAAAAATCTTATTTCCGATGTAACTCCGAAACTATTTGATTGAGAGGATTGTGGTTTGCTCCATTCAATTCCTCGTATTTGTTCTACTTGTATACTTATTTTCAATACAATAAGACGCAATTAATTTTTTCTCCATTTTGGCACGTAATGGGGGGGGGGGTATTTTGAATTTTCGAATTTAGCCAAAAGCGTATGTTCCATCTAACTCCTAAACTATTAGATTGAGCGGATTGTGGTTTGCTCCATTCAATTTCTCGTATCTTGTTCTACTTGTATACTTATTTTCAATACAATAAGAAGAAATTAATTTTTTCTCGATATTGGCGCGTAATGGGAGGTATTTTGAACTTTCGCCTTTTGCCAAAAATCTTATTTCCGATGTAACTCCGAAACTATTAGATTGAGCGGATTGTAGGTTGCATTTATACAGAATTTTCGATAGCAACGCTGAAATTAATAATTTTCGAAATTTGGCACGTAAGGGGGGGTCGTTTTGTAACTAGATCAGTTGAGGTTCCTTTTGTTTCTCGTCTATCTCGAACACTATTCGTCTGATTGGAGTTTTCTTTGCAGCATTGAATTTCTTTTAAAGTGTTCTACTTGTATACAGAATTACAGATAGCAGTTCTGAAATTAATATTTTTCGAAATTCGGCACGTAAGGGGGGGTCGTTTTTACCCCTTTTTTGCCCCAATTACGGGTTTTGGGCTTCATTTCTTTTCAAGCGTTTAATTTCGAAACTAATAGTCGGATTGAACTTTGGTTTGCACCATTGAATTTCTCGTCTCGAGTTGTACTTGTATACGTGATTTCAGATCGATCCTACGAAATTAAGTTTTTTCCCATTTTTTGCCCCAATTTCGTGTTTTGGGCTTCATTTCTTTTCAAGCGTTTAATTTCGTCTGATTGGAGTTTGCTTTGCACCAATGAATTTCTTTTAAAGTTTTCTACATGTATACAGAATTACAGATAGCAGTGCTGAAAATAATATTTTTCGAGATTTGGCACGTAAGGAAGGGTCGTTTTGTAACTTGATCAGTTTAGGTTCCTTTTGTTTCTCGTCTATCTCGGAAACTATTCGTCTGATTGGAGTTTTCTTTGCACCAATGAATTTCTTTTTAAGTGTTCTACTTGTATACCGAATTACAGATAGCAGTGCTGAAATTAATATTTTTTGTAATTTGCACGAAAGGGGGGGGGTCGTTTTGTAACTTGATCAGTTGAGGTTCCTTTTGTTTCTCGTCTATCTCGGAAACTTCGCCTGATTGGAGTTTGCTTTGCACCAATGAATTGCTTTTATAGTGTTCTACTTGTATACAGAATTACAGATAGCAGCGCTCAAATTAATATTTTTTCGAAATTTGGCACGTAACATCACGGTACAACACGGTCGTTTTGTGACTTGATTAGTTGAGGTTCCTTTTGTTTCTCGTCTATCTCGGAAACTATTCGTCTGATTGGAGTTTTCTTTGCACCAATGAATTTCTTTTAAAGTGTTCTACTTTTATTCAGAATTACAGATGGCAGTGCTAAAATTAATATTTTTCGAAATTTGGCACGTAAGGGGCGGTCGTTTTGTAACTTGATCAGTTGAGGTTCCTTTTGTTTCTCGTCTATCTCGGAAACTATTCATCTGATTGGAGTTCTCTTTGCACCAATGAATTTCTTTTAAAGTTTTCTACATGTATACAGATAGCAGCGCTGAAATTAATATTTTTCGAAATTTGGCACGTAAGGGGAGGTCGTTTTATAACTTGATCAGTTGAGGTTCCTTTTGTTTCTCGTCTATATCGGAAACTATTCGTCTGATTGGAGTTGGCTTTGCACCAATGAATTGCTTTTAAAGTGTTCTACTTGTATACGGAATTACTGATAGCAGTGCTAAAATTAATATTTTTCAAAATTTGGCACGTAAGGGGGGGTCGTTTTGTAACTTGATCAGTTGAGGTTCCTTTTGTTTCTCGTCTTTCTCGGAAACTATTCGTCTGATTGGAGTTTCTTTGCACCAATGAATTTCTTTTAAAGTGTTCTACAAGTATACAGAATTACAGATAGCAGCGCTCAAATTTATATTTATTCGAAATTTGGCACGTAACATCACGGTACAACACGGTCGTTTTGTGACTTGATTAGTTGAGGTTCCTTTTGTTTCTCGTCTATCTCGGAAACTATTCGTCTGATTGGAGTTTTCTTTGCACCAATGAATTTCTTTTTAAGTGTTCTACCTGTATACAGGAATTTAGATAGCAGTGCTGAAATTATTATTTTCGAAATTTGGCACGTAAGGGGAGTTCGTTTTGTGACTTGATCAGTGTAGGTTCCTTTTGTTTCTCGTCTATCTCGGAAACTATTCGTCTGATTGGAGTTTTGTTTGCACCAATGAATTTCTTTTAAAGTGTTCTACTTGTATACAAAATTACAGATAGCAGGAAGATGTTTGATTGTGTCTCGGTTGTGTTTGTAATCACTCCATGATTACACTGTGGACTTTCTTCCAGGAAAAAGATGTGAAAAATGGGAAGATGGCTGATACAAGTTAATACTTAAAAATGACTTTCGATGCACTAGGAATTTTGTATTTTATCACAAAATCAGAACTTCTAATATTTTTTTAGTCTAATAGACACCTTTTATTATAATGAAATTAATTACTGAATGATCTGTATTAAACGCAAGACGTAGTACTGCTCTAGAACGTTTTCAATAGTGCAGCATTGCAGGTAGGGGAGGCCGGCACGGAAGGTATGCCATTCGTTCTTTATATCCCAACACAAACTAGAGCTACTGAAATTATAATCTCTTTCGATAAGTGATCATGCACAAAATTATTTGTAAAACCGTAAATAGCTGTTATGTAACTTCTTACAAGTTAGTTGTTAAGGATGCTTTACACTATGACTACTTTCGGAGAATTAACTAGAAGCCTCAATACCATCTTTGTATCAGAAAGAGGACATTAATGCTCCGGAGAGCGGTATATTGAAATATTTAACATTTAGAAATTAACATTTCACCATTTTATTGTAATAATTTATTTTGGCCGTATCGCATTCCTCATTCTGCAAAAATGGTTTGGGGAGTTGCAAAGGTACTATTCGAGTAATTTGCAACGTTTGAGTAATTTTTGCGTAATTTACACTTTTAAAAAACTTCTTATATCCTCCAAACATTTTCTTTAAATATTTTCTACACTTACAGACACTTTCTAGACACTTAAAAAGAATTGCGTGGATCTCATTTTCGTAGAACTTTTTGAATTCTCGATAATTGCCAATTTATAAATAATGCGATAAATTATGTGCTCTTGGAACACCCCTAGTTTTTAATGTATTTTTTCTGTCAACAGGAGCGGAGTTTGGCGACTCGACGACAGGAAGGGAAAGCGCCGTTGAAATATGCAGCAGCTTCTGCACCGGAGGAAGCGAACAAACACGTACGTGCGCAGGAGTGGAGCCAAACGTACATCCTAAGGATTCTACACAGGGAGCTTCCTATTCCCGAAAACACAAGAGCACGAGGCGTATCGAAGATAGCCCAGTTTATGTTAAGAGCTCGACAGAAAGTGGACGTGCGGACAGGATTGGCCTGAAGGAAAAAGGGTCTCACGAATGTTCCGTCTGCCAGAAGTCCTTCACCCGGAGAAGTCGTATAGTGGAGCACATACGAATCCACACCGGAGAACGACCTTATGAATGCTCAGTTTGCCGAAAGACCTTCACACAGAAAGTTCATTTAAATATGCACATGCTGATTCACAACGGAGAACGGCCTTACGGATGCTCGTCGTGCCAAAAGACCTTCGCACGGAAAGAGAATTTAGTAAGGCACAAGCGAATTCACAACAAAGAACGTCCTTATGCATGCTTACAGTGCCCAAAGGCCTTCAGGCAGAAATGTGATTTAGAAGGGCACTTGCGCATTCACAGCGGAGAACGTCCTTATGAATGTTCAGTTTGCCGAAAGACTTTCCCATGGAGAGATAATTTAGCGAAGCACATGCGAACCCACAGCGGGGAACGTCATGAGTGCTCAGTGTGCCAAAAGACCTTCATTCGGAGATACGATTTAGTAGGGCACCTGCGGATTCACACAGGAGAACGTCCTTATGAATGCTCCGTCTGCCACAAGAGCTTCGCGCGGAGAGTTTATTTAAACACGCACATGTGGACTCACAGCGGAGAACTTCCTTATGAATGCTCAGTGTGCCGTAATAAATTCTCACAGAAAAGTACTTTAACTGTGCATGTACGAATTCACAGCGGAGAACGTCCTTATGAATGCTCAGTTTGCCATAAGACTTTCACGCAGAAAATTCATTTAAATATGCACATGCTGATTCACAGCGGAGAACGCCCTTACGAATGCTCAGTTTGCCAAAAGACCTTCGGACGGACAAGCAATTTAGTAAGGCACCAGCGCAGTCACTGCAAAGAACGTCCTTATTCTTGCTAACAATGCCACAAGACCTTTACACAGAAAAGTGATGCAGATTCACACCGTAGAACGTCCACATGAATATCTAGTCTGCCAAAATAACTTCGCACGGAGGTGTAATTTAGAGACTCGGGCATATTCACAGCTGTGACCGTCTTCATGAGTGCTCAGTATTCCGTAATGAACTCACACAGAGAAGTCATTTAAATACGCACATGCTGATTCACAGCGGATCACGATCAAACCAAAAAAAGCTTCCTCCGGAGAAGTAATTAAAAATTACAGATTTCGATCCGCAGAGATGAACAAACTCGTCGAACCTCTCCAATTCTATCAAAACATTCTAAAATAAAATCAATATGAATCCAACGCGTTGTGCAAGTTAGGTAATCTACCTAAAGAACTTGGAGATGGCACAGCAGGCGTTCCTAGTTGTTCTTGTGTCCAGTGTGCAGCGCTGTGTAGGGGACCTCCCTGAAGGAGGTGGCGTGACGTGACCGTTTATTGTTTCTGTCGTTCGCCTGTGGCTGGCGGTACCAAGAGTGGCGTGCCAGAGACCCTTGTATTGATCCCCTTGGTCCCACCTGCATATAGCACATGAATCTCTCTGAGGAGGCAATTGAATATATCCTGCCTGCTGGAAAAATCGAACTTATTGCATGAGTGCTTTATTGTTGCGTGGTGTATGTCTGTCTTGAGGGGCTCAGATCTGTAGACCAGGGGTCTACATTTAATTTGCAAGCATTATGTCAGATGCTCCGAACCTTTTTGCGGAATGTTTACGAAAATGGATATTCCCTGGTCGATGTGAGTAAAGAAAAAGTATAATTTTTTTTCTGATTGGGTTAAAAATACAGGTTTTGCAAATTTTAAACGCTAGTAAAATTTTGTTGTATCGTTTGTTTGTTCCCTGAAAGAAAATACATTGTTTTTTTCTGAATTTATTTTAATAAGGTTTCGTAAAGCTATATTATTACGTAATGTACTCATGTTATTTTTCTTTTTTTGCTAGTCAATTTAATGGTAAGATATATTTTATATACGGATTCATAAACATAAATTCCAGTTATAAAGAAAAGTACATTTTTCGATGATGATATAAAAATGTGGTTTTTCACGTGCAGCTACGCGTGCATGAAGTTACTTTTCTTAAAACATCTTAAAACGCGTCGTCACCGTGCGTGAAATACTTTTTTCACGGTGATGGACACTAAATAAGACTTTTGCACACGGTAGTTAGGTTATAAGAAAAATAAGAATATAAAATACACATTAATTGTAAATCAACTTTAATATCACCATTGTTAAATATGTACTTCCCAATAACTATAAACTTCACTGTTAATACCAAATTAGTAGGTAACCATTAAATCATAATATATTATTAAACTCGTATCAACTCTCATATAAACGTGCCTCAATTTCTCAGCTGACGCTAAGTTATGTTGGTAAGTACGAATACATTAGGAATGATGGGTAACAAATTAGAGACTACAGCCTTTGTGGATCTGAATAACTTCTGTAGAAAGTCAGCATTTCTTTTAATCAATTCAAGTTCAATAATTATAACGAGGATGTTCCAGTTACATAAAAGAAACTCGTATGGAAAAACAATGACTCACTTTCACTGCCTTACGTCATGAAACCACAGCCACAGTATACGAACGTTAACGAAAGTGGGGTTCCTTTCCAACAAGGGTAGAGATTAATCAAATCATGTCTCCTAATATGAGCATTTTTGTACTATCGTAGAAAATGTTTATATTTCGTGAGTGAAGTTGTCGCTTTTTGCTCGATCTCGATTGTGCAAAAAAACAACAACAAGCGATCCCTTTAATTGGAATGGATATTTGTTATGAGGGTACTTTATGTGAACCCTTAACATTTTAATTTTTCTACAAAATGGCTCCATATTTGTTATTAAGTTTTTTATCAGATTGCTGTGTATTTACAAAAATTTCCTATTTTTATTAAATTCTATGAATTCTCTGAAATTACAAAAGTTTATAAGGGTTCCTCCGGATAAGATGATAAAATATTCCCCTGAACCAAATGACATTACACTACATACCCATATGGCAAATGACATATTACACTATAACTAACATAATTAAATTTTTGAAAGGTTTTTCAGCCCCGTCTCACGACCCACGCCCTTCTACGGTCAAAAACGTGTTTTTTAATAAAACTATTTTCGTCCAGTGTTTTATCTAATTGAAAAATAAGAAAATAATTTATACTATCAGAAAAACATTTTTTAATATTTTCTCAGCACCAAATGCAAACACAATTTTTTTTGGAAAAAAGTAACAAAAACTAATTTTTACTGGGCTCGTGAAATCTCAAAAGTTCCTCTCATAACACAAATTGTATTTTTTTCGACTGCTAGACTAGATAAAAAAATTAAAAACATTTTCTAGCATTAAATCACCTTGGCTTTAAATATACTTTGAAAATGACTGCAACAGTTCTGTGCATTTATTTTAGTATCTATTATATTTTTGGCCAGCGTGCTCGCTTTCCATGACGCAGCCTCGAGTTCGATTCCCGGTCGGGCAAGATTATAGTGATCGTTTCCCTTGCAATTTTCCAGTATATGATGCTGCGTGTCAATGAGAAGACCAGAACACGGCGCAGGAGAGTCTTCGTTCTAACCTCACGTGTCTCTTAACCCGTGGCCGTGTGGCCGGGGCGCTTCTGGTAGGTAGGTCGTGGCCCGTTACCGGGCTGTCGCGCCAAGTACAGACAGACAGTAACCTGTAATACTTTGACTTTGGAATGTAGTTGCAAATGATCGTGTTTTTAAAGTTTCCGAATCCTTGAATCATACGCTAAAGAAAGACGATAGCTGGCTGTTTATGAGAAAACAATTCGGTCACAGGTGAAGAATAAGTGGGGGCATGTGAGGAAATGAAAGGGGGCAGTTTGTGTCGGTGTCTTAGAACATCATCCAAGGCACGAAGAAAACTTCCTCTCAGGACACGTGTGATTTTTTTCAGATTTTTTTTCAACAGCTGGGCCATAGATTAAAAAACTAAACTCCAAATGTTTCGATGAATATTTTCATACAGCACCATTTGCAAATAATATTATTTTAGTCATGTTTTAATCCTACTACTTGGGGACGAAAATAAAAAAGTATAGAAAAAGGTCTTTTAGCCTACTGGGAAGAGGGTGGGGCAATACTGAAAAGCTAGCTAGACCAAAGGGATTATAAAATTAACTCGTTCTTACGAGCAAATATACCCGAAAACTCAAAAACCTAAGGAAAAATGATACCCTACCAAAAGTAAAATTCAAATTAGAGGCTCTCGGAACATTTTCTCCCCATTTTTATTGTAAAATCAGAATTGTACAAAGTGTTGTGTGCGGCGAGCGTTTAAATTCGCCGCGCTGGCGCATCCATGGGCAGCGCGCGCTCTAGAAGTAGAGGTTGGTGGTAGGAGCAAGCCAACACCGCCTCAACGGACGGAGGCGGTGTTGAGCGAGCTCGGGCTGAGGCTAGACGAATGGCCAACGAGCAGTATGAAGGCCATTTGAAGTTTGAATGCATTTATAGATCCAAAACTTTGTAACTTTTACATCGGTTAATTGGACATCGTTCATTTTTAAGGGAGTATACATTGTTTACTATTTTTATTATTATGGAACTAATTTGAAAATCTGATGCACTCTTTACGGTTTCTTTATTGCGAAGAAAATTCGTATCATCCACTAAGGATCTTCCATTTCGAATCGTCGAGGACATGTCGTTTACGTAGAGTAGGAAAAAAATAGGGACTAAAATTGACCCTTGCGGAACCCCTTGTGCAATTGGCAGTGAATCGAAAAGGTGTACATATAATGTCCCATCATTCCAGTAAGTTATTTCTTTAATCTCAGGTCGTTTATGATACGAAGACATTTAATCTAGAAGAATACCGCGAATTTCTAAACCCATTCACGTGGCTGGTCGTGAATGAGATCTAATAGAAATTATTGTACCTAGAATCAATATTATCAAAAATAATGATTTTGAACGATTAAATGTTGAAATTAAAAAGAAAAGGATTATTACCTTTATAAATGGGGTATGAAGTAAAAATGTTTCTATCAGTGAGTGGCTTGGCCACACCATGATTTGCAATCGTCACCTGAGCGGCAGGTGCCCTCATGTTTAAGTTGTAAAGAGTGGTCGTTTTCTGGACATCTCTAAACAGATGCTCAGAACACGCGACCTAGTAGTTTGGAGGGCAGCACCGTCCCCTCTGGGTGGCAAGCGACAGGCTGCTGTAAGTCGTGAGCTCTTGGCGAAAACTCGTAATTAGTGTCGATTTTCTTTTAAAACGTAACCATTCTTCGTTGAAGGTTTTCCTCTGCCTGTAAGGACTTACAAATTGTTTTTTTGCTTAGGTAGACTTTCCCGCTGTGAGATGTTATTTTTCTCTAAAATAAAGTTGAATTTTCATGATAACTAAGTTGTGTCCGATAGAGGACAGGGGCAAGGCCAGGAGAGACAGAGAAAGCTTTTTTAGATGCCCTATTGTTCCCCAAAATCAGGAATGTAAAATTATATCACCCTCAGATCAAAGAGGATAAAACTTAAATATGTCATATTTATTTCGATAATTAATTCAAATTTCTAAAATAAGCATTTAAAATGCCAGCAGTTTACTATAAAAATATACGGAAGGAGTCACTTTTACGCTAATAGCCAGGGGCTCAAAATTCGTTGGCACTTTTCATTACCCATTAAAGGGCTCGTGGAACCAAATGTTTCATACATTTAATTTTATTATAAAGCAGCACCTTATTATCATCGCTAAGATCATGATAATATTTACTTCGAATCGTTTTCACAAAGGATATATATCGACTTGATGTGGGGGTAAAATAGTGCTTTCTTAAATCCAATTTGTCGACGAAATTTGCAGCCAGAACCTAAATAAAACAAAAAAGCAAAAATCATTGTAAATAACAAATGTGACAAGTCCCATGAACCTCGGCAACCGCATAATACAGCCAAAAACTTACTAATTCTCACATGCGCGCACAGCATAGGTTGCCACCCAACACTTTCCCGCCACACGTTGTGATGTCATTGTGAACCAAAGAATATACACTACCTTCTGTAGTTACAAGCTCTTTGTTCTGGATATCACTGTACTGTCGCGATCATGCGACATCTAGCGGCACGGCTGAAAAAGACGCGAAATGCTGTGGATATTCCATCGTGAAACAGACCCTCGCCCTCACGCGCCATGTTATAATTTATAGGGCCAGTCTTATTAAATCCGAAGTATATACTACAATGGTATTTACTCTGTGGCTGGACCACTCTGACAGGTTCGACACTAACAGCATAAGACTTATTCTCAAATAGTGTTGAAACAGACGTTATTGATAACCATGGACCAAGTAGAAATATTGTCCGAGAGTGTGATTAAAGTAGAGAATGTAAGTTAAATTGTTTAATAAAGTAGTATTATCATTTTCCATTATAAAGTATTTTATGAAGGAATAAAAGTATACTTCTGTTTTAAGATTTCCAAATTGAAAATAGTTTTAATAAAACTTAAATAGAGATTGTTAGCATTATACACATTTTTTTGTAGAGTTTTATTGGCTGTCACAGTCAACATGCCAACTAATTGTACTACAGATTCATAGTTGTCTTGCTCATACAATGTGCAGAACTACCAATGTACACTATATGGAAAAGTGATGAAGATCACTTTTGAGACTAAAAAGACTAAAATTTTATTCTTTTAGATAAAACAAGAACCTGATGATCAATCTGAAGAGGAAGCTTGCAATTTCAAAGTGAGTTGATCTGTAATTCTCATTTCAGTTACTAAATATGAGAAGTTGAGGCTGCAGTTAATTTTGTTTCCATATATTAGGGAATTTGGAGAAGACTTGACAATGAGTAAAGAAGAGTTTTTATACATTTAGTAAGAGGAAATACTTCATGTCTTTAGCAATTTTTTGTTAGTAAAAAACAGGTGGAGAAAAGTAATCAGAATGAGAGTGTAAATTACTATTTACTAAGGTACTCTTCAAATTTTCTTCAATTCTGTCATTTAGAAAATCGTGCTTTAAGTAACATAAATGAATTGAAATTTCAAAAGAGTATTTGTGAATGGATATTGTGAGAATTACATCATATGGACTTATCTTACTACCTTGCATCTAGTTTATAAGAATGGTTCTCTGTATAAGGCAAAAAATTTCAAGAATAAGTCACATATGGAAGTAACTTTCTCTTGAAAGTTATGGCTTGCAAAACTTAATTTATTGAATTTTCTTGTGTACCATGAAATGTCAGCTGCTTACTACTAAATGCCTCAACAGTAATTTTTGTAAATGTAAATGTAAATTCATTAAAATGGTTAGGTGAAAGGTCAGACCTCATTTCCTTAGCTTCATATAAAGACAGTTTCATTATATTTATGCTGTGGTATGCGGTAACCTTAAATATCTCAATCTCTAAAAATATAAAGTTGGAAAGGATCTCATTCTGTAGAATAATTTTTAAGAAAATATGACTCTCTGTTCTCTTTGTATTTCTTCCCACATACTTTCACCTCTTCCTCATTATTTATCTTCCAGTCCCCACAAAACCCCTTTTTTCCTTAAGTACTCAAAACATTGATTTTAAGTGCGTAGGATTCAGTGGGTCTGAGGTATGCGCAATTATAACGTGTATTACAGCATCATGTTTTATAGGTCTAATTTGCTAATTTATATTTTTTCTCCTAAACCTTTAAGGACTGGGTGTAATTCTCGAACCAGCAGTGCCACCCATATAGGATTTCGTGTTGACAGTTTATTACAAATAGTCCAAAACTATCATAATTTTTTAGCGTATTATATGTTAAAAAAAGAAAATTTGTAAATATTTGAAGAACAGGAGAAGTTAAGGGAATAGGTTCACATTCATAATGTTTCAGGAGAGCATTATGAAGTTAAATTTGTCATTTGTTCTAATTAATAATTGAATAATGTTAAATTGAAATTCTAAGAAATACTTTCAAAAGATTATAAAAATACAAAATACAGTGTAATTGTTTTAAACATTTCAGCACTGAAATAGGAGGGAGGGAAATTGTTTGAAGAAAGAAGAGGCAGCCTCCAAATAAACCCAGGAGCAAGGGCTCTCAATGCTGTTAACATGGCCCTGTCCCCTGGTTTCATTTTGTCAGTTCTTTTTCTCTTTGGGCAGTAGACTATTATCTATTTTTGGAAATTTTTCTTCATCCATTCTTTCAGTGTGATGCCTCCATGATATTGGTTTTCTTCTATATTTTCAATTAAAATATTTGTTTCATGTAGCCTTCCATTTTCCCAAGAAATAGTATTTCTGTTGCTTGAGATAAAGTTATATTTCTTTGTCTCTGTTCTTCACTGCTAACTTTCCATTTTCTAATTCACAAGTCGCTTTCATAAGAATAATTGAAGCAGATCTATTATAAAATTTCATTTAATAATCTCTCCTTCTTTTATTGTGAGGTTAATTATTCCACATAAAGATTGAAATTTATTGTTGTTTTTTTCCTTGCTGTGAAACTAATTTCACATCCAAGATAAATAAAATTATAGGTATATCATTGTATCATACAATTTTTGAATGGACAATTTATTCGCATAATAAGACATGACCATGTCTTCTTTTTTAGGTATTCAGAGGATATAGATGATTCCACCTAGTAATGTAGTTTATAAACATCTTTTTGTGGGTCCTCACATTCTCGCAATACATCATCTATATAAAGAATAACTTTTATGTTTATTCTTATTCAGCTTTAGTCAAGGTCTTACTATACAATTCTATTATTTGATAAGGCCATCTATATACCAGAAAGATGAAGCAGATTACAAAAAATTCATGCAAAACAAAACATGAAATTAAAGAAGAATATATTCATAAAAGGAAATGAAGTTAAGTAGAGAATGGGATGTCTACAAAATTATTCGTGGAATAGATTTATACACAATACAGTACACCATACAGTGAGAACTGAGAGAAAAAATGGAGAAAGGTGTTGCGGATGTGTACATATTTAATGGAAGGCAATGAAAGAACGTATAAAAAACCTTTGGTGAATTGAACAGGAACTGTTGTTCACAAGAAAATGGAAAGCTTTGCTATAACAGTTTGGTGAGCCCCCAACTTCTTGGGAGACAGAAAATTATCATTAATAATAGCTGGAAAACAATAGCCACAATAGTATTTCAGAGAGACAGTGTCGCAAGTAAAGCATTCTGAGCCGTCATACTGTGTTGCCATATGCAATCAAGATTACAAATAACAGATTATTTGTTTCCACATAAGTGCCAAAGTAAATTATAGAGAGTAAAAATTTGATTCATATAATTTATTAATTTTTTACAATAGTTCATTTTAAATGGTGATTTTTAATTACTTGCATGCATTTTGTCCTCCCTACTTTAGCTAGAATAAATGCTTTTGCATGCCCATGTCATTATAAATAAATGCCTAAATATCTGGATTCTTGTAATGACCAAAAAAGTTATGGGTAAAACATTTTGTCTTACCTATTGGTGCATTCTTCTTTAAAGTTTATCCATGGATTTCATGAAATTCCTTGGGAACTTGTTGGCTCTTTCAACCTGTTGTAAAAGTAGAATAGAATTTGAACAATCTGTTGCTTAAGTGTTGTAACTATGGCACTGACTGAGATAGGCAATTACCACTGTACTTTGACATTAATTCAAAATGTGAGGTTTCTTTTGAGTGATTGACAAGCGATTTTTTAAAATGAAAGTACATTTCCTTTCTTTGTTTCTCGGTTTTATTTTTTGAGAAATAGTTTGTTTAGAGACAATAATTTAATTTTGAATCAAATGATAATTTGTTAGGTGAGTAGAATCCGTGAATATTTTATTTTAGTTTGGTACCTAGTGTTTTAATTTACATAATTTCCTGGTTGGCTAAAGTTTCTCCAACCCCCCAAAAAACTGCCTCTTGTTTTTCGCACATAATGAAACTGTTGAAAAACCCACAAGAAACATTTTAAAATATTTTAATGATTTTTAAAAGAAGTAAGACTTCTAATTAATACCGAAATATTATTAAAAGGTCACCTCACACTCATATAAATGTGTAACACAACTAATATAAAATATAATAACTGACTACAAAATACAGTCTTCATTTGCTAGTATTGACAATTCCAATTTCATTACATTAAAGAGGTTAATTGCAGTAAAAGCAATACAAGCTTGTTTTGCGTTTGTTATTTTATTGCCCAAATATAATAACGTTAAAGTAAAATTTGGTCAACAATACTGATTATATGATTTTGCAAACTTAAAACCATAGAATGAGGGGTGATTTTTGAATGCTACCTTGTCGGTTGGAAATACTGAATACCGTTTTTACCTGATAACCCTGAATACCGTATTTTAACATTCTCATCAACAAGGCAATTTTCTAGTCAATAAAATATTTTGTAATTTTATTTTGACTAAATAGTAAGAAGTAGTTAAAAATTTTAAAAACTCGCAGGAGAGGGGTCTTCAAAATTAGGGTTGTCTTTCATTTGGGTAAATATGGGAATAAAAATTGTGTTTTTCCAACCTTCTATTTCTATTTTCTATTCTATTTTATTTCACAGTAGATCTTGTCTTAATATCTTATAAATTGGTTGTGAGTTTTTTTAAGTGACACATTTCTATCTTTTTGTCAGTTTGAGTGATATTTTCACACTGTAGCAACAATAAAGTAGTGTACTGTTTCTGTTTTGTAGGAAGGTGACATGGTTTACCCTGTGAAGAGAGAATTGAAGGAAGAGGAAAATGATGAAGAGGTGAGTTGGTGAAACCGGATTTTAAATAGAACTTTTTTGTTATTGAGTCTTTCATGTTTATGTCATTAGAATATTAATATAACATTTACAATAAAATACAGCAATTTTAATTGGACTCAATATATAGTTTCAATAATATTTACTGTTTAGATTGGTCCTGGTCTTTGAGTGCTGAGGCACAAATACTATGCTATAATATAAGGAAAGTAAATATGAGTACTTCTATTAGCAATATTAATAATATTAATATGACCTTATTCCATAGCTCATGGAAACGGGTTGAAGCATAGCAAAGAAGAGAAAATAGATTGTTGATGTGTTAATGTCTTTTTTGCTTCTGTGTAATCCTCAAATATTTCTCAAGTGTGTGAGAAATTTGTTCTCCTTACTTTCTTTACGGTCCCCACTGGGCAAGTAACGTTTTGCACAAGTTTTCAGTCAACACCCTGGAGGCATAAGAAACAGTCACATAGGACATGTATTGTATATTGTAAAAGACGTTTATTACTTTCATATGGACATCATGTCTCGGGATGTTTAGGGAAATGCCCATTTTATTCTAGCGAACTTATTTAAAGGCTGATAATATATGTGCCTGAATTGTGACAAATGATGACATAAGATGAAATTTTATAATGCTTTTTTTGTTTCTTCTTTTTTGAGCATGAAACCTCTTTTTTTAGAATTATTGGATAGATAACAGTGTTTGCCTTTTATTATTTTTATATACAACTGTAACAAATAATACAACTGTAACCTGTAACAAATATTGAACTTCAGCTTCTGAATAAGTAACCCACATCTCGATCATGTCTTTGTCCAGTTTCCCTGATCCTTGAGCAAATGCTGAGATGGTTCGTTCAATTACTTGTTTTGCTTCTGGACATACATGTAACTTCAAATTAACTTCTTCCGATAGCACTTCACTCACATTTTTAACTGCTTTTGACATTAATAAATAGAAATAAACCTGCCCACTAATTTCGTTCACAAGCTGTGTTTGTAAGCTTTTACAGCGAATGTTGAACACATGTCTGGTCTGACTCATGGAACAGAGAAACCTACTTACACTCTTTCAAGCTTGTCATTATGGCTACAGGAAACAGGTCAATCATTGACCGCATTGTCATCCTGGCCACACAGATCTCACTTTTGTTGTGCTATGTCAATGCCTGGTAGCCATTTTATTCGATATGGAGAAAACATGACACCAACAGCAGGTCCATCATTCACGCACATAACGTTATTGGTGTCTCATTGGCCGTCTCCCAGTTTTTCCTGTCTTTCCTTTCTTTCAAGATACTTCTGCGCCCGCTTTGGCCCGGGTGTACTATCCCCCATCCTCGAATGATATATAAATACCACAGATACACTTTAAAAACTTTAAAAAATCTATATTTGAAAATTTTTTTTTCTATTCATTAATTATTTCTCAATAATTTGAAGAAAAAAATTTGATATCTGCAATAGTTTTCGAGTTATGACTTAAAGGTATGTCGCTGCATCATGCATCTATTAGAGTAGTAAGGTAAGCAAAATTCATGATTCAAACTTCCCTCACTTGTTTCCGGAATTAGTTTTTATGATCCGTTTCGCTGATAACTGAAAATCATGTTAAAGCTATGAAGTTTTTACGCATGTAACCAAGTATTATATACAAAACTATGCTGAATCATACACTTCAGTTCAATAGTTTTTGTGTTAAAAATTATAAAACTTAAAAAAGCATTTATCAACATATAATTTTTGATTCCAATTTAATTTATTTATTCAGAGATCTAAATGAAAATACATGGTTTTGTACCTGAGTATTTCCAACAAATCAAAAGAAGAAATTGATACAAATCTTCTTAATTAGATTTATCAAAGAAAAACTATGTCAGTGCATTAAATACTACTTGAATTTTGATTTCTGAAAAAGAAAATAATTAAATTTAAAAGCAAAATTTGTCCATTAGAAAGATATTTGTGTGTCACTACATTTTCACTGTGAGAGTATGATTTTAATCAGGAAAAAGTTGCAAAGCAGTAAAAATTAAATTGCTGTAACCTGTATCTACCCCCGTAAAGAAGTGACTGCTAATAAGGCAGTTTCAAGCCTGTCAGAAAGTTTCAGGAAACGGATCTCCAAATTTTTTTCAGAGCTTACTGAGAAATGGGGCATTACAATTTTTCAGCATCAAGCGATTTCTTTAACATGCCTATTGATGCTGAAGGTACAGAATAAAATTTATGCATAACTTGTATTACAAAATCAAAATTTTGAGCATTGTAGCTCATAGCATCAATCCAGGTGCCCCATCGTGCTAATCCTTTTTATTTTGTCGCTAACGCCTAAGCAATAGAGAGAAAGTTATGTAATACTGCGCGAAAAATGCACAAGTTTCGACAGAAAAACTTATTAGAAGGTCGTGGTAACCCAAAAGTGGATAAATCCAGTTGCTAAATTTAGGAAAAAAGCTCTCTATCACTTGGTGTCGCCAGAATGCATGATTTATGGATCCTTGATACCGACAAATTGAACAGCGCAAGAGGCTAAACCGCTCCGCAGATTTTCTCCAAAATTGATGTTCCTCAATCGATCTGGCAGATGTTGCGCCCCCTTGAATTTGAAACCGATTTTTTTTTTTCGAGGGTACTTTACATTGAACCCTTGGAACATTTTCAAAAAGTGGCTCTATTGTTTTTGATTAAATTTTTTTATTAGTGTGAAGAACGTTTGTGAGAATGGTGTTCGTCTCATGTTTGTTGAAAACCTTGCTTTTTTGAAAATTTGCAAAAGTTTGAACTGTTTTCGGAATTCACTTATATTAAATATTTTATCCCTGGGTGAAATCTGTTCCTCAAAGATAGATTTTGGAATAAAATCATGTACAATTTTTCGAAAATTTGAGACCTTTCTCGAAATCAATTTGCGGCGGCGATGGTGTGACGGTTAGCGTACCGGAGTGTTATACCCAAGCTCGCGGGTTCAAACCTGATCGAAGCCGTGGATTTTTAGGGGCGACAAAATCCTTCGTACGCCTTCCTTCGGAGGGGAAGTAAAGCCGGCTGTCCCATGTTCGTAGATTTACTTGCATGTAAAAGATCCTCAAGCCTAAATGACGCCTCTGAGCTAAATTCAAATCGCCTGTTTCTCGCCCAAGAAAGACCTCCTTTCTCTGCTAGTTGATGAAAGGAGCGTAGCGAAATTTGCGTGATCAGACGGAAGAGTGGGCCTGATGGCCCGAGTCTCGCCACGTAAAATAAGGCCAATTCAATTCAATTCAAAATCATGCGTGAAAATACGGGCGATTAACACTAGTTATAATTTGGCTCGTGATAATTGAGTGAATAATCCGCATAAACTTCGCCAATCTTCATCACTGGTTCTCCGCTTTGTATTGTGATAAAAAAAAGAAAATATGTGGGAATGAGAGTGTTTTTTCTTTTTCTTTCAGGAGCTCAAACCACCGATCAGAGTATTTGTGGATCCTGCCGAGGTGCCCGGCGGGGGAGTGAATAAGGAAGACGAGGTAAGAACAGCAATCTCTGACCCCGATGTCATTTTAAGCAGTGCTTTCGGAAAGTCCCTTAACCCTCAGGGTAACTTTGTGCGCGTGGCGTTCGCTGATTGGCGCATTCTTGCGCGCACAGGAGCCCTCTGGCAGCGTGGTTTTGCAGCATTTAGTGCCAATCACAATTTAACAATCATTTTTTCAAAAATCGTCTCCTTTTTTTTCTTTAAACTTCTTCCTCCTATGTAGCAAAGAACAGTAAAGAAAGTGGTGCTGGTCCCATTTCTGTGAACTCTCCGTATTTTCGAAAATTGCAAAAGAAAGCAAAATCGGAAATATGGAATTTCTCGAGCTTCGCGTTGCGTGAAAATACACTTTAGGTTCGCAAAAATGGCTACACAGCGGTTTCAATTTCTTCTCATTGTTGGCGCGCATGTTGATCGTATGATGTAGATAATCTCACGAAGGAAAATAAAATTAAGGAAGGCAATGGATTCAACTTCGATCAAATGAATGTTTGATTGCTGATTATGGTGTTAGAAAAATGGATGCTTACTTTTATGTCATCAAGGCAAGGTGGTATGAAATTATTCCTGCTTTTCTATGTAGTGGTGAGGCTGCGTATCGGATAATTTTTAATTTGTTCTTCAAATCTTCTTCTATTATTTTCAAGCCAATTTTAAACGAACATCTCTGTTCTATTTATGCTAAAGTATTGTCTACTGGTTGTATTAAATAGTTGCAGCTTGTTATTATTTCTCGATATAATCGCCCCTGAGGTCAATGCACTTTCGTATGCGCGCGTGGTATTTCTTACGCTCCGCCCCTTTAAGCCACTTTTTCACAATCTCCGCGACCTCATTCTTAGAAAATCGCTGTCCACCCAAGCACTTCAGTTTGGTGAAACGATGTTAATCCGAGGGTGTCAAGCCCTGGAAGTAGGGTGGGTGAGTCGCACTGTCCCATCCAAACGACGCGAGCAGGCCCTGAGTAAGCCGGGAGGTATAGGGTTTGGCGTTGTCGGCAACCCTCTTCTTGTGTCTTTGATTTTTTGTTTTAACTTCTTTAGGGTCTCACAATATGCGACAGCAATGGTGGTCCTTTTGGGAATGAAATTTACCTACAAGATCGCGTTCCTGTTCCAAAAGACAGATGCCATGATTTTTCTCTGTGAATGTTGGTTTTGTTTTTTGTGTTATCGCATGGATGTAGCGGCACTGCACCATTGTTACGCATTTATTTATTCATATACGTCAACACCAGTTAAAAACTATGTGTGACGAGCTATGGTTAGAAGTTTATTTGAAGTTACATTAATTTGGTAACATTCTGACGATTCATTATCTCGGATACGTAGGTTTCCGCAAGGTGGCGATGGGCACTGACCCCTGATTCGTTGCTCAACGTGAAGCCAATGACAGCGAGTCTCATGTATGAGGTACGTGGAGCAGCGGGCTACGAACTGGATGACGTGGTCAGCTACTGCGACATTTTGTAGCGAACTGAGCCGGTCGATGTCTCGTTATGACCGTTAAGAAACCGTCTATACGACGCGTGCCAGCATTGGAAAAAAAATATTCCCCAGTGTCCTACCCAGCCCCTGTATTCTTACTTTCTTGATGCCCCTCATAAATAAAAAGAAAGAAGTGGTGGAAATTGTGTAACTGGTTTTTTGTGTTGCGTTGGAAAAGTAAGAATTGACTACTGTTTCTGACAATCGAAAAACGCAGATATCTACTACAAGAGCTTCGTTTGAATTGGTTGAATTTGACTTTTGCAATTCAAAGGTGCGGTGTTAGCAGGGCAAACGCTTCTATATTCAACATCATAACGTAACGATATTACGTAACTGTGTACAATAATACGAGAAAGTATGTGGGCTTGTTGCTCCTCTAGTTTCTTAGTGATCATCCAAATTCTATTTTAAAATAAAATCATGTTCAACGTTGTTCAAAATGAGTGGTTGCGCGCTGTTTTGCGTGGAATAAAGAAAATTTTAGAAACAACACTCTCTTAAAAACTCCATTTTTTGTTCAGGTAGTATAAAATACAGTAATGAAAAGAGTACACGTCTGATTTTCGTTGAACTCTTTAAAGTGTCGAAAATTTTAAAAGTTACAAATAATGCGAGAATGTATTTGCTGTTTTAGCTTATACTAGATTTAGAATGAATTGGCCTTTTCTTTTTTAACACAAATTTGTGCGTTTGTGGCGAAAGACATTGATCGTCTCGTTAATAGATGCATTAAATGCTAATTAGCCTACTACCCTGCTACATTTGACTGTGTTTCTTTTCTGGCACAGGACCCTTTGGCACTGGACGCTGAATTTGTTTGTTGCAAAAGTGAAGGGTCTGCTGGTGAGTATTCAGAACGAAGCTAGTGGTTTTCAATGCCACGGTTATTGTTGAACGTACTAATTGAATAGTTTGCATTTGAGTTGCTTTTAACCGTTTGTGAGGCACGCATTTACTCCCTCTGAGTCTTTTTGGTTTTTAGAACAATCTATGGATCTGTTGGAGGAAATTTATTTTTCACGTTATGTCGGAAAGTGTTTGCAGAGTGTTTGATCAGAAATGAATGTCAGTATATCCTGTATATTTTGGAGATTACTTACTTTACATATTAAGGTAGAACGAGAAAACATAAGTATTTCGTAAAATCATTTCTAAACAAGAACTCACAAATATTTCCTGTCATATTCTTAACCAACTGCGGTGTGTGAATTACAGCAATTTTTCCAAAAACATGCGCATTTTTGCGTAAACAAAGAAAATATAACATTTTTTGCTAATGAATTTTTAATTTTGGTTTGCTTGGTTTTCGAAGGGCCCCTATATCTGTTTGTACTTTTTTGGACCGTAAGAAATTTTACTTTGGTTTTCGTGTGTTCTCTATTTAAGCCAGCAGTTATTAAAACTTTTTGGTAGTAATAATGTACATTTTTCACTACTGCTGAAGTAACAAGCTTCGAACCAAGTTATTTCTTTTGATACTCTCATCGAAGTGGGTATTGTTTACCATTTTCTACATAAATTACTCTCATTTATTGCTGCGATATTTTGAAGATGACAGAATATTTCCATTCATACTATATATCATGTTTGCACACCTGCGAAAAAGCAAACGTCCGCCAGTGTTATAACGATTGTCCTAAAACGTCTTTGCGGTCGGCGGACGGGCTGACGGACAGATGAACAGAGGTATGTAGAGATGGATGAAAAAATTGTAGAAACAGTAGTGTGTTTTTAATATATCACGAATCTTGAGTCTCTAGGAAGACAGTTGTTTTGAAATCACGGATATACACGGATTTTATTTATGTGAATAAGAGACCAAAATTATTATTTGCTGTGGGTATAATTGTCTTCCTTAAAATCGAAATTATATGTTACTTTAAAGTGAACTTTGTACTCTTAGAGCAAGAAAGATTTAGAAAAAGTTTGCAATGTCGACCCGCGTATCCTCGCCGTTCCGCGCGATCTTATTATCGACTTGTATCTGTCATCTCAAACACGTATGCGCAAATAAAATAAAAATATTTGGGAAATATTGACTCGGTTTACAAAGTTGTAATTTAGATTCTTATAGGCGCTTATTTTGTTGTGAATAATAACGCTGAAATGTTTTTCGTGCTGGTGCTTTAGAATAAATTGAAAAGCTTGTTTTGAGCACGGTTTTCATTGGTGCTATTTAGTAAACTTTGACCTACTTTGTAAATTCGGTTTCCTAAATGTTCTTAGATTCTCAATAATACGTCTACATTCATGGCAAGAAGACGAGTTCTAGTTATTTTGCTAACATTGAAGTACCACATTTGATATAGCGCTCAATTAACACGATTTTGAACGAAGAGGAAGCGTTTTGTTCGAGTTTTGTCGATTAATTAGTGATTCCGGGCGGGTTAACTGTTAAGTTCATTAGTCTTCTATCCATTTAATACGATTTGAGCCACCTGCAGAGGTTGCTCTGAAAATTGGAAGCTTCGAACTAGAAGCAAAGTCTCGATTTCATTTATGCGGCAAGTTTTGTTCCTAGGCCGAGAAAGGTTAGAGCAATTGCTCACATCCCTTATTCATATTATTTGAAACAATATTTTTGAAATCTTGAGAAACAAGTTAATAGTTGGTTTTTATCCATACACTTTGTGATCAAACGTATTCGGACATGTGGCTGAAAATGACTTACCAGTTGGTACCAGGGCGTTGGCCCACCCTTAGCCTAGATGTCAGCTTCCACTCTCGCAGGCATACTTTCAATCAGGTTCTGGAAGGTTTCTTGGGGAAAGGCAGCCTATTTTCACGGAGTGCTGCGTTCTGGAGAGGTATCGATGTGGGTGGGTGAGGCCTGGCGCGAAGTCGGCGTTCCAAAACATCCCAAAGGTGTTCGATAGGATTCAAGTCAGGACTCGGTGCAGGCCAGTGCATTAGAGAGATGGTATTGTGTCACCACTCCTCCACAGGCCGTCCAGTGTGAACTGTTGCTGGATCGTGTTGAAAGATGCAATCGCCATTCCCGAATTGCTCTTCAACAGTGGGAAGCAAGAAGGTGTTTAAAACATCAACGTAGACCTGTGCCGTAATAATGCCACACAAAACAAGGCGAGCAAGCCCATTTTGGATGAGTCCGGATAGTTTTGATCACGTAGTGTATCACCCATAGTTACGATCGCTGTCGCAATAGTTAGTTGATATGTTCGTGTTTCTGGGCGCCTCAACTGCCAGTGACATTCGTTCCCTAAGTATAGGGCTCGTTTCTTTTCGCGCGGAGTTGCGCTGAACCTCCCCTGCGGGATGACGAGATCCGGCGCCGAACTAAACATCAATCTCCAGGAGGTTTTCCCTCGCCCGGGTATCTCCAGCAAAGAGCACCCCCCGAGCTCGAGGGATTGCGTATCCTCACTGCCACGTTGCATGAGGAAGTGAGAGGATTCTCGGCGCAATGTTCCGTCTTCGGGCGCGTCCTCAGGCTGTCTGGCGACCCCCCACCCCCCGACCTAATGGCGGATACCGCGGTAGGATAGCGTGGGATCGCGACACCGCGGCTCTTTACTGGTCAGAGGTCCAGCGAGTGGCAGGCTTTTCTATTTCGATTATGCAATACTGCCGTACTATCTACGAAAAGGGGTTGCGCGGAAATCACGAAAATATAACAACGTTCAAGGAGCTGCCTGTAACCCGTTCTCAAACATTGGGTTGTCCGTTCTGGAGGCGCGGTCCTTGTAGAACGCTCTCTGTACAGTCGACACTGCTCCTCCCCTGTAGTGAACATTTCGCTTCCCAGTTGTCCTGTCCGTTTCACTGACTATTTGAAGGACGATATTTGAACTTCTCTCTTCGAACGAACCTCTTCTGTCAGCTTCCGATTCTCGTTTCTCTCTTTCTGACCATATTTATAAAATTTGGAATGTCTCTCTCTCTCTCTCTCTCTCTCTCTCTCTCTCTCTCTCTCTCTCTCTCTCTCCGATTGAATAGGTTGTCAGCATTGCCTGGTTGTGGAGAAAGGCGATCGTTCTCCGGAAATGCTTCTCTTTGGAAATGTAATGCCAACTTAACGAAATGATACAACCTAAAATCTAATTTTTCATGCAGCCAAAATGCGTGATCCTTCGCCTTTTTTCACGAGCGAGGCGGATCGTTACGAAACTGCTAGCAGCTCCAGATTCTCAGACAACTCCATCTCGTCGCGTATGTGAAATTCGGATTCCGGGAAATTACTACAGTGTGCAACGCTTCTTCGCCGACAGTCCAGGTGGTGGTGCGATCTACCGGTCACTTTTGGAAACAGTTCAAAATTTGTTTCACAGTGTTTCATACCAAATTAATTCTTGCTCCTTGTGAGCGAAGTGGCAGGCTTGAAAGCGAAGGTTGTTTCGAAAGCGTGACGTTTGAAATGTATGTTCTTTTCTTCCTAAGTAACCCCAAAGAATAGCCAAAATGAATGAGTTCCAAGTGTGGCGCTAAATTTGAATTAATTTGGACGCATATGCGCCGATACCGATTTAAATGTAGTGTTCCTGACGATCACGATCTGGAATATGGGGAGGGGCATTGCCATCCAATCTGTAAGTTCGTTACGACATAGTTGTGGTATTGGATGACTGCGTCTATCCCTCCTTCCAGCTCGTGATCTTGAAGGGGCACATTAAAATCTAAGCCTGTGAAAATATAGTTGTCCTTGACAATCAGGTATGAAGACTAAGATATCCCATATTATCCTAATCAATTCATAAGGATTATGAAATATATATTGATTACACATTAAATAACGTTTTCGAAAACTAGTGTAGCAGCTGGCTGACAAGCTGAACCTTTTCCTTTCCCGGTGTACTGAAGTAGCTACGTTTAAGGCGGCGGCGATGGTGTAACGGTTAGCGTACTGGACTGTTGTACCCAAGTTGACGGGTTCAAACCCGATCGAAGCCGTGGATTTTTAAGGGCGAAAAAATCCTTCGTACGCCTTCCTTCGGAGGGGAAGTAAAGCCGGCTGTTCCATGTTCGTAGATTTACTTGCATTTAAAAGACCCGCAAGCCTAAATGACGCCTCTGAGCTAAATTCAAACCGCCTGTTTCTCGCCCAAGAAATACCTCCTTCCTCTGCTAGTTGGTGAAAGGGGAGCATAGCGAAATTTGCGTGGTCAGCCGGAAGAGCGGGCCTCATGGCCCGAGTCTCGCCACTTAAAATAAGGCAAATTCAATTCCATAAGCCTCAAATTGTGATACTCGACACAGGTCAACACGCGTTGCTCATTCTGTAGAAACAACTTCAAATTCCTCCTAACGAAGTATTTCTGCCCCCAGGTGGAGAGGATGACATAGAAGGCAACGTCGACTCGAAGACTCGCCCGGGAGGCGCCGTGGAAGCGAGTAGTGATTGCAGTAAAGGAAACGACCTAACGCTCGGAGTGAAGCCTAATCAAAGAATTGCGCGGAAGAAGAGTTCTGCTAAAAATTATTCTCGTTTCTCCGAACGAAATAGCGCGAGTGAAGATGAACTGTCAGTTTGCGGAGAGACTCAAAGTGAGGAATTTGCTCATGAATGCTCCGACTGCCACAAAAGCTTTAAATGGAAAAACCATTTAGTTATGCATATGCGGATTCACAGTGGAGAACGTCCTTATAAATGCTCCGACTGCGAAAAGAGCTTCGCTCTAAGAAGTACTTTAGTTACGCACATGCGAATTCACAGCGGAGAACGCCCTTATGAATGCTATCTCTGCCAAAAGAGCTTCGCTCTAACAAGTACTTTAGTTTCGCATATGCGAGTTCACAGAGGAAAACATTTTTATGATTGCACCGTCTGCCACAGACGTTTTGCAAGTAAAATTTACCTAGAAAGACACATGCTCATTCACAACGGCGAACCTTCTTATTTGTTGTTCAGTATGCCCTAAGAACTTCTCAAATATAAGTAATTTATCGAAACATACAGATTCATGTAGAAAACGCTCTTATGAACGCTTTTGCCAAAGGAGTTTCGTAGTGTCAAGGGATTTAGGAAAGGACATATTGATTCACAGCTCTGAAAGTGTCCATGAATGCTCAGTGTGCCATTATAAATTCTCTCAGAGAAGTACATTCATTGCTCGCTTGCGGATTCAGAATGGAGAACATCCCTCATGAATGTGTAGTCTGCCGAAATATCTGTAGCTTCTCACATAGATGTAATTTTGAGGGACGCTTGCAGATTCATAGCAGACATTTTGAACAAATCAATAAATTGAGTAGAAAAGTAGAATGTATACATTTATTTACTATTGTTACTACATTTAATGAGAATTTTTGTTTTGGTGATTGTTATTATCTGACTGGATTCTATTCCCTCAAGCACAGCATGGTCCCCACCGCTCAGTTTATCAGAGCCGCTCGTTCGAGCACAGCACAAACGCTAGTCTCAAGAATTAACAGGTAGTTTTCCAGCCCAGACCACAAAGTACTCACTTGTTTGTCTTGGCCTGGACTGCCTTGGTGGACACGATCAACATAAAATGTATTCTCAAATTGTGTTGATTTGTTACAGATTTTTTTCACTGCAAGGACAAAGTGGGAATATTGTTCAAAAGTGTTGTTAAAGTAGAGAATGTAAGTTAATTCTTTAAATAAAGTATTAAAATTTTACAATATAAAGTATTTTATGAACGTAGCCTATATTTCTATAATGTCTCCGAATTGAAAATCGTTATAATAAAATTATAAAAGATTATTACCGCTATACACATTTTTGTGAACAGTTTTATTGGCGCACGTTTTCTTGAGTTCCAGAATCCCTTCCCATCATTTTATCTGTAAATAGACAGACATTTTTAAGAGCGCGAGATTAGTAATATTTGAAAAAATTGAAATATTCGTTCCCGAGTTATAGAAAGCTTGCATACTAATATAAATTTATTGAAAAAGAGATTAAGATCAGTTTAGAGACTGTGGGTGCCATCTATGTTTCTTAATTTCTTCATCCATTGTCAGGTAAAACAAGAACATGACAGCCTGAAGAGAAGCTTGCAATTTCAAAGTGAGTTCATTTGTATTTCTCATTACCGTTACTAAATATGAGAAGTTGAAGCTGCTTGATTTGATTTGCAATTAGTATAATTACTGAGAAATCGATGCTGCAGTTAATTTTGTTTCCAGATATTGGGGAATATGCAGAAAACATGAGAATAAATAAAGGGAGGGGTTTTGTGTATGTAGTAAAAGGAAATACGTTTACTAAATGTTTTTAACAAGTTTTTTTTACTAAAAAACAAAAAAAAATGTAAAAATAAGAAATAATTTCACTGTGTGTTGTGATAATTGAACCAAGTAAATTAACATTTTGTTTCTTTTCAAATAGTGCTGGCCAAGCAGTAATTACCGTGCACGGGCCTCTCCAGAAGAGAGTTAATTAGGAAGAATTAATTAGTAAAATATCAAAGAAGTGTAATTTTTCAAAGTGTTGCAAAAGGGTAATTTCATTCTGTGTAATATTTGTAAGTATTATTTGCCATTTGTTTTCTTTGCATTTCTTCTGTGCCTATGGTTGCATTCTTGGTAGAATATACGCACTGATATGACTAATTCTGTGTCTAGGATAAAACTTTCTCATACCCTGAAGATCCTGCCTCCTTTGAGATGACAAGCTCGATGAGAGCATTCGATCGGGCGTAACTAGACTTGCTTTACATTAATTTATTTCTGACAACATTAACTGCCAGGGAAGTTAAGAGAGCGACAAAGACTGCCTACCAACTTTACGCAACGCTGTCCTCAAAGCTTCCTAATAGCTAGGAAGAAACATCTTAACACTATCATTGGGGTTTTGTCTACAATGATTCATCCATTATTAAGAAATAACCATACCAGCCCTGAGGAAGACCACGACAGGATGGTCGAAACGTCGGCAACTCAGCCTTCGACGCGGCGTCACCCGGACAGCCCAGATCACCCATAGACCCGGTGGAGCCGAACGGCCCGAAACAACATCGAGCTAGGGACGACGTGGAAATATTACCAGCACTCGTAAGTATCTATGCATTGTTATGGCGAGGTTTCGTCCCGTCAGTGATAGGGGAGATGGTAACGACTGTAGTTATTTTGTATGATTGAATAATACGTGTTGAAAGTTCAAATGGAGATTCATAACATAAGATCAAAATGGGGGCAAATTAATGAAAGATTTTGAGACTAATGCTGAGATTCAGATTTATGTTAGTAATGTGAATTATGGAAGACAGCTACTTTGTTAACTGAATTGACGCGGCACTGTAACAATTTAAATGAATAATATTGTAAACCATGCTATTAGAAATGCGATCGCAGAAGGATCAAGCTATTGGAACAAAAGTGTAAAGGTGATCACCAAATACGGTTATATAATGAACTATTGATGATAAATATGATTTATTTTAAAAATATTTTTCTGTTTTCATTCAGTACATGTGTTGAATGAGGTTACTACCCAGAAACAGATCCCCTGTCCCCCATTGACTATTAATGATTTTATCTAAGGAGAAGATTAATGTGTATTTGTCGGTTCATCTGCATGCTTATAAACCCCATCAAAAGAGGGTTATGGGTGAGTATATATATATATATATATATATATATATATATATATATATATATACATACATACATACATACATACATACATACATACATACATACATACATACATACATACATACATACATACATACATACATACATACATACATACATACATACATACATACATACATACATACATACATACATACATACATACATACATACATACATACATACATACATACATACATACATACATACATACATACATACATACATACATACATACATACATACATACATACATACATACATACATACATACATACATACATACATACATACATACATACATACATACATACATACATACATACATACATACATACATACATACATACATACATACATACATACATACATACATACATACATACATACATACATACATACATACATACATACATACATACATACATACATACATACATACATACATACATACATACATACATACATACATACATACATACATACATACATACATACATACATACATACATACATACATACATACATACATACATACATACATACATACATACATACATACATACATACATACATACATACATACATACATACATACATACATACATACATACATACATACATACATACATACATACATACATACATACATACATACATACATACATACATACATACATACATACATACATACATACATACATACATACATACATACATACATACATACATACATACATACATACATACATACATACATACATACATACATACATACATACATACATACATACATACATACATACATACATACATACATACATACATACATACATACATACATACATACATACATACATACATACATACATACATACATACATACATACATACATACATACATACATACATACATACATACATACATACATACATACATACATACATACATACATACATACATACATACATACATACATACATACATACATACATACATACATACATACATACATACATACATACATACATACATACATACATACATACATACATACATACATACATACATACATACATACATACATACATACATACATACATACATACATACATACATACATACATACATACATACATACATACATACATACATACATACATACATACATACATACATACATACATACATACATACATACATACATACATACATACATACATACATACATACATACATACATACACACACACACACACACACACACACACACACACACACACACACACCTTCTTCAAAATTTCATTATCGTCTGAGTGAAAATTTGATATTGTTATTTTATGGGGTTAATTTCAATATTCCATTTTTGGTGCAGTCCTTGTAAGTGAAAAAGAGAGAGATGTCAGCTGAAAAGAACCTAGCTAAATGTACTAAAAATGAGGTCTAAAAGAAAGAAACATCGACCGAGAATAATTTCGCAAAAACTTGCCTAAGTCAAAGAGGAAAGACGCGGCGTGTGCTGTAAAGAACCTCTCTCATACTACTAAAAAGATTTCTGAAAAAACGAAGGAACATCGAAAACATATTTAGTTAAAATCTTGTGTAAATCAAGAGAAACAGTGTGAGCTGTAAAATACTTCACTAATTCTACTAGAAAAGGTGTCTTAAAAAAATCTACGTCAGTCGAGAACAGATTAATATAAGTAAAACTCTTGTCTAAATCAATGAAAAAGAAACGGTGTCGGTTGTAAAATACTTGGCAAATTCTTCTAAAAAATGTGTATTGAATAAAGAGAAGAAACGTTAATCGATAATATGTTTATTTCGTAAAAATCTTTCAAATCCAAAAGAAAAAACTGCGTCAGCTGTAATACTTGCTCATTTTGCTAAAAAAAGGTGTCTGCAAGAGTCGAAGAATCGTCGATGGACAATGTTTCTAGTTTGGAAAAATCTTGTCTACGTGCGGGCGAGAACCAGACCCATTCGACGTATTGGGTAATCCGGTGTGCTCTCCCTCCGCCACAGATACGCACAATACTTCGCCACTCCGATAAAGGCCATTGCGTGCAGGACTGCAAATGGAAGAAAGAACCCGTTGTGAGAGCATTGCCTGTTACACACGGACGTGCTTTTATTAAAAGGAGTTTTATGGAACATACGTAAAAGTTATTTATAGCATTTAATATTGCTTCGCTACTGCAATGTACTACACAATACACACTACCGGTCACTTGATTGTTAATCACGTTTTACGCTGCGCTGTGCAAAACGTCTAATAGATGAAAGACTTTCTCGCAAGTATGGGTTTGTTCCATGTCCTGGTTTGGATGTAGTTGTCAAGTATCCTATAGTTAAAACGTGTTTTCTCGCAAATGTGGGCATGCGGTCGCTGACACTGTCTTGGACAAAGTTGTTTTACTTTTCCGAGATTCAAGTAATAATTCCGGCCGATATTTCACAATCGCGGTGGCAGAATACTTGTGTGCAGTGAAGACGCGCTCAATCCTTGACTGTACGGAGGGTTGCGGAGATTTCAGTGGCCCTTGAGACGTCGTGAATGAATAAATCATCATCAATGCCCCGTCTTGTCGATTTAGTTCAAATCACTGTTTAAACACTCCCATTACCAATAAAAACAAAGTGTGAAAATTTCAGCGAAATCGGTTGGGTAGTGTTTGCGTTTATGTGTGACACACATACACGCATTCCCTTTTAGTTACGTGTAGATACGTGTGCTAAAGATGACAATTATTCGCATACCAGCCCTGAGGCAGACCACGACAAGATAATTGTAATCTTATCAATTACATACTGAAAATGTAATTGTAATTGTGTGTAACATTTGACAAGTAACTGTAATCGACCTCAAATCCTTTTTTACATGTTTTCCCATCACTGCTTATGTGTTGTAGGGGCAGATCCAGAGGCGAATTTTTGGAGGGGAAATTCAAAATATTTTCGTGGACTATGTCATAAATCAGATTTTGTAAAATGTCGCAGCCAACTCTCAGCTCGTGCTGCTATACATTTATTCGTTTTAATGATAATCCAAAAATATTTTTGCTTGAAAATCTTGTGACAAGTTAAAATATGTGAAAAATTTTAGGGGAGGGGGAATTTCCCTCCCCGTGGATCCGCGCCCCTATGTTGACGATGCTGAATTATGCTTACCGACCACAATGACGGCCGCGGCTGCGACGGCGCCAACAGTCACCATTTTATCCGTACTGAAGCCGGTCCTCATGGACATGTACATAACGCCATAGATGACAGCCCCGTAGGCGATGGTGAAGGACATAAGTAGCCAGGGCAGCAGCAGCTTGCGGCGTTTCTGAACACCAGGGAATCACACAAATGAAGAAATCCGTTTGCGTTATCTGGGTTAAATTTCTTGACGTATGGTTAGTATTGGATGCTACGTAGATAAATATCTTGGTGCACATGTGGCAGATTGTTCCTGTTGGTACATATTGTGTAATTATAGGCGTACATTTTGCATATTTCGTCAAATAGAGACATCTCTATTTCATAGAATCTATTTATTTGTGTGCGTTCATTGATTAGAATGAACTTGTGACAGTTTTCTTTTTTTTTCTATAGACGATAAAATACTTGTGCAAATGTAGGATATTTCTTAATATATTTTTTAAGCCAGACAGAAGAAATGCAAAAAGTCATACAATGTACTTCATTGAGGTGAATATTACTTCAACTATTTCCATTATATTACGTTAATGATGCAATTTCAATTACTTCTATTATATTACTCCAGTTAATATTACTTCAATTATTTCTCACGCAATGTAAGGTAGATTGTATTATGTTTGCACAAAAATATGTATTTTCATTCCAAGCATGATTCTCCTCAATTTTATCAAGAAATATTTATTCAGAAAGTGAAATATTAATTTTCATTGCACAATAAAGTACGTATCTAAGAATTTTTACGTCATAAATGCATATTTTTAATACCATATTTTAAAAAAATTTGGGCCTAAAAATCCTCTCCTTTCTGATTAAAATCCGTGCCAACGGACTGTATGAACAATGATGAATGAATCATTTCAGACTACAACCAGCTAAAGTCGACCGTGGCCACACAACGCTGGCTTAAGTGAGGGGGGATGTCCGAGTGAGAGAACTCTTCGTTTGGATAAGTATTTTGACGTGGAAACAGTTCCCGTTTATCCTTGTAACAGGAGGGTGAATCAAATGAAAACCGTAAATATTTTTTTACAGCCTCTGTATTACAGACCGAGCTGGAACAAGTCCCCTACAAGCACCCTAGACGCAGGGCTCGTCTCCATTCACAATTCGCTCCACCTTCAAGTTCGTGGCGGCGCGGCAGCCCCTGGCAGGCATCGGCTCGCCTCTTCTTTATTTCGGGCTTCAGCCGGAGAGGCACCCGTCTTGCTATGCTGCGCACAGCCATGACTGGCCTGTCATTCTGTTGCAATGGCATCGGCGGCGACACGCCTATCCTACAGAATCATCTTTTCCGCCGCTGCAATCGTCTAAAGCCTGTTTTACACGGTCATTTTTGCATCCTTTTTTCATCATTTTTCTGTACAGTAAATGGATGGGAAAAGGACGTTCGTTTCTGCGCAGTATGTTTCGGTGTCGAAACTGGATGACTGTTTTACACTGTCATTTCTGTCTGTACGTAATCATGAAGAAAATACTTCCTCCGGACGCCGCATGTAGCGCTGAAGTTCAAACAATTGAACATTGCATCTGTGGTAACAAAATGAAGTTAGGTTAAGTTAGGACTGAGCTCGGATGCGATAATATTAGAATACAGTGCATAATTTATTTCTTTACATAACCACTTCACATTACAATTCAACACATCAGAACGCTCTCAGGCAACTACAAAATGATCATATCGCTCCAAACGCATAACAAACTAGAGAAAGTCCCGTAAAGTGCCGTCAGGAGCGCGGTAGTCAAACTGGATGAAATCTGTACCGAAAAATTAATCATGTGTCATTTTTTCGTACAAATTACATCCAGTTTGGCCTGTATATTTTCTGTACCGGCGAAAAATGATGAATAAATGATCGTGTAAAACAGGTTTAAGCTGTCACAACACGATGTGCCTGGCCTGGCCTCGGCGCGGCGGCCAAACTTGTGCGGCTGCTGAATTTTTTTACACCATTCGTGCACCCGAGTCTGCGACGCGCATGCTGCAACATGCGTCGATGGACGTGTGTTTGTTTCTTGTAGTAAACGGGTCACTCCACGCCGCTCTTTGGCGCCTTCTCTCCGAGGGGCCGCCATATTTGAAAGTCCCGAATGGCGCCGCTGGGTCACGTGGTGACGCGGGGCCCAATGGGAACGGCTTTCAGGATTGCATTTGACTACGTAGCTCCAGGCCTCAGCTTTGCGCTAGCTAGGCCGTAGCCCGGCATTTTAAAATAAATCACTCGTGAAGGAAAGAAAAAGTTTTGCCCTTATGAAATTTGTTAATCTACTGTAAAATAAAGGACTAATACGAAAGTGTGTGTACATATATACATATACAAGGATGTTAAAGTTTCATTTTAAATGCTTTTGTTTGTTAGGATACATTTTTACTTCATAAATTACAATCAAAAAAGAATCATCTGATTCTCTATAGTTCATATTTATCGCGTAAATATTTCGTTGTGTTTTGAAGCTTTATCCGCATGATTTGAATTACGATGCCGAATTTATCAATCGCACTCTTAATATAATTACATATCGATATGTGATTTATTAAGTTATTGTATTATAATAACAGAATACCGGATCAGCTGTCAAAAGAGTTGATTAAATTTATGTGCACAAATTAAATCAACAAGTGCGAATTATCACTACAGCTGTGTTTAAAAACTAAAATGTTTATATTATGAAAATTGCTTTTCGACTTGTTTAAAACTTACGCGTACATCTGATGTCAAGTTCGTCGTCCATGCCACGAGAGACACCGGGATTGTCATGCCCGGACAGTATACATTCCAAGAAGTAAATCATGAACTTTCTACATTTTATCTGTACATATTGTATATTTGCATCTCTTTCCAACAGTTGTGCCTTATTCACTTGAAATTTCATTCAGATTTGTAAAATTAAGTTTGTCTGAAGACAAATTGTATTATTATTGTTTTCCAATTTATAATTGCACTTGCATAAAAATGTCAAACGACAGGCAACTTCTGTGGATATTCGCGTTTTTTCGCTTTTCCAATAACACTTTTACAAGTGAACGCGACAGATCCAATGAAACGCCGTTTTCGGGAATAATCACACCTCCAAACACATGAGCCAATACATAACTTCATTTCAATCGCACCGTCCCATGTGATTGAAAAACAGGTGGGTTTAGGCTCGGGTTAAAATGGAAAATGTATACATGTAAGTTAATGTTTTATATCCTTGTCAATAGTTTTCTCTTGAATATTTTAAATGTTTGGGACATTTTGTCAAATAGAACTATCTGGTAGATAGTCAGTTTTTCAGTTTAACCAGCGAAATAAGCTGGTGCTTCGTGTGTGCAATGCTTCATTGATAATAACTAATTCATCTTTTCCTTTTTATATTAAATAACTATTTAAACCATTTCATTTTATAAAATTATTTTACCAAAAAATGTATTTTTTATTGTTGGCACGGGCAGCAAAATTAATTCAAATTTGGTGCCACGCTTCGAACATCTGAGTATCGCTATTCTTTGAAGGCATTTAAGAAGAAAAGATGCATTTCAAACTTCCCGCCGTCTAAATATGCCCAAAACCCCCGAGAATTTTTTCACAATTGACAAAAATTCTTTTTTGTATGACGTTTTCTGCATTGGTGCTTCAACTGCTTCGAAAAGTCACCAATAGATCTCACCACCTCCTGGGCGGTCGCGACGAACGGTTTACTCATTGTCAGATTTCTCGGAATCCACTTTTTTTCAAAATCAGACGCGACGAGCTCGCATTGTTTGAGCATCTGGAGCCGCGAGCAGTGTCGTAGCAATCGTGTCGAGAATCTGAGCAATGCGCGTATTGGATGCATTGAAAGTTGGTGGTACGTTGACAGCAAGCAATTATCCCGTAGTTTCTTTGAACCACTGCTCTGAAACGCGGAGCGAAGAAGCAGAAAAAATGAATGACATGAAATTCGTAAGGAGAACGGTTTTCATTCAGAGGTATCCATGACAATCTCTTCAATACTTAATGATTCTCACGGCAAAGTAATCATCTTAGTCAATTACGGGCCGGTTTCACCAACCGGAATCAAGAAGATGATGCCGAGTTGATTCGGATCAACTTCAGTTTGATCCCGTTGTACGTTTCTCCACGCACTTGAAACGAATCAACAACCTGACTCGGATCAAATTTGACTCGCAATTGATCCGTCACCGAGCGGTTGATCACGGCCAGATCAGGAGTTATTTCTCGGTTTGGTCGTCTAACTATTCCAGTTTTCCGTATTTTTTAAGCAAATACTTATAGTTGGACTTAGATTCAGTATGGAAGTATTTTCTAAAAAGTAGTATTGCGCGCAATATTTGTTGAGCAAATGTGTTTTTTAAGATATGTATTGTAAATAAAAGTAGGGTTAACACAATTGTAGGTTAGAATTCTCGGTATTGGGAAGTAAAATTTAAATATACATTGGCTTCAAATTACTGTAATTATAAGTATTATTAGTAAAATAGCATTTTGTTAGTTGTAGTTTATTGGAGGCGCTATTATTCCGCATTTCTATCTGATTTTTGTGATATGTGTTGTAATTGGCGTGGGATAATTTTATTAAATACTTTTTTTAGTGTAGTAATACTTTGAATTTTTGTTCTTGTTAGGTTAATTTGTGTCGTAAAAATGAAGTTTGTTTTCGAATGAAGTCATTGAAGATTTAAATTCCCAAAAGAAGTGATTAATTTGAAATGTCAGAACGAGCTTTAAATCTTTCTTTGCATTTGCTCATTAAGCTTTCGAGTAATACGCTTCCAACTGGAGTGATATTGGGCGTCGTCTATGCATTCTTTCCAAAGTCAGGTGAATCAATCACCGAACAAGAATACTACCACACGCAACCGAACACCACACAGACGTAACGAAATGAAATCAAAACAACTAGTTTCCTACAGCTGACCGCGAGAATACTCACAATGCATTGCAAAATGGTTGCCAACCGCGCCATTTCACGACTGCTCACGAATCATGGGATCCGGATTAACTTCGAAGCCTCAAAACGTTGGTGAAACGCACAGGGATCAAGTCGGCCTTGACTCCGCGGATGAGGATCACGAAACTCGGATCAACTTCGAATTTGATCCTGGTTGGTGAAACCGGCCCTAAGTGTCATTTTCAGATTTTTCCCGTCTGATGAGGATGAGGATACACAAACATCTCTCTTCGCAATTTCTGCTAATGCTCTCGTAATCATGTAAGAAATATTTTGCTGCCTCAACAGAGTCAGATATACAATTTCACGTACTCCTGCGATAATTGATTTTTTTTTATTTTTAAGTATGATTGGAAATGTGTATGTAATTTTTTTTGCTATAAATTAGATGGCAAGTCGCGAGAGATCGAACACTGCTGTCTTTCCAGTTCTGCTGAAGAAATACGAAGGAGGAGAAATTAAATAAACGAACAATATCTAAAATGCGCAGCAGCTAGATTTCAAAGCATTAACGCCATCCCATTTTCTGAAAGAATCCTTTTACATTGCAGCAGACAACGCGAAATTGACCAAAATTTTGAAAATTGATTGTATTGGAGAAGCAAAAAGGAGCGTTCAGCATGTTGCAGCACCTAGAGCGCGTTCCGACAGGTGCCCCGCTAGGGGAAGGTGGACCTGCTTGAGGGAAGAACTGGCAAGCCGACGGATCACGCGACGAAACACGCACTACTCTTACGGAACTAATTACTTTTGCAGTGGATGCGCGGTTAAAAAATAAAAATGTACTCAATGTTTTTATTTATTTTTTAAATGCAAATTTGTTTGAAGATAATAGTAATAGGTATTCAATGATATTAATTATATTAAGTAAACAACAGTAATTTATGCCGATCCGGGTAGCCAAGATTGCTGAGGCAGTTGTGCTATGGCGGTCTCGTTCGGAAGCAGCGCGTGTTAGAGTCTCGCCTCGGGCATGATTGTGTTTATGAGGGACCTTTACATCACTTATCATCATTATTATTTTACCTCATCTCCAAAGGCTAACAATCCTGGGTGTCAAAACGGATTCATCATGCAAATTCTGCCCTCGCATTAAAGCCCCGTACACACATCCTCGACAAATATGACTTGAGCCCTGGTGGATTGCAAGTTCGCGTGGCCCCAAGTCGGCCAATTTGCGACAAAAAATAGTACTGGGCGAAGTGATTCAGTGATAATTGCGCAGATTCGCAATCGGGGGGACCGGGGTCGGACGCCGCTCTGGCCATCTTGACCGGGGTTTTTCGTTGTTTTCCTTGCTCATAAGGCGAATGCTAGGATGGTTCCAAAATCCCACGAACACCTCCCACCACTCCACCATTCACCATCTCCTAGTCCTTTCACCCCTCATCATCACCCCAGCACTTCACTAGCAATAATTATGGTAAATGTGTGTTTCTCTATGCTTGTGTGTGTCTATATTTCATTGTCATCATTTCACTCCATTCCCCAGGGCTTAGTACTTTGGGGAGTAAAAATGGAATCATCATTGAAATACTGATTCGCCCTATAGAAAAGTAACGTGCACCTACCCCGATAATCATGAGTGAGCCACGGAGGGACGTATGGCCCCATGATGACCGATTCGCCGCAAAACAACAGCAACAATAATGAGAATAAGAATGAAACTGCAGATTTGTAGGCACGAAAAACTAGCACTTACAAATGTACAATATTCATGTAAAAGACACCATAAAATTTCCTTATCCTTATTTATGTACTAGTGTGGAAAGATCTGATAGGGGTGTTTGTGAAAGTTACAACACCAAGGAGACATACTATAAGAATGAAATTTAGTTCACAGGTTTGAAATATCACAATACACAAATGATTAGAATTACAAAACTGTACTTGCATTTTGATTGAGAATTTCATTCGGCGTGAAACCGCCACGCGCTGCCATCAGAGCCTCTAGACGCCGTAGCTGGGATTGAAAGAGAGCCTGGAATGGCGCTGGTTGCCTCGCCTTGAGGGACCACAACACGTGACCACAGGAGGACCAGAACGAACAAGTTGCCAACCGATCACATCCCAGACATGTTCGACGGGCGACATGCCAGGGAAGCAGGGGTACCCGCCGTTCTTCGCAGAGAGCTTGCACATTCCTCGCAACATGCTGTTGGGCATTGTCCTCCTGAAATATGGCATGTGGCGCTGCTGGCATGAGTGCCAGTACCTCGAGCTGTAAAACCTCCCTGTAGTAGCGGTTGCTGTTGAGATAGCCCTCACGTATGAGGCGATCGCACATTGTAGCCAATGGAGCCCCAGTCCATTACACTTGGTGTTTGTCCGCTGTGGCACGGAACAATGCAGGCTGACAGACTGCGATCACCACGGTAGCGTCGAACATGTATGCGGACATCTCTATACCACGAATTTGATGCGGGACTCGTCCGAAAACACTACATTTTCCCCCTCAGCACACAAGTGACCTCTTACACGCCCGTTGCTCTCCGAGGCGTCGGCGGTATCTGGTCAACGAAATTCAACGCAGTGGCATGCGTGCCATCGTTTCAGCCCTCAGCAGACGGAGTCAAACCAACGATGCACACATGACCACGTGCGTACGCGGCCATCGCTGCGCCACAAATTGAAGCGTTGCAGTGCTCCAAAGTCGAGCCAACACTGGACGACGCCGTTCTGTCAGTTACAGCCATGCGAACGAGATGGCAGTCATCTGGCCATGTGGTCATATTGTGTGTTCCAGTACCCACTCGTCGCTGTGTACGATACTCCTCTATCACATACATCACTGTCGTAGCAGTGTGCCCCTTCAGCGCCGCAATGTGGCAGTACGAGAAAGACGCTTGCAGGAGGCCGATCATTCTGCCCTTAACGAACTCGAGCAGATGTTCGTATTGCTCCCTTTGACGTCGTCGAGCCATACTGATACGTTGCTTTCACGCCGTCACGTCGCTTGACGGCTCTACACCGACTGAGTGATGCAGAACTCTGACCTGACGTGTTACACAAAGGAGGGAGCTTCTAGGTCAACGTACAAATCTCTATCGTGCAGAACGCCATCTCTAGGAAAATTTAATCACTTCTGCCTATGGATACATTGTTCTACACATCTACTGATATTTAAGTAATTCCAACCATTCCCTCTGGGTGTTGCAATTTCACAAACACCAGTTAGGTACCTTCATGGAAAGTTTGCTTTCATTATTGCTCTGACATACAAGAATCCCTTCTTTCATTGTTTTGCAATTTGTACAAAAAAGGATGATAAGCAGTAAGTTATCGTTTTTCTTTTCATTAAATGTAAGCCTCTCTGTACTCTTAATGCCGCACAGAATGATCTTTTTTCTCACATTTAATTCAAACATAATAGAAAATATTATTTGTTTAACTACTATAAACACAACACACATGTAACTTGTGGTGTGACAACAGTCCATAATTTCTCGCACTGTATCTAATATTAAAAATTTGCAATTTTCAAAATTAATGTGAGTACAATTTGGTTCCCCCTCAGTAATTGCATTTTATTGTGAAGCGTCTTATGGAACACATGTAGGTGATGATAATTCACCCGACGCTGGAAAGCATAATTCTCTTACCCAGACTCCTCCTCGGACGAGTAAGTAACCTATTATTCCAGCCAGAAAGCCAAAGACGATCATCAGAACGTCCAGAAATAGGAACACTGCAACAGAAACAAAAATCCGTCTACTTCGTTTTATTTCATGGCCTAATTGAAGACATCCATTTCCGTCAAATTCATGCAATGTGTAACTACAACGACTACGTCTAGTACGACGAATACTATTGCGGCTACTACGATTGCAAGTACGACTAGTACGATGACTACTACTAGGACGACTAGTACGACTACTACTACAAGTACGACTACTACTACTGCTGCTACGACGTCTACAGCCACTACGACGACTACTGCTACGGCGATTACGATTACTACGGCGACTACAATTACTACTACTACTACTACTACTACTACTACTATTACGACAACTTGTACTACCACGACTATCACTACCAATACTACTACTTCAAAAATAAGCTCTTAAAACAACATTTAGTATATTTTGTCTCAAATGCTGAATCGTTAGAGGAAGCAATTAACTAAATACTGATTTTGTATCTTCGATATTGGGAATCTACAATAGAAATTTTTATGCCTAAAGCGGCCCGTTTTTTGCAAACACATAGCAATAGTTACCCTACTCCACGTATAAAGTTTGCGTGAAGGTAAAAACGTGGTGTGAAATTATGGGGAATATTTGACCGATACTAAGCGTTTCTTCAGACGTGAAGTCGGACGATTCGTCTCCCGTAATTGGGCTATTTTGCGAGCGAAGCGTAAATCCCCATACCTTTCTGTACTGGCTCCTCCACCTTGTTGAAGATCCTCCACGCGTCTTTTTTGAGTTCAGCGCGCTGCCAGCGCGTTTCCTTCTCAATGGACTTGGCACACCCCTCCTGGTTCACCAGTGACGGTAGCGGCTCTGTCGTGGGCGGCGCGTACTCGGACATGGCTGCCCGTCAAGCCACACAGTTAACACTGTCTGCGCCGGCTCCAAGCATTCACCGATGTCACTGCCGACCCTTTGGCCGAGGGTGTTAAGGTTCGAGTCCCGACGGTGGCAGGATTTTCGACACTAGCTCCGTAGCTAGGTTGAATTCAGTCGGTCTCTGGAGGATCGGTAGCTCTCCGTTGTTTCTCTGATCAAGACCAGGCGAATGCCGGAGCAGTACCCTAACAAACTGACCGCGCGCCGTCTTGCCTTCCCCTTCCTTGCAGTATCCTCACCCCCTTACGCACACTTACACTGACATGCAGTTCGCAACCACGCCTGTCACCAAGGAGAAGGCAGGGGAAGCATAGGCCCCGTGCGGTCCGTGGCCTGTTTGTTATGTTAGTCCGGCATTCGCCTGGTATTATTCAGAGAATCCGCGTAAAACTACGTTTAAGAGAAGCCGGCCGCTAGAATTCTCCTTTAGGCAACAGCTGAATTGGACGGCGGGACCCATGCCACTGTCGTGACTCCAACCCTTCGACCTCCCGGTGAGAGACCCTTCAGCGACACCAAATATTGATACTCTGAGTCGTTAAATGTCGGGAATTATGCGCTGGAAGCTGTGTTATCTCAAGGGGAATAGTGTACTTACGGGTGACATTTAGAAAATACATTCTGAATTCTCTAAGGGAGGTGGGTACCAAATATACCGCCCAAGTGAAATTTGCTACTATTGATGTATCTTTTCTAGAAAATGGTTAACCAGAACATTTTGATATTTGGCGCACTTAATGGTACAGTACTTGTTATTGTTTTGATATTCTTTTGAGTTGATTAAAAAATATTAGTGTGTTTGCAATTATAACTTGTACACTAATTTTTTCAAAATGAAAAAAAAAAGTATAACTATTATAGACGGTATGGTTTATATAAAAACGTCAATTTATTTTCAATACTATAAAGACTCTTTACTGTTAACTTTAATTCCTTGTGAGTATTAGTTTCCAAGAAAAGGTAGATTAATTTCAAAATTCCATTTTCGGAAAACGCCATTTGAAAAATGTCTGGACCTGCCACTGCTATACTAGAACATTCCTGTTCCATAATCTACATCATCTCCTTCAACGAAAACGACCAATGCTACCAACGTATGAACAAGAGCACGTTTCAACTACTCACTAACAACTTGCGTACAGAATTACGAAAAGTAGCCATAGTTGTATGCAGTGTCATAAAATGGGGCGTCGTACATTTAAACAAGAATGAAAGGGACTTCCGTACGCCCCAAAGGAAAAACAGTAATATATTTGGAAAGAACAAGGTTTGAACTATTCATTTAAACAACAAAAACTCGATATTTTGACCCATTTCATAGTCCTTTAACTCAGTGAGGCAGATGACAATCTAATCATTATACCGCGATGTGGTGTGCATGATACTCATTGTAAAACGTGTTTACATAAATGGAATAATACAATAAAATGGTATTATAGAAATTTGAATTAGGCAATATTAAATTTAACTGAATCAGCATTTGAAATATGGTCATCTCATACAAATTTAAATTTTGAGAGAGATGTATTACATCATGATATACTTATATTGAATAAACGTGATGAACATCAATGTCAACATATGTGTTCCAATAAATTTGATGGAAAAGGTGGTATATTACACATGTAAAACTTCCTAATGCAAATACCTCTCCATTAGAAATTCATACTGATCTAGATGAAGATTTATATTTTAACAGAGATGCAAATACATCACAAGATCGAAAGAATTTAATTTGAAAATTAATTAAATGAAAGAGAACTTTGTACGCCGGTAATACAGTTCATTCTAATGTTATATGTTAAGAGAAAAAAGCGTTCATATTTTGTTCCTCATTCTGTGTAATTTTGACGAGGAAATTAACTGCTAATAGTTGTAATTGAATGAGTCATTCAATAATTTGTTCCGGTTATTTAGTCTAAGATTTTGGTGTAGAAATAAGAAAATATAATTCGTTGCAATCATCAATTAAGGGCTTTAATATTTTGTTATTTTAGACGGTTCTGGCCAAGCAAGTAATTACCGTGCACGGGCATTCTGTAAAAAGTGGTGAATTAGGAAGAAATACTCGAATCAAAGTGAGCAAACGATGTCAATTTTTCAAAGGGTGTGAAGAGTAATTTGATTTCGTGTTATATATTTGTGTGTAATTTGATATGTTTTTTGTATTTTTGTTCAGTGCTGATATGTGTGATAATATTTTGGTAATAATATACGCACTATTTTGCCTGATTCTGTTTCTCGGGGTAAATCTTTCTCATATCCCAAAAGATCCTGCCTCCTGAGATTTCAAAGCTCGATTAGTGCATTCGATCTGAAGCCTGCCACGAACAGTAGCTACCGTTATATATATATATATATATATATATATATATATATATATATATATATATATATATATATAACGGTAGCTACTGTCCCAAAATCGCCTGTTGTTGGACCAGGACAGTGGGATCTTTTGGGGTGTTGAGAGCAAATCCAATAACAAGAACACAAATCAGTTACACATTGTTTAATAACCTTAAAACGCTGTTCGTTGCTTACGAAATCAAAATTGAACACTAACACAGAAAATTGAAACCCTTTGAAGTAAGAATTAATCGTTAAACTATTTGCGCAAATGATCACTAGGAATTCCCTTTGTTACTCTTAGTAATTAAATTTGCTCCAATTCCTATTTACATTAATCAATGATATAATACATAATTTAACACTCCATTCAAATAACTTTGCTACAAAAGGGTGCGCAGATACACCACACACTCTAAAACAATTTCGCTGAGGCCGTGAACATAAATTAATATTGATCTATTTACAGTTTCGTAGGCAATAATGCTTTTAAAATGGTTAGAATCTGTGAATGATACTCAGATGTCTCCCGATGCTTATTTTCCTCACAATTTCCTTGTTAACAAGTTCTCCATGGTCACCGCGACTTTGACCTAAATTCCGGCGTCTCCCGCAGCTCCGTCCTCCGAGCTCCAACGCTCGACTTCGAAGCGCTCCGACGTCGGTGGAGATTCGGCCGTACCAGCTACCTTCGGCCTCCACGCAGCCGATCGGGGCCCCTGGTCGCCGGCGACTTCTCCCTGCACTCTTGCGTCGCCTTGCGTCGTCTGTTTACGCCCGCGTGGCAATGTTTCTTGCACCGCACTGAAGAACTCGCGCACGCGCACCTCTCGCTCGCACGGTCCCAAATTTCGCCGCTGATTGAAATTTGCTTGATCTCAGCCCGAACTATTTTCCTATTGTATTGTCCTCAGCTCCACAATAACTGATAGATTCTAGATTAACTCCACGCGTCTTATTTCTAGAAAGACTTTCTTCCAGAAAAAAATTCTAACAAAGTTGGCGGACGGCTATCTAGGCGTCTGTCCGACGTCCAACTACCTACTGACTCGGCGAACGTGTTGCTGGATCGGCGGTCAAGAACTGATGAGAGTGCTGATGGCTCATCTATTTATGCGCGCGCCCTCCGTGTAGGGGTAGTGTGCGTCATCTCCCCCTCTCCTGTCTTCCTGCGTCTACGTCATATTCCTGCGCCGTGGCGCGGACATCGCGCGCAACAGCGTTGTAGGCTGCGGGCGCGCCCTTTTCAAACCGCGCCGCGCTCGCTCACGCGCTCTACCACAGGCGTTTTCTTGGTGTGCGGGCGTGTGGGAGAACGCAGGCACTCGTGTTCGTCACAATATATATCTTCATAAGTCTCTACACTATTGAATGTGTTTTTATACGTATTAAATCTAATGTAGATTTATTCAGTGAAAACCAGTAAAACCTCTATGTGACGTAGGGGGGAGTCCTGCTCCTCTTTTATGTTTCCAAATTATGAAGTTTTATTTCTTTTAATTTGGCTTTATTTTTTGTCATTGAACACCACCATAAATAGCTTTCGCATAACGGTCGTAATGCTGCTAATAGAACTCCAATAAATCCACCTTATTTTCTAGATTGTAACATTTTTATTCATGGAATTGTTTAATTTAATGACATACCAGATCCTTATATACTATCATTCATATATTTTATTTGTTTAGATGAAAATTAATATTTTTAACATCTGGTCAAAATCTTAATGTAAATGTTATAGTTTTTTACTCTCGACATATATTAGTATTTATAAAGGTATATTTATTATATTCCCCAATCAGGTTCTATCACCATACCTAACTTTCTTGTAGCAAACATTATTTCTTTTAAATCAGAATCTTTGCTAAATATTCGTGTTTTAGCTTCTTGTTGCAATATTTTATCAGCTTGATGTCTAGATTCTAAATCTTTATGATCTCTATATGCAAGTATAATGATATTTACAAGCTTCAGCAAGTGGATTTATTCCTTTATCGCCACGTTCTAATCGAGTTTTAAAATCTGTACTAGGTCCACAATAATTATATCAGGAAGATGTAATTCTAATAGTAAATGATTAATTGCCCAATTTATAATACCAGCACCATGTTCTTCAGATTTCCAAAACGTATGTGGTATATAATATTAAAATTGAATCAGATACGGAATTCCTTTTGGATTTTGAGAAATAAAATTTTGAAATTAACATCTTTATGATCCTTAATTCTATGAGATATATCTATGAGATCCTGTACATCATTCATCCAAACATATTTAACAGGTTTTTCGTTATATTTTTCATAACACCAATTCCAGTAAGTGATTGTGGTCTTTTTTTCAACCCATAATCCTTTAAATATTTTATTCCATTTTTCTCCGACATTTGATCGAACTTGATTAGTATATGAATCATAATCTTGAAATATGAAATGCACTTTAATTGCAATTTCGTTATAATTTCATAATAATTTTCTAATTCTTCATCTGTATATTCAATACTTGATAATGTTTTCTTTGTTAATGCACTTAATAATCCATCAGTATCTTCATATTTTTTCCTTGTATGATATCATCGTTATTCAATTCCACCTTCATATCACCAATATATTTGTATTTACATACAGGTCTGACACCAAATGCACTGTCATTAGCGATATTAAGATATTCAGTTAATTGAGCTCGTAAATGTATTTTTTTTAAAAATTTTCTGCTGTTGCAATCAATGGTTTTTCTAATTGTAATCTTTTTTACGTACCTGGTGATTGAGTATCATATAACTGCTTTTCAAACAACGATTCTGATGGTGCTGCTCTTGAAAATTATCAAAATTCTGTTTTTAGATACTATTTGTTTATCATGATCATGTTCAATAGATGGAATAACTTGTTTACCAAAATTCTCTACTTTACCAACTAAATCATCCAATATATCTATGACAGGTTGATCTTTTTAAATTTTTCATATATTTCATGATCATGTTGTTTCCATTTTCGCAATGTATCTTTTAATTTTTCCTTCGGTTTTGTTTTGTGTTTTGGCTAAAACATTGCAAACATTTATAAAGCAAAAAATAATGCATCTATGTAAACAAACAGAACTTTATATTGCGTCTGTTTTTAAATATATTGCATTTATGTTTAATCAGACAGCCAGGATATGTTATAATGTATGGTAAAAAGAGCTTAACATATGACTTCCAACATAGTATAATTCATGAAAATTTGTAATATAAATGCAGAAAAATGGATGTTGGTAGCAATGTATTCATGATTTTATTAAATGGATGTCTAGAATATTCCGATAAGTCTTTCAAGTTACAAAATTATAAAGTAACTTACCCATGATGATGTCGAAGGCACTACTGAAGATATATGAATTGTAATATTTTAGACTAAAATTAGAATATTTCAAAATTGAGAAAACGTGGTTTAGCGTTGAATTTGTTGAGTATATGATATTTTGTTAAATATTATATTTTGTTCAAATAGTGAATGAAATGATGTATGAAATGGTAAAAATGAAGTGTTTGGAAAAAAGGGGGCCAGGTTCTAAAATGAGGATATTTTGGATAAAAATGGATAAAATATGAATTAAATTGAGTATTTTAATGGAAATGGAAAAATTTTAAAATTTAAAAAATTGTGGATCTGATCAAGGAGCACTGTTTTATATACTACGCCTACAAAAAGTTTGAAGACATAATTTTGAAAAAAGGCCGACGACGACAAATTGCGGAATTTCTGGCTCTTGGGGCGGAATGCGGATTGGACCTCGAAAAGGCGAAAGAAAAAGTGGAATATTCGGAATCTTGCAAAACTGACTGCAGTGGCGCACCGCGTCTCCAAGTCGTTTGGGGGGGGGGGGAGGGGGGCGTTGAGCGCTTTGCACTTTCCTCCATTAATTAACGTTGTCATATTCGTCACGTAGTTGTTAAGAGGACCGCCAGGTAACATCTCCACGTAGTCACTCTCTCGCTCTAGGGCCCAGCAGCCAGAATTGGTAAGAAATTAAGAAGCAGCCTAATTCGTTTTGTTTGATCAAATTTCCCATGAGATTGTCTGGGAATCGTACCATCTGGACTTCCTTGCTGAAAGTCGCTCCACTTTGTTCTGAGACACGAATGACGTCATTGGTAGTTGCGTCACTAACCTTCAGGCACAGGTAAGCCGGTTACGTTTGCATCCGGATCCGCGTTTTGGTCTGTTGGGCTGGAACCCGCAACCCTGGTTGGGGTGTCAGGCACGTTGCTGTAATCAAGTGCGTGCAAATTGGCTTTGTCGCGGGAATTGAACACGGCTTGTTCTTCGAGTTTCCTATTTCTCTCCAGCGTTTTTGTTTTCTTATCTTTCTCCTTCTTCTTCTTCTTGTCTGCGTCCGTGGCCGCGTCCGTGGCTGCGTCGGTGTCGTTGAGGGGTGTCCGGGAGGGCGGTAGATCGAAATCGCACAAGCCCTGGAAGCCACCATCGATCGCCATGTCCAGGACCGTGACGATGTACTGGCCTTGGCCCGTGGCCCGGTACAAGCTGCCCTGCGTGTAAAAGTCGCCGAGGTCGTTGAAGAAGGCGTACGTGTAGCCGACGATCACGATGATGCCGAAGACCTTGAAAGAACAGAACAAGCGCCGTTAGGATTGGTCTGTAACACTAGCGCTGCTCCTGCGCTTGCTACCCTACGACGACGTGTTGGTCAGCGACGCTAGCGATCCGCGCGGCGATAAAGGAATACTACGCCGCCTTACAATTCGTAATGAACGGAAACAAAATGTTAGAAGAGGTAGAAATAAGCAGACGTGTAAGACAAGGGTGCAGCTTGACCCCACAACATACTAAAGGATTGGAAATTATAAGTAAACCAAGTAGCTGGATAAATCCAATCACACACCTAGAATCACTTCTATATGCGGATGACCATAGAAGGTATCGAAAATAGTCAGCAAAAGTCCTTGTACCAGATATATAGAATATGCAAACCATATTATCTCTCAATATCTGTCTCTAAAACTACAGTAATGACATTCAGAGGCAAATATCATATGAGACCAATATTTTTAATAGAATACAAAGTAATAGAGCAAGTAAAACATTTTAATTATTTGGGCTGTGATGTCACATACGACGACAGAAATGATATGAAAAAAAATTACATTGCCAACATACTTGCGGAACAATAAACAAAAGTCCTCGTAATAAAACTAGAAAAGAGACACTATTAAAATTTTACAGACATGGCAGTAACATAACTGCTTTACGGGTGTTAATCATGGAAAATAAGAAAAGATCGAATGAAGTACAAGCCTCTGAAATGAAATTCCTCCGGAGAGTAAAACGCTACCCCCTAATGGATAAAATAAAAAAATGAGGTTATAAGACAGGAATTTAACATATTTTCTTTCAATGAAAATATAACTGATTACAGATCACGGATTACACTGATTACAGATTACAGCACTTAGGAAGAATGCCTTACGAAATGACCCCACGACATGCGGTACAGACCGTATGGAAGAAGGGGCATTGGCCGTCCACGACAGAGATGGTATTTTGAAGCCGGAACAGGGAATCTACCGAATACGTGAAGTGAAGAAGAAGAAGAAGAAGAAGAAGAAGAAGAAGAAGAAGAAGAAGAAGAAGAAGAAGAAGATGATATGTGGCGTAACACACATCAATAGTAATAAAATAACTCGAAGCAACAGTCAGAAACCAGATCTTTTTGCTACGTGTAAAAACTACGAGGAATTTCCAAAGGACTGAAAGAGTCGCATTTTTTTAAGCGGGTCCAATTCGGAAAGGGTTGTTTGAGAAAACGACGGAAATGAGCCAGACAAGACGAAAATGGATTTTCCCAGGGTGGCGTGCTTGTGTTTTGGATAGTTTCTAAACGCGGTTTACAACGCGCGAGTGGGTTAGTGGAGGGGTTGACGAAAGTGTCGCGCGGAGCTCGGCAGTTTCAAATACGGAGGGAGCCTTTTCAGTTAAGACATGGCGACCACAAAAATGAGTTTTTCTCAGGGGAGCTTTTTTATCACTCCACCTAGGGGCGCTGTGTATAACTTCAATGTTCACTTGTGGATAACTTCAAAAACTTGCATTCCAACGCACGTCCTACAAGCCAATGAAAGGGCAACGAAGAATAAAGGGTTTGGATTGGATTATAGAAGTGAGGGAGGGAGTCTCCGAGTCCATGGGAAGGGGAAGAGGGAGGCTTCGTGGAGGAGCGGGGAGTGTCCATTTTGCTTTCGCGTTTGTTTTTGCTCGCTCACGCAATTCCGACTGTTTTTTTGAATTGAATTGAATTTGCCTTATTTTACGTGGCGAGACTCGGGCCATCAGGCCCGCTCTTCCGTCTGACCACGCAAATTTCGCTACGCTTCTTTCATCAACTAGCAGAGAAAGGAGGTATTCCTTGGGCGAGAAACAGGCGATTTTTGAATTTAGCTCAGAGGCGTCATTTAGGCTTGAGGATCTTTTACATGCAAGTAAATCTACTAACATGTGACAGCCGGCTTTACTTCCTCTCCGAAGGAAGGCGTACGAAGGATTTTTTCGCCCTGAAAATCCACGGCTTCGATCGGGTTTGAACCCGCCAACTTGGGTACAACAGTCCGAAACGCTAACCGTTACACCATCGACGCGCGCTTGTATTGGAGCTGTGGCGGTGGCCACGGGGCGGGCGGTCTTCCCCCCCCCCCCGCACGGTCTCCCCCCATCTCAGCGGGCGACCGGCGACGGACAGGAGTGAGGACGAGTAAAGAAAGAACTTGTATGTGTGGTTTGGGAATTCTAAATAATTTTAAGAAAAAACGAAAGACTCTCATTGACTTTTATAGTTTGATAGACATCAATTCTTTAGAACTTTAATTTACAATAAGTTTAGCGCTTAGCGATTTTCGGCCTTTTTAAAATGTATCAAAATTATTAATTAGAAAATTAAATTTAGTATTTTACCCACTAAGTCTGTTTCATTTGCCCTTCATTCCTAGTCAGTGAATAATAATGGTAGTGGTGTGTGTGTGTGTGTGGTTAATAATGTGTGTTAAGAAAGCAATTGTGCTTGACACTGAGTCCTGAGAGAGTAGTTTAAAGAGATCCCTGTCATGTCCATGTTAACATCAGAGCACCTAGCCGGGCAAGCAGTTTCGGCCACCGCCAGCGCATGTAATTGTATATAATTCTTGACGAAAGCAATGATTTAAATGAAATAAATGTTACCCATTGAAAGTGAATAATGGAATCATGAAGAAGAGCAAGTGTATCTATACTTTTTATGTAAATAATGTAAGTAAAGAAGGGTATTGTGACATACCCAAATGTCACACGGGTGTAATAGGGGAATTGATGCTTGGAGAATTGATGCCTGATGCGTATCAGGGCGTATTTCAGGGCTTCTGCGAATTACCAAATGGTTAACGTAATGGAGCAACAGATTTGCGTCCAATTATGATTTAAACTGTAGAAAACTGCAGCTGGAACCCATCGGATGCTGACAAAAGTATTTAGTCAAGTGCGTTGAGCCAAGCAAGACTATTTGAGTGATTCAAAAACTTCGAGGAAGGCCGAAAATCTGTGGAAGACGACAAACATTCTGGTCGACCATCAACATGCGCAACACCGGAAAAGATAATAAAAGCGCGCGATGTGATTCCAAAGAGAAGAGACAGATTCTTCGTACGGCACTTGTGAACAAAGCGACGCAGCCGATGAACTGACCATGAGACGCATTGCAGCGACGTTCGTCGCTCGCCTTCGTAGCATCGACCAATGAAACTTAAGGATTCAGACGTGCACTGAGATGCACCAATCTGTTCCACAGTATCCAAACGTCTTATCCAAGGTCATAACAGGTGGAAAAATCTGGGACCTACGGTTATGATGCTGAAACGAAGCAGCAATCATCACAACGGAAGACGCCATCTTCCCCAAGGCTGAAAATAACTCGGTGAGTTCGCAGCAACATCAAATCAATGCTGATCGTTTTTTCGACATTTTCGAAATTGTGCGTAAGGTTGTTTTTATTGTGACTGAGGGAAAATATTGGGCGCAAACGATCTGATTTGTGGGGGGGGGGGGGGAAGGAAAAAAAGACTGGTTGGTGTACCGTGACAACGCACCCGCGCACGCTTTGAACATTATGAGGGGATTCCTAGCCCAAAACAACACGGCAACGGCGCCCGTCGTCCTACTCGTCGTGTCGTACCTACTTCCGTGAGACTTCTTCCTGCTCCTGAAAATCAAAATCGCGTTGAAAGGCCGGCGTTTTCACTCTATAGAAGATATCGAAGTAGAATCGCAACGGATACGCAACACTTCATTTTTTCGAAAAAAAAAAATGAGTAATTTCCGTGTAATTTTGACCGAAATTTAGGCAGTATTTTTCTATAATTTTGATCCTCATATGTCATAAGGGACAGTAAAAAATATTGTGCTACTCCCATTTTTGGCTATTGCTCCGGTCTTTGGAAATTGCCAAAAAGTGAACATTTGAAAATAACAAAATTGGAGGTACAGATTTTTACTTAGTTGCCCTTACGAATGTAACTTCTTAAGAAGATAAAGTTGTGTAATACTGCGGGAAAAAGCGGAGAATTTTCGGCCGAAAATTGTCGGGCCCTGGAAGCGCAAAAGTTGATAAATGCAGTTACTAAATTAAAAAGAAAAAAGTCCACTAACACGCTGTATAGCCAGAATCCATGTTTTGTGGGTACTCGATACCGAAAAATACGACGGCAAAACGTTTGCCTGTCCGTCTGCATGTGAACATTCTAACTGTTAAATCGTTCAGCCGGTTGCCTCCAAAGTATATTTTCCAATTGATGCGGCTGATGTCGCGTCCCCTTGAATTTGAAACTGATATTTTAATTTTGGGGGCAACATTACATAAAGCCCCTAGGACATTTCCAAAATTTTCAAAAAAAGCTCCATTGTTTTTAAGTAAATTTTGTTGTTGGACAAGATGAAGGATGCTTAAGATTATCTCGTTTTCTTTGAAATAACTTTGATTTTTCGAGAATTGCAAAAAGTCTTAAATTTTTCGGAATCTTCCCACTACCACAATTTTGAAGATAAAATATTTGGTCTTAATGAAATGTTTACATCAAAAACAGTTCTTTAAAAGATATCAGATTTAATATTTTGAAAATATAAGTATTTTTGCGCCATTTTAGATGAAACATAGGCGCTTTTAAAACCACTTGTGAAACAATTTTCTCAGAAATGACTACAAATTTTGTCTTTCATTTCTATCTTTATACATGCAAAGAACTGTAAAGGTAGTGATGATGGTCCACTTTTCGACAGACACTGCATTTTTAAAATCGCAAAAAAGTTCGAAATTTAAATTCTAATTTCTCGCGTTTCAGGCGTTGCCAGTTCGGAAAATATCAACAAAGGTTTCAGAATTCTTCGAATTGTTGTCAATCATGACCATTGATGTCGATTGTATGATGTAGATAATATTTTGGGGAAAGGAAGTAGATTGAAGAAAGTTAATAAATTTTAACTTAGAACAAACACACTTCGATATTTTAAGAATCGGCGATTACACTGATTACATGATTTTGTTAAATGACTTACTCTGTTTCTCATGTACTTAGTGTGACGTATTGAAATATATCAATTAATATACCCGTGTTTTCCTCATCAATACATCACCAGAATTATACCATTTAGTAATTTCCAGAGCATGGATTTGTGCTTGGAAATGCTCGATACGGAAAACATTTGACAAATTGTGAAAAATTGTTTAAACTCGTAAAATAAAAAAAGTTTTATACCTAAAAGTAAAGATTAGTATCTTCTGTGTTGAATAAACAAAATTGTATTACTTTATGTATTTACATGAACTAGAAAAAACAGAACAAGGATCTCTTTTTATTTAATAATTACTCCCACCCGTTTAAGACCTGTACTTTATCTTGTACTAATAGCCCTGTTCTCCTTTCAGTTTATATTAATGCAAATTAACTCTCTGTATTTCAGTTCTGTTCTCAGATGATAACTTCCGCGCTGAATTCAATTTACTAAAGCTCCCGGGTCATTTCGTGTCACACACCTTACTTGTAACTATTACACAACTTCTATTATTCTTGAAACATTATTCCCTTGCTTACTAACAAACATCAATACGTTCTCTCTCGAACCTGTCTTGTATCGTCTCTCATTTTCAAAGCTTCCTGTCTTTTTTTAATTTTTGTTTTACATCTTCTCGCCGACCAATGTCCAAGAGGATTATGTACGAGTAATGATCTCCGATAAAGCCGAATACAACCACAACAATTGCCCAAGAGGAACAGTTTTTGTGTAATGTACTAAAACTATAGACAGTATATTTTGCAGAGAGTCACGTGTCGTTAATGCTGAAGCGCTAGTTGCCTGCAGGTTTATTACAAGACGGTCTCCAACAATGTATTATATTGCAGATTCCAGACCGGTCAAATGCGTTGAGTAACTTGGTTGCCATTGCGAAGGGAACGGCAGTGACTCACGTAGACATGGTTGCCACCTCTCCGGTTTTAGACCGGAGACTCCAGTTTTTGAAAAATTATCTCCGTTTTTTTTGTTTTTGTTTTTTTCAATTTTAATACATTTTTTTTATTATTTTACAAAATAAATATATTTTTCAACTTAAAATTTAAAGCTTTTTCTATTTCATCAGAAATCTGTCCTTTCCTTCTTCATTAGAAAGATAAAGAGCAGAACATGAAAATTGGTCTTGCGATTCTCGTGTTATCGCCATCCGCTGTCTCTTTCTTTCTACGCATATCAGACAGAGACAGCATCTAGCGATTATGCGAGAATCGCATCGCGCAACAGTTTCAAGAATAATCCCCCGGGAATGCTATTCGATATCTTCATTTTGAACAAGATCGAATTTTCGTTCGTTTTTTCTTAGAAAATTATTTCTTGGAAACATTAAGATAAAGGTACATTTGTGATTCGTGGGAACTGCACGTCATGTATTACTTGTGCGAAAACTTAGAAAACAGTGGACAAAGCTGGAAAAAGTAGAATGTTAGCAAAGTGTAACACTATTTTGAATAAATGTTAATTATTTATAGATCACTAGAAACCAAAGATATGTAAATATATTTTAAAGAAATAAATAAAAGTCTGCGTCAATTTCTTTTTAGATTTCAGTAATTACCCTCTCCCCCGGTCGCAGCGGTCTCCGGTTTTCTGGAATTGGCAAGGTGGCAACCCTACACGTAGACGACACCCCGACTCCACTTGTTGTGTACGCGAGTGACCTCGTGTTAGTTGCACCCTGCGTGTCTAGCGAGGGAGATGTTGATATTTCTGTAGAGCACGACTCGTATATTCGTTGCGTTCTAGTACTAGTTTTTGTACAAACAGTTTCCTTGTAATACCGCAGTAGAGTAAATCATCCAAACCATTTCTGTTATGTGTGTGGTGAGGTAACTTTGAAGAGCCAAAGGCGGAAGGTTACTGAAGAAAGGCATACAAATTGCATGTCGGGTGTCAAATCGGCGAAAGGCCCCTCATATTTACTGTGCGTCTTATGTAACATTACTTAGTGGTTGGCTTAACGGAAATTCGAGCATTTACAAATTTGCAACTCTCATGTACCGAATAGGTACCGAAAAGGATAGTACTGAAGACACATATTTTGGTGGAATATCTAAAGAATGTCATAGAAACAATCGGTCAGAACAAAAAAATATATTTTGGGATTTAAACTTGTCAAAAAGCCAGGCAGAATTGTTAGGGTTTCGATCAAAGAATTTGATACCCCTTCAGAAAGGAACTTCAATTACAGTGTATTGCTGACGAGTACAAAATCCCCGATGTCTGTTATCAGAAGATGCAATCTAACTGATGTTCATGCATTGCTGAGTGCGTTGGGAGATCATCATGATCCTAAGAAATGAAGGTTGTTTATAGGGTTCGTCTTAACTCCGTTTAAACGCCGGGCTTATTTATATCGGCAATTAAAAATAAGCTATTTCTCTTGCCTATGCAGCCCATTTGAAATATGTAGATGTATCATGAAACTTTTGTTGTCGAAGATACAATACCAGCAGTATTCATGGAATGTATACGGCAATTTGAAAGTTATTGCACTTTCAACATATGGCCGGTTTCTACATAATTAAACGTTTCCGGGTTTGTAGGCCGTGGTCCAACAGAGACCGGTCCATACGTTTCGCCTGCAACTGTGGCAGGCATCATCAGTGGCGTTGCTGGCGGGGGCGCAGTGTTCTTCTTGGCGTTCACCGCGCTGACAGTGAACGGGCCACGGCCTACAAAGCTGGACGCGTCTAATTATCGCACTTTTGGTAGGTCTTCGCCAAGGATGTTCTAAATTTTGCTGATTTCTATGCGAGTGGCAGGGCGAAGATCGCAAAACTCATTTTCTGAAGAAGCACAGGCCTCAGCAACATCTCATTCCTGTACACAAAATGTAACTTTGCAACCCTTTGTAATACTACACACGCAAATTTTCCCTTTTGCACACCAAACTCGGACTGATGCAAAATTTGTGAAGATGATGGATAAAACTGGGCCACATTTCCTGTACTTAAAGAACAAATTCCCGAGGGTCATTGAGACGAAAGTAAAAAAGGTATATATTTGTAGGATCACAAATAAAAGACCGTCTAAGGGATAATGACTTTGAGGCAAGTTTGAATAGTATGGATGTCGCTTCAAAAGATCGTAACAAAATTCCTTGGTAATAGAAAAGCTGATACCTATGAAGAAATAGTGTCGGAACTCGTTCACTATTATAAAGCTCTGGGAAGCAACATATTTCTTAATATACATTTTCTGTACTCACAGTTAAGACATCTTTTCTGAAAATGTCGTTGCTGCGAGCGACAAACACGGTGAGTGAGTCCACCAAGTAATTGCAACTAACGAAAATGGAATCAAAATATGCTTTGCTGCTGGGCACCAAAAAAGGATGTACTCAAACGGAGTATAAATAAACAATCGTTCCAAATAACATCTTGATTGAGATTATTATATGTAGGTAAAGACAATAAATAAGTTGACATCAATGTGTACTTTTTAATTGCCTGTAATAAAAAAAACGTTGCCCGTTACAAATAAATGCTTCACAGATGAAATTGGAAAATTCTTTTCCAAAAGAAACTCCAATTATACTTCATTTAACAGACAAAAAGTTAAATTTTGTCGTGTTTTGTTGTGTTATGGTATTAAAAACGTGAAAGCTCATTTCCAATGTAACCTAGGTAGGCTTGTCTGAAATTATTCTTGTATTTCTGTATATTATGTAAATACCGTAACATTTATATTTATTCACGTTTGATTAATTTCTAAAAGTACGATATGAATTATTTTCCTGACAATTGAAATAAATACAGATAAGTACGAGAGGTGATTTGTTTGAATTAGACTTTTTCAAGTAATAACCGAGTTGTTAGTAGGACAGAAATTACAATATTTTAATATTACGTAACTATTTTCGATCGAGCGAGAAAGTATGTGCTGTTTATTCTCTCCGCTAACCTTTTCTTTCTGTACAATTACATTCAATTCTTTTGTTAATAAACATTTTTATGGAGTGTTGCAAATGTTTGGATGTCTGGTCAAAGGCACTTCAGAGTCATCAGTTGATGCGCTGAACCATATCCACCGGTTTTATCGAGTAGTTTGACAAAGACGCCAATCTTTCTTAACCCGGCTGGGGGAACGTTGGGTCTGTCCGACGCAGCGACATTTGTGGAGCGGTGTATTAAGTGAACGAAATTAGTAACTAATCCACCAGTGTCTCTCCGACCTGAAACTTCCTGGACAGATAATGATTCTGAGCGTAGGCTTCCGCGGCCAGAGTCAGTATTTAATTGGCTGCCCGGGTGACGCCGCGTCCGTGGCAAAAGTGCCGCCGTAATGCCCTGAGGAAGGCCGCAGAATGGCGACCGAAACGTCGGCACCTTTGCCACGGACGCAGTGTCACCCGGGCAGCCAATTAAATACTAACGATCATTAGTTTGACTTTATCACAAAAATGTGATGTGTAATTCTTCAACATCCCCGTTTCCGTGACTTTGTTACATGGGCGGCTCATATAAAAGTTATAATTCATTCGATCCGAAGGATATAGAATTAATGATTGATCTTTGAGAAAATTAAGTTATTTTATCAAGTGATGAAGTTTGAGATTTATCATTTGAATTAGAAAGTTTGCACAATTCAGATTATGATCAAGAAATTGTACCTGAACCTTTTGTAATATATTTATTTACATGAAATCTAATTTTCATAAAGACGATGTTTTACAGCTAAGGAATGCAAATTATTTTAAATTTTTGAAGGGCACAAAATACTTTCGAGGTAAGTATAAAAAACAAAATGGTCGACAAAAATATTGTAAAAATGCTTCCATAAAACAAATTATAAAACATGAATTATGTTCAAGTCATGCACACATATTTAGTAAATATTGCAGTGAATAACTTAATGTTACATTTTCTCTGTTTGTCCTTCCTTCACTTTCAATTTTATTTTTTGTTCACATTATTATTATTATTATTATTATTATTATTATTATTATTATTATTAAGCGATTTTTCTATCTGTGCACCTGAGCCCCGTCTTCACATTGGCATTATGTCACTGCATTTCGCGTCTTTCTCGGCCGTGCCTCAAGATGTCGCGACAGTGTCCAGTAGTGATTGATTCAGTCGCGATAATCACACTATAGTCTGAGACATTTAAAAATTGGAATGTGTTTTGTATTTTATATTAGATCAATGGTTGATTACAATAGTTTACTTCATAATAAAGTATTTGTGTAATTAATGCTTTGAATACCTCGCGGGTCAGTGTGACCCAACGTTTGCACTGACTTCAGGAGTTTGGCCACCGCCGCAGAGGATTAAGTCACCATAGCGCGTCCGGGGTTTAGGGCCTTTGGGATTTTCCGGTCATTGGGAGTAATCCTCCATTAATAATCGCGCTATGTTTGTAGGAATTAGCGTTATCTGGAATTTAATGTCACGTCTCGGCGCAGGAAGATGACCGCCAGGAAGCATCTCCGCGTACCCGCCTCCTAAGTCACTACTCACCGGCCAGAATTGGGGAGGAATTGGGAGAGGGGTAAGATTTAGGATACTTCACAGGGGTTGGACTAGCCCCTTCGCAACATGCGAACTCGTTTTGTCGTAACAAATTTCACGTAAAACCGGAACCTGAGAGGTGAAAGTCAAGCGCCTTCGCCAATAAGCCACGGGAGCTCATAGTACATACCCAAGTAGCTATTCCAATGATGAGAATCGTCCCGCGGAGGTGCCAATTTTGTGCCTTGGGCAATATCAAGCCCGTCTCGCCCATTTTGTTTTCTTCAAGTTGCGTTTCAGAATTAGTTCAGGTACTGATTGGCCGTACAAAAAGGTCCTTTATGTTAAAGAACGCTTCCTGAAAAGAGAATTACAAACAAATGAAAATTATTGCCAGTGAAACGTTGTGAAAACGAAATATAATCTACTTTTAATTTATTTTTGTTTAATTTATTTTAATTAGTATAATGTATTCATCATATTTCAAAACAACGTATTATATGTTTGTGGATCCGTACGAAGTGACAAGTTCAATCTGCAAAATATGTTTTCTTCAACTGCAGAATCTCTACACATCTTTTCTTCAATATTTGTACATTTTTGAATTGTGAAGTGAGCAAGGAGTCGCACTAATTGAAAGGTAAGCATTTTCGCTCCCTAATAATGAAAACCTTTTGCACCTTCAAATGCACCACATATTTATTGCTGACAAAAGAACAATCGCACACCTGCCACAACAAAAATTGTACATAATCTTATTTCAAAATCTATCTTTAAGGGTCAGAGTTCATGAAGGAAATAAATCACTATCTACATAGTTGTAGCTGTAGGAAGACGCCGAACATATTTTCAATTTTTGCAATTTTCGAAATATCAGAGTTATCAACAATAATGAAACCTACGCCGTTCTTGTAAACGTCCTTCACACTATCCAACAGTAAAATTTAATCACAAACGATGCATCACGATTTAATCACAAACATCGGCCACATCGATTGGAGAAAATCAAGCTTGGAGAGAATTGGCTGAACGCTTTAGCCGCTAGCGTTTAGACAGTTCTGGATGGCCGACAGACGAACGGACGTTTAGCCGACATTTGATTTTGCAGTATCAAGGACCCACAAAACATGGATTCCGGCTACACCAGTGTTAGAGGATTTTTTCTAAATTTAGCAACCAGGGCCCGGCAATAAGAGTTTTCTGACGAAAATTCCCCGTTTTTTCGCGCAGCACTTTTGAACAAAGGTGGTGGAAAGTAACAAATTGTTGAAAGGTGTGGAAAATAGTCTGAGCAAATATATAAAATTCAGGGGGAGATATTGTACTTTATTTATATAAATTTCACGTGGCCTGTTGGATGCCCACGAGCCGACAGCCAAATAACTTATATGTTTTTGCTGAAGATGGAAAAACAAAAAAAAGTATTGTCTACTCTAACGCAGTTGAATAATGAAGTCAACAAAATTGAATATTACTTATAATTCTACTTTATATATAATTTAATTACAGAAAATCTATTCATTATCGACAAAAAATAAATATCATTCTTGTTATCATTCCCTATTATCTTTCACACTATATTTCCACAATCATTTCTTCTTGGGCAGCACCGCGTCGGATATTACCAACCATACTCGATAAAGCAATCCCACACTAATTATGCACGGACATTCAGCATAGCACTTGACGCAAAAATGAATCACTTTTGTATAACAAGACTTCCCAAGATCAGCAAGCTATTTGAGCAAGTTAGAAACAGCAAAGTTCTAATACCTGGTTTGAAAATCACTGGACAATCGAGCGAATGATTTGGCCATCCACATCACCTGACACGAGTCCCATCGAAGATATTTACGGGATAAAACCGAGAGGTTGGCGCCTGCACAAAGTCCTGCACCGGCAACACCTTCGCAGTTATGGATGGCTGTGGAAGTAGCATGGCTCAACAGTTTTGCAAAAGAGTTCTTTGTTGAGCCCACGTCGAATTGCTGCACGTACTTTTTGTGTTTCTACAGAATGTGTCTGGTTTTTATTTTTTGCAAAGAAAAGACAGTCCGAAATCAAAACCTTGACCTATCAGTTACGACTGCTACTTACATGCATAAATTTGTCACTAATTTCGCCTTCTTTCAAATGCCGAAGATGTTTCTTCTAAACTTTTTCCATAGCTTCTGCGTTCATTTTTTAATTTCGCTTCACTTCATCGTCCGCGACGGGGACAATGAAACTATGGTTACTTATGAAACTATGGTTACTTGCAACAATGTGCCATAAACGTTTACCCAAATGGACGGGCCGATCTGATCCAATTCGAATCTCTTAAAATTATAGAGGTACTTTACTCAAAACATTTTCAATTTTTTCTCAAAAATGGTTTATTTCTTTTTCTTTAAATTTTTCTTTAAACACCAGTGTCCCAGGTGTCATTGATACATGGCGGAGTATGCATGATGGAAAGATTAGACCTGCCTATCCCCCATAGTATTCTATAGTATCAATTGATGTTATGATATGCGGTTTGAAAATTCTATCCGAGTCAAATAACACCTTAGTACTTTATCAGGAATGTTTACAAGGGAAGATTTACTGTTGGACTTCTGGATTGCCATAACCCAGGATTTCAAGACATGGACGCAGCTTGGAAACTTCAAGACATGGAAACGTAAGATCGAAACGGAAGACATCGAAATGTAAATGCCTGTTAAAAGACAGCAGATTTTGTCGAAATGGCAGTGGTTAGATTCGGCGTTGACGAGAATCGAAAAGAATCTAAATTCTCTCTCATCTTAGCAGACCAAACTCAGAAGTTTGTTGGACAGGAGTGGAGAGTTGTGGTAGGATATCAAAATTACAGTTACAGGTACATTATTTTACAAAATCTTGCCTGATAACATTAAATGATTAAATAAGATACAAAAGTTTAAGTACCAAGTATTTTCTGCTGCACAACTGTTTCTATACGAAACTATACCGACCATCCAAAACGGAAGTAATAGTAATTTTGATATATTCATAAAATAACATTTAATGTGTTATATACCATTTAGATTGTATAATTGTATAGAACTTATAACAAGTATTGTACTTCAGGTTCTGGGTCAATGACCCCATCTCGATCAGGTTTTTGTCTAGTTTCCCTATTTTTGAGCAAATGCTGAGATGGCCGTTTTGCTTCCAGACATAAATGTAACTTCAAATTAACTTCTCGCCATCGCACGACACACATAGTTTTAACTGTTTTTGACGTAAATAAATAACTCAGATGGATAAAAAGATTTGTGAAGGGAATGGGTAAAAGTGGGCAGTGACGAAACAACCGCTGGGTGGAGAGAGCGAAGTTACATTACTGTTCAGGAGCAAACAAGGGGCCATCTCAGCATTTGCTCAAAGGACCAGGGAAACTGAACAAAACCTGATCGAGATGGGGTCATTGGCCTAGAAATACAATACTTGTTACAGTTAGATTAAGATATTATACAGTAAATAAATTATCTGCTAATAATTAACATTAATAATGATAATGACATTAATAATAATAATAATAATAATAATAATAATAATAATAATAATAATAATAATAATAATAATAATAACATTAATAATACATATCAATTATGTTTGCAACTACATCAAATTTAACAATAGTAGTACATTCTATATTTATAACTTGAAATGGTGAGGAGGCAAGTTTTGACCAGTTTTTTTCTTCTTCTATTCTCCTTCTATTTCACAGGATGTGATATGCAGTTCTTTTTTTCTTTGCTTCAGCTTGAAACAGTTCACATGAAACAGAAAGTCTAATGGAATAAGAAATTCTTATTTATTTATATTTTTTAAGGGAAATGTAATTTGAAAATTCCTTTACACTGTAGAACATGTTGTTAAGCAGGAAAGCTTTCAATTTACTTTTAAATATATGAATTGTGTTTATGTCTTTGATATCATTGCCTAGTTTGTTGTAAAGTGTAATGCCCTCTATTAGGGTACTTTTTTGATAAAGTGTAGTTTCAGAGTGGGGAACGTGTAGGTTATCCTTTTGACGGGTGTTATAGTTGTGTACATCAGAATTTAAAGTAAAAGTGTCTTTGTTTTCCATGAGAATTTTCTTTGTGAAGACCACTATTTCAAATATGTACATGCATGGTAGAGGAAGAATCCTTAGTTTATTAAACAAGGGTTTGCTAGACTCCAGCTTATGAGTGCTGGTCATTGTTCGCAGTATTCTTTTTTGGATAATAAATGTGCGAGTCCTTTCAGGGGCATTTCCCCAGAATATTATTCCATATTTTAGGTCCACATTCCACATTTGCAAAATACATTGTTCGAAGTGTCTCAATGTTGGAGCTTGACCTGAGGGTGTATAGGGCATAGCAAGATTTGCTGAGCTTCTTGTTAAGATTTGAGATGTGAGTGTTCCATTTTAGGTTTTCTTGAATTGTTAGTCCGAGGAAGGTAGTTTCATGAGATATTGTTACAGGGTTATTGTTTATGAGCAAATGCTGTGAGAGTTTTTCTTTAGATCGAGGATCTATGAAATTTAGAGAGACTGTCTTGCTGGTGTTTATGATGAGTTTGTTGTCTTGAAACCATTTTACTAGTGCTTGCAAAGTTTTGTGACTTTCTTTTTCTAATGATTGTTGTGTTTTTGCTTTCATGATGATGTTTGTGTCATCTGCAAACAAAATTATTTTGTTGTTCCTTAAAGCCAAAGGCATGTCATTTATGTATATAAGGAATAGTATTGGCCCAAGGATGGATCCTTGCGGGACTCCACAATTTATTATTTGAGGACAGGAGTAGTATGAGGAGATTTTGTTTTCTTTAGTGTGTTGGAGGGCAACTATTTGTCTACGGTTTGATAAATATGATTTGATCCATTGGCCTGCTATGCCTCGAATCCCTAGCATTTCTAGTTTTCTTAAAAGTATATGATGGTCAATGATGTCAAAGGCTTTTGACAAATCTAAGAAAAGGCCAATGGGAATTTCCTTCTGATTTAGTGCAACAAGTATGTCATTTAAAAAGGAGAAGATGGCTGTGTCTGTGGATCTATTACTCCTGAAGCCATGTTGTGCATTTGTAAGGACATTATTTGCATTGAGAAACTGTTTGAGTCTATCATTGAAAAGTCTTTCCAGAATTTTTGAAAATCCTGATAACAGGGAAATAGGCCTGTAGTTCATTGGGTCATAACTATTGCCCTTTTTAAACAATGGTTTAATTTTTGCTGTTTTGAATATATCTGGAAATATGCCTGATTTTAGAGAGTAATTGCAGATGTGAGAGAGTGGTTGCACTATACATGGAGCACTGTGTTTAATAAGAAAATCTGGAATGTTGTCCATGCCTGCTGAGAATTTATTCTCCATTTGTCCAATGATTTTAAAAATTTCAGAGGGGGTTGTTTCATATAGAAATATGGAATTTACGATTTGTGTAATATTAGTGTTTGTTTGGTGTGTTTCATTGTTTAGAGAGTGTTGAGAGATTAACTTATTACTAATTTGTGAAAAGGGTTCATTGAATATATCAGCTATTTCTTGTGGGTCTTCTACAGTTTCGTTTTTGTAGTGGAGCTCTATGTTTTTTTTGTTATTATTAGTTGGTGCTGTAGTCTTTTTAATAATGTCCCACATGGCTTTTGTTTTATTACGTGCAATTGCAATGTGCTTATCATTTGTTATAATTTTTGCTTGTTTGATTACTTTTTTTAGGATCGAATTATATGTTTTGTAATATGAAATGAAGTTTGAGTTACATTTGTTATTTGTTAGTATTTATAGTATAGTTAGTTAGTAGTCATTCCAAACTAATTTGGAGAAATAATAACATTTTATTTTTCAGACAAAAATGATATAGTGTTGTGTCACAGAGAAGAATCGAGAATGACACAAGTTTTGAATAATTGATAAAGAAAATAGTCTCACCCTTTCTACTCAAGGCTAATTATAAATAGCAGGAGAGAAGATGAGTTTCTACAACAATAATTTTTTTGAGATTCAGAAGCAAACTCTTGAGAGCTAGGAATAACCGGTAAATATAAACAAAAGCAATAAAATTTTATAATACTGAGGTAAAAGTAGTTATTTAGCTTATCCACATCAGTAAATTACTGAATTACAACTTGATTTTGTTATAATCAAAAATTTGTTATTATTTCTCAATGAAATGTCAACTGTACATTTTTCACATTTGTCCTTAAACTCATCTCTTTTACTAAAATAAACAATGTCTAGATTCTTTTTTCAGAATTTTGTAAATCTGAGTGGCTTACCAGTTTGACACTGCTTTTTAAAAGATATCAATCTAAATCACTAATATTTTCAAATTTATTTTGAAATATTATAGTGCTTTATATTTAAAGCACTATAAGCATTATTAAACTGTTTGTTTTCTGTTGAAAAACAAAGCTAGATATATGTAGTATGTCGAGCACTCTGTTCAAGAGCAGCCAAAACATCATGTTTTTGGCGAACATACAAACGACCTTTTTTCCATGGATTTTGGAGCTGCAGAGGCTTGAAGTCATCTCTCAAACAACGTTCTCTTGCTTCAATGACAGCCACAAGGCAAAAATTTCTCAATTTGTCATTTGGTTTTCAGAAAATGCGACGAAATTAATTTTTTTCTAATTTTTTTACTAAAATTGTCAATTTGGGCGCAATTTTGTTTTACGCAAATCTCCGAAAATAATAGTCGGATAAATGTATAGTTTTCTCCATTGAGTTTCACGTCGAGAGGTGTACCTACACACATGATTTCAGATAGAAGCTACGAAATTACTTTTTTCTATTTTTTTCACCAAAATTGTCAATTCGGGCAGCAATTTTGTTTCACACGTATCTCCAAAAATACATCAGATTCATGTATAGTTTGCTCCATTGAAGAGGTGTGCTTACGCTCATGATTTCAGAAAGTAACTACGAAATTAATTTTTTCTAATTTTTTCACCAAAATTGTCAATTCGGTGGCAATTTTTTTCACGCATATCTCCGAAACTAATCGTCGGATTGTTGTATAGTTTGCTTAATTGAATTTCTCGTCGAGAGGTGTACGTACATACGTGATTTCAAAAAGAAGCAACTATATTAATTTTTTTCCAAGTTTTTTACCAAATTTCTCAATTTGGGCCCAATTTGATTGCACCTGTTTCTCCGAAACTAATATGTGTAATGAAAATTATTTGGCAATGCCATATGGCCTGTTGGTGAGTTAATATATGAATTAATATTATTATAGTGCTACTTCGGGTGGTTTTTGAATACTATTTCATGTTTTAACAGTTACATCACTCCGGGTAGGGAAGCTTACTTTCACAAACAGAACATACACATCATAGCTGCATTTACACTTGCTGATTTCTTTTGATTTACTTCATCTGACGGGGAAAAATGAAGGAGAGGAATAATTTTACAATTGATATTAGCGTGTTCTTCAACTATCTCGGACTAACATGAGTGTCCTAAAGGTTTTTTAATAAACGCTTTTTAAATGTAATACACCTATGTCGTCACCAACGCTCTTAAAGTTACATTCCTAAATATTAACAATGTGAAACAGAAGTCAAGAAAATTACATATTTGTAATATTTGAAAATATAAAAGAATAGAGCAAAGTTGCATATGTGTCATCTTATACAGTCCACGTGTCCAAGTTTAAAGAAAAAAATTGCAACTGTTTTTAAAAAAGCCTTGTTTGTATAATATTTTTTAAAATTGCAAATATTGATCGCAATATTGCACAATAACTACGAAAAGTTAAGAAAAAAAACCTTCATGATCTTAATGCAAGAACTAATTATGAACAACAAATTTCATTTGAAGGAAAAATCTTCAATTTTGCAGTTGTAGGAAGACACCTTAAAAATTTCATACTTTTGCAATTTTTGGAAATTAAGAGTTACCATAAAAATTAGACCTATGCCACCTTTATAATTGTATAATACTCTATTTTTGCAAGAAACTTCAAGAAAAAATTTGGAGCCTATTTCAAAATAAATAAGAGTTTTATGTGACATCATGATCCATCATTAACTAATTGTGTTTTTCTCCTGCGGGACCCTTTGGCAATGTGCTGTGATAATCATTTTGGCAAGGCATATGGTCTGCTGGTAAGTTAAAGGATCAAGAATATAGTAACTTGGTAAGAACTTTTAAGTATGACTTCATTTTTTTCTGTAAATACAAAAGAGATGCTTGGTGGCACAGCGTAAGGAAGCTTTCATTCACAAACACAGAGCATTCACATCAGTGCTGGATTAAACACTTGTCCATTTCATTTGATTCATTTCATCTGATGGAAAAATCTGGGAAAATTAAATAAATTTACTGGAGGAATTGGAAATATTAGTGTGGAATTATTCAACTATCCCAGATGAATATGAATGTTTATAAGTTAATTAATAAATGCATCTCGCCAATAAATGCACGAATGCTCTCGAAGATGCAATCCTTGCGGAGTTTCTTTAATGTCTGGATTAGTGTGATGACTTTTTGAAAATTAGTATACCTAATTTTAGTCATTAATAGGCAAAAGTTCATCCATTCGTGATTCAGGAAATAATTTTTGAAAAAATAAATTAAAAAGTCATTACCCTGGTCTGGATATATTGATCTAGACTCACCTGCGAGTTGAAATGTTGCAACTATAAGTCTGTTGAGAATATCTTTCTTGGGTTTGGAATATAGATTAGACAAAATGTCAATGGCTTTTTACTTTCTCATATATGTACATATATACGGAGTAATACTTGAAGGATAAAGTTATATAATGCTGCTGCAAAAATGGCAATTTTCCTGCAGAAAAACTCATATTGTTGGGTCCTAATACAGAAAAAATGGATAAATCCTGTACTAAAATGTAGTAAATTACTCCTCTCTAACATGTTACTTAATCAAATTTCAGAAATTGTAGCACCTTGGTGCTGAAAAAGTTTTTTTGAAAATGTTTGTCTGTCAGTCTGGTGTGTGTCAACAACACTAGCATCAATACTATGCTTAAGATTTTTTCCAATCTGAATAAACTCCATGTTGATCTGGTCTGACTTGAAGTTCTGCAATTTTGGAAAACAATAATAATATTTTGGGGGACCTTTACATGGAAGCCCTTGGGATATTTTAAACATTTGCTCAAAAACTGCTCAAAATTTTTTCTTTAAATTTCTTGTAAGAAGTGAGTAAAATTCACTTATAAATATAGCATTCCCAATCTTACTGTTAACCCTGATTTTTCAGAAATCGCAAAATATTGAAAATTTTCGGCGGCTTCAAAATTGAAGATAGAGATTTTGTTTTCAAATGAAATTTGTTCTCTTTAATTAATACTTTCATTAGGGCCTTGCACATTTTTTTGAAGATTTTAGTAGTTTTCATGTACATTATTGCACTTATGAGCACATGCGCTTTCAATAATGTTATATAAAGTTTCTCGAAAACTCCTGTTTTCTGAGAAGATGAGCTCAAAATTTCGCATTTTCAGAAATGTTCAAACCCCATATTCCCAAATATTGCCCCAATTGTTTCCAATAAGCAGTGCTAATTGCAATGTTTAATATGATATCAAATTCATTTTGCTGTATCCTTTTTTTTGTTTTCAGAAATTACACAAATGTAATATTTTTTGAAAATCTCTCACACTGTCAATATGCAGTTTTTCAGCAATATATAAACATTATTGCATGTGTGAGTGGAAGTACTTCAAAGGACTTATAGTGAAGTTTTTCAAAAACAGAAAATTTCTGTGAAAAAGAATATCAGATTTCACAATAACGCTTAAACACTACTTACTTACAAATGACCCCAAATTATTCAATGAAAATTGCCATGTAGGACGTGGTTTTACTGTTATATAATATTCTTAAAGTAATATTTTGTATCTACCCTGAGGACACTGAAAAATTGGAAAAAAAAAAAAAAGGTGTATGATCGATGGTAGCTGACAAGAGTATGTGGCAAATCTGAATAGTCAACCCAAACCACAGAAATTAGAAAACTAATTTGAAAAAGTCTGTGCCGATCTGTTGCATCACTAGTTTCCAGCCTGTGTGACCTCTGGAGCCAAGATGCGCTAGTATTAGAATTGCACGCCATGTCCCTCGCCGTAACTTCCCTCATGTGACTCGCAAAGTCAGATGCAATCCTTCGCAATATAATGAACTTTTTTCAGTAATAAGTGTTAATTTGAGTATCAATGATTTACTACATTTTCATGTATTTAATGGATTGTTATACTTAAATCTTAACTGAATTAAATTGAAATAAATTTAGACCCATTTTTAGAAACACATTTATAAACACAAATTAATTTAAAATAATATCTAAACAAATTGCTGGATTAATACAAATCCTTCGTCAAAACGACATTACATAACAATAAGTTCTTATGTTTCCCATGTCCACTCCTGAGATAGGAGTTCGAAGAGTTTGCAAGGTCCAAGTTTTCTCTTGCTTAAAGTGTTCACCAAAATAAAACTTATTGTAAGTTTGTTGATAAAGTAAATAGAATTATAATATATAAATGGAATTAAAATTATGCAACTTCTAATGGGAAATCAACTTACCTCCTTTGACAACATTAAACTTTCCACAAGGACCCGCAACATTATAGTTATAAAATGTAAATGATTTATTATAATAATAAAGTAATGCATTAAAGAAAGTAATTTTCAAGAAGCTCGTCAACCAATAGATTCTATGTAGGCTGAATTTTTGATTGAGTGCTAGTGAACCTTTTTATAATGTACTTGGCACGGGCTTGAAAAAAGATTTTGCTGGTGTGCAAGGATGATCTCCATTTGATGTGTTAGGCATTACTTTATTGGCAAGGATTTTCATAAGTAAGAATTTCGCTTGGAAGTGTGCTTGTTGTGATTGATTTTCTGTAGCTCAATGTGGATGGAAATGATAACGGAAAATTACTGTTCCTGTCATTCTTTTTGAATATAGTACTGGTAAGTTGTAATTGTTCATGTACTTACGTTTATTGTCAGTATATGTGCATCTTATTCAATAATTTGTTTATTTGGTGTACAGACATGCAGCGTTTAACTTCCAACACATGAGAAATTCTGTCAGTCCAAACTCTTCTGTTTGTTTGTAAGTGTTAAAAAGCTAATCAGTTTTTATTTTTATTATTTTGTGGTGATGTGAATTTATAATTTAAGCGACTGGATTTACTTCAAACATTTTGTCATTGGCCATTTATATTTTTTATATGCATAGAGAAAGCTTGACACACTAGCAATACATCATGTGAAGAGCTGTCTCCACCTATTTTGCTAAGTATATTCCAGAGTATCCAATTGAATGGTAAGTAAAAGTGTAAAACTAATAATAAAATTTTATTGTTTGTCCTTACTAAAGTTTAATTTAGGACACTGGACTTTCTTTACATAGAATTCTTTTGTTATTTCTTCACCACTTTTCCTCTTTTTGTTAGAATACAGTTCAAAATCACTTTAACTGGAGTGATCAGGTTTTGACCCAAAGGCATTAACTGTGCAGTGTAATTGCCTAGTATAATTTGTGTTCATTCAATTCTGTAAACTTTAATGGTTGTTTGAAAAAGCTAATTATATTTTTTGTATTGTAGGACATCAAATTTGCCACAGAAGACCAGGAGAAAAGCGAAGAATGAGGAAGCAACAGTTGCAGACAAGTACGCTTTCTGATAAACTCATCCAAGTTCCTGAACAAAATGTTTACAGAGTACATGGTTGTGAGACCTAATAAAATGTAGTGTTGTGGGAAATAGTGAACAAATTTGTGATTACGTTTCTGAGTGAGTAATTATTGAGAATCGAAGGCACAGTTCAGCCTGTTGAAGAAATGGAATGATGAATCTTCCCTAGGACAGACTGAAAAATTAGTTCAGTTTTGTGATATTTTGGAGGACTCCAGACACGTTAATTTACATTGTATATGGAGTTAATTTCTGTATATTCAATTGAAAAGCAAGATTTTATGTATAAAACTGTCTACATTTTGATAAGAATAAATGCACTTGTAACCCTTTGATAAAAAGCAAATGTGCTCTAAAGAACACCCCAACATATTGTAACAGTAAGCACCATGACCTGATTAGTTTTTAATTATATTTTTATTATAAACATATTAGTTTTTTATTCAAACATGACAGTATTATCCTTTTTAAATAAACAGATTTGTGAACATTTCTGGATATTTAGTATTCATGCCCACCGCAGAGCAAATGCAAGATATATTGTTGAACATGCAGAAGTCGGCAGCTCCCGATGGGAACAATTGAAATTGGATGAAGAAATCCAGTAAATAAATAAAATGTGAATGGGGCAAGAGGTTTTTCAAAATTCGTTTTATTCCACATACCACCAATTCACAGTTTGTTTGTAAATATTTCTTAATCCAGAAATGCCTGCAATAGGTAGACTCACGCCAGATATAGCTGCAACTTTTTGTAAATGCAAATGAACTGGAGCTCTATTTACTGAAATGCATCTTTTATATAGTTTGTACATGTCCTCCAATGCAATTGCTTATGAATCCAAAACTGCAGAAATATTGTCTGAATACTTATGGCCAGAAAAGTAAAAATTGATAAAGTATATGCAAAAATCATTAATATCTAAGTATATTTTTAAATATTAAGTATAATTTCCACCAATGACTTCATCAGTTCTAAAGATACATTTATTTTACAATTTTACAAATTTTCTTTTTGAAAGTCAGCCTTTTTTTCTATTTTGCAAGGTTCTCATTTTTCATTTCAGTACAGAAGTCTCCTGCATGTCTTCTTTCTCTTGGGGAAAAAAAAATTGTGACAGTCGATTCCAGATAAGACAAATTATTGCATTTTATAAATAGGTACTTGTCATAGACATAGTTGAAAATGATGCAATGATACACCAAGAGCTCACTAGACATTGGTGCCAGTGCATGCAACTTATCTGACAGATATCGTGCAGCGTAGTGATCACGTTTCAACACACAGGAAATAATTCAGCAAAAGAATAAAAATAGATTTTATTTTTCAGAAATTTTCAGGCATTTTCAGAAAAGTACAATGAAGGAATACATGAAATATCAGTATTGCAATAATTCAGGAACATAAAATTGCCATGGCCTCTCAGATCTACTGTGAGCACTCCCGGGTTACAATAATCAATATCTGCAACTTGATCTAATTTATGAAATACATATTATTTTTATTAATAAATGAAAATATACAAATATCAGAGATCAAAAGGCTCTCCTAAAATTAAAGGAATGATTGTATTTATCTTATAAATTATAAGATAAAGTTAAATTGAAATCTGTTTGAGTGCTGTGGCATGAAAAGTAAAGACATTCTTTAATTATGTATGCAAATATGTAAATAAAAACACAGTTATTTAAATTTCAACCAACAGAATAATATAATGTGAAAATGTGGGCAATTTTAAATGAATAAGCTTCTTGCGGACAATAATTGCTTTTTGAGTTGGATCAGAATATTGTTTTTTTTTTAAGGAAATATGAGCTTTAGTCAATATTGCTTATAGTATACCAAAAGAGAGCCTGAAGGTTAAAACATTATACTTGGTTTGGTAATTAAATATAAGAAATCATTTTATTGAGTTTATATGGTAATGCTTGAAGAAATGAAGATGTGTTTTCTTGTATTCATGACATATCAAGATTTCAAATTTTATGTTAAAGAAGTCATGAGAGTTTGCTGAGTTCATCATTCTTTTCAATTATGTTGAATTGTTTTGTATAAGGTGTGTAGAAGATGGTGTAACAAGCATTGCTATGAAACAATAAAAAAATGCATATTCATAATTGTAATGTAAGGCGAAAAATTTTTGAATTTTTGAAAATATCAAAAAGTCAGTGTTTTTAACGAAAGTGAGACCTTGAGCATGTTTTTGAAAATGTCCCTGAGGCTTCATTGCTGTACCCCCCAAAATCAAAACACCGGCAGACGAACGTTTTGCCGTAAATTTTTCGGTATCAAGGACCCACGAAAATGGATTTTACACCACGTGTTAAACGATTCCCCCCCCCCCTAAATTTAGCAACTCGATTTACCTACTTTTACGTTATCAGGGACCGGCAATAAGAGTTTTTGTGTCGAAATTTCGCCGTATTTTCTCGTAGCATTACTTAACTTTCTCTACTCTGCGTAAGCAGTGGCGAGAGAGTAAAAAAGAAAACTACTTGAAAGAAGCTTAATAACCGTTATCAATCACAAAATTCAGAATCGAGCCCGATTTGACGAACGTATCTATAAGGTCCCTTGGTTCACTTTTACTCTTTATGGACAATGTGCTAAGGTCTTGTTTTTAATATTTTTGGAAGGGGGTCCCGAGGAATCCTTTGACTTAGGCGTTCCTTTATGTTCCAATGAAATGTTTCAAATCATGTATAACTGGGTTACTAAAATAATGTTTGTCAATGCAGGACAGTTTTCTTAAATAGGACATTTTACATTTTTATACTCCATGATGTATAGACAATGTACTCAACAATTCTAAAACATTAATTGTCTTTAAAAGCATATTAGACTACGTCATTAAGCATGAAAGCTTTCGATTGGATAAGTTCGTCCCCGCACTTTCCTTCTTTATCCACCAAAAAATAAGCATGAATAAGTTTTATATCACAATATGAATGCCTATTGATCTGTTTATTTTTACAATTTATGACATGAGGTCCCTTTAATGAATTAATTTATTTTATAATTAGGCCAGTTTTATTTTCAATTCAACAGAACAAAAAGGAGCACAATCCATGTAATTTTTTAAAAAAAGGAGGACATGACAATCCTGCGTGTAATGAAACTCGGAATAGGACCCCTCAAAACTTTAAATGAAACAATAAATAATTTGGGCCTTGGGATGTCAAATTACAAATTTGGATTTAGTTCTCACTAATTCAGAAAACGTTCGTAGAAAAAGTTATTAACAGGAACGCAATTTTGAAGATTAGAATTAATCTAATCTTTAAAATGTAAGGTAAGTCTTAATATTTTTTCTGCGTATTAGGTTCTATAGGTTTCGTGGTTTGCACTTTTGAAGTTGAGAGGTACGCTGGTAATTAAAAAGTGATATGGACACTATCGATAGTGAATGTGTCAAAATGAAACTGTGCGCTCTTCGGGTTTGACTCACGTGATGATATAAAAATGAAAGGATAAGATCAAGTGATCAAAATAGTGTAAGATTCGGATAAGAGATAGCACTTCAGACCACGAACAACCACTGATACATACCGTACAACAGCCCTTTACATACTATGATTATAAAATAATGACTGTTCCATAATGTACCTCGTGAATAGCAAATATTTAATGGCGAATGGCCTCTTCCTTGGATCCATACCGTCGTATGGTATCAGCTTTATTGTAAGCAGTGACTCATTGAGTGAAATAATTTAGAGTATGAGAATCTTACTTGAAACACATACGATATTTTAAACATTTTATCAAAAGCCGGTCCAAGTCTCGGCGGAGGCAGGACTTTCGACACTACCTATGTCGAATTCGCATTGTCAGGAGGTGAACTCTAGGGACCGGCTGCTCTGAGTTTTCCGTGTTTTCTTCGATCAACACCAGGCGAATGCTGGAGCAGTACACTAATAAACGTGCCGCGGATCGCGCGAGATCTTTCCTTTCTCCTCCTTGTTATATCCTAACCCTTTACTTATACAGACTTACATGATCACACATGTCGGAAGATCAATCGGGAGCTTTAATCTTATCCTGGTTGTGGTGGTGGCTCGTGGGTGAGATATATGATCAATCGATGTTAAAATAAACCAATGCATGGGCAATTAGTACGTAAAATGGAAGAAAAATTAATCGACCAAGAAAAGTCGTTCAAGTGGTTAAACGTCAGTCAACCGAATGGAGAAACTGAGAGCCTCGTAATTGCAGCACAGGACGAAACCATCAAACCAAATACTACAGAAGACACATCCTCAGAGAAAATATTGACACTAACTGTAGATTACGTCAGGAGCATGAAGAAACAATAGAACATATATTAACTGTAGGATTTTCTAGGCATGCTAAACATGAATACATATTTCGACATGATAGAGTGTGCCAATTTGTTAATTACAATGTACGCAAAACATTTGGCAACAACGTAGCAGAAAAAATGGTACTAGCATGATCCAAAGAACTGAACATCCGAATTAGAACCAAAATTGATCTAGAAAACGACATGATGGAACAGGTAAGCTTATACAGTTTTAAATGTTTGGGTTATCACATAACACAACTGTAAATGAAGACCTTAAGAAAAATTTCTATAGATATTTAGTGTAATTAATAAATTATTAAGAAATGAAGTAAGGAGAGCACAATACTATTGTTAAATTAACTCTTGAGAACTACACTGCATTTCACTTTTATTTATAACAAAATACATATACATAAACTCTTATTGAACGTCTTTGACGGTCTTTTAGAAACACTACATTGCTGCACAGTAAGACAAAAAGGACGAATGGATATAATCATACGTTTACATACCAAAAACAGATGACGACAGTGTCGGCGCGTTCACAAAACGCAATCTCTCAATATAGAGTACATTTCCAATAATATACTAGACGCAGATGGCGACACTGTCGACATGTTCACAAACTTCAACCTTACAATATAAATGTATATTTCCAACACGCCTCCTTACATTTATATACATACTATCTTAAATTCAGTTAATATTCATCATATTCCTAAAATACACAAACTTGTCTTTACACAAAGCTTTCGTGAAAATATCTGCCATGTTATCATCAGTATTTACTTTGACTATATCAATTAAACCATTCATATACAACTCGTTGACAAAATGATAATGGACTTCAATATGTTTTGAGTTTTTTGTAAAGTTACCATATTTAGCGATACTCAATGCTCCTGAGTTGTCTTCGTACATTACAATCGGTTCATCAAAATTCAAATCAAAAATTTTCATTACATCTTTTAGAAATTTCACTTCACTCACAGCATCTGATAGCGCAACATACTCTGCATACGTCGAAGCTTTTGTTACACTTGATTGTTTGCGAGACTTCCAAAATACAACATTGTCAAACATACGGATCACATAACCTGTCGTAGATTTACGATCTATATTGTCACCTGCCCAATCTGAATCTACATAACAATCAAGAACTTTTGCATTTTCGTTTCTACAATAATTCAATTTCAGGTTTCTTGTCAAATACAGATATTTTAAGATTCTCAGACAATACTTATAGTGTGTGCCGTCATAACAATTCTGAAACCTGCTCAAATAATTAACAGAATAACTGATATCTGGCCTTGTTCCTGAACTAATATATAACAACGCACCAATTAAATTTCTATACTTTATATCATTACGCAATTCCTGAGTTGGTTCTAATTTCAAGTTAACTTCCATCGGTGTAGCATATAATTTTGAGTCTTTAATCTTGTATTTTTCGGCTAATGAATTAATATAATTTTCCTGACTCAAGCTCATTTTGTTTTTCTTGTATTCGTAATTTATATCAATTCCTAAATAACTTTTAACCTCACCTAAATCTTTCATACTAAATCTATTTGACAACAAATTTTTGATTTCTTTAATTCGACTTTTCTTTACACAACAAATGAGCAAGTCGTCAACAAAAATTATCAAGTAAATCAGGACATTACTTTTTCGCAAAACATAAAGGCAATAATCATATTCACTTCTTTGGAATCCTAAACTTTTCAAGAAAGTATCTAACCACTCATACCAAGCTCTCGGACTTTCTCGTAAACCGTACAGTGCTTTCATCAATTTGCACACTCGATTTGTGCCGTCTTCGTAGCCTTCAGGTTGTTTAACATAAACTTCTGACATGATTTCGCCATTTAAAAAGGCTGTTTCTACATCCATTTGTTCAATAATTAAACCAAAATGACAACAGTATGACAGTAAAATCTTCAAAGTTTGCATTTTAGCTACTGGTGCATATATATCATCAACACATTCCTTTTGTTGAAATCCCCTAACAACTAATCTTGCTTTGTACCTATTATCAAACTTTTTAGTAAAAACCCATTTAACATCTATAAGATCTTTGCCCTCTGGCTTACTAACTAACTCCCATGTGTCATTTTTCTTCAAACATTCAATTTCCCTATCCATAGCTTGACTCCAGCTTTTCGATTCATTGCTATTAATCGCCTCCTCAAAACTAACCGGGCTATCTGCACTACATACGTTAATATAAATAAAGTTACTTGTATTATCATCCCTATAGCGTTGTGGAGTTTTAACCACTCTACCCGACCTTGTTGTTTTTTCCTTTAGCGCTGCTTTTGGAGATTCGATTTCGACTAACCTTTCTTCGTCCTCGCTGTTATCTTCAGACCCAGTTTCCCAATTTTCACACCCAGATTCATCTAATCTTTTACTCACGGAACCATTATCCTTTAAACCTACACATCTAATATTTTCTTCAACAACCTCTACATGCCTGGCCACAACAATTTTATTATTTATGAGTACCCTATATCCAACGTCACTGTAACCTAACAGAACTCCCAAATCTGCTTTTCTATCCCATTTTGACTTTCTCAATTGTTCTGGCACCCTTACAAAGACTCTACTTCCATACAATTTTAAATGTGTGACATTAGGCTTTTCTCCAAAAAATATTTCATAAGGAGTTTTCAATTCTGCGGTATTTGCAAGACATCTATTTTTCAGATACGCGGCAGCACAAACTACTTCTGGCCAAAACCTATTGTTAACTTTTGCTTCGGCTAATAAACATCTTGACATGTCCATGATTGACCTATTGAACCTCTCAGCAGTTCCATTTAACTCATGCACATATGGCGGGCACGCATTTAAAACAATCCCCTTTTCCTTGATGTATTGATATATATTATTATTCATGTATTCTTTTCCATTATCACACCGCAATTTCTTAATCCTTTTCCCAGTAAGATTTTCAACCTCATTTACATACCCAACTAAACAATCATATAATTGGTCTTTAGTTTTAATTGTGTAAACGCGTGCAAGTTTACTATAATCATCAATAAAAGAAACAAAGTATCTTTCACCATGCATACCTACTGTTGAATGTGGCCCATTTAGATCTGTGTGAACAATTTCTAGGATTTCTTTAGCCTTATTTCTGTTGTTTTTAAAAGGAACATTATGCATTTTATTTTCTATGCACACTTTACATTTCATAGGTTCAGACTCGACGTTTTGAGGGATTCCATCTACTAATTGATGTTTGCAAATTTTATCTAAATAATTGAAATTTACGTGCCCCAGTATCCTATGCCACTTTTCCTTTATTGTCATATTTTCTTTATTGCAGAAGTTTACGTTAAATTCCCCTTTGTTGATCACACTTGTCACTTTATATAACCTATCTTGTTTCCATGCAACTGCAATTAAACCCCTATCTTTACTAAAAACTTTTGCGCTGATGCCTTTTGCAATAATATCATGTTTCTCTGTGACTCTTGAAAAACTAATTAAATTCCTATCTAGATCTTTAATGTAAAATACATTTTTCATTTCAACTCGTTCTAATCTGTCAAACACTAAAAAATCGCTAATTACATTACCAACTTTAGTTGCCTTTAAAATCTTTCCGTTCGCGATTTTTACATTAATCGGTTCTTTTAACGTTACGCATTTAGAAAAATATTCCTCGTTATTAATTATATGATCTGTACAACCGCTATCTAACAACCAATTAATTTCAATCTGACCTGAATCCTGTGTTACACTGTTTACTTCCTTGGCGAAGACCTCTGTCACGAAACTGCTTGCGCCACTTACATTCTGATAAAACTGTTGTTCTCCACGGTTCCTACCACCATGGTCGTCCTGTCGGTAATGTCGGTCTCCTTGCTCGTTCTGTCGGTAAGATCGGTCGTGACCATAGCGACCGCCTCTGGACCCACGTGGTCCTCCTCTGCCTCCGCGATGTCCATTTTCATAACTTTGGTTGACATAACCTCCATAGTTACCTCGTGCTCTTCCGCCACGTCCCCGGGAACCTCGATGATTTTCAGTTTGTCGACATTCCCTCTTGAAGTGTCCTGGTTTACCACATCCGTAGCACACTTTTTGGCCGCTCGCACTAGGTCTCTTCTCCGAGATGAATGCATTTGATTTTACGCCCTCACTGTCCTGGTTCTCCTTGATGCTCTTCATCCTTATTTTTGCCTTCACGTACTCCGCAGTCCGGTCTTCCTTCTTCAAAACATCCACTAGATCTCCGATATAACTTAGTGACTCGGGCAGCGTTTTGAGCATGTAATTTAGTTTCTCTTCTTCGCTTACCTTGGCCCCGGCTGACTTCAGTTCGTTTATGTATTTCTCAAACACAGTGAAGAATTCATTTATGTCGCTGTAATTCTTTAATCTGAGTCCATCTAGTTTGTTCCTGCAGACAATCTGCAACGCTGTTGACTCTGTGGAGTATAGCTCGTCAAACTTCTTCATAACCTCGAAAGCACTTACTTTATCATTCACGAACTCTAGCTGCTTGTTAGTAATTGCACTAAAAATGCAATGCATCGCCTTCAGGTTCTGTTCTTCCCATTCTACGTCCTTGTCTTCTTCTCGCTTCGACCTCGTGGTCACCTCATGGCATTTTTTTAATTTCAAATAGATAGTTAACCTCGTTTTCCAGTTTGCGTAGCCCTCTCCATCAAAAGCTGGAATGTTCAGGTCGTCCATGTCGCAAACTTCCTCGAATCGACGGACACTGGGCTGAACTCCAATATAACCTCTTCAGCAATTCATCTGCATCCGGCAACCACGCTCTGCTACCATGTTAAATTAACTCTTGAGAACTACACTGCATTTCACTTTTATTTATAACAAAATACATATACATAAACTCTTATTGAACGTCTTTGACGGTCTTTTAGAAACACTACATTGCTGCACAGTAAGACAAAAAGGACGAATGGATATAATCATACGTTTACATACCAAAAACAGATGACGACAGTGTCGGCGCGTTCACAAAACTCAATCTCTCAATATAGAGTACATTTCCAATAATATACTAGACGCAGATGGCGACACTGTCGACATGTTCACAAACTTCAACCTTACAATATAAATGTATATTTCCAACAACTATAATTTTACAAATTTGTGACAATACCCACCTGCGCATTTGGAAGCTAGTCATGGACACTAAAGAAAAAGGACTGGAGTTAGCTTCAGGCTGCTGAAATGTTGTTTCAGAGAAGTGCGAAAGGGTACAATCGGGATGTAATAAAAAGGAAAGAATTAAAACTACTATCCCTTTCTGATAATGATGACGATGATCCTTTTGCGATAAAAGTATAACCGTATAATAACTAGGTAGAGAATGTTGATATGATGAAGGGTAGCCACTATCCAAAAATCATTATGACTTACATTCTAAGTGGAATAAGAAATTTGGAAAGACCTACAAGTCGGAGGAAAAGTACTGTCAAAGAGGCTAGAATGAGTAGTGCCTAGCTTAAATAATTTAAAACAAAATATACTTTTTATTTAAGGTCGTATTAACAAGGTCATTTTCCATCTGCATCGTAGTGTGACATTATTAATCAACTTTAAATATTAAAATACACTTCTTCACTAAGATACGTTTCCAATCAAATATTTTGTATGATTTTAAATGTATTTTTATCGTGAGGAAATCAATGTTCAACAATGTTACAGAATTCCTGTCTCCTTGACAACTGACGTATTCTGCTTGTCAAGAAAAATTCAAAATTATATAAACATATATATTCTTTTATAATACATTTTATTGGCGTTTTCTACGACATCGTGTGACCTGGAAATTGACAACATGTAACGTATGTGATTTGTTTTTGTTACTTACTATATCCTACTACTAATAATAGTGTCACTGTTGTACTGATTCACATTTTCGCTCTTTTCGTATCCACTTCGTATTTTTGTTTTTGTTTTTTCATTACTACTTTTATACCTGTGCATCATAACATCCTATGCATACAAATTTGTTTCCTATTTCTTTTCCTACTTTTCTCGACTTGTTCTTCCTTTTCCTCTTTCTTACACCTTTTCATTACCGGAGTACTATATTTAAAGCAGTAAATTCAATGCAATTACTATTCGTTTTTTTGAAAAAAATCAATGACATTCCTTCAATGTGGAGATAAGTTGGCTTCGTCTCAATGTTAGTCACGATGGAAAATATATTAATAAACAATTTGTGTTCGCTTCCACAGTGAATGTACTCTTTAACTATTTGTTTGTTTTCAATAAACATAAAGTATTCACTTGTTTACGATCAGCATAATAAAAATAACGTAACTGAATGCCAGAAATGCATTTATGATTTTCGTTTTACGGAATAATATTTTAATTATTAATATTTTCAATGAATTTTATTTAATTTCATGTTTCGTATCAAAACGAAATCCGTAATAGGAGCTTATGTTAAGACAAGGGTCTTAAATATTCATTCAAAAATATGAAATAACTCCAGAAATATTTTTACTGATCAGTGTTTTGATTCTTTTCGATCACACTTTGTACTTACGAATCAATTAAAATTAATTTCTGATTGATTGTTCCCGGAGTATTTCACTAGGTCTAATATACACATTATTATTATTATTATTATTATTATTATTATTATTATTATTATTATTATTATTATTAACATTAAGAATGTACATTTCACAGGAAAATGATGAGAACCTTTTCAAGTATTGGTTAGTCATATTGTTTTTGTCCTTTAATTGAATTTAGTAATTACTATCTTTGTACAATTAATAATTGTACTTTAAGCGTCCAGATCATTTTATAATCTTCTTTGACTGTTGTGATCGTTTCATGTAAGTGATTTTTCTTCACAATGAAGTTCGCTATCGATATCCGGAATCATTTTCATTTTCGAGCCGTATTCTTCGTCCTTTTTCCTGTTTGTTCTGTCTGCGCCCTCAACTTCGTCTTCGTTTTAGATCAAAGATTCGAAGTGATCATTATTAACGTCACGAAGATGAGAGGAACATTAACAAGAAACGAAAGCGGAGACAAATGCGAACGCGCACTCAACAAGTACGAACACAAGAACTAGAAGCGAAGAAAACAAGTGAGCAACGATATATACGTGCACGGGCGCTACCACAAATACCAAAACAAAGTTGAAGAAATACAAAGCCGAATAGTCAAGCAAACTTGAAGAATGACAATGAAAAAATACAAAGAAGATTAAGAAATGGGAAAGCAAACGAGCACGTATTTCAAACATGCGAAAAACCATCATCTACATCAATGATCATTGATCAGTATTGTAAAATAGTTTTACTGGAAATGAAAAGCAAAATTATATAATAGATTTATTAAATTACAAGCATAATGTTGGGAATATTACTTAAAAACGTTGATTAAAAGAAGAAATGTCACAAAAAAGTGGCAGTGCCACGAAAAAAACGTTTTAGAAGAAAACCGGTGGTTCTATAGAATGGCACTTTCTTGAGCAAGTTTCCTTACCTCTTCAATCTGGGCTAGCTTTTCGCTTTTGCCCCACACTCTTCTCAGCCATCATGTATTGTCTGTCAGTCTGTCTGTCCGTCCGCCAGCCCGTCCGTCTGTCCATCCGTCCGCCAGTCCGTCGGATTGTCCATCCATCTGTCTGTCCGTCTGTGCGTCAGTCTGTCCATCCAACTGCCCCGTTCGTCTGTCCGTCCGTCAGTCCAAAAACTGTCTATTTGTCCATCTGCCCATCTGTCCGTCTGTCTCTGGCCATTCGTCTTCCCATCCGCGTGTCCGTCCGTCTGCCCGTTTGTCTGTCCGTATCTCCGTCTGTCCGTATCTCCGTCTGTCCGTATGTTCGTCGGTCGGCTCGTTTATCCATCTGTCCGTCCGTCTGTCTGTCTGCAAGTCCGCCTGCCTCCGTCCGAACGTCTAACCGTCCGGCCGGCCGGCCGTCGGTCCGTCCATCTGTCTCTCCCTCCGTCTGTCCGTCCGTCGGTTTCTCCGTCCCTTTGCCCGTCATTCGTTTTGTTTGTCCGTCTGTGTGCCCGTCTGTCCTTCGTCTGTCAGTCGTTCGTCCCTAGTTGATACTTAGTTCGTCATTCGTCAAAATTTCCAATGTTTGAAATTTTATTTTTTCGAATTTTATATTTTTCGAATTTTTATATTTTTCGAATTTTTATATTTTTTATATTGTTCGAATTTTTAAAATTTTTTGACTTTTTATATTTTTTGATGTTTTATGTTTTCCGATTTTTATATTTTTTAATTATTATATATTTCGAATTTTTATGATTTTTAAATCATATGCTTTTTTTTTTATTTTTAGTTATTTCAGTTTTTCCACCTTTAGTGTGTTCTAATGTTTCGTCGTTCACCTATTGTCGTTCGTCTTTCTTCCATCATCTCTTGTCTTCTTCGCCTTGACCCTTTCGTCTTCGTCTTTCGTACCTCTCTCTTCGTTTTTAGTCGCTCGTGTTGTGACATGTCATTCCTCTTTCGTCTCGTCTTTCGTATGTTGTCGTTTTTCCGTCCTTCATCTTTCATGTTTCATCGATTCATGTTTCATTTGTCGTTCGTCGCTCGTCAAAATTTTTAAAATTTTGAAATTTATTTTTTTGATTTTTATATTTTTCCAAATTTTAAATTTTTAGAATTTTAAAATTTTTTGATTTTTTAATTTTTCGAAATTTTTATTTTTTAATTTTTTAATAATTTTTTATTTTTAAATTTTTTTATTTTTATATTTTTCGAATTTTTATGATTTTTTAATTTTTTTTGCTTTTTTGCTTTTTAGTTATTTTTGTTTTTCCACATTTTAGTGTTGTTCAGGCGGCGAAATAGTCGAAGAGAAGTTGGGAGAGCATTGTTGATGGAAATGACAATGGAACATCGCCTCTTCTATCACAGTAGTTTTTTGTCAGACAAGAATGATATGTTATTAAACTCTTCAGTGTTCTTTGAATTTTTCAAGGCAAAAATCTCACTGCCTAATGACATCCCTGTTTTTTTGGATACACTGCTAGGTTCAGTAATAGCAGGTACAGTTCAAATCAATGAATGCACGCTAGAGAGTAAAACAAAGTGTTTCTTCCTCCTGGAAGAACAGGATGCACTGAAGTGTAATAAGGAATTTGATATGCAAAGAATCTGGAGCGAAACTGATAAAAATGAATTTCTACCCACTGTAGCTTCTGAGGACTCAATTCATCCCACTGAAGCTCATTTTATAGCCACAACCCGAAGGCTACCTAGTGGTCAGTTCTCTGTATCATTGCCTTTTAAAGCAGACCCCGGGGTATTAGGGAGATCATACCACCTCGCAAAGCAATTTATGCTGTCTTTAGAACATCGATTTCAAAGGGATAAAAAACTCAAGGGAGATTATATAAAATTTATGAGAGAATACATTGCTCTCGGGCACGCCGAGGAATGTAGCGATGCAAGGGGTGTAGTAAGTAATTACATTCCACACTTCTGTGTGCAAAATCCTAATTCACTTACCACCAAATTAAGAATTGTTTTTCACGCTTCGGTGAAAACCACTTCTGGGCACAGTTTAAACGATATCCTCTGGGCTGGCCCGAACGTGCAACCTGAATTAATTGATATACTTCTAAGATTTAGAATCTTCAATTGCGCCTTTGCGGCTGACATTGAAAAAATGTACCGCATGGTTCGATTAAATGAAGAACATACTAATTATCAAAAAATTCTCTGGAGGGAGCAGTCTTCAGCTCCTCTGAAATCTTATAAATTAAAGACTTATGGCCTTGCATCTTCTGCATTTTTAGCAACACGATGCTTAAAACAGATTGCTATTAATAATGAAGCTGCCTTTCCAGAAGCAGCCCTTGCTATTACCAATTCCTTCTATGTAGATGACTTATTGCATGGTGCAGAATCTGCACCTAAGGCAATTCAATTGTTCAAACAAATATCAGATCTGCTTTTAGAGGCCCACTTCAAATTAAGAAAGATTAGAAGCAATGATGACTCTATGATAACTACTTTGCTAGGAGAATCCCCTGGGGAGGATCTAGTTGCATTGGGTTCAGACCAAGCGGCCAAAATATTAGGTCTTGCTTGGCATTCAGGAAATGATACCTTGCATCTAGCTCACAACGTAGGTGAGTCACCCAACCTCTTGGTGACTGCGGCGGTTGGACCAAGAGGAAAGTGCTACACATAATAGCATCGATATACGACCCTCTGGGTCTAGTCACTCCTGTGACAATCAGATTTAAAATATTTTTGCAGTTGTTATGGGAGCATAAGCTGGACTGGGATGCCTGTCTACCTCGAGATTTAGTCACTCAGTGTGAAACATTATTGACAGAGGTACCATTATTAACAAATCTGATATTTCCTAGAAAGGTAACATGCGGTGGGGCAAGCAGTGTATTTCTGACAGGGTTTGCGGATGCCTCCCTAAAAGCATATGGCTGTTGTGTGTATGTGATCAGTGAAAATCTACACGGAGCAAGGGCAAGTGCCCTCATGGCATCAAAATCAAAGCTTGCACCTTTAGCTGGCACTACTATTCCTCGTCTCGAGTTGTGTGGGGCAGTTTTACTAGCCAAATTCATGATGAAGATTTACAATGCTGTGTCTTTAATTTGTAAGATCAACTCTGTATATTTATTTACAGACAGCACTGTGGTACTGCATTGGATACAACATGGTCCTAATAAATCGGATGCTTTCATTGCCAACAGAATCGCTGCAATTAGAAAGTGTTCCCAGGTGGAGGGTTGGTTACACTTTTCTTCCAAGGATAACCCAGCTGATCTCATATCGCGGGGGGTCACTGCCAGAGCTCTGGCTTCTAACAACAGATGGTTTCACGGTCCAGAATGGATGATCCAGCCATTTTCTCAGTGGAACTCTGTACCTGAGGTCGCTGAAAGTGGTAACGTACAATTACTACTTCACTCACAAACTTTTCTTACCACCACGTGTGCGGAAGAGAAGCATATCTTATTGGAGCTTATCAGAAAGTTCAACTCTTATCACAAGTTGCTGCGAATAACAGCTTATTGCTGTCGATTTACCTATCAGTGTAGATACAGGACCTTGTTACTGCCTAAGAAAACAGGTCCTCTCTCTACAACGGAGCTACGTAAAGCCCTATTGATCGTAAATGCGGTTCAGAAAGAATCCTTTTCTGCTGAATATGCTGCTCTATCCAATAAAAGCCACATTGCGAAAAACTCAAAAATTTTAAACCTTCATCTTTTTATGGACAAGGATGGCATCATAAGAGTAGGTGGTAGATTGGGACATTCTTTGATGTCCCAGGAGGTAAAACACCAAATAATACTCCCTCGCGACCATGCCTTTACAAGAGCCCTCGTTAACATGATTCACCTAACTTACTTGCATGCAGGATGTCAGTTGACGGTGTCAATAATTAGACAAAGATTTTGGATCCCTTCAATTCGAAGAATAGTAAATAGCGTTATACATTATTGCTTGCCTTGTATTAGATGGCGGGCAAGGTCAGCCTCACAAGTGATGAGTGGGCTTCCTGCTTCACGGACCACGCAGTCAAAACCATGGGAATTTACATCAGTCGATTACTGCGGACCATTTCTAACAAAGCCGGTCATTGGTAGGTGCAGGGCACGTTGTAAATCTTGGGTCGTGGAATTCATCTGCCATGCCACTAAAGCCGTCCACTTAGACATAGTGGAGAACCTGACTACAAACGAATTTATAGCGACACTGAAAAGATTCGGGTCTCGCAGAGGCTTCCCCAGGATTATTTATAGCGACAATGCTAAAACCTTCGTGAAAGCAAAAAACCAGTTGGCTGAGCTATCAAAGATATTTACCACGCAGCAGGAATACTCAATTCTCAAAAATTTCCTCGCTGTACATGGAGTAGAATGGCGGTTCTGCCCACCACGCTCTCCCTTTCGTAATGGCCTGGCAGAAGCAGCTGTAGGCTCCTTAAAACACCACCTAAAACGCTCTCTTGGGCAAAACTGTATTTCACTCTCTGAATTGCACACCTTGCTGACACAGATAGAACACATATGAAACTCACGGCCTTTAATGGTTCACTCTGAAAAGGACACCGAAGCCTTCATAATAACTCCAAATCATTTAATATATGGACACTCACTCAACTCACTAGCTTTCGATCAAGAATCAAAGCAGGAGTGTTCGACACCTCGACGTTATCACACTGTCAAAAGGCAATTAAACAGCATTTGGAAATTCTGGACTAGAAACTATCTTACCTCACTACAAGCTCGCACAAAATGGAAATCTGCCTCTCCGAATTTGGAAAAAGGTGATCTAGTCATTTTAATTGAAGATTCTCCGCCACCCTTATGGAAAATTGGAGTCATTATTCAGACGTTTCATGACTCCGCAGGAAATGTTAGAACAGTTCAGGTCAAAACAGCTTCGGGCACGACAGGCCGTTACAGAAACTATGTATCTTACCAAAGGAGCTGTAATGACATAGCTAGCATTTTCCCTCAGGGGACAATATCGATTCTTAGATATTGCCACGGGCCTTGGCGCTCCCGGGGACCTGAGACTACCCGAGCCACCCACGATTCTATTTGTCATTTCCTTGTTGTTTCATGTGATTAAAACAGGATTAGCTAAAACACTGTTTGCAGTGCCAATTTAAATCTCACCACTCACCCCCACAGGGGCGTCTATGACTCTTCTCTTCCGGAATTAAAATGATACGCCCAATCATTTTAATGAAAATTAGGTCTATCGTTATCTGCTGGTAGGATTCTTAAATATCCAGCCAAGAAAACGTCCAAATTGGGAAACCTTTGAAAATAACATGCTCTAGACGCCCTGGTCTGTGGGCAAGAGTGGTGACGACAGAAGTTGCATTGTAATAAAACGCACACATACAAAATTGCATCGATTACAGCACGAGGTAGTGAGTTCGTCCTTTCTCTTTGACTATTCATTCGTATTGTCAATACACATCGCCCAGAAAATCGACCCGTTTTTTTTATTTTCTTTATGGTGCATTGAAGCATCGATCAATACATTTGTTTTATCTACTCTTAATCTTAATAATTTGTTCTCTTGTGCGTTTTGAAGTTCACAGCGTCAAGTGATGTTTGTTTTGTATTTCAGGCTCGTGAATCAGCTCAGTGATACGAGCTGTAATAATTATATCTTAACTCGTTGTTGTGTTGTTGTTTTTTATATTCTCTTATTTGTCTTTGAATTAGCACCGTCAATTTGGCACAGCACGCGGGAAGATGGTATTCGTGCCATTCGTTCGCACGAAAACCGTGTTTTGTTTCGTTCAGTCTTAGTCCTTTTGTTTTGTTTTGTTTTGTTGCTATTTTTTTTCTCTATCGAATTTCCAAGGCACCGCCCGGTACCCCATTCGTTCATTACTTATTGCACTCGGTCATGGGAACATCGACTCTTTATATCGCAGTTTCTCTAATCTTGTCTTTCGAAAACAAGCATTTCACACAAACGCATTCGACGTCCTCGTCCAGCCATTGCGTTCATATTCCATTTCGGCCGACTGTGTGAATACTCATCGGAGTCAGTGCTAGCAACTATTAACACCCTGCAACTCGCGGCTTAATCAAGCATATTCGAAGCAGGATGGCATAATTCGCTGCTCGTCGAAGGTGACAGTCAGTTCTACAGCGTCCTGGCCCTACGACTCGTAACCCGGTTCGATGCCTTTCGGGGGTGGGAATAACGTTGACACATTGCCGGCCAAATTACTTCGAATTTGGCGCCTTGTCTTCTTTTACAGGGCGTTTGATGTTCCTTGAAGGCGTTTCAAAGGAAAAGATCATACATTTTAAACTTGGCGCCTCCGAGATAGTCTTAATTTCCCCAAAAAGCCGCGCGAATTTCTTCTGTTGTCCAAACATTCATTTCTTCGTGCAAAGTTCCTTGAAGTCGATTTCAACTTCGTTCTATTAGTGCGGAGCGTCACCGAAAGATCGCACCAGCTCCTGGGGGAAGATCCTCCAGACACTCCCGCGTAAACTTGGCATAAGCGAAATGCTGAGAATTTTCTATCGCAGACGCCTGATCGCCTTGTCACGACAAGCTAGTGCGAAAAGCTGAGTAAAAGCGTTTTGAACGTCTTCAAGGAACATCAAACGCCCTGTTAAAGAAGACAAGGCGCCAAATTCGAAGTAATTTGGCCGGCAATGTCAACAAGTGTGTTCTAATGATTCTTCGTTCAAGTAGTGTCGTCCGTCTATCCTCCATCATCTCTTGTCTTCTTCGTCTTGACTTTTTCGTCTTTCGTTCCTCATCTTTCGTACCTCTCTCCTCGTGTTTATTCGCTCGTGTTTTGTCATTCCTCTTTCGTGTCGTCTTTCGTATGTTGTGGTTTTCCGTCCTTCGTCTTTCGTGTTTCATCGATCTTTGTTCCACATTCATTTGTCGTTCGTCGCTCGTCGCTCATCGTTCGTCATTCGACAAAATTTTTAAAATTTTGAAATTTAATTTTTCGATTTTTATCTTTTTCAAAAATTTATATTTTTCGAATTTTTATGTTTTTTATTGGTTATGCTTTTTTGATTTTTAGTTATTTCAGTTTTTTAGATTTTAGTGTGTTCTAGTGATTCGTCGTTCGCGTAATGTCGTCCGTCATCCTCCATCATCTGTTGTCTTCTTTGTCTTGACTCTTTCGTCTGTCGTCCCTCGTCTTTCGTACCTCTCTCTTCGTCTTTAGTCGCTCGTGTTGTGTCATATGTCTTTCCTCTTCCTCCGACTGGTCTTTCGTATATTGTTTTTCCGTCCTTCATCTTTCGTTTTTCATCGATATTTGTTCGAGGTTCATTTGTCGTTCGTCGCTCGTCGCTCATCGTTCATCGTTCGTCAAAATTTTTAAAATTTTGAAATTTAATTTTTTGATTTTTATATTATTCTAAATTTTGTTTTTCAATTTTCATTTTTTTAAATTTTTTAATTATTCGAAATTTATAATTTTTGAACTTTTATATTTTTCGAAATTTATAATTTTTTAATTTTTATATTCTTTGAACTTGTATATTTTTTGAATTTTTATATTTTTTGAATTTTTATGTTTTGATTTTTTATATTTTTATAATTTTTATAGTTTTTGAATATAGTTTTCTTTTTCTTGTCGGCTCTCGTCTTTTGTCATTCGACTCTCGTCGCTCGTCTTTCGTACCTTTTCGTGTTTAAACGCTCGTGTCTCGTCATTCGTCTTTCCCCTCTCGTGTCGTCTTTCGTGTTGTCTTCTTTTCGTCCTTTATTTTACGAGCGTCGTCGATTGATGTTCGACATTCATTTGTCGTTCGTCGTTCGTCAAAATTTGTATAATATTGAAATAATTTTTTGAATTTTATATTTTTCGAAATTTATATTTTTTGAATTTTTATATTTTTTGATTTTTTATATTTTTGGTTTTTTATATTTTTTGATTTTTTATATTTTTGATTTTTATATTTTTTAATTTTTATATTTTTCGAAATTTATATTTTTTGAATTTTTATATTTTTTGATTTTTTATATTTTTGATTTTTGATTTTTTGATTTTTTATATTTATGATTTAATATATTTTTATTTTTTATTTTTTGATTTTTTTATTTTTATATTTTTTGATTTTTTATTTTTATAATTTTTATAGTTTTTGAATATAGTTTTCTTTTCCCTGTTGGCTCACGTCTTTTGTCATTCGACCCTCGTCGCTTGTCTTTCGTACCTTTTCGTGTTTAAACGCTCGTGTCTCGTCATTCGTCTTTCCCCTCTCGTGTCGTCTTTCGTGTGTTGTCTTCTTTTCGTCCTTTATTTTCCGTTCGTCGTCGATCGATGTTCGACGTTCATTTGTCGTTCGTCGTTCGTCAAAATTTGTAAAATTTTGAAATAATTTTTTGAATTTTATATTATTGAAAATTATATTTTTTGAATTTTTATATTTTTTGATTTTTTACATATTTTATGTTTTATATTTTTTGATTTTTATATTTTAAATTTATGTTTTTTGAAATTTTATATTTTTTTTGATTTTTATATTTTTGATATTTTATATTTTTTGATTTTTTATATTTTTGATTTTTTATGTTTTGATTTTTATATTTTTGATTTTTATATTTTTGATTTTTTATACTTTTTGATTTTTTATATTTTTTTGATTTTTTATATATTTGATTTTTTATATTTTTTGATTTTTTATATTATTTATTTTTAATATTTTTGATTTGTTATATTTTTTGAACTTTTTGATTTTTTATATTTTTGAATTTTTATATTTTTTGATTTTTTATATTTTGGAATTTTTATATTTTTTGATTTTTATATTTTTCGAAATTTATATTTTTTGAATTTTTATATCTTTGATTTTTTATATTTTTATAATTTTTATAGTTTGTTGAATATAGTTTTCTTTTTCCTTTTGGCTCTCATCTTTTGTGATTCGACTCTCGTCGCTCGTCTTTCGTACCTCTTCGTGTTTAAACGCTCGTGTCTCGTCATTCCTCTTTACCCCTCTCGTGTCGTCTTTCGTGTGTTGTCTTCTTTTCGTCCTTTATTTTCCGTGCGTCGTCGATCGATGTTCGCCGTTCATTTGTCGTTCGTCAAAATTTGTAAAATTTTGAAATTATTTTCTGAATTTTATATTTTTCGAAATTTATATTTTTTGAATTTTTAAATGTTTGATTTTTTGATTTTTTATATTTTTTCATTTTTTATATTTTTTGATTTTTATATTTTTTGATTTTTATATTTTTGATTTTTTATATTTTTTTGATTTTTTATGATTTTGACTTTTTATATTTTTTATTTTTTATATTTTTGATTTTTTATATTTTTGATTTTTTATATTTTTCGAAAATAATATTTGTTGAATTTTTATATTTTTTGATTTTTTTATATTTTTATTTTTTATTTTTTATATTTTTGATACTTTATATTTTTTGATTTTTATATTTTTCGAAATTTATATTGTTTGAACTTTTATATTTTTTGATTTTTTATATTTTTATAATTTTTATGGTTTTTGAATATAGTTTTCTTTTTCCTTTTGGCTCTCGTCTTTTGTCATTCGACTCTCGACGCTCGTCTTTCGTACCTCTTCGTGTTTAAACGCTCGTGTCTCGTGATTTGTCTTTCCCCTCTCGTGTCGTTCTTTCGTGTTTTCTTTTCGTCCTTTATTTTCGTGCGTTGTCGATCGATGTTCGACGTTCATTTGTCGTTCGTCGTTCGTAAAATTTGTAAAATTTTGAAATTATTTTTTGAATTTTATATTTTTCGAAATTTATATTTTTTGAATTTTTATATTTTTCGAAACTATTTTTTTGAATTTTTAAATATTTGATTTTTTATATTTTTTGATTTTTATATTTGTGATTTTTTATATTTTTTCATTTTTTATATTTTTTGATTTTTTATATTTTTGATTTTTTATATTTTTCGAAAATAATATTTGTTGAATTTTTATATTTTTTGATTTTTTATATTTTTTATTTTTTATATTTTTTAATTTTTTATATTTTTGATACTTTATATTTTTTGATTTTTATATTTTTCGAAATTTATATTGTTTGAACTTTTATTTTTTTGATTTTTTATATTTTTATAATTTTTATGGTTTTTGAATATAGTTTTCTTTTTTCTTTTGGCTCTCGTCTTTTGTCATTCGACTCTCGTCGCTCGTCTTTCGTACCTCTTCGTGTTTAAACGCTCGTGTCTCGTGATTTGTCTTTCCCCTCTCGTGTCGTCTTTCGTGTGTTTTCTTTTCGTCCTTTATCTTCCGTGCGTTGTCGATCGATGTTCGACGTTCATTTGTCGTTCGTCGTTCGTCAAAATTTGTAAAATTTTGAAATTATTTTTTGAATTTTATATTTTTCGAAATTTATATTTTTTGATTTTTTTTTGTTTTTTTTATAAATTTTTGATTTTTTATATTTTTTGATTTTTTATATTTTTGAACTTTTATATTTTTTATTTTTTTATTTTTTATATTTTTTATTTTTTATATTTTTGATTTTTTATATTTTTTGATTTTTATATTTTTCGAAATTAATTTTTTTGAACTTTTATATTTTTTGATTTTTTATATTTTTATAATTTTTATAGTTTTTGAATATAGTTTTCTTTTTCCTGTTGGCTTTCGTCTTTTGTCATTCGACTCTCGTCGCTCGTCTTTCGTACCTGTTCGTGTTTAAACGCTCTTGTCTCGTCCAGAGGTGGATTTACGCATAGGCACAGTAGGCACGTGCCTACGGCGGCAAATTTTCATGGGCGGCAAATTTTCAAAGGCGCAAAATTTTCTTGATATTTTTTAAACAAATTTAGATTCTCTAAAAACTATAACAGCATAAATTATATTTTTATTTCAAAAATATCATATTAATATTTAATACAAGCTATTTATTTGTCTACTTCATTAGAGTATACCTTATGATTTCAGAAGTATATAAATCTGAAACTAAGGCCCGTTGACGAAAGAAAACATGTTGCAATTCTAGTTGTCATGTTTTAGTTTCCTTTTAATGTTAACGTTTCAGTGTTGAATATAATTATTCCACGTTAATAATGTTGAACGTTACTTGCTATGAAGATACAGTTTATATCCAAAATTAGCTAATCCAAAAAAATTATTTATTTAAGAAAACAATGTGCATAATATAATGTTACTTTTAAAGTTAAAACGTTTAAACTAATGAGGAATTGTTACTGAAACGTTACAATTTGAAATGTAATATTAATTTTAAACAGGGGGCGGCAAATTTGATGTGCCTACAGGCGGCAAAAATATTAATCCGCCCCTGGTCTCGTCATTCGTCTCTCCCCTCTCGTGTCGTCTTTCGTGTGTTGTCTTTTCGTACTTTATTTTCCGTGCGTCGTCGATCGATGTTCGACGTTCATTTGTCGTTCGTGGTTCGTCAAAATTTGTAAAATTTTGAAATTATTTTTTGAATATTATTATATTTTTCGAAATTTATATTTTTTTAATTTTTATATTTTTCGAAATTTATATTTTTGAATTTTTCAATTTTTTAATTTTTTATATTTTTGATTTTTTATATTTATTGATTTTTATATTTTTGATTTTTTATATTTTTTGATTTTTTATATTTTTATAATGTTTATAGTTTTTGGATATAGTTTTCATTTTCCTGTTGGCTCTCGTCTTTTGTCATTCGACTCTCGTCGCTCGTCTTTCGTACCTCTTCGTGTTTAAACGCTCTTGTCTCGTCATTCGTCTTTCCCCTCTCGTGTCGTCTTTCGTGTGTTGTCTTCTTTTCGTCCTTTATTTTCCGTGCGTCGTCGATCGATGTTCGACGTTCATTTGTCGTTCGTCAAAATTTGTAAAATTTTGAAATTATTTTTTGAATTTTATATTTTTTGAAATTTACATTTTTGATTTTTTATATTTTTTGATATTTTATATTTTTGATTTTTTATATTTTTTGATTTTTATATTTTTCGAAATTAAATTTTTTGAACTTTTATATTTTTCGAAACTATTTTTTTGAATTTTAAAATTTTTGATTTTTTATATTTTTTGATTTTTATATTTGTGATTTTTTATATTTTTTCATTTTTTATATTTTTTGATTTTTTATATTTTTGATTTTTTATATTTTTCGAAAATAATATTTGTTGAATTTTTATATTTTTTGATTTTTTATATTTTTTATTTTTTATATTTTTTAATTTTTTATATTTTTGATACTTTATATTTTTTGATTTTTATATTTTTCGAAATTTATATTGTTTGAACTTTTATTTTTTTGATTTTTTATATTTTTATAATTTTTATAGTTTTTGAATATAGTTTTCTTTTTCCTGTTGGCTCTCGTCTTTTGTCATTCGACTCTCGTCGCTCGCCTTTCGTACCTCTTCGTGTTTAAACGCTCGTGTCTCGTCATTCGTCTTTCCCCTCTCGTGTCGTCTTTCGTGTTGTCTTTTCGTCCTTTATTTTCCGTGCGTCTTCGATCGATGTTCGATGTTCATTTGTCGTTCGTCGTTCGTCAAAATTTGTAAAATTTTGAAATTATTTTTTGAATTTTATATTTTTTGAAATTTATATTTTTTGAATTTTAATATTTTTTTTTAATTTTTGATATTTTTTATTTTTTATTTTTTGAACGTGGAACATTAATCGACTACGCACGGAAAATAAAGGACGAAAAGAAGTTAACACACCAAAGACGACAGGACAGGGGAAAGACGAATGACGAGACACGAGCGTTTAAACACGAAGAGATTCGAAAGACGAGCGACGAGAGTCGAATGACAAAAGACGAAAGCCAACAGGAAAAAGAAAACTATTCAAACACTATAAAAATTATAAAAATATAAAAAATCAAAAAATATAAAAATTCAAAAAATATAAAAATTCAAAAATTTAAAAGTTAAAAAAATATTAATTTCGAAAAATATAAAAATCAAAAAATATAAAAAATCAAAAATATTAAAAATCAAAAAATATAAAAAATCAAAAATATAAAAATTCAAAAAATATAAAAATTCAAAAAATATAAATTTCGAAAAATATAAAATTCAAAAAATAATTTCAAAATTTTACAAATTTTGACGAACGACAAATGAACGTCGAACATCGATCGACGACGCACGGAAAATAAAGGACGAAAAGAAAACAACACACGAAAGACGACACGAGAGGGGAAAGACGAATGACGAGACACGAGCGTTTAAACACGAAGAGGTACGAAAGACGAGCGACGAGAGTCGAATGACAAAAGACGAGAGCCAACAGGAAAAAAAACTAAATTCAAAAACTATAAAAATTATAAAAATATAAAAAATCAAAAAATATAAAAATATAAAAATCAAAAAGTATAAAAATCAGAAAGTATAAAAAATAAAAAAATATAAAAATCAAAAAATATAAAAAATCAAAAATATAAAAAATCAAAAATATAAAAATTCAAAAATTATAAATTTCGAATAATTAAAAATCAAAAAAATTGAAAATTAAAAAATATAAAATTTAGAAAAATATAAAAATAAAAAAATTAAATTTCAAAATTTTAAGAATTTTGACGAACGATGAACGATGAGCGACGAGCGACGAACGACAAATGAACCTCGAACAAATATCGATGAAAAACGAAAGATGAAGGACGGAAAAACATCAACATACGAATGACGAGACGAAAGAGGAAAGACATATGACACAACACAAGCGACTAAAGACGAAGAGAGAGGTACGAAAGACGAGGGACGACAGACGAAAGAGTCAAGACGAAAGAGTCAAAACGAAGAAGACAACAGATGATGGAGGAAAGACGGACGACATTACTCGAACGACGAATAACTAGAACACTAAAATGTAAAAATACTGAAATAACGAAAAATCAAAAGAGCATAACCAATAAAAAACATAAAAATTGGAAAAATATAAATTTTTGAAAAAGATAAAAAGAAAAAAAATTCAATTTCAAAATTTTAAAAATTTTGACGAACGACGTACGCTGAGCGACGAGCGACGAACGACAAAAGAATATCGAACAAAGATCGATGAAACATGAAAGACGAAGGACAGAAAACGACAACATACGAAAAACGACTCGAAAGAGGAATGACAAAACACGAGCGAATAAACACGAAGAGAGAGATACGAAAGACGACGAACGAAAGACGAAAATGTCAAGACGAAGAAGAAAAGAGATGATGGAGGATAGACGGACGACACTACGAGAACGAAGTATCATTAGAACACACTAAAATGTGGAAAAACAATAATAACTAAAAAGCAAAAAAGGAAAAAAATTAAATAATAAAAAAATCGAAAATTTTAAAATTAAAAAAAATTAAAAATAAAAAATTATAAAAAATCAAAAAATATAAATTTCGAAAAATTAAAAAACCGAAAAATTTAAAAATTAGAAAGTATGAAAAATCAAAAAATATGGAAATCAAAAATATAAAAATTCAAAAAATATAAAAATTAAAAAATATAAATTTTGAAAAATATAAAAAACCAAAAAATATAAAAATAAAAAAATACAAAAATTAAAAAATTATAAAAATAAAAAAATAAAAAAATAAAAAATATAAAAATTTGAAAAATATAAAATTCAAAAAATAGTTTCAAAGTTTTACAAATTTTGACGAACGAGGATCGACGTACGACAAATGAACGTCGAACATCGATTGACGACGCACGGAAAATAAAGGACGAAAAGAAGACAACACACGAAAGAGGGGAAAGACGAATAACGAGACACGAGCGTTTAAACACGAAGAGGTTCGAAAGACGAGGGACGAGAGTCGAATGACAAAAGACGAGACCCAGCAGGAAAAAGAAAACTAAATTCAAAAACTATAAAAATAATAAAAATATAAAAAATCAAAAAAATATAAAAATTCAAAAAATATAAAATTTAGAAAAATATAAAAATCAAGAAATTAAATTTCAAAATTTTTAAAATTTTGACGAACGATGAGCGACGAGCGACGAACGACAAATGAACCTCGAACAAATATCGATGAAAAACGAAAGATGAAGGACAGAAAAACGACAACATACGAAAGACGAGACGAAAGAGGAAAGACATATGACACAACACGAGTGACTAAAGACGAAGAGAGAGGTACGAAAGCCGAGGGACGACAGACGAAAGAGACAAGACGAAGAAGACAACAGATGATGGAGGATGACGGACGACATTACGCGAACGACGAATCACTAGAACATACTAAAATGTAAAAAAACTGAAATAACTAAAAATCAAAAAAGCATAACCAATAAAAAACATAAAAATTCGAAAAATATAAATTTTTGAAAAAGATAAAAATCAAAAAATTAAATTTCAAAATTTTAAAAATTTTGACAAACGACGAACGATGAGCGATGAGCGACGAACGACAAATGAATGTCGAACAAAGATCGATGAAACACGAAAGACGAAGGACGGAAAACGACAACATACGAAAGACAACACGAAAGAGGAATGACATATGACAAAACACGAGCGAATAATCACGAAGAAAACAGGGATGTCATTAGGCAGTGAGATTTTTGCCTTGAAAAATTCAAAGAACACTGAAGAGTTTAATAACATATCATTCTTGTCTGACAAAAAACTACTGTGATAGAAGAGGCGATGTTCCATTGTCATTTCCATCAACAATGCTCTCCCAACTTCTCTTCGACTATTTCGCCGCCTGAACAACACTAAAATGTGGAAAAACCAAAATAACTAAAAAGCAAAAAAGAAAAAAAAATTAAAAAAATCATAAAAATTCGAAAAATATAAAAATAAAAAAAAATAAAAATAAAAAATTATTAAAAAATCAAAAAATAAAAATTTCGAAAAATTAAAAAATCAAAAAACTTTAAAATTCGAAAAATTTGAAATTAGGAAAAATATAAAAATCAAAAAAATAAATTTCAAAATTTTAAAAATTTTGACCAACAACGAACGATGAGCGACGAGCGACGAACGACAAATGAACGTCGAATAAAGATCGATGAAACACGAAAGGTGGACGGTAAAACGACAACATACGAAAGACGAAAGGAAAGAAGAAAGACATATGACACAACACGAGCGACTAAAAACGAAGAGAGAGGTACGAAAGACGAAGACGAAAGGGTCAAGACGAAGAAGACAAGAGATGATGGAAGAAAGACGAACGACAATAGGCGAACGACGAAACATTAGAACACACTAAAGGTGGAAAAACTGAAATAACTAAAAATCAAAAAAAAGCATATGATTTAAAAAACATAAAAATTCGAAATATATAATAATTAAAAAAATATAAAAATCGGAAAACATAAAACATGAAAAAATATAAAAAGTCAAAAAATATAAAAATTCGAACAATATAAAAAATATAAAAATTCGAAAAATAAAAATTCAAAAAATTTAAAATTCGAAAAAATAGAATTTCAAACATTGGAAATTTTGACGAATGATGAACTAAGAATCAACTAGGGACGATGTCAGTGATTTTTTTCAAAAACACGAATAGTAATTGCATTGAATTTACTGCTTTAAATATAGTACTCCGGTAATGAAAAGGTGTAAGAAAGAGGAAAAGGAAGAACAAGTCGAGAAAAGTAGGAAAAGAAATAGGAAACAAATTTGTATGTATAGGATGTTATGATGCACAGGTATAAAAGTAGTAATGAAAAAACAAAAACAAAAATACGAAGTGGATACGAAAAGAGCGAAAATGTGAATCAGTACAACAGTGACACTATTATTAGTAGTAGGATATAGTAAGTAACAAAAACAAATCACATACGTTACATGTTGTCAATTTCCAGGTCACACGATGTAGTAGAAAACGCCAATAAAATGTATTATAAAAGAATATATATGTTTATATAATTTTGAATTTTTCTTGACAAGCAGAATACGTCAGTTGTCAAGGAGACAGGAATTCTGTAACATTGTTGAACATTGATTTCCTCACGATAAAAATACATTTAAAATCATACAAAATTTTTGATTGGAAACGTATCTCAGTGAAGAAGTGTATTTTAATATTTAAAGTTGGTTAATAATGTCACACTACGATGCACATGGAAAATGACCTTGTTAATACGACCTTAAATAAAAAGTATATTTTGTTTTAAATTATTTAAGCTAGGCACTACTCATTCTAGCCTCTTTGACAGTACTTTTCCTCCGACTTGTAGGTCTTTCCAAATTTCTTATTCCACTTAGAATGTAAGTCATAATGATTTTTGGATAGTGGCTACCCTTCATCATATCAACATTCTCTACCTAGTTATTATACGGTTATACTTTTATCGCAAAAGGATCATCGTCATCATTATCAGAAAGGGATAGTAGTTTTAATTCTTTCCTTTTTATTACATCCCGATTGTACCCTTTCGCACTTCTCTGAAACAACATTTCAGCAGCCTGAAGCTAACTCCAGTCCTTTTTCTTTAGTGTCCATGACTAGCTTCCAAATGCGCAGGTGGGTATTGTCACAAATTTGTAAAATTATAGTATTGTGCTCTCCTTACTTCATTTCTTAATAATTTATTAATTACACTAAATATCTATAGAAATTTTTCTTAAGGTCTTCATTTACAGTTGTGTTATGTGATAACTCAAACATTTAAAACTGTATAAGCTTACCTGTTCCATCATGTCGTTTTCTAGATCAATTTTGGTTCCAATTCGGATGTTCAGCTCTTCTTTGGATCATGCTAGTACCATTTTTTCTGCTACGTTGTTGCCAAATGTTTTGCGTACATTGTAATTAACAAATTGGCACACTCTATCATGTCTAAATATGTATTCATGTTTAGCAAGCCTAGAACATCCTACAGTTAATATATGTTCTATTGTTTCTTCATGCTCCTGACGTAATCTACAGTTAGTGTCAATATTTTCTCTGAGGATGTGTCTTCTGTAGTATTTGGTTTGATGGTTTCGCCCTATGCTGCAATTACGAGGCTCTCAGTTTCTCCATTCGGTTGACTGACGTTTAACCACTTGAACGACTTTTCTTGGTCGATTAATTTTTCTTCCATTTTACGTACTAATTGCCCATGCATTGGTTTATTTTAACATCGATTGATCATATATCTCACCCACGAGCCTCCACCACAACCAGGATAAGATTAAAGCTCCCGATTGGTCTTCCGACATGTGTGATCATGTAAGTCTGTATAAGTAAAGGGTTAGGATATAACAAGGAGGAGAAAGGAAAGATCTCGCGCGATTCGCGGCACGTTTATTAGTGTACTGCTCCAGCATTCGCCTGGTGTTGATCGAAGAAAACACGGAAAACTCAGAGCAGCCGGTCCCTAGAGTTCACCTCCTGACAATGCGAATTCGACATAGGTAGTGTCGAAAGTCCTGCCTCCGCCGAGACTTGGACCGGCTTTTGATAAAATGTTTAAAATATCGTATGTGTTTCAAGTAAGATTCTCATACTCTAAATTATTTCACTCAATGAGTCACTGCTTACAATAAAGCTGATACCATACGACGGTATGGATCCAAGGAAGAGGCCATTCGCCATTAAATATTTGCTATTCACGAGGTACATTATGGAACAGTCATTATTTTATATTCATGGTATGTAAAGGGCTGTTGTACGGTATGTATCAGTGGTTGTTCGTGGTCTGAAGTGCTATCTCTTATCCGAATCTTACACTATTTTGATCACTTGATCTTATCCTTTCATTTTTATATCATCACGTGAGTCAAACCCGAAGAGCGCACAGTTCCATTTTGACACATTCACTATCGATAGTGTCCATATCACTTATTAATTACCAGCGTACCTCTCAACTTCAAAAGTGCAAACCACGAAACCTATAGAACCTAATACGCAGAAAAAATATTAAGACTTACCTTACATTTTAAAGATTAGATTAATTCTAATCTTCAAAATTGCGTTCCTGTTAATAACTTTTTCTACGAACGTTTTCTGAATTACTGAGAACTAAATCACTTTCAGAAAACATGGTTCGCACTGGTCTGCAATCTCAAATTGCATAAATTAATCACATCACTACCTCACTTGCGAACAAGCACATTCGCAGACAAGAACAGACAATCAATCACAAGTAATTGACTTTAAGAATGACGAATAAAGAAAGAAAGAACGGAAGCGCTAATGTAATGCATCACTCATAAATTCCTCAACAAATAAAGATCACTTTTAAGATAATTTTTGTGATAATTACGTAAATAATGGTATTATTTCCTTTTGTTCAAACTTAGTGCACGGACTCTGAATTTGTATGTTGAACTAAATTAAGTATATTGGACGTTCTCGTGGGAAACCCAAAAAGTTGCTGAAGACGTGTTGCGATAAGAATATTAACCAGCCCCCTGGGTTATGCTGCATTCCACGGTGCATTGGACGTAGCTCAGAGACTAGCATTCAGAGCCTCTAACAGGAGTGAAGTGGAGGCAGCCGTCGCTTCATTCTCCGCCGTGGTTGTCATAGCAACCGTCACATGATTTGAGTCGCAAGCTGTGCCGCAAGCAAATAAAGTTCGGCACAGTCCCTGAAATGCTTCCCTATGAGGTTGGAGTAGATACACAATGACGTATGCCCTTTACCTCTTTCCCTGACGGCCCGCCACTGGTATAGCATTGTTGCTGCTGAAGGCCACTAATATCTATAATAATAATAATAATAATAATAATAATAATAATAATTCATTATTACTATTATTATTGCAAATGCTGAGATGGTCCCTTGTTTGCTCCTGAACAGTAATATAACTTCGCTCTCTCCACCCAAGGCATCATATTGACTCGTCATACACGATTGTAATTGTATATGTGACTCAATAAATATTATTATTATTATTATTATTATTTAGTATTTCCTGGCGCGCTATTTTCATTAGTCCCGTAAATAGAGTGCATGTTATATCCCTGGAGACTGGTGTTCCCCAGAATGTCAGATGAATCCACATGCGTTGTTTGTCCCTCCAGCGGTGCACCGCCCCAGCCGGGATACGCTCTAAGCTCTCATCACGTGGGGCAGTGTGGTGCATATAATTATGCTTATCGAAGTCACGTAAGGAACAGTGTGGAGTGGTAGACCACGCAAGGCATGCTTGCGATCTTCCCTCGCCGAGAGGGAAGGGCGGGATCCAGGCACCAGCCTGTTGGCATACTTGTGCGTCGGCGGGGAGTGAGGCTAGAGGCTGACCCCTACGCACCCTCCTCCCTCGGGGTGAATTCTTCCTGGTAGAACAAGAAACAGTGGGGGGTGGTAGACATGCGAGGCTTATACTACTGCTCGCGATCATTTTAACTCATCTTGCCGTTCATCCCGTCTTTCCACACATCCTCTTTTAACACTTGATCAGTTGTGGATGGAGTGGATACACGAGGACATGCAGTATGCTCTTCTCCCCTTCACCTGACAACTCGGCTCTGGTATAGCATTTGGAGAGACGTTCAAGCTCCCGTTTGGATGACAGTGTCACAGCTGATCAAGTGTCAACAGACTTAATGTTTTAATCATAGAGGATTTTTGAAGACCCAGAATTAAAAGATCTGTTTTAAATTGGCAAGATTACAAGTGTGGTCAGATCCATTGCGGAATATCAATTTTGAAGAAAATCTGTGAATGTTTAGAAGCTAATGTGTCCATAAACGAACGGTCAGACAGGCGTTTTGAAAAATTACCTTCTCTGTACAACTGTGCTCAATTTTGACTGCACGACAACATTGCTAGACAGTTTTGGACCCGGGGCAATGCTGAACCTCCCCCCTTAATATCTTATTAACCTCTATAAAAAAATGACTATAAATAATTAAGTTAAAAAATTAATTGAAAATTTTATGAAACATTAGACTACTGTACCGCGAATTACAAAATTACGATAACAATTTTCCGAAGTTTAATTTTTTTCACTTTTTTACTCTCAGTCACATCATCAAGCCTCTTAACTTGCAGGACCCTCCCCCCCGTCTGCCCATATCTAGAGCTGGCACTGTATATATAGGAAAGTAATAAACTATGTACACAATCAAGGCAAATTCATTTTTGAAAAATTTAGGAACCCACAAAATGTATTTTTTTACAGATTTGGCACTTTTTTCGTGACATAACATTATCCAAGAAATTAAAAAAACCTATAACTCTCATTAAAAATAAAAGCCAGAGCAATGATTTATTGTTCTTGGTTCCTTTAAATAAAAAAAAAATCTGAAATATTTATCCACTAATTTAAAAAGATAATGAAACTAATTGTCTGATTCATACAAATGAAAATTAGTATGCATTCAAGCACTTTCCCTTTTCAAATTAGTACCCCTTCCCTGAGTTATCAATCTACATTTCCGATTTTAAATTCATAGAGGTTTTGTAGAAAACTATATTGTGAAGGGTTCTTCCAAGCAGTTTTGTTCTATAAAAAAAATCCATTTCTCCAACATCAACATTTTATTGCCCCACACTTTTGAACAGCAGAGCCAAACACAACTTCCATTGACACGCGGATGAGACATAACAAAATATGTAGTGCATTTATATACATTGGATTCTAAAATAGTACATACAAAATGTTCTTTTCAAACTCAAATCAGTAACAGTAATAAATAGCCTGTAAATGCAATGCATATCTGATTAGTAGGTGCTCTCATATTTTGTTCTAACAGGATTTTTGCTATCAACATATTGGTGTACATTTATCTCAAATATATTTCTTAATATACATATATTCAGTGCTTTATAGAAATATTTTGGGTATGTTACTAAGCAATCGCTCATTAAACTTTGAGTATTTTTAGTTTTAATTCTGATCATCTTGATAGAAATACATTCTATTACTTTGTTGTGTAGTCTCTTCTCTATTTACAAAAAATGATGATTTAGTTGTTTTCCATTAAATGTTGTGTTGAAAATTATAATACAAACATGTATTCATCAAATTATTTTACATGTTTAATTCTTTCGATCATATTACAAATATACAATATATAAATTGAAATAATTTCAAATAATAAGACAAATCTGTGAAAGAAATAATCTCTGATGGTAGAGCAATCTGCTCAATATATTAAATGTATATACATTACACTGTTCAATACAGAAATGAATATCCAATTTTTAATAGTTTTCCTCATAAAAGGGCATTTCATGATTTAGTATTTCTTGCATATAATTTTAATAAAAAGGTAACATTTCAAAAAACATATATCTTCAAGAAATATGTGTACATGTTATGCCATGAGATTTTTATTTCTTTGTGTCTCCAGCATTTGTATGTTACAAATCTTTTCTTACAGTCACTGTTTTATTTTTCTCATGACTTATAGTATGATTTCATACTATAAAATTGGTAGAGACATTACATTATGTGATTAAAATATCTAACTGGCCAATTTAGTTAGCAATAAAAAAAAAACACATTTCTCAATTCTGGAATGTTAGCACCATTTAAACCAGTCAATCTCCAGAACTTTTGAGACTCTCATGTTTACATTTATATCACGATAAGACTGATGTTATAACCTTCAATTCAGATATTTATTTTGTAAATTGTAGCAGCTTGAATGGTGTTCTTGAGTTTCCTCAATAATTGTCCTACAAAATATAGGTATTATATATGTTTCACAGCAGGAACTTATGCATAAATACTTTTTAAAATTATTATTTTCCCTATCATTCAGAGTTGTCTACATTTAATAAAGTTCTGTTTGTAAGTGTATTACTGTTCATCAAATAGTAACATAAATGATAATGAAAGCACTATTGAGTTAACACTGGTAATACATTCCAAATGACAGCCAATGTTACTACTATTTGAGACTGAAAAATTTATGGTACATTCACACTTTAGTACACATGTATCTACACATATGAACAATTTTTCATATTGCACTTATACACAAATATATTTTGTTTATGTACAACATACTTTAACACACAAACACTCAATGAAAAAACTCAATGCAATCTTTTTTACAATAAAATAAATCAAACTAATATTGTTTAAAAATAACATTTTCTGCAACACTTATATATTACATGGCAAGTTGATTATTTCAATATTTTAAATTGATTTTAAATCCTGACTTTCTGGTCCGATTCACATATGTACATATAAAACAGTCTTGAGTTCCCTCTTTAATTTGTAATCTCAAGTTTTCTATAAATTTCTGAGTATAACACACAAATCTCTGAAGTTGGGGATTGTATAAGTAACACAATTCACTCAGTCATACTTTTTCAGATCAAATGTTTTGATCTCAATCCTTGTCTCTATCAGGTCAAAAAAATGTTTAAGCTAACTTTTCACTTTTTGATTCAGAACAAAGTTTGTATCTGATACACTACAAAATTTTTTTTTTTTTTTACTCTTCTTAAAGTTCAAGTTATTTTTCTTAACACTCCAGAACTGTAGTTTGAAGATACACAGTAGTTTCTGATACAGAATATCCAATTCAAACAAGAGAAAAATCCTCTTCAATCTTCCTGAACCATTCCAAACTAATTTGGAGAAATAATAACATTTTATTTTTCAGACAAAAATGATATAGTGTTGTGTCACAGAGAAGAATCGAGAATGACACAAGTTTTGAATAATTGATAAAGAAAATAGTCTCACCCTTTCCACTCAAAGCTAATTATAAATAGCAGGAGAGAGGATGAGTTTCTACAACAATAATTTTTTTGAGATTCAGAAGCAAACTCTTGAGAGCTAGGAATAACAGGTAAATATAATCAAAAGCAATAAAATTTTATAATACTGAGGTAAAAGTAATTATTTAGCTTATCCACATCAGTAAATTACTGAATTACAATTTGATTTTGTTATAATCAGAAATTTGTTATTATTTCTCAATGAAATGTCAACTGTACATTTTTCACATTTGTCCTTAAACTCATCTCTTTTACTAAAATAAACAATGTCTAGATTCTTCTTTCAGAATTTTGTAAATCTGAGTGGCTTACCAGTTTGACACTGCTTTTTAAAAGATATCAATCTAAATCACTAATATTTTCAAATTTATTTTGAAATATTATAGTGCTTTATATTTAAAGCACTATAAGCATTATTAAACTGTTTGTTTTCTGTTGAAAAACAAAGCTAGATATATGCAGTATGTGGAGCACTCTGTTCAAGAGCAGCCAAAACATCATGTTTTTGGCGAACATACAAACGACCTTTCTTCCATGGATTTTGGAGCTGCAGAGGCTTGAAGGCATCTCTCAAACAACGTTCTCTTGCTTCAATGACAGCCACAAGGCAAAAATTTCTCAATTTGTCATTTGGATAAATAGGTCCATCTTTGCCTTTCAATACCACTGCCATATTGAGCTGTTTCACTACCAAGTCAACAACCTCTCTGGCTGTTGTCCAAGGAGTGACATGCAGTTTAAGGCTAGTTCCACTTGCCAAGCCAGTTTCATAAGCAGCATATACCTGCAACACAATGTTTCATGAACATTACAAAAACAAACCAAGCATTCAAGTTAATTACTAAAGCTTTCATTAACATGGATCCAAAGGAAAGAGTTTTCAAACAAGATGGCTGTCTCTACTTCCTGTGGTCAAACGGCTTTTAGAACAGCTTCCAGCTATAAAGTTATACTTCCAAAATGTTGTTTTGAATGACAGGCTACTTGCAGCTGAGACAATCCATGTGAAGTCCGTGGATCAACAGAGCTATACTTAAATTTTTTAGATGTGTTGCCCTATTTCCCTGACATTAATAAAGAAATGCAATCAGAAAGTCATAAATTTTATTTGTTAAATGAACGGATTTTTACAACATACAAAACTATCTTGGAATGTTTTATTAAACCAGAATTACTGCAGCTGACTGAAGGTGAAAAAACAGTAGCTAGGATCTTAACTTGGATTTAGAGAACAAAATTTTGAGTTTAGAATATGAAAATAAACAAAACCATTTAGCAATTGAAGAAATCTACCTTAGTGGCAATGTTATTTCCCTGTTATTGAATCAAGACTTAGTGGCTAGAATGAATGAAATGAAAATAATACAGTTTAAAGAAAAATGCATTCTCTTTTATATGGAGAGTGTAAAACAAATAAAGCAGCGTTTTTGTTTTAATCAAAAACAAAGATTAAAATGTCTTAAAATTATGAATCCTAAACATATCATTGAAAAACATGCAGTCACAACTATTGCTCATTTAGGAGTTCCGTTTCGAGGCAAGTTAAACATAATTAATAATTATTGTAATAACTCTAGAATTTTTTTTTACATTACATATTTATTTTTAGGACTATGCCCAGAAAACATGACCGAATTGGACCGAGAGTGGAGATTATTACGAAACATGACATTACATTTCACAGGAAAAAATGTGGATCATACACCTGAAGAATTATGGAAGCAAGTTTCATCCATTAAAAAAGGAGACCAGTCTCCAATGTTAGTCTCCAATGTTTCCCCTGCTATGCGAATTCGTGAGAAAATTACTCGCACTTCCACATAGTAGCGCCAACGTTGAGAGATTGTTTTCTGCAATTAATAATATGAAAACCTTTCGGAGAAATATAATTTGCACGGAGACTCTCGAGGGATTGTTGGCAGTAAACGATTCATGGCCAACAACGGGCAACCTAGCGCAGAACATTTAACACTTTTCAATAAAAATATGTATAATTTCCAAAAATAAACATTTTAAGAACAGTTCATGCATTTTTAATCTTAAAAAATCTTCTAAATTGAGGTGGTAGATCTACCAATTTTGAATTTTACATTCTACCAACATTTGGCACATAATCTACTAATTTTCTAAAATTCGGGTTGGCAACACTGCTCCCAATAAAAGTTCCAAGTTCATTGGATTCTGTGAGCAATAAAGCAGTCAGTTCTCTTCGCTTAGTGTGGCAAGATCGTCTTAGCATCTTTTAATAATTTTAATTTTTTGGGCCTATATTATCATTTTAAAATGTCGGATGCTGAGATAGGACCGTGTTTTACAAAACATATGACAGACTGACCCATTAATACAGATTGAAAAAATGTAGATTTAAGTGTGTTTTCTCGTTTGACTGAAGAAAATCCGTCATTGGCCGATAAACAGATTACCGGCCGTGGACCACGGGAGTGTCTTCGTCAAGTGTAATGAATGTACGCAGAGAGAAGTACACACAGAAAACTTGTCACACCGTGGAAGTAAATGATTTTAGTGTTGAACCCCTGCCGGGCGCGACAGTAATGAGTAGAGTGTCGATTGTGAATCGATGGGGGTGGCAATGGTGGGAATCACAGCTTTATTCGTATCGCAGGCGGGTCTTCTGACGGTTGGTGTACCTTCGAGGAGGAGTGTATTATTAATTATTAATTATGTATTAATACAAATTACATCGAGTGTCTTACGGAACTTTTTCTACGACTTATGGTAACTTTTATAAGTTTAACTTTTACATTGAATCGTTTCGTGGCAGTTGACATGCAGGATTCAGTCAAGGTCACCTAATGGACAGCACCTTACACTACCGTAGGTGGCTTTGGTTTACCCCTGCATAAGTGAAATAAGATCGAAATGTAATTACGATCCAATTAATTTTAAATAGACGTAAAATATTAATAATAAAATAAATTAAAACTGGCAAGCATAATATAATATTAAATGCAATTTTAATGTACACAGTCGAACGAAACATTTACTAGAACAATTCTCAGCAATTAATTGTCAATATTTTGATCTAATACTTATCTGTGATTCGTGAAGAACCTGAATCATAATGAAATATGTATCGTAATGAGTAGGAAGCGGATTTTTATGATTTTGTATATTTTTGTCCGTGCTTCAGGGCATAGCTAAGTGAAATTTCTTGACATTTGGTTAGAATTGAATGCTATGTAGATTAGGGCCGGTTTCACCAACAGCCGAGTAAAGTTGAGAGTAGTTACCCGAGAGTAACCATTTACTCCAAGATAGTAACTCTCGAGTAGAATATGAGCGTTTCACCATGTTTCTAGAGGCTTATTTTACTCTAGAGTACATACTCTCCGATTTACTCCGCAAATACGCTGAACACACAATATTTGAGAGCGATTCAAGAGGCTGTGAGCGAGAACGACGCTGGGAACCAATGCGGACCAACGTGAACCTTTGATTAATTCCTTATATTCTATCATTCATTTCAGTTTCGGAGTTCTGGGCGTTATAATCTGGTGTGGTGTTGTGGTGGTTTGAGTTAGCATAGTTTATTTCCTAGTTTCTGTATCTTTATTTCTTAATAAATATTCATTCTTATCTGGAGACGAGTTACTATTTTGTTAGCAATGCAGAAAAATCTAATTTGCAGTTCGTTTACCGATGGCGGTGCAAATGAATTTTCTATAACTAGGGAACGAAAATGTTTAGTTTTTCAAATGTTGCGGATCTCATGTTTTTCTAAATTTTATTTTTATTTGTTTTATTTTTAAACTTTTATTCATCTTTCAACTATTTGTAGTTAAAATGTTGGAAAGGGATTCTGGAACTCAAGAAAACGTGCGCAAATGATCTCCCCCATACGTCACATACAGTTTTTACTGAATAAATAAATGAATATTTCTTAGTACTTGTAGTTCCTGTAGTTATTATTTTTCCTTTTGTTGTATTCGGTACGTACTACCTTTATTTCGTATCCACATGGGACAAAAAGAACTTTAGAACTTCTCTACAGTTTACAATGTATCTGATGAAGTTAAACAGCTGATTTGGTCAAACATAACCTCATGACAAAATCTCTATCGTCATAATTAAAAATAACCCATTCTCTCTCGCACTAGTGGATAATATACCGAACCATTGCTGGAATCGTCTTCAAATACTATCATTCGTAATCGTCGAACCGTAACAACACGTCGGAGGTACATGCACGTTGAAAACTGAATTTACTCCGTACTTCACCCGACGGATTTTCGCGGTGTAAAGTTACTCTCGTGTAAGCGATTTACACTCGAGTAAAGTGTTGGTGACACGCTCCACGAAGTGACTCTCGAGTAAACATTATTTACTCCAGAGTAAACTCTTACTCTTCGTTTGGTGAAACCGGCCCTTAATGTGTTAGTGCATATTTGGCCAATTTTTCCCGTTGATGCATATTCCTGTAATTATACAAGGATATTTTGCATTTTCGGTTAAAATAGTGACTTATCTGTAAAAAGTTTCATGTTTTTATAGAATCTATTTATTTGTGAGCGTTCATTGATTAGAAAGAACTTGTCAGTTTGAATGTTTTTCTTTTTCAGATATGATAAAATACTTGTGCAAATGTAGGATATTTCTTGATATTCTTTTTAAATCATACAGAAAAAATGAAACAAGACATAGTGTACAATGTACTTCACTAAGATGCATTATCATTTCACTTATACGTAAAATAAGCTATGTTATATTATGCTTGCACAGAATTACATCTTTTCATTCCAAGCAAACTTCTCTTGAATTTTATCAAGAAAGCTTTATATAGGAAATGAAATATTGTTAATTTTCATTGCATATTAAAAAGTATATTTAAGAAAGTTTAGGCCATAAATGCATGTTTTTAAAGCATATTTCAAGACTTTTTAGTGCATCAAGACCCTCTCCCTCGTTAGTAATGATTACCAATACGCATCGGGCTGCAGCCAGCAAACGACAGCATTATAAAACGGGAGTAGAAAAGAGTTCAGTTTTATTTGGGTAAAACCTCGCGGAGAGGTATATTAAAGTACAGTAAATCGCTACAATGTTAAAAGGCGTGGCAAGAGCAGCATGTGGTCAGGCGCAGCGCTTGGGGCACAGGTCGCCGAGGCAGGGCTCGCCCTCGGCGCCGCAGGGCCCGTCGGAGGCGTCGGAGGCGTCGAGGGCGTCGGGGGCGTCGGGGGCGGGGGCCCGCGCGGACCGCCGACGCCGCCCCGCCCGCACGCTCGCTTGCGCGCCCTGCGCACGGCACCGCACCGCACTCGCCCTGCGCACCGCATCCATTCCTTGTTAGTGGTGCCGGGCATGCCAACTACTAAGGTCATTAGTCTCGTAAGTGTAGTGCGTGTTTTGCTCGGGAGGTGGCGGTGGCCTTCTCCCGCTGTCTAGCGAGATTCGGTTGGTTGATAGATTGTTAGTGGTGCCGGGCACGCCAACTACTAAGGTCATTAGTCTCGTAAGTGTAGTGCGTGTTTTTGCTCGGGAGGTGGCGGTGGCCTTCTCCCGCTGTCTAGCGAGATTCGGTTGGTTGATAGATTGTTATTGGTTCCGGGCACGCCAACTACTAAGGTCATTAGTCTCGTAAGTGTAGTGCATGTTTTTGCTCGGGCGGGGGCGGTGGCCTTCTCCCGCTGTCTAGCGAGATTCGGTTGGTTGATAGATTGTTAGTGGTTCCGGGCACGCCAACTACTAAGGTCATTAGTCTCGTAAGTGTAGTGCATGTTTTTGCTCGGGAGGTGGCGGTGGCCTTCTCCCGCTGTCTAGCGAGATTCGGTTGGTTGATAGATTGTTATTGGTGCCGGGCACGCCAACTACTAAGGTCATTAGTCTCGTAAGTGTAGTGCGTGTTTTTGCTCGGGAGGTGGCGGTGGCCTTCTCCCGCTGTCTAGCGAGATTCGGTTGGTTGATAGATTGTTATTGGTGCCGGGCACGCCAACTACTAAGGTCATTAGTCTCGTAAGTGTAGTGCATGTTTTTGCTCGGGAGGTGGCGGTGGCCTTCTCCCGCTGTCTAGCGAGATTCGGTTGGTTGATAGATTGTTATTGGTGCCGGGCACGCCAACTACTAAGGTCATTAGTCTCGTAAGTGTAGTGCGTGTTTTTGCTCGGGAGGTGGCGGTGGCCTTCTCCCGCTGTCTAGCGAGATTCGGTTGGTTGATAGATTGTTATTGGTTCCGGGCACGCCAACTACTAAGGTCATTAGTCTCGTAAGTGTAGTGCGTGTTTTTGCTCGGGAGGTGGCGGTGGCCTTCTCCCGCTGTCTAGCGAGATCCGGTTGATTGATAGATTGTTAGTGGTTCCGGGCACGCCAACTACTAAGGTCATTAGTCTCGTAAGTGTAGTGCATGTTTTTGCTCGGGAGGTGGCGGTGGCCTTCTCCCGCTGTCTAGCGAGATTCGGTTGGTTGATAGATTGTTATTGGTGCCGGGCACGCCAACTACTAAGGTCATTAGTCTCGTAAGTGTAGTGCGTGTTTTTGCTCGGGAGGTGGCGGTGGCCTTCTCCCGCTGTCTAGCGAGATTCGGTTGGTTGATAGATTGTTATTGGTTCCGGGCACGCCAACTACTAAGGTCATTAGTCTCGTAAGTGTAGTGCATGTTTTTGCTCGGGAGGGGGCGGTGGCCTTCTCCCGCTGTCTAGCGAGATTCGGTTGGTTGATAGATTGTTATTGGTTCCGGGCACGCCAACTACTAAGGTCATTAGTCTCGTAAGTGTAGTGCGTGTTTTTGCTCGGGAGGTGGCGGTGGCCTTCTCCCGCTGTCTAGCGAGATTCGGTTGGTTGATAGATTGTTATTGGTTCCGGGCACGCCAACTACTAAGGTCATTAGTCTCGTAAGTGTAGTGCATGTTTTTGCTCGGGAGGGGGCGGTGGCCTTCTCCCGCTGTCTAGCGAGATTCGGTTGGTTGATAGATTGTTATTGGTTCCGGGCACGCCAACTACTAAGGTCATTAGTCTCGTAAGTGTAGTGCGTGTTTTTGCTCGGGAGGTGGCGGTGGCCTTCTCCCGCTGTCTAGCGAGATTCGGTTGATTGATAGATTGTTAGTGATTTCGGGCACGCCAACTACTAAGGTCATTAGTCTCGTAAGTGTAGTGCGTGTTTTTGCTCGGGAGGTGGCGGTGGCCTTCTCCCGCTGTCTAGCGAGATTCGGTTGGTTGATAGATTGTTAGTGGTTCCGGGCACGCCAACTACTAAGGTCATTAGTCTCGTAAGTGTAGTGCGTGTTTTTGCTCGGGAGGTGGCGGTGGCCTTCTCCCGCTGTCTAGCGAGATTCGGTTGATTGATAGATTGTTAGTGATTTCGGGCACGCCAACTACTAAGGTCATTAGTCTCGTAAGTGTAGTGCGTGTTTTTGCTCGGGAGGTGGCGGTGGCCTTCTCCCGCTGTCTAGCGAGATTCGGTTGGTTGATAGATTGTTAGTGATTTCGGGCACGCCAACTACTAAGGTCATTAGTCTCGTAAGTGTAGTGCGTGTTTTTGCTCGGGAGGTGGCGGTGGCCTTCTCCCGCTGTCTAGCGAGATTCGGTTGGTTGATAGATTGTTAGTGATTTCGGGCACGCCAACTACTAAGGTCATTAGTCTCGTAAGTGTAGTGCGTGTTTTTGCTCGGGAGGTGGCGGTGGCCTTCTCCCGCTGTCTAGCGAGATTCGGTTGGTTGATAGATTGTTAGTGATTTCGGGCACGCCAACTACTAAGGTCATTAGTCTCGTAAGTGTAGTGCGTGTTTTTGCTCGGGAGGTGGCGGTGGCCTTCTCCCGCTGTCTAGCGAGATTCGGTTGGTTGATAGATTGTTAGTGGTGCCGGGCACGCCAACTACTAAGGTCATTAGTCTCGTAAGTGTAGTGCGTGTTTTTGCTCGGGAGGTGGCGGTGGCCTTCTCCCGCTGTCTAGCGAGATTCGGTTGGTTGATAGATTGTTAGTGGTTCCGGGCACGCCAACTACTAAGGTCATTAGTCTCGTAAGTGTAGTGCGTGTTTTTGCTCGGGAGGTGGCGGTGGCCTTCTCCCGCTGTCTAGCGAGATTCGGTTGGTTGATAGATTGTTAGTGGTGCCGGGCACGCCAACTACTAAGGTCATTAGTCTCGTAAGTGTAGTGCGTGTTTTTGCTCGGGAGGTGGCGGTGGCCTTCTCCCGCTGTCTAGCGAGATTCGGTTGGTTGATAGATTGTTAGTGGTTCCGGGCACGCCAACTACTAAGGTCATTAGTCTCGTAAGTGTAGTGCGTGTTTTTGCTCGGGAGGTGGCGGTGGCCTTCTCCCGCTGTCTAGCGAGATTCGGTTGATTGATAGATTGTTAGTGATTTCGGGCACGCCAACTACTAAGGTCATTAGTCTCGTAAGTGTAGTGCGTGTTTTTGCTCGGGAGGGGGCGGTGGCCTTCTCCCGCTGTCTAGCGAGATCCGGTTGATTGATAGATTGTGAGTGGTTCCGGGCACGCCAACTACTAAGGTCTTTAGAATCGTAAGTGTAGTGCCTGTTTTTGCTCGGAAGGGGGCGATGGACTTCTCCCGCGGTCTGGTGAGATTAGGTTGATTGATAGATTCTTAGTTAGACTGATAGATTGTTAGAATTTTAACAATGACATTTAATATAATGACAATACCATTTGGATTGTATAATTGTAAAAAACCTGTAACAAGTATTGTACTTCAGCTTCTGGGTCAATGACCCTCATCTCGATCAGGTTTTCGTCCAGTACCCCTGGTCCTCGAGCAAATGCTGAGATGGCCACTTGTTTTGCTTATGGACATAAATGTAACTTCGAATTTACTTCTCACATAGCACGTCACACACACTGTTTAACTGTTTTTGACGAAAACAAATAAGTGATTCCGGGCTCGTCAACTACTAAGGTCATTAGCGTAGTCTTTTTGCTCGGGAAGTGGCGGTGGTATTCCTCCGCTGTATGACGAGATCCGGCACCGTCCTACCATCGCTTGGCTAGAGGGGTTTTCCTCAACCAGGTATCTCCCACCAGCGTGGCGCCGTCCCAGCCGAGACAATCTCTATAAGCTCCCCATCGGTCTCCCGGCATGTGTGGTAGTGTAGTGCACGTTAGTGTAAGTGTATAAGGGGTGAGGATAAGACAAGGAATATGTAGGAACGATCGCGCGCGGTGCGTGGCCCGTTTCTTAGGGTTCTGCTCCGGCATTCGCATGGTGATGATCGGAGAAACCACGGAAAACTATCGATCTGAACAGCCGGCCGTTAGAATTCTCCTCCAGACAGTGACTGAATTCGACAAAACAAATAAGTTAGAGTCGAAAATCCTGCCACCGTCGGGACTCGAAGATAGGATCACACGGTCAGAGGTTCTGCAGTGACATCAGATGATGTCCCAAGCCATCTCTCCTGGTCGCATCACCACAATTAGCATCACGCAAAGCGTCGGAAAGTAAATCGTGCGCTCTTGCACATCATATTCGAATTCAGCTAATGAGCTTCAGTCACCAGTTTACGTCACAAAATTAGCGGGAATTTTAAATGCAGCCAGTTATCAAAACAATCATCACATTGCTACAAGTAATTGAAACATATATGTGAAGCATTTCCATTAAATATTTCCTCTATACACCTTCTTTGTGTTATTTTTGGTTGGTAACCATTAAAATTATGCTAGTTTCAAAATGCATCTCAACACAACTCGCTTGCCGTGCAGCCATAATGAAAAATCATGGGTAAGCTGGCCCGGCGCACCGATTTTTGCTGCTGCACCAGTTTGCGTCACGAACCACGTGACCACAGAACGGGCACTTCGTTTGAATAGCCAGGCCAGCCCCTGGCCGCCATGCTACAAGGCAAGTGAGAAGTGTTGAGAAACATACTGAATGTGGCATTATGTGGAAATTTCCAACGGTGACCAACCAAAAGTAGCATCATGAGGGTGTAGTTGAAATAAAGATGTAATATAAATAAAATGCTTTTTATATATAAATGACGCAAAAGGTTAGCTGATAGCCTGATAGGATGCGCAATAGTCCACCCATGTCGTTTCATAGTCCCATGAAGGACAATATACTATCGCTGCATTCGTAGACATTTTGCAAGCTTACGACAGAATAAGGCATCTAGCTCTCTTTTTTATAAATTAATTTCTGTAGGTACATATCTAATTCTGAAAGAGAACTCAAAAACCGAACGCCAAAATAAAAATCGTGGGAAATTAAAGAAAACAATATTACTTCGAAACTAATATATTTTATTGCACTTCGAAAATTCCCAGCAGTTATTTAGCATAAAGGAAATGCAATGATACCGAACTTTGTGTTGTATTTTCCATTTACAAGACACAAGTTAGATTTTTGGGGAATGATGCAAGTGCGATGCGAAATGTCTCTAGAAACTAATGCAAGTGCGAGGTGCAGGGAGTATTATGTCGACAAGAAACAATATTCTCTTTCGCAGGAAACGCTGGCAGTTGTATTAATCACTCTCTATAGAAAGCCGTCTGGAGACTTGCATCGGAATCAATCTTTTAGACGGCATTTTAACTACGACGGTGTATCCTTTTCTATTGGCTACTGTACATAGAGTACTTTCAATATAAAAAAAATGCTTTTTCGATGTCATGACCCTTATTCTATTTCCCAGTTCCACTTCATAATTTCTGTTATCATTAGATGCATCACAAATAGGTCATCTTCAGTAACAGACGATGGCAAATGCTCGAATTCAAGGAAGATTACTTCTGGGGTTCCTCAAGGTTCACCACTTTACCCAAGTTGTTTAATATATACATCGCAGGTATTCCTACTTCAGCACAAATAAAGACCGCTCAATTTGCCGTTGACACTACACTCTACATCTCATCAACAATTCTCCGAACACTACTTCAAAATCACCAAAATTTACTTGCTAATAGGGCTAATTCTTTGAAAATAAACTTAAACCCAACAAACAGGCACTGTAGTGACATAAAATGATGCCTTGAACCACCTAAGCCGGTACATGAATTTACTGTAAAACATTTTTATTGTGGAAAGTTATTCGTATTTACATAACTATATGGATTTCCTTAAGTTTTCAGCAGTAACCCCCAAATTTAGATATCATATGTGTCGAAAATGCTACAACCGTCGGGGCTCTAACAGCATATTCCGATTTTAAAGGGCACGAGCTGAACGGGGAGGGACACTGTCATCTCATCGGGAGTTCCAATGCCAAACATTTAAGTCGAGGCAAAGCACTCGACACTGTCCCGCTCTCCCTTCAGACTCGTGACCTTGAAGTGCCACTATCTAAACCGGAGGATAGGCACAACATACATACTTATACAGTAGCGCAGCTCAGCGTTTCTTGGCTAGTTAGGGATGCGCATACGTACAGCTAGCGATCCTGGCGAAGGTCAAGTAAAACTAGGATAGTTGCCACGGAAGCATATGGATTTGTTTGTGAAATTACGTTTATTAAGAGCTGGTTAAAAACTTAAAAAATAATTCGTGTTGTTTCTTGATCTCGTGGTTTTATATTTCTAGGATATAAAGGGCAAGTCATTAAATTACACGTAAAATTATGTTGAACCAACGTTTTAACCTTACATTTTACATGTATCGGAACATATTTGATATGTACCAACTGAAGTGTTATATTTTTCCGATTAAGATATTAATAACAATGCGTGTGTCGAAAGAAGCACATTGTTCTGAAATTAAATTCAGCAGTAATTCAGGAAAGAACCCTGAGTTATATTGTTTCGTACCTGTCCAACAGACCTAGAAAGGAAAGACGAAAATTGGTTATTACCTACTAAGGGAAATGTTATTTTCTCCTAGACACCCACATTTACGACTTAGATACATTACTAAATATTTTCATGAACAGAACAGAAATACTTGTTCTTTTACGTGATTCCACTATTCACTTTCAAAGTACAACTTTCATTAAATTTAAATCATTTCTTTCCTTAAGTAGTTTCCCACTTCACATGTTTTAGTTATTAAAATAAGGAAATTAATATATATATATATATATATATATATATATATATGTGAGTATATATATATATATATATATATATATATATATATATATATATATATATACTCACATATACGAGTATACATACACACACGCGTGCACGCATGCACGCACACACACACACGCACAGAAAGAAAGAGAGAGAGACAGAGAAAGAGAGAGAGGAAAGAGAAAGAGAGGGGAGAAAGAGAGAGAGAGAGAAAAGAGAAAGAGAGGGGAGAAAGAGAGAGAGAGAGAGAGAGAGAGAGAGAGAGAGAGAGAGATCGGGTAGATTTAGTAGAACGATGCGGTATAACGAATTGTAAGGCGGCCTAGTACTCCGTGATCGCCGGGGGGAGGGGGGGTCGCTTCTGTATAAATACATATACTGTGGTATAGGCCCCCCAGTGACGCAGCAGCTGCATCCACCGCTGCCTCTGAGCCAGCGTGGCCGCGCCAGCGGTGCGTACCCGGTGCGCTTGGGTCGGGTGGTGCGGTTGGCGCGGCCGGCGCGGCTGGGCCGCGTGGCTTGCTTGGCGCTGCCCGTGCGGACGAGGCGCGCCACCCGCGACAGCAGCGACTTCTGCCGGGAAAACGCCGAACCAGCTCTCGATAACAAAACATCGATGCAGGGTGGAAATACATGGGTGGGTTCCTCTGGCGCATCCATTTTTGCTCTTTCTGCGCAACACCAGTGTTGCGTCACGAACTACGTAACGCTAACTGATGTCTGAAGCTCATTGGCTGAAGTCGGATACGATGCGCCAGAGCCGACGCATGCATCGACGTTAATAATACGTCGACCAAAAACCATCGGTGTAAAACCATTGAGCACAAAATATAATGTTAAAAAAGCATCAGCTTCAATAGATCGATTGTTATAATACCGAAATTTTTATATAATTGATTCGAACACAAACTAAAAGAGTATCATTTATTATCACACTTTTTGTTTCTCAGTTTCAAATATTAAAAAAGCTTATATGGCTATATTTAAGACGAATCATTTTCTTCGTACGTTTCGAGGATCACAATTTGCCTCTTCATCCCAAAAAAAAAAATCTTAAAATCAATACCGTCTATTCTATATTCTATATTATGTTACAATATAAAAAAAGGTTACCCAATACAACAAGATTGTTTGAACTCACCTTTGTGTGTAATACGCATAATACACACAATTCAATATAAAACATTATTCGGCAGAAACCAAAGGTTATAAACAGTCTTAACATTGTATTGCGTTAAATCTTTATTAATTAATAAACACAGCCATTGTCAAATTAGATATTGTTGAACACGAATCTAAAGTTAAGTGGTCACTATACCAGCTCTAAAACACTGACATGTGTAAGCATCATGTAGTATGCACATCGATGTTTTAATTTTGAACATCCGTGTTTGGTAACATTGATGTTTTGGTTTATGTAGTATTAACATATATGTTTTAATTTTGAACGTCGATGTTTGGTAACATCGATGGTGGATTTATTAATAACATCCATTAATTAACAATAATTAAAAACAGGGTCTTCCCTCATAAATCTGACGCTAAAACTGTTATGAAACGGCGTCCGTGATATATTAGTTATCTATTGTATCCAAGTTTGCAGATTCAAACTAGATCGAAGCAGTGGATTTTAAGGGCGAAAACAATTCATCGTACGCGTTCCTTGGAAGGTAAAGCCGGCTGTTCCATAAATTTATTGCATCTAAAAGATCCTAAATGAAGCCTAAAAGAAGCCTCTGAGCTAAACTGAATATCCCGTTTTGTCGCCCGAGTGATACCACCTTTCTCCGCTAGATGGTGAAGGGAGCCTTGTGACATTTACGTGGTCAGACGGAAACGCAGATCTGATTGCGTGAGTCTTACCACGTAAAATAAAGAATGGTTTGGACTGAAGTACTCGCATGGTGGCTTTACGCGCCCCTCAACCATTTGAGTAACAAAAATAAAATTATATTGTCCTATTCTTCGTGAATTTATAGTACAATCAACAACTTCTTTATCTCCTCTCCAAGAAAATATCTATTGCGCGCGGTCATTTGCTTAAAATAGAATGAATTCTTTGTGGCGGAAAACTGATATTCTCAGGAGGGCCCAGATTCGTTCGTGATGGTATATCAAATTTAATTATTTTTGAACAACAAGAGGTCGTTGAAAAAATGCTTAATAAAAATTAGAATTACTGTTTAGTTTTTTTCTTTCGTAAATAAAAATTAACATATTGTAGGGGTTAGCGAAAGATAATAAATGAACGCTACTTAGAGTATATGGCATTGAAGAAATAAAGTGCACACACACACGCACACACATAAAGGTATTCAACTTAACACGCAACACATGTCTGAGAGCACTTGTTCTGGTTTTGGCAACTTGTCAACCGCGTGTTTTTGCCACCGTTCAAGACAGTCGCGCCTGGCACGACGTGGCAGCAGAGGAGTAAGCGACCGTCAGGTCGTACGATGCAGCAACTTCCCTGTTTCTGTGTACTTCCCATCCAAGAGCTCAGGCGAGCAGGTACGCGGCTCACACGTCGGAAGCATTTCGCGCTGCACAGAGTGGGTGGGTGCGCTGATGCATTAAGCGGGAATAGAAAACGCCTCTTAAGGCGATTCTGTCGAGTATGCTGAAGAAACAAAACTGTAATACTGGAGATGTGGAGGAAAATTATCACTTTATCAATTTATTAACACCAACATAACAAGAATTCTTATTGAATAAAAGCCGGCTCCGAGAGAAATCAGAAAGACATGTTGTGAAATATTACATTAATTATAACAATAGTAATGTATTGTTATTATTATGCAAATTAAGCCTTTATAAAATTATTACAATTACCAATCAAACATAAATAAGAAGTAAATGAATAAATATATAAAATAATGAATAAAAAACCATAAAATGTAATGTCCTTAAAATGAGAAAAAACTGACCATCCAGTAAATGCTGAAAGTGACCACCATTTGCACCGAGACAGGCGTTTACCCTTTTCAGTGTAAAGGCTGCAGAACGTTGAAGACTAACAAGGACAGACGAAGTGCTTTCCCTTTCTTCCAACAAAAATTAGCCACTTTCTCCCACTCCCAAATATGAGGGCACGCGGTCAGGGGTCGCTAAAAGTGAAAGGGATGCCGAAGGTATTAACTATTTTTCAAACATTGCTAATCTTGCAATTTTTAAAATTTATTTTTATTTATTTATTTGTGTTAAACTTTTACTCATATTTCAACTATCAAACTTCAACTGTTTTTTTTACTGAATACATCTTAAATTTCACGCGTTGTTAAATTACTAAAACAAGAGGTGATGTTTCCAGACACGGGTTGCGAGTTACGCTGAACACCCTGTATATAAATATAAATTTTTGTTTTTGATAATTCCGTCGCAGTGTGTCCGAGGCGCGGCGCAGTGACAACAAGAGGTGATGTTTCCAGACACGGGTTGCGAGTTACGCTGAACACCCTGTATATAAATATAAATTTTTGTTTTTGATAATTCCGTCGCAGTGTGTCCGAGGCGCGGCGCAGTGACAACAAGAGGTGATGTTTCCAGACACGGGTTGCGAGTTACGCTGAACACCCTGTATATAAATATAAATTTTTGTTTTTGATAATTCCGTCGCAGTGTGTCCGAGGCGCGGCGCAGTGACAACAAAAGGTGATGTTTCCAGACACGGGTTGCGAGTTACGCTGAACACCCTGTATATAAATATAAATTTTTGTTTTTGATAATTCCGTCGCAGTGTGTCCGAGGCGCGGCGCAGTGACAACAAGAGGTGATGTTTCCAGACACGGGTTGCGAGTTACGCTGAACACCCTGTATATAAATATAAATTTTTGTTTTTGATAATTCCGTCGCAATGTGTCCGAGGCGCGGCGCAGTGACAACAAGAGGTGATGTTTCCAGACACGGGTTGCGAGTTACGCTGAACACCCTGTATATAAATATAAATTTTTGTTTTTGATAATTCCGTCGCAGTGTGTCCGAGGCGCGGCGCAGTGACAACAAGAGGTGATGTTTCCAGACACGGGTTGCGAGTTACGCTGAACACCCTGTATATAAATATAAATTTTTGTTTTTGATAATTCCGTCGCAGTGTGTCCGAGGCGCGGCGCAGTGACAACAAGAGGTGGTGTTTCCAGACACGGGTTGCGAGTTACGCTGAACACCCTGTATATATAAATATAAATTTTAGTTTATGATAATTCCGTCGCTGTGTGTCCGAGGCGCGGCGCAGTGACAACAAGAAGTGATGTTTCCAGACACGGGTTGCGAGTTACGCTGATCACCCTGTAGATGAATATAAATTTTTGTTTATGATAATTCTGTCGCTGTGTATCCGAGGCGCGGCGCGGTGACAACAAGAGGTGGTGTTTCCAGACACGGGTTGCGAGTTACGCTGAACACCTGTATATATAAATATAAATGTTTGTTTATGATAATTCCGTCGCTATGCGTCCGAGGCGCGGCGCGGTGTCAACAAGAAGTGGTGTTTCCAGACACGGGTTGCGAGTTACGCTGAACACCTGTATATATAAATATAAATGTTTGTTTATGATAATTCTGTCGCTGTGTATCCGAGGCGCAGCGCGGTGACAACAAGAGGTGGTGTTTCCAGACACGGGTTGCGAGTTACGCTGAACACCTGTATATAAATTTTTGTTTATGATAATTCTGGCGCTGTATATCCGAGGTGCGGCGCGGTGACAACAAGAGGTGATGTTTCCAGACACGGGTTGCGAGTTACGCTGAACACCCTGTATATATAAATATAAATGTTTGTTTATGATAATTCCGTCGCAGTGTGCTCACCCGGGTGGCCTTGGAGTTGGGCGGCGCGGGCGGCCAGGCGTCGGGGCCGTCGTCGGCGCGGCCGGCGGGCGGCAGCTGCGCGCGCAGTCGGTACACGCGCAGCTCGCGCCCATCGGCCGACGTCAGGCGCAGCCGCCACTCCTGCTGCGCGCGCGCCCCGGGCCCCACGTGCAGCGGAAGCGCCACCGTCCCCGGCGCGTGCACGTCTGCGCAATCCAGTCGCGTTCCTCCCGTGGCGTCGTATCAGTCGCCTTGTACAAACGTACCACATATCAGCCACGTGCATTTCATGGACAGCGCTGTCGGAAGAGACGCTGGGCTCAACAATGGCTATGGAGCGGAAGGGAAGGGGTGCCGTGTCGTGGGCGGCAAACTTGGGAACCCCGTAGACGGCGGAAACGCTTCGGCGGAAACAGCGAGATGACGCAGTTCTGTCAGCCGGCCCAGAAGGTAATATAAACGGACCCCCGACTTAAACTCCTTCTGATTCTTGGGCGCGGCGGTAGGAAGTCGTGTGGGTTGTGCGCGGAGCTGCATTTCAATGCGAAGGCTACTGAGGCAGGGAACTGAAGCAGGCGTGCTGCGTCGAGACGGGAGGTGCGGCATACTCGCTTGTATGCTCACGTAGGCTACTGGTGCATCACACCGAATATGATATTTAATTATCAGGCCAGCGGTGGTGGTAACCAGGGAACATTCCTTCTAGTAACGGGTCAATATTGATATTTGTAAATATTGTACATAGTATTAAAGGTTTTGGACCATTTTTATTCAAATAAATTCTTAATATTTACAAACCGTTCACGTCTGTTATTTATTGCCCCGGCAAAGACGCCACACTCCTAACGCGCTCGCAACATTGTCAAAATTGGACTGGTCCGTTCGTTCGTTCGTGTTGTTCGTTCGGTAATTCTGCTGCATTGGGAGCTTTGATTGCTTTCGTTTCATACGGCCCTTCATACAACAAGACACATTTTGAGTAGAACTTTAACCCAGGATTTGATATACTTTGGGTACCCTAACTGCTGTGCCACCTTAAATTCATATGGTGTTTTCTTTGAAGTATTCTACATGGAGTGGCAGAAGCGGCTATTATGCCGGTTATTCATCTTGGAAAGACATATACAGCTGACTCAGTAGACCCACGAACTTTAGTACAGGGGATCACAAGAACAAAATTCAGTTTGGGCCACAGAGAAGACATGTTAGAAACTTTCCCTTTACAAATAGAATAACAACGACAGGAATAAATTGCCTGCGACAGCCTTGGAACCCTTTTCTCTATGTGTTCCTAAATTTAAAAGTAATCTAACCAATAATATTTGAAAACTTTATTAATCAGTAAGTTAGGCTTAATAAAACAGTTATTGTATTATTATTATTATTATTATTATTATTATTATTATTATTATTATTATTATTATTATTATTATTGTTGTTGTTGTTGTTACTATTAGTATTGTGACAATTACTATAAAATGTAATAGATATTAAATACATTATTATATTCAAAGTAGTATTTGTATTGATGTGCGGTGAAGTGTTGTGAAGTGTAGTGCAGTGTAAGTAAAGTGTCGTGCATTTATTAGTTTAAAATATGTTTGCAAGACAGACATAAAATGTAGGATTAATGCTATTATTGCCTTTATTTTTATCATTGTTATTACATTATTGTTATTGTCTTAAATGAATTTAAAGTTTAATTGTATTAATTTTCCTAATTGTAATATGTAAATTGTAGGGTTCTGCCACTGCATAAACCTACCTGCAGAAATAATAAATAAACATCTACCTATCTATCTTTGCAGCAAATTGAAGCCATGTTTTTTGCAGTCAAAACAGCGCCCTCTGGAGAAACAAAGTATTCTAGTATTCCGTTTGGAGCTGGTTACGGCCGGATGGGCGCGGCCCGCGCTTAATATAATCCTCTTACTGTGTTTCACGACCAAAAACCAATCATTTGAAAACGAAATATCAGTATGTAAAGAGAACGAACTGAGTAAATTGAAAAACAGGTTGCTTCCTGCATCAGTTACTTCATAAGATTGGAAGCTGTTGAAATGTTATTGTAGTTAGCATAGAGACTGAAAGTGAAAAGGCAAACTTGAAAAATGATGTGTTTGTCGTTTGATGACTTCTATTTTTACAGTTATATGCCGAACATACTAAAGACATTGTGAATATTATTATTCTAACCACTAATATGAACGAAAAGACAACAGTATATAAATAAGATCTGACACAAACAACACGCCTCCATCAGGCACCTCTCATGTTTTCACTGGAAAAAAAAACAACACACACACATGGCGGCGTCGAGCGTCGACCAAGAGCGCTGAGGCCATAGAGCCAGACACTCTACGTAGTACATTCTAGTTCGTTGGTTATTTAATAGGTTTTCGTCAAGAGATTTTTTTAGAAATACACTAATACAAGTGGAGCGCTGCCGAAAGGCGGCGTTTGGGGGGGGGGGAGGGTGCGGAAGAAAACTGTATTCGCGTTCTGACACGTACAGGGAGATTTCTTCTACCTGTCGAATATCTGTGCAAAAGGAGTTGCTTAGCATGTTAGCGCGAATGTCACATGTGTAAGCTCCATTAAAAACAATTTACCACCATATGCTCATTGGTAAAAAGTGATCATTTTCGCTCCCTCTTCATGCCCTAGATATTTGTAACATTTATCCTGAGACGTTTATAGATTTGCCAGAAAGCGCGCAGATGGTGCTCACCAAGATTATTTAGTCCCCAATTAACAACATATTGAATTAGAAAGCAGGTTAAGCGATAAAAGATGAAGAGATTGTTCGGTACCCAATTTACATGTAGAATTGGAAACAAAGTTTCGCGAGAATAGATGAAGGAGATGTTCGGTCCCCAATTTTTACATGTAGAATTAGAAAGCAAGTGTCGCGAGAATAGATGAAGGGAATGTTAAGTGCCCAACTTACATGTAGAATTAGAAAGCAAGTTTTGAGAGAAATGATGAAGCAATTGTTTTGGTCCCCAATTGACATGTAGAATTAGAAAGCAGGTTCGCCAAAAAAGATTAAAGAACGTTTTGGTCACCAATTTACATGTAAATTAGAAATCAGGTTTCGCGAGAAAAGTTGATGGAATTGTTTGATCCTCAAATTAGTTGTAGAATTAAGAAGCAAGTTTCGCGAGAAAAGTTGAAGGGCTGGTTTAGTCCCCAATTTACATCCGTCCAAATAGATGTCCCAGCTTGCGCGCAGGTGGCCCTCACCGGGGATGTGGAAGTGGTCGGGCACGCTGATGGTGTCCGGCGAGACGCTCACGGAGTAGGTGACGGCGTTGTTGAAGATGTGCGCGTACTCGTCCACCAGCCCGTCGTCCTTGACGAGCTCCAACTGCATCAGCTGCGTACCGATGCTCGAGTCTGCGACAGCCGCCCAACAAGGAATGCGACATTGATGCCGATGTTTTCTAAACATCCACGTTCTTTTCAAAACATCGGTGCATACAACATCGAATATTTGAAGCTGATGTTATTCAACATCGATATTTCGTGTTCGAGCTTGATATTTTATTTTTAATGAAAACGTACCATCGTATTAAAAACTTATAATAATCTCCAAATATTTAAAATTGAACAATATTCCGAACAAAATGACTAAGGGTGAAAAATAAAGTGTGGTTTTGTCGATAAATATAATTTAAATTATTTTTGAATTATCCAATCAGGTAATAACAGTTCGCTACACCACATGTTAGAGGGTTTTTTCTAAATTTAGCAACAAGATTTAACCTATATTTCGTTACCAGAGCTCGACAACAAGAGTTTTATGTGCGGAAAATTTTCCGTATTCCGGCGCACGAATACATAACTCTCATCTTACGAAGTTCCTTCCGAGTATAATGCGCCTGACAAGCCGCGAACGCCTGCTGGAGGTCAGTGGCCGGAATGCTGTAGACGGTCCTCGCTAGACGCGAATGAACGAACTAATAGATGCAGTCTAACCTAGGTGCTCCTTCCAGAAGTCGAGGTCGTACAGTATAAGCGCCGTGAACGCCTGCTGGAGGTCAGTGGCCGGAATGCTGTGGAGGGTCCTTGCTAGACGCGAATGAACGAACTAATGGATGCAGTCTAACCTAGGTGCTGCTTCCAGAAGTCGAGGTCGCACTGGCTGAGCGCCGCGAACGCCTGCTGGAGGTCATTGCACGGAATGCTGTGGAGGGTCCTTGCTAGACGCGAATGAACGAACGAATGGATGCAGTCTAACCTAGATGCTCCTTCCAGAACTCGTGGTTGCACTGGCTGGGCGTCTTTTTGAACAAAATGAATAAAAGCCTGCACATACGGTATTAATGAGCGTAACATTTGAGGAGCAAGGCAACCCGAAACAATCAATCAACGAATGAACGAACTAATAGATGCAGTCTAACCTAGGTGCTCCTTCCAGAAGTCGAGGTCGTACTGTATAAGCGCCGCGAACGCCTGCTGGAGGTCAGTGGCCGGAATGCTGTCGAGGATCCTCGCTAGACGCGAATGAACGAACGAATGGATGCAGTCTAACCTAGGTGCTCCTTCCAGAAGTCGAGGTCGCACTGGCTGAGCGCCGCGAACGCCTGCTGGAGGTCATTGCACGGAATGCTGTGGAGGGTCCTTGCTAGACGCGAATGAACGAACTAATGGATGCAGTCTAACCTAGGTGCTGCTTCCAGAAGTCGAGGTCGTACTGTATAAGCGCCGCGAACGCCTGCTGGAGGTCATTGCACGGAATGCTGTGGAGGGTCCTTGCTAGACGCGAATGAACGAACTAATGGATGCATTCTAACCTAGGTGCTCCTTCCAGAAGTCGAGGTCGTACAGTATAAGCGCCGTGAACGCCTGCTGGAGGTCAGTGGCCGGAATGCTGTGGAGGGTCCTTGCTAGACGCGAATGAACGAACTAATGGATGCAGTCTAACCTAGGTGCTGCTTCCAGAAGTCGAGGTCGTACTGTATAAGCGCCGCGAACGCCTGATGGAGGTCAGTGGTCGGAATGCTGTCGAGGGTCCTCGCTAGACGCGAATGAACGAACTAATGGATGCAGTCTAACCTAGGTGCTGCTTCCAGAAGTCGAGGTCGCACTGGCTGAGCGCCGCGAACGCCTGCTGGAGGTCAGTGGTCGGAATGCTGTCGAGGGTCCTCGCTAGACGCGAATGAACGAACGAATGGGTGCAGTCTAACCTAGGTGCTACTTCCAGAGGTCGAGGTCGCACTGGCTGAGCGCCGCGAACGCCTGCTGGAGGTCAGTGGCCGGAATGCTGTCGAGGGTCCTCTCTAGACGCGAATGAACGTACAAATGGATGCAGTCTAACCTAGGTGCTCTTTCCAGAGGTCGAGGTCGCACTGGCTGAGCTCCGCGAACGCCTGCTGGAGGTCTTTGCACGGAATGCTGTGAAGGGTCCTCGCTAGACGCGAATGAACGAACGAATGGATGCAGTCTAACCTAGGTGCTCCTTCCAGAAGTCGAGGTCGCACTGGCTGAGCGTCTTCTTGAACATGTCGTGCGCGGCGCGGCGCAGCGGCGCGTTGGCGCAGGGCAGCAGCGCGTGCGCGCTCAGCGGGCACTTGGCGTCGTCGCCCTCGCGCTCCAGGAAGCGGCCGCCGCACGTGCAGCGCGCGCGCCGCCACCCGCTCGGCATCCGGAAGCCGAGCACGCCCAGCGCCGGCGCGCGCGCCACGCGCGTCACCACCTGCCATCGGCCACGACATCAACGTTCGTGCTACGTCATCCGAAACGCCCATGCTCATATTAAAACATCCATGTTAATATCACATCATCCACAACATCATAGTTCATACTGCAACTGATACAAGGATGCTCTAAATTAAAACATCCGTGTTAATACTACATCATCCACGACATCAAATTTCATACTACGTCAATCGAAACGCCCATGTTCAAATTCAAACATCCATGTAATACTACATCATCCACAACATCAAAATTCTTACAACGTCAACTGAAGCAACGATGTTCGAAATTCAAACATCCATGTTAATACTACATCATCCACAACATCATAGTTCATACTACGTCAACTGATATTACGATGTTCGAAATTCAAACATCCATGTTAATACTGCATCATCCACAACATCAAAGTTCATACTGCAACTGATACAACGATGTTCGAAATTCAAACATCCGTGTTAATACATCATCCACAACATCATACTTCATACGTCAACTGATGCAACGATGTTCGATATTCAAACATCCATGTTAATACATCATCCACAACATCAGAGTTCATACACCTGATACAACGATGTTCTAAATTCACACATCCGTGTTAATACTGCATCATCCACAACATCAAAGTTCATACTACGTCAACTGATACAACGATGTTCGAAATACAAATATCCATGTTAATACATTGTCCAAAACATCGATATTTATAGTACGTCAACCGAAACAATGATGTGCAAAATTAAATCATCCATGTTCATACTACGTCAACCGAAATAACGATGTTCAAAATTAAATCATCCCTACTCCCCTAGTATATTAATCGAAACATAGATTTCAAAATTAAATCATCCCTGCTCACAGTATATTAATCGAAACATAGATTTCAAAATTAAATCATCCCTGCTCACAGTATATTAATCGAAACATAGATTTCAAAATTAAATCATCCCTGCTCACAGTATATTAATCGAAACATAGATGTTCGAAATTAAAACATCCACGTTCTTACATTAATCAAAAAAACGATGTTCAAAATCAAAAGATCTGTTAATACTATATCAACTAAAACATTGATGTTCAAAATTAAAATATACATGTGAATACTACATAAACTCAAACATCGATGTTCAAAATTAAAACATACATTTGTGGATTCTTAAAGATGAGAAAACCTTCGTGCACATACATTCGGAGGAAAAATAAATCTAGCTGTCCCGTGCTCTAGATTTACTGCGGGTAAAATATTTTTAAACTTAACATAAGCATCTGAGTTAAATTAAATTCGTCGGTTTCATCACCCGAGTGATACCTTCTTTGTTAGATGTTAGATGCTAATTACTAGGATGGCCAAAATGAAGAAAAGTCATTTTTTCACGTCAAGAGACACAAAGCATTTTTCGTGTAGTTTATGAAAAGAACAATGGTGGCAAATTGCAATAAGACAAAAGCCAAAGAGTAATTTTTCATGACATTTTCATGTTAAAAATTGCTATCATGGATTTTTTTTAAAAAGTGGCTTATAACATTATGCCATCTTAATAAAGGTGGCGGAATTTGCGTGAAGTAAACCATCACCGAATTGAAATGAATTGAATCGAGCAGTGACCTTGACGATGAAGTCGCCCTTCTTGGCTCTCTTATACAGCTCGCGACACAACCTAAGACTAAGAAAGTTGTAAAGGGGAGGCTAGACCACAGGGAGGGCACGCCTAACGACGTGAGACTCCCACGTAAAGTAAACCATCACCGAATTGAAATGAGTTGAATCGAGCAGTGACCTTGACGATGAAGTCGCCCTTCTTGGCTCTCTTATACAGCTCGCGACAAAACTTAAGACTAGGAAAGTTGTAAAAGGGTAGGAGAGACCACACGGAGAGCACGCCTAACGACGTGTGTCTCCTCACGTAAAGTAAACCACCACTGAATTGAATCAAACAAAAAGTAATTCACCACTGAATTGAATCGAACGAAAAGTAAATCACTACTGAATTGAATCGAAAGTAAAGTAAATCACCACTGAATTGAATGGAACGTAAAGTAAACGCCGACTGCATTGAATTGAATTGACCTTGACGATGAAGTCGCCCGCCTCGGCGCTGGCGCAGCCGATCCAGAAGCTGCGCGTGCGGGGCGTGAGCGCGCACACGGTGACGGCGAGCGCGGCGCGCAGCTCGGCCTTGGGCCGGCGGGGGCAGGAGGAGGCCCGGCGCGACTCGGGCTGCTGGCCGTCCGCCGGCACCGTCACCTCCAGCGCGCTCTGGTTGAGGAACAGCCGGCGCAGCACGCGCCGCCCGCGCAGCTGCGACCACGCGCAGCCGGCGAACAGCTCTGCGCACGCGCGCCGCGCTCACCCGTTGTTTAGTTACTACGGGAGCGGTCCACGCGGAGGGACATGGGGGAAATTTTCAGGTTTTCGTCCAGTTTCTCTGATCCTCGAGCACATGCTGAGATGGCCCTTTGTTTTGTTTCTGGACATAAATGTATCTTCAAATTAGCTTCTCCCCATAACTCGTCACACACAGTTTTGAACTGTATATGACGTAAATAAATAAATAAATAAATTTCCGCGCTAACATTTTTCTATAACTAAACTGCGATTTTTTTTCAACTCTGCCCTAGGGACGCAACAGCTGTTGACAGGTTCATCCAATCGGGAGCTTGAACGTCACCATACCACGGTGACGTTAAAGCTCCCAATTGGATGAAATGGTCAACAGCTTTATACCTGTCACGGGGGAGAGTTGGAAAAATCGCAGTATATTAATTCGAACTTGTCACGAAACTTTCAAGAAAAAATATTTTAGGATAATCATTAAAACGAATAAAATCGTATCGTAGCACGAGCTGCGTTCAGAATGCGACATTTTACAAAATCTGCAATGACACATTCGACGAAAACATTTTTAATTTCCCCCTCCCAATCCGCCCGTTCATTAGCACTGGCAAAAGAAACTGTAAGAATCAACGGATGTCATTGCCTTCGGCATTCGCCTGGAGTTGATTGGAGGAACCACGGAAAAACTACCACTGAGAGAGGTGGCTTAGGACAACAACTGATATCACTGCGGTGCCTCTAGCCGAGAGGTCCCAGGACTCCCGACGGTGCCAGGATTTGGCACATTAGCTACATAGCTAAGTCGAGTTCAGACGCTGTCTGCGGGACATGTCTAGAGGCCGGTTGCTCTGATCGGTAGTTTCCCACGCCGGAGCAGTACCTTAACAAACGGATCTCGGACTGCTCACGACCTTTCCTTCGTCTTCCTTGTCTTATCCTCACCTCACCTTTCTTACTCTAACATGCACTACACTACCGCACCTGCCGAGAGCTTAGGGCTTGTCCAGGTTAGTGCGGTGCCCCATAGGTGGGAGATACCTAGTTGTGGGAAAACTCTGCTAGATGACGATATGATCTCTCATGAGAAACCTCCCGATGAGAAAATATCCACTATACTTACGGAACTAAAGACCTTCGTAGTTCACGCGCCTGGAATCACTAAAACCAACCAACCAACAGAAAACTACCGATCAGAGCAGCCGGCAACCTGAATTCTTCTCAAGACAGCGGCTAAGTTCGACCTAGCTAGTGGTGAAAATCCTGCCACCGTATACTAGGATTTATTTGACAGTGCCCTTCACGTAAGCCAGCTGTTGACGGTTTCATCCCATCGGAAGCTCAAACGTCCCCATAATGACATCACTGTAGCGACATATACGCCCTCGAATGGAAGAAACGGCAACAGCTTATTTACGTCAAGTGCACGACTAAATAAATCGGACTCTAGGGAGTGCAACCGTGGGATCTTCCGCTTAGAGATACTGCAGACACTAGAGACATCAGTCAATATCCTGAACAATGTAAGCAATCTAAGCGGTGTGTTTCGCTCCTGAACAGTAATATAACTTCGGTCTCTCCACCCAAGATATTACATTGACTCTCCATACACGACTGTAATTGTATATGCGACTCTTATTATTATTATTATTATTATTATTATTATTATTATTATTATTATTATTATTATTATTATTATTATTATTATATTATTCACAGTATCTACTGGTCGGTATGTCAACCACACACAGGAATGATGACCAGGTGTGTGGTTGCTTTACTGAAGGTTCAGATGGCTTCTGACAATACGGCATGTATTCAAAATTACACACTTTTGCAGATTATATACATTCCTGGCATCCAAGTGAAGACACTCCAGTGGCCGAAGTGTCATTTTCGGGATCACTCCTGTAGCTGATATTATTATAGGCACAGTTGTCACTTTACTGAAGTTCCACTGAGATGCGACTTCATGGGCAAGATCGGTATACTTCTGTATCTTCTCTTGATATTTTCCCGATATGTTGTGGGTATTGATATATCGATAAGGAAAACCTGCTGATGGTTTCTATCAATTTACGTTATATCGGGTCTATTGCCGTCGACGTGTCTGTCATTATTATTATTATTATTATTATTATTATTATTATTATTATTATTATTATTATTATTATTATTATTATTATTATTATTATTATTATTATTATTATTATTATTGTTGTTGTTGTTGTTATTATTATTATTATTATTATTATTATTATTATTATTATTAATTATTGTTATTATTATTATTAAGCAGGCCGAAAAGCGCCACGCGTTGGGCGCCAATGGGCCGGCGGCGGTGCTCACGGTCGACCGTGGGCTGCGAGTCCCTGAGGTAGAGGTCGAACTGCGGCGCGGGGCGGTCCGGGGAGGCCGCGTAGGGCACGGGCAGCGCCAGCCGGTGGTCCTTCACCCCGTAGAGCGCGGCGCGGATCTCGACGGTGGCGCTCACGTCCAGCGACGACGGCCGGCCCTCCAGCCGCAGCGCCAGCGACCGCCCGAACTTGGGCGCCTGCACCACGCCCGACAGGATCAGGGTGCCTGCAGCACGGCACGCCACCGGCTCGCTCGCGCTGCGCGTCAGGTTAAGGCACACTGCGTGATCGTAACGACTTTATTAATCTAATGGTCTTTACAATCTTATCGATCTAGAGATCATTAGCGATCCCATCGATTTAATGATCTTTAGTGATCTCATCGATCTAATGATCTTTAGCGATCTCATCGATCTAATGATCTTTAGCGATCTCATCGATCTAATGATCTTTAGCGATCTCATCGATCTAATGATCTTTAGCGATCTCATCGATCTAATGATCTTTAGCGATCCCATCGATCTAATGATCTTTAGCGATCCCATCGATCTAATGATCTTTAGCGATCCCATCGATCTAATGATCTTTAGCGATCTCATAGTTTTATTGATCTTTTGTCATCTCATCGACGTAATGATCTCTAGCCATCTGATCGATCTAATAATCTTTAGCTATCTCATCGAACTAATGATCTTCAGGATCTCATCGAACTAATGATCTTCAGAATCTCATCGAATTAATGATCTTTAGCGATCTCATCGATTTATTGATCTTTTGCTATTTCATCGATCTAATGTTATTTAGCGATCTCATCGATCCAATGATTTTTAGCGATCTTAAAAAACTAGTGGTGCTAAAATGGCTCGTATTTTCTCGCCCGCACTTACATGCAAATTTACGAGAAAAATACTTACTTTTAAATTTTAATTTCAAAATCTATCTCTAAGGAACAGATTTCACGAAGCGAATAATCTTTATCTTCATAATCGCAATTATTGTAAAGCGCGGGAAAAATTAGAATTTATGCAGTGTCCTAAAATTCAGTTTTTAATGAAATGAGACCTTTATTAGCAACTGGGTTTATTCACTTTATCGTTACCAGGACACGAAAATGAATTTTTTCTGCCGAACATCTGCTGTTTCTACGCGCAGCTTTATATAACTTTCCCTATACTACGTATGACACTCCGTAAATACGTATGCATACGGGGAAGTAAAATCTAACAAGCAAAGTTCTCACAGGTCCGCGGGTGCAGAGCGTGCGTGTGGAAGCGGACGCGAAGGCTGCAGCGCCAGGTCTGTGAGTGTGGTGTTTGTGGGCGGGTGTGGTCATGGATGTGAGCACGTGAGTATGTGTGTGTGTGTGTGTCCGAGTGAATGGGCAAGTACTGAGGGAACCTATGTGTGTATGTGATGTGTATGAGTGTGTGTGAGTGAGTGTGGGGTGTATAGAGGGTGGAATACCTGAGTGAGAGTGTGTGTGGGTGTCTATCTATGAGTGTGGTGTGTGTGTGTGCGACTGTATGTATGTGAGAGTGTGGTCTCTGTGAATGGTGTGTGTGAGTGATGAGTGTGAATTTGAGTGTGGTGTGTGTATGTGAAAGTGTGTGTGAGTGTGGTGTGTGTATGTGAAAGTGTGTGTGAGTGTGGTGTGTGTGTGAACGGGGTGTGTGTGAGTGGTGAGTGAGGTGTGAGTGTGGTGTCTGTGAACGGTGTGTGTGTGAGTGGTGCGTGTATGTAGGAGTGTGGTGTCTGTGAACGGTGTGTGTGTGAGTGGTGCGTGTGTGTAGGAGTGTGGTGTCTGTGAACGGTGTGTGTGTGAGTGGTGCGTGTATGTAGGAGTGTGGTGTCTGTGAACGGTGTGTGTGTGAGTGGTGAGTAAGGTGTGAGTGTGGTGTCTGTGAACGGTGTGTGTGTGAGTGGTGCGTGTGTGTAGGAGTGTGGTGTCTGTGAACGGTGTGTGTGTGAGTGGTGCGTGTATGTAGGAGTGTGGTGTCTGTGAACGGTGTGTGTGTGAGTGGTGAGTAAGGTGTGAGTGTGGTGTCTGTGAACGGTGTGTGTGTGAGTGGTGCGTGTGTGTAGGAGTGTGGTGTCTGTGAACGGTGTGTGTGTGAGTGGTGCGTGTGTGTAGGAGTGTGGTGTCTGTGAACGGTGTGTGTGTGAGTGGTGCGTGTATGTAGGAGTGTGGTGTCTGTGAACGGTGTGTGTGTGAGTGGTGAGTGAGGTGTGAGTGTAGTGTCTGTGAACGGTGTGTGTGTGAGTGGTGCGTGTGTGTAGGAGTGTGGTGTCTGTGAACGGTGTGTGTGTGAGTGGTGCGTGTATGTAGGAGTGTGGTGTCTGTGAACAGTGTGTGTGTGAGTGGAGAGTGAGGTGTGAGTGTAGTGTCTGTGAACGGTGTGTGTGTGAGTGGTGAGTGAGGTGTGAGTGTAGTGTCTGTGAACGGTGTGTGTGTGAGTGGTGCGTGTGTGTAGGAGTGTGGTGTCTGTGAACGGTGTGTGTGTGAGTGGTGCGTGTGTGTAGGAGTGTGGTGTCTGTGAACGGTGTGTGTGTGAGTGGTGCGTGTATGTAGGAGTGTGGTGTCTGTGAACGGTGTGTGTGTGAGTGGTGAGTAAGGTGTGAGTGTGGTGTCTGTGAACGGTGTGTGTGTGAGTGGTGCGTGTGTGTAGGAGTGTGGTTGTCTGTGAACGGTGTGTGTGTGAGTGGAGAGTGAGGTGTGAGTGTAGTGTCTGTGAACGGTGTGTGTGTGAGTGGTGAGTAAGGTGTGAGTGTGGTGTCTGTGAACGGTGTGTGTGTGAGTGGTGCGTGTGTGTAGGAGTGTGGTGTCTGTGAACGGTGTGTGTGTGAGTGGTGCGTGTGTGTAGGAGTGTGGTGTCTGTGAACAGTGTGTGTGTGAGTGGAGAGTGAGGTGTGAGTGTAGTGTCTGTGAACGGTGTGTGTGTGAGTGGTGAGTGAGGTGTGAGTGTAGTGTCTGTGAACGGTGTGTGTGTGAGTGGTGCGTGTGTGTAGGAGTGTGGTGTCTGTGAACGGTGTGTGTGTGAGTGGTGCGTGTGTGTAGGAGTGTGGTGTCTGTGAACGGTGTGTGTGTGAGTGGTGCGTGTGTGTAGGAGTGTGGTGTCTGTGAACGGTGTGTGTGTGAGTGGTGCGTGTATGTAGGAGTGTGGTGTCTGTGAACGGTGTGTGTGTGAGTGGTGAGTAAGGTGTGAGTGTGGTGTCTGTGAACGGTGTGTGTGTGAGTGGTGCGTGTGTGTAGGAGTGTGGTGTCTGTGAACGGTGTGTGTGTGAGTGGTGCGTGTATGTAGGAGTGTGGTGTCTGTGAACGGTGTGTGTGTGAGTGGTGAGTAAGGTGTGAGTGTGGTGTCTGTGAACGGTGTGTGTGTGAGTGGTGCGTGTGTGTAGGAGTGTGGTGTCTGTGAACGGTGTGTGTGTGAGTGGTGCGTGTATGTAGGAGTGTGGTGTCTGTGAACGGTGTGTGTGTGAGTGGTGCGTGTGTGTAGGAGTGTGGTGTCTGTGAACGGTGTGTGTGTGAGTGGTGCGTGTGTGTAGGAGTGTGGTGTCTGTGAACGGTGTGTGTGTGAGTGGTGCGTGTATGTAGGAGTGTGGTGTCTGTGAACGGTGTGTGTGTGAGTGGTGAGTAAGGTGTGAGTGTGGTGTCTGTGAACGGTGTGTGTGTGAGTGGTGCGTGTGTGTAGGAGTGTGGTGTCTGTGAACGGTGTGTGTGTGAGTGGTGCGTGTGTGTAGGAGTGTGGTGTCTGTGAACGGTGTGTGTGTGAGTGGTGCGTGTGTGTAGGAGTGTGGTGTCTGTGAACGGTGTGTGTGTGAGTGGTGCGTGTGTGTAGGAGTGTGGTGTCTGTGAACGGTGTGTGTGTGAGTGGTGCGTGTATGTAGGAGTGTGGTGTCTGTGAACGGTGTGTGTGTGAGTGGTGAGTAAGGTGTGAGTGTGGTGTCTGTGAACGGTGTGTGTGTGAGTGGTGCGTGTGTGTAGGAGTGTGGTGTCTGTGAACGGTGTGTGTGTGAGTGGTGCGTGTATGTAGGAGTGTGGTGTCTGTGAACGGTGTGTGTGTGAGTGGTGAGTAAGGTGTGAGTGTGGTGTCTGTGAACGGTGTGTGTGTGAGTGGTGCGTGTGTGTAGGAGTGTGGTGTCTGTGAACGGTGTGTGTGTGAGTGGTGCGTGTATGTAGGAGTGTGGTGTCTGTGAACGGTGTGTGTGTGAGTGGTGAGTGAGGTGTGAGTGTAGTGTCTGTGAACGGTGTGTGTGTAAGTGGTGAGTGAGGTGTGAGTGGTGTGTGTGTGTGAACGGTGTGTGAGTGAGGCGCGAGTGTGGTGTGTGAGTGAGGCGCGAGTGTGGTGTTTGAAGCGAGCGGAGCCCTCACATGAGCGCGGGTGCAGCGCGTGCGCGTGGAAGCCGACGCGCAGGCTGCAACGCTGGCTGGGCGCCAGCGTGAGCGCGAAGCCCGCGGCGTCCAGCCCCGCCCTTGGCGCCGCCGCCGCCGCGCCGCCCAGCACCTCGAAGCGCGCGCCGGCCTCACCGATGAACTCCGCCAGGTAGTGCAGGCGGTGCGGCGACGGGTTCACCAGCGTCAGCGGCGCCTCCGCCCTCGCGCCTGGGGAACGCCAGTCTCCAACTAGCTACGCTCCTTGGGCATGCTTCTTACTCGGGAGGAGGTGGATGTGAACTTCCCCCGCTAGATGCCGAGATCCGGCGCCAACCTATCGTCGGCTAGTGGGTTTTCCGCAAACAGGTATCTCCCACCAGCGGGGCACCGCCCCAGCCGGGACAAGCTCTCCCGGCCTTTGTGCTAGTGTAGTGCATATTTTCTTCCTCGGGAGGAGGAGTCACTCGTTACCAGGTATCTCCCACCAACGGGGCACCGCCCCAGCCGGGACAAGCTCTAAGCTCCCGACCGCTCTCCCGGCCTTTGTGCTAGTGTAGTGCATATTTTCTTCCTCGGGAGGAGGAGTTACTCGTTACCAGGTATCTCCCACCAACGGGGCACCGCCCCAGCCGGGACAAGCTCTAAGCTCCCGACCGCTCTCCCGGCCTTTGTGCTAGTGTAGTGCATATTTTCTTCCTCGGGAGGAGGAGTTACTCGTTACCAGGTATCTCCCACCAGCGGGGCACCGCCCCACCCGGGACACGCTCTAAGCTCCCGACCGCTCTCCCGGCCTTTGTGCTAGTGTAGAGCATATTTTCTTCCTCGGGAGGAGGAGTTACTCGTTACCAGGTATCTCCCACCAGTGGGGCACCGCCCCAGCCGGGACAAGCTCTAAGCTCCCGACCGCTCTCCCGGCCTTTGTGCTAGTGTAGTGCATATTTTCTTCCTCGGGAGGAGGAGTTACTCGTTACCAGGTATCTCCCACCAGCGGGGCACCGCCCCAGCCGGGACAAGCTCTAAGCTCCCGACCGCTCTCCCGGCCTTTGTGCTAGTGTAGAGCATATTTTCTTCCTCGGGAGGAGGAGTTACTCGTTACCAGGTATCTCCCACCAGCGGGGCACCGCCCCAGCCGGGACACGCTCTAAGCTCCCGACCGCTCTCCCGGCCTTTGTGCTAGTGTAGAGCATATTTTCTTCCTCGGGAGGAGGAGTTACTCGTTACCAGGTATCTCCCACCAGCGGGGCGCCGCCCCAGCCGGGACAAGCTCTAAGCTCCCGACCGCTCTCCCGGCCTTTGTGCTAGTGTAGTGCATATTTTCTTCCTCGGGAGGAGGAGTTACTCGTTACCAGGTATCTCCCACCAGTGGGGCACCGCCCCACCCGGGACACGCTCTAAGCTCCCGACCGCTCTCCCGGCCTTTGTGCTAGTGTAGAGCATATTTTCTTCCTCGGGAGGAGGAGTTACTCGTTACCAGGTATCTCCCACCAGTGGGGCACCGCCCCAGCTGGGACAAGCTCTAAGCTCCCGACCGCTCTCCCGGCCTTTGTGCTAGTGTACAGCATATTTTCTTCCTCGGAGGAGGAGTTACTCGTTACCAGGTATCTCCCACCAGTGGGGCACCGCCCCAGCTGGAACAAGCTCTAAGCTCCCGACCGCTCTCCCGGCCTTTGTGCTAGTGTAGTGCATATTTTCCTCCTCGGGAGGAGGTGTTACTCGTTACCAGGTATCTCCCACCAGCGGGGCACCGCCCCAGCCGGGACAAGCTCTAAGCTCCCGACCGGTCTCCCGGCCTTTGTGCTAGTGTAGTGCATATTTTCTTCCTCGGGAGGAGGAGTTACTCGTTACCAGGTATCTCCCACTAGCGGGGCACCGCCCCAGCCGGGACAAGCTCTAAGCTCCCGACCGGCCTCCCGGCCTTTGTGCTAGTGTAGTGCATATTTTCTTCTTCGGGAGGAGGAGTTACTCGTTACCAGGTATCTCCCACCAACGGGGCACCGCCCCAGCCGGGACAAGCTCTAAGCTCCCGACCGGTCTCCCGGCCTTTGTGCTAGTGTAGTGCATATTTTCTTCCTCGGGAGGAGGAGTTACTCGTTACCAGGTATCTCCCACCAGTGGGGCAACGCCCCAGCCGGGACAAGCTCCAAGCTCCCGACCGGCCTCCCGGCCTTTGTGCTAGTGTAGTGCATATTTTCTTCCTCGGGAGGAGGAGTCACTCGTTACCAGGTATCTCCCACCAGCGGGGCACCGCCCCAGCTGGGACAAGCTCTAAGCTCCCGACCGCTCTCCCGGCCTTTGTGCTAGTGTAGTGCATATTTTCTTCCTCGGGAGGAGGAGTTACTCGTTACCAGGTATCTCCCATCAGCGGGGCAGCACCCCAGCCGGTATAAGCTCTAAGCTCCCGACCGCTCTCCCGGCGTGTGCGGTAGTCTAGTGTGTGTTAGTGTGTATAAGAGGAGAGGATAGGACAAGGAATAAGAAGGAAAGATTGCGCGCTGTCGGTGTCGCGTTTCTTAGAGCACTGCTCCGGCATTCGACTAGTGTTGATCGGCATGTCAACGGCTAAGGTCTTTAGTCCCGTAAGTATAGTGCATGAATTAGCTTGGGAGGCGGCGGTAGTCTTTCCCCCGCCATATGGCAAGATCCTGCGCCAACCTACCGTGGGCCAGTGGTTTTCCCCAACCAGATATCTCCCTGCAGCGGGACAAGCTCTAAGCTCCCGACCCATCTCCTGGCAACCGTGGTAGTTTGGTAAATGTTTTAGTGTAAGTGTGTGTAAGGGGGTGAGGAAAAGAGAAAGGTAAGATCGCGCGTGGTCCGTGGCTCGTTTGTGCGCTAACTGCTCCGGCATTCGCCTGGTATTGGTCGAAGAAACTACGGAAAACTACCAAACAGAGCAGCCGGACGCTAGAAGTCTCTTCCAGACAGCAGCCGAATTCGACGTAGTGCGGAAAATTCTGCCCCGTGGGGACTCAAACCCTAGGATCTCGCGGTCAGAGGCACTGCAATGACATCAGCTGATGCCCGCAGCCATCTTTTCCAGTGTAGGTAGTTCAGATAATTAGAAAGAAAATATATTAGAATTGACCGTTTCGACTTTCCGAAAATGTCCAATGTACGCATTGTTCAGGTCTTGGGCATATGAACTAAAAGAAATTAAATTAGAAAAAGTAGTTCATATACAGTTTTTAAAAGCTAACACAGAATGGAAGTAAATCTTCACTTGTTAAAGGAAAAGTTAATAACATGGATATTACTATTTTACGCCACACTGTAGCAAACAATATAGTATCCAGAAGAAAAGTGTCTCTAAAATATTGTTCTGGGGAAAACGATATGGATATGAACCCCAGTAATGAAGAGGTTAGCATGTCTACCTTTGGCGAAAATTAAACTAGAAGAAACTTTTGGAGTCGTCTATACCAAAGAGGCGGTAGTGCCAAATTGAATATTTATATAGTAGGAAACAAAACTGAAATTGTTCGAAAGGGATGAAGGTTGTTCGAAAGGGATCATTGTTCGAAAGGAATCAATACGAAGTAATGAAGTAGAAATTGTAAGGATAATGCAAATGATTAAAGTGCTAGGTTCAATCGTTGAGAAGGTGCGGGATAAGAGAAGTTTACAGCATTGAATAAAAGGTTCATGACGCTAAAATGGTGGTCAAATATAAAATTAAAGGTGAAAATGTACAGATTTTACAAGTTGATTGTGGAATGAAATCAAAGGAATCAAATAGAACAGAGGCAAAACTACACGTACCTACATCTTCCAAATTAATTATTTGTAAAAATGATTTTATATCTGAGCTTACAGATTTACAATTTTGAAGTAACTCATAGGAAAGGAAAAAAACATAAATGTTGATGTACTAAATGATAACTGTACCAGATCGAAAATATGTGTCACACCATCACATACGGAGATGAATAAAAATTAAGGCGCATGTGTATTGGTTACTTGTTCATAAGAAATTTCCGGCCACATGTTCATTTGCAAACACTGACCATTCTAGACATATTCAAGCACCGTAGAAGTTTTTAACATCAAATCTACGACCCTTTGTACGTAGCATATAAGAGTGAATCATTTCATCTAAAAACAAATTTTCCAGTCTTCATCTCAATGGTACATACAATGTTTCGAGTATAATTTTATTGCGAGACGATCGTTTCTGCACAGCTGTTCCTTAAACAGCTTGGGTGGCTCAGGGCATCAAATGCACTGCACTGCCTATGGCCGGTAGGATTTAAGGTTCGAGTCCCGGCGGTGGCATGATTTTCGACACAAGCGAAATATCTTGGTCGAACGCAGCAGATGTCGGGAGCAATTGCTAACGGCTGGCTGCTTTGATCGATACTCTCACGTGATTTTTCCGATCCACACCAGGTAAATCTTACATCAGTGCTGCCTGCGGTGGGGGCTGGGAAAAAGCACGTAAACCGACGTAAGTCTCGGCTGGATCTCGCCATCCAGCGAAAGAAAACCCCCTTCACCTCACGCCATCAAACCATGCACTATACTTACGGGACTAATGGCCTTAGACGTGGACACGCCCGGAAATACCAGCCAATGAATCAATCAAAATGAGCAAGGATGCACATGAGTAGAATATTTAAAGAAAAACAGTGTGTTTTTAGGAAAAAAATGTTTACAATTTTTAAATTGCCTACATTACGCGTAAAATTACACGAAAACTACTCATTGTCAACAAAATTGAATATTACATTATTTAAAGATATGATTTTAAAAAACAGATTTCATAAATAAATTAATCTTCAATTATATATTTGTAAAAATACGATAAAAAATTCATTTTTGCAATTTTCTAAAAATCAAGATTGAAGCAAACATCACACACGCTCCATTCTCTTAAGTGTCCTTTATACGCCACCTGAGGCCAAAGTTTATTCAAAAATATTGGAGCCATTTTTGTGAACATTTTGAAAGTGTTTTTAAGTCTTCTTGTAAAGTACACTCAAAAAAAAAAAAGAAAGAAAGAAACAGTTTGAAACTCGCAATCCCAGGAGTGCATTCAGTTTGGTCGCGGAAAATCTATTATGTGAGAATTATTTCGGCTGAATGGTTTAGGCGCTCCCTGTGGCCACAGCCAGCCGTTTGACGTTCTGCTGTCAGTCGAGTGGTGGGTACCTAGCGGCGCGGAGAGGAAGAGCGTGTCTCGGCCCGACAGGCCGGGCAGCACGTTGTACAGGAAGGCCACCAGCAGCATCATCTTGAGGGCCAGCGGCTGCACCAGGTCACGCACGCACACCGTGAAGCCCAGGCGCAGCGCCCGCCACGCGCGCACCACCCGCGCCGCGTTGTGCATCGCCTGCGCACGCACGCACGCGCGCACACTCGCCTCGACCCGCGGCACGTGCAGGATGTGCAGGCAGACCAAGTGAAGGTACACGCTCTATCTTCGTGGATGTCGGGCATGTACTCCACAAGGTAGGGGTAGAACAAATCAAACGTACCTGCTCTATCTTTTTGGGGGACGGGTATGTATTCCACAAGGTAGAGGCAGACCAAGTGATCATAGCACCTGCTCTATGTTAGTGGGCACTGGGCTGGTATTCCACGAGGTAGGGGCAGTCCAAGTGATGATAGTACCTGCTCTATCTTGGTGGGCGCCGGGTGGATGTCGGGCATGTACTCCTCGAGGTAGGGGCAGTCCAAGTGATGGTAGTACCTGCTCTATCTTGGTGGGCGCGGGGTGGATGTCGGGCATGTACTCCTCGAGGTAGGGGCAGACCAAGTGATGGTAGTACCTGCTCTATCTTGGAGGGCGCCGGGTGGATGTCGGGCATGTACTCCTCGAGGTAGGGGCAGACCAAGTGATGGTAGTACCTGCTCTATCTTGGTGGGCGCCGGGTGGATGTCGGGCATGTACTCCTCGAGGTAGGGGCAGACCAAGTGATGGTAGTACCTGCTCTATCTTGGTGGGCGCCGAGTGGATGTCGGGCATGTACTCCTCGAGGTAGGGGCAGTCCAAGTGATGGTAGTACCTGCTCTATCTTGGTGGGCGCCGGGTGGATGTCGGGCATGTACTCCTCGAGGTAGGGGCAAACCAAGTGATGGTAGTACCTGCTCTATCTTGGTGCGCGCCGGGTGGATGTCGGGCATGTACTCCTCGAGGTAGGGGCAAACCAAGTGATGGTAGTACCTGCTCTATCTTGGTGGGCGCCGGGTGGATGTCGGGCATGTACTCCTCGAGGTAGGGGCAGTCCAAGAGATGATAGTACCTGCTCTATCTTGGTGGGCGCCGGGTGGATGTCGGGCATGTACTCCTCGAGGTAGGGGCAGTCCAAGTGATGGTAGTACCTGCTCTATCTTGGTGGGCGCGGGGTGGATGTCGGGCATGTACTCCTCGAGGTAGGGGCAGACCAAGTGATGGTAGTACCTGCTCTATCTTGGTGGGCGCCGGGTGGATGTCGGGCATGTACTCTTCGAGGTAGGGGCAGTCCAAGTGATGGTAGTACCTGCTCTATCTTGGTGGGCGCCGGGTGGATGTCGGGCATGTACTCCTCGAGGTAGGGGCAGACGTCGAGCGTGACGTAGGCGAGCACCACGCCGTCGGCGAGGTCCGACTCGAAGTTGCCGATGTGCCTGTGCGGGGGCGTGGCGGCGCGGCCCGCGGCCCTGGCGTGGGCGTAGCGCTCGTTGAGCCACGCCAGCAGGCACAGCTCGTGCTCGCTGTAATGCGCCGCCGACGCCACGTAGTACTGGCGCGAGCGGAACTGCAGGTCGCCCAGCCCGGCGCCCTTCTCGTCCGCCATCTCGTCCGTCTGGATCGCCTCCCTGCGCACGCCGGCTGGGCTGTCTTACAACCGCCTCACTGCGCTCCTGGCGGAGGCTTCCGCGGCCGAGTTGGTGTTATCTAAGAGCTTTCCGGGACGACATTTTAATATCTAACCGCCCGGGATGAGATTGTATTATTTAAGCTATTGGGGACCAGTTTGCATTATCTAGGCTATACAGAACGAGTTTGTGGTGTCGAAGCTATCCGGGACGAAATTTTAATATCTAGCCATCCGGGACGACGTTGTATTATCTGGGCTATCCGGAATCCATTTGCTCTATCTAGGCTACACGGAATGAGTTTGTGTTGTCGAAGCTATCCGGGACGAGATTTTATTATCTAGGTATCCGGGTTAATTTTTTAATATCTAGGCTAACCGGGACGAGTTTATATTATCTAGAACCTCCGGGACGAGTTTGTATTATCCACGCTATCTGGGACGAGCTTATTATCTAGACATTCTGTGACGAGTTTTATTATATAGGCTTATATAGTAGCTTATATAGTATATTATATAGTTATTATTATATAATATATTCGGGATTTGTTTGTATTATCTGGACTTTTCGGAACGAATTTGTATTGTCTAGGCATCCGGGACGATATTGTATTATTTGGCTATCCGGGATGAGTTTGTATCTAGGCTTTTCGGAACTTTTTGAATTAACTTGGCTATACAGTGCGAGACTGTATTATCTAGTCTAACCGGGTAATTTGCGTCGCTGTCGTGTTTGCTGACGTTTCGGGAAACAAAATTGTGGGCTGCCTGACATTTACACTGCTGCCAACAAGCCAGTGTGTCTGTTTTAAATGGAGGAGAAGGATATGCGGGATTGGTTAGACTGAATAAAGTCGATGCCGATGCGAAAATACAAATGTATATATGTGTATATACATGAAGAGCAGTGTGTGAGAGTGAATGCGTTCGGTATATGTGTGCGCGTGTATGAATGGGCGTGGACGCGTTTCCAGTGTCTGTGTGTGGGCGTGTTTGTGTGTAGGCGTGTTTGTGGGTGAGGCGTGTTTGTGAGTGTGCATGTGTATTCACGGATGGGCTTGGAGTGCTTGTGTGTGTGATGTGTCGCTATGTGTTAAATGTCAGAGTGGTTCGGCATTCATTGAGTGAGTGAGTGTGTATGTGTGTGGGTGTGTATGAGGCGGCGTATTTGAGTGTGTACGTGTGTTTGTGTGTGTGTGTGTGTGTGCGGATGTAAGGATGGTCTTCCACTGAATGTATGTGTTTGTGGACGTGTCAGTGAGTGAGTGTGTCCGTGTGGATGGGGAACAGGAGAGTAAGCGTATGTATGTCTGTGAGTGAGCGTATGTGTGTGGGCGTGTCAGTGTGTGGACATGTGATTGAATGTGGTGTGTGTGTGGGCACGTGGCTGTGAGTGTGGTGTAAGTGGGCGTGTCTGTTAGTGTATGTGGTGTGTGTTCATTGATGTATGCACGTGCGTATATGAGTGTGGCCCAATGTATGAGCAAGTACTGAAAGAGCTTATATGTGTGTGGGAGTGAGCGATGTGTATGTGTGTGTGAAAGAGTGGTGTGTGTGTGTGGTGTTTGTAAAAGAGTGTGGTGTGTCTGTGAGTGAGTGTGTGGGCGTGTATGTATGTGGTGTGTGTGTGTGTGTGGTGTGCGTAAGTGTGTGTGGGCGTGTTTCTGTTTGTGGTGTCTGTGTGTGAGAGAGGTGTGTATGCATCTCTGTGTGTCTGTGTGTGAGAGCGTTGTGTGAGGTGTGTGTGGTGTGCGTGAGCGTATGTGGGCGTGGTGTGTGTGAGTGAGTGTGTTTAGGCGTGTCTGTATGTGAGTGGTGTATGTGTGTGGTGTGCGTGAGTGTGTGTGTGTAGGCGTGTTTGTATGTCTGTGTGCATGAGAGCTGTGTATATGCGTGTGGTGAGTGAGTGTGTGGGCGTGCGTGGTGCGAGTGTGGCGTGCCCCACCTGGCGCGGCGGTGCTCCTCGTCGATCTTGGGCAGCCAGAAGACGCGCGCGTACTGCAGCGACACGTCCAGCCACGCCTGGCGGCTGAGCTGGCGGTGGCGGCGCTGCGACAGCAGCGGGCCCTCCACGCGCGCCCCGAGGTCCAGCGGCCGCACGGGCGGCTGCTCGCCGTCCGCCGCCTCCGCCGCCAGCCCGCTCCACGCCGCCGTCCCCGCCCCCGCCGCCTCCGCCGCCGCCCCCGACGCGCGCCCCGCCTCGTTCGCTGCGCTCGCGCACACCACACGCTCTCGCCGGCCGCGACCACTACTCGGGGCATTAGGCGCAAATGCTTCAATCTTAACAACACATCTCATATAAAATACATATTTATGCTGTGGTCGACTGCGTGCCTTTAAAAGTGCCGCCGGAAATTAATTAAGAAGAATTAGAAATTAGTAAAGAGAGGCCAGCGATAGCAGACGCCGCGGCGCCGTCACGCTCGACCAGGCTCCGGAGCGCACGGGCGCACCCGTACCTGACAGCTGGCCAGCGGACCCGCAGCCCGAGCCGGCTATAAGAGCCGCGCCCGGCGAGCAGAGGAACAGTCAAGCGCCTGCCTGCTTCCAGAAGTGACTATGGTGGACAAGGTGGACAATGGTGAACAAGTGCGACGACACGGCTACGGATAAGGACTTCCTCTCTCGTGAAACAGCGAACGGTTCAACGGCTGTGATTTCGGACATCTCCCCGGGAAATTGTGACTTGGGCATTCTTCGGTACATCTTCAGGAAAATTGTTTGGATCTGGCTTGAATTTGTCTACCTCTGTACGGATTGTGGTTGGAATAAATCCTTTTTTCGAAATTGCTTTCTTTTGGATACTACAATTTATTTATTTAAACTCTTGAAACTATATTTATTATACGATATTTCGAGGTGGTGCTAACTTCATCAGGCCTCGTGATCTAATATACCACATCAGTACGTAATGTAGCGACGTGTCGCGCGGAGACAAGCACGTAGCAGACGGCGCGCATCCCCGGATGTTTAACAAAGGGTGGAGTGATGACGCACTGGGACTTTCCGTGGACGTGGCGTGGTAGGGCGGCGGTAGTGTCGAGGCAATGGGGGCGGCAGGTAGCGCCGAAGGGCCTATATAAGGCCACGAGAACAATGCCCCGACCTTCTTGTTTCCCAGCAGCGTCGGCGACAGGTGGTGCGTGAGTTTGTGCGAGTAGCTGCACGAGGGCAAGGGGCAGGGAACTCATTGTCGTGACTAGCGAGACATGTAGTTGGTCTCAGGGTAGAGCGGTGCTTCGCACAGGGAACATTGATCGAATGTTGCGGTGTGGTAGTCGTTCTGTAAATTATCTCTCCTAGCAGTGTGTTCTATTTATTTGGTTAATTGTAAGCAGTGTAATCGGTTAATTGTGACTACAGTCTAGAGTTTGAATAAACATCTGTTCTTACAAACCACTCTCGTCTGTGTTCTGATGACACCCGTATAACGCCACAGTATGTATCTTTATATTAGATCATGTGGCCTGATAAGGTTAACTACACCTCGTAACGTCATGTAATAAATATAGTTTCAAGAGTTTAAATAAATAAATATGTTTATATAAGACTAATGAGTTTTGTTCTCTATAACTAAGATTGAAGGATTCTCACCTATAAATATATTACATGAGAAGACAACAATTGAGAGGGATATTTGATGAATGTGTCGTGCATGTTTGTATTCGTGCCATATTGAGGCAAATATCAAAAAGCGGGCCAAAAAAGAAAAAAGTTTTTATTTACGGAATTTTAAGTAATCAGTTGGTTAGACTGGTTTTCAGAGTGTCTCATTCCATGGGTTCGAGACGTCATAGTGATGTTATGCGTCATTGGAAGCATGGACGTTAAGCGAGCAGCTGTTTTCCGGTTTTGAGCAATTTTTGTCATTCAAAATGGACGACAATAGACGATGGGATTTAAGGCATTTGACCTCAAAATGGAATTTTTAATACACTAAAACGCTTTGTTTCGGAGTTATTTAATGATATAGAGTTAGAAACCCTGTCACACGTTACAGATAGCATTGGGCATGAATATTAACTTTTGTTCTTTACCTTTTTCGTGAGTTTTTTACGATATATATAATAGTTATTATGCTGTTCGGAGTGGAGATGAATGCAACAAATAGGAGAATTAAAATTGGTTCAGTCGTTCTCGAGTTATAAATGCTGTAACTAATCCAACTAGATGTACTACAGATCTAAAAAAGTACCCAATTCACACAAATCTATTGCTGTATTTATTTTTCGGTTAATTTTTCTTTCTGAACATATTTTGTAAATAATAAGCACTTTAAATATTTCTAGAGTGTTCCTATGATTCTTCAAAGCAAAGTTTTGCCTAGAAAGCATCTTTTGAAAGCAACTTTTGATCCATTCGGAATATCCCAACAGTTTATGAGACGAAATGCGCTTCGAATCGCGTTGCGAGCTTACCCAGCACGAGCTCCTTGTACATGGCGTAGTCGATCATGTGCTCCGGGCGCGCGTGCGGCAGGACGCCGCCGTTGCAGCGCACGATGTGCAGCAGCAGCGCGAACTTGCGCAGCTTGACGCGCGCGAACGCCAGCAGCTGCTCGTCCGGCACGTACTGCAGCGCCTGCGCCGCCTCGCCCTCCAGCGTCGCCCCCGGGATGATGAGGTCCGCCGCCTCGCCGTACAGCCACTCCTCCTCCTTGTGCTCCGCCATGCTGCCGCACCGCCCACCCCCCTCACCGTTAGGCCCGGCGGCGGGCGGACCAGAAGGCCAATTGCCAATAAAGCCTCCCCGCCAATAAAGACTATTTATTTATTTATTTATTTATGTTTATTTATTTATTTATTTATTATTTGTTTGTTTATTATTTGTTTATTTGTTTCTTCATTTGTTTATTTATTTGTTTGTTTATTATTTGTTTGTTTGTTTCTTTGTTTATTTATTTAATATTAAAATTATTAACGTATGGGCCGCTACTGAATACGAAACACATAGCTTGGCAGCGCCACGAATCGAACTTGCGCCCAACACATTTCACTTAACTTCTGTGCACGATGGCCACGAAACTGCTCGCGGCTCCGCTGATTTTCATAACAATGCGAGTTATGAGGAAAAAGTTGGATTCCGAGAAATCTGACAATGGGTAAATTTTTCGTCGCGGTCGTCCAGGAGGTAGTATCATCTTTTGGTGACTCTTCGAACTAATAGAAGGCAGTTGACAATCTATTTCAAAATACTTTATACGAAAGAAATAAGTATTTGGTCAACTGGTAAGGCATTCGCCGAGATGGGAAGTTTGAAATATATGAGCTTTTCTTCTAAAATGCCTTCAAAAAACAGTAAAACTGAGCTGTTCGAAGCATGGCGCCAAATTTCAATTAATTTGGCGATCAATGTGCCAACAATCATCATTATCATTTTACGTAACTTTTCTCCTTTCGAAGTCACGAGTTAGAATTCGCATCTTACAGATATAACCTACACTTTATAAAATTAAAAAAACACCTTGCGTTCCTTCAATTTTTTTTGCACAACTCTTGTCAAAGAGGCTACATGATAAGCACAACCGAAATTTTAAGATTTCTTTTTTCAAAATCTCTGGACTTGGTCTCGAATATCAAGAATATTTGTTGTTTTGGCTGGTATTCTACTTTAAATGGCGCCCCGTTAAATGGCACGTTCCATGTCCGCCATACCGTAGATGCGCCTCTATACCTGCTATACCGTAAAGAGCCCAACTAGTTGGGCTCCTGGCGTGCCGACCTTCGAGCAGGATTGGGTGAAGGAGTTTCTTACGAACGCTCTGGAATCCACTTATAAACGTCCGGCGGGAAATTACCTAGGTTCTCGGCAGTACTCGTGTCGTTAGCCTAACGGTGTAGGCAGTGAGGCGACGGGATGGGGGCCACGAGCCGCCAGGACCTTGGGATCTCGGATTCGTCGAGGCAGCAGCCCAATACTTTGGTCAATGTTGGCCAACTGACCACCAAATTGTTTCGGCGCCTTGTTTTTAATAGGGCATTTTTGACGTTCTTTGAAGGCGTTTCAGGGGAAAGGATTATACATTTCAAACTTGACGCTTCGTTCGAACCATGTCGAGCATTGTCAAAGGTTCTGAGAATCCAGCGATTTCCATCTTAGACGCCACGAGCTCGCATTGTCATCAGAGGCGAGGTGAAGAAAGCATAGTAAAAACATTTTGAACGCCTTCAAGGTTCGATTCAGGATGTGCCAGACACTGGATGCAGTTGTAGCATGAAGTAAAGAAGACGATATTCGTAAAGAAAGGTTTAACTTCGTTTGGACAGAAGTAACTGTGACAGTTACTTCAATACTGTTTAATTCTTTCTCCAAGTAACAATCTTTTTGAATTGTGTGTCGTCTCTTTTCCAGAACACTCTTGTCTGACAAAAAACTACTGATAGAAGAGGCGATGTTTCGTTGCAGCTTCTACTAACTGCTCTCCCAACTTGTTCTTCCAATATTTCGCCGCCTCAACAGGCAAAGAGGAGAGACTGGGTGTCCCGGCGCATGTGAGTGGCGCGTCGTCACACGATATTGACTCCGGTGTTAGCCGGAAGAGCTAGGAGCTCTGAGCTAGCATGGCGGCCCAACCTAGGTATTGAATAGGAAGGTTACCGTGAGGGCAAACTTGGTTCCGGCTGGCCCTGGATATCGGCTCGTTGTCGTACACGTGCGGTGGCAGGGGGTAAAGATAAAAGCGAAAATCTCCGGGGACTTGTGCCCCAATAGAACATGAAAATTACCTACCAGACAATTTATTTTCCGAGATAAGACTATTTGCAGGTGACTGTATATTATATCGAGTTATTCAATGAAAAGTAGACGAGGATATTTTGCAGGGTGGTCTAGATAGATTACATTTCTGGGCAGAAAAAATAGCACGATAATAAATAGGTCGAAAAGCAAAACTATCAGGTTTGATAGGGGCCGCAAATAGAGTGAAACTCAATACCGTTTAGGCAACGAAAATATTCCAAGAGTTTTGTCAGTACCTGGAAATAATTTTTGGGAGGATTTTTTAAAGGAATATGGGACGATTTGTTTAGAGAATTAGCGTTTTGTTTATTTGAATAGCGTACAGAGTAGAGCGACCCAACTTACTTTCCGCAGCAAGAGGAAGAAAGTAGAATGGGAGTCTCTAGAAATCAAGAGGGTTAAGGCAAGACTGTGCCCTGTACAAAGCGTAGGCCGGTTATCCAGCTTGGAAAGATATTTTCATTCGACTCGATATCCCACTCACTTTAGTAGACTGGATCACAAGCACAAAATTCAGTTCAGGACACAGAGAACATGTTGGAAAATTTTCATTCACAAATAGATCAAAAACGGACTGGAATAAGTTGCCTACGACTGCCATGGAACCCTTTCCTCTAGGTGTAAAAATTTGAAAAGTATATCTACGAAGGACATTTGTAAAATGTATTAATTAATAAGTTAGGCTTATTAAAATAGTTATTGTTGTATTATAATTGTTATTTATTATTTTTATTTTTGTGATAATTACTATTAAATGCATTGCTTTATTAAATATATAATTATATTTATAGTAGTAGTTGAACTGGAGTGTCGTGTCGTGACATGTGAAGTGTAGTGCAATACAGAAGTAGAAAGAGAAGTGAAGTGCAGAGTATTTAAAAAGTGTATTTATTAGTTAAAATATCTTTGCAGGACAGTCATAAAATGTGCTGTTATTGTTATGATATTAGTATCATTAATATTATTGTTTTAAAATGTTCTTAACTGTATTATGTTAATTCCGCTACCAGGTTATATAAACCTACCCGCCGAAATGATAAATCTCTCCGTCTACCTACGATTTGCTGTTGAGTTGTGATTGACTGCCCCACTCACAATTTGCGCACGAAGTCGGTGGCCGTCTTGCCCGCTATGTTGGCGAGGGCGATGTAGGGCGTGAGGGAGTGGAACGGGCAGGGCGTCCCCTCGCCCCGGCGCCGCTTCTCCGCCAGCGACTCCCACGCCGTGGGGGGCGGGGTGTTGGCGATGCGGTACAGCATGTTGTAGCCGTACGGGATGGTTATCCAATAGTGGTGCTGCATCACCACGTCGTACAGCCACTCCTCGGCTGCTTGCTGCACCCTGGCCGACGCCAACGCCAAAGTGTTGAAGCTTTTAGTTGACGATTTCATAAAAAAAATACACGACCCGACCAGAATCCAGACGAGAAGACCAGAAAAGACTGGTAATGATCGTGTTCTTTGCCGAATGAAATCTAATTATTCTGCATCAGAAGAAAATAAGATTTCATTTTGTTGGCAAAATGGATCATTTTTGCAATATGATACAAATTTGAATTCAGGAAGGGTAGTAAAGGATGACTATAATAATAAACTGGATTTAGAGCGAGACCTGAGAAGACATGATATAATTTTAGAATTAATTACCAATGAAGCATATAAAGGAGAAGTGTATACTGCAGCTAGCTTTGCAAAATGTTTTGAGGGAAAGTTAGGGCTTGGTAGTGAACGCAGTATTCGTGAAAGAATTAGCCATCTTGCAACCATAGTTTGAATATGAAATATCGATGAAATCACCATCTGAAACTTGGGGTTTTGTTTAATTATCAAAAAAAAACTGGGACAATTGAGATACTGGGGACCTAGAATTTTAACTTTGATGTAAAATTACAAACCTTTCAACTATGAATGCTGCAGAATGATAAGGCTTTCTGTACTCGTATGTTTCCTAAACCCTTTAGACTGAGATGGTGATCCTACAATCGTGCTGCATCACCACGTCGAACAGCCACTCCTCGGCTGCTTGCTGCACTCTTGCCAACGCCGTGTTGAAGCGTTCAGTTGGGGATTTCATCGAAAAATACACTATGTGCCGAATTCATAGTCGTCACTTACAGGATAAGCGAAGCCCTTATGTGATAAGTGCTTACTCAAAATAAGTGTTCACTCAGAGGCGCTCGTATTTCATAGACGTTCCTTACGACCGCGGAATGTGTGTTCCCTTAAGCGGAGGGGAAATGTGGCAACATGGCATAGGCGGCAGCTGTTTCGAAGTTTACACACGCACTTCATCTTGTACAAAGAGCGTCAAATTTAAAAGGGGGCGGACACTCCAACGTAGAGTTGACGTCACGCGCAGACGAAATACTTCTACTACCTCTAAATATGTCCTCATACAAACAAAACGAATTGTTTCGATATTCGTATATTTTACTAATGTGATAACTACCAATCGCTAATAACAAGCAGATTTGGAATAATCTATCATTCTCATATAATTTCAATGACTATTTGACACTGGTACCATGTTAATATTTTAAAAATGTATTATACAAATTCCTAATAATAAGAAATGTTTGGTAAAAAGTATAATCCATGAACCTCGTATCAAAGTTTTAATGAACCTCTGCAATGTCTTGTGCATTTTCTACACATTATTTATGTGCATTATTTAATTGTAATATAATACATAACATCAGTTTCAATTGATTCCTCAACGTTAACTTATGCTCTAGTATAACTAATAAACATAAGATGGTGGTATGGTAATATGGTATGAACATAAGTCTGCCAATATTGGTAATGGATTATTAACATTTCATGTAATTGAAAATGTCAACCACTTATAGCATTAACATAAATTCCATTTTACAACAATTTAAATTCATATTGCGAAATTCATAATTACTTATAATAGGTCTTATAAATCAGAAATGAATAAAAGTTAAAAATTTTGGAAACATTCCAGAAAGGATGTAGTTGCATAACATCTTAATGCAACGAGAACTTTTAATAGGGGAGAAATTGGCAATCCTCGTTCAGACATTGGGACTTTTGTCGATCATCGGCACAAGTGTATCCACTACAGTAGTTTTATTGAAAAGATACCGCTTTCGGAATTGTTCATCATTCTACATTTCCAATGGGTTGCTCGTATCTCTCCGAATTTCTCAGGATGTGTTGAGTATAAAACTCAAAATAACTATTGAAGTCGTTTTCCATAACATGTTTCACAAATGGAACGTTTTAACTGGCTACTCTATACAAACACCACCAAACGAATTCAATAGTCGGTGAAGGCCGCGTAAAAGTGTAACCTAAACTGGTTACGACAGACGATGCGAGGGAGCCATCAGGGACACTTAAGGGAGCAGGCTGCATCGCTTATAGGAATGAGTGCTCACTTAAGACTTCACTCAAGGGCTGTTTATGAATATGATTCGACCACTAAAGGGTACACTCAGTGTACGAAACGACGATGAATTCGGCCCTATATATCGATGAAATCGCCAACTGAAACTTGGAGTTTTGTTTGATTATCCCAAACAATTGGGAAAATTGAGATACTGGGAACCTAGAATTTTAACTTTTTAACTTGTAATGTAAAATTACAAACCTTTCAACTAGGGATGCTGCAGAATGGCACAGATTTTTTGCTTAGATTCTTTTCGAAACACTTTGGAAACCCTTTGGTTTGGGTTCTTCGATTTACCACACTCTCTTTCCAGCAGTACCTATCACTGGGAGAAACTATGCAATCTATCAGCGCCTAAAAACATTTTGTGGCATTTTCTCAGTTTTTCGTTACCCTAATAGAACAATTTAAAAATTACTCTGGTAATTTAATTGAAGAGCAAAACCTGGCTCGATGTGCAAGTTCACACTGAAAAATCTGAAACAGTTCAGAAATCAGAATCAGAAAGTGTCGTTTGAAAATATCAAATACTGCGCAATGTTGAGCTCATTTTCACGAAAACACAGAAAAATATTGTTTTCTAGAAACTTCACGAGAAATATTTGAAATTACTTTCATTATAAAACTCAATAATTTATAAAGATAGCCTGAATATAAATAATGTGATATTGCACATGCATTGAGCACTATTTTTACAAAACGTTGAAAAAGGGTATTTGAGGAAGTGCCATTTGAGCGTTTCTGAAAATGTGTCGTTTTAACATATTTTCACTGAAACCTTTTCTTTTCGAGAAACTCCCTAAGAAATAATTTGATGCTGTTGTACTCGCAAATGTAAAAAGTCTAAAAATCGCCCGGAATTATTATTAACCACGTAAGATATAATTCTAAAAACATTTTTATGAAATTAAAAAATCAAAAAATACATCAAAATGTCTCATTTAATTTAATCATTTAGCGCATTTACTTTTTACCGTACGAAATGTTGAGAGAAAAAGAGAGAGCCATTTTTTAACAATGTTGAATTTTATGTAGCTAAAAAACTACAAATTATACAAATAATATTCAATTTGAAAAATTATACAAGAACTTTTTAAATGTATTTGATGAGCACATCTCATTAAAAAAATATTAACTTGAAGTTGGAAGACGCTGAAAAACTGATCTTCTATTTTCAATCATCAAAGAACACAACAGAAATGACACCTAGACCAAGTTTAAAAGCGTTTACAGTTCTATTCAAGAAATAATTTTTACAAATGATTTTGAGCCGTTTTTCAAAAATATTTGTTTCCATACCTCCCCTAAACAAAACACTTAATAACATTTAATTTTATTATTATTATTATTATTATTATTATTATTGGCTTAATAACATTATCTTCTTTTATTTTCATTCAGGACCACTGTTTACGGTGCCCTCAGTGGCTCATTGGTTAGCGTGATCGCTCTCCACGGCGCAACCCTTTGTTCGATTCCCGGACGAGGCAAACATTAATTGTGCGCTTTCATTACAATGTTCCAGTATCTGTTGCTTTGTGCTCATTCTCAGGTTGAGAGTATAAGAAATACAGCGTGAGTATGGCTATGTGCTAACCATGGGTACCCCTTAACCCATGTCCGGGACGCCACTAGTAGGCTTTAACTTCTAAAGTGCTCTTGTGCCAAAGTAATACATACATACATACATATCATTTTTTACGAAAAAAAGAGTACATTTTTGTTTTAAACCAAAAAGCCAACGTTCATATTTTACGCGTTAAAAGCGTATTTCTGGGCAAAATTATCGTTGATAAACTATTCGTTTCAGCGACCAAACGTGGACAGGGAATACTTCCTAAATGCAATTCACACACAGCTTTTAACCGTTTCTGAAATAAAACTATTACATAAACTAAGAAACATTTTGGAACAAAATTTCAAAACAAAATTTTTTTGCACCATGACTTCGTACCGTTTGACCGGTGGGTGCCTACCTGCGCATGTAGAGCGCGTATTCCGAGACGTCGCTAGCGTCCGGGAAGGCCGGGAAGCTGCCGTACACCACGCTGGAGGCTTCCGTCCGCGGCGGCACCGACTCCGAGGCGGTCCGCCCCACGTCCGAGTCCTCCGACTCCTCCGAGCTGCGCAGCCGCGCACGACGTCAATCACCCCTCCGACAAGGCCCCAGTGGTCTGGACAAGGCTGCCAGCCGCACCCTAATCTACCCATCATCTTCCTTCGCCCCACGTCCGAGTCCTCCGACTCCTCCGAGCTGCGCAGCCGCACAGGACGCCAATCACCCCACCGACAAGGCCCCAGTGGTCTGGAGAAGGCTGCCAGCCGCACCCTAATCTACCCATCATCTTCCTTCGCCCCACGTCCGACTCCTCCGACTCCTCCGAGCTGCGCAGCCGCACAGGACGCCAATCACCCCACCGACAAGGCCCCAGTGGTCTGGAGAAGGCTGCCAGCCGCACCCTAATCTACCCATCATCTTCCTTCGCCCCACGTCCGACTCCTCCGACTCCTCCGAGCTGCGCAGCCGCACAGGACGCCAATCACCCCACCGACAAGGCCCCAGTGGTCTGGAGAAGGCTGCCAGCCGCACCCTAATCTACCCATCATCTTCCTTCGCCCCACGTCCGACTCCTCCGAGCTGCGCAGCCGCGCACGACGCCAATCACCCCTCCGACAAGGTCCCAGTGGTCTGGAGAAGGCTGCCAGCCGCACCCTATCTACCCATCATCTTCCTTCGCCCCACGTCCGAGTCCTCCGACTCCTCCGAGCTGCGCAGCCGCACACGACGCCAATCACCCCACCGACAAGGCCCCAGTGGTCTGGAGAAGGCTGCCAGCCGCACCCTAATCTACCCATCATCTTCCTTCGCCCCACGTCCGACTCCTCCGAGCTGCGCAGCCGCGCACGACGCCAATCACCCCTCCGACAAGGTCCCAGTGGTCTGGAGAAGGCTGCCAGCCGCACCCTATCTACCCATCATCTTCCTTCGCCCCACGTCCGAGTCCTCCGACTCCTCCGAGCTGCGCAGCCGCACACGACGCCAATCACCCCACCGACAAGGCCCCAGTGGTCTGGAGAAGGCTGCCAGCCGCACCCTAATCTACCCATCATCTTCCTTCGCCCCACGTCCGAGTCCTCCGAGCTGCGCAGCCGCGCACGACGCCAATCACCCCTCCGACAAGGCCTCAGTGGTCTGGAGAAGGCTACCAGTCTAACCCTAATCTACCCATCATCTTTCATCGCCCGACGTCCGAGTCCTCCGTGCTCCGCATCCACACACGATCCAAATCACCCAAACGACGGCTAAGAGTAGGTGTGTGTGTGTGTGCACCCCTGCCTCACACACTCGCAGGGGGAGCCACGACTACGTAGATAGTGAAGGTGACTGGTGGAGGAATATAATATAGGCGGTCACCCGGACGGAAATGTGGGAATGGAACCACATCAGACCGTACCATGAATAGCGCAGTGAAACACTGTGGGAAGATTTTGAATTTCTGAATATACAAGAAAAAACATAAACCAAGATTGAACTTATTTTTACATACAAGGAGCGTTGACCCCAACAGAGCACGCGCGTTAGTCGTAGAACGTTCTCGCACGACATGGATGGAAGTGACTTTCACTTTATTCAATGGGCCGTCCATAAAGTACGTCACACCATTACGGGAGGATGGTCGTTAATTTTGAAGTCATTGTGATATTAGTGGGAGGTCGATATAAAAATTTGCGACATCATGGTGGAAATTTAAGATAAAACTAAATTTTCTGTGAGAAATTTTGTTAACTTTATTTTATCTCGTATACATATAATAAATCTAAAATAACTCTTATAAAATAACCCAATATGGGCGTCACAATAAGGGGGTTTAAGTTGTATGTGACGAAGGGGGACGGTGTCAAAAAAGTGTGATCTAGTTTATAGACGGCCTCAATAAATGCCCCCGCGGGCAGCAGTTGGACGTCCTTGCTTTAAGACTCCCACAGAGCGGCGCGAGAGATTCGCAGCGGGTGCGGCGCGGAACGCTCCGCGCTAGACGCGGCGGCGGAATCCGCGGGACCGTTCACACCGGAGCGTCGATTATGACTCAGCGTTCGGTGACAGTTTTCCTCATCCGATAAACACAAACAAGGGGAGCTCGATGCAGCGGAGAGCGAAGATTCCCGAAGGCGGGCGAACGTCCACGAACTCGACAAAACGCGTCCGATTGCGTTACATAATCCGCCGACATTTTAAACTGCTTTGAGTTCGTTGGCTTCCGCGCTCGGAGTCAATACATTCTTGGCTATTCGGGATGAGCCGCGTCTTGGTCGATTGTACTGACGTTTCGGCCATCTTGCTGTGGCCTTCTTCAGAGCTATACTGCTGAAGCAGGTACAGCAGTATAGCTCTGAAGCAGGTACAGCAGTATAGCTCTGAAGCAGGTACAGCAGTATAGCTTTGAAGAAGGCCACATCAAGACGGCCGAACCGTCAGTACAATTGACCGAGACGCGGCTCATCCCGGCTAGCCAAGAAAGCATTTGACCTGCTTTGGCTGCTGAGGCTGGGGGGGTGGCACCTGGCGAGCGAGTCCATGTCTGCGTCCACGGTGGCCGAGTCGGAGTCGCAGCGCGACATGCCGCGGTGGCGGCGCACGGGGAAGCTGCCGTCCTCGGCGAACGCGTGCTCGTCCAAGGCCGGCATCGGCGTCTCGCCGCTCCGCAGGGACGTGCGCGCCGCGGTCGACAGCAGGAACGACGCCTGCGACGCGCTCTTCAGCGGCGGGGCGGCGCCGGGACCTGCGCGCACGCGACAGTTGGCGGCACACTGCTTCAAATTTGGCGCCTCGTTTGGAATGAGGCACTTTTGATGTTCTTTGAAGGCGTTTTCAGAGGAAAGGGTCATACATTTCAAACTTGGCGCCTACTTCTACTAAAAAAAAAGCCGCGCGAATTTCTTCCAGGTTGACCAAATACTCATTCTTTCGTACAAAGTTTCTTGACGTAGATTGTCAACTGTTTTCTGGTAGTTCGGAGCGTCACCGACAGATCGCATCGGCACCTGGGTAGCTCCGCGTAAAATATACCATGGTCAAAATTCGGAGACCCAAGTGATTTCCATCCGAGACGTCACGACGTGTCACCAGCTCGCATTGCCGTCACAGGCTCTGGATGCAGTCGTAACGTTTAGTAAAAACGACGAAATTCGTAAAGAAACGTCTGATTTCGTCTAGACAGAGGTAACTGTGATAATCTACGTCAATACTCTTTGATTCTTTCTCCAAATAACAATCTTTGTCAATTGTGTGTCGTTTCCTTTCCAGGACACTCTTGTCTGATGAAAAGCTGGATAGCAGAGGCGATGTTTCGTTGCAGCTTTTACTAACTGCTCTTCCAACTTATCTTACGAGTATTTCGCAGCCACAACACCAATTGAATGGTTTGTTACAAACGCATCTCGTCAAACGCATTTCGAGAAAACTGAGAATACGTCTCCCAGTTATTCAGGTTTCAAAATATATTTTTTTATTAAAGAAGTTGATAAACGAATATTTTTCATTTAAATATGCACTAAACGATGTGACTACCCTCCTACAACAATAATAATATTTAAAATAATGTTTTAGATTTTGGTGTTGACGGGTTTCTGAAATAAACGATTAAATTGACAAGAGGGGTTAAAAATGGTGCTAGAGGATAGCGCGTCACTGTAATAATATCCACCACGTTATATGGGAGTTGAAAGGCCAACCCAAAGAACAAACCAACTGACAGGAGTGGTTGAGAATAGGCACGTGATGGTGATAGGCCAATGATGGTCAATATTAAAACATCGATGTTAATAAAACATCGTCCCTAAACTATCAATGTTTGTAGAAGTAGATAAGTAACCACTGAAGTGCACGTGGGCGTCGTTTAATTTCAAAATGAAGTAGTTTATTAATTTTTAATTGATATTTAACTGTTCGGACAATAAAAAATGGACAATTAAAAAAAATTATATCCTGTGGTGCTGTGCTGAGTCAACACCTGAGGTGTTAGGCTAACTAAGCCACTCCCTGTGGTGCTGGGCTGTCTCTACATGTGGTGCTGGGCCAACTGAGTCGTAACATGTAGTGTTGTGCTAAGTATCCATCTGCGGTGCTGGACTGATTGAGTCTCCACCTGTTGTGCTGGACTGACTGCATCTCTACCTGTGTCGCTGGACTGACTGCTTCTCTACCTGCGGTGCTGGGCTGACTGCTTCTCTACCTGCGGTGCTGGGCTGACTGCGTCTCTACCTGCGGTGCTGGGCTGACTGCGTCTCTACCTGCGGTGCTGGGCTGACTGCGTCTCTACCTGCGGTGCTGGGCTGACTGCGTTTCTACCTGTGGTGCTGTGCTGTCTATCTGTTGTGCTGGGCTGACTATGTCTCTTCCTGTAGTGCTGGGCTAATTGTGTCTCGTCCTGTGGTGCTGGGCTGAGTGAGTTTTTTACTGTGGTACTGGGCTGACTGTGTCTCTTCCCGTGGTGCTGGGCTGACTGAGTCTCTACCTGCGGCGCTGTGCTGACTGTCTATCTGTTGTGCTGGGCTGACTGAGTCTCTACCTGCGGCGCTGTGCTGACTGTCTATCTGTTGTGCTGGGCTGACTATGTCTCTTCCTGTAGTGCTGGGCTAATTGTGTCTCGTCCTGTGGTGCTGGGCTGAGTGAGTTTTTTACTGTGGTACTGGGCTGACTGTGTCTCTTCCCGTGGTGCTGGGCTGACTGAGTCTCTACCTGCGGCGCTGTGCTGACTGTCTATCTGCTGTGCTGGGCTATGTCTCTTCCTGTAGTGCTGGGCTAATTGTGTCTCGTTCTGTGGTGCTGGGCTGAGTGAGTTTTTTACTGTGGTACTGGGCTGACTGTGGCTCTTCCCGTGGTGCTGGGCTGACTGAGTCTCTACCTGCGGCGCTGTGCTGACTGTCTATCTGTTGTGCTGGGCTGACTGAGTCTCTACCTGCGGCGCTGTGCTGACTGTCTATCTGTTGTGCTGGGCTGACTGAGTCTCTACCTGCGGCGCTGTGCTGACTGTCTATCTGTTGTGCTGGGCTGACTGAGTCTCTACCTGCGGCGCTGTGCTGACTGTCTATCTGTTGTGCTGGGCTGACTGAGTCTCTACCTGCGGCGCTGTGCTGACTGTCTATCTGTTGTGCTGGGCTGACTGAGTCTCTACCTGCGGCGCTGTGCTGACTATCTGTTGTGCTGAGCTGACTACATCTCTTCCTGAGGTGCTGGGCTGACTGACTCTACCTCCGGTGCTGGGCCGCGGGACGAAGGCATCGTCGGACGGCAGCGAAGTGCTGGACGCCGCCGACGCAGCCGACGCCGCCGACACCGCCGACATCGCCGACACCGCCGACATCGCCGACGGCTGCGCCCCCGCGGGCAGAGACGCCACCGACCCCACCGACGCCCTGCGCCGCGTGGCCTGCGACCGCCGCACCTCCGCCTGCGCGCACGCAACACGGCCACCCGACGGGCGCTCAGTGGCGGCTCCTGGGCGAGGGAAGCTGGGCACTGCCTACCCCGATGAATATTGTAACGAATATTGCATCACCTGCCGGATTCGCTGCGCGTGGATTGCGTCATCTGCCGGCGACCCCCCCCCCGAACTGGACGGTTCCGGACTAGTCGCGAGGAAAGGTGGAGCAAGTCCTGGCTGTGTCGACACGAACGCCGGCCAGGTACAAATTCGCCGCTGCCGGCGGCCTCTTAGTCAGTGTAAGTCAGAGTCAGTCGGAAGTAAGTAGCCGCGAGTCAGTTAGTGTATGTAATCAGTCAAGTAGTAAACAGTCAGTCCGTCAGTGTATCTGAAGTGGAAGTAGTGCTGTAAAGTGTGCATTGCGGTGAACAGTGGTGCTGTGGGTGAGCAGCTGTCAGCAATCTGACGTCTGCAGTGGAAGCTGAGCTGTGAAGTGTGCATCGTGGTTAACAGCAGTGCAGTGGGCCCTAGTGTGCGCAGTGAAGTGTGGTCTGCGCAGGGAATTGTGGTCTGCGCAGGGAATCGACGTCTGCGCAGGGAATTGTCGTCTGCGCAGGGAATTGTCGTCTGCGCAGGGAATTGTCGTCTGCGCAGGGAATTGTCGTCTGCGCAGGGAATTGTGGTCTGCGCAGGGAATTGTGGCCTGCGCAGGGAATTGAGGTCAGCGCAGTGGACCGTGAACAGTGCATCGGACTGTGTGATAGTGTAGAAGAAGTGAACAGTGTAAATGTATAATCAGATTGCAGTGAACAGTGTAAATAAATAATCAGAAGACGTGAACTGTGCAAATAAATAATCAAGTGAAAGGAGTCGTGTGTAAAGAAAAATAATCAAGTGAAGAACGCAAGGACTGTGTAAAATGTTTGTAAATAGATCAAGTAGTTTTAGTGTAGCATTGTTTAGAAATAAACGTTTTTGTTTAAATACCTGTGTGTGTGGGATTTAATTCACCACCGAGAAACGTTACAATATATATTTCTGTTTACTGCATTGCATTATAATTTTTAAAAAATTAAATAACTAACAATTTTATAATGATGTAAGTATTATTCTTCTGGAAATACATATTGAACATTTTATTGTCGTAGCACGAGTCCCATTTCCTTTCAATGCGTTTTTTATCTGCCCGTGCGTCAAGCGATCTGTCTCGTCTCTTCCCGCAGAGACATGCGCCTGCTTCTTCTCTAAGGATAAGCACGCCCGAGTGCTGCCTCGCTTTGTACAGCATTCTGAGGAGAGAAAAAAAGATCCCCACAGGCGCTTTTCCGGCTTTACAGATATTCAAACGAAAAATTTTCCGTACCCCAAAAGTTAAAAAGGAATCGGTTCACGCATTCAATAAATTACATAGAACCAAAATTATTTAACAATGGCCCTGCTATACCAATCCATACAAAAACGTTTTGCTCCAAAATAAAATGATTGATTATTCACAAAAATTTTAATTTTATCCAAAATGACCTAATGATTGTTTGGATGTGGACAATAATGTTGAGGCCTAAGCGGAACATTCTGGTGGACAGACATTCCATTTTGAAATTAAGTTTTTTTTTTCTCTTTTTATATAATTTTTCTGTAATTTTATTTAATCCAAAGTTTATTTTTTCTATAATTCCATGTTTTTTCATGTGGTAAGATGTAACCTTTTATGAATAAATATACAGACGCCTCGGAGCACAATACTGTTGACAGACAAAAATTCTAATGAATGGCCTCTTGTGATTAAATATACATTTTCTTTGATTTGCGTGATAACACTGACCACCTACTGGATAACCAAAGTTCAGGTATTCTGGATAACCAGATTCAAAGTATTCCAAAGTTTTACAATTGAAACAAACTTTTAGTGCCATATGGATGGCCACGAATTTCTTTCTTTATTCCTTGATAGTTTGGCGTGGCACGCTCCCCGCTCGCGCTGTACCTTCTGCTTGATTTGCTCTGTGCTCTCCTCCTCCTCCGCCTCCGTGGCCGTGTCCTCGTCGTCGCAGAACTCCTCGTCGCTGTACAGCGTGGCTCCTCGGATGAGTGACCGCACGCGGGAGATGCGCCGTGACCCTGCGACGCGGAAGACCACGCAAAGTGACGCAAGCATGGCCAAGTAGCGGCTATGTCGTTGGCTGAAAATGCTTGGATTTAGTTTCAGATATATTTAGTCAAAAAACAACAGTAAAAACTGTTAAATTTAGATTTATTTAATAAAAAATACAGTAAAAACTGTATGTAACGTATGGGGGAGAAGATTATCTGCGCACGTTTTCTTGAGTTCCAGAATCTCTTCCTGTCATTTTAACTATAAATAGTTGAAAGATGAGTAAAATTTTAAAATAAATAAATAAAAATAAATTTTAAGAGAAGAGTGAGATTAGCAATATTTGAAATAAATAGACATTTTCGTTCCCGGGTTATATAATCTTATTTGCATTGGTAAACGAATTGCAAGTGTGATTTTTCTGCATTGCTAACAAAATAGTAACTCGCCATTACCTCTACCCTTACCATGACAAGCAAAAGGAGAGCTCAACAAAACGTGCGCACACTGAAGCTACATTTACGTCCAGAAGTAAAACAAGGGGCCATCTCAGCATTTGATCATTGGATCAGGGAAACTGAACAAAAACCTGATCGAGATGGGGGTCATTGACCCGGAATTGCTTATCGTAGATATTGTGAAGAACGTGTCTGTCTTTAGAACTTCTTTCCAGGTAATTTTATTATTAGTGACACTTGAAGGAGGATTTCGTATTTTGACAGTATACATCAACGTTTAGCGCATTTAATGAACAATCTAATCAGATTAATCCCGTTATTTTTGCTTCATAATTTACCAGCGTAGGAGAGATTTTATAACATGCTGTTTTTGTTGTCAGTATGTCGAAGGGTATAGGACTAATTATTAAAGACAACGAACATATATTTGTCCTCAATGTTAAACTGATTAAACTAGTTTTTGAATAATTTCAAGCAATTACTGATGTTTTCAACTTTTCATAATAAAGTCTCATTGTAGAAAATACTGAATTCGTTGTGAATAACCCAGCAAATTATTTCAGGCGGTATTTTTGTAAAATTAGTCTGTAAGAGGGTAATTCATATTAGGTATTAGTAAAACTAGCCCTAATTCCATGGTCATGCTACAAGAAACCAGTTAATCTGGCAATGGCATAAAACCTGCATGTGGGCATATAACCTTCACAATACAATGTTTTGTAAAACAACAAGAAAATATTCCTGTATAACTTTTTTGTGATATAGCAATTTCAACTTTAAACAAAAGTGTTAAATTTCATCATGCTGCTGTTAATTTGGCCAAGTGTTGAAATATATAAGCAGCAAAATTTGAGGCGCTTAATGTGGCCCTATTACCTTCACATACCTTACATTGTGAAACGATGATGTAATGACAGGTATTAATACACGAGTGTGATATTACGATTCGAGCGAGGAACGAGTTTTATACGGTACGTTTTCTACCACCTACGGTAACTTTAATAAGTTTAAAATTACATCGAATCGTTTCGTGTCAGTAGACCTGCAGAATTCAGCCAAAGGCCACCTAGCGGACGTACCCTACCCTGCCCTGCTAGAGATGGCTTTGGCTTACCATTGCGCTAGTCAAATAGGATCACAATGAAATTACGATCCAACTGAATTTAAACAATATTCTACGCAAAAAATTACTAATAACAACAAAAATTTATACTACCATTTATAATATATTATATTATATGCAATTTTAATGAACAAAATCGAACGAAACATTTCCTAGAACGATTCTCAATGATTCATTAATGTCAATATACTTGGTGTGTAAACTTCTCTGTGATTGGTCAAGAACTTGTATCATAATTAAATATATATCCTAATGAGTACCATTATGCAACGAGTTGCAGACCTAAAGTGACAGAATTATACAAAATTATTATTTTATTCCATGAGTATGCACCCTTTTTTGTTACCAGAAATCCTTTATAAAATTGCATCTAATAACCAACACTTAGACTTACTACTCGGAAGGTTAAAGTGGAATGCAATTAATTTTGCGTAGCAACTAAATTGTTAAACAAGAAGTCATATTTGGTTTTGCGATGGTGCCACCTTAAGCTTAAGCCATTTCACCATTAATTATTCAGTAGTTTGAAGTGCAATTAAATTATTTTTTTGCGTAATTAATTTGAAAATTAACGTTCCAAAAGATAGCATATATATTTTTGTGGTAACTGATAGTGGTGGTGCAAGCTACTTGAGACAACTCACCATTAATTTCGCACAAATTTGAAGAGTAAAACAAGTACTGTTTTCGTAATAGCGCATTTATCAATAAAATAGTTCTAAATGGTGGCGTATTTGTTTTTGTAACCGATTATTATTACGGTAATGCCAGCTTAAGAGAGGTGGAAAAGGTCGTTGGCGTTGGCAGGTTCCGGCGCCGACCTACCCATTGGGCTTCTGGGGTTTTCCCCAGCCAAGTATCTCCCAACAGCTGGGCACCACCTCAGCTGGGACAAGCTCTAAGCTCCCGACAGGTCTCCCGACATGTGTGGAAGTGCAGTGTTTGTTGGTGTACGTACATGTAAGTAATGAGTAAGGATAGGAAAAGGAACGGGAAGAAAAGCACGCGAGTGGTTCGTGGGCCGTTTGTTAGGGAACTGCTCCGGCATTCGCCTGGTATTGATCGGAGAAACCACGGACAACTACCGATCAGAGCAGCCGACTGCTGGAATTCTTCTCCAGATAGCGACTGTTGAGCTATATAGCTAATGTCGAAAACCCTGCCACCGGCGGGAGTGGAACCCAAGACCTCCCGGCCAGAGGCACCGAATTGTCATTAACCGATGCCCCTGAGCCACTGCAGCCGGTGCTCGCAGGGCCGCACGAACCTCTGAGGACGGGACCGCTACAGCTAGGTGGCGCACCAAAAAATTTGAAGAGGAAATTGTTTTGTACATATTTAGCACCTAAATAATTCTAAATGCGGTCATATTTATTCTTGTGGTAACCAGTTGTGGTGCCAGTTTAATCATAAGCCATCTCACCATTAATTACGCAAATATTTGAAGAGCAAAAGAATATTTTTTCGTAAATATTTAGCACTTAAATAGTTCTAAATGGTGGCATACACGTAATATATATTAACAAACAATATTTGTAAATATTAAGCTATTGAATAGTTCTAAATCGCCGCATATATGAAACACTTCGTACATATATAAATTTAAGACCGCAGAGAACAGATGTGGAGAAATTTTCTTTTACAAATCAAACAATAAAATAATGGAATACATTGCTTGCAAAAACCATTGAACCCTTTCCTCGTGGCGTACAATTTAGGAAATTAATTTAAGGTATTACTATATAAATCAGGGAATTAGCTGACAATAGTAGATTATAGAGCGATGCGTCAGTAATATATAGAGAAGTGCAGTTGAACAAAAATTTAGTGCGCAGTTTAATGTTATTTTTACAATTATTATTATTATTATTATTATTATTATTATTATTATATAATTTGCAAGTTAGCTTATTATTTTATTTATGTAATTAGCTATCACCGGGTTATGCCCATTTGCAGTTCAAATAAATTTATCTTATATATATCTTAATATATATAAATCTCGTGTCACAATGTTTGTCCTCAATGGACTCCTAAACCACTTAACCGATTATAATAAAATTCGCACACCATGTGCAGTTCGATCCAACTTGAAAGATAGGATAGTTTAAATCTCAAATTATAGTCGCAATTTTAATTTATTGCTAATTATTTGTCTGAATAATTGCTAATTAATTGTTGTAATAATTGTGGATAATTGTGACTGTCAAATAATAACAGACAAATAATTAGCAATAAATTAAAATTGCGACTATAATTTGAATTTAAACTATCCTATCTTTCAAGTTGGATCGAACAGCACATGGTGTGCGAATTTTATTATAATCGGTTAAGTGGTTTAGGAGTCCATTGAGGACAAACATTGTGACACGAGATTTATATATATTAAGATTAAGATTACAACAATCAGCTAGCTGACCCGGCCACGCGTTGCTGTGGCTTTCACCACGAAAGAGACCCTGCGAAAGATACCCCAGAGAATCTGATGGTATCATCGTCAATTATTTGTCTGTTATTATTTGACAGTCACAATTATCTGTTAACTCCAAATGATTCTAACAGATGTCGACACCTTTCGACTGGGTTGAGTAAGTAATCAATAGATGGCGCTGCTATGGTAAAAAATCAGCTCCAAGAATCAGGACAGCAGAAGGTCATGCACAAGAATCTCAAGAACAGTGTAACGAACGTATTCAAGATAATATCATAAGAACATTGTGACACGAGATTTATATATATTAAGATTATTTAACCTCCATTTAAAATTATTTTGCACTTATTATTTCAATGTGCTATGATAACATGTTTTTCAGTTCCTCTTTCTAATATTTAAACGATTATTATTATTTTCAGTCAAATGCCACCGAAAAAATCTAACCTCAACAACGCGAGCAGCAAAGGGCGACTTAGTCAATACCGATTTACAACGAGAAAATCAATATGACCATGAAAGTTTAGCAACAATTATCATGAACAGTGAACCATTACTGACAGCAGAACAAAAAATTATTTATGATCGGATTATGCTGGCTGTTGCTGCTGAACAAGGCGGTTTTTTTTTCTTGGATGCACCCGGTGGAACCGGTAAGACATTTTTAATATCGTTGATTCTTGCCAAAATACGGTCGCAACAAAAAATCGCATTAGCAGTAGCATCGTCAGGCATTGCGGCTACTTTACTGGCTGGTGGGCGAACAGCACATTCAACATTCAAGCTGCCATTGGACGTTCATAATAAACCAGATGCAATGTGTAACATCAAAAAGAATAGTGGAATAGCTGCAGTGTTGCGGAAGAGTTCTATAATAATTTGGGATGAGTGCACAATGGCACACAAATATTCACTTGAAGCATTAAACAGAACTATGCAAGATTTAAACAGCAATAATAAACTTTTCGGTGGTGCTATCTTACTTTTGTCTGGTGACTTCCGGCAGACCTTACCGGTTATACCTCGCTCTTCTTTCGCGGATGAGATTAATGCATGTTTGAAACAATCATTCTTATGGCGAAGTGTTGAAACACTTCGATTGACCATAAATATGCGAGTACAATTGCAAAATGATCCATCAGCACAAATATTTTCCGAACAACTACTAGATATTGGGAACGGTAAAATAGAACTGCAACCAAATACGCAATGCATTAAACTACCAGACAATTTTTGCACTGTTGTTCAGGATAAAAATGAATTGATTCAGAGTATTTTCCCGGATATACAGAATAATTATTTGAATCATGAATGGCTTAGTCAACGGGCGATTTTGGCAGCCAAAAACGTTGATGTTGACGAAATTAACTTCCAGATACAACAGTTATTACCAGGCGATATGATGTCTTTTAAATCAATCGATACTGTTGTTGATGAAAATGAAAGTGTAAATTTTCCGATTGAATTTTTAAATTCATTAGATATCCCTGGAATGCCACCACATAATCTTCGATTAAAGATTGGTTCCACTATTATTCTCCTCCGTAATTTGAATCCACCTCAATTATGTAACGGTACGCGTTTGGTCATCAAAAAGATCACCGGAAACATTCTTGAAGCAACCATTTTGGCTGGGAAGTTTAAAGGAAAAGTGGTCCTGCTGCCACGTATTCCGATGATACCATCAGATTCTACCATACCCTTCAAAAGGCTACAGTTTCCAATTCGTTTAGCTTTCGCCATTTCTATAAATAAATCTCAAGGTCAAACAATGTCCATTTGTGGTTTAGATTTGGAAAATCCATGTTTTTCTCATGGGCAACTATATGTTGCGTGTTCACGTGTTGGGAAACCGTCTAATATATTTGTGTTAGCTAAAGACAGGTTAACCAAAAACATTGTGCACCGATTGGTGTTAAATTAAATTGAATTTGAAAGTATTTATAATTGAATAGTACTTATATTTGTTATACAAATTAAATGGAAATAATAAATCTGATAAATTTTTATTTTGTACCTATTGATTTCTGCTTAATATCAAGTGTAAGAACATTTTAATTAATTGTGTTCAACGTACTTCCCCTTCAAATCTCAATCCAGTGAATTTGTATACCAACATCAATATTTTCGTCTTTATTGGTAAATAATTTCATTGTACTAAAGGGTTATAGTAGTAGAAAGTCAAATAAGGAGATCACCATATTTTTTTACAAATACCATCTGTGTGAAAAAGCATAGTGGACTCCGTGACTGATGTTCTCTTATTGTTCCTCTTAGATTGTTTACTATAATGTAATATAACAAAAACTTTAGCCACAGCAACGCGTGGCCGGGTCAGCTAGTATATATATATATATATATATATATATATATATATATATATATATATATATATATATAGCGCATATAGACTTACAAAAATATTTTTTGTAAATTTTTAGCAATTACATAGTGCTAAATGTAATGCATGTAATATGTACAAAATATTTATAAAAAAAATAATAGTTGTAAACGGCGGCCTGCGTGCCATCGCCAGCTGAGAGGAGACGTACGCACCCCTGGGCGCGGGGCCGCAGCGGCCGGGCGGCGGGGGCGGGCCGTGCGCGAAGCGCGGGTGGCGCACGCGGGAGAAGAAGTGCGTGGTGCAGAGCGACACGTCCGCCATGGCCGTCACGCGCAGCGCGCAGCTCGCCTCGGCGAACGCGGCCTCCGCCGCGCTCGGGCCTGCGCACGCGCGCGCCTCGCTCCATCCACCGACCACACTTAACTACCATGTAGTGATGCGGCAGCGATAACTAAACAGTGGTGTTGCCAAACATCGAAGTTCAAATTAAAAACATAGGTGTTAAAGAAACATCGTCTAAAACCCAACGATGTTTTTCAACATTTTTTTTCCAAGCTGGTTGCGATGTTGCCAAACATCGATGTTCAAGTTAAAAACATCGGTGTTAAAGAAACATCGTCTAAAACCCAACGATGTTTTTCAACATCTTTTTTTTTCAAGCTGGTTTAGTAACCTCTTACATTAATTTCGTGAGCAACAAAATTTAATTTGACAGTATTCGTGTTTATCAATTCGAATAAGAGTCCAAGAAGAAGGGGCAGATCCTTCGCCTACACCGAATTTGTTGACCATACCTCAAAGTGCGAAATGAATATGAAGAGGAAATACCAGGGCATAGAGGTCATCTCGCGTTAGAAAGTTTGGTCGTTGTAGGTAGTGGTACCATCATTCCTTTGGTTTCAACACATGAATAGCAGTGTCAATATCAGTTATTTCATATTTTAACTTTTACAGTATTGTGATTATGGGAATTTTTCATTCAAAAATAAAACATCGGAAAAGAAAAAAACATTGATCACAAATTATCGCAGTTAATGAAACATCGGTTTTAATGTATCGATGTTTCTACAACACCATTGATGTTTTGAAAACATCGACATCGATGTCGCATCTCTATGATCAGGTGGATTTTTATAAGATTTGCACACACACATAGGACGCTGTGTCTCGAGAATGGAAATGTTCAACTGAGTATAGTTTGGCTGCATGTTGTACTGACAAATCTTTTAAAAATAAGAGGATTTTCATGGTATACGAGGTATGGTATTTGTCACACACACATACACTATATATATATATATATATATATATATATATTGTGCCGTTATGGTACTGTGCAACCCCATAACGCCACCGTCTCGTTTGTGTGAACACCCACAGGCAGCGAGGATAGCAGGCGCGGAAAGCAGAGGTTCTTAAACGCGCGGCCTGGTATCCGTTGTCCGTACTAGACGGTGGCGAACAAGCAAGCAACGTTTTCCTTGTGAAGGGCTGAGAGAGGGGAAGCAGCCCCACCACTGAGAAGTTTCCCCAGGCGTCGGGCGATATATACGCGAACCCGCAAGCGGGAGCTCTCTTTTCTTGTCACCACTCGTCGAGTAACCAGCTCTTCTCTTTGTGTTCCCGATCACCGAGCCAGCAGCACTTTGATCACCGCTCGCCGAGCCAACACTTTCGTTAACATTAGTTTAGATATTGTTTGCCGTTGCAACGACTACTAGGTAGGAGTATTCGGCGTCGAACAGACGTTCTAGTCAGTCGTCCGCGAGATAGTGCAGATTCAGTAAAGTATTCCTTCAATTAACGACACGGGAAGTAAAAGTGACCCGTTGTGGGAGAAGCATTGAAAGTTCTGGTTTATCAAAGTAGAAGTAGCAACGAGCGAGGAACTTCGAGCATTCGGTGAAGTGCAAGGGACATTTTCGCAACGTGGGCGTGGTCAGAGGCGCCGGTAGCAGACGAGGAAGAAGGAGAGGCCGAGGAACCAGGCGCACGAGGAAGAAGTAGAGACCGAGGAGGAAGAAGACCGGAAGAGGACGCAAGAAGACAGCGGAGACGGCAGAGGCGAATCCCGTGTCTTTACGACGCAGAAGCTGGGACCGAGCAGCGTCGACGCAGAGGCCAGCGCACGACCCTCAAGGCCAAAAGTGGGAAGTCAACGAGGTAACGGTTAGGGCGCGAAAAATAGGTCAAGTTCACGTCGGCAAGGAAAAATTAGTATAGGAAAGTGTTAAGAAATTGAGGACACGGGTGGCAATGAATTGCAGTATCATAGTAGGAGACACTTTGACGCACTATTGCCTGCATAAAATATTATACTTAGGACATTTATTATTCTGTTATTTTCATCCACAGTTAAATTGTAAATGAGAGTAGTGCACTTGCACACATTTTTTTCTTTGCATGTAATATTTTGAAGCAGGAGATTGTAAATTGAAATTTTGGTTTCATGTACAATGTAAACAGAATAGCATAGATTTAGATACATTTAATTTTCCAAGGGAATTCCCAGTGGAGATTAGGGTAATCATTTCGGAGTCTCAATTTTGGTGTAAATTATATGTGTTCATTCATATATGTGTGTGTTGTAAAGGTTTACATTTGTGTTCTGCTCATTCTTTGTAAAGGTGTGATTCTATATTTTTTTGTTTTTGTCATGAAATTATGCCACTAAAAGTTTATGAGTAAATTATACGCTCGTGCGTGTGCAATCTTTGTTATTTTATTGTGTCGAAGGTTCAAACCTTTCTCGCACCCTGAAGATCCAGCTCCCTAGATTTTTTTAAGCTCGCTTCACAAGCAAAATCTTGATAACACGCTTACTGCTCATGCGTGCTGCTGTTGAAGGTGGTAAGTTTGGGCATAGGTGGGTTAGTTAGAATATATAAGAAAGAAAGGAAGATAATTAAACGTGTGGAATCTGGAATTAACGCCGATAAGTGAAATTTGGAGCTGAAGTCATGATGCCAGAGAGAAGCTTGCGTGATCTGGAGCAAGGAAACAGCCGAGAAGAAAAGGCTTAGTCATACTCATAATCATTAGTTTCATATAGTGATTATTAAAACACTTATTATGTCAAAGAATGGCGTGTGGTGAAAAACAGACAACGAAACTTTCTTTCTTGTAATCATCTCAATTAATCTCCTACCTCTAGAAAACGAGATTTTTTCAAACAAGCTATTTTGTGACCTTTGGCCTTCATTAATTGTTTTGGCCGGGCCGCAATCGTTGTCTATTTTTAATATGTTGTTTAAAACAACGAAGTAAAGTGATTAAAAAAGAAAATCTTTGATACCATTTTTAGTACTGAAGGCCATTTTGGTCTTAAGTGACTGGTTTATGTGGTGTATCGAGATGGAGTCGGGCAAATTTATACGATAAATAATTCAGTGCGCCACAAAGGCGGTGAATTCTCTGCAGTCGGCAAAGAACCCGTCTACCCAATTTCCACGGCGAAATGAGAAACCTCTGAACACTACGACAAAACGAAAATAAAATTATAACTGTAATGATACAATAATAAAATACTATAAAATAATCTTAAACCATTCCCACGAGTTTGCATGGCTGGATTATGTCCTAAAGTCGAAAACAATTTATCTAACCGTGAGGTTAAAAAAAAGACAATCAAAGAATAAACATATTTAATGAAATAATTTTGTCCAGAGACCTCTCCTACTAGAAAAGTTGACGTGCCCACCTGCAGGCCCGCCTTTGCGCGACACGCGAAAGACGACGCGCGCCCGCAGTCCTAGGGCCCCAGCTGACTTGAACACCACAGACAGCGGCACCCGCGCCACGTGCGGGCCTAGAGCCACGCGCTGCTGCATCACGCACACCTGCACACCGACAACAAAAGCAATCAATGCATATCACGCACACCGAACACAACATAATCAACGCTCAGCAGGCACCCCAACAAACAAAACAATCAACACTCATCACGCACGCTTGCACATTGAAAACAGAAGCAATCAACGCTCACTTCGCACACCGACAACCAAAACAATCAACACTTATCAAGCACACCTGCACACCGACAACAAAAGCAATCAATGCATATCACGCACACCAACTAAAACAATCAACGCTCAGCAGGCACCCCAACAAACAAAACAATCAACACTCATCACGCACGCTTGCACACTGAAAACAAAAGCAATCAACGATCAGCAGGCACACCAACAACCAAAACAATCAACGCTCATCACGCACACCGACAACTAAAACAATTAACACTCATCACGCATACCTGCACACTGAAAACAAAAGCAATCAACGCTCATCACGCACATCTCTTCACCGGCAACCAAAACAGTCAACGCTCAACAGGCACACCAACAATCAAAACAATCATCGCTCATCAAGCGCTGTTGCAGCACGCTACCGTGCTCACCGACAGCCATCGCAATCAACGCACCTCGCGAACTCTTGCCGCCCTCACACCTACTCTTTATCCATTTAAATGATCTTGGCTGTCCGGGTGACGCCGCCGACTTTTCGACCATCTAATCGTGGCCTTCCTCAGGGCTGGTATGCTCCATGGAAGACAACGACAAGATGGTCGAAGCGTCAGCAACACAGCCCTCCACGCGACGTCACCCGGACAGCCAAGATCATTCACATGACTCCGGCCGCGGAAGCCTACGACTTCATCAAACGTCCCTTTACATTTAGAGCAATCGATACATCTCACGCTTTTCCGACACGCAGACCATCACACCAGAAACAAAATGAAAGTTCATATTCAAAACAATCGACTTCGACAACGAAATAGACACAAAGCAATTATTTTATCTCACGCGCATCTACAAACTGCCGATCGTGCACACCAAGAACAAAGTCTCAAATTCTCTTTCAACCACATCAACGCATCACACATCATTAAATAAATGTGATGCGGAATACTAAAAGGGACCAGTTATCGGGAAACAATGTTTTGCGTGAGACGCAAGAAACCAAAATACAATGTATCTTTTTTCATTTTATTTATATTTGTAATGAACATCAAAAAAAATTGTAAAATGACTTCATTTTTTAGATACGTTAACTTTTGAAGATATTGCGAGTTTATAAATTACGAAAGTTTAAACATTTTCCCGAAAACTCCTTTTTCCGATAACATACATTCAAACTACCTTCATCAAATCTTCATATATTTCGAAAATTTTTACACCACATTGTTAGTAATTTAACTGTTCATAATTTGACATATATAACTCAATTTTGAAATTTTATGACGTCCCTTTTTCAGTGTGCTCTACGGGACCCCGGGTTCGATTCTCAGTCGAACCAAGACTATAGTGTTCGTTTCCGTGCAACGTCCCAGTATATGTTGCTGTGTGAGGATGAGAAAATTCACTTCTCTGGTTGAGCCGACCAGCTTGGGGATGTCTATGTGCTAACCAGACGTACCCCCTTAACCCACGGCCGCGAGGCAGGGACGTCGCCGGTAGGCCTGAGCCCGTTCACGGGCTGTCGCGCCAAGTACATACATATTGTAACGAATATTGCATCACCTGCCGGATTCGCTGCGCGTGGATTGCGTCATCTGCCGGCGCCCCTTCCCTTCCCCCCGAACTGGACGGTTCCGGACTATTCGCGAGTCGCGGGGAAACGCAGAGAATGTGCCGGGTGTATCGGGACAAGCGCCGGCCAGGTATAAATGCGCCGCTGCCGGCGGCCGCGAGAGAGTAGATGTCAGTGAGTAGTAAGAAGTAGTAGAGTGCCTGTCAGTAGCAGTAGGCCAGTAAGAAGTTAGTCAGTGTAAGTTAGTGTGTCAGAGTAAGTCAGTGTATGTAATCAGTAATAAGCAGTCAGTCCGTCAGTGTGTCCGAAGTGGAAGCTGCGCTGTGAAGTGTGCACTGCGGTGAACAGCGGTGCAGTGGGTGAACAGCAGTCAGCAGTCTGAAGTCTGCAGTGGAAGCTGAGCTGTGAAGTGTGCATCCTGGTAAACAGCAGTGCAGTGAACCCTGGTGTGCGCAGTGAAGTGTGGTCTGCGCAGGGAATTGTGGTCTGTGCAGGGAATTGTGGTCTGCGCAGGGAATTGGGGTCAGTGCAGTGGACCGGACTGGGTGATACTGTAGAAGAAGAGAACAGTGTAAATAAATAGTGTGTAAGAAGTGAACTGTGTAAATAAATAATCAAGAGAACTGAGTCGCGTGTAAAAAAAAATAATTAAGTGTAATATATCTGTAAATAGACCAAGTAGTTTTTAGTGTCAGTAGATTTTAGTGTATAATTGTTCACGAATAAACGTTTTTGTTTAAAATATTATGTTGGTTTTAATTCACCACGGAAAAACGTTACAATATATACACGGTCCCTTTTAGTTTTCCGCGCCACAAGTGAGCAAGCGAGTCGGGTTGGCGCGTACGTTGAGGCAGGCCTGGGTGATGCGGCCCGTGCCCGCGCGCATGTCCTCCAGCGTCCACGTGATGTCGAAGTCGTCCTCGTACTCTACAGTCAAGTGCAGCTTGGCCTCCGCCGGGACGTTGAGCGGCCGCGGCGGCAGCGTCAGCTGCGCGCAACACAGGCGCAAGTTCCCAAAACACAGACCTTTTTAAAAGATTTTATTTATTTACTTATACTGTTCAACAATACGAGTTTTTTAACAATAAGGGAAATCGCCAAGAAGAAATTGAGAGACGAATAAGCTTGGGGAGAAACCTGACACGAAGTATAAACTCTGTCTTATGGAACAAAACCATCACTAACACTACTAAAAGACGTCTTTATTCCTTGCTAATTAAAAGTGGTACAAGTTTGGGAGACTGATAAATGAACGGGGAGCTGGTGGCCCTTGAAACGGACTTCTGGCGTAGAAGTTGCTGTTATAGCAGACGTGAGAGAATCAGGAACGACGTCATAAAAAAAATTGGATGAAAAAAATCTATCCTTGGCGTAATAGAGAAAAAAAATCGTCTGGTACGGTCATGATATGCGAATGACAGATGAAAGATGGCCAAAACGAGTCCTGCAATGGCTGCCGAAAGAAAGACAGAAGAGAGGAAGACCCAGACTTGCATGGCAGCAGGGAGTGCAAGAGGCTATGTCGGCATGAGAAATGCAAGATGATCTATGGTCAAATAGAGAGGCATGGAGACTGAGAGTGGAGAAACGGCGACAGCTGTAGAGGAACTCCGTACTATAAATATATATATATATATATATATATATATATATATATATATATATATATATATATATATATATATTCATTTAACCCTTGCACTTTCAGTTCTGCAGGATTAACTGGCTTAGGGTTGGAGGAGCCGGGAATCCTCTTCTTTCAGCCCTTTTTCAGTAGAAGAAATTCTTGTACAAAGAATGTAATTTTTTAACATCGATTTTTCGAAGACGATGTTTTCTTAACTTTGTTTTTTTTGTGTGTTCGATATTTTTACGTGGTTGATATTTTATTTTTAATGAAAAAGTACCATCAAAATTAAAAACCTCTCATAATAACCAGATATTTCAATTTGAACATGACTCAGACTAAACTGACCAAGGGAGAAAAATAAAGACGAGTTGAATGAATGAAATTTTGTCCAGAACCTGGCTATGTTCTTTTTATTTTTTGTAGAAAGTGGTCTACATTTGTACTTTCCCGTATACGTACGTATATACGGAGCAATATACGTTGTATAGGGAAAGTTATGTAATGCTGCGGAAAAACGATTTCGAGATTTCAATGGAAATACACGTTTTGCGGGCCCCTTCTACCGAAAAAGTGTTTTTTGAAAACGTTCGTCTCTCCGTCCATCTGTGAACACTACTAGGGCCTAAACCACACGGAGTTTTTCCAAATTGAAGAAACCCCCAGTCCATCTGGCTCGTGTCAATACTTTGTGATTTGAAAAAAGTCTTTAAAATTTGGGGATACTTTACATAAAGCCACTAGGGTATTTTCAAAATTATCTCAAGAAAAGCGCCAAATATTTTTTTAAATTTCTTGTATGAATAGGATAAAATACTCTTATAAAGGTGACATGAGTCAGATTTCCACGTTATCTCTGAACTTTCGAAAATTTCTAAAATTTGAATTTTTTCGGCGTCTTTAAATTTCAAAATTGCAGATAGAATAACTTCTTTCGAGTAAAAGTTGTTCTCCATAGAGAATTTTTTCATTAAGATCACGTACATTTTTTTGAAACTTTTAGTAGTTTACGCATAATGTCACGAGCATTTGTGCAATTTTAAAATATTACATAAACCACACTTTCTCAAAAACGGTTCCAACTTTTTTCTTTGAACTTTTCATAGGAATAGTGCTAGGGAATATGCTCTATGATACAGCCGTGTTGCTCAATTGTTGTTTTTTCAAAATTTACAAAAAATTAATTTTTAACGTATATCTTACGTCGTTTATATTTACATACGCGGCGATTTGTTTACATAATTATATTTATGAGTAAACATGCTTTAAATAATGTCAGAAACTGTCTCTCGAAAACTGAACAGTTTTCTGTGAAAACTGGCTCTAAATTCCGCATTTTCAGAAACGCTCAAAAGCCATTTTCTCCTAAATGGCTCAATTTTTTTTCTCGAACGGATAGTGTGTATTGCACTCTTTAATATTACAGAAAGTTCATTTCGGGATATTTTGTGTTTTATCAATCATTACACAAATGTAATTATTTGAAATATATTTCACACCGCTCATACGCAAATTTCTAGCGATTTGTAAACACTATTGTATTTGTACGTTAATGGCTTCAATTGACTTCAAATGAAGTTTTTCCAAAACTCAAAACATTTCTGTGAAAAAGAGCTAAAAATTTCTAAATAATAATACGAATCGTCATTGCCAACAATATCATTTATTACAAAAGCAGCTTTCGATGGCTTAGCCATTGTTATCATTTTTCTGCTGTATGGAAGCCACAAAACGACTACTTATAAATGCCAACGATAACTCACCACAGTACCAATATTCAAATTTCGAATTTACAGTAACGCTTAAGCGCCGACAATGTTAACCACGTTTGTTAGAAAATGATATCTTCCAAACATTTCATCTCTTGCACACATAATGCACTCACGACTACAAGCAATTAAAATCAATATCCATGTTACTTTTATAAATAATGCGAAGAAAAACTCGGAATTATTTCTGATTAGACAACTGACGGAAATAAACAAACAGTCCTCTAAATGTGCAATTCTGTGCATTGATGAAATCAATAGGAGATCTCAGACGTTATCCAATGGCGGCGCGCAGCTAAACTACTGACATTGATGCACTCTTGAGTCTGTGATGTAAAGCTAGGAAAAAATGTACAGAAAAGTAATTATTTTGTAAATATATTAAGGTTTAAGGTTATAAATCATAGTCTTTAGTACTCCAGGCCTTTAAAGGAAGCTATCATGAACGTTTTATCGGTTTTGATTTAGCACTTTCAAAGATTATCGCGCTGTAAGCCAACGCACTTCCGTCTTTATATGTTAGTATACATACAGATTTATTCATGCGTAGCTATTAACGTACACACACACACACACACATATATATATATATATATATATATATATATATGCATCCATTGTAGATTCACAATCATGTAATTCAATATTGGAGTTTCTAATCATAGGATTCTGTCAGAGCAACAAAACATTAAATCATATGTACCATACATGTCTCCATTGACATGTATTTTATATCATTGGTAAGTAAGGTTGGTTTTCATTAAATATGTAGTCTTATTGTTCTTTGCATTAATTATGTATATGCGCTGGATGTGTGTTCATGTTTTTATTCTTATAAACAGCCCAAGACCTCTGTGCCTTCAGGCCCCCAAACAATGAATTATAATTTATGTGACGAAGTACCGTCACAATATCTATATATATAGATATAGATATATACACACATATTGTGGCGTTATGGGATTGTGCGACCCCATAACACCACCGTTTCGTCTGTATGAACGCCCACAGGCAGCGAGGAGAGCAGGCGTAAACCAGAGTACCTAAACGCGCAACCTGGTATCCGTTGCCTGTACTAATCAAAGACGAACTAGCAGGCAACGTTTTTCCCTGTGAAGAGTTGAGAGAGGAGAAATACCCCACCACGAAGAATTTCCTCAGGCGTCGGACAATAAATAGGCTGACGCGCATGCGGAAGCTCTCTTTTCTTGCCACCACGCGTCGAGTAAGCAGCTCTCTTTCGATTGTCGCCGTTCGTCGGGTAAGCAGCATTTCATCACCGCTCGTCAACGCCAGCTGAGATATTGTTTGCCGCCGCAACGACTGCTAGGTAGGAGTTTTCGGCGTCGAACAGACGTGCTAGTTAGTCGTCCGCGAGATTTGAATATTTAGGAAAGTGTTTCCTCAATTAACACCACGGGAAGTAAAGTTAACCGTTGTGCGAAAAACATTGAAAGTTCTTATTTAACGAAGTAAAAGTAGCAACGAGCGAGGAACTTGCACTAGTATTCACGGACGTGCAAGGGACATTTTTTCACAACGTGGGCGTAGTCAGAGGCGCCGGTAGCAGCCGAGGGAGAAGGAGAGGCCGATTAGGAAGAACGGAAGAGGACACAAGAAGCCGAGGGAGAAGAAGAGGCTGACTACGAAGAACGGAAGAGGGCGCAAGAAGGCAGCGTACAGCGCAGAAGCTTGGACCTGAGCGACGTCGATGCATCAGGCAGCGCGTGACCTTCATCGTCAAAGAAAGCGGGAGTTTTCGAGGTAACACTCAAATCCATCGGAAAGTAGGTCAAGTTCACGTTGGCAGGGAAAAAGACTAGTATAGGAAAGTGCAGGAAATTGAGGACACGGGTGGCAACAAATTGTAGCATTGTAGGAGGAGACTTTTGATGCACTATTGCCTGCCTTAAACATTCTATTTGGAACATTTATTATTCTGCTGTTAGCAGTTACAGTTAAATTATAATTGAGAGTAGTGCACTTGCCCACATTTTGTTCTTTGCATGTAATATATTTTTTTTAAAAAAGCAAGAGATTGTAAACTGAATTTGGTTTCATGAGCAAATGTAATTAGGATAACATAAATTTTAGATATAATTAATTTTCCAAGGGAATTCCCAGTGTAGATAAGGGTAATTAGTTCAAAGAACCAGTTTGGAGTAAATTATGTGTTCATTCAGTTAATGTGCTGTAAAGGATTCTATTTGTGTTTTTTTGATCTTTTTTTGTAAAAGTGTGATTCTATTCTTGATTTTTTTGTCATTAACTTATGCCACAAAGTTTTTGGGTAAATTATACGCTCGTTTATGTGCATTTTGTGTGATTTTATTGTGTCAAGGGTTCAAACCTTTCTCGTACCCTGAAGATCCTGCTCCCGAGATTTTAAGCTCGCTTCACGAGCATAATATCTTATTAACCTGCTTGCTGTTCATGCGGCTGTTGTGAAGGTACCAGTTGTGTGAAAGGTGGGTGGTTAGAATATATATAATGATTTAAATTCCTAATGCACCTCGTCGACGGGCAGCGAGATGGAGTGGCCCTGGCAGTGCGCACGCAGGACGAGCGAGGCGACGGGGAAGTCGTCGCGGCTCGTCCCCCCGGCGAACACAGGCAGCTCCGCGCGCACAGTGCCCGGCGCTTGCGGCTCCAGGCGCAGCCCGAACGTGCACACGTCACCGGGCGCCAGCGTGCAGCACAGCACGCAGTCCCCCTGCACACGCGCCCCCGCGATCAGCTCACTGTACGCTCTCCTGCACGCAGCACATGCACAGAGCTCACTGCATGCTCTCCTCCTGCAAACACTCCCACGCGCTCCACCCACTGCACGCTCTCCTCCAGCACACAACACATACACGCCCACCCCAACACAAACGCTCACGCGCTCAACACACTCTATGCTGTCCTCCTTACCCAGCACATACACTGAGCATACAGCACTCTCTCCTCCTGCACACGCTCCGCCCACTGCACGCAGCACATAAAGCTCTCTCTCCCTGCACACGCGCCTACACGCTCAGCACACTGCACACTCTCCTGCGGCACGCAGCACATACACAGAGCTCACTTCGCGCTCTCCCCCTGCATGCAGCACATGCTCAGAGCACACTGTACGCTCTCCCCCTGCACACGCCCAGACGCTCAGTACACTGCACGAAGCACATACGTTCTCCTCCAACACAAACGCTCACGCGCTCAACACACTGTACGCTTTCCCCCTGCACACGCGCCCACACGCTCAGCACACTGCACGCACGCCTCCTGCTCGCAGCACATACACAGAGCACACAGCACGCTCTCCCCCTCAATGCACTCAACACACTGCATCTGGCAACACAGCCCGCTCGCCTCCTGCACACCATCCCCGGCTGACACACGCACACACCAGCGATGAGATCGATAATAAAACATCGATGTTAACAATACATCGACTAAAAACCATCGATGTTTTTAGACTGGTTTAGTAACTTCTAACATTAGATTCGTGGCATTAAAATTTAATGTTCGTGTTTATCAATTCGCCCAGTAAGGATACGAATATCAATTCGCCGAAGAAGGACAAGACACTTCGCCCAGGGCGTAATTGTTTACCATATCTCAATGCGCAAAATTAATATGAAAAAATAGTAAATTCAAGGCGATGGAGCGAGAGAGTTTGGTTGATAAAGGTAGCACACATACCGTTCCTTCGCATCAAACACTTGAGCTGCCAGTGTTACGATCAGTTTTTACTATTGCATATATTAACTTTCACAGTATTGCGATCGACATTTTTCATTGAGAAACAAACCACCAGCAAAGGAAAAAACATCGATCACAAAACATCGATGTTAAAAAAAACATCGGCGTTAATACATCGATGTTTCTTTGAAAACATCGATGTGTTGACAACATGTTTCTTTGAAAACATCGATGGGTTGAAAACATCGATGTGTTGACAACATCGATGTGTAGACAACATCGATGTGTTGAAAACGATGTGTAGACAACATCGATGTGTTGAAGACATCGATGTGTTGAAAACATCGATGTGTTGACAACATCGATGTGTTGACAACATCGATGTGTTGAAAACATCGATGTGCAGAAGACATCGATGTGTTGAAAACATCGATGTGTTGAAAACATCGATGTGCAGAAAAAATCGATGTGCAGAAAACATCGATGTGCAGAAAACATCGATGTGCAGAAAACATCAATATGTAGAAAACATCGATGTGTATAAAACATCGATGTGTTGAAAACATCGACATCGCATCCCTAGCACACGCACTAAGCACGTTGCACTTGACAGCATCCCAAGCTCCCCCACTAGACGCGCGTGTCCCTACCCAGCCCCCCCTCCTGAGGGGGGGGAGCAGGGCTGAGGCGGTGCACCTTGTCGTCGTCGTCGTCCTCGTCGAAGGGGCGCGTGCGGGGCGGGGCGGGCACGGCGGGGGCAGTGGGCGCCGACGGGGTGGGGGCCAGGGCGAACTGCCCCTCCTGGGTGCGCGACGCGGAGCAGATGCTGAGCTGCGACGCACACGACGTCACGTCCGTCCAGTCCACGGACGCCCGCGTGCGCCGCCCGGCCGACAGCGCATGCAGGTGCTCGCGCAGCGCCTCCTGCGACAGCTGCGCGCGCGCCGACGCACACAGGTCGGAATCGGCCAAAAAGTGGACAAAATTAGTAATTTTTGTCCGATCTCTTTGAAAATTTGGATTTATATATGTCTTGGGTCCCTGAATACAGCCCATGTGCCACTTTTTTAAATTTCTGAAATCCAAGATGGCGCATCCAAGATGGCGGACCATTTTTGTTAAATTTCGATTTATGCTACAAAAGCATTAACAAAATGATTCCTTTAACTAATTTTAATTATTCTTAAATATTTTGTACAACGAAAACAGAATTTTATATCATAAAATTAATATTTCATAAATAAAACCATTTTTGGCATTTATTTATAATAAAATACTATTCTTATTGTTATATTAATATTCTGTTTTGTCATACTTATGACATATTATATATATTTGTTTTAAGATATCATCAATTGTTTGGAAAATATCAGGTAGAAAGTTTTTTGCTTGATTAAATATTAATATTTTCTATAAAAAACACAATTAAATATAGTATTTTTATAAATTTAAATTTAAAAGGCAAACATTTTTTTGTATGAAATATTAATTTTATTACATAGAATTTTGTTTTCTTTGATTTTTCTTTTTATGTTTTTATTGTAAAAAATGCTTAAGAATAATTAAAATTAGATAAAAGAATCATTTTGTTAACGATTTTTTTAGAATAAATCAAAATTTAACAAAAATGGTCCGCCATCTTCGATGCGCCATCTTGGATTTTAGAAATTTAAAAAAAGTGGCACATGGACCGTATTCAGGGTCCCAATATATATATATATATATATATATATATATATATATATATATATTGTAGCGATACCAATTTCCTCATACAAAATTTCATAAGGCTGAGGGCAGTTGGGAAATGAACAGACGGCGTTGCACGTGCAACCTCGCTTATCGCGACACCCATTTGCGCCCCCGGCCCATTAAGAAGGTCGTTAAAAGGGTCAGTCGTCGAAAGATTCACTGAGAGGCACGTGTTCGCATGACCAGCTGCAGGATTTCTAGAACGCTCGCTTATATCCTGGGAATACCAGAGCGATAAATTCTTTCACGGACAACGCCTGTCTTGTGCAAGCATGACCGGTGTTCTAGAAGGAATAGGAAAATTCTGGACGCTCACAGTGACGCAAAGAGTTGAAACTTCCGTGGCTTCCCCGTCGCGATTGGTTGGAAATAGTGTAATGCGCAACTACCTTTGGCCAATAGCGACGCGACTATCATAAGGAGCTGGAACATACGAGAAAACGAGCGGGGGTAAAAGTTGACCTAATACAATTTCGAGGGAGAGAATAGCAGAAGGGCCAGAGCATCAGACGGGGCCGGAGGTTTCAAGGCAGGGCAGTCGGGAGAGAATCTTCTCTGGGGGGTAACTATTCGTCGGAGAGAGACCAGTGTGCCTCTGAAAAACTTATAATTATTCGTCGGAAGGAGCCTGAGTTCTAGGCTGAGGGCAGTTGGGAGAAAAACTTATCTGGGGTGGGAATTATTCGGGCGAATGTGCCTATGTGGGACTTATGTTATTTTGCTGCGAGTTTTGAGCATTGTGCCGGCTGCAGTAGACAGAGAAAATTCTCTGGGGTGGGAATTCGTCGTGACGAGAGGCGAACGTTTCTCCGAAGGATCGCTGAACTGTCCGAAGTTGTGTTCGACAATTATTATAATGAGAATCAGAGGTACGCGTAGTTAATTACTACGTTCCTGAGATTGAGATCGCCCGGCTACTCCGAGTTCTACCAGAGTACTACCAGCTACTACCAGTTCCGCTCCGAGTTCAACCAGACAGACTACCAGACGCCGTTACAACGCCTCGGCCGCGCCGCCACCCCACTTGGTGATGTCATCAGACGGCCGACCAGCTGACGTGCGTGCCTGAGTGGGTGCAAGGGCATCGCCCCGGCCGCGCCCTCTGTGAAGGTTGCCGCCCCCCCTCGGCCGCAACGCGCCCGTCTAGGGCCCACAGAAAAAACTTTACCAAGGCAATATAATTCAGGGTATTCATCCCTACGTAAATTCTGTAATGCGGTGTCGCGCTATGACACACTGACCTGTAATATTTTTTACCATTGTAATGTTAATTATAAGTCTTCCTAATTTTAAGCTTTATTCTGAATACTAACTTTTCCATCTTCTTTTCTTTCCACCTAATTTTCAGATTTCTTATTCTATTTACAAGTGTAACTTCCCTGGGGCATTTTAAATTATTTTGCCCAGGAATAAAAGTAATTTTTACCAGTGATCAAAGTGTTTGTTTCATGTTACCAGTATCTGTTTAACAATTCCTTCCATCACCGACTGAGCTATTAACCGGACCGCTTACCGGGCGTTCTCTCACGAGACGACCGGTGGGTGTTACAATATAAATCCAAATTTTCAAAGAGATTGAACGAAGATTACTAATTTTGTCCACTTTTTGGCCGATTCCGACCTGTGTGCGTCGGGGCTCGAGGTCTTGCAGCAGGGCCAATGGAAGAGGGCTAACTCGGTAGCTCCAATGGAAGAGGTCTAATACTCAAAAGGTCCAATGTAATCTTCATTGTTGTTTTATAATACTTCAGAACGTTTATAGGAGTTTGTGAAAGGTATTTCGCGATAAATCAATTATCAGACACAAATTGACGGTATCAGACATTGTAGGCGTTCGTGATAATATGTTTGAAAAGAGAATGAACAAATTACAGACTACACTTTAGGTCAAATCGGTGCCGTGTAAGGAAAAACTTTAATAAATCTCTAATGAAATTTGGAAAATTTGTGAAAATTGTTTAGTTCCGGCTTAATAAGGCTTATCTAGAAGACCGAAATTGCTCCACTATACAGAAAAATAGAACAAATCTTGGAACCCAAAAAGATCCTAGACACGGTAGGAGGGTTCAATCGGAGTCTAGTGCTAGGCGTCCAATTTAATAAAAAAATTATTTTTTAACACTTTTTAAAATGTCCCAGAGACTTCATGTAAAGTTCAACCCAAAATTACAATATCGGTTTCAAATCTCTGGGGACGCGACATAGAAAGATTGGGGAATATCAATTCTGGAGGAAACTGTCTCAACGGTTTATGCGGAAGCGTTGTGCGCAGACGGGTAGACAGACGGACGGACGGGAGGACATACGTTTAACCTTAAATCGATTTTTCGGTATGAAGGTCGCACAAAACTTGGATTCTAGTTATACCGTGTTAGAGAAATTTGATTTCTAAATTTAGCAACTGGATTTATCCACTTTTTTGGTTCCAGGACCCGGCAATACGATTTTTGTTAAAAATTGGCCGTTTCTCGGCGCACGATTACACTTTCTCTTCTTACTGAAGTAAGTGCGAGAAAGTAAAACTTCAACTCTGAACGAACTCGATTGGTTGACCGTGCCCGCGTCCCCGTCCAGCTCATGACTCTGCAGTGCCAAATGATTTTTGTTGAAAATGGGCCGTTTTCCGGCGCACGATTACACTTTCTCTTCTTTCTGTAGTAAGTGCGAGAAAGTAAAACTTCAACTCTGACCGAATCTGTCGATTGGTCGACCGTGCCAACCGGAGTCGCGTGGCGAGCGCCCGCACCTTGCAGAAGGTGAGCAGCCTTCCGCCGACGGACTGGGGCCCGCGCGCGGGGGCGGCGGCGGCGGAGGCGGCGGCGGGGGCGGGGCCGGGGGCGGCGGGGGCGGGCGCGAGCGCCGTGACGCGGAAGGGCGCGCCGCCCGGCGGCGTGGCCGGCATCCAGAAGAAGATGGCCTCCGCGCGGGCGCTCTCCACCTGCCACATGCCCCCCCACACATTGGGTATAACTCGCGCAACTTTTCTTGAACGATGACCTTGATCCCCCTCCCTTGTGGAAGAAACAGGTGAAGGCCAAAGCTCGCAGGGGGCACTGATGACAACCTTCCAAGCATTAAAACTTTGTTGGCGCGAAACAGAAGCTAGTCAAAGCCAGTTGCTTTCATAGTGCAGAACCCCTGCTCAGGTTTATTGTCAATATCGAAAGAAATGGCTGAATCAGGTCCAGGTCCTTCAAGGGAGTCACCTAAAACTCTCGAAAAAGTTAAGCACAAGATGCAGTTTTGACTTTCATTTCACAGACGTTGGCATTAGTTAAAATACTCTCGTGGCCGACTTTGTAACTAATACCCCCACTCCACCCGAAATCGTCAATCCATCGTTCAAGAAAAGTTGCCCGAGTAATACGACCGGGGCACGTCGTCTTTTCATTGGTGCATTCTAGACGTAGCTAAGGGGGTAAATGAATGTTTATCACGACATACAGGTGATAGATATAGTTATTCGGTCATTTTTTGTTGTTGCGATTTTTCAGTTTGTAGGTCCTTTTTTTCTTTTGGGACCTTTGAGCCATTTTTGACATTTCTACGCATTTTGTTTCATTTTCGTGTTTATTATTAGTGAATGTTTCATGAATTTACAATGACACACAAAAACAATGTATTTATTGACGGTCCGGATGGCCGAGATCTCTAAGGCAGTAGTGCCGTAGCGATCTCGGACCGAAGGACCGCGGGTTCGAGTCCCGCCACTGGCATGGTTGTATTGTGTTGGTCCTTTCACACCCCTATCATCATTACATCGTGTCATTCTCACAGTTACCTTACCGCTACACGCAATAGTGGTCGCTAATGACCTAGTAGTTGACGCGACTTTAAATAACAAAAAACAAAAAAAAAATTAAAGTTTTTATAGTATCATCACTTGATTTACTACCGCAGTGGCCGATTTTTCGAACTCTCAAAATTACACGAATATTCTGTTACTCGACCGTTCAAAACTGACGCTTGGTTGTTGAGAGATGAGAATTGCATTTCCTCTTAAAATAAAAACTATATACTAAATATATATATATATATATATATATATATAATATGTATATATGTAAGCTTTATTTAATATTGTAAAATTCCTTGAATAAATAAACATTTTTCTTCAAGGTTTTGACTATATAAAAAAAGTAATCATTTACCCCTTTTTGAGGCATTTTATAGGTAATTTTCTAATAATTTTTAGGTCATCAATATACGAGCCCTTGTTATGACGTATTTCAGGGAGCCTCAACTGCAACGTCATTAGTCCCGTAAGATAAGTGCATGATTTTTATCACGAGGTTCGGCGGTGTTCTTACCCCGCGGGATGCTGAGATCCGGCACCAACCTACGTCCGCTTGAAGGGTTATCCCCAACCAAGAATCTCCTGTTTCGGGAAATGTACTGTTCAATTTTTATCTACTTATTTATGTATTACGTGGTTAGGTGGAAGAGCGGACGTGGTGGCCCGAGCACGAATTACGAACTCAATTAACTTAACAGGAATTACGTATTAAATATGTAACTTCAAATAAACTTCTCGCCATAGCACCCCACATACAGTTTTTAACTGCTATTGGTGTAAATAAATAATACTCAATACTAAGCAATTGATGACGATATTCTATGCATTGTTTTGGTTCATAGCAACCTATGGTATTGTAGCATGGGGTGGAGCCTACGATAATATGGAAGCGTTAATTGATATACAGAAACGAATCATCAAGATCATTTATAATAAACGCAAACTATTTGCATCGGAAATACTATTTAGAGAAAATAAAATAATCAGCGTGAAGGAACTTTATATAGAAAAAGCGTTATTAACAAACTTTGCGTCTATGTATAATGATTATAAAACTATTACAGCGACAAAGAGGAACACAGATATCTTTCCGAAAAAAATTCATATAGAAATTAGTAGACGTCGGCATTATTATATTTGTTACAAAATATTCAACGCGTTGAGTACAGAACTCAAAAATTGTGATGTTAATACACGAGGACAACGAAAGCGTATCAGATCCTGGATTATTGATTTAAATGATTCAGTAATTCAATCATTCTATCAACCCATGCAGTGACTAAGGAATAATGTCTGAATATGTCTCAAATTATATTATATTTTATACTATTTTTCATTTTATAATTTTCATTTTTCTTTAATTTTGTTTTTCCTTCAAAAATTATAAATGAAACAGGTAGACATATATGATATATGATTAGTCATTGCAGGTTCGCGCACAAGACTATGTCTTCTGCGAAATAATGTCAACATTATTTGTACTTTGTTACAACCTGTAAATAAATAAATAAATAAATAAATAAAATAAACGAACTGTTCGGGAACAAGCTTCGAGACAAGAGTTGACATAAAATACAACTGCATTTTCGTGGAAAAGAAAGAGGAAGCGGGCACCTGCATAACCGCAACCTGCAGCTGCGCGGAGCCCCGCGAAGCGACTACTTACGTAGACCTGGTGCTCGGTGACGTTGTTGCAGGGGTCGCACGTGTTGTAGACGAAGGCGAAGTCCGTCTCCGAGAAGGCGAGCACGCGGCGCGTCACGGTGGCCTCCACGAACACGCACGGCAGCACGGGCGCCGCCACGGGCGCCGTGCTGTGCTTCTCGCGCCTGCCGCACACAGCCCAGCACGGGAGTCACACAACAGGCACACGCAACCACTTAAGGTATCCCTAACCAGCCACACACAACCAATCAAGGGAGTCATACAACAGACACACACGGTCAATTAATGTAGTGACCGAACAGCCACGCACAGCCCAGCACGGGAGTCACACAACAGACTCAACGAAAGTAGGGACACAACAGGCACACGCAACCACTTAAGGTATCCCTAACCAGCCACACACAACCAATCAAGGGAGTCATACAACAGACACACACGGTCAATTAATGTAGTGACCGAACAGCCACACACAACCACTTAAGGTATCACTAACCAACTGCACGCAACCATTTAAGGGAGTCACACACAACCCATTAGGGGAGTTATACAAAAGCCACATATGGTCAATTAAGGTATCACTAACTAGCCACATACACAATTAAGATAGCAACACAACCAATAGCAACCAAACAGCCACACAGTCAATTAATCTAGTGACACATCAGCCACACAACCTTTTACGGTATCACTAAGCACCCACATACGCAATTAAGATACCTACCCAGAACCAATTAAGGGAGTCATACAACAGCCACACAATTAATTAATGTAGTGAAACATCAGCCACACACAACTAATGAATAACTCAAAACAACCATATTCAACCAATTAAGGTTGTCACTGAACTGACACACAGCCAATTGAACAGTTTGTTTCAGAAACTACGTAAGTCAGGTTTTTGCCATTTCGAATTTTTAGTGGAATGTTTTCTCGGCATGTTTATGCATCGTTTGAGACTGATATGTTATATTAAACTTTTGTCATAAGTCATGCAGTTCTAACATATACATTAGGTGCAACAAGTTATGTGCAAGTCACGACGTCACAAGTCACAAGTTACGACGAAAATTCCGATACAAGAGGTAAATGAAACACTGTGGCGAACTGAGCAGAAAATGACAAGTGAATTCATAAAACTAGTGCAAATGAGAATGTAAAATTCGCGTTATATCTTTTTTTTACGTCAAAACAGATAAAAACTGTTTGAGCTGCAGTGCAACATTCGTGACAAGTTACGAAGTAAATTTTAACACAAGACGCGCATATCTCTATCTATCACAGCTACATATATCTCAGTTTTTTGTGCACTGAGCATATATCCATATCTCTCTTTCCTTCTCTCTCTCTATATATATACATATATATATATACATATACATATATATACATATACATACATATATATACACATATATACATATATATACATATATATACATGTATATACATATATATAATATATTCGTACACATTAATTATTGTCATTGGTTTCGTAACATCACAGTATTACCTAGTACTTCTTTGGTCACGAATCCTTGCCAAAGCAACTTGGTTCGCAGACGCACATATCTCTATCGCAGCTATATTTCTCAGCATTTCTTTGTGTCCTGAGAGCATATCCATCTCCCACACTATATATATATATATATATATATATATATATATATATATATATATATATATATATATCAACACGTACATACATTCGTACACCATTACATTTCGCCGTTTGTTTGTTAACGTGACAGTAAGAAGTCGTCGGCGAAGCGCCTCGGCGTGCGAGGGGGTGGGGGGTGGGACGCACCCGAGGGGCGTGCCGCCGAAGGAGGAGGTGCGCCGGCTCTGCGCGCGCGTCACCTCCGCGGGGCCGAAGGCGCCGTTGAGGCGCAGCGGCAGCACGAACTCGTACGACGCCACGTCCACGGGCGCGAAGTGCAGGAAGAGCTCGAGCGGCGGCGCGCGCACGGGCAGCAGCAGCGGCGACGGCGGCGCGCACACGCTGTCGGCGCGCGTCGACAGCGCCCAGTCGCCCGCGCCCGTCAGCACGTCCGCGCCGGCGCCCGCGCACGCCGCCACCTCCACCCACGCCTCCACGCTGCCCACGTTGCGCAGCCGGAACGCCTTGCACACGTGCGACCCCGCCGACACCCGCCAGAAGCGCAGCTCGCTCGGCTCCGCCTCCACCTGCCGCGCCCACGCGCACAAGGAGGTCATGCGGAACAGCTTCCTCCTGCCACGCCCACGCGCAAGGTCATGCGGAACAGCTTCCTCCTGCCACGCCCACGCACAAGGAGGTCACGCGGATCAGCCTCCACCTACCGCGCCCGCGCACATGGAGGTCATGCGGATCAGCCTCTAGCTCTCGCGCCCTCACCCGCCGATCGGCCTCCACCTGCCACGCCCACACATACGGATTATCATCTACCTACCATGCCCACACACGCACAGCTCACGCCGATCAGCCTCCACCTGCCGTGCCCACGCACAAGGAGCTCATGCGAATCAGTCACGCCCACACACGCGGCGCTCAATCGCAGGATCCTCTACCTACCACGCCCACAGCCTCCCCCTTTCACGACCACATACGTCGACCAGCCTCACCCTGCCATTCTCACACACGCGGACCTCAATTGGCTCCTGTGGACCTCATTACGCTGATCCCCTACCTGACACACGGAGCTCAATCGGATGATGCTCCACTTGTCACGCCCACACAAAACCCATTCGATTGGTCCTGTACCTGCCACGCTCACACTCGCGGAGCTCAATCGGCAGATTCTCTCTTGGAGCTCACACGTGGAGCTCTGGCGGATAAGCTCTTACCTGCCACGCCCACACGCACGAAGCTCGATCGTATCAGCCTCTCCAGTCTCACACCCATATACACGACGTTCAATGAGCGGAGATTTCATGTGCAGCGCCCTTACACTCTCACATGCACCACATGATCCAGCAAACCGCAGGCTTAGAGCATGATCCGGCGAAGGTCGGTACCTGAACATGCAGATCGGCTTGCGTTGCCCTGCCTGATTTTCTAGCAAGGGACAAACAGTGCCTCCTCTCGGATGTCATTAAGATTTTTTTCTTCAATTAACAGTTTAGTCATGAGAAACCCGCGAAATTTGGTGATGTATGCGAAACACACGAGAAAACGGGAATTATCCCAATTTATCTTAATATAGCTTACAAACTAATATTTTTTCGTATGAAATAAAAGAGGATAAAAGTGCCTACATTTTGTGAATTTAAATATGATGTGTATTCATGTATGATCGTTGGATTCGCCGTTAGAGTGTAAAATATGCTTGGATGTTACTGTGAAGATGGCACGCCACTTCCCCTCCATCACTCACTAACTACTACTAGGGATGCGATATCGATGTCCACGTTTTCAAAACATCGATGTTTTCGTAGAAACATCGATGTATTAACACCGATGTTTCATTAACTGCAATGTTTTGTGATCGATTTTTTTCTTTTAAATGTTTTATTTTTGAATGAAAAATGTCAATGATCACAATACTGTAAAAGTTAAAATATGAAATAATTTATATTAACACTGACATTCATGTATTGGAACCAAAGGAATGGTGGTTGCACTACCTACAACGACCAAACTTCCTAACCCGGGATGACCTCTGTTCCGATGTACTTCCTCTTCATATTCATTTTGCACATTGAGATACGGCCAACAAGTCGCTGTGGGTGTACGGTCGGCACCTTCTTAACATACCCTTATTCGACGAATTCGTTGTCGAATCTAAAAAGTCGAGTCTAAAAACATCGATGTTGAAAAACATCGTGGTTTCAACACAACCATGTTGAAAAACATCGATGGTTTTTTGTCGATGTATATGGAACATCGAGGCTTTAATTTGGAACACCGATGTCGCATCACTAAGTCCTAAACGTAATTTCCATTAAATACCGTTGTGTAGACATAAGGTGTGACTGACCGCGGGGTAGAGGACCTCGGCGCTGATGGTCTGCACGGCCACCTTGGACGGCGGGCGGCGCGCGCGCATGGCCTCCGCCAGGGGGCTGGGCGGCCCGGGGGGCGGCGCGGGGGGCGACGGCGGCGAGAACGCCAGCGACCCCAGCGCCAGGCGCACGCGGAACGTGGCGCGCCCCACCGCGCACGCGCGCACCTGCGCCACCACCCCGACAGCCATGCCACTCGTGCCACGCCACCCCGACAGCCACGGCACTCGCACCACGCCACCCCGACAGCCACGGCACTCGCACCACACCACCCCGTCGGCATGGCACTCGCATCATTCCACCCCGACAGCCATGGCACTCGCACCACGCCACCCCGTCGGCCATGGCACTCGTATCAATGCACAATGTTGCAGCAGTCGCACCATACCACCCTGACAACTATGGCACTTACACCACGTCACCCAGCCACAGCACTGAAACCACGCCAGCCATGCCACTCGAACAAACTCATCCCGACAATCAGAGCACTCACACCACGCCACCCCAATAGCCATGCCCCTCGCATCAATGCAACATGTCACGGCTCTCGCACCACGCAACACCAACAGCCATGGTACTCTCACATCATCCCGCACCATGCCACTCAGACAGCCATGGCAACCACACCAAAATTGCTATGCCACGGCGGTCGCATCACGGAGTCAAGCCACTAAGTACCACGCCACTACGACAGCCACGGCAGTCAAAGCTACACACCAAGCAACGTCACTTGCCTCTCGACAGTCATGACAAACGTATCACGTCTCCCCGACAGCCACGGCTCTCGCACCACGCCAATCCGACAGCCACGGCAGTCGTATCAAAGCACCATGCTACGGCACTCGCACCATACCACCCTGACAGCTATGGCACTCACGTCACATTCCGACAATCATGGCACTCGCACCGCGCCACCCTGACAGCCACAGCACACAAACCATGCAAGCCATGGCACTCGTATCATCTCATCCCGACAATCACAGCACTCGCCCCACGGCACCCTGACAGCCATGACACTCGCCTCACGCCACCCCGACAGCCATGAGATTCGCACCACGCAACCCTGGCACTCTTATCACGTCACCCCGACAGCCATGAGACTCACCTCACGCCTCCCCGACAGCCATGAGACTCGCACCACGCAACCCTGGCACTCGCCTCACGCCTCCCCGACAGCCATGAGACTCGCACCACGCAACCCTAGCACTCTTATCACGCCACCCCGACAGCCATGAGACTCGCTCCACGCAACCCTGGCACTCGCCTCACGCCACCCCACAGCCATGACACTCGCACCACGCAACCCTAGCACTCGCCTCACGCCACCCCGACAGCCATGATACTCGCACCACGCAACCCTAGCACTCGTATCACGCCACCCCACAGCCATGACACTCGCACCACGCAACCCTAGCACTCGCCTCACGCCACCCCGACAGCCATGAGACTCGCACCACGCAACCCTAGCACTCGTATCACGCCACCCCACAGCCATGACACTCGCACCACGCAACCCTAGCACTCGTATCATGCCACCCCGACAGCCATGAGACTCGCACCACGCAACCCTAGCACTCGCCTCACGCCACCACGGCAGCCATGAGACTCGCACCACGAAACCCTGGCACTCGTATCACGCCACCTCGACAGCCATGAGACTCGCACCACGCAACCCTAGCACTCGCCTCACGCCACCCCACAGCCATGAGACTCGCACCACGCAACCCTAGCACTCGTATCATGCCACCCCGACAGCCATGAGACTCGCACCACGCAACCCTGGCACTCGCCTCACGCCAACCCACAGCCATGAAACTCGCACCACGCAACCCTGGCACTCGCCTCACGCCTCCCCGACAGCCATGAGACTCGCACCACGCAACCCTGGCACTCGCCTCACGCCACCCCACAGCCATGAGACTCGCACCACGCAACCCTAGCACTCGTATCACGCCACCCCGAAAGCCATGAGACTCGCACCACGCAACCCTGGCACTCGTATCACGCCACCCCGACAGCCACGCACTCTCGCCAACGCACCGTGAGGTAGAGGTTGCGGACGCAGCGCGGGCGCAGGGTGCCCTGCGAGGGTCGCACGCGCCACGCCACGCGGTTGGTCGCCGAGACGCGGCCGCGCTCCTTGTCCGGCGCGTCGTCCTCCAGCCCGTCCACGGCCTCCTGGCTGCCCAGCACGCGGAACAGCGTCTCCAGGTACGACGCGTTGAACACCTGTGGCCCACGCACGCAACGCTCGTTTGATACAATTACTAGCGTGGGTCTGGCGCTACTACTGGTAAGGTCATTAGTAGACAGCAGTTATCTAGGCAAGAACCTATATTTTCCCTAGGTACATTCTACTAAATGAAGTTTACGTATATATGTATTATATGTATATATACGATTGAATTTCCGCGAAAGAAAAATTATCTTGAGCGATAAGAGACATTCATTTTCTATTGAAAACTTAAAACTTGGAGAAAGTATTGGTAATTTATTGAGACGCAAAATATTGTACGAATTTTTATGAACAAAATGTTTAAACGTCGGGAAGCAAGGAAAAATAATTTAATATTCCGCTGTTAGAGAACTTGGACAACAGGCTTCTGAATAACATTATTCAAAAGACACGAAAAAGAGAGTCGTGAAATTGTAAATACTCATTTAAACAACAAATTATTTTGAAAGTTCATGGTTTTTATATGCAATCAATTTATGTAAATATCTATTATCAATATGTAACTCAATCAATGAAAAAATTAACTGGGAGTATATTTCAATATTGGCTTCCTGTAACCCGTTTCTCTTTCAGTAACAATTAAACGATATTGGCTCATATAACATGTGGCAGGAAAGTCTCTCCGCACTGTGCAGAGTCAGGGGCTTCTATTAAAAATTGCATTTATGTTGGTAGCAACCAGATCACGTGAGGGGAAAGCCGGGAAAAACCCGTGAGGGAGACAATACTTTCAGCATCTGTTACGATTATAGTGAGAACGCAACATCCATTTTTGTTTGTTACAAGCAGTAATGCGTGCTACCAACATTATTTCTGTTGCAAGCATTCTCACCAGCCACTAATGCCACTGCGGAGAGACGGGCGCACTCCTGGTCGGCCACCCTCACAGCATACAGTAAAAATGCCGCCCTTCAAGAAACCTTTGAAAATAATCTCTTCAAAGAAAAACCGTGCGTGGAATTTCAAAGAACAACTGTTTCTTACATTTCAATTAAAAGGGAAATGAAATAAAGAAAACAAAAAATCTCATAACTTATTAACCTAACATCTAAGCTAATGTAATAAAATCTGAAGTTAAATTTCCTTTTGTTTTATATGTGTAAAATTTCGGAAAGTTTCTTAAAAAGCAATTTTAATAATTTCGTGTAAAGCGACGACATTCCTTTTAAGTAACAAATTTTGTTCCACTTCATATCTTTTGCTAGAGAAGACATTTCGATTGTTGCAACCGTTTGTAACTATGTTAGAATCAGTTGTGGCGGTACTATCTTGATCAGGGTCTGACAATGGTTTTTGTATAGTCTCTGCCAATCTTAAAGTAAAATTCATGTAAGTTAGATAAATATTTTATAAAAAAATACGTAGCATAGAAAAAAATTGAGGATTAGTTTGGGGGCACTTTTTACAATAATGTAGATTACAATAAGTATCATACATTCTAAATAAACAACTATAATCTCTTACTTTTTTAAAAAAGTTCAATGTTCCGCATACAACCACATCGTCCTCCCTGATGTTCCCTTAAGTAAGTGAGTTTGGACTAAAACTCCACATTGAAACTAATTTAAAACCTTACAAAACTGATTGAAAATTTCCATATTCGATTAGAGCACGCCATAATTAGTTTATTTAAAGAATATTTAAACAATGTGAGGGTTCCTAATTTAAATAGATGAATAAATTTCATCTCACAAATGCTGTAAGAGTATTCCCTTTTCTATGCTCAATGTGAAAAACCCCCTCATTCAAATTGCGTACGTATTTTTCTTTGAATGACCTTCCTTTTCATTAACTATTGTATTAACTTTTTTTTTTAAATGGTGAGGCGGAAGAGCATGCTAAATGACCTGAGCCTCACCACCAATAAAGACATTTTTTTACTTCCGCAAACAACCCCAAATCGACCCGGTCCCATGTCCCCTTAAGTAAGTGACTTTGGACTAAACCTCCGGATAGGAAAGCGAGCAAGCGACCAGGCGAGAGGCGAGAGGGGAGAGGCGAGGCGAGGCGAGAGGCGAGGCGAAAGGCGAGGCGAGGCGAGGCGAGGCGAGGCGAGAGGCTAGGCGAGAGGCGAGGCGAGGCGAGAGGCGAGGCGAGGCGAGAGGCGAGGCGAGGCGAGAGGCGAGGCGAGGCGAGGCGAGGCGAGGCGAGGCGAGAGGCGAGGCGAGAGGCGAGGCGAGGCGAGGCGAGGCGAGAGGCGAGGCGAGGCGAGAGGCGAGGCGAAGCGAGGCGAGAGGCGAGGCGAGAGGCGAGGCGAGGCGAGGGCCGAGGCGAGAGGCGAAGCGAGGCGAGAGACGAGAGGCGAGGCGAGGGGCGAGGCGAGGCGAGACGAGACGAGAGGCGAGGCGCGAGGCGAGGCGAGAGGCGAGGCGAGAGGCGAGGCGAGGCGAGAGGCGAGGCGAGGCGAGACGCGAGGCGAGGCGAGAGGCGAGGCGAGAGGCGAGGCGAGGCGAGGCGAGACGAGAGGCGAGGCGAGAGGCGAGGCGAGGCGAGAGGCGAGGCGAGGCGAGACGCGAGGCGAGGCGAGAGGCGAGGCGAGAGGCGAGGCGAGGCGAGGCGAGGCGAGACGAGAGGCGAGGCGAGAGGCGAGGCGAGAGGCGAGGCGAGGCGAGAGGCGAGGCGTCGCGAGCGCTGCGTTACCTGCAGCACGAAGCGGCGCCGCCCCATCATGGAGAGGTTGGGCAGCTGCAGGAACGGCCGCACCCAGCCGGCGCCCAGGGGCCGCGAGTCCGCGGGCGCCAGCAGCCCACACGACAGCTGCGCAGGCGCCGGCGCTGCTCCACTACCTCCCGACGGTGGCACGAGGTTCCACACTAACTTCACTCTCTCAGCTTTTTCACTTAACCTTCTACATAGTTGGGGCGAATTCAGTCGCTGTGTGGAGGAGAATTCTAGCGACCGGCTGCTCTGAGCGGGAGTTTTCCGCGGTTTATCCGCACAACACCAGGCGAATGCCTGAGCAGTACCCTAAGAAACGGGCCACGGACCGAACGCGATATTTTCTTCCTCTTCCTTGCCCTATTCTCTCCCCTTACACTAGCATGCACCACACTCCACACAAGGCGGGAGACCGGTGGGGAGCTTAGAGCTCTTCCCGGCTGTGATGGTTAAGATCAACACCAGGCGAATGCGAGAGCAGTACCCTAACAAACGGGCCACGGACCGCGCGCGATCTTTCCTTCCTCTTCCTTGTCCTACCCTCTCCCCTTACACTAGCATGCACCACACTCCACACATGGCGGGAGACCGGTGGGGAGCTTAGAGCTCTTCCCGGCTGTGATGGTTAAGATCAACACCAGGCGAATGCCGGAGCAGTACCCTAAGAAACGGGCCTCGCCCCGCGCGTGATATTTCCTTCCACTTCCTTGCCCTACCCTTGTGGTTAGGCGGAAGAGCAGGCCCTACGGCCTGAGCCTCGCCATTAATAAAGACATTATTATTATTATTATTATTATTACTATTATTATTATTATTATTATTATTATCCTCTTCCGCAACTTACACACTTACAAGTAGTTCACTACCACCCAAGTCGGGAGCTTAGAGCGTGTCCCTGCCGGGGCGGTGCTCCGCTAGTGAGAGATACCTTTTTTGGGAAAACTCCGTTAGCGGACGGTAGGTCATACAGCGAGGGAAGACCACCGCCGCCTCCCGAGCAAAAAAATGTACTACTTACGAGACTAATGACCCTAGTAGTTGACGCGTCCGGTATCACTAACACTCAATCAATTCAATCCTAGAACCTCCCGATCAGAGGCACTACAGTGACATCACTTGATACCCTGTGTCAACTGTGCCGCTACTCTTATACTCAATGTATGCACGATCTTTCACAACGCAGATTTAGGACTGATTAATCATTTCATGTTTCCGGGCGGATTAGCTGCCATTGTCATTAACCTCATAAGAGTAGTAACATGTCGAAAACTTAGAGCTTGTCCCGGCTGGGGCGGTGCCCCGCTGGTGGGAGATACCTGGTTGAAGAAACCTCCGCTAGCCGACGGTGGATCGGCGCCGGATTTCTCCATCCAGCGGGGATGGGAAAACATGCACTACACTTACAAAACTAATGACCTTAGCAGTTGACGCGCCCGGAATCACTACTAATCAATCAATTAGCGGTGATAGGATAAGGACCTCCCGGCACTGGCGGATCCAGGGGAGGCCGTAGGGGTCATGACTCCATAAAAGCCCTCGAGTTTTCCATTACCTTCCTTTATTTGGCAAAATTTATTTAAATACTAATTAATGTTCGAATTCTGTAATTATTTGAACAATAATATTGTGTGGTACCGTATCTATAGTTCATGAATATTTATATATTCAATTTAATAACAAATATGTTTATTATTTAACAAATATATGCGGTGCCCCTCCATTGAAATGATCCCACCTCGAGCGAGCCGTCGCCTTCCGTGTTGAGCACGAGCTGCGCGTCGGGGCCCGGCGCGTCTGCGTTGAGGCGCAGCGTCACCTCGCACGCGCACGCGCCCAGCGCCGGCACCGCCCCTGCGCACACGCCCCCACGCTCCATCGCACACGCCCCCACGCTCCAGCCGACGGTCAAACGGCCTCGACGGGAAGCAGACGCCTTATCGGAGGTAATACCACGAGGGCTACGGAAATTGTCGATAAATCCCCGACTCGCGAAGCCAGAAGGGTATTTATTTGAGAATTTCCACATCACGAGTGGTATGTAATGGGACTATTCTACGAGTGAAGCTATGTCCAACATAATTACAAATTCCCGACTCGTGAAGCGAGGAGGGTATTCATTTGAGAATTTCCACATCACGAGTGGTATATAATGGGACTATTCTACGAGTGAAGCCATGTCCAACATAATTACAAATTCCCGACTCGTGAAGCGAGGAGGGGCTTTATCTGAGAATTTCAAAAGCAGGGCTGGTATTTAATAAAACTATCACACGAGAGAAGCTATGTCCAACAGAGTACCAAAATGCGCCTAATATTGAAAATAACTGAAAGTGTATCAGAGGTTAGGTTATAATACATACTGTTTATTGGACATCGACATAGCGATCGATGTATACCGCCTCCTAAGATAGATGAGTCACAGTTTATGATTGGCCAGTAGGTAGAAGCGGTAAGAAAAATTGGATAGAAAAAGCGACAAACTTTTTGTGGATACCCCACCCTGATTGGAGCATTTTTAATGTATAGTTAAACACTACTCGTTTTAATTTCACGAGTGAATAAGACATCTATATTTTGTGCTCCATGTTTTGATTGTGAGTATAAAGTTCTGTAATCTCGATTTTGAAAAAATGAAAAAGACAATTTCTGAATATACTTCTGCCAGTTCATCCTTTCGAACAAAATAAAACTGAATATACTACCTTAACCCTACATGACTCCCCCCGCCAGACCAGAGATACCACATCGGTAACAGTTTTCAAAACATGCATGATTTTCGAAAGCCGATGTTTTAACATCGACATTTCTGTTTTGTGCTAGATTATTTTACAGTTTTCACAGTTTTTATTCTCAATGAAACATTCACGTAATCACAATGTTGTAAAAGTTAAAATTGGGCATAATGTGTGATCTATCCCTCTACTGCCTTCCTACCTAGGCTAAGTAAACTTGTAAAACACTATCTACGCAGCAGAAAACTAGAAATATTCCACCTTGTCTCAGGAAAACTAGTAACATAATATCAAAGCTAGAAAAAATAGTATTAAGGACAAGGGCACCCGGGTAAAGGCCGTGTACCTGAGCGCGGCAGAACATCGTAGCAGGTGTTGTCGATGCCCTCCCACTCGAAGCGGCAGGGCACCTGCAGCGGATTGTGGATGGGCACTATAGCTCCGATCTTGGGCCACGCCTCCTCGTAGCCGTGCACGAACCCGAAGAACAGCTCGGACACCGACAGCCTCAGCGCCCGCACCACCACCTGCGCCGTCACCGGCGCCTCCAACGCGTGGCAGTCGTTCACCACGTAGCGCAGCACCCTGCCACGCCACCGCGCCCTACATGTACTAGTGGCCGCGCACGAAGCCGAAGAGGAGCTCATTCAGTTAGTCCTGTCACTGCGCTCTACATTTACTAGTGGTTCCTTAGCGCGACATCGCACGAAATGGTTTTTCAAAACTGCTTGCCGTAGCACTGCTGCATTGCTGGTGGTGAGAGTTCGCCACCGAGAGCTATAGCAGCAAGACTATGCCGCACATGTTAATACCTTCATTTAAGCCAATGCTTTGCCAGCAGACGCTCCATACATGGGCGCCGCCGAGTGGCGCCGTGTGAAGCAGCTCAAAGTTAAGGTGTCTTCCGATCGTGGCTCCGCTCTCTTCCGTGATTCACCCTCGAGAGAAGATCCGTCGCCTCTCCTTCCCGTTGCCAACACCCATCTTTCTGACGATACCCTTTCCACTTAACCTTTCTGTTCACAGCACGCCTCAAAGTTCATGCGCCACTCCGCATAGAAATTTGGAATGCGTAATTTTAAATCCCCTTCATAGAGCCTACATGTTACAGTGCTTTGCCAGCAGTTGGGCCACTCTGAAGCGCTGCTAAATGCGGCTGTGTGAAGGAACGAAATACGCCACAGCAGCGCTACTACGCCGCTTGTTTGATTACCTCCATTTAAACCAATGCTTTTCTAGCAGACGCGTCACTCTGAAGCGCTGCTGAGTGCGGCTGTGTGAAGGGATGCAATGCGTCACATCAGCGCGCCTACATCGCTCGTGTGAATACTTTCATTTAACCCAATGCTTTCCCAGTAGACTCGCCACTAAAGCGCGACTGTACGAAGGGGGCGCAATGCGGCCCGACAGCGCGACTACATCGCTCATGCGAATACCTCCATTTAAAACAATACCTTCCTAGTAGACACGCCACTAAAGTGCAGCTGTGTGAAGGAGAGCAATGCCCCCCCCCCCCGCAGTGCGACTAAGCAGCTCGTGTGGATACCTCCATTTAAACCAATGCCTTCCTAGTTTACTCGCAACTTAAGCGCTCCTGAGTGTGGCTGTATGAAGGGGCGAAATGCGACACACCCGACTACGCCGCTCGCGTGAATACCCCCGTGTAAACCAACGCTTTGCCAGCCGCCGTGCGCGCAGGGGCCCCTCACCCGTTGAAGCGTCCCACGGCGCTGGTCTTGAGCGTGACCTTGACGTCGGCCTTCTTGCGCGGCGGCACGTACACCACGCCGCAGCCCGACACGGCCAGCTGCGGCGACTGCGCGCGCACGTTCAGCTTCACCAGCACCGCGTTGTCGTTGCGCACCAGCAGCACCACGCTCACGCGGCTGCCGATGCCCACCTGCCGCCCACCGCACCAATCACCCCGCCCGCTTGCTTCAGTGGAGTACGCGAGCGACAGTTTTGAGAATGCAGTTTGATTAAAATAAAAATTGACACAAAATCACAACAAAGGAGAAAAGGTGAAACCCAAAAATGTGACTAAAATAAGTTTAAAAAAATACAGAAAAGTGAAAAATGCAGAAGCAGAAAAAAATAATTCCTCACAGGAAATACAATTTACTAAATGAATAAACAGAACTAAGGACATCGAAACAGAAGGAATCAATTGACGGTAAATGGTCTCTGTGTGGTCAATGCTAGCGCCTAAACCGTTCAATTTTCTGCGAAATTGATATTCCACAATCGATATTAAGGTGCTCAAAGCCATTCGAGTTTAAAACGAACATTATGATATTGAAGATACTTTACATGAAGGATCTTCGAAAATTTCTGAGAAAGGGCTCCAAATTTGTTTTTAAATTTCTTCCTCGAATAGCGTAAAGGAAGCACCAACAGACCCAGGCGACATTTCTCAACTTACCACGTCAATTGTTAAGAAAAAATATTGCTATGGAGTATTGAGAAATGATTATTTCGTTTCCGGGTGTGTCAATTACTAAGGTCATTCGGACCGTAAGTGTAGTGTATGTTTTATCACGGGATATTGCGTTGATTGGATATTGCTTTCATTTTTGTGAGATCCGGTGCCGACCACGTTGGTTGGCATTTTCCTCAACCAGGTATTTCCCGCCAGAGGGGCACCGCTCCAGCAAAGACAAGCTGTAAGGTCCCGACCGGTCTCCCAGCATGTGTTAGAATAGTCCATGTAAATGTATGTGTAAGCGTTGACGATAGGACGAGGAAGAGGAAGGAAAGATCGAAGCAAAGAGCGATTGAATCTGACACAGCTCACAAGCTAGTGTATGTTGCCTAGGCTATCCGGGACCTGCCGCGTCACTGACATGGTGGCTAACGTTTCGGCCAGCCCTGAAGAAGGCCACAATACGCTGGTCGAAACGTTAGCCACCATGTCAGTGACGCGGCTAGTCCCGGATAGCCTAGACAACACGAACTCCGGACGCGGAAGCCTACGCAACCACAAGCTAGCGTCGCAAATCCAGCCACCGTGTGGAGTGTAACCCTAGGACCTCCCGGTCAGAGGGACTGCTGTGACGTCAGCTGATGCCCTGAGCCACCTCTCATGGTGTGGGCGTGGGCCACGGCGTTTGAATCCAACCTAGCTATGAAGCTAGTGTCGCAAACCATGCCACCGTGGGGAGTGGACCCCTAGGACCTGCTGGCGCTGCAGCGAGGCATCCGTGGGTGCCCTGAGCCACCCGTGCGCGTGCGCGTACCGTGCCGAAGTCGATGGGCGAGGGCACGAGGCGCACGTTGATGAGCTGCGAGGGCGTGAGCGGCACCAGCGCGTCCTTGTTGCCGATAGAGGGCAGCGGCGGCGCGGGGGGCCCCGGGGCGGGGGCGGGGGCGAAGAGGGCGACGCCCGGCCGGAAGGCGCGGTAGTCGTACAAGCCCGGGTTCGACACCTGCGCACACACGCCCCGCGGTCAGATGACGAGCTGCTCCACAGTACACATCCGTTAAGTCGGACGCTTGGAAATTTATGGATTTCGGTTGAGGCACCTGAAATCGGAACGTTTATCCAACCGGGAAAAATATCATTTTTAATATAATCGATGTTAAAAACTATTGTTACCTTAGGTCTTATTTCAAGTGGCCGCCGAACCGCCATTTTGAATAGGGCTAGCCAGTGATGGACTAAATAGAGAGATATTTTTTTGTGTGCGTTTGAACTGTGCTGAAGATACGTTTGAATCACCGCCATGGTAACTATAAATTATTGCTTACATACGAGTATATAGCTATGTATTAAATTAATGTATTTTACCACCACTGATAGCGTTAAAGACGCGGTACGTTTGCTCGCTCCGTGCTCATTCCGAACAGGATACCTCAGAATAAATGTTACAAACTTCTGGAGCGCGTAAGAGTTTAATTTGTGCTCCCAACGAACGTGGCATTTAGGTCGTTTTGTCAGTCTTTGCTAGCTTAAAAATTTAATTTCAATTATGCAAAAATAATTCCTTTTTTAATTTTTACGTGGCGGAAGTCGGGCCATCACACGTATTCTTCCGGCTGACCACGCCAATTTAGCAACACTCCCCTCATCATCTAGCCGAAAAACAAGGTATCAGTTAGACGACGAAACAGGCGATTTGAATTTAGCTCAGAGGCTTCATTGAGGCTTGACGATTTTTTACATGCAGTAAATCTACAACTCGGGACAGTCGGCTTGACTTCCCCTCCGAAGGAAGTCGTTCGAAGGATTTATTCGCCCTTATAAGTCCACGGCTTCGGTAGGGTTTGAACTCACAAACTTGGCTACCACAGCCCAAAACGCGAACGTTACACTTACCAAAACCGCTACACACATCTTAGATAGCTTACGGTATCCCAAACCTATGTCTAGTCGAATTTCCACGCCTGAAGGATAAGAAATGTGGCGACATTTATATTCTCTTCATCGTATCTAGTGAACTCCTGCAGCCTGAGCTTTTCTTCATCAAACAGCTACAGAAAGTGGGATGATTTTAATAGAAACCGTCAGCTCCATTTTTGCCCCGACCTGGAATCGAAGCCCGGAGTCTGTGCCGGTGAAATGGAAGGCTCACATAGGCTAATGAAATTAGGAAATTTGTACGAGAAAGTCAGTGCCAAACTTAAGGACTACGGAAATGAATCGAATGATTGTATGGTGTGGGAGGCGACGTACGTCGTAGTAGCTAACCTAGCTATGTTATTCCAGTATTCTGAACTACTTGGGGGTGTGGCCTATTCGGATTCGCAAATGTTCGCATTATTCGAAAAATATACCGTACACATACACAATACATGTAAATACATCTATACATCGTACATCTATAGAATAACCACAAAGCAACGTAGCGTGCAATGTCCGAAAGTGGCAACGTACCATCATCGAGTAGATTCAGTTCCTGATGACAAAAGTTGCTAACTTCACTTGGTTGCTACTTTTAAGCTTCATTCTACAATGCAAAGCAAAAGGAACTCTTAATGAAGAGGCGATTGAAGGGCATACGTCGTATTGAGGCGCGAAAATTCCTTGTTTTCGAACGTTGCTAACGTCTCTTTGATGGTACTTTTAAGCAACGTTCTACAGCGCAGAGCAAAATAGTACAAAAGGAACTCTGACTGGAGGTTGTTATTTGTTTTCAACGTTAACTAAATAAATAATAAATAAATAAATACCTAAATAACTAACTATATACCTAAATAACTAAAGAACTAAACGACTAAACGATTAAATGACTAAACGATTAAATGACTAAACGATTAAATGACTAAACGACTAAATGACTAAACGACTAAATGACTAAATGACTAAATGACTAAACGACTAAATGACTAAACGACTAAATAACTAAACAAATAGAGGCGTGTGGGGCGTACGTCGTACTCGGGCGCGGGCGGGCGCGGGGCGGCGGCGAGGGCGGCGAGCGCCCGGCGCCGCCGGCGCTGCTCGTGCTGGCGCAGGGCCCTGCGCGCCGCGTCCGCGCGACCGCGCCGCGCCAGGGCCTCGGCCGGCGCCAGCGCCTCCTCCCGCCACGGCGGCGCCGCCCACCGCGCCGTGCCCGTGAAGATGCTCCTGCGCACAAACACACACACACACTATCAGCCTCGAGCTGGCCCACGAGGTACAAAAGGAAAAATCGAAATCGCCTAGAGAATCTGTTCCTGGGACAAGTTCTCAGTCTCCCTCACCTGGTGAGCCTGTTGCTGGGACAGGGCCAGAGTGAGTGCAGCGTCTACATCACTTGCTCAGCCGGGAGCTGGCCCACGAGGCACAAAAGGAAAAATCGAAATCGCCTAGAGAATCTGTTCCTGGGACTAGGTCTCAGTCTCCCTCACCTGGTGAGCCTGTTGCTGGGACAGGGCCAGAGTGAGTGAAGCGTCAACATCACTTGCTCAGCCGGGAGCTGGCCCACGAGGCACAAAAGGAAAAATCGAAATCGCCTAGAGAATCTGTTCCTGGGACTAGGTCTCAGTCTCCCTCACCTGGTGAGCCTGTTCCTGGGACAGGGCCAGAGTGAGTGAAGCGTCAACATCACTTGCTCAGCCGGGAGTTGGCCCACGAGGCACAAAAGGAAAAATCGAAATCGCCTAGAGAATCTGTTCCTGGGACAAGGTCTCAGTCTCCCTCGCCTGGTGAGCCTGTTGCTGGGACAAGGCCAGAGTGAGTGCAGCGTCTACATCACTTGCTCAGCCGGGAACTGGCCCACGAGGCACAAAAGGAAAAATCGAAATCGCCTAGAGAATCTGTTCCTGGGACTAGGTCTCAGTCTCCCTCACCTGGTGAGCCTGTTCCTGGGACAGGGCCAGAGTGAGTGCAGCGTCTACATCACTTGCTCAGCCGGGAGCTGGCCCACGAGGCACAAAAGGAAAAATTTAAATCGCCTAGAGAAACTGTTCCTGGGACAAGGTCTCAGTCTCCCTCGCCTGGTGAGCCTGTTGCTGGGACAGGGCCAGAGTGAGAAAAGCGTCTACATCACTTGCTCAGCCGGGAGCTGGCCCACGAGGCACAAAAGGAAAAATTTAAATCGCCTAGAGAAACTGTTCCTGGGACAAGGTCTCAGTCTCCCTCACCTGGTGAGCCTGTTGCTGGGACAGGGCCAGAGTGAGAAAAGCGTCTACATCACTTGCTCAGCCGGGAGCTGGCCCACGAGGCACAAAAGGAAAAATCGAAATCGCCTAGAGAAACTGTTCCTGGGACAAGATCTCATTCTCCCTCACCTGGTGAGCTTGTTGCTGGGACAGGGCCAGAGTGAGTGAAGCGTCTACATCACTTGCTCAGCCGGGAGCTGGCCCACGAGGCACAAAAGGAAAAATCGAAATCGCCTAGAGATATTGTTCCTGGGACAAGGTCTCAGTCTCCCTCACCTGGTGAGCTTGTTGCTGGGACAGGGCCAGAGTGAGTGAAGCGTCTACATCACTTGCTCAGCTGGGAGCTGGCCCACGAGGCACAAAAGGAAAAATCGAAATTGCCTAGAGAAACTCTTTCTGAAACATGGTCTCAGTCTCCCTCACCTGGTGAGCCTGTTGCTGGGACAGGGCCAGAGTGAGTGAAGCGTCTACATCACTTGCTCAGCCGGGAGCGGGCCCACGAGGCATAAAAGGAAAAATTGAAATCGCCTAGAGAAACTCTTTCTGAAACATGGTCTCAGTCTCCTCTCTGTCTCCCTCACCTGGTGAGCCAGTTGCTGGGACAGGGCCAGAGTGAGTGAAGCGTCTACATCACTTGCTCAGCTGGGAGCTGGCCCACGAGGCACAAAAGGAAAAATCGAAATCGCCTAGAGAAACTCTCTCTGAAACATGGCCTCAGTCTCCCTCACCTGGTGAGCCTGTTGCTGGGACAGGGCCAGAGTGAGTGAAGCGTCTACATCACTTGCTCAGCCGGGAGCTGGCCCACGAGGCACAAAAGGAAAAATCGAAATCGCCTAGAGATACTGTTCCTGGGACAAGGTCTCAGTCTCCCTCACCTGGTCAGCTTGTTGCTGGGACAGGGCCAGAGTGAGTGAAGCGTCTACATCACTTGCTCAGCTGGGAGCTGGCCCACGAGGCACAAAAGGAAAAATCGAAATTGCCTAGAGAAACTCTTTCTGAAACATGGTCTCAGTCTCAATCACCTGGTGAGCCTGTTGCTGGGACAGGGCCAGAGTGAGTGAAGCGTCTACATCACTTGCTCAGCCGGGAGCGGGCCCACGAGGCACAAAAGGAAAAATTGAAATCGCCTAGAGAAACTATTTCTGAAACATGGTCTCAGTCTCCTCTCTGTCTCCCTCACCTGGTGAGCCTGTTGCTGGGACAGGGCCAGAGTGAGTGAAGCGTCTACATCACTTGCTCAGCCGGGAGCTGGCCCACGAGGCACAAAAGGAAAAATCGAAATCGCCTAGAGAAACTGTTCCTGGGACAAGGTCTCAGTCTCCCTCGCCTGGTGAGCCTGTTGCTGGGACAAGGCCAGATTGAGTGAAGCGTCTACATCACTTGCTCAGCTGGGAGCTGGCCCACGAGGCACAAAAGGAAAAATCGAAATCGCCTAGAGAAACTGTTCCTGGGACAAGGTCTCAGTCTCCCTCGCCTGGTGAGCCTGTTGCTGGGACAGGGCCAGAGTGAGTGAAGCGTCAACATCACTTGCTCAGCCGGGAGTTGGCCCACGAGGCACAAAAGGAAAAATCGAAATCGCCTAGAGAAACTGTTCCTGGGACAAGGTCTCAGTCTCCCTCGCCTGGTGAGCCTGTTGCTGGGACAGGGCCAGAGTGAGTGAAGCGTCAACATCACTTGCTCAGCCGGGAGTTGGCCCACGAGGCACAAAAGGAAAAATCAAAATCGCCTAGAGAAACTGTTCCTGGGACAAGGTCTCAGTCTCCCTCGCCTGGTGAGCCTGTTGCTGGGACAGGGCCAGAGTGAGTGAAGCGTCAACATCACTTGCTCAGCCGGGAGTTGGCCCACGAGGCACAAAAGGAAAAATCGAAATCGCCTAGAGAAACTGTTCCTGGGACAAGGTCTCAGTCTCCCTCGCCTGGTGAGCCTGTTGCTGGGACAGGGCCAGAGTGAGTGAAGCGTCAACATCACTTGCTCAGCCGGGAGCTGGCCCACGAGGCACAAAAGGAAAAATCGAAATCGCCTAGAGAAACTGTTCCTGGGACAAGGTCTCAGATTCCCTCACCTGGTGAGCCTGTTGCTGGGGCAGGGCCAGAGTGAGTGAAGCGTCTACATCACTTGCTCAGCTGGGAGCTGGCCCACGAGGCACAAAAGGAAAAATCGAAATCGCCTAGAGAAACTCTATCTGAAACATGGTCTCAGTCTTCCGCACCTGGTGAGCCTCTTTTGGACAGTGCCCGTCTCGCCCGGTGAGCCTGTTCCTAGGGCAGGGCCAGAGCGAGCGAAGCATCTACATGCCTAGATTGAGCCTGTTTGGGGTAGAGTGTATGTTTGGTCTGATAAGCCTGCAGCTGGAGAAGTACCAGACTAACCCTGGTGGGCCTGTTGCTAGGCCAGTGCCTGCCTCGTTTGGTGAGGCTGTTGTGGGGTCAGTAACTGCCTCACCTGGTGAGCCCGTTGCTGGACTAGTGCTTGCCTCACCTGGTCAGCCAGTGGCTGGGCCAGGGCCAGCCTCACCTGGTGAGCCTGTTTCTTGGCCAGTGCTTGTCCCTCCTGGTGAGCCTGAACCTGGGCCAGGGCTTGCCTCAGCTGGTGAACATGTTGCTTGGCCAGTGCTTGCCTCCCTTGTTGAGCCTGTAGTTGGGGCAGGGCCTGCCTCACCTGGCCAACCTGTTGCCAGATCAGTGCCTGATAGGGCTCTGTGTTGAGTCACCTGGTGAGCGTGTACCTGGGACAGGACCTGCCTTACCTAGTGCGCCTATTGAAGGGGCAGTGCCAACCTCACCCGGTAAACATGTTTTTGGACCAATACCTTAGCGCGCATTTTGTGAGCTCCTTGGTGAGTCTGTCACCGGGCCAGTAGCTGATCGGACGCTGGGTGAGTCATCTGGTGAACCTGTTGCTGGGCCAGTACCCACCTCACCAGGTGAGCCTGTTGTTGGGCCAGTGGCTGCCTCACCTAGTGAGCCTGTCGCTGGCCTAGAGCATGTGTCACCCGGTTGTTGGACCAAATGGGCGCTGAGCGAGTCACCTGGTGAGCTTGTTGGCGGGCCAGGGCCAACCTCACCCGGTGAGCCCGTTGCTGGGCCAGGGCCTGAGCGAGGGCTGTGTGGGTCACCTGGTGAGCCTTTTGCTGGGCCAGCGCCTGAGCGGGCGCTGAGCGAGTCACCTGGTGAGCTTGTTGGCGGGCCAGGGCCAGCCTGCCCCGGTGAGCCTGTTGCTGGGCCATGGCCTGAGCGAGGGCTGTGTGGGTCACCTGGTGAGCCTGTTGCTGGGCCAGGGCCTGAGCGAGTCACCTGGTGAGCTTGTTGGCGGGCCAGGGCCAACCTCACCCGGTGAGCCCGTTGCTGGGCCAGGGCCTGAGCGAGGGCTGTGTGGGTCACCTGGTGAGCCTTTTGCTGGGCCAGCGCCTGAGCGGGCGCTGAGCGAGTCACCTGGTGAGCTTGTTGGTCGGCCAGGGCCAACCTCACCCAGTGAGCCCGTTGCTGGGCCAGGGCCTGAGCGAGGGCTGTGTGGGTCACCTGGTGAGCCTGTTGCTGGGCCAGGGCCTGAGCGAGTCACCTGGTGAGCTTGTTGGCGGGCCAGGGCCGAAGCGAGCGCTGCTCCGTGTCGTTGGGGAAGGCGATGAAGGCGCAGTGCGGGTGCAGCTGCTCGCCGCGCGCCCATCGCAGCGTCTCGCACCGCCGCGCGCTGCCCTGCGCCTCGCCCTCGCCCGCGCCCGCGTCCTCGCCCGCGCCCGCCGGCGCCCCCGCACACGCGCGCGCCGCCGCCTCCAGCCCCAGCGCCATGGGCGTCGCCGGTGGCAGGCTCTGCGGCTCCTCCATCTGACACACACACACGCGCGCGCATGCGCGCAAGTTAACGTGTTCTCTGAGCGATGTCTTGGATACCCTGAGATTATTTTTGTCTATTTTTTTGAGATAAAAACGTGCACACACCGGCTTGGAACGGGCACTGAGCAAAGCCGGTCCTAAATCACGTGGGAAGCCTGTTGCTTGTCCAGGGGTTACAAAAGGCTGTCTACAGTGTTTACACTGTTTCTCATTGTACTGCAAAGTTCCGTTATGTGCTTTCCTTTTTTCGTAAAATCCGAGATTTTTTTGTAATCCCAGGTAACATTACCCCATTTTCCTTTGATTATAGAGACTCAAATATTATGATTTTATGTTTTCTTGGTTTTTCTCATCTTGTTTGCGTCAGATTGAACAATATAATAATTGAACAAACGTTCAATGCGGCGTTAGAGAAGTTTCTTTTTCTTATGGTAGTTAAGGTTTTCTTATGGTTCTTATTATAGAAGTTTCTTTTTCTTATGGTAATTTAAAGTTTTATGAATCATTCAGTTTTTATATTATTATTATTTTTATTTTACCATCAGCGTTAGTCTTATCAGATATATTATTGTGCCATTATTATTATTATTATTATTATATTATATAATTTGCATGTTAGTAATATCATTTTACAGTGGACCCGGCAATGCTTCTGTATTGTAATGTATTACACTTCACATGCTTCTCGTCACGTGATAATTAATCACCTTTTACGTTCTCTCTCTCTCTGACTTTGTTTCTTTCTCTGCTTGTCTGTCTTTGTATATGTCGCTCTTTGTATATGTCACTCCCCGGAGAAGTTTCACAATCGCAGAGGCAGAATACGCCATGAAGACGTCTTAATAATCGTACTTCAGTGTGCGGCGGATTGCGTAGAGAGCGCCGTGGCGTAAAGCAACCTGATCATGGGCCTTGCGTGTACATAAAATCATCATCAACGCCCGTCTACGTGCGCAGACATATACACATACACATCCCATCGTACTATGTCTAGGGAAGGGCACGCAATAAGTTGATAGAATTTTATCGCAATCGGATGAACATTAAGGCAGCGCATCAAGCACGAACCCAAACATTGTGTTTATATATTAGATTTATGTAACCGGTATTTAGTAGGCTGTCCGGGTGACGCCGCGTCCATGGCGAAGGTGCCGACGTTTCGGTCGCCATTCTGCGACCAGGGCATTACGCCCTGAGGAAGGTCGCAGAATGGCGAACGAAACGTCGGCACCCTCGCCATGGACGCGGCGTCGCCCGAACAGCGTAGTAAATCCTGACTCCGGCCGCGGAAGCCTACGCTTTCTCTTATGTAACCGGGTTATGGCCAAATTGCAGTTCAGATAAATTATTCAACGGCACCTGGAGGCCGTCGGAGCTGGAGGAGTCGAAGTCCCACTTGCTCCACTCGGCGTCGCGCAGGATCCGCTTCTTGGCGCGGACGCTGGCTGCGCGCGCGCTGCGGGCGCTGCGCCGCCGGGGCACAGCCGCCGCCTTCGCCCTGAAGACGCTCAGGCAGCGCGGCGTGGGCGGCGGCTCCCACACGTGCGACAGCACCGCCGTCGCCCACGGCTGCGACACCGTCGACGTGCACGTGGAGGCCGAAGCGGAAGCGGGCGTGGGCGCCGGCGCGGGCGCCGGCGGCGGCGGCGAGCGACGCCTGAAAAAACCACCGCGTGACCGCGATAAGGATGTGCCCTTGACAGCTACTGTTATATATCTCAGCAGTTATTTCCTTTCACGTGGTATACACAAGTTTGCAGAGCATTAAACACGATCGCAGCCGTGAATTTGTATGGGTGAAAAAACCCGTGGTACATCTTCCTTTGGATGGAAGTAAAGCTGGCTGACCCATGATGTAGATTTACTGCATATAAAAGATCCTCAAGGCTAAAAGAAGCCTCTGAACTAAATTCTAATCGTTTATTTTCTCCCCCCAAGGAATACCTTTCTTCGCAAGATGGTGAAAGAAGCATAACAAAATGTGCATGGTCAGATGAAAGAACGTGCCTGATGGATCGAGTCCCAGCACGTTAAAATAAGGTATTAGCTAACGTGCTATTGGCTGTTTCCGGTGCTATTGGCGGTTTCACAATACTGCAGAGTTGATAAAATGAATGATAATATCATCGAAAGTACTACAGTACCGACAGCGTATAAGCGGCTCTCACAGTTCTCTCGCGTGCTGAGGTACGTCATGTGACTTGTTCTGAAGCAATCGGCTTACAAGGATTTGTTTACTTTCTCACAGCCAGGGTTCGGCGTTGCCGCTCATCTGACTCGCGCGAAGTCGATAAGATTCAGCTTTGGTGAAAGTTAAGAATATGACTCCAAGACGTGTCGTCACCTATCAGTGTGTGTTAATGTCTTGAGATTTAACTTATCCATCACATAGGTTGTGCCACGGACGTAGGACGTCGTAATGTGCGGCAACAGCTGTCCGAGTCGCGGAGGGAGGCACCTGTGCGTGAAGACGCGCACGGCCGGGCGGCCGAGCGAGGAGTCGGACTCGGAGGAGGCGGAGGCGAGCAGCGGCTCGGCCGGGTCGCAAGCCTCCAGGGAGGCGGGCGCGCTGGCGGGCACCACGAGCTCCGCGGGCGCCGGCCGCAGCAGCGCCTCCGCCCTGCGGGGGGGGGGCAGGGTCCCATCTCAGGCCCCACGCTCTTTTATTCGTACTTGATATACCATCGTTTGTCACAAAAAGAAGAACTATCCGTTACAAACAGAAGAACAATTCTCTTTCCTGATCACCTGAACATTCTGGAGATTGAGCTTGGGGTCCCGCAGGACTCCATCTCAGACCCCACGCTCTTTTATTTGTAAATGATATACCGTCGTTCGTCACAAACAGAAGAACCGTTCTCTTTCCTAATCACAATCTTGTGATAGGGCTTGGGGTCCCGCAGGGTTCCATCTTAGGCCCTACGCTATTTTTGTGAAAATGAACTACCGTCGTTCGTTACAAACGAAAGACCAATTCTCGTTTCTAATCACACGAACATTCTGGTGATTAAGCTTAGGGTCCCGTAGGGTTCCATCTCAGACCAACGATCTTTTAGTCGTAAATGATATACCGTCGTTCGTTACAAACGAAAGACAAGTAGTCTTTCCTTCTCAAGAACGTTCTTGTGATTGAACTTGGGGTCGCGCAGGGGTCCATCTTAGGCCCTAATCTCTTGTATTCGTAAACTATATACAGTCGTTCGTCACAAACGGAAGAACTGTTCTCTTCTCTAATCACAAGTATATTCTTGTGATTGAGCTTGGGGTCCCACAGGGATCCATCTTAAGCCCAAATCTCTTTCATTCGTAAACGATATACTGTCGTTCATTACAAACGGAAGAACAGATATCTTTCCTAATCACAAGAACATTCTTGTGATTGAGCTCGGCCGGATACCCGCATCCGGCTGCCATGGCCGCCCGAGCGCGTGGCCTCGAGAGAAAGAGGGGCGAGCGAGCGCGGGCCGGGTAAATCGCGGAGAATGCACCCCTCTTGTCTACTCTGGCTCTTCAAACGAAGTGTCATTGTTGTGGTCACGTGGTTCGTGTCGTATCTGGTGCGGTGCAGAACGAGCACAAATCGGTGCGCCGGATCAGCTCACCCGGAGTTAGAGCGTAGGCTTCCGCGGCCGGAGTCAGTATTTACTAGGCTGTCCGGGTGACGCCGCGTCCATGGCGAAGGTGCCGACGTTTCGGTCGCCATTCTGCGACCTTCCTCGACAATACGCCCTGAGGAAGGTCGCAGAATGGCGACCGAAACGTCGGCACCTTCGCCATGGACGTGGCGTCACCCGGTCAGCCAAGTAAATACCGACTCCGGCCGCGGTAGCCTACGCTCTTACTGCCAGCGAGTTAAAATATCGTCTCCTATGTTATTTCAGTAGTATAAATACCTTTGGCGGCTTTCACAAGCAACAAATCGAAATAAATGAGATCTCTAAAGAAAGAGAAAGAAAGAGAAACGTCGGCACCTTCGCCAGGGACGCGGCGTCACCCGGACAGCCTAGTAAATACTCACCCGGAGTTTTCAACGTGCTCGCGGGTGTTCCTGAAGGGCCAAGACGCGGCCCAGGGTGCGCTAACGCAATCCGCCTCCTACCTGCGCCGTGCGTGCCAGACTGCAAGAGGCGGTTGGGGGTTGTATACGTAAGCTTCCGCGGCTCGAATCCATGAATTCTCGGCTATCCGGGAGACGCCGCGTCGTTGGCTGGGGTGCCGACGTTCCGCCTGACATGTCGCAGGCTTCCTCAGGGCAGTGACTGGCCTGACGTCACTGCCCTGAGGAAGCCTGCGACATGTCAGGCGAAACGTCGGCACCCCAGCCAACGACGCGGCGTCTCCCAGATAGCCGAGAATTCACGGTTGGGGGGTTACCTGCTGCGCGGGGCGGCCTTCGCTCGAGGGGCGGGGCTGGCGCTCTCCGGTTTCTCCATCCACGCACGCGCCTGCACACACCAAACGGACACAGAGAAGAGAGTGTAGGCTTCCATCGCCGGAGTCGGTATCTACTTGGTGGTCCACGTCCTAGGCACATTTCGGTCATTCTGCGACCTTCCTCAGGGTGAAAAGCGCGGAGATGGTCGAGTAGTGTGTTTAGAGAAGGTGGCGACCTGTACCTTGTGGCGCTCTTTCGCCATGGTGAAGTTTTTCAGATTATGGGGGCGCCGCATTCTCATCGACCTGATTCTGTTATGGTTTCATAACAGAACGCGCAATGGTGGTCTCCAGAAGGAGAAATGAGAAAAAAAGTCGGAGCGGAGATGGCGTTTTTTTTGGGGGGGGGGCTTCGCCAGAGGTTACTGTGCTTTGTGTTGAAGTGGGACTGGTGCACTGCTGTGGTGCTTTGTGTCCAACCTTAATCAATAGCCAAATCGACTTTTGTGTTGCACTACGTCCTCAGGATATCAGAGGGGAGTGATTATCTTCTTTGCTCTATAGTGAGGATAGGTCGAGCTAATTGTTTAGCATTGCCGCAGCTTCGTTGGTTTGAAAGGCTTGATAAGCTTCGTTAAACGAAAGCCGTCTCAAGCATTGAGTGAAGGACTCCATATCAAGTTCCTTCCTCAGTACTTCCAACCGTTTCCGAAACGGAGGGCGTGCTATTAGCCATAGAACTTTGTTCTGTACCAGCTCATGTGTATCCTTGTACTTCTTTGCTATGGACCACCACGTTGTCGCAGCGTAGGTGGCCACAGGCCGGCAACACGTTTTATAGTGCCAAGCGAAGTTCCAACGGGAGTGTAGATTTCCAAGGTAGGAGATGGCGGAAATGGTCAGCGCACAATTTAATTTAGGGTTAGGTTCCCCTCCACTCTTCAGCCGTTTGGCCGAGTGATCGGTCAATGGGGAGCGAGCATCCTCCAATCAGGAAACGGGCCCCCGGACGGGGAGGAGATCGCTTTCCGCCCATGGTCGGACGTCATAGACCAGCGGGTAGCGCGCCTTGTCGGGACAGAGAGTCGTGGTAAAATAGATGTTTCCAGGCCTCATGGACACGTAGGCCTTAATCGGCGTTGAGATTTGCGGACTTTTTTTAGAATTTTCACAGCCTCTTTTACCCTCCTCGGGCCTCAGCTGTCTTTTCTAGCTAGAAAAGTCTAGTCCGCGACCCGTTTGTTAAGGTACTGCTCGGGCATTCGCCTCGTGTTGATCTGGAAACCACGGAAAACTACTGGCCAGAGCACCCAGCCAAAAGACAGCAGAGTTTCAATCATGGCTGCAATGGATAAGAATATATATATAAAATGTACGTTAGCTTATTCAAATCTTGGCAAACGCTATTGTCTTCCAAGAAGTAATTGAAAATATTGAAGGAATTGGAAGGGGTGATGCAAAATAGATTTGAATCACGTGCCGAGAAAGCACCATTGATAGCAAACCATATCTAGCAGTTACTCTTCATTGAATAATGAAAATAAATTTGCTGATCATTACCTTAAAAATTCAATTAAATCGATGTATAAACAATTTCCACAAATTAAATATGTGGAGATATCACTTGAAAATAAATATTTACGATGGTTGACTACTAACTTTAATTGCGGAGGTCTTAAATTAAACAGATGACTATTTGTAAGTAGAGTAATTATAAACTTTTTTCTATAACACGTATTTATATTTTTGATAAGAACTATTATTAATTTTTGTAACTCTTTTTAACAGATCTGATTCAACAAAACTTTCGTTTTCATACAATTTATTTTAGTGTATGTTATTTAAAACTTCATGTCAGTTGTACTTACGATTTTTCCGAGGGGCGATGCATCTTCAAACTTAGACATGTCGACGTCGTTTTTGCCAATCGCAGCTGTTGTAACACAAACGCAAACCCAATTACATATACATATACACAGTACATCGCTCAACTCTACCATGATATGATAATTGCAAAATCTTGGTCGGAATATTGACGAGAATTCAAAAACTTCCACTTTCAATAAAACTGACAAAATGTAATCGAGATAAATAAGATTCATGTAAAGTTTCACTAATTTCGTTGCATTGAGTCTTTAAGTTTTATTTCTGGCTTGTCAACATGATTTAGATTTATTCAGTCAAAAAAAGTAAAAACTGTATGTGCCGTAGGGGGGAAACGATTATCTGCGCACGTTTTCTTGAGTTCCAGAATCCCTTCCCGTCATTTTAACTATAAATAGTTGAAAGATGAGTAAAAGTTTAACATAAATAAATAAAAATAAATTTTAAAAATCGCAAGATTCGCAATATTTGAAACATAGTCATTTTCGTTTCCGAGTTATAGAAAACTTATTTGCATCGGTAAATGAATTGCAAGTATGCTTTTTCTGCATTCCTAACAAAATAGCAACTTGCCCTTAGCTTTACTCTTACCATTACCAGCAAAAGTAGAGTTCCACAAACCGTGCGGATAGTGAAGTTATATTTACGTTCAGAAGCAAAACAAGGGGCCATTTCAGCATTTTCTCAATGGCACACCCTTGACACTGGCTGCCGAATTATTGAATTCCCAAATGATTTCACAAATGGAATGTCCCTAGCTCCATTCCGCGTACAAAGTATGTTACTTCCCGTCGTGCGGCCATAATCACGCCAGAAGTGTTTTTACATAAACCACTCGTGTACAAATGAAAGTTCTGCTAATGCACTACCTTTATTTGTACCTTTTGTACGCGATCTTTATATATTGAGTTTCATGTACTTCTGTACGGCCATCTCTATATACACATGTAGGGGTTTGACCATGAATTTCGTCACCTCATTGTATAACGCAGTTATAAATGTTTCATTTACCCCTGAAGGTGAGCTAACTCCTTATGAGCAGGTGCACAGCGAGTGACGACAGAGAGATTACACTGCCGATGTATGACATCACATCCAAGGTGGCATTCCCTTCGCGAATGCTCGCGTACATTTTCAATTTAATGCTAACAATGTAAAGCAATGATTTTGTCAGAGTGTATTTTGACTTTATTGACAGGAAACGCAGTACTCTGAATAGTAGTTTTACACCAAAATAATGAAATATGTTGGTAATATAGTAAGAGGTGTATATTCATGTTCATTGTTTGGGGGCATTTTGACTCCAGTATTATTATATATATTTATGCGTTATATTTTTTATATATTGCAACCATATTTTATTATTTTGATGAAAAACTGATGTCTAAAATACATAATTTTCTGCCTATTACATAAAGTCCAAATACAGTCTGTCAAAGTTCAACATCTCCAGACAGAAAATGAAATATTTTAAAAACAATTTGGAAGTGGTGGGGGAGACGTACCGTTGGCGGCGAAGGCGTGGCCGGGGGCGGCGGGCGGCTCCATGATTTGCTCTTCCCCCTCCACCTCCTACGCAGGGGAAGGTAGGGGAAATTGTTGCTCGTCTCTTAGAAACACCAGAAGTTTAGTAATTAAGCTTCATTCGTCAACTTGATACAGTTAAAGTAATATTTAAAACACAACGCACATACAACCGCGCGCGTTTCCCTACATACCCCACCCATACACGGAAACTCTTCCTCGAAATCGTCTGTTTCGTCGCGCGACTTATAACTTCCTTAATCGCTAGGAGGTGAAAGGAGTTTTAGATTTATTTTGTAAAAAAAACTGTATGTGACGTATGGGGGCAGAAGATCATCTGCGCATTTTTTCTTGAGTTTCAGAATCCCTTCCCATAATTTTAACTATAAATAGTGTAAGAATGAGTAAAAGTTAAAGATAAATAAATAAAAATAAATTTAAAAAAGCGAGATTAGGAATATTTGAAAAGTATAGACATTTTCGTTTATGAGTTATAGAAAACGTATTTGCATCGGTAAACGAATTGCAAGTATTGTGTTTCTGCATTGCTAACAAAAAAGTAACTCCCCCTTGCCTCTATTCCTACCACTACAAGCAAAAGAAGAGCTCAACAAAACGTGCGCATAGTGAAGCTACATTTATGTCTAGAAACAAAACAAGGGGCCATCTCAGCATTTGCTCAATGAAAGGTGAAAGGAACGTAGTGAAATTTGGGCGGCCAGGCGGAAGAGCGGGCTTGATGTGTTGAGCCTCGCCACAAAAAAAGGGCATACATAATTTTCAATTTGAACTATTTCCCTTCGCCGATGATTTTTGGCGTGCTTTGTGAATTGCCGTGGATTTTACCGATCGAGAAACGTGAAAGAGTTCAGCTGTTTCCGTCACACATGCTCCCGCGTATGGCATAACAACGATTTGCCCACTTTCGAAGTCTGAGAGGTTACACATTTCACCAATCGCTGGTGTTCACCGTCGCAGGCCAAATCCTACAATGCACTGCAATGAACCCTTCAAAACGGGGCACGTCAACTGTGCAACGCTGCCGCATCGAAGAGTTTACACGTCTCCAAACAGATGTACTATATTACATGGTTCTGTGGATTTTCATTATCGTATTAAAACAATCAGTTGAATTATTTAAAAAATAATCAGTGCATTTAATTTATGTACATTTATAGAAACAATTTGTTTTGTATTACAAACTTGCACTCAAAGTGGAAAATTTGATTGATGAAAATATTTTTTTTAAATGATTCAACTGATTGTCTTAAAACGTAAAATACCAAAAATCGACAGAAGACAATCAATATATTGCCTGGCGTTCATATGATTCTGTCGCAACCTGTCCCCAAAGGCGTACCCACGGGCCGAGGGCGTCGCCGGAGGGCGGGGGCGACGCGGGCCCGAGGGCGACGCCGGGCGCCACGGGCGGCAGCTCGGGCACCAGCATGCGCGCCACCTGGCGCCCCGCCTCCGCCGCGCGCGCCGCCGCCGCCAGCACCGCCTGCCCCGCCGCGCACGCCGCCTCCGCGCTCGCCGCCTCCGCGCTCGACCCCGACGAGGCGGGCGTCGCCGACGACACCGGGCTGCGAGCACCCGCCCGTGGCTCCACTCCGCTCACTAGCTCCCTTTCACTCTCGCCCTTCCAGGTCCAGGCTGACTCCCCCTCGCTTTTACTCTGCATCCCCTCACTTTGACTCTGCCTCCCCCTCACTTCGACTCTGCCTCCCCCTCACTTTGACTCTGCCTCCCCCTCACTTTGACTCTGCCTCCCCCTCGCTTTGACTCTGCCTCCCCCTCGCTTGGACTCTGCCTCCCCCTCGCTTGGACTCTGCCTCCCCCTCGCTTGGACTCTGCCTCCCCCTCGCTTCGACTCTGCCTCCCCCTCGCTTCGACTCTGCCTCCCCCTCGCTTCGACTCTGCCTCCCCCTCACTTTGACTCTGCCTCCCCCTCACTTTGACTCTGCCTCCCCCTCACTTTGACTCTGCCTCCCCCTCGCTTTGACTCTGCCTCCCCCTCGCTTCGACTCTGCCTCCCCTCACTTTGACTCTGCCTCCCCCTCACTTTGACTCTGCCTCCCCCTCACTTTGACTCTGCCTCCCCCTCACTTTGACTCTGCCTCCCCCTCACTTTGACTCTGCCTCCCCCTCACTTTGACTCTGCCTCCCCTCACTTTGACACTGCCTCCCCCTCACTTTCACTCTGCCTCCCACTCACTTTTATTCTGCCTCCCTTCTCTCCCACACACTCTTAGTCCCTCTCACTGTAAAGATCTCCCACTCATTTTCACATTCCCTCACATTCACTCTTACTCCCTCACACACTGACTCTCACTTCCTCACACATTCACTCTCACTCCCTCTCACATCAGACTCACTCCCCTCCCATTCACTCTCACTGTGCTCAGATTCACTCGCACTTCCTCTAACCTTCTCGCTCAATTTTAACATTATCTCACCTTCACTTTATCTGTCTGTTTATTGTCTCACTCACTTTTACTCTTACTCCCTCTTACTTTCACATTCCCTCACACATTCACTCTCGCTCCCTCTCTCATTCACGCTCACACCCTCTCACACTCAATCTCCCTCTCAATTTCATTCTTACCCCCTTTTCACATTCATCGTTTCCCTTTCAATTTCATTAACATTCACCTGAAGTAAAAAGTTTAAATGTTGTTGTTTGTTTTTACATGTTATTTATTTATCGACTGTAATGATTAAAAATTATGGGAAACTATAACAAACTGTTTTTATTACAGAAACCCTACTGAGTTTTTATTTTGGAATTTAATCCTTAAATTAATTACTTGCTTAATATAAGGTTATAACCATTATATATTAAGACAAATCGATAGGAAAATCGAAGAAGCTAGAAACTAAAGTTAAAAGATATTTCCATCATGCTAGAAACAAATCGACAATCGATCAAGCTTCAATACGTTGCAACCTGATTGGCCCAGGCGAAACGTATGCTCGTCATTATGAATGCTTGTTTTTACTTGTAAATTTTACTGTTAAGTTTAAAGCATTAGGTTGCGTTTAACTTTCCCGGGCAACGAATTTTAATGACACATCCGGGCAGGCGGGGTCCAGCGGACCCAAGAGTTTCTGCGACGGAGTTATGCTTACAGGTGTGATTTTGGACGTGGATAATGAAACAGAACTCTCTACTATAATTGTTTCATTGACCAAAACCTTTCAAAATACTTTATATTTGTGTATTAAACAGATATTCTGTTATTTCAGATCGCACATATGGTTATCCTGGTTATGCTCATTACACACAGGTTTTAAACAGATGCTACATCTCTTAGTTTTTCTTTCTTTTCCAGCGGCAGCAACGACATCTTGTTTTGGAATTATTATACATTTTCTGAGTTGAAAGCTGCTTTTGCCTCGAAAACGTGTGTGACGAACAAGCGACACTTGCTATTCAATAGTTTGATAGTATCCTTGCATTTTGTGTAAGAAATCAATGTCTTTGGAATATCAACGATAAAAATATCGTATGATTTCTTGTTTTCTAACATTCAGTCTAGGTCTGCAACATTATTGTCGCTGTGTAGTTTCCCGCAAAACGTGAACCGCACACGACTTCCAAAACAGGCTTCTGACTCGGTTACAGACTAACCCGCAACAACACTGCGATAGCGACGATCTTAGAATCGTTCACACGTAATGTCAAGAAACTTCCCGATGAAAAGCTGTTGCGTAACCCGACATCCGTCCGTCCATTGGACACGAAGAAGTCGTCATGTAATTGACCAAACAAAACCAGAAAATGCAATATAACACGCACGTTTCGAGTCCTGCTGGCGCGATTGCGGCTGAAAAAAGATAAAGATTTTTGTATTTATTATTCAATAAAGCTTTCGAAAAATGGTTGCGGGAAGTTTTAAAAAACTTCATAGCACACAACGTTACAAAAAACTATTCTAACACGATGGATAGTTTTCACGTAAAAATATTTTTAAAAATGTTGCTTCTGGTTCCAAAGGAGTCCGGGGTTCGTAGGCTTCCGCGGCCGGAGTCAATGCATTCTTGGTTATCCGGGATGAGCCGCGTCTCGGTCAATTGTGCTGACGCATCGCGGATAGCCAAGAACGCAAAGGAGTCCGGTTGCCCGAATAAGGGTTAAGAACGAGGCCGTACCTGCGTATCTCGTCCTCGCACGTGTCGCAGCACAGCGGCAGCGGGCACGGCCTGCACTTGGCGTCGCACGCGGCGCCCTCGTCCTCGTCCTCGCCCTCGCCCCGCGCCTGCGGGCGGGCGGGCGGCGCGCGGGCGGCCAGCGGCCCCCACTTGTCGCGCTGCCCGCCCACCTTGTAGGCGCACAGCAGCGCCTGGCGCGGCTTCGGGGCGGCCGAGCAGAAGGGCACGCCGTCCCCCACCACGCCCACCTGCCACCGCACCAAACGCTAGTTGGAACAACCTTTTTTTTAAAAAAAAATTCTGACACCTTTTTTGGACAACGTTCCCAAGCCTTAGGGTTGTTGGCGGGTTCAAACCCGACCGAAGCCGTGGATTTTTCAGGGCGAAAAAATCCTTCGTACGCCTTCCTTCGGAGGGGAAGTAAAGCCGGCTGTCCCATGTTAGTAGATTTACCTGCATGTAAAAGATACTCAAGCCTAAATGACGCCTCTGAGCTAAATTCAAATCGCCTGTTTCTCGCCCAAGAAATACCTCCTTTCTGTGCTAGTTGGTGAAAGGAGCGTAGCGAAATTTGCGTGGTCAGACGGAAGAGCAGGCCTAATGGCCTGAGTCTCGCCACGTAAAATAAGGCATTAATTCAATTCAATTCAAGCCTATGTGGTGGCGCCCTTGTCGGCTTTGATTGGAGTAATCCTCCGTTACAAGCGCTCTCTATGGGCTGCTGAGTAGTCGTAGTTACGTCAATCACAGTCAAGTAAGGGAATGTGAGAGCGTAGGCTTCCGCGGCCGGAGTCAGTATTTACTAGGCTGTCCGGGTGACGCCGCGTCCATGGCGAAGGTGCCGACGTTTCGGTCGCCATTCTGCGACCTTCCTCAGGGCGTAATCGCATTACGCCCTGAGGAAGGTCGCAGAATGGCGACCGAAACGCCATGGACGCGGCGTCACCCGGACAGCCTAGTAAATAAGTAAGGGAATGGTCGACAGGTAGGGTCTTCGCGCTCGCGTCTCGTACGCGCCCTGCGCCATCTATTCGTCAGCCCCAATTGGGAAGGAATAAGGTTTAGGACCCTGCACAGGGTTAGACTAGCCCCTGGGAAATGAAGCAAAATCGTTTTGTCGTAACAAATTGCACATGAGGTTCTACGGGGATTCTCGGGGAATCGAACCCGGAACTTAAGTGGTGAAAGGCAAGAACCTCTCATCGAAACATGAAAGGAAAGCATCGTAGAAGAGTATTACCAACAGAATGACGCACCGTCGCCGTCTTCCGCTCCGACAATTAGTGATTCAGGGCGCTTCAACTGTTGAGATCAAGTTCTCGTTAGTGTAGTGCATATTTTTTCACCTCTGGATGCGGCTGTGATCTTCCCTCCGCTAGATGCTGAGCTCCGACGCCGAGCTGCCGTCGGCCTTCGAGGTTTTCCCCAATCACATGTCTGCCACCAGGGTGGCAATCCGGGACAAGCACGAAGCATCCGACCGGTAGTGCGGTATGGGTAACGTGTAAGTGTGTATGTAACGGGTGAGGATATGACAGAAGAGGAAGGAAAGATCGCGCGCAGTCCGTGGCCCGTTTGTTAGGCTTCTGCTCTATAATTCGTCTGGTGTTGATCGGAGAAACCACGGAAAACTGCCGATCAGAGCAGTGGACCGCTAGAATTCTCCAACAGTCAGAGACTGAATTCGATCTAGCTGACAAACTACTGTCGAAAATTCTGCCACCGTCGGGACTCGAACCTTGGACCTCCCGGTGAGAGTAACTGCAGTGATATCAGTTGATGCTCTGAGCCAAGTCACACGGTTCCGGGAGCAGCAGCAGCAGCAGCAGCAGTCCCAGTGAATCCGGGTGCAGCAACGGCTATGGTCATTAGTCTCGTAAGTGTAGTGCACGAGTTCATCGCAAGAGGCGTCGGTGATTTCCATCTAGTGGGCAGTGTGTCGGAGGGAGGAGTCCTCGCCTACCGGGTGAGGCGAGTGGCAGTGGGTGGGAGGGAGGAGTACTCGCCCGTCGGGTGAGCAGCGGGACGAGGCCAGTGGCAATGGGTTGGAGGGAGGTCTATTCGCCTGCCGGGTGAGGCGAGTGGCAATGGGTGGGAGGTAGGTCTACTCGCCAGTCGGAGAAGGCGAGTGGCAGGTGGCGGGAGGCAGGAGTACTCGCCTGGCGGGTGAGCAGCGGGGTGAGGCCCGGGCTGAAGCGCGGCGCGGGCGGGGGCAGCTGCGCGGGGCAGTCGCAGAAGACGCGCAGGCTGCGCGCGCCCAGCAGCGCGATCTCCTCGGGCGCCATCAGCGGCCGCGACTCCGCCAGCAGCTCCACGCGCAGGCGCGCGCGCATCGGCCCTGGGCACAGGCGCTGCCGTCATTCTCCTGTGGAGGCTGCACGGGGCCCTTATCCATCAAGGGACTCAATGGGCTATAATAATAATAATAATAATAATAATAATAAATAAGAAGAAGAAGTAGCAGGTGGTACAGTTTCACCTTTAGCTTATTACAAGTATCAACCGTCACCAGGACTTGATAACAGTGATTTCAAAATCTATTTAGATTTAGAAGTAAGGGCTGACATCATCGCACCAGCCAATAACATCACTTTGCTAGACGCAAAGAAAGAAGCACAATGTGATGATTTGATAGACGGACGGATTAGAAAGAAGGACAATGTTATACGTTTGTGGCAGATATTCTGTGACAACTCTGAAATATATTAAAACAAGCAATTATAATTACTGTATTCGTGTATGTGAGCTTATTTAGTAGCCAAAAAACACCATTTCCGATCGCACTACTTGTTCTAGAAGTTTGCGACATTTATTACCGGACTTTATATAAGAGATATACTACAAACAATAACTGTGTGTTCATATATGTGAGCTTATTTTGTAGCAAATAGTAAACACTTTGCATGCACTAGAAGTTTGTGCATTTGTTCGAAGTCACTGCATAAGCGAATTATTAAATCTACAACCAAAAAGCAAAGATAACACTGTATTCATGTAGAAGTTTGTAACATTTGTTCTGAGACACTCTCTATAAGGAGTAGTTAAAAACAATTATACTGTATTACTGTATATAAGCGTATTGAGTGGGCCAAAGTGATGATGCCCTAGAAGTTTTTACGTTTTATTCTGATACTATGTATTCAAGGGCTAGATTAACACCATGTACCCTGTGTCCATGTACATAAGCTTATTCAGAGGTTAAATGTGATGATGAAGTAGACGTTTGTATCTTCAGTTCTGAGGCTATGTGTAGAAGGGCTAAAAGGTCTAAAAGCGTTGACGCTCTTGAAGTTTGTAACATTTTTCTCAGAGACTGTGTAGAAGGGGTAGATTAAAACAATAACAGTGTAACCATGTACATGAGCATATTCAGTGGCTAAAAGTGTCAAACTAGAAGATGGTTCCATTTATTACAGGACATTGTATAACGGCTAGGTTAAAATAATAACCCTGTATCCATGTACATGGGCTTACTCAGAGGCTAAAAGTGATCATTTTCTCTTTTATATGCTCTAAAAGTCTGTGCCACTTGTTATGAGACACTCCGAATAAGGGATAGATTAAAACAATAACTCTGTATCCACGTACATGAGCTTATTCAATGGCTAAAAGTGATGATGCTCTAGAAGGTTGTAACAATTTTCTCAGGCACACTGTATAAGGGTAGGTTAAAACAAACCATCCTGTACATGAGTTTATCCAGTGTCTAAACGCGATGACGGTGTAGTTTGTAACATTTGTCCCTAGACACTCTGTATAAGAGCTGGGTTAAAGCAATAACATGTACATGAGTTTATTCAGTGTCTAAAAGCAATGACGCTGTAGAAGTTTGTAACGCTTGCCCTCAGACGCTCTGTACATGGGTTTATTCAGTGCCTGAAAGCGATAACGCTGTAGAAGTTTGTAACGTTTGCCCTCAGACGCTCTGTACACGAGTTTATTCAGTGCCTGAAAGCGATAACGCTGTAGAAGTTTGTAACATTTGTCCTCAGACGCTCTGCATACGGGCGGGCGCGGGGGGAGGGGCTGACCGAAGGCGACGGGCGCGACGTGCACGAGCAGCTCGACGGCGGCGGCGGGGCGGACGGCGCCGCGGGCGGGCGCCACGCGCACCCCGGGCGGCGGGCGCGCCACGCGGAACAGCAGCGGCGGCACGCCGCGCGCGCACTCGTTGTCCAGGCGCAGCACGCGGCGCGCGCTCGCCCCCAGCGCCACGCGCCCCACGCGCAGCGCGCGCTCGGGCGTGAGGCGCAGCGCCGGCGGCGCGGCGCGCCCGTGCAGGCACACGCGCACGAAGCTGCCCTGCGCCGCCGCCTCCGCCGCCGCCGCCTCTGCCGCACGCGCGTTACATCCCCTTGGCTAACGGGAACCAATGCATACCAGGATGTTTACTAGAAACGATACGATAATTAGAAGTTTTAGATTTTAGAATAATTAGATGTTTACTAGAAACGATAATTAGTAAACAGTTAAGAAATCAGTCATGAGTCGTAGTCAATTGGTAAGAAACAGGTCAATATAATAAATAAAATAAAACTGGCATAGTAATAAGCACATTAGGGGGTGAAGGGACGGGGAGATCGAAAATGTAAGGGCAGAGGCGCTGGTGCGGACGATCTTCTGTGGCGCTGTTTGATTTCAGGTGCTGAGGAGGCCAAGCATTGGAAGGAGACTGCGGGACGCCCGCGCCAGAAAATAAATAAGTAAAATAAACGTCGGATAGATTAGAATGTACTCGGCTTCTGACGGCAGGTTTTCCCCCTTCACGGGGTTTTTCCTGAGCCGTACCTTATGGTCTCTTTTCCGCGGCTTCGATGCGATGGAGAGACCATTTGGGGTGAATACCAGAATTCGAAAGATTAGAACGCGAAAGGATGTAGGTATTGTAATGGCTTAAAGGCCTTCGGCCTAGCCACATAGGATCAAGTAATCTAATTTATTTGTAACAATTACCTATTAAATAATAAATAAATAATAGAAACGATACGAAGAGAAATCTTGTTTGTGATCTAGTGAATAACATGGAAATTGTATATAAACGGGAGCCAAGTAGCTCTCACTAGCATTGTTCCATCAGACGCTGCTCACGCTCCTCGATGTCAGAATCAACGTTAATTCATATTTCAACAAGTACACAACTGCTGTACGACTAATTGTAATAAAATACTTTTAAAAAACTTGATTTCTGCCACTGGAAACATAATTTACGCTCCCTTCGCGTCGTTTCGACTCCACGTAAGGCCCGGGCAGGGGACAACGCAACTTCCAACATAAGCTCTTAAGTCAATTTAGATGTATTTAGTCAAAAAACAGTAAGAAACCGAATGTCACGAATGGTGAGAAGATGTTCTACGCACGTTTTCTTGAGTTCCAAAATCCCTTCCCATCATCTTAACTATAAATAAATAAAAATAATTTTAAAAAAGCGCGAGATTAGTAATATTAGAAAAAAACTAGACATTTGCGTTCCCGAGTTGTAGAAAACTTATTTGCATCGGTACACAAAGTGCAAGTATGATTTTCTGCATTGCTAACAAAATAGCAATTCGCCCTTACCTCTATCCTTACCATTATAAGCGAAAGGAGAGATCAACAAAATGCGCATAGTGAAGCTTCATTTACGTCCAGAAGCAAAACAAGAGGCCTTCTCAGCATTTACTCAATGGATTAGGGAAACTGGACAAAAACCTGATCGAGATGGGGGTCATTGATCCGGAAGCTGAAGTACATCGTTTGTTACAAACATATTAAGTCTTTTTTTAAATATACAAGGCAAATGTAAATTAATTCTCTCTCTCTCTCTCTCTCTCTCTCTATATATATATATATATATATATATATATATATATATATATATATATATATATATATATGTGAGGGAAATTCCTCACTTCCAAAAAATGTTTCAGTAACTATTAATTGTAGCCTGCGTTATTCTACATAATATATAATATAACACATTCGACTGAATTAGTTCACGTCCCCCCCAAAAAAACTCCGCCTATATATCATGTAATGTATATTCAGCAAGCGTTCGTGTGTTACTTACCAATAACTGATGTATCGCTGTCCTTCGTGGCACTATGCAAGTCATCCTTTTGATCTAGACACACGATAATTGTATGATAGATACTTTGTAGCATTTAGAAACAAATTTGTCAATGTATTTCAATGTTATTAGTAAAAATTGCTAATATTTTCTGTTAGAGATTTTGTTTCATTTCAAGGTATTTTGTGACTAGTATGCCATTTGCAAACATATCAAACCATTTTTCAACAACGTATATCGCAGTCACTTAGTGAAGGTGTTATGTCACACGACGGCTAGCAGCAAGCCGATAAGAGAAATAGTTAGAAAACGACAGAGATTGATTTTGAGTCTACTAGAATTCTAACAAGTAAACCATTGCTTTTCAGTCCCTTGTAAGGTGAACCTATAGCTAAAGAACAAGCAAACGAATTTAATTGATATAAAGAGTGCGTGGGCGCGTGCGTATATGCATGTATAAGTGTGTGCCTGCCGGCGTAGATGCATATATGTGTGCAAGTAAATGATTAATGAGTCATGGCGCATAAACAGCAATTAGACCCGGAAATGTAATGCTGTTTTTCCCAGAAGGTGGTTGTAATCTTCCCCCGCTGGATGGTGAGGACCTGTGCCGACCTCACTGTCGGTTAGTGGGAAACCAGGTATCTCCCACTACCGGGGCCCCGCCCCAGTCGGGACAAGCTCTAAGCTCCCGACCGATCTCCCGGCATGTATGATAGTGAAGTGCATGCAAGAAGATGATAGGGGGAAATCTCAAAGAAGAGGAAGGAAAGAACGCGCGCGTTCTGTAGCCCGTTTGATATAGTTCTGCTCCAGCATTCTCCAGGTGTAGATAGTAAAAAAAAAAACGGAAAATTGTGGTCAAGTGGATGAGGTTACGAGTGCATGTGCATATGGGTGTGTGCGTTCGGGTGGGACGCACAGCTGAGAAGTCAACTCCTAAAGTTAAAAAAAATCATTTATTTAAATAACTAGTAGGGCTGCTGTGGGTACGGATGCATGTGGCTGTGTGCGTGAGTGGGTGTGAAGGCGTAAGCACTACCGTCTTGTCAACACTAATTATTTATTTAAATAACTATTAAGTGAATGTGCGCTGGTATGTATGTGTGCGTGTGCGTATGAGCATGAATGTGTTGGGAGTGGGGCATACGCATCTCTGTCCAGTCAACTCCTAAAGTAAAAAACAAAAGATCATTTATTTAAATAACCGTATTAGGCGCATGTGCGCTGGTGTGAGCACGGATGCGTGTGTGTGTACGCACTGTTCTCGAGGCCGTAGTCGACGCAGGCGACGCGGGCCACCCGCATGAACACCTGGAAGTCCTGGACGTGGGTGGGGCGCCGCCCGGCCTCCTCGTCCACCCACATCTGCGGGTTGAACCTGCGCCACACCGCCACCAACGCCTCGCTTCACTCGCACGCGGCGACCGCGAATATGGAAAAACCTTCCTTCATATTCACAACAGAGATGCGATAACGCCAATAAAACATCCATGTTTAATGGTATTGTAAAGGAAATAATCTCCACAAAAGTTTAAATAATTTTATTAACAATTTTCCAGAGTTAATTTTCGGGAAACACTTTTCCCATCCTCAGTGGATCTCTAGCAAAATGGAGAAATGAAACAGACATAAGTTGAACACAAAACGGGGGGGTGTACAGTGAATATAGTGGAAAAATAAATAAAATCATATAAATACAAAAAGAAAAGAAGTTATTTTCTTTCACTGTGGAAAATGTGACATCCAAGGCCCTCCCGGTCAGCGGGGCTGCAGTGACGCCCCGAGGGCAAAGACTGCTCACCCGAAGGTGAAGATGCGCGTCTCCATGCCGGCGAGGCGGCCTTCAGGCGGGTGCACGTGGAACACGCGAAGGCGGGGCTCCCGCACGCGTGCGTTGCGCAGCGTCTGCGCACACGCGCACCACGCAGTCAACTGAGCTCAGAGGCGCTTTGGAGCCATCACGGGAAATACCAATTGTATATATACTACAGGGTAGGAAATAGATTCGGAGAGGAAACATCAAAACTTCGTAAATAAGCTTTTAAGACAATTTTAAGCGCATTTTTTCTGATAAAATAATGGAATATTCCAAATCATCGAGTCAAAAGTTGGTTTGAAAAAATGGTTTGAAAAAAAACAAATTTGCACAGCATAGACACAGTCCAGAAACATGTTGTAAATTGTTTATTATTTACAAAATAAATCAAAATATTTGTTCAAAAGAAAAATTAACCCCGGAAAAATACGCTTCTAATTTACAAAATGCGACTGCTTTTTTTTAATTTCTGGGTTAGTTTTTCTTTCTGAACAAATATATTAATTTTGTAAATAAGAGACAATTTACATGTTTCTGAAGTGTTTCTATACATCTGCAATTCAAATTTTTGTCTAGAAAGCATTTTTTCAAACCAACTTTTGGATGCATATTGCAGCTAAGCTATTCATAATATCCACAATATATAATAATAAGTTTATTAGACAAAATATGCTTAAAATTGTCTTAAGAGCTTATTTTCGAAGGTTCGACGTCCTCCCCTCCCGGACAACTAAATATATTACGAAGATCTTGGGACAAAAGTATGCTATGCCACATTTCTGATGAAATTGAGATATTAGTGTCGCAGAAGAAATGGAGTGCGGTAGCCACCTACGCCACAATAGTTTTTAAAAAGCTTCGGGTAGAAGAACAACTGTGAAGGAGTATCCCGTGACATCAGTTGGCATAGAGCGATAAGCCGATCTGCCCTTCCCGTGATGCAATGCCTGACGGAAGGGAATCGAAAGGAATGGGAGGGGATTTTAGTAGGGCACAGGCTAGCCGTTAATCCCACACGCTGTGGAGTGCGGGCCCCGCTGTGACCTCGGAAGATTTTCCCCTGCCCTCGTAAAAAAAATATATATTAGTGTTTTCCGATGCCCCATAGATGTATCCAGATGAACGGTTTTTATTTTCAAGATTCGTCCCAAGATGGCAGTGTAATTCATAAATTAATATTCTCTATTCCACTGTTTAGAATGTAATGTCTAAATTCCACTCTCCGTTTTCTCAAAACACGTATTGTAGGCATCTTATAGCACCGAGGTCTTCAAATAATCGAGCATGATTTATAAAAGTTTAGAACCCGGAAAAAAATAAGAGCTTTCTAGTTACTGGGGTTTCCAGTACCACGTGTGATTCCTAAGACGGTAAGCTTAGGTTTTCGAATAGATTGTATTGCGACGAATCTGAAGATCGGGTGTGGTAACTCCAAAAAACCTCCTTGAAGGCAGTCAAGGATGTGTTTGTTGTTGGGATTAAATCGATATGAAATAAACTGATGAAGAAAGTTAATTTAAAGCGTGGCGGCGACACTTTTAAGCGCGGGCGTGAGCGCGCGACTGACGGAGAAGACGCCGTTGGGCATCTCGGCCAGCACGACGAAGGTGCAGACGTCTGCGCTGCTGTTGCGCACGGTGACCACAAGGCGGTCCTGCGCGCCGAAGTAGACGGCGCCGAAGTTGAGCAGCACCGACGCGCCGCCGCCGCCCGCCGCCCGCGGGTGCTGAATCTCCAGGCGGGGCCGCACCACGCTCACGCTCAGCGGCACGCGGCACGCCACGCCCCCGCCGCGCACCCTGCGCCCGCGCGCAGCAACACATGCACACTGGAGGGACACGCTCTATACGACCACACGTGCTCACGCTGCGCACCCCCGCCACGCAACACACGCGCGTACCCCACGCCACACGCCCACGTGCCACGTCCCCTACGCCCATACGCAACACACCCTACGCACTCACGCCACGTCCTTATGCACCCATGGCAAGCTCCTACGAAGTCATGTCAGGCCCCGATGCACGCACGACTCCCCTCTATGCACACACGTCACACCCCCATGCACATACGCTACGTCCATGTGTACTCACGTCAAGCCCTTACGTACTCACGCCACGAACTCCTCGCACTCACCCCATGACCCTACGAACTCACGCAAAGCCCCTATGCAGACACGTCACGCCCCTCCGCACTCACGCCATGCCCCTATGCACTCACGCCACGACCCTTGCGCACCACACGCACTCTCGTCACGCGCCCGTCATGCAACACACGCGCTCACGCCACATCTCCTGCGCACTTGCTTTCACGCCAACCCCCTCCTGCGCTCGAGTGCCACGAACGAGCGAGGGGCTCACCAGATGGTGTGGTCGAAGTGGCCCTGCTGCGACGGCGCGAACTCGCAGCGCAGCCGCGCCTGCTGGAAGGCCTGCACGCGGCCGCGCGCCGGCCGCACCGTCAGGTCGTTGCCGTGCGCGGTCTCCGACGCGCCCGTCTCGCCGCCCACTGCCACACCGCGCCACGCCACGACACGCCACTCCACACCCCTCCGCGCTACTGCGCGTCGACGGTCGATTTATTAATGATTCTGGGCGCATTAACGGCTAAGGGCGTTATTCCCGTCAGTGGAGTGCATGCTTTCTCTGCGAGACCGGGCAATCCCCCTTCCCGCTGGATGGCAGAAACCGGAGCTGACCTACATTGATTTGCGGGGAGATTCCCCAACGAGGTATCTCCTACCAGCGGGGCACCGCCCCGGCCGGATCAATCTCTAAGATCCCGACCGGTCTCCCGGCATGTGTGGTAATCTAGCGCATATAAGTGTGAGTGTCAATAAGAGGTGATGTCAGGACAAGTAAGAAAAAGGATAGATCGCGTGCGATCCGTAGCCGGCTGTTATTGTACTGTTATGGCATTCGCCTGGTGTTGATCGAGAAAACCACGGAAAACTACCGATCAGAGAAGCTGGCAAAAATAATTCTCTTCATGACAACAACTGAATCCCACCTAGCGATTTAGCTCATGTCGAACATTCTATTGCCGTCGGACTCGACCCTAGTATATCCCGGTCAGAGGCAGTGCAGACACATCAATTGATGCCCAGACTAAGTCGGTCATCGGAACACGAGATACATGGATACATCGTTACGTAATTTTTTACATGAATCCAAAATTGATTTTGGATTTAGAAAATACTATATTCACAACCAAACAGAAAACTAGTGGCAATGCAAAATGGCACAGACTTTCTCGTATTAGTTATTTCTTTTGTTGTAAGATAGCTCTTCATTCATGCTCCATCCTCTTGCCAGCTGCTATATATCGCCGCCCAAATAACTTTTTTTCAATATTATCTCAATTCTTTACTATTGTAATAGTAGGACCGATATAATACTTTCAGAAAATTAAGTAACAATAAAACCTCGTCATTAATGGCAATTGGCATTGAAAAATTTGGAGCCGTTTCATAGAAAATGGCGTTTAGGCATTACTGTAAAAATGAAATTTGAAGCTCTTTTTCATAGAAAATGTTTCAGTTTTCAAAAAACTTCATTAGAAGTTATTTGAAGTTCTTCCACTCACAAATGCAATACTGTATACAAATTGCTGGAAATGTGCATATTAATGGCGTTACGACTATTAAAAATCATATGTGTATTTTTTTAAGAAACAAAAATACCCCAAAATGAACTGTATACCATTTTAAACAGTGTTATTAGCACTATCCATACAAAAAGTTTAAAAAATTGAAGCCCTTTTCGAGAAAATTTTCTTTTAGTTATTTTTTAATATTGTATGTATTGCTCGTAATAATGCGCGAAAACTACTTAATTTTTAAAAACAAACACATGACCTTCTTGAAAGAATTAACTATAGTGAAAAAAATTCATTTGAAAGAAAAATCTCTACCTTCGATGTAGAAGCAAGCCAAAAAATCAAACTTTGATAATTTTCGAAATGCCACCTTTATAAGTGTATTTACTCTATTCTTACAAGAAATTTAAAGAAAAAATTAGGGTCGTGTTAGAGAAAATTGTTCAAAACGTTCTTAGCGCTTCATGAATGTACCCGCAAATAAAAAAAATGTTTTCCAAAATCGCAAAGCATCGAGCATGATGAACTCAGGATATCCATTTTGAAAAATATCCTACATATGGTGTAGGCACTAGTTGTTCACAGACGTACGGACGTACAAAAGTACATCTTCGGTGGTGAAGGACCCCAAAACGCGTATTTCCATTGAAATCTCGAAATAGATTTCCTGCAGCATTACATAACTTTCTCTATTCTACGTATATTACTCCGTACGTACACACGAAAGAAAAAATATTGAACTGCGGTTGGAAATGTGAATTTGCAATAACAATAAAGCGTCAAGTACCGAGCGAAGTGGCTCAGTGCTTTCGACTGACTTCGTAATCGGGAGGTCCGGGTTCGATTCCCGGGCCGGCCATCCTGACCGGGGTTTTCGTAGTTTCCCTCGGTCATAAAGGCGAATGCTGGGATGGTTCCAAAAGTCCACGATCACCTATCGCCTCCTAATCCATTCCTATCATCTTTCATCTTCCATACCCCCGGGCTAACAACCATGGGGGATACAAATCGGATCCAGCTAAATGCTGGTCCCCCCTAAGAATTGTTGCAAGCACCTGCCACCGCGATAATAAATAAAAACTGAGCCACGGTAAATGCAGGATGCTTGCTTGCGTGGTCCTAGTCGGCCGATTAACAAAAAAAAAGCGTCAAGTAAAATAATATCCCACTTCGAGTGACCAGCTGCGTAAATAGCACGATTTTTTAAAAAAAAATCCTGTACTCACCGGTGTCCACGGCGAAGCTGGTAGCGAGACGCCCGCAGTTGCGCACCGTCAGATACCGCACCAGCACCGGCGCCCCAACGTTGATCAGGCCCAAGTCCAATTGGCCAGGCTCCACCTCCAGGCGCGGCTCAGCGAAGTGCCTGCTCCCAACACAAAAACACTGTTCTGCTACCCCCCACACACACACACTCTCCAACCCCCGTTGGTCACGCACACATCCAAATTGTTGGCTCTACCTCCAGACCTTTTCCCAACGCAATCTTTCTGCTGCCCACTCACGCTCTTACAATGATCACAGAGAGTGCAACACTGTTTGGAGGACATTAAATGAATAACGCACACAAATGTATAAGCTTCGACCACTCAACAATGAAACACGATATAAATATTGTAACGAATATTGCCTGCCGGAATTCGCTGCGCGCGGATTGCGTCATCTGCCGGCGCCCCTTCCCTTCCCCCCGAACTGGACGGTTCCGGACTATTCGCGAGTCGCGGGGAAAGGTGGAGAATGTGCTGGTTGTGTCGAGACGAGCGCCGACCAGGTATAAATGCGCCGCTGCCGGCGGCCGCGAGTCAGTAAGGAGTAGCAGTCAAGTCAGTCAGTAGTCAGTCTGTGTAAGTTAGTGTAAGTCAGTCCGTCAGTGTGTCTGAAGTGGAAGCTGTGCTGTAAAGTGTGCATTGCGGTGAACAGTGGTGCAGTGGGTGAACAGCAGTCAGCAGTCTGAAGTCAGCAGTGGAAGCTGAGCTGTGAAGGGTGGCATCGCGGTAAACAGCAGCGCAGTGTACCCTGCTGTGCGCAGGGAATTGTGGTCTGCGCAGTGGACCGTGAACAGTGCGGCGGACTGTGTGATATTGTAGAAGAAGTGATTAGTGTAAATAAATTATCAGATTGCAGAGAACAATGTAAATAAATAGTGTAGAAGAAGTGAACTGAGTAAATAAATAATCAAGAGGACGGAGCCGTGTGTAAAGAAAATAATTAAGTGTAATATACCTGTAAATAAGTCAAGTAGTAATTAGTGTATTATTGTTACGAATAACCGTTTTTGTTTAAATAATATCAGTGAGTTTTTAATTCACCGCGGAGAAACGTTACAATACAACGATCAGTGAATGTTTCATAGGTTTGTGTTGAATGTTGGAAGACGGATTCTAAAGACTTATTTCCCGGTGTCAAAGAGTCGAGTTGTACACTCACGTCTCGATGCAGTACTCCTCCGGCTCGCCGTCGATGAACAGCTTGATGCTGGACCTGATCTGGCCATCGGCGCGCCAGCAGTACTGCTGCAGCGTCACCACGTCCTCGTGCTTCAGCCCGGGCGCCAGCACCGCTTGGAACGACGGCTCCCCCAGCGAGAAGAACTGCGCACCGCCCCCACCCACGTGAGCACAGCCGTACTCGTGCACTTCCCTCGCGGGAGAAATGACCTGAGCAGTAGACGCTCGAGGGAATGCCAATCAATCGATATGGCGATTTCCTAAGGAACAATCCCTCACTTCGAATTCCTACGCTTGTCACAACACTGGCACTCACGAACAGTTTCCTAACAATCAGAGGCGAATGCCACATGTGTAGCTTACTTGCATGAGTACATACTTGGGTGTCTAGATTGATTGTTTGATTAGTAATTCAGGACACGTCAACACATAATTCATTCGTCCCGGAAGTGCAGTTCGTACGTTTTCTTCTTGAGATAGAGCTTTAGTCTTCGCCAGCTGCTGAGATCCGAGAACCTAAACGATGGCATGCGTGGTTATCAGTGGTGTGTCCTGAAAGATCGGGTAGGGGATGTTATAAAAAGTAGTAAATAGTTTGTCAAGAAATTGGTTGTCTTCACTACTTACTGCGACCTGATGCTCGGACGCCATTGTATAGCTACTTATTGGTATCTAAAATTAACACAAAAATTGCAAATAATAGGAAATATATTCTATTAATGACCATATAGCAGGAACTCACAATTTTACAGTATTTGGGCACACCAAAAGATAAAAAGAATAGTTGAGACAGTAGACCTTATGGTGTCTCACTGTACTTGTTTCCAATGAAATTCATAGAAAAATTAAATTGTTATTTTAGCACCATCAATGTATCGTATTAGCCCCATCAGGTGGGGTTAATTTGAAAATACTTTTTTTTGAAGAGCTGCAGTAGGTATTAAGTTACTTTTTAATTCGTACACGTCTTTACGAATTAGCATTCGTAGCACCAAAAGGCAACTATTCAGTTTTTTTTATGAATTTACTGCAAGGGGTATAGAAGATAAGATGTAAATATTACTTGCCTTTTCTGTATTATGAAATCCCTGAATGACCATAATTACCTCAATTTCGAACCTGACAACATTATCTAGAAGCTTGAAGAAAAGTTAAAACGACATAATATGTTTAACTGCTATATAAGCAACTCCTTCTGGTGAGGGAAATTTGAACTGCTTTGGCTGCTTTTTTTTTAAACTTTGAACTGTAAGTCTAGATGCTTCCATGCCTGGAGGCCAATGGATGAAATTATTGGCACGGAGACTGCATACCAGATATGTCCGAGGAATCGTATCAGTCACGTGATTTGAAAACCCATATCCTCAGTAGGCAACCTTCTCGGAGGTCATTGGCCTTGCAGCAGAATAAAACGGGGAGGCCACGGATCTAGGGAACGGATCTAACTGTCTTATACGAAACTACAGTATCACAAAAAACAGGTAAAGTAATCGATACAGTGGACTGAAGCGTCCAAAGGACAATATATTTTTGCATAGAAAAAAATGAAGAAAACACACACTGTAGAGATTGGAAATCAGGACCCCAACCGAAAAACGAAGGGATGCGGCGCATCACTCGCCTCCATTGACGCTATGCCATTGGGGATTATCCTAAACAGATAACTCCCACCAGCGGAACACCGCCAATAACTAGAAAATGCTTTAAGCTCACGATCTGACTACCACATAATGTGGCGTCTTTGCCGGGGCAAATAATTACAGACGCGAACGGCTTGTAAATATTTAGTATTCATTAGAATAAAAATACTCCGACACCATAATACTATATACAATATTTACAAATAAATTCGACCGTTACAAGAAGGAACCTTCCCTGGTTACCACCACCGCTGTCCCGATAATTAATTACCATATCCGGTGTGATGCACCAGTACTTTACGCGAGCATACATGCGAGTATGCCGCACCCACCGTCACGACGTAGCACGCCGGCTTCGGTTCCCCGCCTCGGTAGCCTATGCATTACAATGCAACGCCGCGCACAACCCACACGACGCCCTACCGACGCGCCCAAATCAGAAGAATCAGAAGAACGAGCTAGGTCGGGGCCCGTTTATATACCTTCAGGGCAGGCTGACGGAACTGCGTCACCCGCTGTGTCACCGACGCGTTTCCACCGCCTCCGGGGTTTCCAAGTACGCACCCACGACACGGCACCCCTTCCCTTCCGCTCCCTAGCCTTTGTACAGCCCAGCGTCTCTTCCGCCAGCGCTGTCCACATGGCTGATATAGTACGTTTGTACTGGCGACAGATATGACGCCACTATAAGTGATAGTGCAATGCATCTAAGTGTAAGGGGTGAGGGGAGGACAGAAGCCAGTCAGATATTGCTCAGAGCCGATAGATCCCCCGATTTTCCAAACGGTCACCCATCCGAAGCCCGCGTCGTCTGGAGTACCTTCACGATTGCCGGAAGCGGGTTAAGCCATTTGTCTCACCACGGAGGAGGGCGCCACCACGTGCACGTTGAGCGGGCGCGCGCACACGTTCTGCAGCACGAAGCGCAGCGCGCGCCGCTCGCCCTCGAAGACGTCGCGGAAGACGAGCGCCGCGGGCGACAGGCGCAGCCCGCGCACGTCCCTGCGCGAGCCGTCGGGCGGCTGCGGCCGCGACCGGTCCGTGGCCGCCCCGCCCATGCCGCTCGCCGCCATCGCCGCCCCCGCCGCCCCCGACCCCGCCTCCGCGCCCGCCGCCTCTGCAACCACGCGCACTCGATCAGCTCCAGCGCTGGACTGCTCAATACATACATACATACATACATACAGAAATAAATAAATAAATAAATAAATAAATAAATAAATAAATAATAAATGTCTTCATTGATGGCGAGGCTCAGGCCATTTAGACTGCTCTTCCGCCTAACCATTTTCAAAAAAAAAAATAGTACAATAGTTAATGAAAAGCAGGTCATTCAAAGAGAAATACGAACGCAATTTGGATGAGGGGGTTTTTCACATTGAAGACAGGAATGTAAGCGAGGCAGGAAGGAGTAGATAGAAAAGGGAATACTCTCACAGCATTGATGAAATGAAATTTATGAGTGAGATGAAATGTATTTATTTTAAGTAAAGGAAGTCTTAAAGTTAATGATAAATATATTAGAAAGCTATGGGAATTTATTCAAAATTTTGATAAATTGTATTTTTTGACTCAGCAAATTAGGTACAGGAAGGATTGGACGGATCTTGTATAAGTCAGTGAAATGTTAGTGATAATCATTACGATCCCGACAACGGCTAAGGTCCCGAAAGTGTATGACAGGTTTTTGTCTTCGGCAGCGTCGGCACCGGGCGTTCGGCAGCGTCGGCACCGGGTCTCCAGTGGGGGAAGATGACCGACACCTCTCGCGAAAAGATTATCCACTACCCCTAGAGGACTAATGACCTCTGCGGTTTATGTGCCTGCCCGGAATCACCAACCAACCTTCTACAATTACGGAAAAACACCGACTACGCTTCTCTATGTCGCCGTGTGGACCACATCTCCGTGCGCTTAAAGCTCACCCGCGCCGGGCGTGGAGCCCGCGGCCGCCGCCGCCGAGCCGGGCCCCGCGCCGCCCAGCGCAGCCGCCCCCGCCGCCGACGGCGAGCTGGCGGGCGCGGCCAGCGACGCCCCCGGCTTGTGGATGCGGATGCCCATCGCCTGCGCACGCGACATCGGCATTGAACATCAATGCGCTTAAACATCAATGCTCTTAAACATCAATGCTCTTAAACATCAATGCTCTTAAACATCAAGGCTCTTAAACATCAAGGCTCTTAAACATCAATGCTCTTAAACATCAATGCGCTTAAACGTCAATGCTCTTAAACGTCAATGCTCTTAAACGTCAATGCTCTTAAACGTCAATGCTCTTAAACATCAATGCTCTTAAACATCAAGGCTCTTAAACATCAAGGCTCTTAAACATCAATGCTCTTAAACATCAATGCGCTTAAACATCAATGCTCTTAAACATCAATGCTCTTAAACATCAATGCTCTTAAACATCAATGCTCTTAAACATCAATGCGCTTAAACATCAATGCTCTTAAACATCAATGCTCTTAAACATCAATGCGCTTAAACATCAATGCTCTTAAACATCAAGGCTCTTAAACATCAATGCTCTTAAACATCAATGCGCTTAAACATCAATGCTCTTAAACATCAATGCGCTTAAACATCAATGCTCTTAAACATCAATGCTCTTAAACATCAATGCTCTTAAACGTCAATGCTCTTAAACGTCAATGCTCTTAAACGTCAATGCTCTTAAACATCAATGCTCTTAAACATCAATGCGCTTAAACATCAATGCTCTTAAACATCAATGCTCTTAAACATCAATGCTCTTAAACATCAATGCGCTTAAACATCAATGCTCTTAAACATCAATGCTCTTAAACATCAATGCTCTTAAACATCAATGCTCTTAAACATCAATGCTCTTAAACATCAATGCTCTTAAACATCAATGCTCTTAAACATCAATGCGCTTAAACATCAATGCTCTTAAACATCAATGCTCTTAAACATCAATGCTCTTAAACATCAATGCTCTTAAACATCAAGGCTCTTAAACATCAAGGCTCTTAAACATCAATGCTCTTAAACATCAATGCTCTTAAACGTCAATGCTCTTAAACGTCAATGCTCTTAAACATCAATGCTCTTAAACATCAAGGCTCTTAAACATCAAGGCTCTTAAACATCAATGCTCTTAAACATCAATGCGCTTAAACATCAATGCTCTTAAACATCAATGCTCTTAAACATCAATGCTCTTAAACATCAATGCTCTTAAACATCAATGCTCTTAAACATCAAGGCTCTTAAACATCAAGGCTCTTAAACATCAATGCTCTTAAACATCAATGCTCTTAAACATCAATGCTCTTAAACATCAATGCTCTTAAACATCAATGCTCTTAAACATCAGCGTTGAAAATAAAAATGTAAAGCAACTGATGCAACATCGGTAGAAAAGCATACTGTAACACTCCCGGTTACCTGGGGAACCGGATAGCGGCCCTGTCGCTAGCTCAAGTCGGTGATGGAAGGAATTGTTACGCAGTACGATGGAAACACAAAAAATAAACACTTGTTCACTGGTAAAAATTCACATTTATTCCTGGGCAATATGATTAAAATGCCCCAGGGAAGTTACACTCTTAAATTGAATAAAAGAATAGCGGGAAAATTAGATAGAAGAAAAAAAAATGAAAAGTTAGTTTTAGGAGTTAAGCTTAAAAAACTAAGAAGAATTATAACTAACAATTACAATGGGTGAAATTATTACTGGTCAATGTGTCAGAGCGTGACACCGCATTACGAAACATTTACACAATAGGGCGGTAGCCCTGAACGATACCGCCTGGAGAAGGGTCTTTGTGCGGCCGAGGTCGGCCGTGGCTCGGTCGAGGGCGGCGGCTGGGCGTCCTTCAGAAAAAATGCAGCAGAGGTCAGTAACCCTCCAGGCTACAGCTGGCGGTCGGTTGTGACGTCACCAAAAGGCGGCGACGCGTGGGCGTCGTTGACGGCGCCCTTCGTAGTCTAGCTGAACTAGCTGATCTGGAAGTTCTAGTAGAAGCTGGTAGTACAAGCTGAACTGGCCGGACGATCTCAGGAACGGAGTGATTAACTATGTGTCTCTCTCTGACTTTTATAATACTTGTCGAACACAACTTCGGACAGTTTAAAATTCGATTGGAGAAACATTCGCCTCTCTTCACGACGAAAACCCACCCCAGAGAAAATTCTCTCTCCACTGCAGTCGGCTCACAGCTCAAAACTCGCAGTAAAATAACATAAGTCCCCACATAGGCATATTCGCCCGAATAATTCCCACCCCCATATAAGTTCCTCTCTTAACTGTCCTCAGTCTAATATTCAAGCTCAAAAAATAATAAGTTTTCCAGAGACACACTGGTCATTCCCCGATGCCTAATACTCTGGCCCCGTCTGAATAATGAAAAATTTCTAAGTCCGGCAGAGGCGCATTTGCCTCTGACCGAAGAATAGCCCCCCCGAAAGAAACTTCTGCCCCGACTGCTCTGCCTAGAATTCAAATCCCTTCTGCCGTTTGGCCCCGTCTGATGCCCCAGCTCTTCTGAAATTCTCTCCGTCGAAATTGTATAAGGTAAACTTTTCCCCCCACCCAATATTCTCGTATGCTCGAGTTCCTTGTAATAGTCGTTTAGCTATTGGCCAAAATTTGTGGCGCAGTGAACTGTTTCCAGCCAATCGCCACGCGAGAAGCCACAGAACCTTCCGCTCTCCACGCCAGCTGTGAGCAAGCAGTGTTATTCCAATTCCTTCTAGAACATCGGCCCGTGCTTGCATCAGGGGGCGCGTTCGCGTGAAAGAAATTTATGAATTTGGGTTTCCCCGAAGCGAGCGAGCGATGTCGAAACTTCGCAGCCGGCACAGTGAACACGTGTGTCCAGTGAATCTGTCAATGCCAGCCCTCTAAACGGCTTTCTTAATGCGCCGGAGGCGGTAGGGACTGTCGCGATAGCGGAGTCGCGCACGTGTGACCGTCTGCGTAATCTCTCGGCAGAAATCCTGGGTGGCCGAGTCTGTTTGTTTAAATTTTGATCCGGTGAATTTCGTTTATAAAATTATGATGAAATCGGTTTCGCCACAATACATGTTTCAAAACATACACATTGAGAATTAAAACTACGGATGAGACATCGATAGAAAATACACCTATACTTAAAAACATCGACGTTGAAAATTAAAAACACTATTGCGTCATTGATAGAAAAGCATCCATAGTTAAAACATAGACGTGAAAGTAAAAACAAAATGTGATGCGACATCAATTGGAAAATATCGATGTTTCAAAACGTTTAGAAACATGGATGATTTTACATTTTCGATGTTAATAATACAAAACTAAACCTAAAAACATCGATATTAAATCTGGTTTAGTAAGCTCTACAGACGTTCACGCTTGTGAAAATTTAATTTCACTCTTTAGAATTTAAGTGACTAACAGAAAAAGCAATAAGAAGAATGAACAAAACAGCTTGAAGCATGGTAACCTCAAGGGTTCAGAGCTTGCTTACTTCCCCATCAAGGGCACGAGGAGAAGGAGAGGCCCTTCGCCCAGTGAGCCTGCGTAGACCGCCTCTCCACGTGCGAAATACGACGAAACGCTTGGCAAATGCCAAAACATCGAGACCATGCCTTGGGCGAGGAACAGATAGCTCAGCGTAGTTTTATTTATTTCACGTCAAACACAATTTAAAAGTGTCTGACGTACTATGGGGAGAAGTGCGTAAGTCGTGAAAACAGCGTTGGCTTCGTTCGAACACATGAATTGCCGTCAGTTCTTTCCCATCTTAATTTGCACAAAATTGTGATTTAGGGACATTTCATTGCGCAAATAAAACATTGAAAAAATATCAAAATCAAAACATCGATGTTAAAAAACATCCAGTATAATAAATCGACGATTAAACATCGACTATAATAAATTGATGTTTAAACTTCAATTATAATATCGATGTTTAAACATCGATGACTCTATAAAAATATCGATGTTTTCAAAACATCGACAAGGATATTGCATCCTTTCACCACACACGCACATTCTTTTGTAAAGCTTACGTAATATCCATCATGAACGCCGCTCGAGTGCCTTATGGTCTCTACTCATCCTCTCGTGGGTAGATTGGAGCCGGATCAAGTAGGTTCCAGGGGTGAGTTACGCCACCACTTCCTGTGATTTACTTACTACTCTTGTGGGCCAATGACATGAGTAGATGTCGCGACCGAAACCAATACTAATGCACGTGAAGTATGGAGCCGATTTTCACGTTCCAGTGGGGAAGTTACACCAACACCTTCCTCCAGCAACCTGCATGACACTTACGAGACTAGTGACCTAAGTAATTGACGCGCCCGAAATAAAATCTCACTAACTCACGTTCTGTTCGGAATCTGATTTTACGCTCCAGCGGAATAGGAACACCGCCATCTCCCGGTATACAACCCGCACTGCACTTACGTAACTAGTGACCTGGGTAATTGACGCAATCGAAATCAAATCTCACTACTCACGTGCAATTCGGTTCCGGGTCTTACGCCCCCTGCGAGAGAGGAACACCACCAATTGCCGGGATATAACATGCACTATTCGTACGGGACTATTGATCTGCGTAATTATCGCGCCAGAAATCACGTGCAGTCCGGAGCGGGGGGCGGTCTTATGATCCAACGGGAGAGGAACACAACTATCCTGTATATAACATACACTACACTTACGGAACTAGTGACCTGAGTAATTGACGCGCCAGAACCCACATGCAGTTCGGAGAGGAGTATTAAGCTCCCTGCGGGAGAGGAACACTGCCGCTTCCCGGTATGTAACGTACACTACACTTACGGGAGCGGGGTTCAGGATCTATCGCCCAGTTGGGAGCGGGGCTCGAGGAACACCGCCCCCTCGCGTCTATATTTACGTCTATACGTCTCACCTATATTTACTAGGCTGTCCGGGTGACGCCGCGTCCATGGCGAAGGTGCCGACGTTTCGGTCGCCATTCTGCGACCTTCCTCAGGGCGTATTGCCCTGCTGAGGAAGGTCGCAGAATGGCGACCGAAACGTCGGCACCTTCGCCATGGACGCGGCGTCACCTGGACAGCCTAGTAAATACTGACTCCGGCCGCGGAAGCCTACGCTCTCAGGTGTCTCACCTGTCCGAGGCGCGCGAGCGCGGGCGGCTCTTCGGCGGAGACGCGGCGGTTGTGCGCGGGGTGGGCGTCGGCGGCGGGTGGCGCGGGGGCGGGGCCGCAGGCGGAGGCGGACGCGGCCTGCAGGGCGTCGCCCATGGACTGGCGCAGGTCCACGCTGCGACGCCTGGCGGCGCGCTCCGACACGGGGCCCTGCGGGGAAAGGCGGAGGGAACGGCGCCTACGACTACTCCAAAACAAGGACGTGGAAATACCAGGCCATCGGGGCCAGCTCTCCACGGAGAGGCAGGCGGCTCAAAAAAGGGAAAATGAACAGCCTTTGCTTCGTTGGAATACAGGATCTGATAGTCATTTCCTCTAACTGCATATAATAGTAGTTCACGCAATCAGTTTATAAAGTTAAGATTTATTGCATGAGTACATGTTGTGAAAACAAGCGACTTTAGGAACGAGTTTTCAAATTTGTACGAATGTAATAAAGCAACATTATAAACGAGTTGCATTTTTTGTATAACAAAAATTTGTATTGCAAATTTTTGTATAACAGCATTACACATTTACAAGAGAATCAAACTTAATTTTGTGAAACAACTTCCCTGTGACCACTCGGGTATTTGACATCGTGCGAGTAAACGGTGGTCGGCTGTTCCGTTTAGCTCTACCCCCCCCCCCCCCCCGATTCTCTCGCTACGATTGGCTGAATGTGTGATGACGCAATCATTCGTGACATAAAATCTAATACGTCATCATTTGTGCCGTAAAATGCCCGATTAAGAACGATTTCTTGCAACAGAAAAGGTTCTTTTACAATGTTGGAATACAAAAAATTATATTAAAGGATAGAATAATATTCACAATGCCTTCAGTATGTTCGGCATATAACTGTAGAAATAAAAGTCATCAAACCTCAAATACATCATTTCACAAGTTTGTGATCAGTTTACTTGCTTCTTATTGCAATAACATTCACTTTCAGACGTTATGCTAACTGCAATAACATTTCTATTCTTATGACATTAACCGATGCAGAAAGCTTCTCAAAGCCGTATTCATAGTCGACACTTATTTTTGATGAACGCTTTAAGTGTTTAAGTAATCGCATTTTTCAATTTACAGTCGTCACTTAAGAGTTTGCTTAAGCATTCACTTATTCTTATTAGTTAGCTCATCTGTACCATTAAATCAACCCTTATTTCCAACATGGATGTCAGAGCAAGCTATTTTTTATTCTTATAATTATATTTTTTATACACTCATAAAGACGTACATCTTTTGAAGCTCTTACACAATGATGCAACTCTTTGAAGTTCTAAAACAATGGTGCAACTTCTCGCAATCATGCTTCGTGTAAGCCCGCAGATAAGCACGTGTAGCAGAGCCTCATTCCTTGGAATTTTCCTCACGCCACATCGATGCAACCGACTCGCTTCGCTGGAAACCCCCACCACCGCACGGCAGCATCCGTGCAGCTGGCATTCCTAGAAGATTCCTACTTACGCCATGTGGCGCAATATCTCTTGCAAGACGCTATCTTTCCCAACCGCTGCGAGCGGGAGCCGGCCTGCCCGCCGCCCCGCGCCGATGCTTCGTATTAATATCTCCTTCGGCCACGAGAGCGCGCCAGCTCTCAGCGCTCCGCCGCCCGCTGGCCGCCCCGCCAGCCCCCCCCTCCCTGGCGTTCCGCCGGAGAGTGGGGGCTGCCCCCGCTGCTGCCTGCAAGCTGCGCTGCGCCACGCGGCCAAGGCGCCCCCCACCGCTGCCAGAGTTTCCGTTGTGCTGGAACTTTCTGGAAACTTAACCAACGCCTCGAATGGTTCAACCGCCATTCGTCAGTTCTCGTCTGGCATTCATGTCGAACAGACGGGCTCCGCGCCGCTCCGCGGCGTGTCTATCTGTTCTCGTCTGATCTCCGAGCTGAGCGGATGGGCTCCGCACTGCCTTCCTTGCGGTGCACACTCAGTATTTGCTCTGTCCCATGTCATGGGCAGACATGCTCCACGCTGCTCTCCTTGTAGCAGTTTCTCCGTGCTTGTCCGAGCCTGCAGCTGCACGGACGGACGGCGCCGCTCCTGGCGTCATCACCTGGGCCCCATGCTACGGATGGCGCTGCCTCGACTTGGTGGCCATTCTTGCCGTCTACGCTCAACTCACGTACTGGTGACTATTGCGCCTCTACTACTTGCTACGTGCTCAATTGCACCCTTATGCTCACGATTCATGTGTTGCATATAATTAACCATTCAACAACTATTGCTGCCACGTGTTCAGCTAACTTTGTATTCACGTTTGTGGCGCCTGTGATTTAACTATTTCACAAACTATTGCTGCCACGTAATTAGCTAACTTTGTATTCACGTTTGTGGCGCCTGTGAATCAACTATTCAATAAACTATTATTGCCACATGCTCAGTTAACTTTGTATTCATCCACGTGGCGCCTGTGCATCTATTTTACAAACTATTGCTCGCCACGTGCTTGGCCAATTTATATTTACATCTGTGGCGCCTGTGATCTGGTGTTTCGTGCTCTCTCTGGTGCTACTTACGGCACTACAATTCCACGAACTGCATCTGCCCCTGTCGGGCCTGGCCTAGCTAAGCCGCCCGCAGACACAACAACTTCAACAACAACAAGAGGAGCAAGTTTTGTGCTACCGCGCTAATATTGTATTTACATTGTGATTTGTGTGTTCCACCCCCTTGTTCCCTCTCCCCGTATAGCTTAAGATATATTTTTATGTATTTTGTTTTTAGAATATATGTTTACATGCCTTAGACTACAACTCTTTTATGGTAACAAGCACTCTCCTTCCTCCTCCATCCTTGCAGTCCCAGATCTGCAAGAGTGGCTACAACCTGTTCTCTCTTTACAGGAATCTGGGTGGTCCTTCGAAATTAATCTAATTAATCCAATTAATGGGCTATGGTTGGAATGTTTGGGAGGAGTTAAAGTTTCATTGTTTTCACAACCAGTCCACTTTGCTTGACTCCCCCATCCATTTTGTTCCTTCGAGCCGTGATTTTGAACCAGAAAACCTATGTATATTTTCATATGTTATTTCATGTATTCTGCATATGCTCTGCGGACCATTTTGATCCTTCGAGCCTTGGATTTTGAACTAGCAAAAATATATATGCCTAATTTCTATTTTTAATGCCTTCCAGGTACCAAGCTGATATTCACATCAGCACTTATTCTTTTTTGTACTTCCATTGTCAATGTCTACCAGGCATTAAAGCTGATACTTACATCAGCACTCCCTTGTATGTGCTTTCTGAGCCATCATATTTTGTCTGAGCGTGCTTGTTACTATATATACATACTTGTGCTAATTGCATATCAATGTACTTGTTTTTGTGTAACATACTTGTATTAATTGTATTTGCTTTGTCAATGTGCTTGTTTTTTATGCAACACACTGATGCCTGACTCAAAATGTTACATGTACTTACTGTCCTGTATCGTGTAACGAGGCTGTGTTCCTGTATCGTGTAACGTGGCTGCTTGCTCCTGTATCGTGTAACGAGGCTCTAGGCTGTACTACTGACTAATGCTGCCTGCTGCACCACTCAGCTTTCTTCAACAAATTTGTAAGTGTAATAACTTCATAGATGTGCGTCTATTCAGGGGATTAACTTGCTTGCTTGCTTGTAAAGATTACAATCACTGATTGCTACCTTAACTTCATGTGTATACATTTTGTGCACTTCCATTTGCAAGTGTTACATGTACACTTGTGGACCCACATTGTATGTGGTCCCTTAATTTCACATGTACACTTGTATTTATACTTCACGTGTGTATCTCTTTAATTTGTACACACTGCTTATTCACTTCCAAGTGTTACATGCATACATTTGTGTTTTTACATTTTTATGTGCTTTCTTAATTTCATGTGTTTATTGTGTTTCATACATACACTTTTGTGCCTTTATTGCAATTTTTAAATGTCTCATGTATACACATCAGTGTTATTACTTGCTTCTCTCATGTGTCATGTACATACAGTGTGCTTTGTTTAGTGTTTATGTATTTTGGGGGAAAGTTTAGTGTCAATTGTTACTAGGTTAGGGCTCCCTTCTGATCCCTCAACATTCCCTTCTATTCTGTGCCCATCAATTGCCAATTGCGCACCCCAAGATGGCATCACAAACGCTTCCTAAAAAGGTTATTTACGTAATGACCAGGTTGAAGAATGGCTGTACCGCCATTTCAAATTTTCTTACAGAAAATGAGCCACTCACCGTGCTCACGTGCCGACAATTAACTTTAAGAAAGGAATCGCTCATTGAAATTTTTAATAAACTCAACAATCTCATTGACAGTGTCGATCCATCTGATGAGACCTTTTCTCAAATAAATGATATCTTTAATGAATATTATGATGTTCTCGCTGCAGCTGATGTGGCAGTATCTAATTACAATTCAACTCTCGTTGACAATGATTCTGTTTCCAACAGATCAAGTCCTTCTGACTGTACCTCTAGAAGTTCTAAGTGCAATATCAAATTACCTGAAATTAAATTGCCCACCTTTGATGGTAATCAAGCTAATTGGCTTACATTTAAAAACATTTTCGAAGGCCTTATATGTCAAAATGACATGCCTAATTCTAATAAATTTTATTACTTATCAGGCTCACTTGTGGGACAAGCCAAAGATTTATTGCACAACTTGCCTATTACCGATGACAACTTTACAGTTGCATGGGAATTATTGAAGCAACGATACGACTCTCCAAGGGCTATCGTTAGCATTCACTTAAATTCGATTTTGAATCCTCCTGCACTTGCAAAAGGCTCCGCTTCTTCTTTGCAAAATTTAATTGACTACTTTAGACTACATGTGAATGCAATTAAGGGCATCAACGTTGATACTGATTTATCAGATTTGTTGCTCGTTGCACTGATTTCTAAAAGTCTTCCCACTGACATTCTCAAGCAATGGGAACTGTCCTTGAATAGCAGTGAGCTCCCCACTTTCGATTCTTTGTTACAATATCTAGAACTTCATCAACGAAGCTTAAGAGTTTTTGACAATCCTAACATATGCGCTTCCAATTCTCACGTTAATGACAAGCCTCACACCGCCAGGGCAGGCAACGTCAACAACACGGGAAAAGGCAAGTCACTAATTTGTCCTAAATGCAATTCTGAACATTTGATTAAGGACTGTCCTTCATTTTTACAATTATTACCCAAGGCTCGCCACGAGTTCATTGTTAAGCAGGGTAGATGTTCTAGATGTTTTCACCCGAAGACCCATAGTCACTCTTGTGCTATAAAATGTGCCATTTGCAATAAAAATCACCACAAACTTTTGCACTTTGGTGATAAACCTCCTGTTAATCAACAAGCTCCATCGGCTGTTGCAACCAGTGCTGCCAAGGCAACCACTTCAACTCTCATTCCAACAGCTTTAGTAAGCTGTTCTTCTAATAATGGCAGGTCTAAGCCTTTTGTTGCTCTTCTCGACACTGGAAGTGGTATTAACTTAATTACTTGGAGCACGGTAAAATCTCTTAAGTTACCTACAACGAAAATGCCTGTGACTATTTCTGGTATTGGTCCGGAAGCTTTAACAAGCACTCACAGCGCTACTTTAACAATTAGACCTTGTAATGTTCCTAATAATTGGTCTTGTAAGATAAATTGTTCAATTGTGCATAGCATTCCTAACACTCTTTCCCATGGTTTTAATTGCGACAGTTGGAATTTGCCCACAGATCTAGTCTATGCAGATCCTCACTTTGACAATATTAAACCCATCGATCTCTTGCTTGGTGCAGATGTTTTCTTTGACATTTTACTGCCAGATAAGCTAACCAGATCCGATGGTGCCTATCCTGTGCTACAGCACACCAAATTAGGTTGGATTGTTGCGGGTCGCACCCCACGCTCCATTGCTCCCTCGCAAGCCCTTTGTAATCTGATTCAGACGCCTTTTGAGTTACCTGATCAGATCAAACACTTTTGGGAGGTAGAGGAGGTCTCGCCTCTGCACCCAATTTTACATGAGGAAGAAATAGCAGAATCTCACTTCGTAGCTACTCACTCGAGGGACGCCTCTGGCAGATACTCGGTCAAGCTCCCTGTTAATTCTAAATTAAATTCATTAGGCGACTCCAAACCTCAGGCAATTAAACGCTTTCTGGCAATTGAAAAAAGGCTTGAGAAGGATCCCGAATTGAAACGGGACTACCATGAGTTTATTAACGAATATATTCAATTAGGACATATGAAACCTGCACCTAGCTGTGGCAGCCTTATTAGTTATTACATTCCTCATCATCCAGTGTTCAAACCTTCCAGCTCTACTACTAAAACTAGGGTTGTGTTTGACGCTTCGGCTAAGACCACTACTGGTATTTCCCTCAATGATGCGCTATTAAATGGTAGCAAAATTCAAGACGATCTCTTTGATCTTTTACTTAAATTTAGAACTCACAAAATTGGCATTGCCGCCGACCTCAAAATGATGTTTCGCCAAGTTAATGTAGACCCATCTGACTGGAGCCTACAACGTGTTTTATGGAGGGACTCTCCCTCTCAACCTATTCAGGATTTTGTCTTAACTACGGTGACGTATGGTCTAAAACCAGCCACCTTTCTTGCTGTTCGCACCTTGCATCAGCTAGCTACCGACGAAGGCGCTGACTTCCCTATCGGCTCACATGTGCTAACATCCAGTTTTTATGTTGATGATTTCTTACATTCATCTCCCAACCTGCATAGTGCCAAACGAACTATCTCTGAATTAAACAGTTTGTTGGCAAAGGGTGGTTTTCTTTTACGTAAATGGGCTTCGAATGACAAGTCTGTTTTGTCAGATCTTCCAGATCACTTGCTGGCCAAGTCAGGCCACAAAATCTTCGAGTCCAAAGCCCCCGAAGCAGTATCTACTTTAGGCATTTCTTGGAACACTGTGACTGACATGTTCACCCTAGTGCTGTCAGACAAAATTAACTTTCATGTTACAAGGTTTACTAAAAGAAGCATGCTGTCTGTGATATGTTCTTTATTCGACCCACTAGGCCTACTGGCCCCCTGTATAATTGTTTGCAAACTGTTATTTCAAAGACTTTGGGAATATTCCCTCAATTGGGACCAATCACTCCCACCTGATATTGCCCTTAAATGGCAAGAAGTCTTTACGTCATTAATTGACATACCTACGATTAATGTTCCACGATGCATTCTGCCATCTGATTACTCTTCCGTTGAATTGCATGGCTTTTCCGACAGCAGCCTAATAGCCTACGGAGCAGCCATTTATGTACGCTCTGTAAATGAACACGGTACATATACCGTAAATTTACTCTGTGCCAAATCCAAGGTAGTGCCCTCTAATATGAAGTGCAAGGGTGACACCGCATTAACTATTCCTCGCTTAGAGCTCTGTGCTGCCGTCCTTCTGACCAAGCTTATGATTAAAGTCATTAAAATTCTTTCTCATGAACTTTCTCCCAATGCTGTCCTATTATGGACTGACTCCAGGATAGTGTTGGACTGGATTCACTCACCACCTCTCAAGGGTAACGTGTTTGCGCGTAATCGTGCACAATTTATTAGGGAAAATGCAAACGGCTTCACTTGGCGTTACATTCAATCTTCTCTTAATCCTGCGGATTTACTTTCACGTGGCGTCAAGCCCAAAGATTTGTTAAATTCGGATATCTGGTGGCACGGTCCACAATTCTTAACTCTTGAGTCAGCCTCATGGCCAAACGGCATTTCTGTAACTGTCAACAACGCACCTGTGCTAGTCTGCAAGCCTCGCGACTCGTACCTGAACGAAAGAGTGTGCTCTTACTACAGTTCCTTTCAAAAATCACTTCGCGTTATGGCATATGTTCTTCACTTTATCACATGTCTTAAATCCGCCAAGTCAAAATTAGCTTCGGATTCCACTAAATCCACTAAATCTCTTTCTGCTCACCAGCTTAATCATGCAAAGTTAACATGCATCAAAATCGTACAACATCATGCCTTTCTCCCTGTGTTCAAGGCGCTCAACGACGGAGCCACATGTCCCTCTAGCAGTGGCCTCCTTTCGCTCAATCCTTTTATTGACAATGATGGCTGCCTGCGTGTAGGTGGCAGAATCTCAGAGGCCGAGCTGTCTTTCGACACTCTCCACCCTCTAATTTTACCTTCCAAGCATCACTTTACTAGGGCACTTATTAATGACGCCCACTTGAAACTGGCCCATGCCAATGTTCAGTTTTTAACCGTCCATTTGCGACAATCTTATTGGATACTTTCCATTAGGAAGACAATCAAATCTGTGATACGTAAGTGTATCACATGTTTTCGCCATGCTCCTACATCAGCACAACAGCTTATGGGAAACCTCCCAGCTATACGTGTGACCCCATCTCCCACCTTTGGCATTGTGGGGGTGGATTATACAGGGCATTTTTGGCTTAGACACGGAATTCGCGGCAAATCCCGCACCAAGGTGTATCTTGCACTTTTCGTGTGCATGGTCACCAAGGCCGTACACATCGAAATAGTCTCCTCTTTAACTACAGAAGCTTTCTTAATGGCTCTCAAGCGATTTGTATCTCGTCGCGGCATTCCCACCAAGATTTTTTCGGATAACGCTACCACCTTCGTGGGAGCCAATTCACGGCTGCATGCCCTTTACAACCTTTTCCAATCTTTAGCTTTCCAAAAACAAATTACTGATTTTTGCTCTAATTCCTCCATTGACTGGACATTCATTCCACCCAGGTCCCCTCACGTTGGCGGCATCTGGGAAGCCGGCATCAAAATCCTAAAACGTCACTTGCTACGTGAAATAGGCGAAGCCGTGCTTTCTTATGAAGAATTGTTAACAACTGTCACGCATGTTGAGGCGATCTTAAATTCCAGACCTCTCATACGTCCATCGGATGACGCAGCTGAGTTTAATTATCTCACGCCTGCTCATTTCTTAATTGGCAGACCTCTTACAGCCTTGCCCGATCCCAATGCACTACAGCAGCAATAAGCACTACGCTGTCATTGGAATCAAACACAAAATGCACTTGCCAACATTTGGACGCGCTGGACGAAGGAGTATCTGTTATCCCTTCAACAACGCTCCAAATGGACAGCTGTCTCTCCCAACATCAAATCGGGCACTCCCGTTTTGTTAATTGATGACAATCTCCCTCCTCTTGAGTGGAGGTTAGGGGTAATCACCCAAACTTTTCCCGGTCGTGATGGTCGCACTCGAACTGTACAAGTTCAAACCAAGACAGGCTCCTTTGTGAGGCACATCCATCGCTTGTGTCCTCTGCCCATTCATGATTAGTACACGTCTTTCACAGTCATTTTCTATTGGTCATTTGTAGTTAGTTGTTTATTGTTTTGTTAGCTGTAAGATTCGTTGTGTCGTATTGTAAATTTGTTAGTAGTTAGGATTCTGCATTAGGATTTGTGCATTGTTGCACCCACCACCTCTCCAAGGTACACATCTCACTTGAAATATCTCATGAGTCTTGTTATGTCAAGATTTTTGTTGCATCACTTGCTACCTCTCCGAGGTGTAACCTCTAGCATCTCATCCGAGATAACCCTTGTTTTACACTATTCGTACTTGCCACCTCTCCGAGGTGCAACCACTAACGTCTCATCCGAGACATTGCCTCATTAGCTCTGCTATGGCAACATTTTGCATTTTTGCATTTGCAACCTCTCCGAGGTGCACTCCCTCACATCTCATCCGAGACATTGCCTCATTAGCTCTGCTATGGCAACATTTTGCATTTTTGCATTTGCAACCTCTCCGAGGTGCACTCCCTCACATCTCATCCGAGATATGCCTCACCAGCTCCGCCATGGCAACATTGCTGTTTAGTGTTGGTTATTCTGCCCCAGTTCTGAGCTGAGTTATTCCGAGTTAGTTGTTAAGTTGATCGTTAAGACCTTTGCATTATTGCACTTACTACCTCCCCGAGATGCACTTCCTCACATCTCATGCCTCATTAGCCTTTTGCTATGGCAACACTTTGCTTTTTCCAATTTGACACCTCCCCAAGATGCAACATCTCGCCCGAGACAGGTCTCAATGCTCCACGTCCTCATGGTAACATGTCGCACTACTGCGCTTGTCACCTCTCCGAGGTGCAACGTCTAGTCCGAGACAGGTCTCATAGCTCCACGTCCTCATGGTAACATGCCGCATCACCGCACTTGTCACCTCTCCGAGGTGCACAACTTACTCAAGGATAGTCTCCTCATTTTCTGAGCTGCAGAGTCATAGTTACTTCATAGCTTACAGAGTCACAGTTACTAACTCATAGTTGTTTAGTGCTGATTTTAAAGCTATTCTCTTTATTTGCTTATCATTGTGTTAGTTATAAGATTGATTGCTATTATATTGTGTACTAGTTAGTCGTCAAGACTACCATCTGCCTCTGCCACCTTGGTAGGCACTCGTAATTCATTCTATTTTCATTTCTGTCACCCTTCGAGGTGTCCGATCTCATTCGAGATCACTTAATTGTTTTAAGATTCGCCATTTTCCGCCACCCGCGTTTGCTTGTAGTTGTTTCTTTAGACAACATCTCGCCACCTCTCCGAGGTGCTCAATCTCATTCGATTTCGCTTAGCTGTGTTCAGATTTGCTACTTACTGCACTTCCGCGTTTGCCACCTCGCAAGGCACCCGTTGCCATTTTAGTTGTCAACATCCCTTTTACCACCTTTACGAGGTGTCCAAGCTCATTCAAGATTACTTATTATTATGTAATATGTCAGATTACTTACTACATCGTGTGCCATCGCACTTGCCACCTCTTCGAGGTGCTCACTTGTTTAAGGTTTATTATACCTTCCTTACCAACGGCTACATTCACTATCCTTGCCACATATCTCCATACACCCTACCACTCCCATCTTATACCTAACTACCTAGCTTGCCCTAACATCTTTTTTGTCGAACGACCTAATCGTTCTGTGGGGGTGTATGTCAGAGCAAGCTATTTTTTATTCTTATAATTATATTTTTTATACACTCATAAAGACGTACATCTTTTGAAGCTCTTACACAATGATGCAACTCTTTGAAGTTCTAAAACAATGGTGCAACTTCTCGCAATCATGCTTCGTGTAAGCCCGCAGATAAGCACGTGTAGCAGAGCCTCATTCCTTGGAATTTTCCTCACGCCACATCGATGCAACCGACTCGCTTCGCTGGAAACCCCCACCACCGCACGGCAGCATCCGTGCAGCTGGCATTCCTAGAAGATTCCTACTTACGCCATGTGGCGCAATATCTCTTGCAAGACGCTATCTTTCCCAACCGCTGCGAGCGGGAGCCGGCCTGCCCGCCGCCCCGCGCCGATGCTTCGTATTAATATCTCCTTCGGCCACGAGAGCGCGCCAGCTCTCAGCGCTCCGCCGCCCGCTGGCCGCCCCGCCAGCCCCCCCCTCCCTGGCGTTCCGCCGGAGAGTGGGGGCTGCCCCCGCTGCTGCCTGCAAGCTGCGCTGCGCCACGCGGCCAAGGCGCCCCCCACCGCTGCCAGAGTTTCCGTTGTGCTGGAACTTTCTGGAAACTTAACCAACGCCTCGAATGGTTCAACCGCCATTCGTCAGTTCTCGTCTGGCATTCATGTCGAACAGACGGGCTCCGCGCCGCTCCGCGGCGTGTCTATCTGTTCTCGTCTGATCTCCGAGCTGAGCGGATGGGCTCCGCACTGCCTTCCTTGCGGTGCACACTCAGTATTTGCTCTGTCCCATGTCATGGGCAGACATGCTCCACGCTGCTCTCCTTGTAGCAGTTTCTCCGTGCTTGTCCGAGCCTGCAGCTGCACGGACGGACGGCGCCGCTCCTGGCGTCATCACCTGGGCCCCATGCTACGGATGGCGCTGCCTCGACTTGGTGGCCATTCTTGCCGTCTACGCTCAACTCACGTACTGGTGACTATTGCGCCTCTACTACTTGCTACGTGCTCAATTGCACCCTTATGCTCACGATTCATGTGTTGCATATAATTAACCATTCAACAACTATTGCTGCCACGTGTTCAGCTAACTTTGTATTCACGTTTGTGGCGCCTGTGATTTAACTATTTCACAAACTATTGCTGCCACGTGATTAGCTAACTTTGTATTCACGTTTGTGGCGCCTGTGAATCAACTATTCAATAAACTATTATTGCCACATGCTCAGTTAACTTTGTATTCATCCACGTGGCGCCTGTGCATCTATTTTACAAACTATTGCTCGCCACGTGCTTGGCCAATTTATATTTACATCTGTGGCGCCTGTGATCTGGTGTTTCGTGCTCTCTCTGGTGCTACTTACGGCACTACAATTCCACGAACTGCATCTGCCCCTGTCGGGCCTGGCCTAGCTAAGCCGCCCGCAGACACAACAACTTCAACAACAACAAGAGGAGCAAGTTTTGTGCTACCGCGCTAATATTGTATTTACATTGTGATTTGTGTGTTCCACCCCCTTGTTCCCTCTCCCCGTATAGCTTAAGATATATTTTTATGTATTTTGTTTTTAGAATATATGTTTACATGCCTTAGACTACAACTCTTTTATGGTAACAAGCACTCTCCTTCCTCCTCCATCCTTGCAGTCCCAGATCTGCAAGAGTGGCTACAACCTGTTCTCTCTTTACAGGAATCTGGGTGGTCCTTCGAAATTAATCTAATTAATCCAATTAATGGGCTATTGTTGGAATGTTTGGGAGGAGTTAAAGTTTCATTGTTTTCACAACCAGTCCACTTTGCTTGACTCCCCCATCCAATGGAATAAAATCAAAGATTTTTATGAGATTTTGGAATTACTGAAATCAATATGGAAGATCATATACGAAAACGATATTTGTGAGACATGCAAAATGCTTTGGAAATGCATGGGCAACAAGAATGTTATAAGAGATATCATTTTCACAGGGATACGGTTGTAAACATTAGTGTCTGTTGCTCACAACGTGAGCTTGAGAAATAAAAGGCTATCCATTACCACCCGCCCTAAAAATGTTAATAGCACACAGACTTTATGCAACATCGTCATTTCAGTTACTTAATTTATTTAAATTGCAGACCACCGGGGCGTATTTTATAGGTTATCCTGCGAGGATTATGTTTTATAGGTTATCTTACAATGATGCATCATATGAAATAGTGTTTTTATTTTTTTCAGTTGATACGCGCAGATCTCGAAAGAATAATTCCGTCCTCAATTTGTAGAATAATTACACAAAAATTAAAAAGTTCATAAAAATCCCTTCATGTATTGTACAAATATCGTACGCTAATAATTATAAATACAAAACATGCAAAATTGGAAAAAAAAATCTACCAGTAGCAATTACCCGAACACGACTTAACGCATCGAAGCAACGAAACGAAATTTTTATCTTATTTTCTGTTTGTAGTCTGTAGATGAAACCAGATGCTATTCTTACGCATAAAAGAACCACCAAAATTGCAAACAAGATTGACACGGCCTTCTAGATTCGTATCTAGTAACCAATAAAGAAATGTTGCCAAATATTTTGTAGTGAAATACTGACAGAGTGCGACTCTCGAATAAGTGGGGTCTATGGATACTAAACTGTCATAAGGGTTCACTTATTTTAAGTACATAAATGCTTAATCATCATCATCATCATCGACAGCAAGGATTAGACCTCTTGGTCTGTTCCGTTTCAGAATTGTTCATGCCATCTCTTCAAGGGACGTCCTACACTTCTTTTTCCTTTAGGTACATATTGAAGAATAGTTTTACTTATTCTATGTTCTGGCATTCTCAGGACATGACCTTTCCAGTTTTCTCGATATTTCTTTATGGTATCTATAACCGGTTCAACATTTAGTTCTTCTCTGATATCTACACTTTTTTTGTGGTCTAATAGTGAATATCCTGCCACAAAACGAAGAAATCTCATTTCTGCAGATTCAATTCGGCGCAGCTGATCTGATGTTAATGTCCAGCTCTCACTTCCATAAAGTAGTAATGGCAAAGCAATAACTTTGTAAAATCTGAGAAGAGTTTCCTTTTGCGCATTATGATGTAGAGTTCGCTCTAACGTTCCACAGAAATATGTGAAGTTGTTCAGCTTTATTTCCATATCCCTTGATTTTATATAATTAAAATGATATCCAAGATATTTAAATTCATTTACTTGTTCAATTATTTGGTCATATATAACTATCTTTGCTCTTAAAGGTTCAAGTCCTTTAAATGCCATCACTTTTGTTTTACTTGGTGAGATTTTCATACCATACTCATTAGCAACCTGACTTAACTTGTGGACTGCTATTTGAATTTCATATTCAGATTTTCCTACGATAAGCTGGTCGTCGGCAAAAAGTAATGTTGGGATCTCGACATTATTAATCTTAAAAACATCATTTAAAGTCTTCAACCATTTTTAATGATCACGTCCATATATATATTAAAAAGCGTTGGCGAGAGCGGGCATCCCTGTCTTACTCCCTGGTTTAAATATGCTGATTCTGTTCCATTTCTTAGCATTCGGATCATGATTTTATTATTTCTGTATAATGATTGAATTGCTGTAATAAGATGGGAAGGGAGTCCAATATTTTTCAGTGTTTCCCATAATAATCTTCTTTTAAGGCTATCAAATGCTTTTACGTAGTCAATAAAGACGTAGTATGTCGGTAGTTTAAATTCCCTTCGCTTTTCAGTAAGTTGTGTCAGTACAAAAATACAGTCTGAGCATGATCTACCTTTTCTGAAACCATGTTGTGTTTCAGATATTTGAGTTTCAACAATAGGCACTAATCTTTGATTGATAATTTTTGCATAGATTTTATAACAGGAATTTAGAAGACTTATACCTCTATAATTTGAACATTCAGATTTGTCGCCTTTTTTATATAGTGGGTAAATTAGGGCTTCATTCCATTCTTCTGGCACATATCCAGAGGACCAGCAGATATTAATAAAGTTAAGAAGTCTCTGCGTAAATTCATTTGATGCATATCTGATCAATTCCATGTTTATATTATCAGTACCAGGTGACATTTTATTTTTGGTTGTGTTAATGGCTGCTTTCAACTCATCCATAGAGATCAGATCAATAGAATTACATATATCAATTTTAATTCCTCTCTCTTCTTCTTCTTCATCTTCAGAGGTCCATAGCGATTTAAAGTAATTTAACCATTTACTTTCTGAAATTATATTTAATTGAACTTTATCTCTTTCTTGATTATTTAAATATTTTATAATTTTATATGCCTTACTTAATACTTAAGCGTTTACTTATCGTATAAGTGTCGACTATGAATGCGGCTCTCAATCTTTCTCCTTACATATTATTTAGTTTTTAAATGATTGGTTTTTGGTCGTGGAACACAGAGTAAGAGAATTTACATTATGCGCGGCCGGCCTTAACCCACGCCAAACGGAACACTAGGATACTCTGTTTCTCCAGAGGGCGCTGCTTTGACTGCACAAACATGGCTTCGATTTGTGATCTGGGCTGACAGGGTGACGCGGCCGGCCTTAACCCACGCCAAACGGAACACTAGGATACTCTGTTTCTCCAGAGGGCGCTGCTTTGACTGCACAAACATGGCTTCGATTTGTGATCTGGGCTGACAGGGTGACGCGGCCGGCCTTAACCCACGCCAAACGGAACTCTAGGATACTCTGTTTCTCCAGAGGGCGCTGCTTTGACTGCACAAACATGGCTTCGATTTGTGATCTGGGCTGACAGGGTGACGCGGCCGGCCTTAACCCACGCCAAACGGAACACTAGGATACTCTGTTTCTCCAGAGGGCGCTGCTTTGACTGCACAAACATGGCTTCGATTTGTGATCTGGGCTGACAGGGTGACGCGGCCGGCCTTAACCCACGCCAAACGGAACACTAGGATACTCTGTTTCTCCAGAGGGCGCTGCTTTGACTGCACAAACATGGCTTCGATTTGTGATCTGGGCTGACAGGGTGACGCGGCCGGCCTTAACCCACGCCAAACGGAACACTAGGATACTCTGTTTCTCCAGAGGGCGCTGCTTTGACTGCACAAACATGGCTTCGATTTGTGATCTGGGCTGACAGGGTGACGCGGCCGGCCTTAACCCACGCCAAACGGAACACTAGGATACTCTGTTTCTCCAGAGGGCGCTGCTTTGACTGCACAAACATGGCTTCAATTCGTGATCTGGGCTGACAGGGTGACGCGGCCGGCCTTAACCCACGCCAAACGGAACTCTAGGATACTCTGTTTCTCCAGAGGGCGCTGCTTTGACTGCACAAACATGGCTTCGATTTGTGATCTGGGCTGACAGGGTGACGCGGCCGGCCTTAACCCACGCCAAACGGAACACTAGGATACTCTGTTTCTCCAGAGGGCGCTGCTTTGACTGCACAAACATGGCTTCGATTTGTGATCTGGGCTGACAGGGTGACGCGGCCGGCCTTAACCCACGCCAAACGGAACACTAGGATACTCTGTTTCTCCAGAGGGCGCTGCTTTGACTGCACAAACATGGCTTCGATTTGTGATCTGGGCTGACAGGGTGACGCGGCCGGCCTTAACCCACGCCAAACGGAACTCTAGGTTACTCTGTTTCTCCAGAGGGCGCTGCTTTGACTGCACAAACATGGCTTCAATTCGTGATCTGGGCTGACAGGGTGACGCGGCCGGCCTTAACCCACGCCAAACGGAACACTAGGATACTCTGTTTCTCCAGAGGGCGCTGCTTTGACTGCACAAACATGGCTTCGATTTGTGATCTGGGCTGACAGGGTGACGCGGCCGGCCTTAACCCACGCCAAACGGAACACTAGGATACTCTGTTTCTCCAGAGGGCGCTGCTTTGACTGCACAAACATGGCTTCGATTTGTGATCTGGGCTGACAGGGTGACGCGGCCGGCCTTAACCCACGCCAAACGGAACACTAGGATACTCTGTTTCTCCAGAGGGCGCTGCTTTGACTGCACAAACATGGCTTCAATTCGTGATCTGGGCTGACAGGGTGACGCGGCCGGCCTTAACCCACGCCAAACGGAACACTAGGATACTCTGTTTCTCCAGAGGGCGCTGCTTTGACTGCACAAACATGGCTTCAATTCGTGATCTGGGCTGACCGGGTGGAAGGCTGAGGTAAGTCAGCGTTCGTCACGGCGTCACAAGGAGAGCCAAGATCATTACTCTGGCCGCGGACGCCAACAACCGCCAACAACAAGCCTTCAATTTGCTGCAAAGATGGACGCCCTTCAATCACTCTATGTAGTATTACTCGGGCAACATTTCTTGAACGATGGATTGACGATTTCGGGTGGAGTGGGGGTATTAGTTACAAAGTCGGCCACTGGAGTATTTTAAGTAATGCCAACGTCTGTGAAGTGAAATATATGCCATAATATGTCCTCTTAACTTTTTCGGGTGTTTTAAGTGTCTCCCTTGAAGGACCTGGACCTAACTCAGCCATTTCTTTCGATATTGACAATAAACCTGAACAGGGGTACTTCACTATGAAAGCAACTGGCTTTGACTAGCTTCTGTTTCGCGCCAATGAAGTTTCAATGCTTGGAAGGTTGTCATCAGTGCCCGCTGCGAGCTTTTGCCTTCAACTGTTTATTGCACAAGGGAGGGGGATCAAGGTCATCGTTCAAGAAAAGTTGCGCGAGTAATATTAGCGTACCGATGCGAGAATCTTGACCTGTCAAACCCCACCCAATTTTTCAAAAGGGTATCATGAAATTGAAATAGAAACATGTTATCTGTTTCCGTCGTAGTTCCCTCCACAATTACGTACACATCACTTGCAGATTACGGCAAAACATTAAAAGAATGGTTGCGTTACAAGCATAAAAAATCTTCATAGGTATGAAGCATCTATAAATAGCACTTCCAGTTGTTGCTACGAGAGCGAATCTTGAATTTAATTTTGCAAATGAACCTCGTAAGTCTGCGCAAACCACGGTGTACGCAGAAAGCGTCTAGAGAAATTTAAGTCTTCTAAGCGTAACGTCACAAAGATGGCCACCATCTCCAAGGGTTGGCGTTGTTAGTATCGATAACTGCCGAACCGGCAAAACTTTTTAAAAATGTCCTCCCTCCCTCTCACCCTGTAGATTTCGGTGTAAGAAATATTTCTTTGAGACCTTTGTTCTCATTTTTTTTTCTTTTTTTTAGTTTTCAATGTCCCTGAACGCTTCATTTAGCGGTTATTTAACGATATATATGACTGAGTGTAGCGGGTTGATTTGGCATGGACATTTAGAAGCGTTTTTTAAACAAATCCTTCATATTTTTAAAGTCAAGGTGCAATTCGTCACGTCCCCGAGAAATTCTCTTTCTTTAGAGATCTCATTTATTACGATTGGTTGCTTGTGAAAGCCGCCAAAGATATTTATACTACTGAAATAACACAGGAGACGATATTTTAACTCGCTGGCAGTAAGAGCGTAGGCTTCCGCGGCCGAAGTCGGTATTTACTTGGCTGTCCGGGTGACGTCGCGTCCATGGCAAAGGAGTCGACGTTTCGGTCGCCATTCTGCGACCTTCCTCAAGGCGTAATGCATTTGTTGCGTGTTCCTCAAAGCGAAGGTGCCGACGTAATGCATTACGCCCTGAAGAAGGTCGCAGAATGGCGACCGAAACGTCGGCACCTTCGCCATGGACGCGGCCATGTCACCCGGACAGCCAAGTAAACATCGCTGGCAGTATTACTCGGGCAACTTTTCTTGAACGATAGATTGACGATTTCTGGTGGAGTGGGGGTATTAGTTACAAAGTCGGCCACTAGAGTATTTTAAGTAATGCCAACGTCTATGAAATGAAAGTCAAAACTGCATCTTGTGCTTAACTTTTGCGGGAGTTTTAGGTGACTCCCTTGAAGAACCTGAACCTGACTCAGCTATTTCTTTTGATATTGACAATAAATCTGAACAGGGGTTCTGCACTATGAAAGCAACTGGCTTTGACTAGCTTCTGTTTCGCGCCAACGAAGTTTTAATGCTTGGAAGGTTGTCATCAGTGCCCGCTGCGAGCTTTTGCCTTCAACTGTTTATTGCACAAGGGAGGGGGATGGAGGTCATCGTTCAAGAAAAGTTGCGCGAGTTATACCGTCCAAGCCGCCTCTGATTCATAGTGCGGCGACGAGCTGAAGCAGCGACGGCAACGTGCGGAGAGAGGCGAGGCCGAGGCGCACCTGCGGCGCACACGCGTCGTCCTCGGCCGCGGGGGCGGATGCGGATGCGGCGGCGGCCGTGCCGTCGTCCGGGAGGCGCGCGGAGCCGCGCGGGTCCACTTGGCGGGAGAGGCGCGCCCCCGGCCCCGCCCCCGCCACTGCCGGCGCGTGCGCCTTGCCCCCGGTCGACTCGTCGATCATCACCTGCTCGCACACAGCCGCCGGCGGGGCAGCCATGCAGTGCGCGTGAAGGGGGTGGGGATAGGGCAAGGAAGAGCAAGGAAAGCCGGGAGAGGTGGCTCAGGGCATCGACTGATGTCACTGCAGTGCCTTTGAACGGGAGGTCCTATCGGTACACTCCCCACGGTGCCAGCATTTTCCACTCTTTCTACACAGCTAGGTTACGAGCGAAGTTACTGGGAGAGGTGGCTCAGGGCATCAGCTGGTCTCACTGCAGTGCCTCTGACCGGGAGGGCCTAGGGTCACACTCCCCACGGTGCCAGCATTTTCCACTCTTCCTACACAGCTAGGTTACGAGCGAAGTTACTGGGAGAGGTGGCTCAGGGCATCAGCTGGTCTCACTGCAGTGCCTCTGACCGGGAGGTCCTAGGGCTCCACTCCCCACGGTGACGGGATTTTCCACACTAAATTGTCGAAATCTGTCTGGAGGAGAATTCTAGTAGCCGGCTGCTCTGATTAATAGTTTTCCGTCATTTCTCCGATCAACTCCCGGCGAACGCCCGAGCAGTACCCCAACAAATGGGTCACAGACGAGATCTTTCCTTCCCCTTCCCTCACCCCTTTCACACACATTTACACTAACGTGCACTACACTATCACAGAAGGCGGGAGACCCGTATGGAGCTTAGGGTTTCTCGCGGGGGGGGGGGGGGTTCCTACTGGTGGGAGATACCTGGTTGGGATAATCAGGGGGGATCCGCTGGGAGTTCACCGCCACTTTCCTTATGGTACGAGTATCTACCACTAGAAGGGCACCGCCCCATTCGGGACAAGCTCTAAGCTTCAGACCAATTTCCCGACATGGGTGGTAGAGTAGTGTATATTAGTGTGTGTAGAAGGTCACGAAAGGAAGAGGAAGGGGAAGGAAAGATCGCGCGGGATCCGTGACCCGTTTGTAAGGATACTGCTCTGGTATTGGTCTGGTGTTGATCAGAGAACCACGGAAAACTACCAATCAAAGCAGCCGGTCGCTACACCTCAGCTTCAGACAACCGGTGAAATTCGTCCAAGCTCTGTAGCTACTGTCGGGAGTGGAACACTAGAACCTCCCGATCACAAGCGCTGCATTGACATCACTTGATGTTTTCAGGCACCTCTCCCGGATTATTACTCCATAAATAAGCTAAGATTTTACACTGATTGAAACTGATATTTCTTAACACATAGACGTGAGGTTCAAGGAAGGGCCACGCGCGTATTGAACACGGCGCCACGACACCCACTAGTAGGGCCCAACTCTATTTCCCGTGCGGGCCATGAGGGTCACGGTGGTGGATATTTCAAGGTCTGTGTCCTCCCAGACAGGCTGCAAAATTATTACTTGCAACTTTCTCCATTAGAACAAAGCGTAATTTACTATAGAATGCTCTTCGTCTTCTAAATTACAGCTTGTAGCAGTACTTAAATTGGTGACCCTGCCGTAAATATGTATGTGCAGGGCCGTGAGGGTCACCGGTGTCCCTCATGTGTGGATCACATATGTGCGCCTCATGTATTTAAAAAAAAATATTTTAGGTACATCTGAAAATGATTTTACCAATAAAGAAAAAAATGGTTTAGCTCACAGAGACGTTTTTCTCTAGCTCATGCCCCAAAATATTATCATTCATTGGGTCTTTGGCAATCAATGGGTTAACTATACATCATCCATAAGTGTACAATTGTTGAGTATTAAGTAGGGAGCGTATTTCTATGGCATTGCATACTTTTGTACGTTGCTTCAGGGCATAGCTAAGTGAAATTTCTTGAGATTTGGATATTATTGGATGCTATGTACACAAACATGTTAGTGCATATTTGGCCGATTTTTCCTGTTGGTGCAAATTCGTGTGATTATAGGCGTATATTTTGAATATTTCGTTAAAATAGAGACTTATCTCTAAAAACGTTCATCTTTTCATAGAATCAAAAACTTATTTGTGAGCGTTCATTGATTAGAATGCTGTCACAGTTAGCGTTCTGTTTCGTTTCTATGGATGATAAAATATGATCTGAATTTTTGTAAAATTTATAGTATTTAATATTTATGGTCATTCTAATTTATACAATGTATCTCTGGTGTAAATCAATAGTTGTCGCTAACGACCTTAGATGTATTTAAAGCGACCTAAAATACATGATTTTTTTAAAAAAAGTGCTAATGAAAGATATTTCTAGATATCATATTTTTTAAACAAGACACAAGAAATGCAAGAAGACATGCAAAGTACTTCACTAAGGTGGATATTTACTTCAATTATTTCTTTCGCGAAGTAAGGTAGATAGTATTATGTTTGAACAAATATATATATATATATATATATATATATATATATATATATATATATTCATTCCAAACCTTCTTCTGAATTGTATCTAGAAAGATTTACAAAGGAAATGAAATATTGACATTTTAAATAGCATATTGTAACGAGTCGAGATGTCATGGACGTTTAACATTAAGATGTCATTCATGTACACAGTCTGGTTGGACTGGAGAGGTTAGACGCCATGGAAACGGACGAGATACACTGATATAAAAAAAAATCAACAACTAAAACTAAAGCAGAATCTTACTGAAGGGAGAGCTGTCCATAGTCTTAATGGATGGCTACAAAAGTTTATGTAATATAAGATGAAGTCTGTGTTGAAACATGGAGAAGAGTTGAATGTTTGAAGTATCGACAAATAATATATTAAGAATAGGAATGTGGGAGTGATTTGAAGATTCCTAAATAAAGGCGATGTTTGGTGACTTGTAGATTTGAACAAAGTGTACATTCGGAGAGATAAACGGACTATAGATATATTTAAACAACTGTTAGGATTTTTTTAGTTTGTTAATTTTGAAAGCCTTTTTTTATAATTTTATTATGTTTGTTTTTGTTATGAATAAATGTTTTCATTTTGATTTGAAATTTGGAAATGTTTTTAAATTTAACAAGGCAGTAAGTTACAATTATTCAAATCTACAGTGTATGCCGTAGAATCATCGGCCCCACAAAGAAATAAATGGATATTACTGTTTTTTCTATTCATGAATTTCATTATTTTAAGGGAAAAAATAGAATCATCACTACATTTCAAGATTTCTAGCGCATAAATATAATCTTCCTAATTTTTAGAATACCAGCAGCGCACAAGCGACTCTGACAGATCAATGCGCTGTTGCCACACATTATTATGAACATGGCAACACACAATGACAGAGAAATGAAATCTCAAATCAAATCACGTCTCGATATCATGTTCAAAACCTTCCCCTCAGTCGCACCTAATCGCCCCCGCGACTTCGTGCGAGTGAGCTGAGCGACACCGCCGAACCCTAGCCGTGAGAAAGTAACCAACTGCTCGCCAGCCGATTGCTCCGCAGCAGGTCACGTGACCTGTCAGAGTCGCTTATAGAGTGCTGGCGGTGGGCGGCGCACCTTGTGCGCGCCCAGCACGTGGCGGTCGGAGGGGTGGCGCGGGGCGTCCATCTCGGAGCGCCGCCGCGCCGTCTCTTCCGCTTCCATCTCCAGCGCCAGCACCAGCGGCGCCCGCTCCGGCTCTGCGCACGGGGAGACGCACGAGCAATGGAGGGGCGGAGGGCGGACGACGACTGGTAGACGGACAGGCAGACTCGCAGGCAGACAGGCAGGTAGACACGCAGGCAGACAGGCGGGTAGATACGCACGCGGACAGGCAGTCAGATAGACACGCAGGCAGACAGAAAGGCCGGCAGTCAGGCTGACACGCAGGCAGGCTGACACGCAGGCAGGCAGACACGCAGGCAGGCAGACACGCAGGCAGGCAGACACGCGGACAGGAAGGCAGGCAGGCAGTTAGGTAGGAGTAGATAAAAATGAGTAGGTAAGCAGGTCGGTAGGAAGGGGTAGATCAAAATGAGTAGTTAGGTAGGTAGGTAGGGGTAGGTAAACAAGTAAGTAGGTAGTTAGGTAGGTGAGTAAGGGTAGGTAAATAGGTATAGATAGGTATGGGTAGGTAAATAGTAGGTAGGTAGACAGGCGGCAAACATAGGCTGGGACACAGGGAGGATAGGTATAGATACACATAAACGAATATATTGGAGATATGTCTGGCCCTCTGATATTTACCGGGTATTATTATTATTATTATTATTATTATTATATTGTAGTTATTACTATTAAAGACTTTGGGTTATAGTTTTAGTACTTCTCTTAAAACATTATTACATAATGTAAATGGACAACGTTTTTATCATTTTGATTCGTATCTTAATTCTTATCGTTGTGCAAAACATATGAAGCTAAAATAAGATAAACGAAGAAAACAAATGTAAACCAATGTCGAGTTGGTACGAGTTGCGCACGTTCGTTTTTAGTACTCAAAATTTCCATCCCATCCTCAGGGGGATCAATCGCATCTTGCGAAAAGAACCCATGTTGCTTTATACCACCTCAGTGTATTAATCTCAGTGTAGGTACGCCAGTGTTTAAGAAAACGCGTAGAATACAATTCTCCCCATAGTCCGTCTCACACTGTTTTTTACTGTTTTTGACGATGCCACGAGGGTTGAAAAGCATTGAAAGACTTGCATGGCCTGCTAATTGTTCTACACAACTTTTCATGCCCAAAATTACAAAAACAATTCAACCCAATGATCCCTTGTTTTCCATGGAAAGACTCAGGCCATCAGGCCTGCTCTTCCACCTGACCACGCGAATTTCTCTACGTTCCTTTCACCATCTAGCAGAGGTAGATGGTGTCACTCGGGCGACAAAACAGGAGATTTTAATTTAGATCAGATTCTTTTTTAAGGCTCGAGGTTCTTTTTCACGCAGTAAATCTACAACACGGGACAGTCTGCTTCACTTTCCCTACGAAAGAAGGCGTGCAAAGGTTTTTTCGTCATTAAAATTCCACGGCGGTGATGGAGATTGAACTCGCAAAGTTACCACAGACCGATACGCTAACCGAACAGCCCAATGCAACCGAAGCCACCCAATACCTCATCCAATAACCTTTTAACCTAAAAATATCCAAAAATCTTTTATCTTCATTCATTTTTTTACCCCTACATATTGATTTTGCACTTACCGATTGATTCAAAGTTTCTTCCCAATGGACGTCGGCGGCGTCCCACCATTCCCTGCAACACGTCGATGACCTCAGACTTCCGTCTCAATCACGGCACCCTTGTCTTACACATGCGAGGTAGGGGCAATTGTTTTATTAGCGATTCCGAGCACGTCAACTGCTAAAGTCACTACTTCCGTCAGTGTACGGCATTTTTCCTCGGGAGGTGGCGGTACCCTTTCCTCGCGGAATGGCCAGATCCGGCGCCGACCTACGCATACGAATACAGGACTTCCCCTAACCAGGTATCTCCCACCAAAGGTGCACCGCTCCAGCCGGAAGAAGCTGTAAGCGCCCGACAAGTGAGGTAGTGTCGCGCACGTGAGTGTAATTGTGTGTAAGTAAAGGGTGGGGACAGGTTGAGGAAGATCCCTCAAGGTCCGTTGCCTGTTTGGACGTTAGTGCTCCGGGTTTCGCCTGGTGTTGATCAAAGAACCCAAGGAAAACTACGGATCAGAGCAGCTAGCCAAGAAATTGGGCGAGGAACAGGCCATTTCCGGTATAAACATTAACTACACTAACGGCCATAGCAGTTGACGCGCCCCGAAACACCAATCAATCAATCAATCAATCATTAAATGGTTGTAAAAAAGGAAACTGCTGATCCTACCTGCTGGCCGTTGGCTGGCATGGAGAGTCTGTCGCCGTGCATCGTATACGGGCGCGCATTGACGGCCGACGCACTCTCCCCGCGCGTCTTGAAGGACCAGAGCCCTCCCTCGTGCACCGGGGCGCCCTGCAAGGGACAGCTCTCCTCCCACGGGGCTACGGGTATGCCGCGGGGGCGGGCTGCACCGGTCACCGCCGCTGCCTTCCGAAACCCGAAACCCTCCAGCGCTGCGTCGCGAGCCCCCGCCCCCACGAATGGTTGACGCTGAGAGGGGGTGGCGGCCTCGGAGATTTCATTCGCGCCATCGACGCATTTCCGGATGGGCGTCCGCAGGCTGGGCTCGCCGCGGGGCGACCTCAACGCCCGTTCGTTTACCGGCATGCTCACCGGCCTACAAGCGTCTGCAGCAGTTTGACCTCTGCGTCCCGCAACAGGCTTCCGCTCTCGAGTGGGCGGTGCCCTCTTGAGTGTCGATTGCGCGATGACGACCGCGTCTGGGGCGGGCAGAACGTCGGGCGCCTGCGGGCGCAGTCGCCTGGGCGGCTTCCGAGATTCGACCGTCGACGCGCCGACGGGCGGCGATGGTTCCGCCACAACGGGCTCGCTCCGCCGTCGCGCCAGCGGGTCTTCTCTCTTCGCGAGCGACGCAGGAGACGGTTGGGTGTCGCTCGTGGTTCTGCGGGGGGACGGGAGCTCTATTGAGCTGTCGAACTGGTCCGACGGTCTTTTCTGCCCGTCCTCGTCCCGACGGCGCGGTCTTGGATTAGCGGGTCCTCTGTACGTCTCCGAACGGGTCTGGGTCTTCTCGTGTATTCCCGCGAGAACGCTCGTTGCCTCCGGATCTGTTTGGCTTTGAGGGCGATTTGCCGAACCCAAAGGACGCAATGGAAGATCCTCTGTTGAATGAAGATCGGCCTGAAGCAATGCACCAATGTGTGACGTGAACAAAAATAAATATGAGTTAATACATCTCAATATATCACTACAGCTTGTTATTTACGCATGATTCAATATACAAAAGTCATTAAGTGGATAATATACCGTACCCTAAGTAAAATACCCATGAATAGATTACTTTCCCATATACGAGTACATTTCTCAACAATCAAACACCATAATCTCAAAAAGTCTCCATTTTTTCAAACTTTTCGAACGGATAATCGTAATTGCGCTCTTTAATATGACGTAAAGTTCATTTCGGGATACGTTTCTGTTTTTCAAAAACTACACAAATGTAAATTTTTTGAAAACTCTCTCGCGCCGATAAAATGTACATTTCCAGTAATTTGCAAACGCTATTGCGTTTGTGAGTCAATGTGCTTGAAATAACTTCTAATGAAGTTTTTTGAAAACTCAAAACTGTTCTGTAGAAAAGGGCTTCAAATTTCGAATTTACAGAAGCTCCTAAACACCATTTTCATAAAAACGGTTCCAAATTTTTCAAACGAAATTGTCGTTTACGACATTTTACTGCTCTTTAATATTCTTAAAATAATATTTTCGCTCTACTATTAGAAAACATAAAAATTAAGATTAAAAAAAATAGTTTTGGCGGCGATAGATGGCAGCTGGCAAGAGTATTTGGCAAGTGCGAATAGCTAGCCTAGACCGAAGAAAATAGAAAACTAATACTGAAAAGTCTGTGCCATTCTGTTACACAATTACTTTTTTTTACTTTCTCGTATACATACGTATATACGAAGTAATATACGTATTATATATGGAAAGTTATGTAATGCTACTGAATATCAATTTCGAGATTTATTAAACCGAAAAATTAAGAAAATATTCAAAAATGTACTTTGGGTGACAATAGATAACAGCTGACAAGAGTGTGTGGCAAGTCCGAGATCAAAAGAAATAGAAAACTAATACTGAAAAGTCTGTGCCATTCTGTTACACAATTACTTTTTTACTTTCTCGTATACATACGTATATACGAAGTAATATACGTATTATATATGGAAAGTTATGTAATGCTACTGAATATGAATTTCGAGATCTATTAAACCGAAAAATTAAGAAAATATTCAAAAATGTACTTTGGGTGACAATAGATGGCAGCTGACAAGAGTGCGTGGCAAGTCCGAGACCAAAAGAAATAGAAAACTAATACGGAAAAGTCTGTGCCATTCTGTAGCACCACCAGTTAATTCTGAGATACGACCATAACCTTCGTTTCATCTATAAACCTTCCGTATTATAAGCATAATCTCTCAGCGCGTCAGTGAGGAAAATTTGAAAATGGCGTCTAGCGACTCTTATCACTCCAATTTGACAATCGGACCAAGTGCAGTCCCCATCCAGCGACGGTCATGGCCGCTCCACAATACCCTAAGTGCGAGAACGGCAAAGCGAAGGCGAGGATGGGAACCGGAACCAAGGATCGGAGGTACGTGCGCTTCACAATTAACGCCAACTGAAACAGGAATAGCGCTATGAACCTGCAGCGGCACAAAAGAGAACTTCAAGAAACAGTTGCCGAAACCAATGCACTTCAGTTCAGAAACCAGTTCACTCTTTGCTTTGCCACCTGTCTGCTGTGTTTGGGTATGCTGTTATAAATAATAAATACTTGAATGGAAGAATATTAATTATAAAAACAATTTAAGAATGCAAAAATGCAAAAATTCAAAAACTACATATTTACTCGTACTAAGAACTTACGCAAAATACAACTAACTAAAATATTCTCAAAAAAAACAACTACAATGTATTTTAATGAAATATAAGAAACTAATTTTTGAGGGAACCTTTAATTTCCTGTATTAATATGAATAGAAAAATAATTAATCTATGATTACTACAAAGAGCTAAAATATCTCGACATTGACTAACAAAACCACCTCAAACCCAAACTTCGCCAATCCACGCTCTAACCTCAATATCGCACTACATCCTCAACTCCGCTCCAGACCAGTGTCGCGCGCTCGATCAGCTGGAAAGCTTCGCCGCCATTTGCTGCGCTTTCATTGGTCGAGAGGCTTCCCGTTCTAACATAAATGTTGACCATCCTTCCGGTTCGCGTCAAGCTTCGCGTTCCCGTCGTGTTGTGAACGCCTGCCTGAGACGACCGTCTTTCTATTACTCGCAGAACTTTTCTTGAACGATGGATAGAAGAAATTCGGGTAGAGTGGGGGTATTAGTTACGAAATCGGCCACTAGATTTAATAAAGAAATGCCAATCCCTTGAGAATCAGTCATGCCTTCGCAGCGTTCTCAATAATTTGCGTTCTAACTTTCTGATGTGTTTCTCCTGCAATAGATCTTTACCTGCTTTGGTCATTTCTTTAGGTTAACGGATAGCGGATATAAAATAACGGATAGAAGTTCTAGTCTTCAAAAGAAAATTGTTTCTATTTCGGGCCAGTGAGGGTGTGTTTGGAATGTTGTCATTAGTGCACGCTGCGAGCTTTTGCCTTCATCTGTTTACTGTGCCAAAGAGGGGGAAGTAAGGTCATCGTTCAAGGAAAGTTGCGCGAGTAATACTTTACTCTCCCGTTCGCGGACTATTGTTAATCGGCCTTTAGGCGAGCTGTGATTGGCTGGCGCCATCGTTTGCTTTTCATAGGAGCGATGTGAAGTATGAGTACTGTCTGCACCCCCCATCCCCGTTTCTCCTCGGATCTAGTGAAAACAAGTGCTGAAAGCAAACGTAATTAACCCCTTCCCTGTAAGCAACACTTACTAGTACTCAGTTATTAATGTTAAAAACTCTTGAACAATATAATTTTAACAAACATTCTAGATTTAAACAATAAAAATATTATTATTATTATTATTAAAGGTTTCACTTTCAAGACATGATCTCGACGTGGGTTAGTTTCCATTTTATATTGGTCGATTCCGAGTCATCTTCAATCTGAGCAGAAATACATTATTCTAGCAAAAATATATGTTTGAATGTTAGTAAATTGGCCTTAAGTAGCACGTAACATGCACAAAATCTCTATTTGCATTACAACACATTATGCACACTGCAAAGCAATTAAAACAACTTGTGGTTCACTTACCCCAAGATTATGCTGCATCATGATCGTTGTTTCTCGCGAAACTTGACTTCAGAATACAAATATTGCAATAAAACTTCTATAAGAAAAGTAAACTCTCGTACACACAGTCTTCTCAAAAAGATGTAAAACTGTTAGTCATTTGTTTCCTAAGTATCGTACGTCAAGTGTTCTATGAGTATGTTGATAATTGAACGAGAAAGGTTCTGTTTTTTCACTTTCTTGAGAACTGGATCTGTTCCAACTTTCCAAACATTTCTGAACATATTTGAATATACAAGTAATCACAAGAAGTAATGAAAACGTTTAAAAATTTGAGGCATGCGTGCATATTGAAATGAATTCACACTCCACTGAAATTAATTCAAATTCCATTTGAGATACTAAGAGTTGTAAATTTATTAAACTACTCATGGTAACATGATAGAGACCTTTTTTTTATTCTACGTTTGCAGCGAATAATAGATGTACAAGTATTCAACTTAGAAGCCAAGCCTATAAATTGTTGTTTACAACTCAAATGAACTCTGCAAACGTTCACTAGTAAATTAATCTAAATTGTAACTAGAGGAATTATGCAGCACATCGAATTTTTCCCTTCTCTTATTGCTAGTTCTCAACTATTACTCAGGTTTTAAAGACCCGCGTCACATTTGAACATATACAAATGAATTAAGTTATGCAGAAAACATTCAAGCCAGAATCAATATCTTTGTAAAATGACTTATAAAGTTGAGTCAAACCTTAGTTTCGAGCAGCAAGGAAATGCCAAATATGAGAAATGTGTAGGAACTACATATACACACAATTTAATTCGATTTTCATCATTGAATCAAAAGTATAAAATGTTCGTCAATTTGTGAAATTTATGACCTTTAAGAACAGCAATACGTGTGGCTTTTCTGCTTCAAAAAACCAGCATAGCGGAAACATCTTTTGGATGCATTGTGAAAAGCAAAGAGAAGTCAGTGGTCAGCTTTTTAGAGCTAAGTTTCTTAATTTTTGCCGATTCGTGGGGGCGTTTTGCATGGTGCCATTGATTTTGGTGGTTGAATAATGAACAAAAGTATCAACAAAACGACGTTCGCAACATTTAAAAATTAGACATTTTATCTCCAGAGTTATAGCAAACTTATTTACATCGATAAACAAACTACTGATTTCATTTTTACTATCTCCCTCTTACTTCATTAGAAGAGAAAGTATTGTATTCGTGCGCCGGAAAAAGGTGCATTTTCGATCGAAAAACTCTCATTTTCGACCCTGAAAACGAAAAAAAGGGTAAATCGTGTACCTTATTCTTCCTCTAACGCTGTGTAGTCAGGATTTGTACTTTGGTGGCCCTTGACACCGTAAAATCGATTGGCGGCGAAACGTCTATCTATGGTCAACGCTAGCGCCTATATCGTTCAGCCCATTTTCTAAAACATTAATATTCCTCGATCAATTTAAAGTAACTTGAGACCCTCCGAGTTTGATATTTTGATTTCTGGGGATAATTTCGGGGTCGTCCATAAATTAAGTAACGCTAAAGAGGGGGAGTGCGTTTGAGGCAGCGTTACGCTGCGTTACGGAGGGGCAGGGGGATATTCGATTAGTGTTATGTAACATTAATTTTTTTACATTTTTCAACATTTATTGAAATAATTTATTTTTTGAGCCTTATATTAAAACAAAAATATTATCTAATTAATGTTTTAAACCATAAATAATTTAAAATTATTAGAAATTGTTACAATAAATGGAAATATTTTTTCATCATTTTTTATTGAATCTGTAAGATAAGGAAAAACTACTCAAACGATATAAAGTGTATTGTAGAATATAATTAAATTGGTGTAGTAGACTCTCGCCCATGCGCCATTCACAACGGCGGCGGATGCATGGCTTGTGATCAGACATTTTCTCGCCTGTACGTCCTCCTTCATTCAAAATTTGCCTCTAATCTCATTGTTAGGTGCAGTCAGCGTCTACAACTAATTTCGAGTTTAATTAGTCATACATTTTTACGACATTATACATACATTAATACGACTTTATTTAATCATACATTTAATATACACAAATGCAATGAATACAACTTTTTACTGACCAAAACATTTTAATTAAAGCAAAAATCACAAAATTTGTTTGAGTAGAAAACCCAAATTGCTTTCTAAACGATAACCCTTAGTGTTTCAAATATATAGGTTTTTGCAGTTTTCTAAAGAACAGAAATACTAATGAAATAATAACAATATGTTACTTATAAATGCAATTTCCTCTTCTCGAGGGAAACTTTCAATAAACAAATTCCAGCAATTTCTAACAACAATAAATAAAAATGTTAGAGGGCCTTCATGTAAAGTCCTCTACAAAATTAAAATATCTTAATTTTCACCGGAACGCCACAATTAGGTTTTACGTATTTATCAAATTCCTCCTCAAGCTTCTAAGTTATGCGTGACAAATACACCTAACCATCCGTTAAGACATCCATACCTGTTTTCGGGTACAAAATTGCGCATCTCTCTTCTCCATCTGCACCAATCTGAAACACCTTTAAACATCTTAAAACCACTTGCTTCTGACGTATATGCAGCACTAAAGCGCAAACGAAACTTAGTACTCGTGTCAAAAGGACGCTTTTCCGTGAAGAATTGGAATTTCGATTTTTGATTGTTTCGTGAACATTGATATGAGCTTATTTAATGCTTAAAACCGTTTCTTTCTACGTTTGTTAGATTTTTTAAAATTTATTTGTCTTTCTCGAATGCGCGCACATATACCACATGCCACTAATGACTCCAATCTGGCTTTTCCCGAAAATTACTTTTTCTCTTGTTTGGCCTGACTTGAAACATCATAACTCTTCTACTTAAGAAGATGTCTTTATGATTCATTTCTTTATTCAATAGCAAAAATTTAGTCAATTCTTATAGGAAAAAAAGGTAATAAAATTAATCCTTTTAAAATTGTAGGGTCGGAAAGCTGTTTTTATCGCATGGCCCTTTTTTGCACTAGATATCTCCCTTATAAAAATATATTTGCATATTTTGAGCAAAAACAGAAATATTTTACATCGTATCAAGTTATTTTTTACTTACTTGTGAGTATCCGAGGTTACCTCGAGCACGAAACTGATATTCCATAATTTATTAGCTGGTAAAGAATTGTGTACACTCTCAACATATAAATTACATAAACAATATACGGATACAAATATCGTCAATGGAATAATCACGTTTATCGCCTACATAGAGGGACAACTAAAGCAGCGCCAATGATGGACACATTAAGAGTTTGACGAGAAAATCAAATGGTTACGGAATTAGGGAAATCCACAATATTCCTAAAGTCACTAAGGGTGTGTACGGTTCTGCAATGAATTATTCTATTGTTTTTCCCCAATAGCTCTTCTGTATTTGAAGAGTAGGCTATAAAGAATGCATCACAAATAATAGCATGTAACCGCTAAAATTATATAAAAAACGTTTCCGTGAATATGAAAATAATTTTAAATCATTCACAGACCAACAATGTTTGCTTTCAACAGAACTGTTGCAGAAAACGAAAATCCGAAAACATTTAATTTTCATAATTCTATTTTTTTATAATTGTGTGTTTAAATTTTGAGTTTAATGTGAACAAACATTTTTGAGTTTAATGTCAGTATTTTCTCTATCATCATATGTTTAATTGTATTGTTGCTTTAAAGAAGTATTTGTTTCATGTCGGATGTACTAGTCAAAACTATAGCACTCGTTCTTACTATTCACTCCATTTATGACTTTAATCTGTGAAATAATCTAACCAAATTGTACTAGTGGTTTTAAACTAATAAGTTCGCGAGTCGCATTGTTACTTAAATATCCATTTACTTATGAAAATTCTGGGTACAGTTTAGGCACAAGTATTGTTCCCAAACGGACAGACAAACGTTTTGCCGACTATTCCACTCGTGAAATGAAAACTTATAGTGTTTAACTATACATATAATAGACTCTAATCAGGGCGGTGTATCTCAAAAACTTAATTGCCCTTTTAAACCGATTTTTCTTACCTCTTCTACCTACTGCCCGATCATAAGCTCCGAATCTTAGGAGGCGGCACGAATGTATCAACCGCTGTGTGCAAAAAACCGCGTATATACAATACAACCTCTTTGATTTTAACATCGCTTTCAATTGTTTTCAATAGTAATAACAGGACAGTGTAATAACATGACGAGATTCGGTAAACCATCTGACGACCAAATCAATTTAATAATACGTGAAGCTCCAGAAAATTTGGAGAAGAATAGAACGTATGTTAGACATTAATATTTAGATGTGTATTTAAAAAAGTCCTTCATTTTTTTAAGTCTAAGTGCGATTCATCACGCCTCCGTGAAATTCTCTTTCTTTAGAGACCTCATTCGGCAAGATTTATTGCGCGTGAGAGTCGCAAAAGGTTTGTACATACACTACTGAAATAATACAGGAGACGATGCTACTACATCACTGAAGCTCTGCCTGAAAATCAATGAACCATTCGGTAAAATGAGACATGTAACGGTAACATGAGACCATTTGGTCATCATAAATAAATTAAAACAGACACATTCATCATCACACACTCGTGTTATTATCTACGATAAATACTTTTTCGATATCGAAATTAAACAAAACGTGGATTCTGATTTCGCTACGTAGCTTAGAATGTGATTTACGCGTACTTCTTAAAGCAATCACGTGAGCAAAATCAATTCCGGCATTTGGAATAAAAGATCCACAAAACGAGTTTTTCTGTAAAAAAAGTAATCCTATTTCCAGCATTACAATACAGTACAATACACTTTTTTGTTACCACCTAAATCGTAAATAAATCGTTTCTGTCCAAAACTCTTCTATTTATTTCCGTCCCTATCTTTTTCTCTATACTACGAATAAGGAAAAGTATAGAACTAAAATTAATACTTATGACAATATTGTATATTTACTTGAACACCAATCTTTAGAAAAATAACGAATATGAATGTAAATTGTTTGTCAAGTAATTCTTTAATTTTAAAATATCTACTCGCTATTAGAAAATTCAAAAAACAGTCACACGTGTTTCACAGTAGGACAACGTCGCTTTCTCAGTATTCATTTTGAAAATGATTACTAAGTCGAAAGGGACGATAGCAAATGCATTGTATTGATTTGAATTTATGTTAAAAGATTAATACAGAGTTATTTGAAAGTAGGGAAATATCCTAAGCTATAATAGTAGGCTAATTGATACTCTAGAGAAAACCTTAAAGTAATGTTTTATTTTGTTAGCATTTCTAGACTGTTCACACGTGAACTTATTGAAAGAGATGCGTATTTATGATTCATTCCCTACGAAACTTAAACAAAAAGTAACGTAAACGGAAAATGATGCTACCACGTCAATCAAAGGAATTATTCACATCAGTGAACGTGAACATTAACGTAAAACATAAGTATGACACATCGCTTTATCGTTTTTATTAATGTATTCAAACTTTAACGTTTATTTAATGTGAACTTAGAACACACTAACGTGTACCACAGCGATTTTTAAAGAAGTTGTTTTGATTTGACAGAAACGAGTGCAGCTTGGAAGAGCATAAATTGCGGTTCATGACTGACTGATGATTCCGTCCACGTCATGGTATGGTCAATAGTCCTGTAAGAAAAGGGCACGGTGATTTTCGCAGGAGGTGGCGGTGATCTCTCGCTGGATGGCGAGATACGGCACTAACCTACAGGTCGGCTTTCTTTTTTCCCCATGCAGGTATCGCCAATCAGCGGAGCACCGCCCAGCCGGTTTATTGGGTGTTTTGTATATACTGTAATATTGTTTTTGTTTGTATCATAAAAGCAAATATCCTTTTTTTAGGGATAATTATGTACAAGGGATGATTTTTGAGACCCCTAACTTACGTGTGAAATAAATGCTCTACGTTAAAATGTAAACCAGTGTATATCACAAACGTTACCCGTAATAAGTTCGAAATACTTCAGATAAGTAAGAATCTGGTAGCTGAGCATGGTTACATCTACAACAAAATCATAGTATCACGATTGATGTGATGACCCCATCTCGATCAGGTTTTGTCCAGTTTCCCTGCTCCATTGAGCAAATGCTGAGATGGTCCCTTGTTTTGCTTCCGGACGTAAATGTAGCTTCATAATGCACACGGTTTGTTGAACTCTCCTTTTGCTTGTAATGGTAGAAGTAGAGGTAAGGGCGAGTTGCTATTTTGATAGCAATGCAGAAAAATCACACTTGCAATTCGTGTACCGATGCAAATAATTTTCTTTAACTCGGAAACAAAAATGACTATTTTTCAAATATCGCTAATCTTGCGATTTTTAAAATTTATTTTTATTTATTTATGTTAAACTTTTAATCATCTTTCAACTATTTATAGTAAAAACGAGGGAAGCGATTCTGGAACTCAAGAAAACGTGCGAAGGTCGTCTTCTCCCCCACACGTCACATACAGTTTTTACTGTTTTTGGACTGAATAAATCTGAATGACTTCATCTTTTGGAAGAATTGAATTGATGGCTGATTGATGGAGAAAAACGGTCAGTGCCTTAATTAAAGCTAGACATCAGTTCGATGACGTAATAGTTCGAGGCGAACCGCGAAAGATTGAAGGCAATGAAGAAAGTATTAAAAATTGGGAAAATTAGTCGATGAATAATGTTGAAGTTATGGGCATTCTAATTTTGCCTCTCTCAAATGAAAGTTTTGGCTAGTAGAGGAGAAAACAAAAAGAACTGTTAGATTTATTAAAACGACAGCATGAAGGAATTAATAAAAACAGATCAGATAATTTAAAAATGAAAGTAGAAAAATTAGAACTAATGAACAAAGAATCGATAATTTCTTAATTTTAATAAGCACAAAGGGTATAACATGCGAATTGCAGGAATTAGTGCCTAAAATACAAGAAGAATTGATTCAATATATACTTAATGAGTAGCCAAGAAATTAAGACGAGATAGCAACCGCACTATTAGCATATCAACATCTCATGCTTGAACACATGCGGGAGAATCATGTACATTTCGAAAGCAGACAAAAGTTGTTCAACGCCGAAAACAACGCGTATGAAGTTATAGAAACAAAAAAGTTAACATTTTATGTTTGCGGCAAATTGGCCATGCCAACCAGGAGAATGACGGCATAGAAAAGGGAATAGAGATAAAGTACCTATCGGCTGCCAGAATTGAATGAAAAATTACGAAAGACATATTATGAAGCGATGATTTGCTTCTGCACGAACAAGTCTGATTGGAAGAGAGGAATCGAGAAGGAATTCGAATGTTTACGTTTGTGACGTGGGATTTGATAGATCGAGATCAAAAAGGAAATAGAAAAATATTGAGAAACGAATGGATTTTCACGAAGAAAAAAAAAAAGACCAAGAAAATGTTAAATACAAAGTGCGTTTTGTTGTTGATGGATAAATCAAGAATGTAGAGTTGATTATGAAAATGCAGCTTCTAATGACTTCATGAGTAGGCGTTGAAACGTTGTACCTCAACGGAACATTGGAAACAGATCTTCAATTGTATATACGCTATCTCCACCAAAGATTACTGCTGTTCTCCAGCTGCTGCTATCGTCACCAAACTCATCAGTGCACTCACCAAACATCGTTCTCGGTTGGTCTCTCTCTTGAGGTACTTTAATTTTCAAACACAAACAAGTGTAACATACAATGTAGGCTTTCACGGCCGGTTTCCACATCATAAATGATGATTTACAAACAAGTGTATTGTTAATGAATTCATACATCAGGGTTAAATCGGTAATTTTACCTTTTCGTTTCGACTAGTGAATCTTCCCAAATGTTTCGCTACAATTAGAATTTTATTTAATCTTCCTCAACGACGCTACTATTTGGGTTTTATCTATTTGGTAACACATGGATATTGGAGAGACCTACACTCATTCCCTCGCGAACTCAACCCAGTTCTTCTCTCAACTCCGCGATCATGGTAACGCTCGTTTCTTTTTCGCGAGTTGCACACAACTACAAAATGAATACATTCATATCGTAACAAAGGCATTAACTGTCGACTATGGGCGGTTCAAATGTTAACCGATAGCAGTGAAATAAATTGTTCAAAGTCCGATATTTGGAGTGGAGATTTCAAGTTTTAAATTTATACTAGCTAAAAATGTATGAAATATAAAAATGTATTTTGAAAATTGTCTATTATTATGATTTTAACGTAAAATTTAGCTATAAAACGACTTATGTGGCATATTTGAATAAAACACGGTTTTTTGAGCACATTATTATGGGATACGCTGAGCGAGTCACCCCACCCAAATATCCTTTGAAAAAATGCTATTAAATAATATTAACTCCTTAGTTTCTAAAACGGAGAAAAAACAGATGTTCATCGGGGTTTTGCAACTTCCAAATACAGTTTCGTACGTGCAGGTGTCGTTTTGCATTGAAAATAAACATTTTTAGCAGTCATTGTAATTTAATTTTTCGATTTGCGGACATTTATATCTAGTGACGATTCACACCATTTTCATTAAAATGAAAACAAAACAGCGCAAAGAAGAAACTACCCAGGGCGCCACACCCACAGAGCCAGAACGAATTTCGGATACCAAAGGCTTTTGAGACGTAGGGAGTTAAGCGACTGTCCTGGCGTCCGTACTTATTTTCTAAGTCTTCAGCAAAGTACTCATGTTTCCGTGTTACAAATAGCGATCGTCTTTTCAAGCAGGGTAACCTATTTTTCCCCTAGAATTCATTTTGTGTTTTTTTCTTTACTGCACTCTTTTTGACGTTAAGTTAGTGTACTTTGTGCCAACGTTGAATCGTGGTCCTTAGCAAGTATAGAATGAATAGTTTGTACTTTAGCGTCGAATCGCACTCCTTATCTAGTAAGCCGTGGGCGTACCTTTCTACCTGAGGTTTTGATTTCACGTTGTCTGAGTGTTGTACACGCTTACAGCTGAATGGAAGGCGAAATTCAGAAACTTCAAAAGATTTGTACTGCTAATTAAACAGAGCGTCTAGTTTGCAAAGCAAAAACGCACGTATCTATTGTTACCCGTGAGGCACTCGATATGGAACGCATATTAAAACTCAGAACGATGAACATGTAAAAGTCTAGATATGTAGTTAAATATTTTGCATTTATTAATGAATACAATACGAGTGTTATAGCACAAATCTTTGTTTCGAATTTCAAACGTTTAAAATTCAATTGTTTTAATGCGTTCTGTTTCTGTCCGGCATTTTACACGTATTTTTCCTTCTTTACATCCATTTCCATCTGGCAAATCCTACGACACAGGGTTATAAATGTTGATCTCACGGTATAACGAAAGTCTCAATTCCTGTGGCGATTACGTGAAAAAAATTCAACATGTAATTCAACTGCTATTATAAAATGTTTCAATGAAACTGTATTTTGGTTTTTTTAACGACCTAGTGAACGACTCTCTTTACGCCTCATATCTTAACTCTGCGCCTCATGGGTTAGTGCCTTCATAACACTCAACGATCATTCTAATCCACTTCTAAATCTCGAGCTTAGTATCCTCATTAGTAAAATTCGTTATTTTTGCATAAAATCTCAAAATTCGCATTATAAAATATTTTGTTTTTATTTAATTTATCCATAAAGATAGTAACCTCAGATAGATTTTGTTGCACTTGGCAACAAATGCCACTTTCTAAATTTAAATAATCCGTCTGTGAAATTTGAAATTGATGAATTATTAAATATTTTGGGAAAATTCGATCAATATATACTCTACAATAATCACGACAATGTCAGTGTGTTTGCTATGCATTAGCATAAAATTTGTATACGTTTACAGCGAGATAATTCAAAGGAAATAAAACAATATAGCGAAAGTACAAATGCGAAAGGCAGCAAAATACAGGAAAAGTTTACAGACTTTGAAGCTATATCTGATTTCAAACTTAGTTGAAGTAAATATGGTGACGAAACACTCAAGCAGGGCATTCGCACAAGACAGCAGATGCCACGCCAAAGGGATCTAGTCTCTGCCAGACGATATACCCAAAAGGGACTTTCCCGTCTGTGACCGGGCCAAACTACTTTGGGATTTCCCGCAGGTGACAAGCTATACGGACAGAGAAACCACGCAATCTGAGACGTATAAAAATCCGGGATTCACCGAGCACGTGACCAAACGAACGAATCACGACGACTGCACTCGACACAGGCCCAATCAGACTGCCTAGACTGAACATATCACGAGGGGGGGGACAGACGTGTGCAAATGTGAATCCGGAGACGAAGGGACGGAAGCACACGGCAAGCGAAAGGAGGCAGACGCGTTTGAGAAAAACTACCGGGGAGTAAGAGGAGGCAAACGTGTTCGGGAGAGAGCGATACGAACGAGATAAAATGCATGTGCGACAAGTCAGACGTGTGCGTCACAAAACGCGCCAAACATACTCAACATCGATTAATATAAACAAGAGTTCCACGCTCATTAGATTGCTGTGCGTGGGTAGATTCCACTGTCTTAAATTTGTAGTGCTTACCAGGTTGTTCGGAAAGAACCGTTTACAAGTTTCGAAAGGAATTTGGCCAAGACATTTTGAGGAACCAAGGTCAAAAAAAGAACTCATAGCAAACCAAATAAAAATGCCAGGCAGTTCACATACAATCAGTACATATACAAATCTGAAATTCGGCGCATAGTTCGTGAATTAAAAAAAAAATACACCCCAACATTCAAATAAATTTTGAATGTAATCAATGCTAATACAAATGTGCCTTACTTATCAAGATCCACATTGGATAATATCTTAAAGCATATTGGTTTTGTTTACGAAAGAAGAGGAAAGATGGCAATGTTAATGGAAAGGGATGACATTATTTGCTGGAGACACAAATATTTGAGAGACTTTAGAAAATTTCGGAAAGAAGGCAAAACTATTATTTACACTGACGAATCGTGGATTAATGCTAAGCACAGTGTTCAAAAACCTTGGAGAGATACTGAAATTAAAACACCTTGCCCGGAATTTCGGAAAGAAGGCAAAACTATTATTTATACTGACGAATCGTGGATTAATGCTAAGCACAGTGTTCAAAAACCTTGGAGAGATACTGAAATTAAAACACCTTGCCCGGAATTTCGGAAAGAAGGCAAAACTATTATTTATACTGACGAATCGTGGATTAATGCTAAGCACAGTGTTCAAAAACCTTGGAGAGATACTGAAATTAAAACACCTTGCCCGGCTTTTCGTGTTAGTTTCAAGTCACCGACGTCCAGGGGTCCTCGTTTCGCCTTGTTACATTCTGGAAGCACTGAAGGATTTTTGGTTGTAACAGAATTGGTAAATGTTGTTCAAAAACACTGCAGATGCTCACGATGAAGTGGATGAAGAGTTTTACGAACAACGGTTTGAGCAGGCATTTCTACCTAATGAACCGAAGGGCTCCATAATAGTTACAAACAACGCTCCGTATCACTCCAGAAAATGTAGGGCTTTATCAACGAGCAAGTGGAGGAAAGAGTCTATCCAGATATGGCTAAAAGAGAAAAACATTGCTCATGAAAAGGGTCTATTAAAGTGAAATTTACTATCCATAGTACAAAATGAGAAACCCTAATTCGAAAAATATTAAATTGATGAAATTGCAAAAGTAAGTGGATGTGAAATATTACGTCTACCTCCTTACCACTGTGAACTTAAACTCATTGAAATAGTACGGGCACAGGTAAAACTTTACATAGCAGTGAGAAATACTTCATTCAAATTCAATGAAATGGAACCTCTTATACGTGGTTTCAAACAGGCAACACAAGAAAATTGGCAAAACTACATTTCAGTTCATTGGGTATTTTTTAAATGCCGAATTTTCAGCTAATGTTCTTAGAAAACTGTTGTGTTTTCGAGAAACTTTATAGTACATCATAAGATGTCTTTAATGACTTGAACCTTCATTCTCCTGAACTTCAATGACTAACCTTCAAACTTTGTTGACAGAATGATACCTAAATAATGATATTTATTAAATTTGGAAAACTCGTAGTAATGTTACTTCACAACTTCGAGGTGGAGAATTTATGACTAAGACACTATGTCTGTTCTACATCCCCCGAATAAATAACAAAATTTTAACTAAATTCCATCTCAAACTAGATTATAGATCAATAGGTGGCATATAGTCCAAAACTTAAAACATCCTAAAAAAATAGACTGCGACAATGTAGTTTATCAAATCAATTGTAAGGACTGTGATAGATCATACATTGATCAAACTAAGGTTAAGTTGAGTGAAAGACTTCTTGAACTTGAAAGAAACATCAGTGACCTGGCATGAAGACACAATTCTCTAACACGACACAGTATTTTAACATATCACGTGAATTTTCAGGAAACACGGATTTTAACCTGTGAAAATTTCTTGTATCCTCTATTAAATTTTGGAACTATTTACACAAAAACATTTTCTTGTTTAAATACGCAGGTGGAATGAATAAATTCACTAGTTACGATGGTTTATTGTGTAATTTTAACTTTTTCGTAACCGCTTACGTAGTAGAAGAAATGTAATATTTTATTTTACCGAAGATACGTATTTAAAACCATTCTGATCATTCAGAAAAGTTCTATACACCTTGACGAAAAATTAATTGGTGTTTGCACATTAACCGCCAAATTAGTTCAAATTTGGTGCCACGCTTCAAATAACTCAATTTCGCTACTTTTTGAAGGCAATTCAGAAGAAAAGATCTTACATTTCAAACTTTCCGCTCAGGAGATCTAATTTGGCTCAAAAAGCCGCCTGAATTCATTCCCAAATACTCATTTCTTTCGTACGAAATTCTTTGACGTCGATTGTCAATTGCTTCCTGTTAGTTCGGAGCGTCATCAAAAGATCGCATCAGCTCCTGGGCGGCTGCGACGATATATATATACATTGTCAGATTTCTCGGAATCCAGCTCTTTTAACGTTAGACGCACCGGGCTCGTTTTGTCATGAAAATCGAAGGAGTCGCGAGCAGCCATCGTGCACAGAAGCTAAATGAAATGTGTTGGGCACATTGACATTTCGATTCGGGGCGCTGCCAGGCAATTCCCAGCACCTTTCTACAGGCTAACGTGCAGTAAAACGTGAAATTCGTAACGAAAACGTTTTATTTCGTCTGGACAGAGAACACTCTCGTCTGATGAAAACTTTCGATAGAAAAGGCGATGTTCGTTGCAAGTTATACTAATGCTTTACTAAATTTATCTAAGCAATATTTCGGAGCCTCAGAAAATGGATATAATAAACATGGAGTTTACAACATAAATTGAGTAAAACTGAGCCATTAATTTTTTTCATATTACGATTTTTAAGGCGGGTTTCACCAAATTAATGTTTCTGTTTAGAAAACAAACGAAGATAAAAAAACAAATAGATAAAAACAGAAATGACATTTTATAACTACTCATAAATTAAATTCAATTGCAAAGCAGGATAAACAAAAAGCACGAAATCCATTTCTAGAATATAAATATTTTAGATCAAGAACATCGTATATTTCCGAGGTTAATAGCAAAAATGAATAATATTAAATTAATATCAATTACGAATTCATTCTTACAAATGAATCAATTTACTAAAATATATGAAGACTTGCCGTACTTAATAAAAGAACAATAAGCGATGTAATGAAACGATTACAATCTACCCCCTCCCCTCCCCCTCCCCAACGTAGACTCCGTTCTTTTTCCCACAGCCTCTAGCAGTCAAATTGTGTATAAGATAATAGTGGAAACTCGAATATTTTGATGAGAGAAACATCCCTCTCCAGTGGTTCGAGGTGTAAACTACAGCGCTAAGCTGGAAAAGTATTTTCTCTATCGTCAAATGTTTAATTGTATTGTTGCTTTAAAGAAGTATTTGTTTCATGTCGGATGTACAAGTCAAAACTATAGCACTCGTTCGTACTATTTACTCCATTTATGACTTTAATCTGTGAAATAATCTAACCAAATTGTACTAGTGGTTTTGAACTAATAAGTTCGCGAGTCTCATTATTACTTAAATATCCATTTACTTATGAAAATTCTGGGTACAGTTTAGGCACAAGTATTGTTCCCAAACGGACAGACAAACGTTTTGCCGACTATTCCACTCGTGAAATGAAAACCAATAGTGTTTAACTATACATATAATTTACTAAAATTTATGAAGACTTGCCATACTTAATAAAAGAACAATAAGCGATGTAATGAAACGATTATAATCTACCCCCTCCCCAACGTAAGTTGAATTTGCGAGTGCGAGAGAGAGAATCGTCGTTTAGACGCAAATGAGAGTGTTAGTTGTTGGCGTTTTCTTAGTATTTGCCAGACATATTATTTGTGAAAAGTTCGTTTTTGTATAAACAGCAGGAAAGGGTTGCATTTGTAGCGTCTACGGGTACAGTAATTATAAACTGCAAAAGGATCGCAAATCATTTTCTCGGTTTCCGAAAACATGAAAACTTTGTTAAAGCGATGTACACAAGAGATGGGTTCAAGTACTTAAGAGTATATTAATTGTCAATTACAAATTTAATTTTGTTTATAATTTCATATATATTTTGGTACTACCTTCATTCTGAATTTGGATATAGGTATTTAAAAAATTATACAAAATCCACACTATAGGACAATTATTTAAAAGTAAATTATCACGTTCACACATTAAAAGATAAACAATTAACGTTGTGATAAACAAACCTTACGTGGTGACCAATTTTTGTCCTCATATTGGAAATCACAGACCTCGAATTAGTGAAAAAAAATACTTTTATTCACGTTACTGAAAAAGGAGCACAAGACTTTTCAAAAAAAATATCTAGGTATCATAGGTATGTGAGTATATTCGTGGATAGGTCAGTATTATACTGAAAATGAATACTAACCAATCCCGTGAACCAATATTATTAATCAGTGGTCGTGATTTCTACAATGGTCGATAACACTTTCATTAAATTATCGGTAATTATTTACTGGTCAATTAAATGCCGGGATCTTGCCTCTAAGTAATGTAGTTTTATATTCAACTCCCTGAAAAATTGTAATGCAATTAAACAGATATAAAATAAATATTTCTTAAAATCAAAACTACTGGTGTGTGACCCACGATTTGTTGAGAGAAATAACTTATTTCCTGCGAATGACAAACGAATGTTTAAATAATAATTTATTCGAGTTAATGGTCACCAGAATTGATTGACAGTTCAGAGAGAACAACAACCACACGTGGATCGACTTTATTGGAAAGGATTATATTGCTTTTCGCCACAAGGCAGCAAACAATTCCAATTTAAAAGATCAGACCTCTGAATTTTATCACTTTGTGATCCAAGATTTTGCAAAACAAATTAGAGGTTCCTGCAAGGAGTAAGAAAAGTAGATTTTAAAAACAATGAGATCGTGAAAAGGCCGCGACAAGGGCCATCAGAACTGGTTCCTTGGAACAGTTCAGAGAGACTAACGAATGCAAGGGGATCGATTTTATTGAGAGAGACTTTTATTGCTTTCGAGCAGAAGGGGGTAATCCAAAAAATCTGGGAGTTCCAATTCCTATTAATTAACTAAAATATATAATTCCTATTGATTAAATATACACAATTAGTGAAAACAAACCAGTAAAGTGTCTGCAAATGTTGCGATAGATGTCATCGAAAATGGTATATACTGGACAGTTCATAACGAAAACACTGGTTCGATTTTATTAGGAAGAATATTATTGAATTCGAGCCACGGCAGCAATACACACTGCAATTTACACGACTTCATCTCTGTATTTTATAATTTTCTGACTGACAATTAGTAAAAAATAATTAATTACTGCACTAAAAACAGTTTTTAAACACAATCATATCGCGCATATACACAATTTAGCAGTTTCTTCCCGGTGTAAGAAACGTAAGTTTTAAAGGAAATTACATCATCACAAATACCCTGATAGAGATGGGCAAACTGGCTAATTGCGGCCAACTCGGAAAATAACAATCACCTGTAGATCAATTTCATGATTAAGAATTATGTTCGGCAACTATGGTTTAACTCCTAGAAATTTCCAATACTTGACATAACACACATAATTAATTTGTGGCTCACGACATGTTAAGCAATTTAGCAGTTGGTGTAAGAAACGTAGATTTTAATGAGAAACATATCACCGTAAATGCTTTGATAGGTGTCATCAGAAATGGTTATTTGGCAGAAATTCAGAAACATCAAGAAACGCAGGTGGAACAATTTTGTGAAGAAGTAGTATATTGCAGTTCAAACACACTATCAGAAATCCATCGCAATTCAGGGGAAGTGTTATTAAATCCTATTAGTTTGTGATCGACTTTTTCTTAAAATATATTCGCAGACTCTTCCCTGCATACGTAATATTTCAACCACCACAAAAGTCGTAATATAATACATCACAACTGGTTATTTGCGACAGTTCAGATAAATTAACGAACACACGTTTTTCGATTTCATTCGAAAGTATTGCCTTTCTGGCCTTAGGGGGCCAGTTGGTTAGCATGCTCTCTTTCCACGGCGCAACCAGGGTTCGATTCCCAGTCAGGGTAAAAATTAATTGTGCGCAATGTCCCAGTATCTGTTGCTGTGTGACGATCAGAACGCTCACTTGCCAGGTTGAAAAGACCAGAATGCAGCGTAAGGATGGCTGTGTATTAACCACTCGTAACCCGTAACCCATGGCCGCAAGGCCGGGTCGCTTCTGGTAGGCCTTAGCTCGTAAAGAGCTGCTGCGCCAAAGTACATACATGCACTGTACTGTATTTCTAGACTAGGAATTGATCCATCGAGATTTGTGAGATTAGACCTAATTATATCAGTTGTCGCCTACGATTATGAAAACAAATCAGCAGTTTCTGTCGTATATTAGTATTGCAGGATTTAACGAGAATCAGATCGTGACAATGACCTCTATAAGGATCATCGGGACTTTATTTCTGGAGACCGTTTCGGAAATAATATCGAACGCATGAAGGGTCGATTGTTCGGAAGGAATTTATTTCATTCAAGCACAATGAAGCATTCCATCGCAATGTACGGGACTTGCTCCGAATCCTTTTAGTTGGTGTCCCACAATTTTTAAGAGAAATAAATTATTTCTAGATAAGACAGCAACCCTAGACCTCAGAATCTTATCAGTTCGTGATTCACGATTTGTTACAACAAATTGCGGTGCCTCCCGGGAGTAAGAAACCTAGAACGGGCATAATCTACTACGATAATCAGCAAGCGACAAAGGCGAAGACGAGTCTCGTCACGATTGACTACTTGGACAACATAGGAAATAATGAATGCTTGTGGTTCGATTTTATTGGGAGTAATTGAATTGCAGCGGCGGCGATGGTGTGACGGTTAGCGTACCGGACTGTTATACTCGCGGGTTCAAACGCGATCGAAGCCGTGGATTTTTAGGGCGACAAAATCCTTCGTACGCCTTCCTTCGGAGGGGAAGTAAAGCCGGCTGTCCCATGTTAGTAGATTTACTTGCATGTAAAAGATCCTCAAGCCTAAATGACGCCTCTGAGCTAAATTCAAAATCGCCTGTTTCTCGCCCCAGAAATACCTCCTTTCTCTACTAGATGAAAGGAGCGTAGCGAAATTTGCGTGGTCAGACAGAAGAGCGGGCCTGATGGCCCGAGTCTCGCCACGTAAAATAAGGCAAATTCAATTCAATTCAATTCAATTCAATTGCATTTGAACATGAGGCTGAAATATATCACAATTTCCAACACAATTCCTCTGCACATTATCAGTTTACAACACACGAGCTGTTAAAACGAATCAGGAAAAGGAAACGTACTTAATCAGAGATCACGCTGAAGGTCGGGATGTGGTTCTTCAGAATTGGTTATTTGCGAAAACTCAAAGGCAAGTACACGGCACGCAAGTTAATCGATTTTACTGGGAATAATTGTATTGCTGTCGGGCACAAGAAAGCGATGGATCGCACTTTACGGTGCAATTAATTCCATTACTTTTTAACCCAATATTTGTTAAAAACAAATTAATTGTTTCTCCCGTATAAAAATAGATTAGAAGATGACGAGAAATACAAGGATTAGAATTAGAAGCCTCACGACAAATACAAGGATAAGATATCAAGATTGTTTTCTCGGGGACATTTCAGTGTGCATAACGCAATTCGATTTAAATTTTAAAAAATGTCCTGAATTGCGAAACCAGGAAGGAGTTGATAGCGATTTACGAGACAAGACCTTACGAATTTCTGCAGTTGGTGGCCCACGACTTGTTGAGACAAATCAGACTTTTCTCTCGGGTGTAATAACAGTAGGATTTCAAGACAATCAGATCCCAATGAAGCCCACGACTCGGGTCGTCTGAACTGGTTACTTGCGAACATTTCAGATAAAATAAGGAGCTCAAGTAAATGTATTATATTTGGAGAAATTTTATTTCAAGCGAGCATAAGGCAGAAATCCATATGAATTCATTGACGTACCCTCTGATTCCTATTGTTTAGGTGTATACGATTAGTTAAAAAAATCCGTAAATTATCCCCTAGATGTCATCAGAACTGGTTTCTTGGCGACAGTTCGTAACGAAAATATATGGATCGGTTTTATTAGGAAGTAAATTATAGAATTCAAGTCCATGCAACAATAAGCATTGAAATTTCTCGAGGCTACACCTCTGAAATGTTTTAGTATCTTACTATTTATATAAAAAATCCGTAATTACTGCGATAAGAACGTAGTTTTAAAAGACGCATTTCGCCACAAATGTCGTGGTAGAGGACAGAACTAGCTAATGCGAACAATTCTGACAGACTAACGAATTCGTGGATCAATTTCATAACGAATTTTGTTGCTTACTAGCAACTGCAGTTCAACTCATAAGAATTTCCAAGGCTTGACATATACGTAAAATTTGTTTTCCCACGATATGTTAAACAAATTAGCAGTTTCTCTCTGATGTAAGACACGTATGTTTTAAAGAGAATAATATCGCCCTGATCGAGATGAGTAGAACTGCTTACTTGCGGACAATTTAGAGAGAACAGCGAACATGTTGTTCAATTTCATAACGAATTTTGTTTCAGTTTAACAACAGCTATTTACTTCTTGGGAATTTCCAAGGTTTGACATGTAGTACATATTATTAGTTTGTGTCCCACAACATTTAAAACAATTTAGCACTTTCTCCCGGGTGTAAGAAGCATAGGCATAAATGAGAATAATATTGCCACAAACGTCCTGATCGACTTAAGCAGAACTGGTTCCTTGCGGACAATTTAGACAGAATAACGAAAACACGTGGATCAATTTCATGACGAAGAATTTTGTTGCAGTGTAGCAACAGCTATTTACCTCTTGGGAATTTCCAAGGCTTGACATGTACATATTATTAGTGTGGGTCTTACGCCACGTTAAACAAGTAAGCACTTTCTCCCGGGTGCAAAAAACGTGGGCATTAAAGAGAATAATATCGCCACAAATGCTCTGATACGTATCATCAAAACTGGTTACTGGACAGGAATTCAAAGTCATCAACGAATGCACGTGGTTCGTTTTTGTGGAGAAGAATTGTATTGCAGTTCAAACATACGATAGGAATGTGTCTTTAGTCCAATTAGTTTGTGATCTTCGATTTGTTAAAATATGTTAGCAGTCTATCCCGTGCATAGGGAACTAAGTTTCGAAGAGAGTAAGATGGCAACAAAAAACGTAATATGAGTCATCAGAACTGGTTACTTGCGACAGTTCTGAGAAAACGAACACGTAGATGGATTTTATTGGTCAGAATTTATTCTCGAGCCATAACAACAATCCTTCGCAATTTATGACTTAGATTTCTGAATATAATCAGCTCCTGATTTGTTGAAAGTAATCAACAGTTTCTCTCTAATAAAAGAAGTGTAGGACTTAATCAGATCGCGCCAAAGACAGCGATGACGGCAAATGGAACTTTTTGTTTGGGACTAGTTCCGAAACATCATCGCACGCAAGTGGATCGATTTTTCGGGCGGAATTTTACTTCATCCAAGGACGCAGCAATCCTCCGATATTTACGGTACATGCACTGATTTCCTATACTTAAGTGACGGACGATTATTGAGAGAAATGAGTTATTTCCCCGGAATTCTAAACGTAAGTGTAAATGATAATTGATCGAAGCAATAGTTGAGATCGAGATAATTCGAACTGGTTACTGGAGACTGTTCAGAGAGATCAAGGAAAACACGTGAACCAACTTTATTCGACAGAATTGCATTGCATTCGAAAAAATGCAACAATACATCGCATATTACGATATTAAACCTCATATTTTTATCGGTTTGTTCCCCACGATTTGGTAAAACAAATCTGCAGAACCTCCCGGGAGTAAGCAACGTATTTTTTAGAGAATGAGATACCGACAAAGGTCACGATAAGGGACATCAGAGCTGGTTGCTTGGAAACAGTTCAGAGCGAATAACGAATGCAAGTGAATTGATTTTATTTTGATATAATTTTATTGCATTGGAGCAAAGGCAGCAAGGCATAAAAACTTGCGATAGTTCCAACGGATTATATTTTTTATTATTATTATTATTTAGTACATTGCGAAGTGACAGTAAGTTATGAAATGAAATAGTAATGAGGTTGTTACATGTAATATCTTTCTCTTTGTCCAATAGCAAGAGGTAGAGTTCGAAAACTGTGAGATAATTGCAAGGTGTCATTTCTTGCATCCCAGAAAAAGCTGATTAATTATAATCGATTGATTTAAATCCAGTTCATATGGTCTACAACGTGGCGCATTTTATTTCCCCATACGAGTAATAGTTATGCAGTTACTAAATAGTTGAACATCGCATTCCATGGATATAGGATGTAACATCAGACAAGATGGCCGAGTGTTGAAGTGAATGATCGCTAGGCGTGCTAAAGCACATTATTAAGGCAGGCCGGAGGCGTAAAAGAAATGCAGATAATTGGAAGAACAGCCAAAGAAAATACCTTAAAGATGATGGTGAAGAAATGTATCAGGGGGAAAGGTGCTATAAAGGGTGCGAAACAACTTTCTAACGAGGTTCGTGGAATAAGGGTGTAACGTTTCTAACCAAAACGAGAATAGCGGAAAATATTAGCGATAAACAATAGCGGGAAAAGAAAATATTACTTTACTAATACTTCGTAATTTAATTTGTAATTGGCATTACTTTCAAATATGAAGGTTGCAAGAAATTGGACTCTGATCAGAAGCAACTTCTATACAGAGTAATATTCAAGATACCTAATATATAAGATACATAACAATCATTGTTCCTAACAAAATGCATTGAAATATGTGACAATAAAAGACGTTTTACAAAGAAAACTATTTCTAGAAGTCAGTATAGTTTTAAATATTTTTCGAACATTGGAGGTAAGAGAGTGAATATGTGTTGTAGATTGTAGAGGCGAACATCTTAATCTTAATAGACATGTTCAAAGAAAAATATCCTGACATTTATATCTCACTTTATAAATACAGTGATATTTTTAGGAAAAAATCTATTCTTTCATTTGGTATACCCCGCCCTGGCACATGTCAAAAATATGATAGATACTATGTGTACCTTAAAAATGCCTGAAATGAGGAAGACACCAATAAGATTATGATGGAAACTGAACAGTACCACAAGAAGACAGATCAAGCTTATACAGCACTGAAAGAAGACACAGAGCTTGCCAAGAGAAACAATAATATTGTACTACTATGCTCTGATAGTGTCTTTTCCGATGTTAACCCACACCAATGTTTATCAGTGCCAATTTTGTACACATAACTACTGTGTAAGTGATGTTAGCACTGATGAAGTGACCATTCACATTTGGCATGAGGCAGTTGCTAAAAGAGGGTTTTCTGAGGTTGTTTCCTATCTTCTCGGTTATATTGATAGATTGAGGTCAGCATTCATTGGTGGCACAAGACATCTCATTATTTGGTCTGATAGAAGATGTATTGCTCAAAATAATAACCACAGAATTCTCACATTGTTTTGTGGGGTTATCTTCCTTCAGAACAACAAAAGTTCTTATGCACTGGACACAGTTGCCTTTCATGTGATAGATATTTTGTCTTAATAGAAAAACACTTTCAAGGTTGTGTACAATTTCAGTTCGTTGAATTGATACTGATTGCACACCACATAATCCATTCACTGTGAAATATATGGAACAAAATAATTCAAAAATGTTGAAGTCTTGAACAGCACGTGTACACGTCCCAAAGATTTTAGAATCACAGATAGTTTGTGGCTTAAAATTTCAGGAGATGATCCATTATCTGTGCATGTAAAGAAATCACATAATGTTACAAATATGGTGTGTTTTCTTGAAAAGAGAAGAAGAGCTTTGCAGCTGGACCTATTACACATGACTCCTTCACTCTTATATGTCACGACACGAGAGTCTATTACAAATTTGCGATGAAAAAAGAAACATCTACCCATGTGAGACTATATTCCTCACGTTAAAAATCGTCAGTTCCATCTAAATTTCTAATTAAAAAATATAATGTATGGGGTAATGTACGTCGAGAAGTGTAAGTACGAGTATACTGAAGATACAATTTTATTATATCTCCATTATATTGAGAAAAAATCATTAACTCGCTTAGAAACTAGCAAAAACTGACTAACCTTCCGAAAAAAACGAAGACATATTATTTTTCCATTGTGACATTTACACAAACTACAAAAATGTGGACACACGCATACATTATCATGAAATATTGTATAGAGTCCCTTCAATTAACTGAATTAATTGCATAGCTGCAAATTGTTCTAGAAAATCCTTGAAATTGTACAAGAGCTTCTGTTATGAAACACACTTCCCAACCCGATGATGATGCCGATTATGATTACGGTTTAATGGCGCTTCAAGAGCTGTCATTGGCGCCCGTGTCAAATTAAAATAACTGCAGTTCGCACTGTAGCAGTGCCAGAATGAAACATTTTAATGCAAAGTAAAATCTGAGTAAAACAGAAATTAAACCCGTACAATCATGAAAAAAAGGGTTTGACAGAAAAGAGGCAGATAAACGCTTTAAAATATCCACCTCAAAGCCAAATAATAGGCATAATCCACATCTCTCAGATAATGCTGTAAATGTCAGTCTCTCGTAAGAAGCTAAAACGCTTGCAGAGAGAAGATTCGTCATTTCCAAGTGCCTGTGCTAGAGAGCTAGCAAGGTGATGCCTTCGCCGGCTATCCCTTACCTTAAGAGTAAAGCAGGAGAACATGCTCCCCAGTTAGATCCGTTTCTTAACTATCGCTAGTAGGGGTGGGTCACCGCTGAGATGTCCGTGGGAGAAATGGCAGTGACCGATCTGAAGACGTGTCAGAATATCTCTCGCGTCTAGAGCTACGAGATGAGGAAGACCAGGGCTTAATGGAATTCTTGATTCTCGTGAGCTTAAAATCCGAGTCCTACCACTCCGTTCACCATGCACTGAGAATAGAGTGTTTGATAAACAGCTTGGTATCATTCGTTGGGACTGGGAGGACGTCTACCTCAGTTTCCTTCGTCGCGAGCTTTGCTACCTGGTCAGCAATTTTGTTCTCCATTATCCCATGGGCAGGGATCAAACAAATTATAACGACGCACCAATAAATTATTAATTGGGTGTTGGATGATCATTGTTAGAGGGTCTCAAGAAGAGAATCAGGAGAAAGATTCGAGCGGGCTTTTTGAATAACTTCAGGTCACAACTTGCTTTAATATCATCGATTCAGCGTACTTAAGTGCCACCAAGAGCGAATATTTTTCTGCAGTATAAAAGCTGCACGAGGAGTCTATTCGAAGACTCCGCGTGGCAGTAGAAGGCGCACCCAACATTACCATTTTGGGAGGAACCGTCAGTGCAGGATGTGAAGAAGGGGAGGGCATTCCGCTCCTCCGTTCCTCTCGACCCAGCGGGAGGGGAGGGGAGGAAAGGGGAGGGGAGGGGAGGGGCGGCGCTGCTAACAGGCAACGCCCTCAGCCCCCGCGGACGGACTGTGATTTTGACAGTGAGCGACAACCGCGCTGTAGAGACTTTTTGTGCATTGTATAACGACCCAGCTGTAATATTGCGATCTCTTTGGTTTATTAGATTGGAAGGCTCGTATCTCGCATTTCTATTGGACTTTCGGCGACTTTGCCTGCACGTGGATTTGATTAGAAAAGTGGCACATGGCCGCTCGAAACAAACTGTTTACTTTTTTTGTATTTTTGATTTGTTTCCTGAGTTTACTAGAACACAACAATTATATGCGTTAAATGAGGTTTCTCCTTGTGATACAGACCCTGGTCCCAACTCAGTTCAGGAAATGTAAGCAACCACTTCCATAAAAGGAACGGCATAATAATGTAAATATTGGGTATCCAATGTGATAATCACGTAGAGGAAATATTTGCAGTAGTCGACTGCGCACCATTGAAAGAACCGGCGGAATCGGGTACCGTCGCCGCTCAAAAGAGGCCGATGACAACAGCCGCCGCGGCGCCGTCACGCGCGACCAGGCACCGAAAAAGGAGGCACCACCCGTATCCAGGGGCTGGCCAGCAGACCCTCAGCCTCACCGGGCTATAAAGCAGCGCCCCGGCGGGCAGAGGGCAGTTGAGCGCCTACCAACAGTATCGAGTACATCACTGAATTGCGAACAGTGTTGACGGAACAGCAAAGTGTATGGACTCTCTCTCGGACAGATACTTCGGTGCTACGGCTACCAACATCTCCCTGGGCAACGGCGACTTTGGCATACACTGGTACATCTACAGAAAAATTGTTGGATCTGGCTTGTATATGGTTACTCTGTACTGGAGTGAGATCAGAATACATCTATTTTTTAAAGAAATTACGGTTTTTTTGACATAACAATATTCATATTCGTGCTTGCAAGAGGCAGACTCGCGCCCTGCCTCGGCACCGCTGGCGGGTGTCCGGGAGCTCACTGGTGCTTCAGTGGCCTCTCGAGATCGCGCGCGCGGCAAATTCAAACGTTCGCCGTGCTTCACTCCATACAACGCCCCGTAAATCAACAAAATACGTATGAATGAGTAATGCATGTACGTACGTACGTAATGAATGAGTAATGGATTTACTATATACAACTATATCATCAGACCACTGATAAAATAAAAAAAAATACGAACAAGCGTGCCTGCATGCGTGAATGTGGATCTTACAAAAACATTCAGCTTGTAGCTCACCACGCAACATTCAAATATCTAAATATTAAACAACAAGTTTAGTTTTTCGGTTGAAAAGTGATGTGATAACACCTTTACAATGCAATAAACTTGTAAATGAAGTGCCTGAGAAGTAATTTGTAATGCTTGAGATTTATTTTCTACGGATATACTTTCTTAAACACGAACCAATTGTTTTGGTTTAATGCAATACCTGTGTTTCCTCAATGATGGCTAAAATTACAAACCGTAGAGGAAGCTTAACCAAAACCTTACACTGAACGTCCTTTGATATAGTGGAAACAAACCGTAGATTACATTGTGCCAATCTAGACATTATAAGCGACAACTAAGTGTAGACACTATTGTAACAATATAGTAATTTTTAGAACAATAATAGGCATTTGAAATTAGACAAACATAGTAAAATGTGTCTAATGTACGTATAAGTACTATTGGGTTACCTCAATTTCATTTTCTATTATGACCTTTTGTATAGGCGTCTTCTGTAAAACAAAGATAAGACAGTCTTGAAAGACGTACCCCGTAAAATAAACTTTAACCGATCGCAGTTGCATAGCGTCTAAGACAGACAGTGTGATCACTCTTTGGCGCATCAATGCATTTTGCCAGCCAAGAAAGAAGCTGCGACGAAAGAGCGAAACAGCTGCGCTGTGTCTGGCAAAAGAGTTTTTTGGATTTTTAAGAACGTATTCCAGGATATAAAATGAGATAATATAAGAAATGTAATTATGAGAGAATAAATGAATATGGAACATACAATTCCAGAAAATTCTCCATGTAAACAATTGCAATGCTTTGAACATGTTAAAAAAACGAAAATTGAACAAAAACTAATTTTCGAGAGTTTCCTATGACTAATAAGAAAAGATCTAGATAAGAGATGTATGAAATTATGAACGAGAAGAATTTGCGAAAAAGCATTGTGACACAAGGAATAACTGACACATGGAAAAATAAAATTAAAATTCTATAAAATACAAGATTTCTGGGTAACTGAAAGTTATATTTTGTATTATTTAACTGTGAAATAATGAAAACTTAGGAGATGGCCTTGTTTTGGTTTTATCCTTTATAATAATGATGTTATGATATGCACGGACGTAAATTCTTGTTCGACTTCTATCAACACTCATTTGCCAATTTTGTGCAAAAAGATGGCTAACCGCAGTCATTCGTTTCGATTTTTGATTTTGATTGGTTGGGGTTTAGAGGGGCGCTTCAATTACTAAGGCATTTGGCGCCTATGTCAAAATATTTTAAAACAATGAATAGATTAAGCAAAAGAGTGTTGCAGAAGCGACTTACCAGCTGATTAAAAGCACGTACGTAACCTACAGAGGATTCCGCATAAAATATACTAGTTGATAACGCAAAAGGAAAATATGTTCAAACGTAGAAAACGTAAAATTTATCATAAAACGTAGAACTGGCTGTAAAAGGGCCGAGTAAAATATAAAACATTATTATCCTTGTCTCTCAAATAAAATTATATATTCCGCTTTCTCTCGAGAAACAAAATAGCTCAGAGAGCGCGGAATCGGCATCGCCGAACACCTCCAGTAAGGAGACCGTGTCTTCGTCGGCTTCACCAAAATTCGTACTATACAGGAGGACGTGTTCCCCAGAAAGAACTGTCGTGCATGGATCGCAGATAGGAGATTCGCCTCGAAGGAGAAAACCGTGATGGGGGGCGCACCTACATACACACACTGTTTGAAAGTCGGTCAGAAGACGTACCACCTCTGTAGAAGCACCAGCGAATCTTGAACAAATGTAGCAACTCCGCCGTGTACACGGAGGCCATCAACATCGAAGCTGTAAGGGGAAAATTCGCGAAAAAACAAGGGATGTGATAGGATGAGGTGAATTTCTTGTAAACGGATCATCAGAGAATTGTAATGCAACAACAGTTTTAGATCGTTCCGTCGCGAGAAGAAACCATTCGATTTCCACCATAGGAGAGCATTTATAGTTTTATGTTACTTCTTTTCCAGGCGTTGTGTTCCGAAGGAGTGTGTTTCCTCTCCGACGACGTACGATGGTCACTCAGAGAGAGTACTCGAAGGTGTAAATGGTCGGGGCTTCGATGACGAGCACTTAATACTCGGATCTGAGGCGGGTACTTGCTGACATCGACTTCCATCGAGGGTTGTGTAGATGAAGATTTGGTAGACTGTGACGGCTGAGCTTTTTTGATAGTATTCTTAAATTTATTAGGGTTGATCACTCACGCCCCTTGCAGGTTGTGGCATTCATAGGGAGGTCCATTGGGTACATTTGACACTAGCAACGGTTAACCTGGGGTGGGGATCTCGCTCAGGTCGGCAGCTCGCTGCTACTTTCCAGGTCTTTGCTTTTAGGGCGCTAGGTAAGGTGAGGAAGATCAATAGGTTCTGTTGGCAATTGACCGCCAAATTGCTTCAAATTTTGCCCCCTTTTTTAATAGGGCATTTTTGATGTTCTTTGAAGGTGTTTCAGAGCAAAGGATTATACATTTCAAACTTGGCGCTTCGGAGATTTTTCTCAAAAAGCCGCGCGAATTTCTTCTGTTGGCCAAATACTCATTTCTTTCGTACAAAGTTCCTTGACGTAGATTGTCGGCTGCTTCCAGTTAGTTAGGAGCGTCACCGCATCAGCTCCTTGGCAGCTCTTCGTTTCGAAATATGTGAAGTATTGTCAAGGGCTCTGAGAATCCAGCGATTTCCAACGAGCTCCCATTGTCATCAGAGGTGAGATGCAGAAAGCTTAGTACAAACGTTTTGAACGCCTTCAAGGTTCGATTCAGGGTGTGCCAGACACTGGATGCAGTTGTAACATGAAGTAAAAATGACGAAATTCGTAAAGAAAGGTTTAATTTCGTTTGGACAGAGGTAACTGACAATTTCTTCAATACTCGTAAATTCTTTCTCCAAGTAAGGGTCTTTGTCAATTGTGTGTCGTCTCTTTTCCAGAACACTCTTGTCTGACAAAAAACTACTGATAGAAGAGGCGATGTTTCGTTGCAGCTTCTACTAATTGCTCTCCCCACTTTTTCTTCGAGTATTTCGCCGCCTCAACAGGTTTCCTTACCTGGTACCCACGTTTTGTCTCAGGGAAGGACACCTCCGCGACTCTGATCTGGACATCTCTCCTTCAGAAAGGTAGGCAGGGTTTGCAGTGTGGCCGAATGGTCACATTCGCAGTTTACACAATGCGGAGGTGTAGCTCAGGGTTCTGCTTCCTGCACCGATTCGCCGCATTTAGCGCACGTCGGTCTCTCTGCTATTCACCTTCGCTGTGTGCGACCGAACCTTTGGCACTTAAAGCACCGTAAAACGAGTAGAGCACATATTCCCGCACGCAGAGGTTATAAAATCCCCCGGAGAGGGAAGGGCGGATATATTTGGGAGAGATGGAAATGTGGATATCTCGCCTACGCTTCTTTTTGATTCCGCAAACGTCGTCCACAACCACACTCACCATTCTTCATTATTCACCACTCTCTGCAGCAAAATCTTCGTGATTTACCAGTCGCTTGCAAACGTATTGGGTCCACCTAGAGGCCGGCAATCTGATTGGTTTTCCGAATCTTTTCGATTTGGTCATCGGTGATTGCTCCAAAAAGAATGGTACCATTACTTTGTCGTTCCACGGCTTGAAGTTTCCCATATGCTTCGTCAATTACGCACGCCAAACGGACATTTGTGAAAGATTAACCTTACTCGATGCATGCCACGAGGGAACGAGACTTCTTCGATCTGTCTTCGTCCTTTAAAAAGAAGCTATTCACGTTGATACTACGTTCCGGACATCTCGTTCTTGCAGAAGAGGTTTAGGGGGGGGGGTTACTATCTGCTGTGGACGACTGCGTGCCTTTAAAACTGCCGACGGAAATTAGTTCCGGCGCCACTCAAGAGAGAGCGGCGATAGCAGACGCCGCGGCGCCGTCACGCTCGACCACGCTCCGGAGCGGACAGGCGCACCCGTACCTGACAGCTGGCCAGCGGACCCGCAGCCCGAGCCGGCTATAAAAGCCGCGCCCGACGAGCTGAGAGACAGTCAAGCGCCTGCCTACATTGTGAAGTGATAAGCGGATTGTGAACAAGTGCGACGACACAGCTACGGTTACGGACTTTCTCTCTCTTGGAACAGTTAAGGGCACAACGGCTACGATTTTGGACATCTTCCCGGGAAATTTACAGTATCGTATGAATACTACAGTATCCATACGATGGATAGTAATTTATCTCCGTGTTCTGCACCGACCATTGAGTCCATCAAGGTGACATCCCACTGTAGTACCAGGGCTGACACTGAGATATAGAGGGAGGACGATACAGCGCAGCCCTGCCATGACTCCCCTCGCTCACCCTGGAGTTCACTCAAAGGCCTAATACGAGCCGATTGATCGGGAGTGGGTTAGCTCCCGAACACCCGTCTAGAAGAGGCAGAAGCCAAAGAAAGTGTTGTGTACAAGGTGTAGAGACCTTCCCATCGGATCATCGGTGTTCGGACAGCGAACATAGCTAAAGCGTACCTACCCACAAGGATCCGACAAAGCGACATTCGGAAACTCATACATAGATCCCTCAACTCCCAGGTCACCCATTCCTTTCGACACGGCTCGCCGTGCACGGCAAACACATGGGTGACCGTTCAGCATTCGGGAGAGGCCAGTGAGAAAGAAAAAGAGTGAAAACGAGTGTAGGTGGTATAAAATGAAAAGCAAAAAATTGAAAGATGGGAAAAGGAACACACACACACAAGGAGCCTTACATCCAGCAGTCAGGACGTGGACCTACCCACATCGACGGGCATTGGGTTCGAGAGTACCTTGAGTAAATAAAACGAAAATAGTCCATGCTTATTGTCATAAGAATCACGTACACGTTTTTTACGGAGATGCAACTAAAAGAGGTTGGCAATGACAAATGATTCACTCAATGTTTGACCAGGGATTATGGAATTGGGGAAAGTCTCAAATTTTCTAGAATCGCTGACATTGGCCGTTTGCGATTAATTACTTTTTTTATTTTATTACGAATTCATTAACGAGGAACAATAAACGGAGTAGTAAGCTAGGTGGTGAAAACAAAACTACTCCTGGCAATTTTCTGTTAATCTCTTGTGTATAGTTCCAGTGATACAATACATTCAATTCTTATTCCATGTACATTAATTTCTTCAAGTAAATAAAGAAGAATTTTAAGTAAGAAGCGAAGCAGATTCATAACCAAGTTACGCTCGCCTCATCTAGTGACTCTCGACAGCATGGCACATCAACATCATGGCATTAAATAGTTCTGCCGTATTAAGCCAGACAGAACTAGATAGCTACATAGTTGCTATATACACCGCTATAATCAAGCTGACGCCATTTCGGGAAAACAAACCAGCATTATGGTTCGCACAATTTGCGTTACATGACGTTACTCAAGATAACAGCCAGTCGCGTTTCTTCCAATGACAAAACATTACCCTCATATTGTGGGGAACTAGTAATAAAGTATGTAGATAGAGTTATGACGTTTTCCTAGGTAAAAATATGTGAAGGAACGTTTGTGAGAGGAACATTTTCAACTTCTTAGCTCGAAATTGCATTTTTTGACTTGTGTCACTTTCCTTGTGTCCAAGCGATTTATCGAGCACTTCGCTTTTTGGCGAATGCCGAATGTGTGGAGCCGCCTTAACGAAATTTGCACACGTGGCAAGTCTTCATACACCTGTGACAGTCACATTTGGTCATAATTTTTTTTGTACCCGTCTAGCACGATCTTCGGTCATCTACGAGCCCTGGTAGTTTCCAGCATTTATGCTGAGACACACTGACATAACGGGTAACAAAAACCTTATCTTACGGCATGGAAATTCTAAAATTTTATCACATCGTATACGTAACATTCTAACACGAGACGCCTAACGGTGCGGACCTGCTACCTAGCAGTCTGCAAACCGACAACGTGCTATAGATAATTTATTACACCTGGTGTTTCGCTTCAGACAAAAAGTGGGAAGTTTTTATCGCGTATGCCATAGACCCATCCACAGGGCAGGCAATTAGCCAAACCCTAAACACCCTGCACAACACAGACAACGAAGGGCATCCAGAGTTGACGTCCTTGGAAACCGGCGTGGATATGCAGCCACGTCAGCTCTGTCAGTAATGGCTAACCCAGCCTTTACTCAGCACAACTCGTTCTACGGGACTCCACCACCAGGAACTGCCCAACATCAACAAAAGAAAAGGTTAGTGACAGTGAGAGAGAGTGAAGCCGAAAACAAAATCAATCGTTCAAGTGAATACGCGAGGGAAAGTTCCAAATCTTCCACTGATTTCGAGTATGTACCCGTAGGGAAACACGTTCGGCGAACTTGGCGGAGTCGGTGAAGGTCCTGAAAGTAACAAATTTTCTTATCCAAAAGAAAAATGCAATGACCTAATAATCCCAGCTAACAGAAATGCACCCATTTACGAAGTTAATATCCCAAACGTCAGCAACTTCATCAATTAACTCAAAATTAAAGTTACGAAAATGTTTGTTACCGATGTGAAAAACAATAAAATTAAAATAAACTCACGTTAGCAAAAGAATTTAGGAACATTATAAAATACTTAATACATTCACAAAGAAGCTTTCACGCCTACAAAGATCACGCTAATAAGAAATACTGAGTCGTTTTTAAAAATCTACATACAATTTCCGAAAATCGACATAAACGAAGGCGTATCGTGTGACGATGAAAACTGACTACATGTTTCAATTTCACGATACTCTCCCACGCAACACAAAAAAAGTAAATATTGACACTCTTGTTTCTGTGAAAAGTTTGACATAACCGACAATAATCGTGGACTTGTTATGGAACCACATCATATATATCTACTAAACCCGAATCATTCATATTATTCTTACACGAAATCTATTTGTCTATTTTAATCGCTAATCCCTCAAATTTTAAACTCTGCTAATTTCAGGTAATACATATTCATGACGAAGAAGGCCCAAGAGGAGAAATCATTATTTTTGAAAACGAAATAAGAAAAAAATTTGATGAAAGCGCAGCGTTTTTCTGAGAGCTTATAATGACCGAGTAGCAATATTTTGATCCACAATTAATTTTCCACACTTTGCCATTAGCATTGCTTCACACGTTCACATATTTATTAAAACTGGCAGAATACCTAACAATTTGAAGTCATTTTAAACATTTTCAAAAAATAAACTTTTTTTCATATCTTCGAGGCTCCCACTCAACAAGTTGTGCATTTTTCACAAGGATACCACTCCATAACTTTCTTTAATACAAAACCGAAACTTCTTTTCATTTATATCTGCTAAATCCATATTTAATTCCCCCAAACATATTTTTCTACGACTAGAGGTGAAGACATTTTTTTCTCTAAATGTGACGCTGATATTTAGATTTGTGGAGATCTGGACCTCAGATAAAGAAAAGCAACATGAATTATTTTTTAACTGCTTAACCAGTTATTAAAAACGCATTTCACAAACAATTCAGTGTACTAGTATCGCCCTCTGGAGACCAAAACGGCGTTGGATCTACGGGGGTGGGCGTTAATTCCAGATGGCGTTGCCTTCAGCTATCCGTTGTACTTTGCCACCAGTAGGACCGCTAGCTGTATGCGCGCGCATCCCTAACGAGCCAAAAAAAAAACGGACTGACCTGCTCTCTTCTATGGTACTACCCCACTGTTCTGGGACGTGAAGAATCTGCAACTGTGTGTGAAATTAAACTACTTACTTGATCTTCTATGCGATTAAATTGCACGGGTATATCCTACTGTTCGATAATAAAATTAAATAAAAATTTCAAAGAGTAGGGTTGAACTTGCCCAATGCAGTATCTTTACATGGACAAATTTACGTAACTTTCTCAAAAAAAACAAACGTTTTTCTAATATTTTTGTGACTAACAAGGAAAGCGAAAAACTAATGTAATTGTTTAATTGCTTCAAATGTTTTTAAGAACGCTTTGTGGATCGTTCAAAGAAGGTCTGCCTACAATACTGAATTAATCCTCATTGGAAATTTGTTTAAAACATCAATTGCATAGTTTTTTGTTAATTTTCATTTGATATTCTGTAAGTACATGGAAAGTTACCTTTATACTACATTCTTTCATACAAATAAAAACGATTCGTTAGCAACCTTTCATCTTATTATGGAAACGGAATGAAAAAGTAGAAAATGGGGTTTCACATACCAGAGATCTCACAGGGGTACCCTAGAACTGCTTATTTACAAAATTCGAAAGTATATAACTTCTCGTGAAATTTTAACTGCTGTGCATTAACGAATTCTGAAGTTCAGGTAAAATGTTCAATGCACTAAAAACGTACTCGGTCGTTAAGGGGTAAGTACTAAAGTATGTACACTATGTAAGGGGTAAGTACACTATGTAAATTGTCGGGAATGTGATGTCGCTATACGATGATACGAAAAACAATATTTTAAATTATAATTGACAATTTTTCTCAGCTCATAAGAATTTCAAACACGAAGATTGTGTAGAGAAACACTGAACACTCTGCATACAATACGCGATTCGTATTGTAGTACTCGCTGTCTCGTATCGCTACTCTTTGTATCGTTAAAGTCATAATCATGTATCATCACATTCCACTAATAACATTTTTCATTGATACCAATATTCGCAAGTCATGCGCACACGAAGACGACCGTGGTGTATTAATAGTCTTATGGTATCAAGAGCAAATTAAATCTGGCACGTCAGCCGTTACAAAGGAAAGAACAGACGACGTTCATAACAAGTCATTAGCAATGTGGATTATATTTCTATTACCGTAACTACTTACTACAAAATTTATCAACAGAGTTGCATTGTTTCAACAGATTTAATTTTAATTATTTATTTAGACAAAAGAAAAAAACACTTATTCCCGTAGCACGTCACACACAGTTTTTAATTGTTTTTACGTAAAATAAATAAATGGTTACGCAGCAACAAATGTAGCCAACAATCAAAAATGGCTTTGCATTAGTAAGTAGGCGTATATTTTATTGTTGGACTTGTATAATATAATAGTATTATTGATGAATTATAGCAGGAAACATGTCGAATAATTTATTGATTCAAATGAATCGGTTTATTTGAATCAACGTCTCAAAGGAATCGTGTTACCATAAAAACTTCCGAATTACCGAGCAAGGATAGGACATTGTTATGAGTGGATTTGTAGTAAGAGGTGAGAATAGTCATTGTGCAAAAATGCCTGTAAGAAAGGGTTCTTGGTTTGAACCCCTTATTTCTGCGAATGCTTCTCTATTGGTTGAGCTTGGAATTGTTTCCAAAAGATTGCCGAGTTTTCAGCATACAATTTAGTAAAAACTATGTGACTTATGGGGGAGCAGAACAAATGCAAACGATTTTTTGAGTTCCAGAATAAAATTAATTTCTTGAATGAGCAATAAGAACTGAAATAATCAATTAATTGAATAACTTAGATTTAGATATTTAGATTTATGTAGTCCAAAAACAGTAAAAACTGTATGTGACGTTTTTTTGACGTTCAGAATCCCTTCCCATTATTTTAACTATAAATAGTTGAAATCTAACTAACTATAAATAGTTTTTTAAAAAAGCGAGAGATTAGGAACATTTGAAAGACTAGACATTTTCGTTCCCGAGTTATAGAAAACTTATTTGCAACGGTGAACGAACTGCAGATTTGATTTTTCTGCATTGCTAACTCGCCCTTATGTATCAGTCATGTAACGTTCACCGCTTACGCTAACGTTTAACGCTTACAATACAGTAACTTCTACCACTATAAGCAAATGGAGAGTTCAACAAACCATGCGCATAGTGAAGCTACATTTACGTCCAGAAACAAAGCAAGGGGCCATCTCAGCATTTGTTCAATTCAAATGGAATTGATAACGCAATTGATACACGAAGTGTCAGGATATGAGAAACAGCCAAACACGTTCAAAAATATGATAAAAAAGATTTGAAATAAAAATAAAATTAGCGTTTTTAAGTTCGGCTACATACCGACTGCGTTGAGAACTACTAAATGGAGTCCAATGTGTTTCTGGATATTTCCATGTTGACAGGTAAAAATGAGAACGAACTCACCGACTGATGCTAACTGTCCTTGATGATCCCACTGCCTCACAACCTGTAGAGAAGAAAAACTTTCGAATCAGTCAACTTCAAAATACTTCTAAAATAAATTATCCGGGTTTGATATAGTCGACTTGGAAACGCATATGAAAATTCAGCAGCGAGACGAACTAAGAGTGCATGGAATTTGCCCATTTTGAACATCAATTTATACGGTGAGAATGTTAGCTGTGATTTGAGGGACCACAATACAGGTTTCTACCACTACAGGAAGCAATTGTACTTACAATTATACTAGCTTTCCCTGCTTCAAATGAATTGTTTTGAAATAAAACTAATTTTGCTAAAACAGCATGTACTTAGTCGCCTTTAGTATTACTCGCGCAACTTTTCTTGAACGATGGATTGAAGAAATGCGGGTAGAGTGCGGGTATTAGTTACGAAATGGGCCAGTACATTTTATGAAGCAATGCCAATCTCTGAAAAAATCAGTCATGCTTAAGCAACGTTCTCAATAATTTGCTTGCTAATTTGCACTTGAGTTCGAGGTATCTCCTGTGATCGATCTTTATCTGCTTCAGTCATTTCTTTAGATTTTTTTTGGGAGAAAATAACGGATAGTTCTTCAAAATATTTTTTTTTCTATTTCGCGCCAGTAAAGATGTTTGGAATGTTGTCATCGGTGCTCGCTGCGAGCTTTTGCCTTCATCTGTTTATTGGACCAGACAGGGGGAATCAAGGACATCGTTCAAGAAAAGTTGCGCGGGTAATAATATTTATATAATACTATTTGTACCAGAATTTCTTTCCGAATTAACACATCTCAGTCGTAGTATTTTTGTAAAATTCATTTGAAATCGTGGAACATTTGGTGCGAAAATTAGTTTCAAGAAATAGATTTTTTATTCAAAACTTTCTATGAAAATATAAAATGAGTTCAATGACAGAAATATAAGGTATGCAATGTATTCACGAACATATGCAATGAATTTTTCAGCAATTATTCATTACTCCTTGTCTGAACATGTAATGCTAAATGCTCTATACGTTTTCACACCAAAGAAATGTTTCCCAAATTATGTTTACTAATCGAAGAACAAACGTTTCGTTTCCATTTGTATTCAGAATTGAAACGTTCGCAGAATACATTACTCCCCATAGTATGTCACACTCGTGGTGTAAGAATACTTACGCCATGGTAACATTAAGTTTTATTGTTTTTCACGTTAAATAAAAGAAACAATCAAAGTCTCTCAATATTTGCATGTCAATGTTTAGCATAGACAAGAGTCCAATCTAATTTCACATTTCATTACCTTAATGATATGAAATGATCGCTTATCTAATTATGATTCTGGTGGCGTTGCAATTCTTATTAAAAATAGCATACATCGTCAACAAACCTATTTTCCTTTGCGTGAAAATTTAGAATGTATTGCGTTACAAACCAATGTAAATAACATAAACCTTGTTACATATATAATATTCCGCTTATAAACCCCCAAATAAAACTTCCACTTAAAACTTATAAGATTTTTACTAGCTATGCATTAGTTTTCGGCGATTTTAATGGTACGAACATAAATTGGAGTTGTAAATTTGGATGGCATTTGTTGGGAAGTTTATTGGACGAATTGGAGAACAAAGTTTATTGCCTCATTCACAGTTAATGAATTAAATGTTATTTTTATAGTATTTAAGTTTAGTTTTTCAATATATTCAAAAGAGAGTATGGTTGTATTACTTTCCAATACAAAAATTCTGATCATTCGAATCATCTATATTTTTCTGTTACCTTCTTTTCATTGTTTACATACCCCGATTGGTATCTGAAACCTTCAAATAACGTAAATAGTGTCCTACTTGCATGTTATTCGACATTTCGGATAATCAAAATTAATTTGAAATACTAAAGAAGTAACACTAGCAAATAACACTACTAATATGGCTCGGATACAAACGATTCGGTGACGTGTCGCCATTAGAGCTAATTCAATTTATCATGCACTTTTCGACCCGCATAATCATTTCGGAATTATCTTTATCTTTACATAAAACGTTCTAATCAAGTAAAATTAAAACAGTACATTATTTACAAAAACTGGAAGATATAATTCAGAATATAGCGAAGAAATTCAAATATGTTCTTCTATCTGATTATGGATGTTACGAACAGAGTTGTACACAAAAGAACTGAATTGAAACAAATATTGCGTCAAAATACATTACCGGTCAAGTCATCCTTCATGACATTCCGATGCAGACATGCGACAATCACAGAGGAATGGAGAAGCACTTCGCTGGATCAATTTGAGTTGTGATGTCAAATCTTCATGATTTCATATACACAATTATTTTGTCAGTAATACACGACAATGCCCTTGAATTACATACTAGGTTTGTTCCAGCAAACAATCACGGACAGTTTTACGTACTCTCACTCTGCGCATGCGCGAGTGCAAACTAGTCAGAAACGAGTCCCGGATTGGGATTTGCTGGAACAAGTAGGTTCAAGAATCAGTCTCTAGGTGCCGCTGCTTTCGTTTCATCGGTAGTTGCAGAATTATCCGCCAGAATTAGGTAGTTGCAGAATTATCCTATTTCGTATCGCGTGCAAGAATCAAAGCAACCTGGTCGTGGTCAGTTCCTGGTATTTACTTACGCATTATATTTCTCCATATCTGCTCGCTTATTATTAATTTTTTGACCTCTCTATTAATTACGTATTTTGAACTATGTCGAAATATCCACAAATTCCAATATCTACAAGAAAATCCGAAAGATAGCTGTCACCAAAATCCAAGAATCAATAAAATGTAAATTAAAGCAGGATCAAATTCCAATATCCACGAGAAAAATCCAAAAGAAATCGTAATTATCAAAAACCAAGAATCAATAAAATGTAAAACAAAGCAAGGTCAAAATATATAGAGCGGAACACAAAACAAATTTGCAGAAACCTGACGGGAACGTAAATGGAACGTCGGCGCCAAATCTCATCAAGCGTTGGAAGACCTCCGCCACCTCCCGAGGAAAACAAATGCCTACAATTAATGACTAATGACCTTAGCAGTTGACGCGTCCGGAAATTCTAATCAATCAATCGTACTAACAAAATAACGTATACAATTCTTAAGAAAGTGTATTAAAGAGTACTCTTTTAAATTATGAAACATCCTATTCGTAGGCCAAAGGCTCATTCTGTGCTAGTTAAGTAAATTCTCGCCTGAGCCAGTAGCCGCACTTCTCATCAACGCTTATCGGATGTTTACAAAATAATTGAAAACCGTCCCCTACTGAGCGGGAACGCCGACCTTCTATTGCAGCCAGGCCTCTTCACGTTATATCTTATTTTAGTATCAATCAATGTAGAGTGCAATCGGAACAAATACGAAATGTTTTTATTCCTGCTGAAAGCAGCGTAAGTAGATAAATGTTCATAGCAGTGTGGTAACTAGCCCTTACGGGGTTAAGAACTAAAAACTGAAGTGCCTCCGCCTCACTTCAAAAAATTTTGTCTAACGAAAAAAAAAAACGCGTGCTAAAAACTAACCTAATGAAATGTTTAAAATCAAGTATAATAAAACCCAAAATTTGTGCCCCAAAAACTTTAAAGCAATAAATATTTGGGGCCCCGGGATATATTTCAAAAACATCGCGTAATAACATAAAACATAATACAAACTTTACACTAATAGATTTATGGTAGTAAAATCGCTTTCAGAATGTTGTTATACCAAAGAAAATTTGCTTTTGGTAGCCGGGCTGTAATTACACCACTGGTTCAATAAACAAATATACACCTGAAAAACTAAAAGTATTTAAAACGTAGAGAATATATGTATTATTAGTTCTTAAACATAAAAATATCCCTTCCATTCCACTAATTTATTTTGGGGTCCGGCAATTGACCTCTCATCGGTGCTCTTTGGGCAGCGGAAGGTAGTTTTTGTATTGTTTAGAGGCGCGACAACGCATCACGCCCGTCAACTTGTGTTAAATCGCGGCTAGGTAATTCTGCGCGACAATATTGTCAAACCTTCTTGATTAAAATGATCAATTATAACTAACCTTTTTCGGCTATTGTTTAGAGTGCACCACTTTTCCAAGTTGTATACATGTAAATGTTTAAATTCTCACTCCAGAGCACCTTAAATGAATTTATTTTGCTATTATTCCCATTAAGTGGTTTACTAAGAGGCAAAAAGGACTGAAGCTTCAATAAAAAAAAACCTTGTAAAATTATCACACCCGCTGAATAGCGAGATCCAGCGCCAACCTACACGGGGTCATCCCAACAAGGTATCTCCCCACCAGTGGGACAGCGCCCCAGTCGGGACATGCTCTAAGCTCTCGACACGTGGTGTAGTGCAATGCAACAAAACACTTGTGAGTGTAAAGGGGGAGGACAGGGCATGGATGAGGAAGGAAAGATCGCCCGCGTGCCCTTGCCCTTTTCTTAAGGTACTGCTCCGTCATTCGCTCGGTGTCGGTTGGAGGAACCACGGAAAACTACCGACAGAGCGGCTGGCAGCTAGAATTCTTGTCCAGGCTAAAGAATCGTCGTTAGTTTAGTAGAGCACTTTCTTAACTTTCAGAAAATCACTATAACTTTGGTGGATTTATATTGCCACTTCATTCGCCGAGGACTAAGCATTTTCGCTGTGCGGGCTGGAAAGCGGGATGTGGGGATGAGGTCTCCCAAAGTCTCAGATCGTCAGTGACCTTGGTCTGGAGGACAAATGTACAAAACTTCATGTAGACTGGAATGGAATTGTAATTTGTATAAAAAATCTTCCTTTGTATATATTACTTATAAATACATTTGCGTTATATCATAACAAATAAATAATGAAATATTTCATTTAAACCAGGAAATTCCGGATACAGTAGTCCTTATTGACCACAAGCCTTTTAAAGATGGCCATTCTTTTTGGTGACCGGGACAAATTTCCCCGACTCCCCGGTTACCCGAGGCACTTTTTTCCTCATAAAATTTGTAACTTCACACGTTTCAAAGAAAATAAGAAATAAAAACAAGTAAATAAATTTCATAATGAAACAAAATCAAGCGGATATTAAAATCCCCATATCTAAACCCTTTTACAGCAAATCTCAAGATTCTCTTGCGCTCACTCATGTTTGACAAACCACCATTCAAAGCGTGTAGCACCTGTCGTTATCTATTTGATTGCTGATTTCGCTGTGAAAAAAGGAACAATGATTTAAGAAATAAAAATATGCCAAAAATAACACTGAATCAATACTTACTGAAGAATGAAAGCCTTTCCTAACACAAGAGGGAGAACCCACATGGAAACTGTTCCATGAGTGAGTACTTAGCTGTCCGGGAGACGCCACGTTCGCTACGCAAGGGTGCCACAGCACTTCGCCCTGAGGAAAGTCGCAGAATGGAGAACGAAACGTTGGCTCCACTGTGAAGGACGTGGCGTCTCCCGGAGAGCCAAGTAGTTACTGGCTCCGTGCGCGGAGGCTACTTTATGTGTACCCGACCCCAGAATGAAGGAAAACATATTAGTGCTTTTATAGGATTCCGGAAACTGGACACCCCACCCACGATGAAAAGACGTGGGTGAGCTGCACCGGCGCACCGATTTTTGGTCGCTCTGCGGACCACTAGAAATGTCACAAAACATCACGGACACTTCGCTTCAAAAGCTGGGGCAAACGCTTGCCGCCGTGCTGTATGCCAAGCGACAAGTGTTTTGAAAGCGGCATGAAGTGATCATTTTCACCCGTGACCTACACAAATTAACTTGAAGGTGTAGATGAAATATAAGATGCAATATTTAAAAGAAATGCTTCATCTATCTGTTTCAATGACTTGAAACAAGGTGATAGTTCTGGTATCTGGCTGAATTTATCATTCCCGGTAATATTGCGGCGTAATCTGGTGCCCGAAGCTCACTGGTTGAAGCGGGATACGCTGCGCAAACTCATGTCTTTTCATCCCCATCCCCTTCACATGGAGAGGGGTACGCAAAGAAGCTGAACCTCCGAAAATGCAATAAGCCACGAAACATCTCATTCTGTACTGCTGGGTGACTCAGAATAAATGTGAGATACTTCTTAGGACCAGACGATGCTTTTGTGCCAATGAGCATGCCGTGGGAAATCACACAGTGCACCAGGAAAATCTCCCCGCACGGAGCAGTCAGGGACACGTAAAACACATTGTATTTCTTTGCAGCAACCAGGTCACAGGGAAACGAGTGACGGGGACACATCCAGCATCAGTTGTGGATGTGTTGAGAACACAATTTACTTTTTTTACAAGCTGTGGCTACCAATACGATTTCTGTTGCAAACACTCTCGCCAGCAAGGTGCCACTGCGGAGAAACTTTCCTGGAGCACTGCGTAACGAAGTGATGCGTGAGACACTTGCTCACGATTTCAAGGCAACCCATCGGGCGCAAAGCCCCGTAGGTACATGAAATCCTGTGGACTGCGCTAGAACATGAACTGCCAAACACCAGTGCACGACGAGTTCCCAACCAATCTGGATGCATTATTTGGTTTTATTTTTCCTTTAATTCTGTTTCTGGCATAACAGCGTCTCAAGCCCTTTCGGCATTGGACGCGAATATACTATTCTCCTCGAATATACTAAGTCAGTTTTCCCGTCAAATCAAGACAGTCATTGAATTTCATTCTTATCGGCAGGGGCCCAGCGCCGTTAGTACCCGGGGTTCCCAGACGGTCACCCATCCGGAAAACAGCGATAACTTGAGCTACTTCTGTGGCTTCGCGGAGCTTCGGCTACCGGCGCAGGCATTAAACGCGTACCTTTGTTTAATGAAACTTGCCCCGCATGTGCGTTGGCTAAAAGCTATTATCTTCAATCCAAGATGTCAGAAAAATTTGACACCCGCATTGCCCCATAGAAGTTTGTAACGTTTATTCTGACACCCGCATACCATAGAAATGCTGCACGAGATTCCCTGATTTTTCTAAATCAAAGAAATTCCGCGCCTTTTCCAGAACGTTCCATTTTTTCGATAAAACACTGTTTTCGTGTGAAACCTTCAATCGCCAAGGAGGCCTCATATCTGTAACATTTATTCCGTCACTCTGCATGCACCCAGTTAGGCTTGTAACATTCATTCTGAGACCGATTACTCCGATTTATCCGATCAAAGCCGGTTTGTTTACCAATGCTCCGTGGAAGTTAAGCAAATCGATACCCCACGGATTCCTGGTTGGGTGACGGTCAGGGAACCAGATTACTGACGGCGCCGAGTTCCTGGCCGAAGGGATAAAAGGCACCGGCTGTCTGATCCCTCCAGTTACCCTTAATGCCGAAGTAGGGTTAAGTCAACAAAATATTTAAACGCCATCTTCTTATGAGGCTTCTCGAGCCGCATGGGGGAGGCCTCATGGTTTTGATGATTATTCTAACACCTGCGTCGACCCATGGGCAGTTTGTGACATTCATTCCGAGTCAGATTATTCTAATTTGTCCGGTCAAACGCCTTCTTCTTGAGCAACCCTTTCGACCTGCCATCCGTACCGTTATCTCGCCACCTACGTCAACCCATCGACGTTTCTCTCGTTCATTCAGAGGCAGATTGTCGTGAAACGTCCTGGGCCTCGTGCGCGCGTAGGCGCGTCGCCAACTGCCCATAGGGGGAGCTCTGGCGGCAGACGGGGCAGGCGCCGGGCGCGTCCGCCGGGTGGCTCGCGAACGCGTCCCTGCGGCACGCCGCACTTGTATGCCTCCGCGGCGTGCGCATGTGCCGAGCCAGGCCGTCTTTCTGGACGAACACCTTGTCGCACGCGCGGCACGCGAAGGGCCTCTCCCCCGTGTGTATTTTAGCGTGGCGCTACAGGTTCTCCTCGCGGGCGAACCGCTCTTAGCACACGGCTCACTCGAACACCGCCTGCGGCACCTCCTCCCCTGCGGTGTGCGCGCGCATGCGCACCACCAAACTGCTCCGCTGCACGAAGTCCTTGCCGCACACCTCGCACGCGTGCTGCCGCTCCCCGGAGTGCTTCCGCATGCGAATGGCCGGGCCGACCTTCTGGGCGAACACCTGGTCGCAAGCCGTGCACGCGAAGGGTCTTTCCCCTGTGTGTATTCTGGTGTGCCGCTGCAGGTGCTCCTGGCAGATGGCACACTCGAACGCGACCTCCTCGCCGGAGTGCTTGCGCATGTGCCTGAATTGAATTGAACTGAATTAATACCTTATTTTACGTGGCGAGACTCGGGCCATTAGGCCTGCTTTTCCGTCTGACCACGCAAATTTCGCTACGCTCCTTTCACCAACTAGCAGAGAAAGGAGGTATTTCTTGGGCGAGAAACAGGCGATTTGAATTTAGCTCAGAGGCGTCATTTAGGCTTGAGGATCTTTTACATGCAAGTAAATCTACTAACATGTGACAGCCGGCTTTACTTCCCCTCCGAAGGAAGGCGTACGAAGGATTTTTTCGCCCTGAAAATCCACGGCTTCGATCGGGTTTGAACCCGCCAACTTGGGTACAACAGTCCGATACGCTAACCGTTACACCATCGCCGCCGCAGACCTGTGCCTGACCAGGCCGTGCTTCTGGAGGAACACCTAGTTGCAGGCGGTGCCCGCCAAGGGCCTTTCCCCGGCTCCGTGTCCGTCGAGGTCCCGCTCGCGGGCGACCCGCTCCCGGCCCACGCCGCCCACGGCGTGCGCGCGCGCGTGCGCCACCAGCCCGCTGCGCTGCGAGTAGGTCTTGCCGCACAGCGCGCACGCGTGCGGCCGCTCCCCGGAGTGCTTGCGCATGTGCTTCACCAGGCCGTCCTTCTGGATGAAGGCGCGCTCGCACACGCGGCACGCGAACGGCCGCTCCCCGGTGTGCGTGCGGGCGTGGCGCTGCAGGTGCTCCTTGCGCGCGAACCGCTCGGGGCACGCGCGGCAGGCGAAGGGCCGCTCGGCGGAGTGCGTGCGCGCGTGCTGCTCCAGGCCCTGGCGGCGCGCGAACCGCTTGGGGCAGGCGGCGCAGCGGAAGCGCCGCTCCGCGCCGTGGGTGCGCGCGTGCGCCGCCAGGTGCGAGCTGGAGCCGAAGCGCTTCTGGCACACGGCGCACTCGTGGCGGCGCGGCGGAGGGGGGGCGGCCGCCGCCCTCGCCTCGGCCGCCGCCGCCGCCGCCGCCGCGCCGCCCGCCCGGCGCTCCCTCCGGGGCGGCAGCTCCCACTGCCCGCACGCGCCACCTGCAAAACACAAAACCCTCATTCTGTTGAACGCCTATTACGGAGTAAATCTCAGATTGATTGTTCAGTAATTCCGGGCACGTCAACTACCAGGGCCATTAGTCCCGTAAGTGTAGTGGTTTTTTTTTTTTTTTTTTTTTGCTCGGAGGGTGACGACGATCTTTCCCCCGCTGTATGGCGACATCCGGCTACCGTCGACTACTGGGATTTTTTCCCCAACCAGATATCTCCAACCAGCGGGGCACCGCCCCAGTCGTGACAAGCTCTTAGCTCCTGGCGAGTCTCCCCCCGTCATGTGTGGTAGTGTGGTACGTGTGAGTGTGAGTGTAAGGGGTGAGGATAGAACAAGGTGAGATCGCGCGCGGTCCGTAGCCCGTTTGTTAGGGTACTGCTCCGGCTTTCGTCTGGTAAACCTCCGATATATACAGACGAACTCCAGTAATCCAACTAATTAGGAATGTCGCCCGTTCCGAAAAATGTAGCGGACATATAGATACATCTACAGGATTACCAGACACAATGGATATTAGCGTGCGATGTGAGAAAATAGCAACGTAACGTAGCGACATCAAGTGACAATGATGCGAACCGATCGCATGCGGTGGTAGTTATCTAGAAGAGTTCAATCACAGTTTCTGTTGCTGCTAGGTTTTCTACATAGTCCTCAGAATAGGCCTGACTTACACTGTGTTCATTTTATTTATATATATATATATATATATATATATATATATATATATATATATATATATATATATATGGTATTCAACTTAACTCGCAACACATGTCTGAGAGCACTTGTTCTGGTTTTAGCAACTTGTCAACCGCGTGTTTTTGCCACCGTTCAAGACAGTCGCGCCTGGCACGACGAGGCAGCAGAGGAGTGAGCGACCGTCAGGTCGTACGATGCAGCAACTTCCCTGTTTCTGTGTACTTCCCATCCAAGAGCTCAGGCGAGCAGGTACGCGGCTCACACGTCGGAAGCATTTCGCGCTGCACAGAGTGGGTGGGTGCGCTGATGCATTAAGCGGGAATAGAAAACGCCTCTTAAGGCGATTCTGTCGAGTATGCTTAAGAAACAAAACTGTAATACTGGAGATGTGGAGGAAAGGAATATATCTCGTGAAACATTAACGCCAAGATCTTCATTATTTAAAACAATGTATTATTATTGAATATGATTATTAAGTAAATAAGAAAGCCTTCATAAAATTATTAAATATATCAATAAAACATAAATCAGTAGTAAATTAATAATTATAGAAAATAATTAATAAAAAAAATTCTTTAAAATGACAAAAAACGGATAGTCCAGTAAATGCTCAAAGTGTCATTTGCCATGAGACAGGCGTTTACTCGTTTCAGTGTAGTGGCTGCAGTACGTTGAAGACTAACAAGGACAGACGAAGTGCTTTCCCTTTCTTCCAACTAAAATTAGCCACATGAAACCTAATGGCACGCGGCCGGGGGTCGCTCAAGTGAAAGGGATGACAAAGTTATTTCACGTGTTACCTAATTGCCAAAACCCATGGGGGGGTGTCCTCATCTGCTTAAAACCAATCACTGGGAGCCACATCAACAATTGGTTGGATCCCTTGGTGTATCATTTTTTAAACCATATAGATCATATTGACAGTGGTTCATTATGGAACTTCAAACAAATACAAACTATTAAAATGTTGTACAACTCTCTAGTCAGACCAATGGTGGTTGGAATATAGCGCCATTATCTGGACCCCGTTCACAAGTGATGCAATAGAGAGTATTATAAGAGAGTATGAAATGCCATGTCTAAATTACAGAAGATCCAGCACAGATTCATTAGATTTCTGAAATGACTAATCACCTTTCTTAACTCAATTTTATCTGAAGACAATAGCAGATGTATTTTGTTTTGGTATAAATTTTATTGTTTTGACCATTATAAGCTGTTTTTTGTTTGTTTGTTTTGTGTCTAATTTCAACTTCCAAATTTAAATGATTTCGATAATGATTGCTATGAAAAGTCTAATGTAAAGGGAAGGGCCCTATGTATCAAGAAATAGATACATAAATATCAAGCAATATAATATGAAATCATTATGAGAACAATGTTTCAAAAGTAACCTAAAAAATAATACTTGAAGCCTAGCAAAGAGCAAAAGTATGTTATATTAAATTGATAGTGCAATGTTGTAAAATCATCACTTGGTTGAGGATTTGTAAGCCCAAAAAAATCTTGAAATATGCTTTTAAAAACATGCATTTATGACCTACACACTCTGAAATATGCACTTTAAAAGGTAATTAAAATTAACAATATTTCATTTCCCATATAAACCTTTTTTGATCAGATTTCAGGAGAAGCATGCCAGCAATGAAAATATATATTTTTGTGAAAACAATATAATCTACCTTACTTCTCAGGAGAAATAATTGAAGTAAAGTTTCACCTCAGTGAAGTAAATTGCATGTCTTGTTGCATTTTGTCTGTCTGGGATACCAAGTGTGAAAAATATATTTTAAAAAATCCTACATTTGTATAAACATTTTATTATCTATAGAAAAGAAAAATAAATGCAATAGCGTAATATCAATATACTTTATCTTACAAAGTCACTTGGCTCACAAATAAATAGATTCTATGAAAAGATTAAATGTTTTAGAGATAAGTCTCTATTTTAACAAAATATGTGCCTCAGTTACGAGAATATGCACTAACAAGAGAAGACAGCCAAATATGCACAAATGTGGACTAACATATTAATCTACATAGCATCCAATTCTAACCCAATTTCAAGAAATTTCACTTAGCTATGCCCCAATGCAACAGAAAAAAATATGCAATATCATAGAAATTCAGTCTGAGATCATAAAAAAACAAACAATAAATACCTTTTAAGTGTTCTTCACCTTGATGCTTGAGTTGTGCATGTTTGCTGAGACGCGTATAGAAGGTAAACCCCTTCCCACAGACTGGGCATCTGTAGGGCCACTGCCCGGAGTGTGTGTACTGGTGAGTAACAAGTTGGTATCGCTCTTTGAACGCACGGTTGCACACCTGGCACTGGTGAGGCCGCTCCCCAGAATGAGCCCTCATGTGTTTCTGCAGATGTGCCATCTGGGAAAAACACGACAGACACTGCGGACAGCTGTAGGGTTTACTTCCAGTATGTGTTCTTATGTGTGTCTTCAAGTGGCATTGAAGTCGGAATGTCTTGGAACAATAAGAACAAGTATATTTTCTCTGTGGATATGGCAGATTGTTTGAGGTAGATACTTGAGAAGTAGGGTCAGCTTTTGGAACTTCAACTTCAATTTCGACTTGCTTCCCTGGTCCATTTTCAATTTTCGCCTGGTTGGCTGGCTCGACATTTTTGGACGTACCTGAAAAAGAAACATTAATTTGAGGCCCGATTTTAACAAAACTCAACATCTACAAAGGTTTCAAAATCAAGTTCATGATATGTAGTTTGAAGTGAAAGGAATTGAATGGGGCACTGGAAATGAGGGAAACTGAATAACTACCTTTGAATATGTAGAACAAACATTGATTTACGGGGAGAAAGAATTTGCACAAATTACATCTACAGATCTTACAATATTTTCTTCATTTTGCAAGCACTTTTTTACAATTTTACTGGTACAGCAGAGGAGAAAATGAAATTGCAACTGCAATTGCAACTGTCATTTTTTAACTAAGAGAAGAAATTAGTTCGTGAAATGCTTAAATCTAATATTGAGACTATTTAGACTCTTGTGTGTCTCACAGAAAAAAAGGACTGAATTACTCTATTTTCATAGAAATAAAATAATTAGTCGGTTATTTTTCTAAAAAATTGATTTAAGTGTTCTTGTTGGAGAAAAAAAAATATATAATATAAAGAGATGTCCACATACAGTGACAGCATCACCAATCACAGCCAAAACAGGATAGAATAATGTTTCAAAATTTAAGAAAATAGATAAAGTTCCATTAAAAAAAAAAACAAGTAATCATACAAGCATAAAAAGCACTGAAAACATTAAAAAGAATCTTAAATATTTTGACAATATCTCTAGAAGCAAAAATTTTTGGTTCAGACATTATCAGTGACTGTTTAATAATAATGAAGGAATTAAGATTCTGATGTATAACCAGTAATACTCCCATGTTTTTTCATTGTTTTCGCTTTTCAATATTGAAAATTCCGATATACTGTGCTCCTTAGGCCAAAGAGACACAAGATATCATCAATACAACAATGTGTGACAACAGTGACAATACAACAATGGCAATGCCACATCATGGAAGTTTACAATTCTCAGAGTAATTTTCCATTGTTAGACAATGATTCAGGAAGGTAGTTTTGGATTGTCGAATGTATTGATGTACAGTAAAATCTGTCTAACCTGTACAAACGGGAAACCAGACTTTACCGGAAAATATCTCCAGATCTTGAAGTTAAATGGCATTAAATACAGCATAAAACGGAATCTCTCCAACACAGAAATGGAACGTTTTTTTAGGTCTTGCAGAATAAAAAAAAAGCTTTATAAAGCAGAGTTCTTGTGAATTTAATGCAATTGGCAGAGGGACGCAAGATCTTCTTAATGAAATGAACGCATCTGCAAGCTTGTTAAATTCTCTATACCTGTAACACGCAATTTAGTCATGGCAGCTGGACACTGAAGTAGAAGGGCTTCAGCTGTTCATGTAGAATTCAGTCTTGTGGTCGCTTGAGCCTCAAGGTGCAGGCTGTAGGGGAATTCTCTCTCTCCCGACTCTCTGAGCATGGGAAGGTGTAAGAGCACGGCTTCTATTCATGCATCTCCCTGCCCTGCATTGAAAATCACAACCCCTCGATTTCCAAAAGCCATGCAAGAGTATCAGAAAGTCATAATTCAAGGCATTAAGGTGTGTATTTTTCAACTCAGAGACTGTCAATGAAGAGTATTTAATATTAATTTATAGGTGATCTCTTCCATAAATACGTTATATGTTAATGTATTTTGAAAATTATAGTAGTCACGTAATTTTCTACTTTTAGGGCAGAAACATCAATATCACAAATGTCTTAAAATGGACAACCTTGCATACATCAGAAACCTCCCTAAATGGATTTTTTTTGTGTCCCGATTGATTTCGACTTAAACAGATTTTACTGTATTAGCCTTCCAAGAACTTGTTTTCACAATTAATAGAAATAGACAATTCACAAATGATAATGATGATGATAATGATAATGACGATGATAATAATAATGGTAATAATAATAATAATAATAATAATGATGATGATGATAATAATAATAATAATAATAATAATAATGATGATGATAATAATAATAATAATAATAATAATAATAATAATAATAATAATAACAACAACAACAACCTTAATAATAACTGCATCTAAAACTACTACTGAAAATCAATGATAACTATGGATACTTTCAATAGCTTGATACTCGGGTACTATCAATAGCGATCGATACTTTCGGAAAATGACTCAATACTTTAACTTTTTTATTCCATTCCCCATCTCTTCCGATTTTACAGAATAATAATCTTTTTCACATTTCTCTCTCCTATTTTTCCTGTCAGCAAGAAGGAAATGTCAGTCTGTTCAGATTCATATACAGTCATTGAATTAGCCAACTCAACTGAGAAGAGTAAAATTATTGAACAACTCATTAAGACTCTAAACATTATTGACCATGCAAAATTAATGTTTCTGTTTGCCTATTGTGTCAGCATCTGATATGATGTCATATTCCTTTTGTAAATAGTATAATTTGTGAAATTGAAAACCCAAAGTTGATTCAGGACATGCTACTGTGAGAAAGACCACGCCGAAATCTTTGAAAGAAAGATTCAAAAATAGATGATTAAACGAAATACATTCCATTGGTACTTTGTTGGATCAGAGACTGAAAGGTCAAGTTTTCCGCAAGAGCGCTTCATTTGAGACTGCCAGAAAGACATTATTGGATTTTGTAAGTCAGGAAGCAGATCCAGTGGCTTCAAAAGTTAAGGTAAGAGTTTCTGATTTCTAATTTTAATTTTAAACAACCCTGTTTTTTTACATCATGATTTCAATTCTCTGACATTTCAATAGTTAAAAAAAAAAAGAAAGTCACTGTATATAATTCCGAATAACTCATTTTCAGTATCTACATTAGAAATTTCCGATAGAAGACAAAGCATTTATTGTTCAAAATTTTAATTCATTTCTTATATTTTATAGGCATCCTCAACTACAGAACCCCCATAAATTCATGGTGTGTGGTCTCTTTATAGGGATGTCCTAAAGAATGGTCATGAAATCATCAATATATTCATCATCAAATCATCAAAAATATCATGCTGTCTTAAAGAAACCCCAGCACAAGAGGATGAATTGAATGTGTATTTAAGCGAGGAATTGCTTCCTCCCAATGCAAATTCACTATCTTACTAGAAAAACAAACTGACTCTCCCCAATTCAAGAAAAACTGCTGTTGCATACTTGTGCATTCCACCAGCTACAGTGTTTTCTGAGAGACTTTTCAGAAAAGCTTGATTGACATGTGACAAAAAAAGAAATAGAAAGGACCCATTAACAGTTAGAATGTTAGTTTTCCTTAATAAGAATTTTTTTAAACTTTTAAAAAAATGTATGTTTTTCTCAATAGTTTTTATATATTAAAATAGTAAATGCATGTATGTATGAAGAACAAAATATTCCTTCCAATTCTGATTGAACCATTTTGTTGTCGAGTCTTTAATCCCACAGTGCACACAGGTGGTCTGAAAGACCCAGGAAGTCTTTTCCCTAAATTTGTGATTGCAGTTCCCCTGACCACTGCCTCCAGGTATGTTTTCCTTCAACAGATGTTAGTCACACCTCTTCCCAAAAAGCGAGTCCTTTCTAGCAATGAGAAAATACAGAATCTTCTACGGGCCTCAGGGACCACCTGTGTGCACTTGGGCAACCATCTTTGTTTGGTATGTATATTAAAAGCAATGAAAAGAATATTTTAGCATATAGCATTTTTTTATTTTCTTCATTTGCATACGCACTACTAAATACTCTCATTATTGAAAATAATATCCATTATCCTTCTGGAACCCTCCCTTGATCGAAATTATAAAGGGAAATTGAATTAAGGGAACAGCATGCAGAAGGGTCTGTGAGATAGGGTGCGTGCACTGATGCTACAGAAGGAGGTGCACATACTGCCGGGTTAAAGTAGTATGGTATCAAATATCGAAGCTCTCAGACAGATAAAGGTTTAGAGTATCAAGAAATTCAGGTATCGACTCATCACTAATAATAACTGAAAAATTATAATACTTTTATTTTAGGGAAGATCATAAAAGAAATCCACAACATACAGAAGTTAACAATATATCAGTTTCTTTCAAATTATTATTCACAATTCCTTCCATATAATGGCAATCATGATATGAGTACTATTTTTACTGGGATGAAAACATCAGTCTTAAATAGGAGTAATAACAGAAAAAATTCAAAACTCAGACAAGTTTATTTATCAAACGTTTCCTTGAACAGTGGTTTAAAAGAAATTTAAAAAATTACCATTATATTTCCAGGTAAAAAGAATTGACCGCATCAACTGGGATTCAAATCCCTGATCTCCTGTTATATACTCTTATTTGTTCTAACCACTTGAGCTATGGAGACATTTGTACCTTTGAACAGCCTTTGGTATAGAAAATCAGTATTAATGATATAAATGTGAAAACCATAATCATTAACAACTGTTAACAAGTCAAAACAAAAAAATATTTGGGGGAAACTTCTGGTACCTTGTAAAACATGGATTGTTGCATAACACACATTTGCATGCAAAAATATATAACTGGGGCCATAATACAACCAGGTGTACAACAGAATCTACTAGTTTGCAGCAGTCAGAAGCAAGCCCACTTCTACAGGTATTATGAACAATGACTAAATTTAAATGTCAGAAAGTATGTTTTAAAAAAATAATGGAAATAACCAAATAAATGTTTCACTTTACTTACCCAAGGACCCTGAGTTTCTATCCTTCCCTTCAGAGCCAACACTGAAATCCTTCCCACACATGTTGTCCTGAAATATAGAAAATCTTTGTACTTGAGATTCTATATACTCACTCTAACCAAACCATACTTTCTCCTTTTAGGAGAATTTATGAACTATGGAGTAGGTTTTGCCAAGATCACACCACAAAAATCAAGAACAAATATACAAATTCTACTTTTTTAGAGTATATATTCACTAAAGATTCATAATCTGTCATTTGATAACATGTTTTACATCAAAATAGAGAAGCACTATTTCCATAAATTATTTAAGCAAATATCATTAGAATTAAGATTTCATACATATTAATATTCAAAGTAGTGGGAATTAACTATGAATGAATTTCAACTGCATTCATTATTCTTACCTCCACCTCCTCTTTTTCTTCTTTGTCCCATTCCACCTCTTCCTTAATGTCCTCCTGGAGAAAGATTGCAACTGGGGGCTCAAGCTCCTGCAAAAGTAAGATCACAAAACTTGAGAGCATACAACATGAATAATGAATTAAAAATACCCAAAATTATGTATAAGCATATACAAACTGCAATCATAAACTATAACAAGTTAAAAAAAAAAAATCAATAAGTTCATATATTGAAGTTGAAATATTAATAGTTATTTATGGACCAAGTTGTAAGGGTTCTAATGATCAAGCCGTGACAAAAAGCCTAAGGGCCTTTGGACAAAGAGTTTTTTATAGCCCATGATCATTTAGTCCAATTAATGCCTGTGGCACATACATGACTTTATTTTTTACCTAATTTTATTGCTTCCATTTACTTATTTATTAATTAATTACATGTTAACTTGACAGATTATCTTTTCAAAATTCCCTCCATAAGAGAACAAGTAGCATCATGCAACTGTTTTCATTTTTCCCCTGTAATCACAATCCTCTAGAACCAGGTAAGTAATGCAGTACATATTGAGCTCTGTATGAGAAGCCAACTGACTCGTGGTTCATAACATTAAATATACATTCAAGAGCACTAGCACTAATTGTTTTATATGATAAAACTATCATTTTATATGTTAAAGCTATTGGTACATACACCTACTGCCTTCTAAGATTATTTCAAAAAGCAGAAAAATTTCAAGGAATGACAATGAACTTATTTAACTTCTAGGAGCTTGGTACATTCATAATTAGTCTGATAGAAACACAATTTTTACAGAAATGGAACTTACATCCTTCTTTAATTTCAAGTTTTGAATTATTCAGTTACTTTTATTTCCTTTAATGCCAGTGATGAAGTGAGTTCTAAAGATTTACAAAGTAGATCAGCAATAAGGCAATCATTGCAACAGCTTACCTCATCATCTTCTTCTTTCAATTCAGTCTTTACGGAGTCCTCAACGAGGTGCTGGAAATCAAAATATAGTATTTAACAATTCCTGCATCAAGTCGCTAATGGTAACCCAAAGAAGTGAAAATCTTTATTTATTGTATAATTTATATGTACCTTAAGTTTATAGACAATCAATTATGAGTCCATATCAATATAGCATATCGGCCATTCTATATAAAAGAAGAAAATGTGTTAAAAATTAAATTTGGATATAAGCTTAAATTTGAGGTATCCTCTCTAAAATTCATTGTGACAAATTGCAGTTTTCAAGTACTTTTTCAATTATTTAAATCCAGTATTTTGGGCAATAAATTTTTAGTCTAAAAATTAATTTAATGTTGGTAAATCGTTATTGTGGTCATTCAACTGTTTTTTGCTCCAAAACAGGACTGAGATTGTAGATTAATACATTCGTTTTGATTTTCTTTAATTTCAAGAAATTTGGTAAGTAGCTAATATTTTTTTCATTAAATTTTTAGAGTTATGACTTTCAGTGTAACATCCAAAACAAAAATTGTTGAAAAGTTTTTTCAAACCCAGTGCAAGAGTGCACTTGTTTTATAATGTTCCTTAAGTTGACATTCTGACAAGGTTTCTATAAATATGATTTAATATTTATTTTGAATAAGAGTTTTTAAGAGTTAAGAGTGTTACGGATGTTACACATGTTTTATTCAATTTTTTGAAACTATACAATTAGAGTTATTTTGATAAAATTCAATTGTTTTTAGGTTATATTGTATAATTATTTCATAGTCTCATAATCTGTATAATTATATTCAATTATTAGAGAAGTTAATTATTCACATTATACAACTAATTACTCATTTTACCCAAAGAATAAATCATTTTTAGTGTGTATCTGAAATCATATAATTGTATTCAGTCATGCTTTTCTAATCATATTATTTGCCATTGAGAAAAGAAATGGAAATTACACCATTCATATTTGTTTAGAGTATAGGTACCTACATCTTCTGTTGCAAGAGTTGCTAAAGACAGGTAAATTTTGAAGAATAAAAATCTAGAAAAATGGAAAGAATTTTTTGAGAAAAATTGAAATTTATTGAAAAGGCAAGAAGATGAAAAATCTTTGACAGATGAAAAGATGCTAAAACAGAAAAGGTAATAACAAGAATAAGAATTCAGAATTGACATAAAAAGAAATTAAAAAGAATAAAATTAACAAAACAGAATGAAAACTTGTGATAAATAATAGTTTTATATGCATCAACAAGCACTCTTCGGAAAGCAGTATGTAAATGAAGGAAGAACCTTCCACTTAGCCCATGAAACAAAAAAGCAGTTCATCAGCTTGTGAAAGAGTCATTCAGCGGTTGTGTTGACTTGTTTAATGTTACAAAAAGGTCAAGATGTCCAAGATGAAGAGATTTTTTAAATCAGACGAAGTAAAATAGAGAGCACTGGCTGAAAGGTATTGTGTGTGTGTTAATAATTTAAAAAAAAAAAAAAATTAAACAAGAGATGGGAATCTGTGAAAGAAATACCTGGGAGTTGGAACCTCCATAATTTTTATAGATTTGATGTAAAATATTTTTTGGCAAGCTTTACTAATAACTCAGAACAAAATAAAATACAAGTTGTTTTCCTAAGAAAACAATATAAAATCATAGTAATTATAATTATCAAAATTTCATGTTATTAAGAGAAATTTATGTAATAAGTTGCTTTGAATTGTCATGTGAAACATCCGTAACAAATTAGTGTGAAACATCTGTAACAATATAAATCTTTTTAAAAAAAAACAATTGCATTATTATCAGCTAAATAATATGTGAACACCAATTCCTTGAAACATACCGAAAAACGTCAAAAACTTTTATATAATTTGATGGAGTAGAGGGCCTAAATTTGCTTAAATAATTCAACTGCTCTTTTATGACTTCCCAAATTTTGTAATGTCCTTAACACTACTATTATTTTAATATCTTTAAAATTAATTAAAGAAAAACATAGAACATAAGCTGAAATGAAGTCATTTCTTTCTTATACCAAAATAAATACACTAAATTCTCCTTGAAAGACTTAGGAATAAAAAGATGTCAAAGTGTAACATCCGTAACAAATGGAATGTCTGATTTATCAATTAAAAATTATTTTAAACAGTTGAATGGTATCTACAAAGTACAATATTCCAAATGTGTTCACTTCAACAGGTACATTATAACTTGTTGGTGAGAAAGAAATTCACAAATAACAAAATGAAGTATATAAATGAACACATTATATTCGAAGTATAGTATAGAGAAAAACTCACCTCAAAATTTAAAATCCAAAACCATTTTACTATGAGGTAACAGTAAGGTTGATCAAAGCCATATATGGTAATGGCTGACCTCAAAAGTTCAGCAGCAGAATGGTAAACGAGGGAAACAACTTTTGGAAACTGGTCACTGAAGCGAGGCATTGTGGATTTTGACGGGGGGGGGGGAGATAGACACAACCCAATTCGACACTGAACCAACCTTACCATTATATCTTGTTATAATATTTCGAATTTTAAATTTTGAGAAGGTGTGTTTTTCTCCATTATGTGCTTTGAATTTACTTGAGTATATTAATTTATATTCTTTATTTTGTTATTAGTAAATTTCTTTCTCAGATACAGATTATAATGTACCTAATGAAGTAACCACATTTACATTGTAGATAAATTCAACTGTTTGAAACTATTTTTAATGGACATATCCAGAATCTATCTGCACTCAAACTCAAAACCAATTGCTCATACATTTCAAATTCTTACATATTAGAAAATTTCACAACATATAATCATTAAAATATAATCAGTCATTGAGATAAAAGATATGCAGCTGAAGAATCAAATCATCAGCTTTTTCACAACATTTAATCTAACAGGAAAATTATCTGTCACATTTGGTGAGAACTTATTTTTATAATCTTTTTATCAAGAATTTCCGAATATTTTGCTCATAAGTGATATACAAATAAAGATGTAAATTGTCTTTCTAATCCGTTAAAAATATTGCTAAAAATGCAGTTGCCTCTCCTAGTAAAAAGCAATTTTCTCTTCCATCAACATAAGAAAAAATTGTGGTGTACAACAACACAAAGTACAGGACAGTAATATCAGTAATAGTGGCCAATTCATGGACAAATTTGAAAAATAATAATTGAATTTTACACATGCTTCAAACTTGCAAAATAAGTGGGTTAGTGGTGATGATTTAAACAAATATAATTTATTTTTTTCACATAAGTTGAAAACATCTCATTAATATTCACAATGCAGTACAGTAATATGAATCTGCATCACTTTGAACGTTTTCAGTCTCAAACATGCTCAGGAGGTGGAATATTAATTGGTCATTTCTGCAAGCAGTACATGGCCACTATTAATATTTTGTAATTTTCAAGGAGCCAATACTAGAACATAATAAAAGTATGGAAATAAATTAATAAAAAAAATACATTAACAATTGGCCTCTTTTAGGCAAGAAATCCATTCAAAAAGAGGTATGACCCATTGAATTTAGTACAGAAGCCCAAGAATATTGACAAAACTACATAAATATTCTTAATGGTGTCTACTTCTTGGTTTAGTGAAAGAAAAAAGTTTTCAACAGAATTACACATCTTTTACTTAAGAATAACAAATGGCAGAAAAATAACTAACTTAAATAAGAACAGACTAGAAAAGAAAGTGGTAAGAAAACACTATGCCGATTTAAGACTGGTCCTTAATTAATTTCAATCACGCAAATTGATAGTTAATAACCCTGTTTTCTTCAGGAACATCAATATTTATGAAGTACAGAGTCTAGCCATTATGGCTTGCATTTCTAAATCAACACAACAATGTCTTTGGCTGGTGAATCAGTGAAATAATTAACAACAGCCTGAAATAAAATATGGAAATGTTCAGTCGTAAATTAAAAATTCTATTACAAAGACACATGTTTTGATATCTTTTGCCAGATCTTGTTCAGTATCTGTAACTAATTTGAGGTTATGTCACCCATATTGAATACTTAGTGCTAGTAAAAAAGGTTGACATTCCAGAAACCAGGACATGTGCTTCATTGCAATTTATTTCCAGTCCAGGACCTTGGGTATGCTTACAGTCTGAACTTGAAATGAATTGCAACAAAGCAACTCTACTGTTATAAAATACCGCTTTCTGAATTTTCAATCTTTATACAAACACTAAATATTCCATAAGGGTGACATAATCTCAAATTAGTAACATACTGAAGAGGATCTTGAAAAAGAAATTCAAACACCTGTCATTTAAATACAATTTTTCACTTATGACGGGAATTATCAACTTTTATTTACAATTATATATCCAGAAATTAAGTTAAAAATATCCAAACTTACTGTGAAATTCCAAACAGGCTCTGCAACAGAGTCCTCCGGTTCTTGCTTAATCTATAAGAAAGGAAAAATGACATTCATAAACTGTGATATCACTTGGAATGAACACTTACTTGTGAGATTACAATTTCAGATTTTTACAATCAATTCGCAATAAATCTTACCTGATTTTAATACATAATTCTTTCTCGTTAAAGTACAACCATTTTACTAATAGTAAATAAATTATAATAAACGCACAGTATAATCCTTTAACCTCAAATTTGAATGTTGACTCAAATATTGAATTAACCTGCATGAAATAAGTTATATACCCCAATAAACATTTTGAATTCCCTGAAGAGACGATTTCGTACCAACATTTATACTATAAAAATTTTGTTTTCGTTTCAAAAAAAAATTACTTTTAGCATGCATTAAATATATGAAATTAAATCAAAGAGATTGAATAACAAAACTTACTTCTTCTAATTTAATAACACTTTCTGCTAACAATTCGATATGATCCATTGTTAATGCACATTAGTTTCACTCATTTTCCCGAACAGATCACTTAAGAAGACATTTCAGCAACAAAACGTATTTAGTATGATTCGTTGTGAAATGACACTTCTCATGATTGACTACTTTTGATTGATTATTTTCCTATAAACAGAAATGACAAAACGGTGACTTAACAAAAGCAAATTACACAAAACACAGTTATATACATTAGTGGTTAAAGGTTACCGATGTTTGTGGATTGTAACAGATTTGTGTTGAGCAATGTTAAATTGTTGAAAGTTCGTATTCTGGTCTATTAGTTTTATCCCTGATGACTTTATCACACGTGTGCCGTCATGTACATAGGGTATATAATCACATGTCATCGTCCGTTTTGATTATGCAAATGAGCGTGATTTATAACTTGATTATAATCTTGGCCACAGGTATTATTCCAAGGTTTGACAGGTACGTATTATGCGTATTATGTTCGCACGTTTTCTTGAGCTCTCAATACGTTTGTTGCGGGAAGAGTGGGGGAATTAGTTACGATCGTGGCCACCAGAGTTAAAGTACTACCAACCTGCCCTCGCGCCATAAACACCTGCCGTCGCTTAGATCGTATTGTACATCCAATGAGCACATATTCTGCTCTCTTTGAATCGATCTGCAGCTGCTCTCACGTAAATATCGTATGAATGTATGTTTAGTACTCACTACTAGGGCTGTTTACACGTTTCCATGCTCCTTTGTATTCGTATTTATGTGTCATTTTAATAAACATCGTAGCTCGTAAGTTAAATTGACATATGTTCACACGTAATATGCAATAATAATAATAATAATAATAATAATAATAATAATAATAATAATAATAATAATAATATCTTCAAGAATATATGATCATTTAGTCGACCACCACATTTCGGCTACTGAACAGAATGGCTGTCGTGAGGGAAATATGGGATGCAAAGAATTATTAGTAATTGACAATGTAATTACGAAGCAAGCATCATTCGCGCACGTTTTCTTGAGCCCTCGCTTCGCTAGTTGCAAAAGGAGTAGGGAGTAAAAAGTTTGACGAAAGGAATTTTGTATCAAATTTGTAGTTTTTCGATACAAAATATTTTCTATTAAACGGTAGCGAACATTTCCGGTTATCAGATTTTGCCTATAACGCTCGTTGCTATCATGTATTCTTCATTCAACTAAAGTGGGCAAAGGAGTGGGGGTAAGGATCCCGGAGCTCAAGAAAAACGTGCGCGTATAATACGAAAGCACCAGCGCAATTCTGTAGGCTGGATAGATTACAAAAAAAGTATTTGATTCGGTACCTCACTCATTACTTCTAAGAGACCTCAACTTGTATAAAATTGATCGAAGACTGATCGTTTTCTTGAACTGAATGTCAGAATGGAAAATTCATTTGCAGATTAAGAACGGAATCTGCTGTTACGTGACGGAAGACATTGCAATTCGTCGTGGAATCTTTCAAGAGGACAGCGTAAGTCCGTTACGGTCGCTCAGGCAATCAGGATATGGGTACTTAGGGAAGAAAAACCCTGATGTTCATATTTCGCATCAGCTCTACATAGATGATCTCAAACCATATGCTGCAAATAGAGATCACTTACAAAACGAGATCGAACTTGTCACGAGTTTCAGCGATGCAGCTTGTATGGAGTTTGGGATAGACAAACCCTGCTGACAACACCATGTTGTCAGCAGGAAAGTCCAAAACGGAGAACGAAATGTGCAAACATCTGGTGACAAAATTATTACAAATCTGAAGACTCCTACAAATATCTGGGAGTGCTGCAGTTGTTAGAATTTTCGATTCAGACGTTAGGAACAAGATTGTACAGAACGTGCTATCGAGAGTAAATAAAGTCTGCAAAACACGGATAAATTCAAGAACCAAAATATGTTAATACTCTGGCGACTCCCATAGCAACTTGCAGATCTGGTGTAATAAAATGGAGGGAAACACCCTTACAGACTTTTGACAGGAAAATAAGAACTACGCTTACAAGGCATCGACTTCACCCTCACCCTCTGAGTTCAGTGCACAGGCTGTACGTACTTACCTCGAGGTAGTGCAGCAAGAGGACTCCTTAACTTGGAGGCGCTATGCCGACAGCAAGAAGAAAAAACCACGTCTGTACTTTCTGTCCATGATCTCGGCTGTTCACAAAGCTATCTGTGATCAAGATAAAAAGATATCCCCATTATGACTGGCACAACTAAGCAATGATTTTGATTACTTGACGCAGCAAGACCGCGTGAATATCTGGCAAAGAAAGGAACTTCATGGTAGATTTTTTGCAACTTTATCTTCGAAGAAAATTGATAAGAAAAGCTCAGTGGAGTAGCTTCGAACCGGGGGCCACTTCGGTGAGACTGAAGGATTTCTTCTCTCCATTCAAGACCAAGTTGTCAAATCCAGATCATATAAAATATTCATTATGGGTCAGCAAATTGATAGCCAATGTTACCTTTGTAAATCCACCAACGACACAATCCAACATATTTGCTGTGGGTGTCCCACATAATTTCAAACAGAATACCTTAAGAGAGAGAACTGTGTCGTCAAAGTAATCCACCAAGCCCTTTCAAGAGGTTCGACCTTGTAGAGTGAGCAATCTTATTATAAGTGCAAACCAGAGCAAGCAATCAGCAATGATTGGGCTCGAATCCTGTGGAATAGTATAATCATCACTGATCGAACAGTGGAAGCAAATAGACCAGATATCGTTCTGTTTGATAAAATATCTAAAGCATCATGCATCATTGATGTTGCGGTTCCTACATATGACAGATTTGTAACAACTGTTGCTGAGAAAAATGGGGAATGCCAACACCTGGCTGTTGAATAGAAGGACATGTAAGATTGCTCACAAATAGAAGTGCTTTCAACGGAGGTGTCAGCAAATGGTTTGGTCACCGAGGAACAGCAAGAGACAGCAATGAAATTAAAACTAACCGAGAAGCATTTACGGACCATTCAGAAAGCAGCATTATTGGGAACAGCATAGTCCGTAAATTCTTGCGCTTGAACTGTCGGATATCAAAAACCCATTATATTTATTGTTCCACTTTACGTGCAAACCATTGTTGCCTTGGGTGAACTAAACTCCGGCATCAGTATATATCCACAGGAGATAATAATAGTAATAATAATAATATCAATTTTAAGAACTTCCCTCATTCTCGAAACCTAACGTTTATCATCAAACATTCGCTCTTCCCATTGTCACATTTTCGATGGGTATTCTCAAATGATCCTCAACAGATCTAGAGGAATTGGGAAGACAGGTGTGAGTCCAAATGACACGTGTCGATTGCCACCACTCAAGAAGCGCTTTTCAGAGGATGAGACTGCCGAGACGAATGGGAGGGCGTGAGAGGAAAGGAATGGGAGGAATGAGAGGGCGTAAAGTTGACAAACCCCCGCGATAAACAGATAACAGCCATACCAAAGTATTTTGCAGGGAAAGCGAATACTTCTCAACTCCACAAGGTGGTCGTACAGGCAGATGACAACTATACTCCACTAAATCTAAAACAACAAAACATATCAATCCAACAGTCATCTTTTCAACTAGAAATGGAATCCTGGAAACAGAAAGCCCTCCACGGTGCATATCCTACTGCAGTTAACAAACCAAATGTCGACGGGAATATGTACAAATGGCTCAGCATAGAATTATTTGTATCCCGAGAGAGAAGGCTTTATGGTTTTCCCTACGAAGAACTACCATACATACATAATTAAAGAGCCAGAATTGCATAGGAACGAGTGCCGTTATGTGAGGGCGAGATCATGAAACAGTCCAGCATATCATCTCGCGTGGCAGCGCACTAGCCCAAACAGACAAGAGAGTCACGATATAGTGGGCCGGATATTCCATCACGAGCTCGCTAAGAAATACAAACTCCTGCATGACACCGATACACCGCCTGGCAGCTTGTTCTACGTACACACACTAATAATCGTCATAAATTGCATTATAACCTACACAAAATATATATTGACGTGAACAGATTCCACAGAATCAAATTAGCACAAAAACAAAAAATAGAATTTTTGAATCAAAAACTCTGACAGGTTTCCGTAACTAGGGCCGCAAGCTGCCCACCGGCACAGGCGTTATCAGCCCATGTGCGACCACGGCGCGACTGCCAAATTAAACCATGGTGGCAGGCATTGTCTGGTCGTCGTGTCCGGTGATGAGCATTCGCTCAGCCAGTGTACAGTGTTGCAGCCAAAAGCCAAATAATGTGAGCTAAAAGGCGTTTGCTTCGTGGAGTACAAAGTTTGATCCTAAAAGTTTCCAGAATCTCCCCACTACTGTCCTTGGGTATGCGGTCAGCCATGTCGCTGATCTCAACACTTCCCAAGCTGATGAGACGAACTGAAGTCGAAACAGTATAGCACAAGATGACGTAAGCCAAAGAATGTTTGCTAGTGTTTGCCAAAGGGTATCTTGTTTAAAACACCTTGACCACTGGGTCCCAAATACCACTCAGAAATTTTGAGTTTTGGTAGGGTTGCCAAGGTCTTGGGATAAACTTTGATCCCAAATGGGCGGTCACTGCAAAATGGGTTAATGAAAGACCCAGTTTTGCTAGACCATTTCGAACTATTCGGTTCTCTTCAGCAAGGCGAAGAAGCCTGGTGGTGTACTGTGTCGTGTGCATCTCCTCCACTACGCAGCACGACTCAAACCCTGGCAACAACCGAACGAGTGCAGCGCCTCCATATAACATACACAGGGGTGCCCAGCTAAGCAAGTCAGTTGGGTTCAAGTTCATCCCAAGCATTGCAATCTCATTAACTGAACGAACTAAATCCAATTGGAATTTGAAGATTAAAGAAATTAATGAGAAACTTTAATACTGCAATCGCAAGTGCTTATAAATGTAAACCTTGATTATTAAAATGGTTTTCATATTATTGTAACTTTATGTATTTAAGGGCCGAATTCATAGTCGTCACTTACACTGAGTGTACCCTTTAGTGGACGAATCATATTCATAAACAGCCCTTGAGTGAAGTCTTAAGTGAGCACTCATTCCTATAAGCGATGTAGCCTGCTCCCTTAAGTGTCCCTTATGGCTCCCTCGCATCGTCTGTCGTAACCAGTTTAGGTTACACTTTTACGCGGCCTTCACCGACTATTGAATTCGTTTTGCTGGTGTTTGTATAGTGTAGGCAGTTAAAATCTATCATTTGTGAAACATGTTATGGAAAACGACTTCAATAGTTATTTTGAGTTTTATACTCAACACATCCTGAGAAATTCGGAGAGATACGAGCAACCCATTGGAAATGTAGAATGATGAACAATTCCGAAAGCGGTATCTTTTCAATAAAACTACTGTAGTGGATACACTTGTGCCGATGATCGACAAAAGTCCCAATGTCTGAACGAGGATTGCCAATTTCTCCCCTATTAAAAGTTCTCGTTGCATGAAGATGTTATGCAACTACATCCTTTCTGGAATGTTTCCAAAATTTTTAACTTTTATTCATTTCTGATTTATAAAACCTATTATAAGTAATTATGAATTTAAATTGTTGTAAAATGGAATTTATGTTAATGCTATAGTTGTTGACATTTTCAATTACATGAAATGTTAATAATCCATTACCAATATTGGCAGATCTATGTTCATACCATGTACATTAGTTATACTAGAGCATAAGTTAACGTTGTGGAATCAATTGAAACTGATGTTAAGTATTATATTACAATCCAATAATACACATAAATAATATGTAGAAAATGCACAAGACATTGCAGAGATTTATTAAAATTTGATATGAGATTCGTGGATTATATTTTTTACCAAAAATTCTTATTATTAGGGAATTGTAATTATTACATTTTTAAAATATTAACATGATACCGGTGTCAAATAGTCATTGAAATTATGTGAGAACCATAGATTATAGTGTTACAAATCAGCTTGTTATGAGTGATTGGTAGTAAACACATTAGTAAAATATACATCAAAACATCTCGTTTTGACTGTATGAAGACATATTAGAGGTAGTAGAAGTATTTCGTCGTGCGCGCGACGTCAACTCTACGTTGGAGTGTCCGCCCCTCCCCCCTGTTAAATTGGAGGCTCTTTGTACAAATGCGTTTGTAAACTCCGTTGCCAAAAACTTCGAAACAGCTGCCGCCAACGCAATGTTGCTACATTTCCCTTCCGCTTAAGGAAACACTCATTCCGCGGTCGTAAGAAACGTCTATGAAATACGAGCGCCTATAAGTGAACACTTATTTTGAGAAAGCACTTATCACTTACGGGTTTGCTTATCCTATAAGTGACGACTATGAATTCGGCCCTAGGTCTTCCATTTTACTTAATAAATTAAATACAAAAATAATATTACATGTGATACAATAACATAGTTAATTAATAACATTAACCCCATATACAATTTCAATTGTGTATGATGAGTCACATATGATGAGTGCAGGGGGAATGCAATTGCACATGCTTTCTTCAGATGCATATCCTACAATCTTTATCTAGACATTATTTTAAATAAAAGTAGAACACATTTTAAAATTTGATAATAGTTTATTCCTATGTAATAGAACTGTATGGGCAGTTCTATTTATTAAAGTTAAAAAAAGTTTAAAATTGTGTTGCGCTACAGGGAAAAAATTATTTTGAAGTTAAATGTATAACCAGAAGCAAAGCAAGGAACCATCTCAATATTTGCTCAAAGATCAGGGAAACTGGGCAAAAACCTTATCGAGATGGGGTCATTGACCTAGAAACTGAAGCACAATACTTGCTACAGGTTCTTAATCATACAGCTCAAATGGTAATTTCAACAAGGAACAGGAAAACAATGTCATACAGTCTTTTAGGTTTCTAATGTAACAAAAATTTTGAACTTTTATTGCAACAACACTAGTTGATGAATAACATAACAGAATAAGTATTTGCATTAAAATTATTAACCATTTTCTCCAGGCTTATTGGTTGCTGGCAGTTGGTGGAGATGTGGCACATTCTCAAGCACATCACAATATAATCAAATGTCTGTATTGACATTCGAATGTATTTAAAAAATGTATGAGGTATTTCTCTTAAATGTTAACATAAATGATAGAATTCACAATATGTATGAAGTCGTGGGCTTCCGCGGCCAGAGTAATGTTGGTGATCTGGGCTGTCCGGGTGACGCCGCGTCGAAGGCTGTGTTGCCGACGTTTCGACCATCCTGTCGTAGTCTTGGCGCTGACCATCACGGCGCATACCGGCCCTGAGGAAGACCACGACAGGATGGTCGAAACGCCGGCAACACAGCCTTCGACGCGGCGTCACCCGGACAGCCCAGATCACCTCACAATATGTATGCCTGTCAGCGTATGTATGAGTCGATAACAGGTTTCGCCTTTGCAGCAGCTTCAGCGTACTGTTTTCCATCACAAACATTTCCATCAATTCTGTCGGTAGAGGCACGGCGCGCACACTTGACCGCAGCCCTGTGGCCTATATTTCAATTTAAACGTAGTGGCGCTGCTAAGTCCCACACTGGACGAAGAGGGGGGATACCGTCATCCAATTGGGAGCTCCAATACCAAACAAACTGAGTGGTAACGATGCTCCCGATTGGATGTCAATGCCCCTCCTACCTTCCAGCTCGTGACCTTGCAGCGCCACTACGTTTAAATGGAAGTATACGTAAAACACCAAGCGCTCTGTCGCAACTTTGTCGTTTGTCGTCGACACCGCCGGTTGTAGCTCACGCAGGAGACTGTCTAAGGACACGGTCTTCATCGCTCCGAAATGTGCGTTACTAGAATACTTCTTCTGGAGAAGCTCTTTCGGCAAACACGTAGCATTCGTGAAGGCGTTGTCGCTGTGAATTTGCATGGACCTTACTAAATTAATTATCTGGACGAAGTTCTTCGGAACATGTAGCATTTGTGAAGGCATTCTCGCTGTGAATGTGCACATGCCGTATTAAATTAATTATCTGGACGAAATTCTTTGACACACGGAACATTCGTAAGGGCGTTGTCGCTGTGAATTTGCATGTGCCTAACTAAATTAATTCCCTGGGCGAAATTCTTTGCCACGCGGATTATTCATGAGAGCGTTTTCGGCTGTGAATCCGAATGTGTCTCATTAATGTACTTCTCCGGACGAAATGTTTTTGACATTCGGAGCATTCGAAAGAGCCTTCCCCGCGGTGAATCCGAATGTGATTTAGTAAAGAACTCTTGTGCGCGAATTTCTTCTGGCACTCGGAGCATCCGTGAGGGCGTTCTCCGCTGTGGGTCCGCATGTGCTCCACTAAAGTGCTTCTCTGAGCGAAGCTCTGCTGGCACAAGGAACACCCGTGGGGGCGTTCTCCGCTGTGGATCCGCATGTGCTGTATTAACGTACCTCTCTGGGTGAAGCCCTGGTGACACACGGAGCATTCGTGAGGGCGTTCGCCGCTATGAATCCGCATGTGCGTTATTAAATTATGTTTCAAGGTGAAGTTCTTTCGACATTCCGAGCATTCGTAAAGATGTTCTCCGCCGTGACTCCGCATGTGCTCCACTAAGGTACTTCCGTCGGTGAAGGTCTGATGGCACACGGAGCATTCATGAGGAAGCTCACGGCTATGAATCCGCGTGTGCCTCACCAAATGATCTCTCAGAATAAAACTCTTTAGGCACGTGGAGCACTCATGCGGACGCTTTCCGCTGTGAAATTGCATGTGCCTCACTAAACGAAATCTCTGGGCGAATTTCTTCTGGCATACGGAGCATTCGTGAGGGCGTTCTCCGCTGTGAATCCGCGTGTGCCGTACTAAATGACTTCTCGTGGAAAAGTTCTTCTGGCACTCAGGGCATTCGTGACGGCGTTCTCCACCTTCATCTACAGTTGCTCGAGCTTCATTTGGCCTCGATAAATACGAGGCATTCGTTTCTGAGTTTTTACTAAGCCCAGCACTGTCGATTGGTTCCACTGGCGTGTTTGTAAGAGTTACATCATTTCCTCCATTGAACACGTCACACTTTTTACCACATCTTTCCAATCCGGTTTTGGAGTGGCTGAAAGTGGCCTCTTGGTAATCTGCACCTGTCAGAAGAAATAATTCATTAGCAACACTCTCAAGTAATCGGAAATGATGAATGATGAAGGGGAACGACCAAAAGTGTCCACTAAAATATGCCTTAGCGTCGCATTTGAAAAGTTAGATGACTCAACTAAAATATACAGAAACATGTTAATGTACGTTATCACGTAAAAAAAATACTTTCTGCAACACACAGTGGGGAAATGTTTGGCCAGTTTCTAAAAAGAACATTTGTAACCATTGCTCTGCAATGAAGATTAGAAAATCTACTACTTAAAAGCAGAAACATCTTCAATTTTGGAAAATGAAGATAACTAGGAGAATATTGGTGTACACCATCGTTATTTTTAAGGCATTAATGTGCAATTGTTTATGTTTTGATTACGTATGCTTTATACTGAAACATATGGTGGTCAATGAAGCAAAAAATTCTCTTACAAGTGGAAGATGAAACTGTTTTGGGAATCTCTGGGCTAAATCAACTTCGACAAAGTTGCAAACACACCAAGACCCAATGGCTGTTCACGAATTTCTAAAAGTCATAAAGATACAGAGGAAGAGATTGATGATGGTCTACTGGTAGAAGCGGCCCAAAAAGAAAAGAATATTCCAAAAGTGAAAATGATGTGCAACAATGTCTAGACGTCAACACAGCCAAAGATGTGCATAACGAAAGTCAAAGACAAGAGTAATTCTGAACATGACCATTCGTAATTATTAAGTACAAGAGTAACAACTACTTTAGTGTGATAATAGTCTTTAACTTTAAGTGAAATAGCCATATGCATGATCAGTTGTCACGTTTAGTTATTTGAAAAACATACTTCAATGTATATTTTGTAAGTTGCAAAATATACTTGGTGTTCACCAGCTATTCGGCTACATGGTGTTCAACTCGCATTACGCATTATTTTGGCCAGGAATGGAATAGTATGGGGAGGAAACCAGATTCTTTTCTAGAACCACAAAATAAAGTTCACACAAAATTCCAAAAGGAACGCTGAACAAAAGTCTATTATAATGTTATATTCTACTACCTCTCTGAACACCTGTTCAGAGACAGTAATCTGACTATTCATTTATATATCCGTTGATGCTGATTCAATGATGCATTGTTTGATTTATTGATTCACTCATTCATAATGACAGCAGCAAGAAGCTATTGTACATTTATCTTACATTATAAGACATTTTAGACTCCATCTCATTAGATATTTAAATTCAGTTATTTTCTGTTTTATAATATTTTACATACATCTCAAATACAATCACAGTCTAGGTAAAAACAAACAATATTGCTGATACAATTTAATAATAATATCATTAGTTTGTATGTAGTTATCGAGGTAATGCTCCAATGAGTGAACAGTTTTTGTTTCAATACAATTTGCTGGAAGAACGTTTCGTGTGCTGACAACGTGATTAGTATTTGAAAGTTTTTTTTTTTAAGTAAAAGCAGTATTGAGAAATTTTCATTAATTTCAAAACACCTATTTTTTAAAACTGGCCACAGGAACTGCACTATTGCAGCATCCGAAAATTATACAAGAAATTGTTAGTAGTCACAAATATTCAAGAGTCGAAAATGTTATATTTCATCAGGAAAAAGGAGAGTAATGAGACAAGTCGCAGACCACTGGCACCAGCGACTCTAGCCCCAAAACCTTCCACTTGTCGCCGCGCACGACTCTGGGCACCCCTGGGGAGAGAGGAATGTGTGCCTGCCACTACAGAAAGAAAAATCGGGGGATTCGCGCGGCACAGGAGGCCGGTGGCGAAATAGGGGATTCCCCGATGCGTGGAGCATAAAGTCGAAATTAGGGAGCTCACCGACCACGTGACGGAAATCGACCGATTACATCTAACATGATGCAACGTGGTTGCGTAGGCTTCCGCGGCCGAAGCAGGGCCCGGCAACTCTTCATCAAAATTGGGGACAAAGCTAGAGGTTGCTACTATAGGATGCGCTAGTGTCGGATACAGCTGCTGGAAAGGATCGCCAACTTTCGCACATAAAAATTGTTCAAGAAATACGAATACACGTTGATTATGAGCGATTTCTGAAATAAATGACAAAATAGGTTAAATACTGTGTTTATCTTCTAAAATTCATTTACTCATTATAATACACGCATGAAAGAAAAGGTAGCGCGAACAGCGGCGCGATCTTTTGTATCAAGCGCGTGTGTTTGCGTCCCGAGAATCCAGGCACGTTTTAAATAACGTTGTAGCAGTTCGTGTAAGGTGATGCTCTAGAGCGCGCCACTGTAATGGTCCCACCACGTTATATGTCAGTGACGCGGCTCGTCCCGGATACCCTAGACAACATGATGCACCGTGACCGACTCAGAAGACAGAGAGACGCAGGGGCGCGACGCGGCCGTGTTAACGGAACGTTGTATAACGAACTTCGGCCAAGTAGTTTCAATGTCATTTGCATGTGTAGCGGTTGTAACATACGGCTCTTTACCACTGAGTTAGAACATTAAATGCATGCTGAAAATTGCCACTTGTGTTGAGTATCGAAGAGCGAAATAGCAGCTGGTTATGATGTCTGGGGATTTGTGGTGGAAGTACAAAGCGATGGAAGGCTGAACGTGGGATCCACGCAACACGATGCAAGAACAGTTAAAAACAGCCATTCCAAATTACTAGCAATAATGGGTTTTGTCAACGCAAGGAGATCAGGTAGACCAACTTTGAGAAAAAAAGAGAATGTTAGCAGAGTCTGTGAAATGTTCTTGAGGAGTCCTAAGAAATCACTGTATATACTGTAATTTGACAGTGGAATAACCCATAGCTTCACTTGAAGCAGGACAGAGAACCGGTACATTTTGCAAATGATGTACATGAATGGCTGCATGATCATTTCCTAGATCGTGGGATTGGCAGACGTGGTGCAAATTAATGGCCTGCCCGCAGTACTGATTTAACACTTGGCGACTTTTTTTTGTCTGGGGGTTGGGTAAAGAAGAAATTTATAACAGAAAACCAAAGAACTTGGATGAATTTAAAGCAACAATATCTTATGTTCCATGAGCCATGCTGTGGGCAGCATCATCTAACATACCAGTTCATTTAAATAAATGCAATAAGAATGCTGGAGCTCATATAGACATTTAAATACATGTTAAACTAAACCTCAAGAATAACTGTTTCGACCAAAAGTAGTTTTTAACATACATACCCAGGGACCCTGAGTTTCTATCCTTCCCTTCCGAGCCAACATCAAAATCCTCCCCACGTAAGTTCTCCTGAAACATAGAAAATCTTTATACTTTAGTTTTTATCTAAGCACTCTACCCAAATCCTTACTTTCTCCTTTTTTGGCGAATTTATGAACTATGGAGTAGATTTTGCTCAAATCACACAACAAAAATCGAGAACAAATAGACAAATTCTTCTTTTTTACACTATGTGACAAAAGGTCATTCCGAATTATACAAAATGCGACATTAAGGTCATTCCTTTTATAAACAATGTACAGCTTTCTAGTTAAACCAAATATAGTAGTGTGTAATATATGTCAATTTATAGTTCTGCAAATTATAATTATTCATTACACACCAGTCCAGAAACAAATTATAACTTGAAAACTGAAGACACAACAAGGAAAACATTACACTGTTGTAAAGAGGAAGACTTGTTGCATATAGTGATGGAAAACTGAAAAAGCACCTTTACAACATTTTCAGCCATTTCTGGTGAGTCACACACCATAAGCCAACTGATTCATGGTTCATGACATATTAAATATACATTCAAGAGCACTGGCACTAATCGTTTTATATGTTAAAACGATTGTTGTATTTTAAAACTATCATTTTATATGTTAAAGCTATTGGCACATTAACCTCCTGCCTTCTACAACTGCTTAATAAAACTAGAAAAATTTTAAAAAATAGGACTGAACTGATTCTAATTTAACTTATAGGGGCTTGGTACATTCATCATTAGTCTGATAGAAAAAATTATTTTACAGAAATTTCACTTACATCCTTTAATTTCAAGTTTTGAATTATTCAATTCCTCATTTCTCTTAATGCCAGTGAGGAAGTGAGTTCTAAAGAATTAGAAACTAGATCAGCAATGCGGCAATCATTGCAACAGCTTACCTCATCTTCTTCTTTCACTTCAGTCTTTAAGGAATCCTCAATGAGCTTCTGGAAATGACAAAGTATTTAACAATTCCTGCATCAAGTCTCTAACCCAATGGAGAGAAAAACTTAATTCATTGCATAATTTTTAGGTATCTTAAGCTTATAGACAATAAATTATGAGTCCATATCCATATAGATATGTTAATTAAAAATAATTATAAACAGTTGATCAGCGTCAACAAAGTACGATTCAAGTCCACATCCACCATATCCACATTCAATACATGTATGTTTTTAAACAACGCATTGCCAGATGACATTAAACAATTGAAGTCGATTCACAAATTAAAGTTGAAAGTTAAATCTTTTCTGTTACAAAAGGGTACTATTAGAGACCACACAGGAATTGTGGTGCGCCTCGTAAATATTGTTTAAAGCAAGCACCATTAAAATGATCTTAAAATCAACGAAAAATGCATTGAAAATAATGTAAAACGATTAAAAATGACTCACGAGTCGAAATTGAGGAAAAATGCAAAAAAATTACCTAACAAAAGGGGCAATTTGTTTTGACATAACCAAATGAGTATCTAAACGCATCGTTCTAAAATGAAAAGGAAAAAACTGACATTTCATTAAAATCCGACCCCTACTCATAAGCGATATACAAATAAGGATGTAAATGTTAATAAGGATGTAAATGTAAAATAAGGATGTTAGCAAGATAGAATATATATATATATATATATATATATATATATATATATATATATATATATATATATATATATATATATATATATATATTCTATCTTGCTAATAGTTTGCCAATCCTTTATTGACATTCAGTTTTATTGAGATTCTGTACTTCATGAATATTGATGTTTGTGAAGAAGGAACCAAAGGGGGTTGTACCATTCTATTAACTAACAACTTGGTTGCCTGAAATTAAATAAGAACCAGTGTCAAACGCACAAAGAGTTTTCTTACCTGTTTCTTTCCGAATCCTTTATTACTAAAGTATATGGCCTGGCCTATATATATATATATATATATATATATATATATATATATATATATATATATATATATATATTTTTTGCCCTTTAGCAGAAACCAAGGTCATTAATATTCACAATGCAATACTGTAATATGAACCTGCAATACATTCAAGGTTTTCAGTCACACCTTCTCAGGAGGTGGAATACATGAATGAATTGTACTGATGGATGAATCAAGTACGTAGCCACTACTATTTTGCAATTTTCAAGGAGCCACTTCTAGAGCAAAATCAAAGTATGGAAACAAATGATAAAAAATAGAACACATTAACAGTTAGCTACTATTGGGCAAGAGATCCAATCAGAAAAAAGTATGCTTTACACACATTGAATTCAGCATAGTAGCACAAGAACACTGACAAAACGTCAAAAATTTCTTCCTGGTGTTTTTACTCTATTTCTTGGGTTAGAGAAAGAAAAAAACTATTTAACAAATTTAGATTTTTTTTATTTAAGTATAACAAATAGCAGAAAGAGAACTAACTTTAGTAATAAAAGATTCGGAAAGAAACAGGTAAGAAAACTCTTTGTGCGTTTGACACTGGTTCTTATTTAATTTCAGGCAACCAAGTTGTTAGTTAATAGAATGGTACAACCCCCTTTGGTTCCTTCTTCACAAACATCAATATTCATGAAGTACAGAATCTCAATAAAACTGAATGTCAATAAAGGATTGGCAAACTATTAGCAATTATGCGCCAATGCCTCACATTGACACTACAGTGCCTTTGGGTCATGCCAAAAGCGCACTGTCGAAACAACCCCAGAGATTCTGTACTTCACATCTAATAATGTACCAAAAGAAGGAACCTGTAGTAAAATACATTTGTATAACATGACAATAAAAATTTGAGAAGCTTTACAATTTTTAGAACACTTAATTATAAGTTGAACAATGTAACTAGTGAATCTGTGAAATAACCAACAATCTGGTGGCCTGAAATAATATATGAAAATTTTATGTAGGTAAGCTAATTATATACATAAAAAATTCAAGAATCACTGGATAAATGCAATAAATAACAGGCAATGATATCAGTCATAAGTCAAAAATTCTATTTCAACAACAGAAGTTTCAATCTCTTATCTCTGATCCTCTTCAGTATCTGTTACAAGTTTGAGATTGGGTCATTGATATTAAATGTTTAGGGCTAGTAAAAAGATTGACATTTCAGAAACTGGTGCACGCCCATGGTCGCAATTCATTTCAAGCTTGGGACCTTGTGTACATCCAAGATTCAGACTTGAAATGAATTGCAACAAAGTGACTCAAACTACATTAAATATCATTTTTTGAATTTTCTATCTTAACACTAGCACTAAATATTCAATATGAGTGACAACCTCAAATTAGAAACGGATTTTGAAGAGGGCAGGGCCTAGCAAAAAGAGATTGAAATGTCTGCCATTGCAATAGTATTTTCGACTTACAACTGAAATTGACTGATATTGAAAATTATACATACAGAAATCAAATTAAAATTATCCAAACTCACTGTGGAATTCCAAACAGGCTCTACAATAGAGTCTTCTGGTTCTTGCTTAATCTGCAAAAATAAAAAATTAAATTCATAAACTGTATTATCATTTGAAAAGAACACTTACTTGCGAGATTACAATTTCAAATTCTTACAATCAATTTGCATAAAATCTTACACTGGTTTAAATACACAATTCTTGTTTGTTAAAGTACAACCATTGATCTAATAATAAAAGCACAATAATATCCTGTAACCTCAAATTTGAATGTTAACCACAATATTGAATTAACCTGCATGAAATAAGCTATATACCCCCAATAAACACTTTGTATTTCCTGAATGAACTATTTTGTACAAGTAATTATACTCTAAAAACTTTATCTTTCTAACAAAAATTATAATTTCACTCTTTTAGAATGCATTAAATATATGGAATTAAATCAATTTGGTTGAATAACAAAACTTACTTCTTCTAATTTAATAACACTTTCTGCTAACAATTCGATATGATCCATTGTTAATGCACATACATTGCTAACAGATAACTCATCACTTCAGCTGATATATAGCATGTGCTGATACTTCAGCAACAAAACGAAATTGGTACGTATCGTTGTGCAATGACTACATTTCTCATGGTGGACTAATTTTCTATATATTAATTTTACTATGCACTGAGATGCCAAACGGTGTCTTAAATAAAGGCGTATTACTCAATACACAGTGATAAACGTTAGTGTATTAAGCTCTCTGCTGTTCTGGTATTTTTTAATGCTCTGGGCAACAAGTTTTATCCCTTATGATGACAGAATCACATGTCTCTCATCATGTTCAGAGAGTATGTATATGTTTAGGCCCACTACTCTGTGGTGAAAGGTGAGCACTATATCGTACCAAATTGAACATTGCGCTCAGTTGATCCAGGGTTTATATTACGATTTATGCTGGTCTGCCCCTGACAGGTATCAGCTGTTGATTGTTTCATTCAATCGATACATTTGTTGACAGTTTCCCAAGTTTGTACTGGCGCGGTTCACTTGAAATTTGTTGAGTGAACGAGAATAATTTTGCTGGAATTGATAAATTTCTTAGGGCAAAGTATAAATATATATAATACCACAGCGGCTTAAAGCCACGTAAAGCTATATATTTTGCTATTACGAAACATTTCTTCTTCATCACGATACATTTAAAATATCAATTCACATTTAAAATAAAATTTCATCTCTTTTTTTTTTTTTTTTTCAAAAAAACAATTGTCAAAAGATGGATTAGCTTGCTGCTTGACCTGAAATATAAATATTAACACGGGTTAGTATTTAATTAAACAGCCTTCTATTACAACATTTAGTTGCTACTATAATAAGTAAATTATCTCTTTTAAAATTTAATGAAATATTATGTACAAGTTTGTCAAGAATTTGTTGGCGCGGCTTTGTGTTTTTTTTTAATACTTTTCAAGTCTTCTAATGTGTGTTTACTGAGATGGAAGGTAAGAATGCAAGTTTTATTTATGATTTGCGCCAAGAGGGAACTTTGAATTTGATCCAGAGGTGTATGAAAGTGGGTTTGCTTGCGTCTCGACGTGTATGTAATGTCTTAAAAGTAGAAAGCATTTTAAATTTTGATAATCAATCACTCCTATGGAATAGAACTTGCATGGCAGTTCTACAAAAAGTAACAAAAAACAACAAATGTTACTCATTCTTTTCGGGTCTTAACATTAACAAAATTCTTGAATTTTTCCAGTAACAACACTAATTGCCGATCAACATAACAGAATAAGTAAAAGTTATTATTAGCATTTCCTCCAGGCTTATTGGTTGCTGGAAGTTGGTGGAGAGATGGTGAATTCTCAGGCACATCAAAATATAATCAAATATCGGGACTGACATTCGAATGTATTAAAAAATGTATGACGTGCTTCCCTTAAATGTTCATATAAACGATGGAATTCACAATAGGTTTGTTCCACGGGCAGTTTCACGTTTTTTCTCCCCCCTCCCTCCATCTCTCTCTCTGCATGCGCGAGTGCAAACTAGTCAGAAACAGGGCCTCACCACCCCGTAGCGGCCGGCAGCGAAACTTACTCCCAAATTGAACCCCGAGAAACCCGCCATTAGGATGGCAAGAACGCGCGGGAATTCAAATAATGCCCTTCACTTATGGAGAAAATTCGAGATACATTCTTAGAATTTGCACTTCTAATTTATTTACTCTACAGGAAGCATGTTTTTCGAAAATATTTCGGAAAGGAGTTTTAAAGAATATTGTATTAATGTAATAAAATATATTCCTGGAGTACATTTCAAGAACTTCCAAAAATTTCCTTCCTGCATCCTGTTCTGACCATAGAGTAGAGATATATCTCCTCTATGGTTCTGACAGAACCATAGAGGATATATATATATATATATATATATATATATATATATATATATATATATATATATATATATATATATATATATATATATATATATATATATATAAAATCTTCAAAATCATTCCTGCTGGGTAAACACAATCACACCTCACAATCACTAGTTCTACCACCAAGTACTGTATTGACATCAGTGTCCTGTATTGTCTCTATAGTATTTGGCTACCTTTCCAACTCGCAAAATAAAATGGCACTTGTATCATAACTACTTGTTTTACCTGGGCAAATGTGCAGTAATATTTTTATTTATTTATTTTCAACACTGTCGGTATTGTTCATACATAATGATATGTGATAATGTAGTACTGCGTAGTATTCACATTAATTTGGTGTCTACAAGCTAGTAAAGTTGCATTTAAGCTGCTGAATTGGGTCATTGCCATCTGTAAAACAAAATTGTTAATTCTATTGAAATTGTGTTATATCAAAATGCTCAATGTACACTAGAGTATACTGCCCTAATGTTACATTTTTTCTTCCATAAAATCCTTATAATTATTAATGTGAGTTTTTTTATCAATTAAGGCTGAAAGTATGGCAGTGAAATTTTAAAGTTCCCGCGGAGCTGGTTTATTTCAAGAGAACTCTCGCATGTTAATACCCATTTCCCAATCCATTTGCCTATCCTTTCCATTAAGAACGAAAGTTGTTAATTAAACGTGTTTAAATGTTAAAATGTAACTTCGTACTTACAGAATATCAAACAAAAATAAAAACAATGCAATTGATGTTGTACACAAATATTCAATAAAGTTTTATTCAGTATAATATAGATATGTTTTCCCAACAATTCACACTTCCTTAAAATCAGCATTTTAAGTAATTATTCATCCTTCCTTGACAGTCACAAAAATATTAGAAAAGGTTTTTACTCTTGAGAAAGCCAAGTGAAGTTTTCCTGCGAAAATACAGGATCGGGCAAGTACAACCCTACTATTTGCAATATTATTTAACTTCCCTGGATTTGTTATGAGGAATAGAGGGGGTTTTGGAGGGGTAGTGCGCCAACTTGCTGGGGTGCGAAAATTGAAAAATGGTATGTATACTAAAATTATTGAATTATTTTCTGCGTTCTTCCCTTCACAATTAGGTACATAGCACTTGTAGACGTCCGCAAAACATTAAATGAACGTTTTCAATATATGCATAAAAACCATCATTGCAGGACAAAGCAACTAACCAGTACCTGTAGTGGTTGCTGCGAGAGCGAATCTTTAATTAATAATTATTCAAATAAACCTTGTCAGTCTACACAGAAAGCGTAGTATAATGTAGAGGAATATAAGCCTTCTAGCGCTCAAAGCGTGACGTTACAAAGATGGACACAATCACTAAGGGTTGAAATATAGATAGCATTGGTAGTATCAATAAGTGCCGAACCAACAAAAATTTAATTCAATGTCCTAGAATATCTCATCTTGTAGATTACGATGTGATGACAGTTTCCCTGAAGCCTTCGGCTTCAAAATTTTAGTTTTAAGTTTTGTTTAGAAGTTTTTTAATGATCTTCCTGAGTTCTGCGGGTTGCATTTGACATGAATATTTGGATGTTTTTATTTTAATCAAATCCATCATAGTTTTATAGTCAAAATACAATTCGTCACGTCTTCGTAGATTCTCTTTCTTTAGAGACCTCATATGTAAAGATTAGTTGCATGTTAGAGCCGCGAAAGGTATGTATACTACTGAAATAATATAGGAGACAATTTATTTTTGGATGTCGTAAGATATTAAGGATATTTTGCCAAGTTCTGGAATGAAAATACAACATAATGAAAGAATGTGACTATTTTATAACTATTAAATCAATTATTACTTTAAAGCATTACATTACATTTCTTAGCAGAATAATAAAGAGCCAATACAATTCTATTCTATTAATAAAAATTTAACACGCATTCGATTTTAAAGAAATATCTATGACATAACGTAGTTATAATGATAATTCAGATACTGTATTTAAATAGGTAAAACATTGAATAAAAATCTCAAACTATAATAATACCCTTCAACGAAGTGACGTAGATTTGTGGGGAGGTAACACCCTCACAAAATTATCGAACTAAATAAATTTTTCATTTGAAAGTTAGCTCTGCTTTTCTTAAAAATCTTCCATGTGTTCAACGTACAACATAAAGACACCTTATGTGTTGCATGTGGATGAGACACTTCACAGAAATCACAATTCCTATAAATTCTATGGAATTTACTAATTACTGAATTAATGGCAATTAAATGAAGTATCATGCTTTTCTTTTCAATGACAATGAACACATATTACAAAATTCTTATGACATATTCTGAGCTCATTATAAAAGAATAATTCCATGACCTTGAAACATTACTCTTTATTTATTTACGTAAGAAAGAGTTAAAAACTGTGTGTGACGTGCTATGGGGAGAAGTGTAATTGAAGTTACATTTATGTCCAGAAGAAAAACAAGGTGCCATCACAGCATTTGCTCAAGAATCACGGACTCTGGACGAAAACTTGATTGACATGGGGGTCATTGACCCAGAAGCTGGAGTACAATACTTGTTACAGGTTCTTTACAATTATACAATCCAAATGATATATAACACATTAAATGTCATTGTTAAAATTAATATTAATTTCCTTTTGAATGCTCGGTATAGTCTCTAATTGTATAGAAACAGTTGCGCAGCAGAAAAGATTTTACTTGAGACAAACTTTTGTATCGAATTTAATCATTTAATGTCATCTGGCAAGGTATTGTAAAATTATATGAGGATTTTTTGTAGTGAGCTGTTGATACTGTTACCTGATGAATATAATTCCTATGTCGAGTGTTGTAGTTATAGATATCAGCGTTTGCTGAAAATATATTCCCACCCTAATAGTAAGCCATTTTTAACAAAAACCACTGATTTATATATGAAGAAACAAGGTAATGGTAAGAATCCTAGATTAATAAAGAGGCTTACAAGGATCATGCGGGTGGGATTTGCTTATTATTTGTAATTATAAGTCAACTAATCAACTTAATCTTTATAATCATGTTATCTATCACATGCATAAGAACATCTTAACTAGCTAGCACAAACGGGGATGTGAAGTTTTCATAGCAGTTCATAACAGATATTGCAGTTCAATTACAGAACTGAAAAATTCTGGAATAAAATTTACATATTTTAATCAAATGACATTATTAGCACTACATATTTTCCTCTGAATTTGCCATGCAAATTACTTGCCCGTTACACTGATGAAATTGAACATTTATTCAAAAGTTATATATTAGCTAAATTTATTTTGACAGGTGATATTCATTTACCTCATACTGAAAATACAACCATGGTAATTTTGGAGTACAATGTAATTACCATTATGTGTTAGGTAATAAAATCCTTGCCAGCTCACAGCTTGTGTAGTCCATCAATTATTTAAATTTAACTCAAGTAAATAATGTAAATAATCGAAGAAAAACTCCTGATTTATTGTTTCCTGATTATTCTAATTAGTCTGGATTGGAATCCACTTCACCAACAATTGCCAGCGACTCCTGTCATCCAATTCTTGTGTACTTGTAATGTGAATATAAACTTTTTAAATGTGTTGGATTTTAAGTACAGTTTTCAACTTAGTTGACTACATTGCTATTAATAATGATTTGATATCACTTGATTGGATGATATTCTTTTCCAAAAATTCACTTCAAATATCTTTATCTTTTCTTCACATTGAATTGTATAAAATAATAAACAAGCATGTACCGAAAAAAAAAAAAAATCCTTTCTTCATATCCCCCATGGCATTCAAAAGAGATCAAGATTTTATTGAGTGAAAAAAAATAATGCTCACAGTGATTATAAAAAATCCATTAAAATATTGCTTACAAGTTTCAGATATTTTACAAATGTATAAAAAGAAAGCAAGAGAAGAATGTACTGATTATATTAATTTAACTGAAAGAAATACGTCCTTCAAAATTAAATTTTTTTGGAAATAACTCAAGAGGGACAAGTGGTCTGCCTAATTTGATGTAGTATGGAGATGAATCAGCTGATTCCTCACAGAATATTGTAAAATTATTTGCAAAGTACTTTGTGATTCTATATAGACCTGATTCTGGTGCATCGCTGATTGATCTACTCACGATGCTATTGTATATGGCAAAAATATTGGTAGTCATCTATATCATGTTGCAAAATAATACTGATGCTGAGTCTGATGAAATTTCAGCTGAATTGATTAAAAATGGTATTGTGAATTGAACTCCCGATACATTGTCTCTTTTCTAGGTTGTTACACGAGTAGATATTCGTAGCAGTGCGGAAAAAGTTTTATTACACCATTTTTCAAGTGTGGAGAGAGTTTGTGTATTGAAAATGATACACATATATCAAAACTTACTGTCATTCCAAAACTTCTTGAGCAAATTATTACTACTAGTCTTTCTTGTTATTTAAACTAAGTTTTTATTGAACAATATGGTTCCTGGAAAAGCCTCAACAAACTTAATTCTCTTTGAACATTTTATTATGAAGTTGGTCAATTTTCACAAGTTGATGAATTTTCCCAGGACTTTTCAAAACCATTTGGCATTGTAAACCACAGATTACTGATATGTAAATTGAAGAGGCGAGGTACACATAGTTCTTTATTTAATTCATTAACTGATTATCTTGTGAGTAGAACTCAAAAGTAATCCAATGTGAAATTTAAATACATAATATCTACGGACACAGTGGTGTCCTCTGGAGTTCCTAAGGGTTCTCACTCGAGTCCCTTATTGTTAATTTTTATGAATAACAGGAAATCAATTTTGCTTTCTCAATTTCTGCAATTTGCAGACAATTTGAAACCGTACTGAGGTACCTGAGATGAATAATTGCATAGATCTACAACTAAATTTAAATCATATAGTGCGAGAAAATATATTTATTATTAAAGAATTATAAGTGCAAGCCAATGACGTTCTCATGTTCACATGGAAAAATGTTTTTAACAATATTAAAAATGAGCTGACAATTTGAGAGTGTTGATCAGATAAAGGATCTGGGTGTCATTTCATTAGGTTATGTTAACCATATGTTTTAATTTTCAAATTCAATACATTATATCTAAGGCCAAGAGAATGTTGATTTATTGGATGTTTCACCACAGATTTTAAATCACTTCACTCTTTTAAAACATAATTAACTTTTGCTCAAACATTACTATTAGATGCATCACATCTCTGTACACCCTATTATCAAATTGACATACAAAACAAAGTTTTTAAATTTTCTAGGTCATCATCAACTATACTTACAATCTCCTTATATAATTCACAATTATAATCAAATTGCTACCTTGAAATAAGTTTCAGAAAATCGTAGAGAATGTACAATGATTACATTTTATTGTTTAATCTGTGTAATAACAATATTGATGTATTCAGCCATTATCTAAACTATGTTGGAAAATTTCTTCGATTAATTCATAAAACTACAACCAGCCAGTCAGATGGCCGAGATCGTTAGGGCAGTAGTGCCGTAGCAGTCTCGGTCCAGATGACCTCAGGGTCGAGTTCTGCTTCAGGAATGGGTGTATTTGTGATTGTCTATAAGTGTGTGCTATCCTTTCACCCCTCACTATCGTCATTATCTCATCGTCCATACTCCAAGGGCTAACAACCTTGGGACCTAAAAATCAGGATTCAGATAAAATGCTCATCCCTCCCCTAGATAAGGTACTTGGACCTGCTAAGCAGAACGCACATGTGGTCCGAGTCAGCTTACCTGTGAGAAAAAAATTTGAATTACCAATTTCAAAATCTAATCTACTAACATATGCACAAACTGTTCACATGTGTGATCTAGCAAATGAGCTAAAATGTGATGACATCTCCTGCTGGTGTATTCAAATTGCAAACAAAATACAACTTGGAGACTTTTAATATTTTCTTATTTATGGCAGCAGCAAAAAGCGGATATACACATAACTTCCCTGTACATTTTACATCAGTATAAATTACAATAAAAATAATTTATAGGTAATTCATATCTTAAACATAAAATTATCCCAACATGTAAATGAGTTTTTTGAGATCTCATTGAGATTCTGTGGAGATTGACTATTCCCTATGATGACTATTCTGTTTTTCAAAAACTTATGTTGAAGTAGAGTTTTGGTCCATTCCCATTTAATTTCCAAATTATCTCCCCTGAGACGTGAATCTGGTCTCCTCTCAAAAACGTTATCTTGGGTTCGAGTGCTACAAGCCTTGTTGAAGACTTTGAAAGCAAAAATGAGGTCCCCTCTCTGCCTCAATGCCAGTAGGGACAGTTCATGGTATCTCATAGCTCTCACCATCCTTAGAGTGCGTATGTCCTTCCTATAATATGGAGACCAGACAGCAATTGCATATCTCAAAGTTGGTCTTATGAACATTAAATAACTCTCTCATGAGGTAGAGCACAAAATTTGCTTTCCTGCAGCTACTTGATGCTTCCATCTCAAGTTCTGCCTTATGATTACTTCGAGATCATTTTGAGGTGATGTAGGTTTTAGGGTTTGCCCTCTAATTGAGTTCTGGAACCTAGGGTTATTTCTTCCAAGGTGTACACTTACTACTAAACGGAAGCAACCAAGTATTCCACCACTCCTCAATCGTTCGCAAATCATCTTGAATATCAAGGTAGTGTGAAGTTAAGTCTCTGAATAATTTGGTACCAGTGTAGCAATTCCACTGAGTGTGATTTGTAATAAATGTTTTATATTTTTAATTGTAAAAGGGCAATTACCTGTAAATTATAAAAATCAAAATAAAAAGAACAATTACGGCTGTGAATCTGCCCTTTCATTACTAAATTACTTGTCACTGATGAGCTATTTTGGCATACTGTAAATCATTATGTATGTTTACAAATTACCTCTCTGTGCGAAACTCTTTTTGTAGATGGATCATTCCTAACTTTCTTCTCAGTGAATCTGCATATGACAACTAAACATCAATCAGACCTTTTGTCAGACAGAGCAATCAAGAGTACATTAATCGCCATGAATCCCCATCGCTTTCTAATGTACTCCGCTAGGCGAAGCTCTCTTGGCAGACAAAGCATTCAAAGGATGTTCTCTGCTGTGAATCCGCATGTGCTTTACAAAATAATATCTATCTGAGAATTTCTTTTGGCACACTGAGCATTCGTAGGGACGTTCTCCACTGTGAATCTGCATGTGTCGCTTTAAAATACTTCTCCATGGGAAGCTCTTTGGGCAGGCGGAGCATACATAAGGACGTTTTCCGTTGTGAATCCGCATGTGATTTACTAAAGTACTTCTCTGTGCGAAGCTCTCTTGGCAGACAGAGCAATCATGACGTTCCTCGCTGTGAATTCGCATATGCTTCACAAAATAAAATTTATCGGAGTATCTCTTTTGGCACACGGAGCATTCGTAGGGACGTTTGCCGCTGTGAATCTGGAGGTGTCTCTCTAAAATACTTCTCCGTGTGAAGCTCTTTGGGCAGACAGAGCATTCATAAGGTCGTTCTCCGCTATGAATACGTATGTGTTTCACTAGAGTACTTCTATCTGAGAACCTTTTATGGCAGACAGAGCATTTATAGGGACGTTCTCCACTGTGAATTCGCATGTGCAGCACCAAAGTACTTCTCTGGGCAAAGCTCTTCTGGCACACAGAGCATTCAAAGCGTTTTCCACTGTGAATCAGCATATGCCTTTCTAAATGACTTTTCCACTTGAAATTCTCTTGACAGACGGAGCATTCATAAGGACGTTCTCCGCTGTGAATCCGCATGTGTTTTACCAAAGTACTTCTATCTGTGAAGCTCTTATGGCAGACAGAGCATTCATAGGGACGTTCTCCGCTGTGAATCCGCATGTGCTTTACTAAATCACTTCTCTGAGCAAAGCTCTTCTGGCACACAGAACATTTGTAAGGGAGATCTCCGCTGTGAAAGCGCATGTGTTTCACTAAAGTACTTCTGCGTGTGAAGCTCTTTTGGCAGTTGGAACATTCATATGGACGATTTCCACTGTGAATCTGCATATGCATTACTAAATGACTTTTCCATAAAAAAGTATTTTGGCAGACAGAGCATTCGTAAGCACGTTCTCTGCTGTGAATCTTCATGTGCCTCACTGACTCACTCCCACTACTGACAGAGCGTGTGTTTGCATGAATGGCATTATCTGAATTCAGGTTATCTGGGCCACTGTGAGTTGAAACAGGTGCTATGAGCCTCTCTGGATCACATTCATCACCTGTGAGCAGAAATCCTTTATCAATAAACACTGAAATTATTGTTAAATAATCAGGAACAAAATCTAACCTCTCTCCCCATCTGCATACTTACATACACTTTTATGTAGAAAGAGAGGGTAATACATATTTCATGTTATTAAAAGACATCATAGTTTATAAATTATAATAATTATTCAAACAACCAATTAATTAAATCCTACAAAAATTAAATAAATAATGACATGTATTTTATCTAGGGTGCACAGTTTTGAGGATGAGGGACGCTAACCTACATATCAATCCTAATCATAGACTAACTACTATTTACATTTTATGCTACTTGTTTACACTGTTTACCAAGTTCCTAGGGTGCTAAAACTTAAAACGTCATTTATTAGATGACAGAAAGGTTAGTTCAAAAAATAAAATATACACATGAGCAATAGATTTGGTTATGCGAATTGTGATTATCCGATTACAATAAAATTACAAATGGTTAAAAAATAAAGTAGAAAAATTGACACATAGAGGCCCACAAAAAATTATTTTAAATTCATTTTGTGCACAGTCGTCGATTAGTTGAAGTTAAATGCAGAAGCAACGAACGTTAAACGAATCAACAGGCGAGCTGTCAAGGTGGTATGTTCATGCCAGTAGTTAGTCAAACTCTCGACCATTTATTACACATACCGACTAACAGAGCATTTAAATAATTATTTGTAAATACTTGAAAAATATAAATAGTTGCTCTACAAAAAGTGAGTCATTCCCATTCTAATATCGAGAATTGAAACTGACCCAAAGTCCTTGCATCAAAAACCTGCCGACCTTGCAGAAATATCTGAAGGAATTAGCAATTTTGATTTCTTTCTTAAAAACTGTGGAAGCTTATATAGAAGACTCTCATCTCAACAACTAGACCCAGTAAACGTATTGGAAACAACACCAATTAACATATTTAAGTTCAAAATTCTTACTATAATTTGTATTCAGATTAGATTAAACTGTACAATTTTTGTATGCACCATTGACATACGAAGTTTAATAAGTAGAAAATTAAGTAGTAGTATTACTACATACAATTCTATTAAAAACAGTATATCATCAATACTTGTTCTTAACAAATCTCGTTTGGAATAACTGTCCGAGGAGAAAATCAAATTAAGATATTTTCCCTTTCTTAAGTAAAAGTCAGGATTCAATATTGAAGGTGTATTAAGGGCACCCCTGCAAGTGTTAACCCGGTCATGTCACATTTCTGTGATCGGGAAAGAAAGTAAGCTTTTCTATGCTGGCTAAGTATCCCCTGTATATTAACAGTAAAATAATTAAATGGTTCTCTAAACTCACCAACTGACCATGAGCTCTTGTCAAGATTTTCATTACACATTGCCAAAGGGTCCTGGGAAAAAAAAGTTATAAATGTATCATGATGTCGGATTAGCCTCTTTCTTATATTGAAGTCAATAACAAAACACCAATTCATATACAGCTTTGGCAGCTCTGACTGATTGATTGAGGTTTAAAAGCCATTTCAACAGCAATGATCATTGGCATCCGTTGCAAATAATTAGAAACCATTATAAGCAAATTATAAAAGACCATTGCAGAAGTAACATTGACGCCAATTTAAAGCGAGTGACTCAAAAGTCAGATAAGAAAACTCTACCCAGTAATTAAAATTACATATAGAACTAATTGCGTTATAGCCATTTGTTCAAGAGTCTCTTTGCGTTCCATGTGACATCACACGCTATGAGTAGTGGAGGGGGAAATATGCAGCAAGACATCATATTATTTTCGCATTGGTTATGGTTCTTGTAATTACCAAAGAACATGTTTTCTTAAAAAAAATTTCCACAGATCATGCACACAAGATGAAAGGGAGAAGGCTGGAGCCCTTCGGGCGATGAAAAATCTTCCCACCTTTCCATTTAATGATGATCAGATAGTATTGATGTCAATTTACAGCTTATGTTAAGTAATACATTTAATAGTATAAATTATAATTACAAAAATATTTTGACAATAAACTACATCAAGTTATTCCACAATTAATTTTCAAATGAACATCCATTTAATATCAAATATATTTGTAAAAATATGCTGTCAATAAATTATATCAAGGTATTTCAAAACTCTCAACTATGTGTAAATTGGATTCTTGGTTAAATAAAAAGAAATACCAGTTTATTTTTACTTGCTTTAGCATCAAACAGTTCTTTCCTATCTTTCATTGATCTCAAAGACATGAAAATTGTAATGTTAATATTTCTCCATTACATAAAAATGTATCCACCACATTGTAGTACCAACCACAATGTATCCACACTAAGAATTTTCAGATCAAACTAGCAAGCATTGAACTGAACATTGTTTCTATTCCCTCCCTCTAATTGTAAGAACATTTTCTTAAATGATGTTTGGAAAATACTCATGCTAAACATGGTCATTGAAGTATTCGAATTGAAATGTAAACGTTGTTATTTTTACCGTGTGTTCCTGTGGTACTTGCTCAGGCATTTCCTCGGGATCCAAAAACAATCGAACTGATGGCTTTAGTTCCTCCTGCAAGTGGATGAGAAACCACCTCTGTTTAGTGTTTTTTTTTTTTCTTAATGCTCAAACATTTCAAGAAAACTGAAGATATCATTGGCATGCACTGCACAGTCAAACTTAAATTCAATCTAGTTAGAAAAAATTTGGTTTCCAGAACAGAAGAAAATGAGTATAAGAACCAGGAGAACACAAATAAAGAGATTGTTCCAACAGTGGAAGGGATACAGAAGGGTGTCTAGACTGAACAAAGACATTAAATAAGTGTTGACAATGCAATATCAAGTGTTGAAAAACAAGAATATTACAGTACAGTACACAGTAAAGACTTAAAAATAAAATACTATAATTTAACTTAACAAGTAGTGAAATTATGAATTTACTGTGAATACTTCATTGTACTTCTGAAATAATAAAAGGGCACAAGATAAATAGGTTATCGTAGTACAGAGATTAATTGAGTTCAGTGAAGACAGTGTTGTGACAAGCAACCATAAAGCAAGATTCTCAACTGATTAAAGAATACCAATATTCTTCTCTGTCATGGCAAGGGAGCTCTCTACACTGCTGAAGAAAATAAGCAAAATGTCATTTTATTCACACAAATTCCACCAAATGCTGAAACTATTACTTCATACTAAGAGAGTAAGTATTGTTTGTGAGAATGTAGTAAAACTTGTAAACACATAAAACTTGGTTCTTAAGTTTCCCACAATGTAGAAGTATTTACCATGACGTTATTGACAATAAAGCTTTGCAAATATTCATAGGTTGTTTGAATTCCTGTCCTATTGACAGTATTCTAATAGGAGCTAAAGAAACAACCCTATCTCATCGCTAGCCCTAAAATATGGCATCAAGCCACTGGAGTAAATAACCCTATAATTTACCATGAAATCTACCCAAACGTTAAAATTATTATAAAGATCACTGATTTACGCCAATATACCCCAAAACCAAAAATCTATTTAGGCAGTTAAATAGCATGGAAAATATCAATGAAGAAAATAGAAAAACGAACATTCTACCATGAATAATATTGGGCACAGAAGTATCCCAAAAGTTAAAATAACAGATAAAGGCTGCAAGATAAAATCAACTGAGCTAACAAACGAATAAAAATATCAAGATGAAAAATACCAATAACAATCACTAGAAATAAATAAAAATTAAAAACAAACTGTACTACTATTTCCGGCATACTACTACAGAACTGTGCTCCACATTGACAGCATTTAAACTTGCAAAGGATTTTAGCAGCAGCAAAATTGTTGTAACTTGTAACAAAAGATCACCCTCACACCTGTGTGCCCTTTAATACCTCTCTCAACACCTGTAATTTGTTTCACCAATGTACTCTATTTCAGCAAACAGAGCAAGAACTAATCCTAATATCTGAGGATTATCAAAAAAAAGTACTGCAATTTTGTAAATTAAGAAATATCCTGAAGAAAATTCCACCCTACAAAATACATTTCAAAACCGTACAATCACAGTTTTGTATTTAATGTCATTTGTTTACATCCTTTTATGTATAATTTCTCTGCACTATTTTGTGTAAGAACTGTTTTTATAACCAATGATAATTTTATGTAACATCTTTCTATGTAGTTGCTAATAACCATTATGTTGAAGTGACTTAAAATAAATTTTAAAAAAATGTTTTATATGCCATGATTTTCATACACTTATCAACTATTTATCACTTGATAATACCAAAATTCCCTCAAAATTGCAGGGAATCTGAAAATGTAGTGTTTAAGGTTCAGGACTGGCTGTGAATGTTACCAATGTAGCTACATATCGTTATTTTTTGTCTACTATAGCAAAATATTCGCACTAAGAAACTACAAGTATTCTGAATAGTGATACACAAATAGAACTATCAGTAACTCAATAAGCATTAATATATCTTAGAATCAGTATGTTATTCACATTTCAATCCTGCCAAAGCAACTTAAGACTCTGGAGTTTAAAAGAAAGTCATTTGTGGGGAAATTGAATACCTGCTCACCTCTTCATCTTCTTCTTTCACTTCACTCTTCAAAGGACAGGTCCTCTCCCCTTCCTGCAAACGACAGAACACTTCATTCCCTTCCTTTTTCACTTCACTCTTCAAAGAACAGGTCTTCTCTCCTCCCTGCAAACAACAGAACACTTCATCCCTTCCTCCCTTCACTCTTCAAGGGATAGATCCTCTCCCCTTCCTGCAAACGACAGAACACTTCATCCCTTCCTCCTTCACTTCCCTCTTCAAGAGATAGGTCCTCTTTCCTCCCTGCAAACAGAACACTTCATCCCCTTCTCCTTCACTTCACTCTTCAAAAAACAGGTCCTCTCTCCTCCCTGCAAACAACAGAACACTTTCTTACAGTTGCTGCAATATGGAAGTATCACTCACAAATTGCATTTCAGTTAAAAATGTGTTTTGCTTTGAGAAACACAAGGTTGCATTCAATTTTATGAATATTTAGTAAAGTATCAGTTGCAACATACAAAAGGAAATTAAAACACCAAACATTAAACTAAAAACAAATATTCTAAAATTCAAAGCACTTACAACTCAAAAGTCAAGCTTCTCTTTGCAGTTTCTACTGTTAATCCTAAACCAAATTTAAACTTTGATATAAAAAAAAACTTTACACAAGTTCTCAAATATTATAATCACACAAATAATAATGGGAACAATAAGTAAATGTCCTTGGAAGTGAAGTAATAAATGCACATGGTACATTAAGAAAAAACAAACATCAGAAGATTATCTTAAACTTTCTTGAATTTTTATCAGAGATAATTATAATTTATGTTTTGAATAAATGTTTACATCTCAGTACTTCTGAAAATAAATTTAGATCAGAAGAAAAGTACACCATTGATAATTCTCACAAACTCTCCTCACTGATGTTCTGTTTCTCGATGATTTAAATATTTGAATCCAATTATATCACACAATAATATTGATTGTGTGGCTTAAAGTAATACGTTTGAATTTGGGAAGATTCCATACAACCTTTGTACTCAAGGATCACATTCATTTACAGACTTATTAATAAGACAAATTCCTTTTTTATACAACATATCTTGCCAGTAAAGTTAAAAAAATAAAAATAAAAAATAAAAATAAATAAAAAAATTAAGTATTTGCTGCCTCTAAATTAAAAAAAACTACCTTTCATTCATTAAGACATATCTTCTTTAACCTCCTTTGTGCATGGAAATAAAATCAACTAGTGACTTTTACTACCTCTAATTTAAAGGCTCTAATGGGTAAACCAATTTCTCACCATGGAATTGCAAGCTTCCTCTCCGCCACATTCATCAGGTTCCTGTTTTACCTGAAAACAAGAGTGAGAGAGATATTTAAGAAAAACATTAACTGAATCAACCTTTAGTTCCTAACATTATTTATAACAATTTCAAACAATGCAATACACATATCATGAACAAAATACTCCCATAACCTCAAAAGAGTTCATCTTTCTAGACTATTGGTTGTGACACTAAACATGCTCACTTTCCAAACAAAACTAATACAATTGCACTATATTTCTTACAATTTCTAAGCTAATGATTGCAAATTCGAAACCTTGAAATAGTCAACGGCCACCTCCTTTACTAAAAATAAACTCCTCGGAAATGATAATTATAAAACACACATTTTTTACTTTAATTACACATTCACACATTATTTCACATTGGTCCATATTATTACAAAATACTGTTAATACATAATATTTAAAAGAATTTTATAAAATGTTCAATTTTTTACCGGTCAGCAAACCTGATACCAAGGTTGGCAGACCCCAAGAGAATATCTACGTATGCAAACTACTGTCTATATTGGAAAGATTCAAGAAAACTTAAAGATTACTCAAGTAATAGTTTTTACACACACATAATGAAAACAAATTCCATTGACTCACACCACCTTCGCAATAAAGAGATATGGTGAAACATTTCCTGTTTTACACAAAAATTTACTTAATTTTTCACACCATCTTCAAAGTTCAAAATGACTACAAACAAACTCAACACCTTATACATTCTACCTGAAAAGAGTAAACAAATATCTCGCTGCAAAATTGCACACTTCCTCTCCAGCATGATCAACAGGTTCACATCGTACCTCCCAACAAATGAGACACAGTTTTGGAAAACATTCATTATTTTCGCATTCAGTCCTACAATATCTGTATCACAAATTCTACTATCCAATAATCAAAATTATACTAGAAAATTGTAACTTAACTAAGAAATAGTACATCCTCAATCTTTTTATTCGGTAAGTAAATTGTCTTGAAACAAAATGTAGGTAATTGAAATATCAGTTTATAATTGATAACATAACGATTTCGGAAATCAGAAAATAAAATTAGTTTCACAACGTTATAAAAAAGGAACTGCGAAATAATATTAAAACTTACGTTTTCTACTTTAATCAGGCATTCAGACAAAATTTCCAGACGATCCATGTTATTTCGAATTAGGGAATCACACAGTATTTCTCACAGAATTTAATCAACTATCATACGGATAATTCGAATGTTGACAGTGGCACAATTTTTTTGACACGAAACATTTCGTTCACCGGTAAGGAGTCGGTTCTCAACAACGTGAAAGTTCAGTTCAGTTCAGTTCGTGAATGGGGCTACATTTCCAAGGTCTTATATATACCATAGACAGATAGCATGGAGAAATATAATTTAGGAGGGGAAACTTGCGTGGCATCATCTACAATAAGGTACATGAGTTAAATCCACAACACTGCACTCTGTGCCTATTTAAAAATAACAAAATAATTGGGGTTGGGAAGAATCGGTTGGCAATTATAAAAAACTAAAGTTTGTTTATTGTATTCTTAAAATGTATTCTGAAAACCATTTTACATAATATTATGGAGCAATACAACACAGGTTCAGAAGAATAACTGGTATTGCACACATATCATTACATTACTATGAATTGCTCACACATTATATTATTGAAACCACTCTTGGCTTTCACACGCATTCGTGTTAATGCATTTATCTCCAACTTTTCAATTTACAACACAAAACATATCTTTTTGTGGTAGAATTGGCATAAATAATTTTATATCAACATCAACGACTTGCACGTTGGATCAGATGTACTTTGTTTTTAGAAATATTTTTTGTCATTACTGTAAAACTACTAATACACCAAATAATCATTGTAAAAGTAGATTGTCCCAAAATGCAAATATTTGATAACTCTTGTATCCGATCCCAGGGCCTACCGTTACACACACACACACACGCATATGTTTATGTTGGAAAATATGCATATCCTAATACGAATATAATTTGTTAGTTTCAAACGCATGTTATTTTTTCTAATTATTAACATTTTCATTCAGATTATGCAATTGAATGGGTAATAAAAAAGCAAGATTTGTAGGGCTTTCTGTAAGCATTGCAAATGAGTACATATTTTTTGTGGAAAGTTAGTGACAATTTTTGTATAAACATTTTTATTAAGCTTAGAATACTACAAGCACTGTAAATCGTTTGTACCAGATAGTTTCACCTGAAATTTCGTTTGTACCATAAAACTACGTGATAATTTGGGACGTATTAATTTTGTCGCTTCTTTCTGATATCACGTATATAGGTAGAACACTTTAAAAGAAATTGAAAGCAGCAAACCAGACTCCTATCCGACTACGAGTATTAATTTCGGAGATAGACGCGCAAAAAAAAAAAAAAAAAAAAAAAAAAAAAAAAAAAAAAAAAAAAAAAAAAAAACAGTGCCTTAGTTGAGAAATTGGGTGACAAATTTGGAAAAATATTCGCTTGTTGCGTGGATCGTCGAGTCATTGTTCGAAGCTCCGCCCCGCCACGTTCCGCTAAAATTTGATTTCAGCCAATCAGGAGGAGGCTCACTGAAGGAGGGGAGGTATTACTCGCGCAACTTTTCTTGAACGATGACCTTGCTTCCCCCTCTCTAGTACAATAAACAGTTGAAGTCAGAAGTTCCCAACATTCCAAACACATCTTCATTGGGGCAAAATATAAACAATTTTCTGTTGAACACGAGAGCTTCTGATTTATTTTCTCCAAAAAAATCTAAAGAAATGATCGAAGCAGATAAAGATCTATCACAGGAGATTCCTCGAACTCATGAGAAAGTTAGAACGCAAAATATTGAGCACGTTGCGAAGTCATGATTGATTATCCAGAGATTGGCATTGCTTCATAAAATCTAGTGGCCGATTTCGTAACTAATACCCCCACTCTACCCGCATTTTTCCATCCATCGTTCAAGAAAAGTTGCGCGAGTAATAAATACCAGAGCTCTGGTGACGACGGGAGAGAAGCTCCAAGATTATTCACTTTCGAGATTTCGCGACGAGAGGTTCAGTTCAAAAAGCACTAACTTTCGAGATTTCGCGCAAAAGGGTTCAGCTAAAGAACATTCAATCTTGAAAATGTCGAATGTGTATTCGAGAGACATAGTTTCTGGCACTTGGAAATTATTCTCGCTGGCCGTGAGCTGTACTCTCAGGCCAATGCCAGGCATCGGTGCGCAGTTGCCCTCGGTTACATGCCATAGGCCGGCTTAGCCCGCGCTACGGTAGAGGGCCGTCCGCGATCGCTCGGTTCGTGAATTAGATGAATTCTAATCATTCATCGCGAATCGTGGGTGCCTGACGGTCGGGGCTTCCATCCCTGGGTCCGGCGGAGACAAGCGCGGCAACGCTGGAGCGCGGCCGTGGTCTTGGCTGCAGCTGTCCGGGGGCGACCCGCCCCGACCCGTCGGTCAACACCACCACCAGCTGGGAGTGTTCTACTGCCGGAACAACAACAACAATGGCAATCACCTGCTTTACTCCAGCTAAAATGCGGTAGGACAATAATTAAGAGAAGCTGAGAGAAAGATGCCACCAGCATCGGCATTTATGGCTGCCTAACCAGTTGTATTTTAGTTTGTGTCGAGTCAACCGTCAAAACTAAAAGAAAAGGTCGCATGTGTATATCTATCATCCATGCCCATCACTTTAGACATTAAATATGTTTGTTAAATTGAATGTGAGTGTTTTATTGAAAATCACATCCCCGCTTCCAATCCTAAGCTGGTAAGGATACAATACGCTGGACCAGTGTACATAAACGAAATTCTGGGAAAATATATTAATGAATTCTGTCATCCTATGTGTACTTCAAGTGTACTTGGGCAAAACGGTGACGATTGTAATGATTTCGAAGAAGTTAATCAAACCACGTACCAAGATTATTAGACTAAACTACATAGTGGCAGCTACACGTCCGAACTTGGTATATTCTTACAGCAGCCTGTTACAGTACTCGCAAAATCCGAAAAGTGTTTATAGGCAAGAATTGAAAAGTACACTGAGATATAGAGTACAATGAATTTGAAATTGAAAATAATGGTATGATGGGAATGTTGTACATGCGCCCGACGCAAGTTGGAATATAACAAAAGATAGTAAGGCGTTTGCTGGCTATTGTCAAACTTCTGATAGGCTGGAAAAGAAGATAATTGTAGCCTTATCTATACCATGGACCCCGAGATGATTGGAATTGAAAACGCTATATGTCAACAGAAATGGATTGTATCACTGCTGGATGATTTAGGTTTTGTAAATTTAGCTAAAAGTCAACCACATTGTAGGACAGTAATAGATTGGCCACAAGATTTCAAAATAACCAATCGTTACAAACATATGATACGCACTTACGGACGTATTCACAGACGTCACTTAACCAGGAAAATCTTAAGGAATTACTTATAATTGTAAAGGTTAATTTGTTGAATGGCGAAATCCGAATAGAGCATGTGAAGTCCGCAGCCATGGAATCAGACATTCTAACGAAGCCCTGGGTCGCACGTCCCGCCCCTTAATTTAATGAAATTATTATTTTTTAGTTTCATTCCAGAATCAGAATTATTGTCATTGAGAAATATTCTGCGAACGAAAATGAGGGATCGATTGATGTAAGCAGAAATAAGAAGACACTCCGTAATATGATCACACGAAAGGGGAATATTGTTGTGATATATATTTCGTGTAATGCTGTTTGTATTATATTAATATTTTCATGTAACTTATCAATAAAGGTTGTTGATCTGAAAAGGGAAATAAACCAAACACGTTTCGAAGGACTCTCGTTCTTTTGTGTAGTGAGTTAACATCCACGCTAGAGAGAAGTCAACACTGGTAATGTGTTGTTTGTACAAGTGTTGATGTGAATATTTTGTAGTGAGACGTGTAACCGCTAAAGTAGAGTTACATTATGAAATATTAAGTGTAAAAGCTGCATCGTTCTTCCGCTGGAAAAAATGAAGTTTCAATAAGTTACGAAATCAATTGTAGATTACGCAACTAGAGGTGAATAGATTCGTGAAAGCGCTCGTCGAAGCATCAGCACACCAATCAATATTTAGTGCGATATTCGACAATAGCATTGCGAAAAACTGAAACTGCCATTATCGCAACATCTGGAAGATGAACGTCGATTGCTACGCAGAGCTGTGGAGAAGCAAAGATTGGTTGAGAATATAATTCAAGAAGCGTAATAAAGGTAGCACTTTAACAAATTATACAAAATCCCTCAACCACTGGAATACGTAGAGAAACTGAAATACTATGTGATGCTGGATTAAACGAAGTTATGTAAAACGATCAGAAATCATAAGATATTCGCCACTGAAATCTCATATATTTCTGCAAACAGTTAAGAAATGAAATAGGATAGCATCTAATGGAAGAAGGTTTCCTTTTATTTTTCATATTTTATTCTCAATAGTTTATTTCATTATTTATTGGATTATGACTGGATTTAAGTCTTATCCGTTCGTCACCTGGTAAATGTACACGGTGAACGGAATAAGCGAGGAAGCTGCATTTGTTGGCGAAAGGAATGAAGAATTCAAGGCGAGAATGAGAAGACTGGAAATATTTCAACGCATCTCTACGGACGCGGGCTCCGACAGCGAAAAGATCTGCCAGCTTCGCCCAACGTTCGCCTCGTGCAGCGAAGTCGCGACCCTGAACTGCGGGACGGTCGAAGTCTGCAGAGGTCACCGGTATCTTCGAGGGCCAAGCGTTGCGAGTCGTTTCGATGTTCATTTAAAATCAATTCTTGGCTGCCAAAGAAATTTGCATAGAAAACAGATATTGTTCGAAAATTAATATATACCTTTCCGGTTTATTTACATTACATACATTGAATTTATTAAATTTCTTATGTAAGTTTTGCAATTCCGAGTGAAGTCGTAAAACGAATGCAATGTCTTTACAAATTTTAAAGTTGTAAAATCTTTTTAACAGTTATTGTATGTGGAGTGCAACTCAAAGAAATGACCATATCTTGTTTACAATAATTGTGTTGTGTTTTTTTTCAATTGCAAAGATAAGTCAATAATTTTCATTTGAGCTTGGTTTGTTGAGAAAGTTCTTGAGACGATGAAAATAATTTACTAGAGATGTTTATATGTAAACGTCCAAGTTTAAACAATGATTTGGAAATTCACGACAAGATAAATCTCACTGAATCAATTATTGTATGAACATTTTTTAGAGTTTATATTTTCAGAGTGTATGTTTATTTGTATTATTTATTTTTTTTATGCAAAGTTGTAATTCACATGTTATTTTTTTATGCAAAGTAAAAAATGGAAAACACTGCGGAACGTATTACTGTTGTATGTCAATGTGTGTGTGTGTGTGTGTGTGTATATATATATATATATATATATATATATATATATATATATATATATATATATATATATATATTAATAGTGTTATTGAAATGTTTCAACCCCAAAGCCAAACCAGTTAGCATAGTTGACCTGACAATTTATGTAACGTTTTTAAAAAAAGAATACAACCAACTACCTTTCTATTGAAATATCTCGACATTTGATTTCTGTAATATACATTAAAAGACTTAACCACTTCTGATTAAGACAGTTATATTGATTCCATTATACCTACCTAAAACGAGACGCTTCTGTTACTCATCACGAAGTCGAGTAACGTTGAAGGAGTACTCGAGTCATCTGACCTCTCTTAAGAACATGGAACTCAGAAATAGATCAGTTACAGTTGATACAGACAAATAATGAATATAATTATTGTGTCCCGTATTATATCATAAATCTGTACTCGCTTAAAATATTCATAACTTTGATTATGTCATTTTTGACATTCGTAGCTCATGAAAGCGGCTTACAACTATTACGTGAGTGGGATTTTCTTATTATCTCTGTAATCTAAAAGTATATTTCTACCAAAATATTATGAAATATATAACGAGGGTTGAACATTCAAAAAATAACCACTGCCCTCTTCCACACATTCAAGGTGGCTACAACTTGTTCGCAAGCTTCCCAATCTTAAAACGAATGTCCTGTTTCTTTGCCTCCTCTAGAAGAAGCCTTCTGTCATCTCCAAGACGTTTCCCACCGCGCTCTCCCACCACGGCCAGCGCCCCGCATGGCAACAGCGCAATTTCTTTGTTTCATTTTCGTTTCCGAGTCGGTTTCTCTTGCGCCCATTCACATACTTCGATGAAACTGCTTAGCGCTCTACAAGTATCCACATTTCAACAGAGGGATCCAGAATTTTCTTATTGCCAAAGAGTCTGCTACTAGTGCTATCATCCCACTACACTCCTACACTTAATCGAAGTGACTGCCCGGTGCTCCTCGAGTGTACTGATTTTAAAAGATGTGTCTCTTAGTTGCAATGCGTTTGGTGCATCGGTCTAGTTTCGTTTCGAGGACGGTTCCTCCTGAGCGCCTCCAGATACGCAATAAGACTGCTTAGCCCTCCACACGGCGCCATGTTTCAACAGAGGGCGTATAAATTTTCTTGAAACCAAAGAGTCTGCTACTTGTACTATCTTCTCACTACTCTTCCACTAACTCGAAGTGACTGGTTTTAAAGGATGTTTCTTAGTTGCAAAACTGTGTGGTGCGTCGGTCGACACAGGATTCAATTTCTTTCTTGTCGAAGAGGGTATCACATATTCAATTCTTATGTTGCCAAAGCCGGTTGAATAATCTTCCCACTAGCTCTTCCACTTAAGTTGACTGTCCAGCGTCCCAAATGGATCCTTGTTTTCATCACAGGTCTCGTCTATTTCTTTCTTGTCAGAGAGTCTGCTAAACAGCTTCGCACTGCCATCTTCAGCAGACTAATTGATGACATCCCCACGCTCAAAATTCCAAAAATTTTTAAAGGTGTGCAAACTTGAAAATGTATCTACTTTGGGACAAAATTGTTTACCATTAAGATCCTGCAAGTGTTTCAATAATTTACATCCCTCTGAGAAATTCTTAAGCAACTCGAATCGTTTACAAGCACTATCACCTGTGTGATGGAGCACGTCTTTCTAAATCCTTGCATCGTACAAAACACTTCCGGCTGACTTTCGGTTCATTAGAACACTGTACGTTACGACACCGCATGTGCGCATGTGCTTTTTTAAATATATTTTCAGTTTGAAAGCCTGTTGGCAAACTGAGCATTCATAAGGCCGTTCATCACTATGTGTCAGAACGTGTGCTTTTAAATTACTAGGCCGTACGAAACTCTTTTGGCAAATAGAGCATTTATAAGAACGTTCCTCGCTGTGAATCAGCATGTGAGAATTTAAATTACTTATCCACGCGAAGCTCTTTAGGCAGACGGAACATTCGTAAGGACGTTCTCCGCTGTGGATCCGAATGTGATATACTAAATCGCCTTTCCGTGAGAAGGTCTTTTGGCACACTGAGCATTCGTAACGACGTTCATAAGGGCGTTCGTCACTGTGTGTCAACGCATGTGCCTTTAAATTTTTTGCCCAAGGGAAACTCTTTTGGCAGACGGAGCACTGATAAGGACGCTCATCACTGTGGATTCGCAAGTGCGTTTTTAAGTTGCATGCCAATGTGAACCTCTTTTGGCAGACGGGGCATTCGTAAGGACGTTCCCCGCTGTGGCTCCGCATGTGTAGTGCTAAATTGCCTCTCGTTGCGAAGGTCTTGCGGCAAAGACGGCATGGGTGAGGGCGTTCGTCGCTGTGAACCCACATGTGTGTTTTTAAATTACTTGCCCACGAGAAACTCTTCAGGCAGACGGAGCACTGGTACGGGCGTTCTCCGCTGTGTATGCGCGTGTGCTTTACTAATTCGTTTTTCCGTGGGAAGGTCTTCCGGCACACTGAGCATTCATGAGGGCGTTCCCTGCTGTGATTTTGTTTGTGTCTCTCTAAGCCACTTCTGTGGGTGAAGTTCTTCTGGCGGACGCTTTTTCCTTCCAGCGTAATCCTGTCCTCGCATCCACTTCCTGTCGAGCTCTTAACATAAACTGGGCCATCTTCGATACGCCTCGTGCTCTTGTGTTTTCGGGAATGGGAAGCTCCCTGTGCAGAATCCTTAGGATGATCGTTTGGCTCCCCTCCTGCGCTCGCACATGTTTGGTCGCTTCCTCCGGTGCAGAAGCTGCTGCATATTTCAACGGCGCTTTCCCTTCCTGTCGTCGAGTCGCCAAACTCCGCTCCTGTTGACAGAAAAAATATATATTAGCAAAAATCCCAAACCAATCCTTGAAAATGTGTAATGTGGCGAGATGAAACTATCAAAGGAAATATGACTAGTAATACATTTTGGTGGAGGCGTAGTTCAATTTAAGATCTTGGAACGATTCATGGAACTTATCCAAAACAAATATCGACCAATCGAATTGGACCGACTTGAGGATCTGCAAATTTGAATGGAATTTTTTAAATTTGAACGTTACTTCGCATGATGTATGTGCAAAGTTTTCAGCTCAAGACAAACGCATTTTACGTGAAATAGAAGCAACTTCGAAGAGTTACCTCCACAAGATTTTCACAAATCCGCAGACTTTTTCCTGTTCGATCTCGTCCCATTTTCATTAACACCTGCAAATTTCCAAAAATTGTCAATGGTCAACTTTGCTTTTGAATCGCGGCAACTTGTTATACCGACACAAGTGATTAAAGTGTTATGCCAACTTCTTGATAAACTCAATTACTCGATTTTCAATCCCATAGTGGATAAATATATTTCGCAGGTTGTTAAAACTTTATTTAATCTTTTTATTCGACGTCAAAACAGTTAAAACTGTGTCTGGAGTCTTAGGGAACAAAGTGTATTCCGTGCACGATTTCTTAAATTCAGAGATCTCTACACTAATCCGCATACAAGTTGAATTATGAATACAGGAGGCAACGAGCGTTTTTGGCAATAATTAACAAGAAACAAATCATCTCCGTTGAATATATCTTCTTCAGAAGGCAAATTAACTACACAGTTTAACTATTATCCCTCATCGTGCCCTTCGTGAAGGAATCGACTCTTTGCGCGAGGAAATGGAGAAAGTTAATTTGAATTTCCCGCTGAACTCTATAAAACGTGCACAAATAGTAGTTACATTTAAGTCCAGAAGCACTACAAGAAGCCGTCTCAGAATTCACTCTTAAGATCAGTGTAACTAGACCAAAACAAAAGAAGAAGAAGAAGAAGAAGAAGAAGAAGAAGAAGAAGAAGAAAGTGATGGACCTAGAAGCGAACACGTTGGCGGGCTCAAGTAATATAATATTACATAAGCTTTACAAATAATCCCAGAAGGTATCTGCTGTGATAGCACAATCAGTTTATTTTTATGATATATAGACATTAAAATCGTTTGATTCTAGCGCCAGAACGTTGTGCGATACATCTACCACAATATTTAGAGCCCTCTGAATGTGTGTCCGGGAAGGAAGCGTCCAAAATAAGCTCTTAAGACAGTTTTAAGCAGAGTTTGTCTAATAAACTTGGATATTCCGAATGACTGAGCCGCAATAATAACTCACAAGTTGGATTCAGAAAATGTTTTGGAGACAAAAATGTGCATTGTAGAAGCACAGAAACACTCCATAAAAAATGTAAATTGTTTATTATTTACAAAAATTAATATATTCTATGTTCAGAAAGAAAAATTAAGACTGAGAAGAATTAAGAATAAAAAAGCAGTCGAAAGTGTAAATTGGGTGCTTTTTGATTTGGGTTGTAATTTTTTCTTTATAAACCCGCTGTGATGGCACATTAACCGCCAAATTGCTTCAAATTTGGTGCCTTGTTTTTTAATAGGGCATTTTTGATGTTCTTTGAAGGCGTTTCAGAGGAAAGCATTATACATTTCAAACTTGGCGCTTCGGAAATTTGTCTTAAAAAGCCGCGCGAATTTCTTCTGTTGACCAAATACTCATATCTTTCGTACAATGTTCCTTGACGTAGATTGTCAGCTGCTTCCTATTAGTTCGGAGCGACACCGAAAGATCGAATCAGCTCTACATTCGAACCATGTGGCGCATTGTCAACATTCTGAGAATACCGCCCTTTCCATGTTAGACGCGACGAGCTATCATTGTCATCAGAGGCTAAGTGCAGAAAGCTTAATAGAAACGTTTTGAACGCCTTCATGTTCGGTTCAGGGTGTGGCAAGCACTGGATGCAGTTGTAACATGAAGTAAAAACGACGAAATTCGTAAAGAAAGGTTTAATTTCGTTTGGACAGGTATCTGTGACAATTTCCTCAATACTCGTTTATTTTTTCGCCAATTAAAAATCTTTGTCAATTGTGTGTCGTCTCTTTTCCAGAACACTCTTGTCTAACAAAAACTACTGATAGAAGAGCTTTTATGCATTTTAAAATAAATTTCGTTTGAAATAAATTCCATGCTTTTATGAATAACATGAAATTTACACATGCTACAAAAACTTGAGAGATAAAAGCTTTTAAGGGAGAGATAAGGACTTGCGATGAAAAAATAATTATGTACTTTGTTAAAAAGGGGGCAAGTTCCTAAAAAAGGAACCATGAAAGGGTATTTTCGAACATTTCTAGTACAAAATACAAGAAATTAAATGTTTCTTTCAACTTACCAACACGCCATGCGCCTTCGCCAAGAACAGTTTCATTGCACACAGCTAAAGGATCCTAAGGCAGAAAAATAAACTAATAATATCAAAATGCATCGCAAAGAAGACAGTTGCTAAACCACGGGCCAATCAGTTCAACAACAACCAGGCAGGAGAAGGGTGTGTCAAAGCTTCTTTAAGACGACTACAGTGCGATTTGCTGATATTGCTACAATACAACTACACTAATTTTTCTAATTCTGCACCTCAAGGCCCTACTTCACGGTGCCATTATGTCACTGTTTTTCGTATCTTTCTCCGTCGGTCCGCTAGATGTCGCATGACTGCTAATGTACATTCCATCTGAGGTTTGACTGAATTGAGAGACCTAGAAAGTTTGTTACCTTAACATCAGCTAACTGCATATTGTTCATTTTCAATAGAGATGCGATCGTTGTATTGGTTATTACAAAACTAATTTAAAATTTCTAAAATCTTAGTATTTATTGTTTCTTTTTTGCAAAGAACATCCGTTTCATCGACAAACAGAACTGTTCTTCCGTTCTTAATACAGGAATATCGTTTACGTATAAGAGAAAGAGAATAGGACCTATGATCGAACCTTGTGGGACTTCATATTCAATTGGTAAATAATTGGAAAGATAAGTAAATAATGTCCTGTCGTGCCAGTACGGTATTGCTACTCTTTGAGATCGATGTTAAAGTTACAAGGCTATTCAATCTAGGGCGATACCACGAATTCCATAAGAAGATAATTTTGATAGCAATGTGTTACGTCAAAAACATTCGAAAGATCTAAAAATATTCCAATGGGTGCTTTATTTTGATCCATTGATGAAGCAACATCTTTATGAAAGAAAAAATGGCGGTTTCCGTAGATTTTGATTTTTTAAAGCCGAATTATGAGACTGAAAACGCTTCGCTTTTCCTGAGAAAAGTTTTCATTCGCGTATAGAAAAGCCTCTCTAATATTTTTGAGAAAGTGACCAAAGAGAAATTGGCAGGTAATTTTGAATTTCATTACTATTCCCTTTTTTAAAAAGTGGCTTGACATGTTTTATTTATGACATTTATGACTATTATGACACTTGACATGTTTTATTCGGGTGCACTGACAGATGTTTAAGCTAGACACGCTTGTAGCTCTTACCTTGTCTTCGCGATTAACTTCCTCCTTAACCACCTCCTCAGGGTCCAGAAACAGTGTCATTGGTGCTTTTAGCTCCTCCTGCAAGTGGAACAAAACTTATTTTCTTTCTTTGATCATAACGCAAAGAGTTAGTGACAAATATTCAAAATACAAAGAAATAATCTCAATTCACACATAAAGAACAAAATAGGTTCATATTCACATTATTATTATTACTATTATTATTATTATTATTGCTATTATAACTTTATAATTTTTTTCTTATATTATTGAACAGTAATTATGCACACAGACTAGAAAACGCGTGAACACCCGTACACGATTGCTTCTTGTATATCGACCGACTTACATTGCTACACGTTATTATAAACATAATATTTATATTCTAATGATGTCAAAAACACAAAAAAAACGCAATAAAATTAAAAGTGCTACAACAGCACAAACTTTCTCAGATCAATGGAATCAGTTACGTAATATTGCAATTTCAGCCCTACTTAGGGTTGACAGACGTGCTCTTTCAAGTTCTCTACTAGAAATACTCTATTAGAATTCTCTTTCGAACTCTCTTTTTACTTTCTCGCAACGGAGTAGAAAGTTGCATAATGCTCCGTGTAAAAACGGGGAATTTTCGGAAGAAAATTTTTTTACCGGGCCCTGGTAACGAAAAAGTGGTTAAAAATACAGTTTGCTAAATTTAGAAAAAAATATCTTCGATCCATGTTTTGTGGATCCACAATATCGAAAACGACGATTGCTGCTGAACCGTTTAGCCGATTTTCTCTAACGATGATATATTCTTATAGATCTGGCTGATGCCGCAGCCTCTCGAAATTGAAACCTGCATTTTAATCCTGGGAGGTAATTTACCTGATGCCTTTAGGGAATTTCCAAATTTCCAAAAACATGACTCCAACATTTGTGATTAAATTTTGTTGTTGTACAATGTAAAGGGCGTTTAGGAGAATGGTGCATGTATCATGTTCAACATAAAGTATAATTCCTTGAAACGCATTTCATTAATTATTTTTTTAAAAAAAAAATGTATTTCAGTACTTTCGTTCCATTTTGATCCTTGTACAAAACGACCCCCCCTTACGTGCCAAATTTCGAAAAAAATTAATTTCAGCACTACAATCTCTAATTCCGTATACAATTAGAACACATTAAAAGAAATTGATTGGTGCAAAGCAAACTCCAATCAGACGAATAGTTTCCGAGATAGACGAGAAACAAAAGGCACCTCAGATTATCAAAACACAAAACGACCCCCCCCCCTTACGTGCCAAATTTCGAAAAATCGTAATTTCAGCACTGTTATCTCTAATTCCGTTACAAGTAGAACACATTAAAAGAAATTGATTGGTGCAAAGCAAACTCCAATCAGACAAATAGTTTCCGAGATAGACGAGAAACAAAAGGCACCTCAGATTATCAAAACACAAAACAACCCCCCTTACGTGCCACATTTCGAAAAATCTAAATTTCAGCACTGTTATCTCTATTTAGGTATACAAGTAGAACACATTAAAAGAAATTGATTGGTACAAAGCAAACTCCAATCAGACAAATAGTTTCCGAGATAGACGAAAAACAAAAGGCACCTCAGATTAACAAAACACAAAACGACCCCCCCTAACGTGCGAAATTTCGAAAAATTTTAATTTCAGCCCTGCCAACTGTTATTCCGTATACAAGTAGAACACTTTAAAAGAAATTCATAGGTGCAAACTAAACTTCAATCCGACGCATAGTTTCCGACATAAACGACAAATTCGAGCCCAAAATCATCAAGTACAAAGCACCCCCCCTTACGTGCCAAATTTCGAAAAATCTTAATTACGGCCCCGCCAACTGTTATTCCGTATACAAGTAGAACACTTTAAAAGAAATTCATAGGTGCAAACTAAACTTCAATCCGACGCATAAATTCCGAGATAGGCGACAAAGTCAAGCACAAAATCATCAAGTACAAATCACCCCCCTTACGTGCCAAAATTCGAAAAATCTTAATTTCGGCCCTGCCATCTGCTATTCCCTATACAAGTACAACACTTTAAAAGAAATTCATAGATGCAAACTAAACTTCAATCCGACGTATAGTTTCCGAGATAGGCGACAAAGTCGAGCCCAAAATCATCAAGTACAAAACGACACCCCCCCCCTTACGTGCCAAATTTCGAAAAATCTTAATTTCGGCCCTGCCATCTGTTATTCCGTATACAAGTAGAACACTTTAAAAGAAATTCATCGGTGGAAATAAACATCAATCCGACGCGTAGTTTCCGAGATAGACGACAAAGTCGAGCCCAAAAATCGCCAAGTTCAAATCGACCCCCCCTTACGTGCCAAAATTCGAAAAATCTTAATTTCGGCCCTGCCATCTGTTATTCCGTATACAAGTAGAACACTTTAAAGGAAATTCATCGGTGCAAACTAAACTTCAATCTGACGCGTAGTTTCCGAGATAGACGACAAAGTCGAGCCCAAAAATCGCCAAGTTCAAAGCGACCCCCCCCCCTTACGTGCCAAATTTCGAAAAATTTAATTTCGGCCCTGCCATCTGTTATTCCGTATACAAGTAGAACACTTTAAAATAAATTCATCGGTGCAAACTAAACTTCAATCCGACGCGTAGTTTCCGAGATAGATGACAAACAAAGTCGAGCCCAAAAATCGCCAAGTTCAAAGCGACCCCCCCCCTTACGTGCCAAAATTCGAAAAATCTTAATTTCGTTCCTGTCATCTGTTATTCCGTATACAAGTACAACACTTTAAAAGAAATTCATCGGTGCAAACTAAACTTCAATCCAACGCGTAGTTTCCGAGATAGACGACAAACAAAGTCGAGCCCAAAAATCGCCAAGTTCAAAGCGACCCCCCCTTACGTGCCAAATTTCGAAAAATCTTAATTTCGGCCCTGCCATCTGCTATTCCCCATTACCTAAATTATACTTCTTGTTTATTAGTTTCTTTTATTGAAACGAATGCTGATTTTATATAATGGATTGAGTAAATTAACAAAGTATACTGATAATTTAAGATCATCAATACTCATTTGAGAAACTGTTGTATTTACTTACACAAAAAAATTAATGAAACCAAAACTACACAATTTTAACATCAATAAACCAATTATGATTGTCAGAAACTATCTCCATTCACATCAAACTTTTTAAATCAAAATTCATTTTACATCCAATACTAACTTATAGTCCAATTTATTTATATCAATGATTGACAATGTACAAATGGAAGACAAGAATAATCTTAATCCTCTGTCATTCCACAAAACAAAATCAGTACTTATAGTTTTGGGCAATTATTTTACCTAAAACAGGTTGGAATTTAATTTTACCGAAATAGGCACTTGAAAAGGGCATTTATTCTACTTAAAGCAGAGGGTTGAATAAGGCAAATAAACAATAAAAATCCACGTTTAACAGAAATTACTGTAAAAATTTGATCCTAACGCTAAAATTTACTTTAGCACTTAATGTGTGAGGAAACAATATTTTCCTTGTAATCTCAATTTCACACAATCATCTGGTCCAATGACAACATGTAGGTTATCCGTGATACTGTCTCTTTCAAACCAGACTTTTATTATTCGTTCTCCGCATTTGTTCTTTGCCAGCAATAAGAAGGACATGTCATGTACAGAGAGCTGTCCTCAAAAGGATTGAAGGCCAGACTCAAACGTGTGATTCCTCATGAGTGATCAAAGACAGTCAGCATCAATGCAAAAAAGTCAAAAATCTTATCTGATATCATCTTTCATTCCCATTGAGATTTTAAACACAACCTCTCCTTCCTGATAAAAACAAAACATGACTGTGCCTTTGTTTTGTCCAGGCTTACAAGTCCAACTTGCTCGAGACAGGACAGTTGTCAAGAGAAGAAAAAAGCAAAATAAGTATGTCAGCAACAAAGCAAAAATGGCAAATTAAAAATCTACTAAAACAATTCCAGAAGTACAATTAAATGATTCTTATTAAGAAAACTCATGAAATAGTAACAATAACAAAAAAGCATTTTGCCACATGTCAACATTCTAGTTATAATACACATGGATTCTTCTATTGCCTAATCCACATGAATTCCTTTCCATATCTTCAACCCTTACCTCCTCCCATCCTCTACCTACTGCCTACATTCCTCTCCCCTAACTACACAATCAAACTTATTCCATATGAACAATCTCATATACTATCTACCTTGACCCATGAACAATTGACATGTTTCACTCCAGGCAATTTGAGTACAAATAGTGTAAATTGAATGAATTTTATTATTTTTTCAAACATTTTATGACAGATTATGACATGGTCATTCTGTATGATATTAATGACAACTTTTACTTAGATAAGTTTTCATTTTGCCATTTGATGAGCCTACTTATTGTTTTATATTTCCTAACAAACGATTCAAGATCTTTCATTTAACAATTGAACAGAGATTATTTAAACAAATATATATTGTAAGGATTTTCAACCATTGTTAATAAAGTTTTATCCATGATGATGGCTTTTTTTATTTTATAAATTATTTGAGTAACTTTTTAAATTGTTTTTCTCTTAGTATCAAAGCTGTGTTTGATGCCTACTGATTCACTTATCATTAATCAGTTAAATAACACTGTAAAATGAACCAAAGAATACAAGAAGCAAATAAGACAAATGAAAGTTGTTGCATATACTGGTTTCAAGTTCAGAAATCAAATGCTTTTTATTAAATAGGGGAAACCTAAGGTCTCAGCTTAACTCTTCTGGATAATTTCAAACATTATTCCTTTCAATCTATTGACATTATTTTATCATTACAATAAATAAATACAACAACAGAATTCTTCTTCTTTTTTCTGTTAGTTACTAAATAGCATCCAAGGCATACAGCATTTGGTGTTAGATGCGAGGAGTAATTCTCCTTGAACGTACATGAAGCCGGTAATAGGCCAAGTCAAGACGAGTAATTGCCTTTTATCCCTATAGGCCAAGGGCTCATGGGGTTCTTAGACGGACACTCATCCAGGAACCTGTTATGACTCAAGCTACTGAACATCTGTGACTTCGCAGAGCTTAGTTACGAAGTTTGGCTACTAGGGCAGGTAGTAGTTCTGCAGAGATGGTATGCAAATTCAAAAAAGTACAAAATTCTATTTTCAGTCTATTAGTTGAAAAGATTTTAAAAAAATAAATTAAAAAAAAAACACAAGAAAAGAGCAATTATCTACAGTAATTCCCAAACACGAAAAGGGTGACAACAAGATACTAAGTAACTATCAGCCTGTCTCACTGATACTAGTAATCTCCCAAATTTTTTAATCTATTCTATTGAAACACCCTACTTCATACTCAGAGAAGTACTGTTTACTATAAAGAGCACAGTTTTGTTTGAATGCGTCAAATCAACCACTACTATAATGGATATTTGTACATCACTGATTCATTTGAAGATTAATGTTATTTATCTCTAGAGTACTATGACACAAAAGCTTGTGAGTGGGTTATACCTAAGCTCATGTCATGTCATCCTCAAATTCTTGGACTACATCTGAAAACAAAATCAACTTCTTTAACTTACTGACCGTAAAGAAAATAAACAAACAACTCACTGTGAACAGGTATGATTCCTCTTCAGCATGATCATAAGGTTCTTGTTTTACCTGACAATAAGCAAAATATTTTTAGAAAACTGCTCCAACTTCTAGTTTTGAATACGATCTACATATTTTTTTAACATATTAAGCCTAGTCATTGTATGAGCAAGAAAATTATGTAACTCCTAATCAGTACATTTTCTTTGCTTCCTAGCTTATGACAGTAAATAATAGTTCTCTTTTTCTTAACAAAAAAACATACAATCATAATAGTTTTAAAATGTTTATTATAATGAGTTTAAATTTGGAAACCTTAAAACAAAATTTTGGTTCTGTTCTGATTCATAAAATATAATTTCAAGAAAAATAATGTGTATACTAGTTTAAATAGTAAAACTTACATTTTCTAATTTAATCACGCACTCACACAATAATTCTATTTCGTCCATGTTATCAAGAAATTTTCTAATGCTTTGTTCCTACACAATTAAAGACAACGTTCAAAGGAGCTCCAACTTCATCAGTCCGCTTAGTTATTCTCCGATTCAAGTAGAATGACTTTTGCCGGATTATCAGCTGTGACATGTTATCCAATTGGGAGCTTCAATACCAAACATTTTAATTATAGCAAAATTTGTCGATTAAATAACCGCGTCCAGTTGATGTATCAGAAGTCAATACATTTATATTAGTATAGGATAGGAACGATCGGATAATCTTTACATATTGGAGGACCACGGTGTAAGATATTAATATTTTATTTTGTACATCCATCTACTCGTTGCGTACACCACGTGGGAGACGTAGCGCATTGCACTCATCTTTTGTCTTGATGCCAATCACAGTGCACTCTTTGTTTGTCTATGATGCCAACCCACGAACAAGTAATGCCGTTCTGCACCATGCGACCACAGTATGCGTATTCTGTGATGCTACTATTACTATTTTCATTAACTTAGGGAAACGTAATAATATAAGAAACTAATGTGTGATGCTACTATTACTATTTTTATCAACTTAGGGAAACACATATTTGTAATCACGTGAAAATAACCATAGCACATAACCATAGATTAACATATTCATGAGTATATTACGGATATTTAGGTAAAAAACAAGTTTTCCTGAGTGTCTTCTACTAAATGATGCTTTATATATTATCCCCGCACGTTTTCTTGAGCCATTTCGCTAGATGTGAGGGGTTTTGATTATTTTATTGACAGGACTATTATATGAAAACTGTAGCTCGTTTTTCGATGCAAACTATTTTCTATTAGACGGGAGCAAAGCAATTTCTGGTTTTCGGTTTTTTTTTCAACAAAACTTGAGGCTATCATTTATTCTGACTTCAACAAATGTTAATAAAGGAGTGGGGGTTGGTATGAAGGGACTCAAGAAAACGTGCGCGTACAATTCACATTTTAGGATTATTTGAACTCAAACCTCTCAATTTTATGTCGCCTAAAAGAGCATATTTCAACATTAATGCATATTTGTGCCTATTGTACTTTCAAACCTAAAATGAGACTAATTTGCTAAATGTCTTTTGTGTATGGCAGAGAGTATATAACGTTACGGCCGAACGTCTCTGGTCAATCGGTCCGTCCGTTCATATGAGACTGACGCTAGCGGCTAAACTGTTTAACTCAAAGAGTATATATCTGGTTTAACTGTCTTTCTTCAAAATTAATATTCCCCAATCGATCTTATTAATATCGCGGCCTTTGAATTTGAAACCGATATTTTGATTTTGCTTCATTGCAATGCAGCGGCATGAAGCTCCTGGGACATTTTCAAAATGTTTTAAAAAAATGGTTTCAACGTTTTTGATTTAATTTTGTTGTTGGGTACTGTAAAGGACGTTTAAGAGAATGCAGATCTATGTCCGTTGACAAAAATCCAGATTTTTCGAAAATTGCCAAAGAATTTGTTTTTGGAGTCTTCCTACAACCAAAATATTAAAGATAGAGATTTGTTCCCTTAATGAAATCTGTTCCCTAAAGATAGATTTAGAAATAAGATCGAAAATTTCGAAAATTCGTTTCTTTGGTATTTTTGCGTGAAATATGGGCAATTATTATTTTGTTTAAACAATTTTTTATTTTTTTCTAAAAAACCGGCACCTATTTTTTTATTAATCTTGATCTCGGAGAGCGGAAGCTTAAGAGAAGAGTTAAGGTCTCATGTTCGTTAAATATTCTAATTTTTGAAAGTTGAAAAATTCAAAATTTTTTTGACGTCTTCCTTCAACTACAATTGAAATGATATTTGTTTTCTTAATGAAATGTGTTCATTACAAACAAATTTTCAAATAAGATAATGTTCAATTTTTCGAAAATATTATTTTTTGGGTAATTTTGCGTCAGAGTCACCCACTTCGTGAACGTAATTTGAGAAGTGTTCGGTGACCGTTGCATGCTACCTAAGTTAAATTTGTGTCTTGATTTCTGGCGGAATGCGACGGAACGGCGTTCCGGTATCTCTGAAACTAATATTAAATTATAAAATAAATTTATAATTATTTATATTAAAAATAATAAGTAACTTGGGGTGCGTTCCGGAACCTACAATTTTATAAATCAAGCTCTGTGTTCATTATTTCACATTTATTTGTTAGTTTCTTACATTTGCGCTTTTGTTACGTTTTTCTAATACAAATCAATCTTTAGGAACGTCTTTAAAACCAATTTGATAACCCATATTTTTTGTCCGTGTTGCGAGGAATGTACGGATTTGCATTATCAATGTATTGATGTAGTATTTTCTTTCAACCAACGTGCAAACCTTAATTGAAATTAGCCTCACAAGATTTTCTCTCTTAAAAATACGAATTAACTGTAATATGAAAGAAAAATTGCTAGCCTTCTGGAAATATCAGATTGGCAAACAACAATGGCATTCCGCCCCGCGAAAAGGTAGTTGTAGTTCAGTGAATTACGTCTCATTGTTGAGACATGATTTTGCTACATGAAACGCAGTTTATTGTCAAATTTGTGATGATATTTGCTTAAAAATATTTATTTTCGCACCTAATGTTGTACTATTTGAAATGAGTTTTACAAAACATGATTACTTAGACGTGTTAATTCGGAGAAAAATTGCAGAATAAATAGTTTTACATAACCATTACTAAGGGCAAGCAAGTATTGGCTGTTTAGCACCATTAGCTTTAAGTTTAAAAAGTCAGTTCCTTTTGTTTTTATCAGTTCCTTTTGTTTTGTCCACAAAAAAATTGTACATGAAAAAATAACATTAACTGTTAATGTTTTAATATTATATAAGTAGTAGTGATTTTGACAGCATATCATAAACGTGATTTTCAATTGTTTTAATGACGTTTATAATATTAGTAAATACTTCATATACAGAGGTAGTCAAAATATTTTTTATTTACTTTTTTGTAAACTAGACCTACGTATGTAGAACAGAGTAAGTTCTGTAATGCTGCAGGAAAAAATAGGTTGTTTTTTTTTCGACAGATAAATTCGTATTGCTGGTCTCTGATACCGATGAAGTAGATAAATTTGTTTCAATGTATAATAAATTACTTTTTCTTCCTCTAATTCTATGACATTGATTGTCAAAATCCACTTTCGTAGGTTTTTGATAGGAAAAAATCAAAACGTCTGTCTGTTGCCAACATTATCACTTCAACCATTCAGACTATTTTCTTCAAAAGTCCATTCATTTATCGATTTGTTTCAACTCCAGGCCCTGCGAATTTGAAATGAATATTTTGATTTTGGAGAGCATTTAACGTGAAGCCTCAAGCCCATTTCCAAAATTTACTAAAAAATAGCTACAAAATTTTGGATAAAACTTTTTGTCAAATAGAACAAAGAACTGTTTGAATATGGCACAGGTGTCATTTTCATTGAACTCTTTGAAAATTAGAAAACTAGAAAAGTTCAAAACTTTTTAGGTGTCTTCCTACAACTACAATATTGCATAACTGGACAAAGCAAAATTCCAGGTATATATATATATATAATAAAATTCTCTTTTTCCCTAAATTTTCCAATTTCATTTTTCCCCTGACATTTCCAGGTTCTCTGGGATTTTCAGATTTATATGGACCCTGTACACAAATGTAATGTTTTATGCATCTCTCACTTCTCTAATATTTAATTTAGTTTTATTTTATAAACAGTGTTGCCTTGGTGAGAATAAGTGATTGAAGTTTGTCAAAAACCCAAAAGTTTTTTATGAAAATGAGCTCAAATGTGCGAATTTTTGAAATCCTCTAACATTTTCTCAAAAACAACTCCAAATTTTGTAATAAAAATTTGCATATGAGACCATGTTTTACACTTCTTTAATATTCTTTAAATCACATTTAAAATCTTCTATTAAAGAATTGAAATACTGAGAAAATGTGAAAAAATTATAGATTATACATCAAGGAAGAGAAAGGAATGATTTTTTCACAAGGAGAATGTTTGAAACCGGAGGGTTACAATTACATTAAAGGAAAATCAAGCATTCTCTCCTGAGGCATATATTTTATTTTTTCCCTAACCACAATGTATGTGAAAGTATCACTGTAAAAGTATTCAATCATGCAATTTAGATTTTGTGATATGTGAACAAGACTTCTTTTGAAATACCATAGTAACCATCAATAAAAACTATGTGATTAATGATGGACATGTCTGAGCCCAAATGTATTGCTGATGCTGCTAATGAAGCAATTGAAAATTTATTACCAAAAAAGTCTCAAAAGCTATATAATATAACATTCACTTAAAACTTGGTGAAAGTATAAACACATTAAATGTCACTGAAAATGTCATGTTGGCATATTTTGTTGAATTAGCCAAGGAATATAAATCCTCCACTCAATATTCTATTGTCAGAGCATGCCTTATTATTAAAGAGATTATTGACATTAGAAAATATATGATACTTGTAGCATTTCTTAGAAATTATGAAGGCCATAATCCCAAGAAATCAAATGTTTTAAGTACAGTGTTTTACCACTTCTTTCACAAAGTAGATGAAGATGAACATTTGATGATTTAAGTAAATGTATAACAATATTTTAAATTATTATACATCAGTTAATTCTTACTATAATTTACACAGTTCTTTTTTAAATTTTTGGTTTCACCAATCAGCCATCATGGGGCCATGTGATATGTGCATCCCACCAGGGCTCAGACTTGATTATCGGGGTAGGGGGGTAGGTGCACATTACTTTTCTAAGGGGGGCATTTCAGCATTTCAATGCTGAATCCATTTATACAATATACACACACGCACGCACGCATGCACACACACAGATATATAGAAAAAACTATTAAAAATAAAACAAAAATTGCTAATAAGATTATGCAGGGTCCAAGTACGTCAACTAATGCTGTTGATATATACAAAGTGTCCAGGGAGGAAACATCAAAACTTTGGATATAAGCTCTTAAGACCATTTTAAGCATATGTTGTCTAATAATCGACTTGGATATTCAAAATGGCTAAGCTGTTATTAGCACTCAAATGCTAGTTTCAAAAAATGATTGATAGGCAAAAAATTGCATTGCAGAAGCTTAAAAATGTTCCAGGAACATGTGAATTGTTTATTATTTACAAAAGAAATGAATATATTAGTTCAGAAAGAAATTTTAACACAGCAATCAAAAAGCACCCAATTTCCACAAATCGACTCCTTTTTTAATTCTTGGTTAATTTTTCTTTCTGAACAAATATGATAATTTCCCTTGTAAATAATAAACAATTGACATGTTTTTGGAGTGTTTTTATTGTTCTGCAATGCAAATATTTGCCTATAAATCATTTTTTCAAACCAACTTTTGAGTATAGGTGTTGTGGTGCGTTATTGTTGGCATTTTCCGTGAAATAATTATAAACGTTGTCATTGCCAACAATAGTATTTAATATAATAGCAGCTTTCGATGGCTTAGCCATCATCATCAGTTGTCTGATACGAGAAGAAAAAACAAAACATTACAACAAGATTATGATAAAGGTTACAAATAATTTACAAATTTTTTGGAAATAAATTTAACATTCTAGAAACTGGAAGAAAGAAAAAAGTGGGGGGGGGTAAGTCATTAATACTAAAAAGCGAATGAAATAGAAATAGGAGACATAAAATTCTTTTAAACAGAAAACATAGAAATGTAAGTTGAGCCACTCCTTACCTGCTGGATGGAAGCCACAAAACAACTACACAGGGTCGGGCGAGCCAAGGGGCTTAAGTACCCGGCCGTGGGGTGGAGGAGGGCAATGGCGTGAGTGCGGTGCGCTGTCACTGTGCCGCCCCGGCGGTGTGCGGTGTGGGAGTGGTGTCTAATAGTAATTTTAGTAAAGGAGAAGAACTATGGTTTATGTTTTCATTCAATAAGTTATTATTTAAATGAATATGTAGGTTTTCTAATGTTAATCTGGTGTGGTAGTGATTTTCTATTTCCAGTATACGAATATCAGTGTGTGGATTATATTAAATACTATTGTTGGCAATGACAACGTTTATAATTATTTCAACTTTTGAGTGCTTATTGCAAATCAACCATTTGGAATATCCTAGTTGTTTATTTGACAAAATATGCTTAAAATTGTGTCATGAGCTTTTATGTGTGCGTGTGTGTGTATATATTAATTTTTTTTAAAAAAAATTATTACTTTTAATGTATTGTTTACATTACTGTCCCTTTTTGTCACTCAATGCCACACTATCTTTTTGTTGAATTGTTTCTGTAAAATTCAAATATGTTATCTAAATGACACATATGTATCTTTGGTGAAAAAGTTTTTCATCAAAAGTCGATCTTTTATCACTATGAAAAAACTGCCAAGTAGTTTGAGGGGAAAAAAAAAGAAATCACAAATCTACTTTGAGTTGTAGAGGTTTGCTTTCATAATTTTTCAGAGGGAGATTATCTATTTGCATTAATAATTTTATGCACGTCAAAACAGAGCGATATTTACAACTGGTTGACAACAGTCTTATTATAACAATGTGCAGTTTTAAGGAAAGGGAAGGATATGTCAAAATGACAAGATCAGGTTACACAGTGGTACCGTTTACTAAAGAATTCACAACAGAAATATACATGGTTTTTTCCGTAAGTACAACTAGAGGAAGCCAGACCTCTGTATATATAATATTTATGTATAAAGAGTGATAACTCACTCAAGAGTTCCATGCTCAATAAAAACAGTTATTAGTCTATATACACAGGTTTTGTTTGTCGGGGTTAAAATACATTATCATTCACATCAAGCGGCGTCCCGAGTCCAGCAAAATTTTTTTGAGCAGTTTCTTTTTTTATTTTTGTTTTGAAAAAGTGTTTTATCCCTAGAAAATAGAAATTAATTAAATTGTAATAACAATACAATCATTTGGAAGGCTATGTTACGGAGTATTATATTATTAATAAAAATAACTGTACATTTTATCTAAAAACACTTTGATTGAAACAAACAATTTTTTGTTACAAATAAGTTAGTTATTTGTTAGATTTGTGTGTTTTAAAAAAAGAATGAAGCTTGGTCATCAACAAAGTTTTCTTGTGAGCTTGCTGGGGATTTGGGACTCGGTTTTACGAGTTTTTGATCAACATTTGAATTATTAAAAGGTTCACATTGCTCTTATAACTCCATCACTCTAAATTTTTGCAAAACTTCTCTGCTAAACATCAAGTACTTTGTTATAGGAGAAAGAAAATATTTGATTAAAAAAGAACAAGTATAGAAAGAAAAGTAAAGATCTTATAACTACTTGTTCACAATCAAAATCAGTTTTTAAACTTCCAATTTTATATCATTCATTTAGTTTCAGACCTCAATTTATAATGGATTTGGGAATTGTACCTCCTCTTTATAAGAACCATAATGATTTTAATACACCTGAGTGGTCAGGGTTCATTTTAATGCGACACAAGATGCTTGTGTGCTATGATTACAAGGTAAATTTTATTACTGATCACTTTTAAAGACAAGATCTGAAATAAGATTATAGTAATTTATGGCACTGCTTAAAGTTCCAGTATCCTCTTTCAGAATAAAATTTATAAACCTCTTGAAGCATGCAGAGGTCAATTTTCTCTTCATGTAAACGCACAAATCAAGATAACTCTGCAATTGTAAAGCAAATGATTTATACGTCTGAATTTCTATATGAAAAGCAATATTAAAGGACATGGCATTACAATTTCACATCCTTTTAAATGGAAATTTAAAAAATTACTGAAAGCTATTTCAAAACAGCCTGCAGCCATCTATTGTATGAAAACAAGTGAAAACACGCATTCTTTTGTAAATATTAAACTACTCAAAATTGACAAGATAGGGAACAGTACTGTTTTATCTGACAACTCTTTTTTTCACACTGAAAATTCAAGACAAATGTCTATTTTTTCAAAACGTATAAATTTAAACAAAAGCCTAAGAAACAAATGCAAATATTTTTGAATATGAAGTATTTCATCAATTCAATTACTTTGAGGACAAAGTTATTATTTCAAACTTTGCTTCATCACTTTGCAATTTTTTTTCCATTTTTTCGTGAAAGCAAAGGGCTTCCTGTGAACTGTCTATGGAAATCTAGATGATAAAGTAGTGAAAGGGATACAGGGAACAAATCTTTAATTTTTCAATTCATTTTTCTCAAATTTGAGAAATCCAGCAATTCTGCCTACATAAATAATGATTTTTCAGTGCTATAATTGGCATTGTCCATTTATAAACCCAAGTCTTGCCATGAATGATTAACTGCATTAATTGTGCTCTAAATTCGATTACCTAATCCAAGATAAGCACATAGTCTTAAATCTTTGTCACTGTCATTGATAGAAAGAGATCACTGACTTTTTTCAGAAATCTGGAAACTTTGTGTGGGTTTGTAGAAAGATAATGCTGAAAACTCCAAATAAAGTAAAAAAACATACTTCATGGATGAGGATCACTGTCACCCTTGGAAGCCATATTTTACTGATTAGCATGAAGTCTGTAAGAATGAGACTCAATTTCGATGGTAGGGGTAGTACGAAAAGTGATGGCAGCTAATTGGCCACATTTATCTTCAGTGACATCACACTGTGAACGGGAGAATCTTTCAATGCTTTTCAACCAATGGCTACTAAGTTGATGTGTCAAGACAACACCATCTACACTTAAACACACCAAAGTGTAGATGGCATTGATCAATTATGTGTATGCATGCCATTATTGGCCGAAAAAGCTAAGATAAGTTTCTTCAATCACTGCATGATATTGCAGGAGCTATGTGTGTTCGATTAACTGCCAACGTTTCTCATACATATCCCCACCATGCCTCCATAACTAGAGTTGAGTCTCCTCCTTACACTCTTCATGCTGACTAGGAAAACTGATATTGTTCTAGTGTTTTGAGCAGTCAGTTTGGAAGAAAATTTTGGGTATGTATTGAAATGTCCACACAAAGTCCCCACATTACATTTTTTTTCTTTTTAGCGTCGGAAACTTAGGAAGCATTAAGAAACATTATAAACAGGTTCCTAGTTTCTTGATTTATAATTGCAAATATAAGTAAATTATATTTACCTTGCAATGTTTATACAAATTTTATTGTAACTTAAATTTAGATGTTGTTTTTGTTATAATTGAGTAACAAAAGTTCATATTATGCTTAGTAAAATCTGTGTAAGTCATTTACCTCAATAAAGTATTTCCAAAAATTTTATAGGATATGTGACTATTTTTAATAAGAAAAAAATAAATGAGCATTTAGTGCTTTCTTTCAATAGATACTTCAGAATCGTGGAATTTTGCAACTGAATTGATGTATTTTATGATTTAAGTTAATTTCCTCAAAAATGATCCACACAGATTTTATCAAGAAAACACTTTACAAAAGCAAATTTTAGAAATGATATTTAAATATCACCAAAAAAAAGATCATCTGTTATATCTCTCTAGAGACAGCAATAAAGATAATTGTTTGAGCATTTAATCATCACCAATTATAACTGCATATTTTTAGAAAATTTGGCACATCGACATTAGGAGAGTGTTTGAACAGAAGACTTGTGATATTTGTTTGATATTTCAAAAAAATACTGGACACACAATGATAATTGTTTCAAGGTTTGTGGCACCATATTTCAAGAAGTTCAATACATAGTATAGTGATAATAAGCACCTATATGTTTCCTATATTATAATTTTAGAATAAAATATCAAGCACATTTTAGCATTTCTATAAGAAAAAAAGAAAAATAGACAATAAATTTGTGTAACAGAAAGTAGACAAATGTTCAGTTGAAAATATACTTAGAAAGAATCATAAACTCATGATTAATGCTTAAAATTAAGAGAATGATTGACAAATATATATATATATATATATATATATATATATATATATATATATATATATATATATATATATATATATATATATATATATATATATATATATATATATTAATATATTAACATATTGCATCCAAAACTGAATTATCAAGCACCTTTTGCTTTATAAATCAACAAATAAATCTATTTTCAGATGCTCTAATAAAAAATAATAGTAATAATAATAATAATAATAATAATAATAATAATAATAATAATAATACTTATAATAATTATAATTATAAGACAACAAAATCACAAGTCCCAACCCATGACTCTTTCTCTGATCAACGCTTTCCAGTATCAATTATATCACTTCATGTCAAACAATTTTACCAAAGATCATGACTCAACTCCATGAAGCTTGTTATCAATATCTTCTCACACTGCTCTTAACATCAGAGGTCTTTGTACACCAACAGGAAATCACTCCTTTCACTTTCCTCTGTGAATGTATTTACAATCTCAAAGCACCACACGTCACTACCCTTCAATGAAACACAATGTACAAGAACACTATTCTTAAAAAAAAGAAAGTTTTGTTAACAACACTGGTTCAGCAACAGGCAATGTTTGTATTAGTATGTGCATGTTTCCTGCTGCTGAATACGAACACACTTGATTCAACGATAGACTTGTATAAATGATGAGACATTTAACTTATTGCATCATCACTCACTCTCTTCCGAAGTTGAGTGCAGTATAAAAATTATTTGGAAATCAGAAGACTCTTTACAATGATTGTTTGATCAAGTTTCAGCTTGGGCCTCTTGCACGGAGCTCATTAACCCTGTGAACATAAAATTATCAAATTATTAAAACTGGATGTTACTAGATTGATTGATAAGTGATTCTGGGTGCATCAGCTGTTAAGATCATTAGTCACGTAAATGTAGTGTATGTTTTTGATCGTGGGAGATGACAGTGATTTTTCCCCTGCTAGATGGCAAGATCCGGCTCCAACCTGCGTTTACGTGGGGGGGATATATCCCATCCAGCTGCCTCCCAGCAGCATGGCACACCCAAAGCCAGGACTAGCTCTAAACTTTCAACTGGTCTCCCAACAGCTGTGGTAGGTTAGTAAATGGGAGTGTAAGTGTGTGTAAGTAAGGGGGCAGGAGAAAACAACGAAAAGTAAAGTGAGATTGCATATAGTCCGTGGCTTGTTTGTTAGGGTACTGCTCCGGCATTCCCCTGGTGTTGATCGGACTACCAATTAGAGCAGCTGGCTGCTTGAATTCTCCTCCAGACAGTGGCTGAACTCGACATAGCAGACTAGCTAGTGTTGAAAGTTCTATTTCATCATAGGGACTTGAACCCCTGTCAGAGGCATGGCAGTGACATTAGGTGATGCCCTGAGCCACCATTGTCGGTGGGATGTTACTAGATAATGAGTTATTGCTACTAATGTGAGAATGAAAAGATTTGCAGAAAACTATTAATTATTTGTGGAATAGGATGGCACTGCAATCATGGATAATCGAGTTCAATGGTTAAACAGAAAATGACAAAGGACACAAATTAATATGAAAATGCACTCATAAATAATCAAATAAATATGATAATTTTTAAAATACATATATGAAAAACAAATTTGTGTAATATAATTTTCTGTAGGAATTAATTTACGTTTTCAAAAATTAAATAAATATTTTTAAAAATTGGTCACCATCAGCTGTTTCTTTGAGTAATTTTTGTTTGTCTGTTTGTTTTATTTTAAGACCTGGGCAACTGAAGTCTATAGACTGGAATATTGCATTTAAAATTCAACAAGACTTGAGACCTTTTTATAATAATTTGAATTTGAAAAAAAAAAAAAAGTACCTATTAATTTCAATGAACATGATAAGTAATTTCTAAGTAATGCAATATTTCTAAGTAATTTTATTAATTAAGAAATAGAGCACAACATTTAATAACAGAATAATAATAAGATGACTATTATTCACATTTCTAACAAATAATCAAAGCATTGATTTGGCTTTGATTGCTGTGATGCTGCCAATTGAAAACTGTCTTGTAAGTAGATTTCATTTCTTTTTGTTATATTTCTTTAATCAAATGGTTTTATAAAAACTTTTATAATGTTGCTGCAAGCCAGTAGTTTATATTTACTCTTAGAATATTACAATTCATTTTCAATTCACAATACAAATTAATTAGAATATTAATTTTAATGAAGATACAAAGCTTTGTAATGGTACTTTTATTTTCATAATTCAGTAGCATTGAATATACTATTTGCTGGCATCTAATTACTTTTACTAAAGAAATACAAAAAAAAATAAAAAATAAAAAAAAAATTGGTGTCTCTTTGAATGTATTCAAATTCTATCCTGTATTTCCTCATTATACTTCCCGTCATCATTCATTCATCCCCGCCTCCATATACACACATACACACTCATACATGTACATGCACAAACAAATTAATATAAACACATAAGTGGCACTAACATTCACACATTTCCAGACACAAACACCCATGCACATACACACATGCACACGCCTGTCCGCCCCACAAACACACCCACCCACCCACACTAGATGGCTCAGGACAACATCAACTGATGTGAGTGCAGTGCCTCTAACAGGGAGGTCTAAGGGTTCATGTCCCAATGGTGGCAGGATTTTCAACACTGGTTAAATAGCTAGGTCGAGGTCAGCTGCTGTCTGGAGAAGAATTCTAGCAACCAACTGCTCTGCTCGGTAGTTTTCTGTGATTTCTCCAATGAAGACTATGCGAGTGCCAGAACAGTACCCTAACAAATAGGCCACAGATCGTATGTGTTCTTTCCTCATCCCTTACTTACTTACACTTACATGTGCTACACTGCTACACATGCTGGGAGACCAGTCAGGAACTAAGAGCAGGTCCCAGCTGGGGCAGTGCTCTGCTGGTGGGAGACACCCGGCTGGGGAAGGGAGGTCAGCCCCAGATCTTACCATCCAGAGGGGGAAGATCACCGCCACCACTCGCAATAAAAATATGCACTACACTTACAAGTCTAATGACCCAAATCGTCCTATTTGCAAAACTCCTGATGAGAACACATGCTTTCTCAATACCCATGTTTCGACCCTCTATGATGAATCATCATTGAGATGCTTGGCATAGGCCAAATGAAGCAGAGAGAGCATAGTTGCATGTATGCTTGGAATTAGAGAAAGAAATTGTCTGGAGAAAGAAATTAGGGACATCTAATTCCACTTGACAACTACCATGGTAAAATAGATACTCATGTGACTGAGTTACTATTCCACTCTCTGCAATGTAATGTCTATAAGCAGTTCTGCAGGGACATGTAGACGGGGAGGTTTGGTTTCATTGAGTAAAAATTTCACACACTGGGTAGTATGAGCTACCTAGTGGCTTAAAAAAATTATTTAAAAAAATTGCATTCCTGCATGCACACATGCAGAATCACACACAACATAAAACCACATACAACCACTGTATACACCCACCCACACACCTATACACACACCCACACATTTACACACAACCTTGCACACACACCCAAGCACATACACACACAACCATTCCACACAACAACACTTACATACACACAACCACTCACACACACACACAATCACACAAACGCACTCGCACACAACCACACATGCACCGTCACACACACACACACATAATCACACTCTCTCACAGCCACACTCACACATAGAACCAAATGCACACACATTTTTCTCAATGCGCTCTCACCTATGTGGTCTTGACCCAGGCAGATGGAACCCATTGAGGTTCCCTCTCCAAACTGTTGATTTCATCCAACAACTGTCGATATGCACGCTCTGTGTCATTGTTGATGATGATCATGTCAAAGAAGTGCCCATACTTGTCTTCCATTTCACGAGCCTTCTCAATGATGTCCTTCAGTTCATCTTCCTGTAAATGCACAATATAAGTCAAACAACTAATTTTATTATTGGAAACTTTCTATAAATTGATTCTGTCTGACAGAATGGACACTATTTCAGGAAGACACTGATTTTCAAATTTAAAATAATTCCTGTAGTATGTTGACCTTTCTTTGAGACCAAATATTGCTTGCTTCAGAAAAAACATGTCTAATATTTTATTATATTTTTATTGTATTTTATGTTTTTATTGTATTTCATATATTATTATATCACTTATTAAGATATTTTCTTTCAATTAAAGATAACCGAGTAGTAGAATTTATTTTCATTCATTGAACCGTATCAAATTGAATTTTATATAGTGAAATTGCAATTCACATGGAAAGATATTTAACCACTTTTTGATGCCAAAAGAACATGCAGTGTCCTTAGAAACTGCATGTATGAATATTCTATTCTCAACCAAAATAATTACAATCATGAATGATTCATTGCCCAAAAAATGTGAAATGTGCAGGTGCAATAAAAGAGAAAAATTTAACTTGAACTTAACTAAAACTTGACAGTGGAGATTTAAAAATCTTTATGGCTGTAAAATGGAAAAATATTTAAAATTTTATTGTCATATAGTTGTTCTTTGTGTTCAATTCCTAAATAAGTTTTTTAATCTGTATTTACACAAACAGTTCTTTTGGACACAGTTGGTTTATTTTCCTGCTGTAAAGGGCAAATAAGAAGGGGTTTCCATGCCCCTTTTTAAGTTTTAGTTAAGTTCAAGTTAAATTTTCCCCTCTTTTATTGCATACTTAATATTCATAATATTAAGTATGTGCATTAAAATGGACAATCACGTAACATCATTAGAAAACATACTTTCTGATGAGCAAATATCACTTCTTTTAGAAGAGAAATTTTAATGAGGGAGATTTAATTAATTAGAACATTAAGCTGAAGTGGAAGAATAAACATCTGCACACAAATATTATAATGCAATCAGTAGTCAAATATTACTAGGCAGCAGTCACTGCTAGGATTAGAAACAAACAAAAAAAAAAAAAAAAACAACAAAAAAACAACAAAAAAACAACAAAAAACAATAGAATGTGGAGGCCGGTTAATCTTCCTATATTTATTCCATGTTAAGTGGTCTAATTTTGGAGAAGTGCCTAGCATTATCGTATTAGATTATGATGAAATTTTGCCTGCCATGTTCCACATGTCACAAAAGAACTTTTTTGAAGTTGTAACTTCATAGGTAAAATACTTTTTGAGATATAGTAGTTTGTTTAACCCCGTGTAGGGTCATTGTACAGAACAACTACAAGATTTTTGCAAATTTGAGAAACAATACTCCCTTCCGTTATAGTTAAACAAATAAAACTAAGCTTTCTTGTACAATTTTTTTCTCTCTATGTGATTACATTAATATCAATTTTGTTAACATGCCATAGGCACATTGCAACAAAGTCACAGAAAAAAATGTTAAAAAAATCCAAACTAACATTGAATAGCTTTCTTAATATTTGAGTAAGAAAAGCCTATAAACTCTGTGGAATGATGCTAATAATGTTAAAGAGGACAGAACAGGTCTTCAGGCTTAATCTTTGATGTTGCAGAAGAAGAAGAAAAGCTCAGAATATTATTTAATCCATAACGTATCAACATTACATTATTTCTGAAAGCATAATTTCAACTGTGTAGCTCTTACCATTTCTTCATAAATTAATTTTAAAATTAATGATTTTGGAAAAAAGCCCCAAAAGTAGGGTATTTTAAACCTCCTTTTAAAGAAATATACCTCCTAGAAATGCTTTCAAATTTATTTCATTAGAAAGAGCAGATTTTGAAGCTTCTAAAATAGTTAATTGAATTGTCCATTGAAGACATAATGCTCAAATGTATTGAAATGTATTTGTAGTCGCAAAAAATTAGTGTCAAATAAAATTGAATAGAAAATCAAGAGTTTATTGATCTAAAAAAATTATGCTCTGTAAAAATTTACTACAAAGATGATGTTTTTTGCTAAAATCACCAAAATGGTGTATTTTAGACCTTGTTTTCACAAAAATATTTTTATGAAATGATCAGGATGGAACAAAAGACCTAGAAGAGTTGTTTCATTTGTCATATGATAACTTAGATTAGAGACAAATTTGGAAGACATTGCCAAAGTGGTGGGTTACATATAATGAAATTAAATCTATCATTTTAAACCGTATGCAATTTAAGCTGGCTTTTTGTACATTGGTGAATTGTAATTGTCATTTCCATTAATATTTTCAGTCTCAGAATTTTTACCATACTTGGTTAGATTTTCCTTACAGGAAATTTATGCAGCAAGCATGCTTTATTTTTAGAAATCTGTCACCAACCTAACAATTGAAGAGCTCAGTAGAATGAGGGGATAACACACTTTTTTTTGTTTGTGGAATTGATTTATTAGCATTTTACAAAACTTCAAATATTATTCTTTTAGTGTAATATGTTATTTAAATCCAGTATGGACTTATATGCCAGTGTACTGTGTTTAAAAGTTTAAAAATGTATAGAGTTATATGAGTTGTGTGTATGTATGCATGTGTATGTAAAAATGCATGCATGTAAAAATTGACAGTAAAGGTGATGTTTTTGCTAAAACCTCCAAAATTATGTATTTTAAACCTTTTATATGTCTGTATCAATGGATGGATGGATATGTCATACATAATTCAGTCAGGGAAGCTTTTGAGCTTAAACTTGGAAAACAAATCCACGAGTAAAATATAATAAGGCCATTCTGAGTGCCATTAAGATATTTGAATTTTTAGGTGTACTTTTACATTCTTCGGGTCTTTTCCAACATTTTCTGAAAAACTGTTGCACATATTTTCTTTAAATTGGTTGCTCAATCAGAACAATATGCATATATAGGAATGGCAATGTTCTGATTTTCATTAACACCTCTCAAATTTTGAAAATTGCTAAAGTTCTCTTCTTTTTTTGTCCTATACCTCCAATACTCATGTAAACAAAATTCTTTCTGGCAATTTAATAATTTGCAAAATTTCTTTGCATATTATCTCAAAATCAATTTTAGATCTATACATGATGTCAAGTACAATTTAAAAAAACATGAGTAGTTGTTCAGTAATGTTGATAGAACTTGTGACAATTTTCCAAATGTCACCACAAATGTAAACAATTTCTCAAAAATGGCTCATTGTATTAAGAGTTGCAATCGTTATCAAGTTTAATATTCAATACAATAACCAAATTAAGAATTTTATAAAACTAAGAAGAGGATCAGTTTTGGTTAGCCAGGAATTCCCACTACTTTATTTCTCTTTTTTTAACTTCAGCACATTCAATGTACACATTTAAACAATGTTTAAACCTTTTTGTGCTTAATCCTTTTGTGTATCATAAACCATTTGGACAGAGAAATATAGGAAAAGCAAGAAAGAAGTAGATGATGCAGGAACACCTGAAAGACTGAAATATTTCAGGTCTACTGCTTAACCAGAAACTGACCTTTCATCTTTCAGATCATGATGATGATCATCATCATTTTGTATTAGTTTTCCCCAAGAAGTTTGTTGATATTTTATATTTAAAGCTTATTTGTATGATTATCTATTTAATATTTATTTATTTATTTATTTTACATTATAGATCATGAGAGCACATCTCATGATCCCAAATTTGTCATTGACTCTGATGTATATTACTTACTAAAACAAGGAATATTCCCATAAATAAATGAATAATGAACATTTACCTTGAATGCTTCTCCATTTTTGATCTTCTTCTGCCTTAACTTTTCAAGTGATGGTGGTGCCACAAAAACCACATACGGCTTTAAATCTGAAGAGCGAAGGATCTTGAGAGACTGCGGATGGAGATTGAGCACACAGATCTTGCCTGCAAGTACCACGCTTCGAATCGCATCCAACGATGTTCCGTAGTATGCCTTCTCATATTCACCATGCTCAACAAACCTTCTAGCCAAGATGTCCGTCTCAAATTGCGCTCTTGAGATGAAATGGTAGTCTTGGCCATCCACTTCTCCTTCCTTGCGTACGCGGGAAGTATCTGAAGAAAAATTAATAACAAGTTAATGTGGCTGATGATTGGTACAAAATTATTGTAAGGCAGGAAAGAAAGGTCCAGTATATTGAGCCTAAAACACTCAGCATGAACTAAGAAGTAATTTCATTTTTATCTTCAAATGTTTTATCAAAATAAATTGGACCTCTTCAGAAACTTATGTGATTAAAGCAACGGCCTATGTGAGGAAATAATATCAAGTTTATTACTTCTATTTTTTAATTCCTTGTACACTTTTTATAGGCTCTTAGAGATCAAATAGTTAAAAAAAACTCGATTTGTTTATAATTAATTGGCCAAAATGTAGGTTTTTACTTCAGGCATCCCATCAACAAGTTGATGTATTTTGATATTCTTTTTTGTAAATTAATCACAAACGTGTTCTAGAGAATGAACTACGATAAAGACACTGTAGAACTACAGAGTCGGAATTTGATTATTTAAGAAAAAATAATTGTTTAAAAAGTAGATACTGGATATTTAAGTTCATTAAAGTGAAACTTTTAGTAATATATATTGATTATTCTAGACCATTCTCTAGAGCAAATCATGGGTTACAAGTTGCAAGAACAATTATACTATATTTTATGGTTTATGAATTATGATGTTTGATTTGCATGAATATGTGAAAATTCTCCTTATAGGAAAATGAATCTGAAGTTCATTGACTAAGTGCTTGACAGCTGACAATAGGAAGTGTGGCACTTGTGCACTCGCTTCAAAAGAAAAAATTGCTCAAACATTAAGAAATCTAGAAAGCAATGATTTGAAGCAAATGAAGAAGAATAAAACAGAACAAACAACTAAAAAAAGTAGCTGATGATTGATATAAAATAATTGTAAATCAGGAAAAGGAAAAAGATGAAATTTTATGCTTTTTTATAATTTTCAGGTACCTGCAGACATCAATTTGGAAAAATGTAGACATCTAGGACATGGAATTGGAAGAAATATAAACTTAAATTAACAAGGCAGTATTGAGAACAGATTTTAGAATTGAATATTAAATATAAAGTTTATTTTGACTTTTAAAAAAAAATTATTTTCAACAAAGTACAGTGAAAATGATGTAAGAGAAAGAAGTATAATCATGCACGTTTTTTTGAGCTCTAGAATCTCTTTCGCATCTTTGTGCTATACTTAGTTGTATGAAGAATAACAATACCATCAATGCAGTTTCAGCACTTTCGCAACAGGAGAAAATAGACATTTTCACCCTTCAGTTTCAGAAAAAGTATTTAAATTGGTATGTATACTACAGTCATGATTTGTTAGTACTGTTAAGAAAATAGCAACCCAAACTTCTGGTACCACTCCTACTACAACTACTGAAAAGAGAACTAAACATAATGTTTGCACAGAAAAGCACCTTTTATATTCCAAAGCAAAACATGGGGCCACCTCTGCATTTGCTCAAAAGAACAGGGCAAATGGATGAAAAACCTAATCAAGATGGGGCCATTTACCCAGAAGCTAAAGTTCATTACTTGTTATAGGCATATTTAGTATTTTTAAAATTATACAGTACAAGTCTTAACTACTGCATTATATACCATAGATAAACAAATATTATTTTTCCTTTTAATGGTCAATGTAGTCTCTAAATGTATAACAGATAAGCAGCAAAAAATATTTTCCTTTGCACTTAAACTTGTATATGGGTAATTCCACGCCAACTCCACATTGCATCACACCAACCCATCTCAGATCGAAAAATTAAAGTTATTTTCTTATTTCTTATGCCAAGATAAGCCCAAATTTAAATTTTCAACCATTTCCGATGTAAATAGCGTTTGTGAGAACAATTATCGATTTTTCGCGATTTTCAAGCATTTTACAGCATCTTTTTATAATTATCCATTATTTCGATATTTTTTAATGAAAAAATATGTTTAAACTACTATTTTTATAGGAAATTTTCCGCAGAATTCGAATCTGTTAATGAAAATATTGAATTTTTTTTCTTAATATGACAAAAATTGAAATTTATGATTTTTATTACTTTATTTTCAAAAATTAATTTTAGTATTACAGTACAATTAAAAAGTTAGTTTCTTATGCTTAAAGTACGTGAAAATAAGTGTACATTACGGTACAGGAAAAATTTTGTTGGGGAAATAGTGTTTAAAAGAGTTAAACGCAAGAAATACAATAAAATCTCTTTTCTAAATGTGTTTTATCATTTTTAAATAACCTGTTAGTATTTTCTACTACTTTTAGACTGTTTGGATGACTTCGGTGGTGTAAAACAGTTTTTAATAAAATGTGCGTCCTGAACTTTTTTGGGAAATATGTTTTACATGAGTTAAAATTATAAAAAATCGTGAATAATTAATCGATTATTATTGTTAAAGCAGATTAAATTATAAATAGTACAAACAAATTTATAAATAGGCACTTAAAAACTTTTTGATAAAAGTTTTCATTTATTACAATTTTTAGTTGAATAATAAAACATTGTTATTTATAAAATTATTAAAATTAATCTTTTATTTTCTTATTTCATTTTCTTGTTATTAATTAAATCAAACACCAAAGAACAGTGTTCTTGAGTACTTATTGTTTTACATTGAATAATATGCTCAGAGTAAGGAACAAATTCATGCAAATTGCGAGTACCCGGAATTGTAAATACTTTTTCAGTTTTGTTTCGATTCCGATATTCATCGACTTCAGCTTTTCTAATAATTTCACAATGGATGTTTTTAATATGTGCTTTACAAAATTCTAATAATTTGTCAATATCTGTGATTTGATTTTGACGTCGTCTACGCAAGCTTTCTTTTGTTGCCTCTCTCTTAACAGTTGCACCCACTCCATCGTTCTCCGTTTTCCCATGAGAGGTAGCAAAAAATGTCCAGGTAGCATCAATACTATACAATTTTGTATGTCTACAGAGATGTAATAAGTTATAACAATTTTTGTATTGTCCTGGACATCCATCGCTGAAATAGTTAATTTTTTGCACGTTTGGAATATTTTCCTTTATATAATTAACAATTTTATTTTGAAAAATATGAACAATTTGAACATCATGTTTTAAAACATCATGTTTTACTCAGAACTTATTTTGAAATTATTATTAAAGCTTAACCTCCTTGTGGCATGGAAATGTTCTTTGTCAGCAGAGTGGCAAGCACAGCACTCAGGGCTCAGGGCCAGTGTTTCTAACTACGGGAACGCCCCTCCATTCACGTCTCCTTCTGTTTGATTAAGATTAGTGAGACACACACAGTACACATTCCTGCAGTTAGAAACACTGCTCAGGGCCCCTATATTTGAAATTATCTTGCGATCACGCGCCAGATTCTGAACATAGCCATGTATAATTTAAATGTTTAATACGTTCATAGGCCCCTATTCTCCAACATTTTTTTACTTTTTCTATGGCTTAATGAGTATTTCTTTCAATTTCGTACAGTATCATGAAGAGAGGTATTTTCTTCCGATATAACGATAAAAATCGATTAATTATTCACGATTTTTTAAAATTTTAACTCATGTAAAACGTATTTCCCAAAAAAGTTCAGGACGCACGTTTTATTAAAAACTGTTTTACACCACCGAAGTCATCCAAACAGTCTAAAAGTAGTAGAAAATACTAACAGGTGATTTAAAAATGATAAAACACATTTAGAAAAGAGATTTTATTGTATTTCTTGCGTTTAACTCTTTTAAACACTATTTCCCCCCAAAAAATTTTCCTGTACCGTAATGTACACTTATTTTCACGTACTTTAAGCATAAGAAACTAACTTTTTAATTGTACTGTAATACTAAAATTAATTTTTGAAAATAAAGTAATAAAAATCATAAATTTCAATTTTTGTCATATTAAGAAAAAAATTCAATATTTTCATTAACAGATTCGAATTCTGCGGAAAATTTCCTATAAAAATAGTAGTTTAAACATATTTTTTCATTAAAAAATATCGAAATAATGGATAATTATAAAAAGATGCTGTAAAATGCTTGAAAATCGCGAAAAATCGATAATTGTTCTCACAAACGCTATTTACATCGGAAATGGTTGAAAATTTAAATTTGGGCTTATCTTGGCATAAGAAATAAGAAAATAACTTTAATTTTTCGATCTGAGATGGGTTGGTGTGATGCAATGTGGAGTTGGCGTGGAATTACCCATATCAATTTTAATTGTTTAATGTCATCTGGTGATGTGTTGCAAGGAAGCACACATGTGCTGTAGGTGAATTACTTGCACTGAGGTACTTTAAATCTAATGAATAGCTGATAGTACCTGATGGATACAATTCCTATGATGTGAGTTAAAAATATCTGAATCGCATGAAAATATTTTCCCACCCTTAAGTAAGTCAGCTTTAACAACTACTACAATTTGTAAATTTGTAGATAAGGTAAGATTCCAAGGTCAATGAAGAGGCTTGCAGGAATCACACATGGCATTTCCTTATTATTTGTACACATTTTTCTGCAATCTAAAACTCTGGATGTGCTTCCCCAGAATATTATGGCACATCTTAGGTGGGAATGTACATTCGCAAAATACATGTAACAAGCTGCATGAATGCTGCCTGAATTTTTAAAGAATTCGAAATGCATAGCATAGTGAGCTTTATTTAGTGTTCAGTTCATTTATATGGATATTTCTTTTGAAGTTTGACTGAACTGAGAGACCCAGAAATTTTAACATCAGATTTATCTTAACATCAGCCAATTGCATATTGTTCATTTTCAATGTCAATGGCCTATTTGAAATGCAAAACTGAATTGAAATAGTTTTTCCTTTGTTTACCATTAATTTCTTACTATGAAACAAATTTGTCTGAAATTATATTGCTTACTGTTTCGTTTTTGCAAAGAACATTTGTGTCATCAGCAAATAGAACTTGTTTCTCCATTTCTAATGAATGAGGGCATATCTTTTACATGTAAAATAAAGGATATTACCTAAGATCAAAGCCTGGGAAGTCCCTTGCTCAATTGGCAAAGAATTTGAAAGATGAGTAAATAATATCTTTTGTGCCAGTACAGTATTTCTACTCTTTGTTGAAGATAGCCCTGGATATCCAATCTAGGCTGTACTACTAATTCTATTTGAAGGGAATTTTCAAATCAAAATGTTGTTGTCAATGACATCAATATCTTTTGAAAGATCTAAAAATATTCCAGTACTTGCTAAATGAAGATTTTTTTATTATATTGCTTACTGTAGTAATATTTACTGAAGTAATATCTTACAAAAACAAACAAAACAACAGCCATTTATATAAGCAAGATGTTTTTATAGTTTAAAAATTCCTTTTTTGTTGTTTTGCAATTTCCACTGAGTTTTAAAATAGTTGTCAAAGCTGCTGCATTTCCATTTGACACCACAGACTTTATGTTTAAGCACAGAAAAATATACTTCAGCATATTGTTGTTTAATTAAGTTATAATTTTTCTATATATCATAAAACTAGAGATGAATGCTAATCGTTTGCTCACAGAAAAGATTTTTGCATGATGTTTTAATTTGTCAAGAGCAGGGTACAAGGCCCATACAGTTTGAAGTACTCAATAAAAATAAAAGAAAATTAATATAAAGAAGTGCATGCTCTTCAAAAGCAAGAAAATCAAATTCCCAATGTTGAACAAATACAGAATTATCAAAATAAATTCCAGAAACAATGTCTGTTGTTTATTGAAGAAAAAGGAAAGAAATGGAAAAACATGCAATTATTTCATTGTATAATATCATTTGATGTGACTGACAAGAGGATTACATTAGCCATCCTGAAATTTTTTTCTACATAATGCTTTTTTCTCTTATAATTCAAGTTTATAATACTTTCTTTTGTTTCAATAACGATCAAGAACATAGACATCTGAATAAATTAAGAATAACCTATTGCCACTTCAGTGGAGCTTGTTCCAAATCTAAGAAATAAAAGAAGATGAAGAGGAAGATGAAGAAGAAGATGAAGAAGAATAAAAGAAGAAGAAGAATAAAAGAAGAAGAAGAAGAAGAAGATGAAGAAGAAGAAGAAGATGAAGAAGACGATGAAGAAGAAGAAGATGATGAAGAAGACGAAGAAGATGAAGAAGAAGAAGAAGAAGAAGAAGAAGAAGAAGAAGAAGAAGAGATGAAGAAGAAGAAGAAGAAGAAGAAGAAGAAGAAGAAAGAGAAGATGAAGAAGAAGAAGATGAAGATGAAGAAAGAAGGAAGAAGAAGGAGAAGAAGGAGGAAAAAGAAGACAAAAGAAGAAGAAGAGGATTAGGAAGAAGAAGAGGAAGAAATGTATTACAGGAAGAAAAGAAGTAATTACAGGAAGCAAAATTAAAACAACAACAACAGCAAACGAGGCTTACGTGGGATGGCTGCAGCAAATCGGTCTGCATCTTCCATTAACCGCTGCCTCAGCTCATGACGACCGATATTAGGAGGTCCAATGAGTACGATGGGGCGCTTCTGGTTGGCCCGAGGGTAGTACAATGCTACTTCCTCATAGGTGAGAATCTCATCTGCATCATAATCTGAAAGACAGAAAAAAACAAAATATTTTTGGAATTATTCATACGTCAAAATTAAAAATACAAAAAATAATAATTTTGTTACATGAGTTTATATGAATGTAAGATTTACTTTAACTTAACATAAAATGACAAATTTGTTCATGATTTTTAATTATGGACTGATGAATTCAAATATGTTAACGGATATTTTTATTATTTAAATAGTAACACTACTTATATTTGCTTTCCAATTTATAAAGAGGGCCCAGATAAAAGTTTAGCAGGTGGGCCCACAGTCATTTCATTCCACTACTGGCTGAAATACAATATTGAAAGTTGTGAAAATGCTTCTCATGCAGTTTACAAATTATTGCATTTGGAAGAAAAGAATTGAATTTCAGGAAATATATTACGTCTCAGTGCACATAAATCTTCTTTGAATCAAGAGGTACTTTGGAAAAAATAAAAAAAAAAGCCCTAACAAACATGAAGAATAGTACAGCATCTGAGCTGGAGGTATACTTATGAAATTTGTGGAACATGATTGTGTTCCAGAGGAATTACTTACAGAAATATTAAATGACATTTTGAAAGGAGAGAAAATACCAGATATATAAGTTAAATCTACATAAATTCCATTAGCAAAACAGGTAGTCAAACACATTGCAATAACCATAGAGAAAAATGTATGAACTTCTTTGTGCAGAGTATGAATGTGTGCTGGAGACTGTGTGAATGTGTGCACAAATGGAAAACCCAGAAGAACAAAGTGGGTTCTGGTTAGGAAGATCCTGTATTGGCAACATTTCTTCAGCAAATGACAGTGAAAAAACTGATTGAAGAAAGTAACTGTATATAATTTTCATATATTTAAAGAAGACCCAGAAAAATGAACAAGTAAAAGAGACATTGGGAGCAGTGGAAGAAGAGGAGTACAAAGAACACACACAAAAGTGACCACAGAAGTCAAGTGAAAGAGGGAAAATCTCTATCACTCAACCTTTCAGTAAATAAATGTTTATGACAAAGTTGCGGCAAATCACCACCCCTATTTAAGGAGTACATGTATGAAACCTTAAAAGAATGGAAAAAAGTGTAATTATGTGGGCGTGAAAGTAAGAAATGAAACAGATTAAAATCCCAGAAATGAAACATTTGCAGATGACCACAAGGCAGGTGGCAGAAGGTGAAGATGATGCAGACTATTTGTTCAAAAAGATAGTGAATGAGTATTGTCTCAAAGTGTAAAATCCTTGAAGTAAAAGTGTGGATATAGTATAAAAAAAAAGTCATTCTACAAAGATATGTACAAACTTTATTTGATGAAATAAAGAATCAGGTAATAAAAAGTAAAATGAAACTGCAAACAACCTCAAATAGGATGATCTAAATTAATAAAACTGAAATAGTATAGGCATAAGATTGAAGTCAAATACACTTTTTTTTAAATCTGAAAGTCTGTAGAAGATGTAAGGTAAGAATGAAAACAGTAGTTTATGCAAATAGTTTGTAACGGTAAGCTTTATTGCAGTACATGTTTTGAAACAGAGCAACATCAGGAGCAAGTTTTCAAATTTATATGAAAGAAATAAAGCAACATTACGAGTGTAGGAATCCAATAAAGTAAAATTATGAGTGTATAAATGCAATAAAATTACCTATAACTTAATAGCAATAATAGAGGTCATGCAAAAAAGGACATGTATGGCAAAAAGCACAGAAATCAGGTTGCAGAAAATGATCATAGATCTGTGAAAAGTCATTAAATAAGTAGGGATAAATAGACACTTTCATTATGATGTAAGAAAATTAAAATCCCAGAAAATGCTTGGTTTTACTAAGGTACAAAATGGATTTTCTGTTTTTTAAGCATTTCTTCTTGTGGTCAGGTTGATCTAAAATTATTTTCTTTTAAATTGCTAGGAAACCAAGTTTATTAAAAAATAAATCTTGCAGCTCTGAAGAAGGTAACAATTGGTAAAAAGAAAACATGAGGTAATCTATTTTCCATTAGACTTAATATTTCAAGAACTTTTTGAAAAAATAATATAATTACTATATAACTCTGGATGGAATAAAAGTTATCATTTAAAAAACTAATCAGCTCACATTTTCATCATGTTGAAGGGAAATTTCATGTGAAAAATATATTAGTAACATAATTCTTCTTTTAAATTTAGGGAGCTCTCATACAAGAATAGAAGCATATACTTTAATAAATTGGGTGGTTCCTAATTGGTGAATACCCTGATTTTTTTAATGATCTTAAACATTAAGAAGTCATTTTAAGGAATAAGGGTAAACAACAAAGTATGTGATTTGTTTATTTTTTGGATTACAAACTACTGCAGAAATAAATAATTATTTATTTAATAATTACTGGCTGAAGCCTTGCAAGCATTTCACACTGGGCTCTTTCTATAAATTTCCTAATTTCTCTAACTTTTCAGATCAATGAAATCCCTGATTTTCCTCAATTTTTCATGTTTTTCAGAATTTTAGTCAAATATTGTGCGTATTTCTGATCATCCATACTTTGGAATGGGAGTTCCCAGACGAGCTAAACCTTCAATCCCTGAGGGAAAAGGTTGAAAAAGGTTATATTTTTCTATGATTGTATAATAATTTGGGTTACTGTGTGCAGTTATGTGTTAAGTTAGACTTTTCTTAAAACATCTGAAAAAAGTACCATCACTGTGCATAAAAGACTTTTTCACAATGAAGTCGCAATGCAAAAAAAACTTTTATGCACAGAAGGTTTCTTACAAGAGAAGTAAGAAAATGAAGCACACATTAATGACAAAATAACTTTAATATCACTCTTATTAAATTCTTCCCAATAAATATTAACTTATAATTAACTATTAATACATAATTAATATGTAACTATAAACACAATATATTATGAAACTCGCAACAACTCTCTTAGATGTACAACAATTTCTCAACTGTTAGTAAGTTTTCTGCACATATCTTAGAAATTTTTGGTAATAAATTTGATATTGCAGCGCTCACAGATACGAACAACTCTTTTGGAATGTCGGCATTGCTATTAGCCTCCTTTGAATAGGAACTCGTATGAAACAACACTGCCTCACCTTAATGCCTCAACCTTATGACGTAAACACAGAGCCTCCTGTTATACAAATGTTAACAAAGGTGAGGGTACCTTTTGAATAAACCATGAAGAGTGGGGATGAAAGAAATCATGATTTGTAATAGAAGCATTTTTATATGATCATAGAAAATATGTTGCTTGTATTTCGTGAGTGAAGTTATTGTTTTTTGCTCAATTGAGAAAAACAACTACACCACAGCACATACAGTTTTGTGTCGAAGACATCTTATAAATCGTACAAAATTGTCTTCTTTCCTTAGGGTGTTATATCTTCATCTAATTAAAATATTTAAGTTATTCACTATGAAACTGCATTTATTAAATAAATTATTAATAATTAATTGCATCTGTTTTTACAGAAGATAATACAGTTCTGTGTAATACTTACCATCAATAGTACTAGTTGCATAGAAGGGATAACCTCCATCATTATATGGCATTTTCTTCTTCTTTTTCTTTGCATTCTTCTTTGCACAAAGCAATGTTCCAGCTTTCTTCGACTTCTCCTTTGTCATCCGATCTCCTGCTATTGTCTGTTTCATTGATTCACGCCTGAAAAATTAAGTTTCTAATATGAATTTCTCCAATAAATAGACAAAACTCAATTTGGTCCTCTCAGCAATGAATACATGTGAATTGTATCATTTTGAAAATGAGGATTAATTTTGTAAACAAAAGTACAAATTTTTGATATTACAAGGAGTACTATAAATAGTGTAACAATAGTTTAGTTACTAGTTGCAATGATAAATTACTAAAGATATTGTCTGGTATCAATAGTATTGATGCCAGACAATATCTTTAGTAATTTATCATAATAAAAAGGTATCTACATCACCAACAATCCAATTAATACTAGTTGCAAATTCAGATGTTTTACACAGCAATTTTTTTTTTCTTTTTTTTTTGAAATATAACTTTTACATTCTTTAAATATTTAATGTTTCACTTTGGGTTATCAGATAGTTAGCAACAACTTTGAGAATTTCTTAACAAAAACAATGAAATGATCGTGGAACTTCAAAAAAATTTCAAGAACAAATTGTAATTATTATAAATATTATAAATGCATTATATAAGTAGCTGGTGGAAGTTAGCCAATATTGGCTGGGTATTTATTAATATCATTTATTAGAAAAAGAGGAATGAATTCTATCAGAATAATTATTAACTATCCAAAACGACAGAGCAAAATTAATCTCTTACTAATAAGAGAGAGTAATCAAGATTATACAAGAGATTAATAAAATTAATTTCTTGCTACTAACTAATGAGAAAGAAAGAAAAAAACAAAATGCAGTGCAAGTTGTTTTGTTTAATTTTAAGATTATTTTATATTATAAATCGTCCCCATCAAATTACTTTGAGAAACACTCTCATTAAAAAATATTTTCTAGAGTGGAGGCAGATTCATGAAGTTCATCATGGATCATAGGGTTCTTCTAAAATCTCACCCACTTGTTGAAAGATTGGCCCTCTGACTATTAATTATGAGAATGAAGACATTTATTATTCCTTCGAATGATCTCTTGAACCCTTGTAACAGCAGTTCTGCAACAATGTGTTAGAACTTCCTTCCTTCTTAGAATTCCAAGAATTTCCACACCAACAATCCCACCCCTCACCCTAACATATTCCAACAGCCGAATTGCAGGCCACAAGTTAGAGAATTTCTTAACAAATACTATGAAATGTCAGTCTAATAGCACCAAATAATTGTGAGATTTTGTAGATGATACACTTTTAATACTTTATTACTTACAGAGTGTCCTATTCAAAAAAACTTTATTTTGGCAGTGTATCCTTATACCATAAAAAATAATATGGAAGAAGAAAAAAGAAGAAGAAGAAAAAAACAGAAACAAAAATAAGCAGAAAACAAGTTTCCATCTTGCACCATTTGCTTAAAATTAACGACAGGGTCACAGGAAATTATGTTAATCGTTATCTATGATCTTCACCCGCGTGGATAGTGAGATCCGGCGCCGACCTACATATAGGTGTGCAATGTTTTCCCCACCCAGATATCTCCCGCCAGCGGAACTTCGCCTCAGCAGGGTCAACCTCTTACTCCCGCATGTGTAGTGCATGTTGTATCACGGGAGGCGACTGTGATCTCCACCCGCGTGGATAGTGAGATCCGGCGCCGACCTACACAAAGGCTTGCGATGTTTTCCCCACCCAGGTATCTCCCGCCAGCGGAACAGCAGGGTCAACCTCTTAGCTCCCTGCTGGTCTCAGAGCATGTGTGGTAGTGTAGGAGGCGGGGCGAGGCGGGGCGAGGCGGGACGAGGCGGGGCGAGGCGGGGCGAGGCGGGGCGAGGCGGGGCGAGGCGGGGCGAGGCGGGGCGAGGCGGGGCGAGGCGGGGCGAGGCGGGGCGAGGCGAGGCGAGGCGGGGTGAGACGGAGAGCGGGATAGCCGAATCTCAGTATCGAGCGGGAGAGGAACACCGCCACATTCTACGATACTAAATGCACCACACCAACGGGACTATGACCACAGCAGTTGAAGCACCCGAAAACATTCATCAATCAATTGTTTCGTCCCGCCCCGATCCGCTCTGTTCCACTCTCCGCCTCACCCCGCCTCGCCCCGCCTCCTACACTACCACACACGTTCTGAGACCAGCAGGGAGCTAAGAGGTTGACCCTGCTGTTCCGCTGGCGGGAGATACCTGGGTGGGGAAAACGTCGCAAAACCTTTGTGTAGGTCGGCGCCGGATCTCACTACCCACGCGGGTGGAGATCACAGTCGCTTCCCGTGATACAACATGCACTACACATGCGGGAGTAATGACGTTAGCAGTTGACGCTTCCAGAAAGTAATCAATCGCCCGGTTGCCCTGGCCAGCCCCTGTCCGCATCGCAGCAACGCAAACCCTTAATACACACGTGCAGTGCGGGTTGCATTAAACAAACTTTTTTGTAAAAAAAAATTGGACGAATTTTGTATTGCGTCACAGATGGATTTTCGACCGCTCAAAAGATTTCGTTCCAAATTTAGGAGCAATCATTCCCGTGGTTCTCACTCTTAACACATATATTTTCATTGATAGCATAATAGATGTTAATAATATTTAAAAAGAAAACCCATCTTGCAAATAAGTTCGCAATAGATTAAAAGGTTCGGATGAGCAACTAGTTGAAAAGCAGAAGATAAAATAAAAGAAGGTGAGGAAAGAAAGAAAGATAAATGAAAGGCAAAACAAGGAAAACAAAATTACTTAAATGCCTTGGGAAGAGAGGAATAATATCAGTGAAGATAGAGAAAACCTGGAAAACAAATAATGAAATGACATCAGAAAGAAGTAATGTTTCCCAGGAAATAAATGTATAGGGAAGATTATGAACCAACAGGTTAGCACAAATTGTATTTTTTATCATCTGTTTTTCAAAGGCTTTATTAATTTTATATGACTTGCTTCTTAAATATATTGAAACTATATTTACTGAAATACCTATTGAATTTCTGCTTAAAGTAATATATTTTTTGCAAAACCTACAAATATATTTTGCCACATTATGTTTTAAAATTTCAGCAGGATTTTGTGATAGTTCACTGTAACACAAGTGTGGAAAAGCAATCATCCCAATGAGTTAGTAATGTTTGAGATCAGAATTGGAAATTGAACAAGGATTGCAGTTACAAGTGATACATATTTTTTGCACTATAATACATTTATAACAGAATTAGGCTATCAATGTTAGCTGATGTCTGCTACAAAATTGAAATCACATCATGAATAAAGTTCTTGACCATTAGAGCTGCTCTTAATACACTTTCGTAGTAAGAAATTATTTCAATTGTGTCCCATAAACCACAAAATTCAAACTTCTTTCCTGCAGAGATTTTGTTCTAGACCTGAAGAATTCTGTTTTGCCATTAAAATTGTGTACAATGGCAATTAGATTGCACACTGACAGTGCATGAGCATTGGCCAATTTTGTCAAGACGAGGAATTTTTGAACAAATTGCTGAAAGAATTTAACAATGTTTACATCAAGTAAATAGAGTATCTAGGACTTTCAAATGAAATTTAAAGCATTTTTATCAATTTTTTTTGTTTCATAGATACCATATTTTGTTTTTATATTCTAGTTTTTAAAATTTCAAATGCAATTTCTGGAAGGAGAGAAATACCCAAACCTGCTCTCCCCTGACACAGACCATGGTGAAGTATAAAAAGCTCTTTGTGTTCTGAATCATGAGGAATTTTGCCTTAAACGGTCATTCATTATTAAGCCAACCATGGAAAATGAAATGGCCTGTTACTTTAATCCAATGTAGTGGGAGATGGAAACAAAAGTGGTGCTATTGAAAGAGTATCATTGTCAGAGATGTAGCTAGTTAGGAAACAAGATTGGCTCTGCCTACTCATAGGAGAAAAATATGTGGATAAAATTAATAGGATACAGCATACACATATATTTCTAGACATCATACTTTTTATTTTTGAGTTCGTTTCTAAAATGGAGGGAAGTAGTTGTTGTGCTGAGTCAGCAGACTGTTAGCAAGAATCTGAAGTAAAGAGACAACTGAGAGACATACCCTGACCTCTTTTTCCCAAGGTCAATTTTCTGAAAGGAAATTTTTGCATTGAGATGGTCGTCAAGCCAGAAACCCATATGAACAGTCTCTTTATAGTAAGAAGTAAGGCACATCACTTTAATTGCTGAGAAAGACACGTATTTTCTGCTTAGGAGAATTTCAGAACATTGTCAATCGCAATGGGCTTGAGTGTAGTTGGATTATATAAGAAATTCGACTTTTGCTTAGTCATGCATATTTGGAGTTATTCAACCAATACATTTTTTATCATGTTCAAGGCCATAACTACAGAATTACTGTCATATAGGAATCACCAAAAGAAAACCAGAAGATGGAGAAACAGAAAGATTGTCAAATGAAAATTGATGTATTACTTGTCTATTTTGTACCTGATAAAGAAATTAAGTGTTTAACACATTTATTTTCTCATAAAGCACATAAAGATAATAAAGAAAATCTGAAGCATGATCATGATTATTTTACTGTATCTAAATTAATAAATTTACCTACTTTAGAATCATAACGGGAAGATCATGATTTAATTTTCATGCATTAATTTTTATCAGGTAAAATTAACAGCAATGAAATGTTGAATATATTTGGGCAAAGGAATAATACATTTAAAGTTAGAGTTATAGGACTAGTAAAATAATTTGCATGTGCAAGACAGTTTCTTACTCATCAGTAGTGGGGAGGGTAGATTTTGATAACTTAAAACATTGCCAAAAGTGATCAATAAAATGCTCTTATGTTTTTAAAATGCCCTAAAAGCAAAGAAAAATTATGTAAAAAGTTTGATCAAAATCAGTTCAGAAGAACAAATGTTGGATGAGGTTACTGATGGAACTAAGTGAACTCAGCTTGGAAACTTTTGGTTTGGATTGTTCTATACCAGGAAATCTCTCACTCTCTATAGTTATCATGAAATTGGTCGAACTGGAAATGGCGCTAACAAGCATCACACAAACCTTAGATTACACACTTACAACGACATTACAATTTCTGTGCAAAGAAAGACATTTTGAGGAGAACATTTGTTGCATCTTGTAACTATTATCAAAAGTAAGTACCATTAAAATATTATTAAAATTGATGAAATCTGCAAATTATGCCTTAAAATGATGGGAAAAGGTAAAAAATGGCTTTTTAGTCAAAACCGATAAAAAATGGAAAGAAAGAAAAGTGATATGAAAATGGGTCATGTCCTTTTGTCATATCATTAAATTAATGTCTATACCAAAAGACATTGAAAAGCAAAAAATAACATTTCATTAAAATCTGCCCCCTACTCATCAACAATACCTAGATTCTTGAGATTAACAAATAGACACATGAATAATACAGAATTATCTTAAAATACATCTGCATTAGTTACAAACATGTTTTGCAAAGATCATTAAACAATGGTTAAAAGAAAATAATTTATTAAATTGTGTATGCTGCAAAATTTGTATTGTTTTTACAACAATTTTTCCCATTTCTAGTAGTGCAAGACCTTAATGGAAGTGATTACTAAGTATCTAGTTATTCTAGTATTTTGCTTTTTAACCTATTGTACTGAGTAATAAAAAAATCAAAGTATAGACGAAAGAGAAGAGAAAGACAGGGAAGAAAAGAGATCAGAAAAATAATTTAAGTGAGAGGAGAGGAAGAAAGATGTCGAAAGAGAAGAAGAAAGAGATAGAAGTAGGAGAAGAAAAAGGAGAAGTGAAGAGAAGAATAAGGGAGAGAAGAAAAAGAAAATGTAAAAAAGGAACAATAAGAAAAAAGAGGAAAAAGAAGACAGAGAAGGAGATGAAGAAGGAGACGACAAAGAAGAAAAAGATGGAGAAGAAGAAGGCAAAGAAGAAAAAGAAGAAGATGAAGAAAAAGAAAGAGGATATTGGGAAGAAGAATGACAATGAGAAGAAGAAGAAAGAGGAGAATGATGAGAAGGAGAAAAAAAGAAATGAAAGGAGGAAAAGGATGAGAAGGAGAGAAAGAAGGGGAAGAAAATGAAAAAAAGAAGAGGAAGAAGAAAAAAGAAGGGGAGAAGAAAGAAGTGGAAGAAGAAAGAAGTGAAAGAAGAAAAAAGAAGAATAAGGATGAGAAGGAGAAGAAGAAAAGGGAAAGATGAAAAAAATAATTAGAAGAAAAAGATAAAAGAAGGGGAAGAAGATGGAAAAAAGAAGGGGGAGAAGTCAAAAACAGAAGGGGAAGAAGGAGAAGGGGAGAAGAAGGGGAGAAGAAGAAGGGATAGAAGAAGAAGAAGAAGGGGAGAAGAAGGAGGGGGAGAAGAAGAAGGGGGAGAAGAAGTAGAAGGGGAGAAGAAGAAGGGGGAGAAGAAGTAGAAGGGGAGAAGAAGAAGGGGGAGAAGAAGTAGAAGGGGAGAAGAAGAAGGGGAGAAGAAGAAGAAGAAGAAGAAGAAGAAGAAGAAGAAGAAGAAGAAGAAGGGGGAGAAGAAGAAGAAGAAGAAGGGAAGAAGAAGAAGGGAAGAAGAAGAGAGAGAAGAAGAGGAGTGATGCACTCACTGGTGCTGGAAGGAGCGCGACGGCACGAGGCCGGCCAGCGTCTGGTCCTCCTCGCCCTCGCGGTACGCCTGCCACCAGTTGGGGTCCTCCTGGCTGATGATGTGCAGGATGTCGCCCTTCTGGAACGAGATGCCCAGCTCACGGCACGGGATGTACAGGTCCTCCTCGGGGTCGTAGTCGAAGTGGGCCTTCATGTGCAGCTGCACAAACACAAAGCACGGACTTGCACATCATTCAAGAAATATAAGGCGTTGGCCTTTCGATCGCGTGGCGATCACCCTCAAATAAAATTGCAAAATATAATTGCATTAATACATGGAATGTGAAGTGTATAAGCCTCATTCATTCATTACACATTATTGTGGTTACAATAATTTAATTTCCTAATTATTAACGCACGCTATTTAATGTTACTTATCTAAAAATTATTACATTAGTACTTCTATCGTTGTGTTGTGTTGGAAGTTGGAACAGAACGAGGGAAGTGTCGTGTAGTTTGTACAATGTGCAGTGCTTTGTTGTAAGAAAATCACGGGTTTAGATTTAAAATGATAATGTAAGGTAGCCATAAACATTTACAGACATTAGTTTATTTTGAAAAGAACATGAACACAAATCACATGCAAGACGTTTTCAGGTTTTGGAGCCTCTTTAGGGATAATTAAAAATAATGATTTAAGAGTCTGCACGTAATCCAGTCACGGAGAAAAAAACATACATTTGCATAGAATAGCGAATGCCATGATACTTTAACATAGTAGAGACTATAAATTTGAGCAGTAACCTATTATGAAATAGGCCAAATTATAAAGAATCAAGTATTCGTAACTTCTCAATTTTTTAAAGAGCCTCTTAGTGCGCCTGCAATGAGCCACAGTTTGACATTGTACACAGAGAAAAATGTTTGGTTCATACTATTAATCACGCATTAGATTGAAGAAAAGTATGGAGCGTGATGCGCTATTGTGCCAGAAAAACATACCTTTCGTTTTAAGATTTCAAGTTTGTTGCAAATTATTGTGAACATAATCTCTCATGAAAATAAACTTATTTTGACAATTATATAACAAACTCGTCATAGTTATAACAAAATATTGCTTATATTCAAGGAATTTATTCCCTTTTGTGAGAAACGATAGATCCGTTTGTTTGAACAGCCATAGTCCCTCGGGTTTTTTCGTAACCAGGTATCTCTCACTAGCTGGGCACCGCCCCAGTCGGGACAAGCTCTAAGCCCCCGTCATGTATGGTAATGTAGTGCACGTAAGTGTATGAAAGTAAAGGGTGAGGATAGATCAAGGAAGAGGAAGGAAACATCGCGCGCGGTACGTGGCAGAAAACAAGGTGTAATTATCACTGATTACAACGGCGTGCCACTGTAATTCTCTTCCAGACAGAGGTTGAATTCGACTTGACTAATATCGAGAATCCTACCACCGTCGGGAGTGGAATCCTAGGAAATCCCCGTCAAAGGCACTCCAGTGGCTTCAGTTTTGCCCTGAGCCACCTATGCCGTCGCGTCCAACCACTGGTAAAGGTAGGTCGAACTCAGTCGCTGTCTGCGGGAGAATTCTAACGACCGGCCGCTCTCATCAGTAGTTTTCCGTAGTTTCTCCGATCAACACCAGGCGAATGCCGGAGCAGTACCCTAACAAACGAGCCACGTACCGCGCGCAATTTTTCTTCCCCCTTCCTTCTATCCTCACCTCTTACCTACACATACCCCCACTTACAAGCACTACACTAACGCAGATGTCGGAACATGAGTCGGGAGCATAGATCATAGATCCCGTCTCGGCTGGGGCGCTGCCTCGCCGGTAAAAGATACCTAATCATGCCCCCCCCAGAAGATAACATGTAGGTTGGCGCCGGATCTTGCCCACTGCTGGAGAAGATCCCCGCCGTCCGAGCGGTAAGAATATGCACTACCTTTACGGGATTAATGTTCTTAGCAATTGACGCTCTTGGAAACACTAATCAATCGTACCATTATTCAATCGTCCAATCATTCAATCGTTATTTTATTCAATAGTCAATTCTTTTAATCGCCCAATCATTCAATCGCTTAATCATTTAATAATTCAATAATATAATTGCCCAATCATTCAATAGTCCAATCATTCAATAGTCCAATCATTCAATAGTCCAATCATTCAATAGTCTAATCATTCAATAGTCTAATCATTCAATAGTCTAATCATTCAATAGTCCAACCATTCAATAGTCCAATCATTCAATAGTCCAATCATTCAATAGTCTAATCATTCAATAGTCTAATCATTCAATAGTCTAATCATTCAATAGTCTAATCATTCAATAGTCTAATCATTCAATAGTCTAATCATTCAATAGTCTAATCATTCAATAGTCTAATCATTCAATAGTCTAATCATTCAATAGTCTAATCATTCAATAGTCTAATCATTCAATAGTCTAATCATTCAATAGTCTAATCATTCAATAGTCTAATCATTCAATAGTCTAATCATTCAATAGTCTAATCATTCAATAGTCTAATCATTCAATAGTCTAATCATTCAATAGTCTAATCATTCAATAGTCTAATCATTCAATAGTCTAATCATTCAATAGTCCAATCATTCAATAGTCCAATCATTCAATAGTCCAATCATTCAATAGTCCAATCATTCAATAGTCCAATCATTCAATAATTCAATCATTCAATCATTTAACAGTTCAATCATCCAATCGCTCCACCGTTGCCCGAATGGGTTGACTGACTGACCAGCGTGTCGCGGTGTCCGGGCGGCCTGGGCGCGGCGGGCGCGCCGGCGGCGCCGGGCACCACGAGGAAGGTGAGCGTGCCGGTCATGCCGGCCAGCAGGTCGCAGACGTCGTTGACGCTCTTGCCGCGCATCTCCACGCCGTTCACCTCCAGCACCTCGTCGCCCTCGCGCAGCAGCCCCGACTTGTCGGCGGCGCCGCCGCGCACCACGCGCCCGATCACCACCGCCTCGCCCTCGTTGCGCACCGTCGCGCCCTGCCAACACACACACACACGCACATGAAGCACTCTGCCGACAAAACGAACATTTTTTTAGCTGCTTCACACGAGCGGCTAGTCCTGTGAAGTGTTCTAAATCCTACACATGTCCTAATTCCGAAGACGCGTAAGCGGAGATGCTATCTGGCGGTCCTCACATAAAGCACCGTCTCGACAACACGAGTTTTTAGCTGCTTCATAAAGTGGCTAGTCCTGTGAAGTGTTCTAAGCCTTACACATGTCCTAATTCCTTCTGACCGCAGGAGTGCGTTTTAGAAGGCGCGTACGCGGAGATGCTACCTGGCGGTCCTCACATAAAGCACCGTCTCGACAACACGAGTTTTTAGCTGCTTCACACAAGCGGCTAGTCCTGTGAAGTGTTCAATGCCCTACCCCTGTCCTAATTCCTTCTGGCCGTAGAAGACGCGTAAGCGGAGATGCTATCTGGCGGTCCTCACATAAAGCACCGTCTCGACAACGAGTTATTAGCTGCTTCATAAAGTGGCTAGTCCTGTGAAGTGTTCTAAGTCCTACACATGTCCTAATTCCTTCTGACCGCAGGAGCGAGTGTTAAAAGGTGCGTACGCGGAGATGGTACCTGGCGGTCCTCACATAAAGCAGCGTTCCGACAACACGCGATTTTAGCTGCTCAATCAATAGATTGGTTACGACTTAAATTGTTACAAAAAAACCTTTTTGAATTGAATTGAATTTGCCTTATTTTACGTGGCGAGACTCGGGCCATGAGGCCCGCTCTTCCGTCTGACCACGCAAATTTCGCTACGCTCCTTTCACTAGCAGAGAGAGGAATTACTTCTTGGTCGAGAAACAGGCGATTTGAATTTAGCTCAGAGGCCACATTTAGGCTTGAGGATCTTTTACATGCAAGTAAATCTACTAACATGGAACAGCCGGCTTTACTTCCCCTCCGAAGGAAGGCGTACGAAGGATTTTTTCCTTCGGACATTGTCATCGCATCGGGTACCCGAAAATCAAAACTTTAAGTCGTAACGAATCTCTCAATTGGATGGCAATAACCCCCCTCCACCCCGTCCAGCACGTAGCTTGGAAGTACCACACAGTTTAAACAGGAGTACAGCGTAAGGATACGTACGGGGACATTGTCATCGAATCGGGTACCCGAATACCAAAACTGTAAGTCGAATCTCCCAATTCGATGGCAACGACCCCCAGCCCGTGCCCTTGGAAGCGCCTCTCCGTTCCAACCGGAGTTGAGTTTGAGCGGTTCCTCACCAGGGGCTCGTTGGTCTTCTCGATCTTGATGATGCGGATGTTGTCGTCCGGGTGCACGGGCAGGAGCGCGGGCGGCGCGGGGGCGGGCGCGGGCGCGGCGGGGCCCGGTGCGGCGAGGCTGGCGGCGGCGGCGGCGGCGGGGGAGGGCGCCGGGGACGCCGCCCCCGCCCCCGCCCCCACGGCCGCCGCGATGGCGTCGTGCGCCAGCAGCAGCCCCTCCAGCTCGTAGCGCGTCAGCAGGTCCGCCAGCTCGGCCGCCGCCGCCAGCGAGCACGGCTGCAGCGCGTCCAGGCACTGCGCAACGCACAACGCGGCGGTCGAGGGGCGTGGCCACGCACATGGGGGTGCACAGCGAAGCGGGTGTGACAGTAGAACGATGGAGATGTGAAAGCATAGCGATGGAGACGTGGGTGGATAGTGAAGGAGATGTAGGTGGATAGCGAAGATGTAGGTGGATAACGATGGAGATGTGAGTGTATAGCGACGGAGATGTTAGTGTATAACGATGGAGATGTGGTTGGTTAGCGATGGTAATGTGGGTGCATAGCGTCAGAGATATAGGGTGCACAGAGATGGGATATAAGTGCATAGCAACGAAGATATACGGATGTATAACGATGGAGATGTGGGTACACAGTGATGGATGTGAGTGCATAGCAACGGAGACGTGGGTGCATAGCGATGGAGACTTGTGTGGATAGCGATGAAGACAGGTTCATAGCGATGGAGACGTGAGTGGATAGCGATGGAGACTTGGGTGCATTGCGATGGAGACGTGAATGGATAGCTATGTAGACTTGGATGCATAGCAATGGAGACATGGGTGAATAGCGATGGAAAAGTAAGGTGTAAGGTGGGTGCATAGTGATGGAAACGTGAATGAATAGCGATAGAGACGTGGGTGCATAGCGATGGAGGTGTGAGTGGATAGCGATAGAGACATGGGTGCATAGTGATGGAGACGCGGGTGCATAGCGATGGAGACGTGAGTGGATAGCGATGGAGACTTAGGTGCATAGCGATGGAGAAGTGAGTGAATAGCGATGGAGGCTTAGGTGCATAGTGATGGAGACGTGGGTGCATAGCAATGGGGACGTGAGTGGATAGCGATGGAGATGTGGTTGGTTAGCGATAGTAATGTGGGTGCAGAGCGTCAGAGATACGGGTGCTCAGAGATGGGATGTAAGTGCATAGCAACGAAGATATGGGTGCATAGCGATGGAGACGTGGGTGCATAGCAATGGAGACATGAGTGGATAGCAATGGAGACTTAGGTGCTTAGCGATGGAGACGCTGGTGCATAGCGATGGAGACGTGAATGGATAGCGATGGAGACTTAGGTGCATAGCGATAGAGACGTGGGAGCATAGTGATGGAAACGTGAATGGATAGCGATGGAGACGTGGGTTCATAGTGATGGAGACGCGGGTGCATAGTGATGGAAACGTGAATGGATAGCGATGGAGACGTGGGTGCATAGCGATGGAGGCGTGAGTGGATAGCGATAGAGACTTGGGTGCATGGCAATGGAGACGCGGGTGCATAGCGATGGAGACGTGAATGATAGCGATGGGGACAGCGATGTGCACAGCGATGGAGACGTGGATGGATAGCGATGCAGACGCGGGCGCGTGCGACACTCACGTCTCTGACGAGGGTCTGCGCGCAGGCGGAGGCGGGCTGGAGCGTGGAGGCGGCGTCGAGGGCGGTGGCGGCGGTGGCGGGGGCGGGGAGGGCGCCGGGCGCGGGCGCGGGGGCGGGCGGGGGCGAGGGGCGGCGGGCGAGGCCGCGGCGCCGCGCCTGCTGCAGGGCGTTGTGCACGGCGAGCGCGCGCCCGAACTGCGGCGACAGCAGCAGCGCGTGCACCGCCGCCAGCTGTGCCTCCAGCGGCGACAGCAGCGCCGCCGCGCCCGCCCCGCCCGCGCCCGCAGACTTCTTCAGCTGCAGCTGCAGCCGCTGCAGCGACGCCACCAGCTCGCCGTAGCCTGCGAACGAACACACACGCACGAGTTACACAGGGTTTAAGAGGAAATTGTTTTTTTTTTGTTTTTTTTGTTTATTTTTGTTTTTTTTGTTGTTTTTTTGTTTTTTGGTTTTTCTGTTTTTTTTTTTTGTTTGTTTTCTTTTTTTACCCTGGAACGTCGACAGCACTACCGAGTTTCTGCGCAGGCGCAGTTCTCATAATTTCTGTGCATCTGAGCATGCGCAGAAGATTGGTTTGCTGCCGAGCGCTGCCCGTTAAACCATTCAAAATCTTCCTCGTGAATGCCAATTTCATCAGAACACGCATACGTTTTTGCATCCTTGAACTTTGAAGCAATCGACTATCAATCTTCTGCGCACGCGCAGTTTAAGTTTTGCATAATGTTTGTACATCTGCGCATGCGCAGAAGATCGATAGTGATGTCCGCTGTGGCTTGCGCAAACTCCCCATTTTCCCATTAGGGAGTTTGTGTACCATCGGACGTTAAACACATAAACAGCACTAACGATCTTCTGCGCAAATTGCAGTTTCAATTTTTCATAATTTTTGTGCATATGCGCATGCGCAGAGGATTGAAAATTCAGTCAATTTTGGCCCGCTAAGGCGTTCAAAAACTACCCTATAAAATGCCAATTTCATCACAACATCAATACATTGATATTTCGACACATCACCAAAAGGGTTTCGATGTCGATGAAAACATGGACAAGAAACAATGTTTAAAATATAGATGTTTTAAATTTGATAAAATCGATGGTATTTTCCCACCGTTTCCATTTTTAATTAGAGTACTTGAATGAAATACCGCTATATTTTATTGTTTTGTCATGTATAAATAATGATAATAATATTTATTGAATGCTAGGAAAGAAATAAAAATAAAAGACGTCGTGATTTCCTATTATTTCATTTATTAACTTTCATTCATAAATCATTCATGTAAAAAGTCCTGTATCTAATATACATAATACGTAAATGTTAGTTTACAGTATATTCTGCCTGAAAGCCCCGCCATCTTAATTATCTATACAAAGTTTAAAATGCAGTCCAACGATATTACCACGTACAAAGTCATCGAAAAGGATACGTAACAATTTTACTACCCGTGAAAAACCCGAGTAGACTGTAAAAGGACGACGTGCAGTCTACACGACTACCTTAGTCTACACGACTTTCAATCTACGGGACTTTTGTGTCAACGTATCAACTATAAAGACGTGGTTATCTCTGTAGACTACTTAATATTCTACATTAAATAATTTATAAAAATATTGTTAGTAGTGGTATTATTGTATTAACACTAATGGTAATATTAGTGGTAATAATATACATATTACCACTGATAATAAATATAAAGAAACAACAATTTTATACTTGAAATTTTCTGATCGATTCAGCATTTAATCGAAGTAACTAAACATATTACAGACGTTTCATTAGCTAGATTTGCAGATATCTTAAGCTCTAAAATAGGTTGGCAAAATGATGTCATAATTAATACACTACAAACTTTTAAAAAACACAAAAATTAAGTGATGGACTCCAGAGCCTGTCGTTTAAATTCTTAAATTAGTAACTTTTTTATGCTACTTAGAAGTTTATAAATTGTTACAACTAATACCATGTACTTTCGTTTAAACAAAAAATAAATTTCTATAAAGGAAAAAGTTATTATTGAACTACATTCATAATCCTCCACTTTTTGTACGATGTTTGGTGCCATAAGAAATTGTTTTTAATGTTACTATACAAAACACATTGTACGGAGACTTTTAATCCTATGCATAGTTTCCAAATGTTTTCTGAATATTCAGTTTACGAGTGAATAGTTCCGAGCTTTCACCCATAGCAAAATACCAAGTAATAACTCAAGTTATACAAACACATAAAATATATTGCATCATATTTTGACCAAAAAGCTCATCACAAATAATATCAATAATTTTTACGTTAATAAGTTACTAAAAATATTGCAACCTAAAACAAATCATCGGCGGGTCCCTTAAACCGCCTCCACCTCGGAAATGCTAGGGTTAAACGTATGACAGGCGACGCGTGTATTAATGTGAGTGGGTATTAGAGGAATCTTGAATCCACGCGCGTTTAAAAACAAACGCACATTTCGTTTTCAAATCTCGCAAATGCTCTTTTATTTCATGCATCACTTCCACTGCTGCACGCTCACGTGACCGCTTCCATCTTCAGGAGATTTATTGAAAAACTTGATATTCACAGCTACTTTCCTCCGCTTGCTATCATAGTCATAACGAAGAGGAAAAGAGCGCACACAAGAATTCCTGCGCAGGCCGAGGCGGCTCAGGGAATCAACTGACGTCTCTGACCGGGAGGTCCTAGGGTTCCACTCCCGACGGTGGCAGAATTTAACTCAATATCTTAACAGTTTGGTCGAATTCAGTCATTGCCTGAAGGAGAATTATAGCGGCCGGCTGCTCTGATCGGTATTTTGGGGCCACTGGTGCGATCTTTCCTTCCTCTCCTAACGTCATATCCTCACCCCTTACACACGTATATGCAGTACACTACCGCACATATCAGGAAATTTGGGAGCATAGAGCTTGTTCCGGCTGGGGCGGTGTGCTACTGGTGGGAGATACCTGGTCGGGGAAAAGCCGACGGTAGGTCGGCGCCGGATCTCACCATCCAGCGGGGGAAGACCGCAATAAAAAAACACGCCCTACACTTACGGGACTAGTGACCTTTGCAGCAGGGGCGCCCGGAATCACCAGTGAACGCATGGGGACGGACGGCGGCGAGAATTGACTGGGCCCCGACGCGGCAGCCGCAGCCCCCATCCGCCAGTCGCCCGCAGCGCACTGCTTCGCCCGCCCGCTCGCTCGCGTCGCCCTCTGGGAAGCTGGCGCCGCGCGTTCCCACGCGCCCAGGGCGGGGAAAGTGGCGGTGGGAGAGAGAGAGAGAGACGGGGCGGGGCGGGGCACAAGGTCGGGACACGCCACAGAGGAGGAGAAGAAGGAGAAGAAGAAGAAGAACGGAGGGTGGGAGGGAAAGGCAGAGAGCGAGAGGGAACGAGCGATCGAGAGAGAGAGAGAGAGAGAGAGAGAGAGAGAGAGAGAGAGAGAGACAGAAAGAGAGAAGGGGAGAAACAGAGAGAGACCGATCGTGGGAAACCGAAGGAGAGAGAAAGATTGAGGAGAAAGTGAGAGAAAGAAAGAGAGAGAGAGAAATTAAAAGAGACAGCACGCGATCGAGAGAAAGTGAGAGAGAGAGCGATCAAAAGAGAGAAACAGAGGGAGTGGGAGCAACAGAGAGAGAAGGAGAAAAAGAGAGAGGGGGAAAAGCAGAGAGAGGAGGAGAAACAGAACGGGAGAGAGAAATATCGTGCGAGAGAGAAAGAGAGATCGAGAGGGAGAGAGCGAAAGGCAGGGAGAGATCTAGACGGCATTAGTCTGCGAACTTGGGCTGAGGGGATGAGAGATCGCCAGTTCCGTGAGGATGGGATCTAAGGTCTGACAAATCTGGGGGGGAGGATCGCGGCCTGAGATCAGGGAGCGGATGGGCTGCGGGAGGAGGCGGAGGGGTTGGTGGGAAAGAGGCGTTGGCTGAAAGAGGCGAGTTGGAAGAGAGGCGAAAGCGGGGGCGAAGATGAGGGGGGGAGGCGAGGCACAGAGAAGGTGGGGCACGGCGATAAAGGCGGGACGAGGGCAAATGTAGGAGTGGTAGGGCGAGTTGGAACGAAGATGGGAGAGGCCGAATGCAAGCGACCCGGGTTATGACCCGGATGCGATCGAAGAATCTTCGATTTTGATTGGTTGATCGACTGTTTAGTGATTTCGGGCACGACAACTACCAGGGTCATTACTCCCGTGAGTGCAATGCATGTTGTTTGCTCAGGAGGTGGCGGTGACTTTGCCCCTGCCGGGACTTGAGTTCTCGACCGGTCTCCCGGCATGTCTGGTAGTGTAGTGCATGTAAATGTGTGTAAGTGAAAAGAAAGGATTGGACAAGGAAGAGGAAGGAAAGATCGCGCGCGGTCCATGGCCCGTTTGTCATAGTACTGCTCCGGCATTGGACTGAATTGGACTAGCTAACACGTTAGTGTGGGAAATCCTGCCACCGTCGGGATTCGAAATTAGGACCTCCCGGTCAGAGGGCAGTGAGAATCTTCGAGCCTTATTCTTTTACTCCTCGTTCGAGGCTTTCGCTCCTCTACCTTCCTCGACCCTTATTCTTCTACTGTTCGCCTATTCAAGCGATCAAAGCTTGCTTTCCTAAAACACGCGGATTTTGAGACCATCTGCTAAGTGAGTTACCAGAGTTACTGAAACTTTCCCATTTAGATGGGCAAATTTTTTTACAAGATGACAGTGATCACTTCTTTTGGTGTAGTTCCTTCATTTCTTTCCCTTTTTATAATTAGATGGCTTGAGGGTTGTTTCAGGTAAAATGTATTACCTTATTATTATAACAAACCCACTTGTATCGCTACTGACTTTTTGTTTTAACAGAAATACGAAATGAACATAAACACATGAAAGCGGTTGCAGAGTGCATTATTCTACTGTGAACAGCGGCAGTCCTCTATTAAAAATTATCTGCTGTACAGGAAACAAATGCTTCATTGAATTAATGCACAGGGCATTGATTCAATGTTGTTATGATTCGCCTACGTTTACAAAGTCAATCACAAAAAACGCATACCCTTTATCAATTTAAAACTTCATTAGCGACTGCGTAATATGTCAGAAAAAAATTGATTTGGTTTGCGTCGTAAAAACAGTGAATGTGATATGTGGAGTTTGATTAATTAGTGATTCCGGGCGCGACAACTGCCAAGGTCGTTAGTCCCGTAAGTGACGTACATATTTCCACGGGAAGTGATGGTGATCTTTCCCGCTGGCACCGACCTACCTGTTGGCTAGCGCGGTTTTCCCTCAACCAGGTATCTCCCACCAGCGGGGCACCGCCCCAGCCGGGACAAGCTCTAAGCTCCCGACCGCTCTCCCGGTATGTGTGGTTGTGTAGTGCATGTAAGTGTAAACGTGTGTAATTAAGGGATGAGAGTGGGACAAAGAAGAGGAAGAGGTCATGCGCGATCCGTGCCCGTTTGGTAGGTACTGCTCCAGCAATCGCCTGGTGTTGATCGGAGAAATCACGGAAAACTACCGATCACAGCAGCTGGCTGCTAGGATTCGCTTCGAGACACCAAGTTTAGTAGCTAGTGCCCAAAATCCTGCCTCCGTCGGCATCCGAACCTTAGGACCTCCAGGTCAGAAACACTGCATTGGCATCAGTTGATGCGAAGAGCCACCTCTCCTAGTACGAGAGCTTAGGAGAGCTTTATAACCTGACTCAGCACATTTTCACTTCCGATACAACACATTTGCAGCATTTACTTACGGAAGCTACCGTTAGGATGGCAGCCCTGGATGATTTTAGTAGGATTACTACGTCGGAAGTCGGAAAAGAGCCGACGTTCCACCCACGCTTGGAGACGCAGGCGCCATCCTTGACGGGCAACGACCCTGGCGTGTCGCTAGTGACATTACTAACTCTGGCACCAGACCTTAATAAAGACGGGTTACGACCACAGAGTTAGAAGTCTCCCCTGCTTCGCAACACACTTGTTGCATCTTTGCGTACACGGAGGCGCGTCATTGAACACTACAGAACTCGAGCACTGCGTAAAAGTATCTCAGGAAAGGTTTGTTTCTTCACAATCATTGTCGCTTTGAAAGCAACTTTTATCGTACGCTGTTGATAGATCAGAAATACGAACTTGGTCGCAGTGAATGTCAGCTCTTAATCCGTGATGAATTCGGAAATTCAAAAATTCTAGTTTAAAGCACGCAGTAAACATATTAAAACATGAAATATGCTCACACCGAGGTTCTCGGCAGAGTTATCGATTTCGTAAGCTATGTCACAAATACTTGGCTACTCACCAGATAGACATGAACGAACTGCGATATTCCAATTACGGGGTCACGATATCACACTGCACCTGTGAAGCCATGATCTGCCACGGCAAGTTGAGAGCTACGGTCATACACCACACGTATGGAACTATGGTCTCACACTACACTTATGGCACCACAATCTGACGGTATACTTATGGAGTCATGGTTTGTCACTGCACGACTGGAGTCACGACGCTAGACACACGGAGCCATGGTCTTACACTATTAAGGCACCACTCTCTGACGGAACATATCTAGAGCCATGGTTTGACACTACACGAATGCAGCTACGATCTGACGCTATACCACAAAAGAAATCATGGTCTGACTCTACACGTTTCGAGCCACGTTCAGACGCTACACTCATGGAGCCATGGTCTGCCACTACTTAGCGCCACTATATGACGCTACACATCGGGGACCATGGTTTAACACTACACCAACGCAGGCACTGACGCTACACACACGGAGCCTTTGTCACCGCATGAATGGCAAAACGATCTGACCCGACACGTGCGGAGCCGTGGTCTGACACCGCACGAATGAAGCCGCTGTCTGACATTCCCTCGAGAGGAGCCTCTATCACACGAACCTTGAAAGTGAACCGCAGGTTTCTTGTCGCCTTGGAAACAATTCCACCGGTGGCGGCGCGTGGGACTCCGGACAAAGAGAGATCGCGAGGGAGAGAGAGAGAGAGAGACAGAGAGAGAAAGGATTTGAGCGCGGCGCGCGAACGGCTGCTGGCAAAGCGACGCCCCGGCGGTCGAGGAGCGTCTGCCGGAAGCAGCGACGACGCCGACGCCGACGACAAGAACAGCGTCGCCCCGACGCTGGCAACCTCTTCCTCTGGGCGGAGTGGGGGGCTGGCAAGGTGGGCGGGGCAGACGCGCGCGTGTGTGTGAGGGCGCGGTAGAGAGGGTGGGGTGTGCGAAAGCGGTGCTCGTTGATTGATTGTTAGAGATTCTGGGCGAGCCAATTACCAGATTCATTAGTCCCGTAAATGTAGTGATTTCTTCTCTCGAAAGATGACAGTGCCCCCCCCCCGCTGTGTGGTGAGAACTACCGTCGGCAAGCGAGGGTTTCCCCAACCAGCTATCTCCAGATCAGAGCAGCCGGTCGATGGAATTCTCCTCCAGACAGCGACTGAATTCGACCTAGCTAACAAGCTAGCGTCGATCATCCTGCCACTGTTGGGACTCGAACCTAGGACCCCTCCAGTGTAGAGGCCCTGTAGTGACATCAGTTAATGCCCTGAGCCATCTCTCCCAACCAAAAGTGGTGCGATGGCGAATTTTGGAACATGGGATATTTCTTTTTTGCTCTCGTTTTCATTTTTTAAATTTTTTTTTAAACTTTATTTTGGTTCTTGTTTACGTTATTTCATTTTATTCAAAAGGTGAGGACTGGCGAACGAGGGCTGATAGATGATCGACAAGGGCGGAACGATGAGGATTGATTGGTGAGGACTCACGGGTGAGGACTTAGCGACTGACAGAAGGTCAGGATTGTCAGACGAAAGAGGATTAACGGACAAGGTGGAGGACTGACGGATGAGGATTCACGGGCGAGGCCATGAAAGAGGATAGGCGCCAGGGCGAGAAAGGATTGTGATGCATGCCGAGGACTGAAGTAAGGCGCAGCCTTTTTTTAAAAACAATATATTTTAGGTTGCTTTAGAAATAACAAAGGTCATTGGCGGCTACTGTTAATTTACATCAAAGGTACAATTAAGTACAATAAAGTGTTGTAATAATTCAGATCATTTTATCCAGACCAGCCATATTAAGGTATATTAAAATCGATTTGCAACCGTCAATTGAATTAAAAGTTTTATTTATATCGTTATTGGTCACAAAAGAGCTTCTTAGATTTTGGGGGTTAAGCATTTGTGAGCGCGGGCCGGGCGACGAACACAGACAGGTGGGGGAGGGGCGGGGCGAAGGGCGATGGGGGTGGGGCGACATTCTCTGACAGGTAGTTCACCTGCGCCCGGCGGGGCGGCGGCGTCGCGCTGGGCGGGCGAGGGGGAGGGGGCACTGCCGGATGTGCAACGGTTCCGCCACTTCCGGTACGCGGCGGAAGGAAGAGCGAGCAGGCCGCGTGGCGCGGGTGGAGGCGGAGGCTGGCTAGAGGGCGAAGGGGACAGAGGAGCGGCGTGTTCATCAACACCAGAGGACGGAAAAATATAGTACGAAATGAGCGGGTGAAGAACTAAACGGTATAAGTGACATTTTGTCAATTCTATGAAAAACGTGTTTATTTTAGGCTGTATTTCAGTAGCAATGTTTTTTCGTGGTTTTAGTGAAGAATTGAAATGCCGTGATTTTAATGATGACCCAAGACATCACGACATTACAGTAATATTGACTTAAAGAAACAGATTTCTCTGAATTTATAAAATTACACTTATACCTTTCTGGTTTTCACCAATGGCATTTTATGTTATTTGAAATGGCAAAATATGTAGAGATTGACACCTACGCTGTGAGCGGACGGTCTGCCCTTTCTTCTCGTACTCTTATTTGGCGAATTTAAAAAACACAGACACTGTCAACTTAATTTAAACGCATACGAATTTAATGTTAGAGGTTAGTAATCCAGTCTAAAAAAATCAATAGATTTTAGTCGATGTATTTTGTACATGGATCTGTTAATTTCGAACATTGATGTTTGCTAACATAGATGTTTTGTTATGGATGTAACATCACAACTCCCCGCGCCTGCCCTCCCCACCACTCCCCGTCTGGCCCCTCTCCGCCGCGCTTCTCTCTGTCCCGCCCCGCCTCTCCCCTCCCCGCCGCCCACTACCCCGTACCTATCCGCCCCGCCCCTCCCGAACTGTCCTGCATCTCTCCGCCGCGTCCAGGGCCTGCCCGCCCCACCGCTCCCCGCTCTACGTCTCTCAGCCCCGCTTCTCTTCACCCCTCCGCTCCCCACTCCACGTCTCTCAGCCCCGCTTCTCTCCACCCCTCCGCTCCCCGCTCCACGTCTCTCAGCCCCGCATCTCTCCACCCCGCTACTCCCCGCTCCGCCTCTCTCTGCCCCGCCCTGCCCATCGTGGCCATGCCCTTCTCTTCTTTCTGCACAGCCCGATCCGTCTCAACCCTGCCCCGCCTTGTCCGCCCTGTCCCTCCCCGCTCCGACCCTCTCCTCTCCACGCCGCTTCGCCACTCCCCACCCCGCACCTCTGCTTCCCAGCCTGGGGGAAAGGATGCTTTGGGAAGCCCCGTGGGAATCCCCGTCCGCGTGGGGCCACGCCCACCCTCAGCCCCGGCGCCGGCGCCATCCGCCATCCGGCTCAGCGCAACGGGCTACTCTCTGCATCTGGGGGCTGCAGCTGCAGGGCGGAGGGCGAAGCCGGCCGAGGACGAGGAGGGTCGGGGCGTCGCTAGTTTTTGATCAATTGATTGGTGATTCAGAACGCTTTAACTGCTCAGGTCATTAGTAACGTAAGGGAAGAGTATTTTTTATCGCTAGGGGTGGCGGTGGTCTTCCACCGCTGGGTGGCGAGAACTGGTGCCGCCGACCTACCGTCAGTGTTGCCAGATGTGTTTAGAGAGATTCCGCCATGTTCGTTTCAGTTTCCGCCGAAAATCCGCTGAATTGGTTTTAAATTTCCCGCCTAAATCCGCTAAACGTAAAAAAAAAATTCCATATTTAAATGTTGTAATAATTTATTCTATTAAAACAAAAATATGATTGCGAAATATAGTGGCTTTATTGAACCTGTAATTCAATTTTTAGATAGTATAGAATGCAATACTTGGGTGAAAATTTGCAAAATAATAACAATTGATTTCAGGTAGTATATAATTTATTGTATAAGTATTATATTATTTATTCTTGCTAGTAACATGGAGTTGGAAATTTTCAAAATATACATATGTGCAAGACAACTTATTAATAGAGGTTAACGAAAACTGATGCTTTACTAATTTTACTGCTTTACTAACTTTATTAATTCCCGCTGTTTATTCCGCTGTCCGCGAAACTCTTTTTTTTTCCGCCTACGAGTTCAAAATCCGCTGAAAACGGCGGGAATTCCGCCGATATGGCAACACTGCCTACCGTTGGCCTGCGTGGTAGTGTAGACCATGTAAGTGCAAGGGTGTGAGGGGTGCGTATAGCACAATGAAGAGGAACGAAAGATCGCTCTCGGTTCGTGGCCCGTTTGTTAGGGCACAGCGCTGGCATTCGCCTGGTACTGATCGGAGAAACCACGTAACTACCGATCAGAGCAGCCGGCCGCTAGACTTCTCCTACAGACAACGGCTGAACTCGACTTAGCTATCTAGCTAGTGTGGAACATCCTGCCACCGCCGGGAGTGTAACCCTAGGGCCACCCGGTCAGAGAGACTGCAACGGTGCCCTGAGCCACCTCTCCGTGAAGAGCGCCCGGAGGGACGCGCCGGGGGCGGGGCGTCGCAGGAGATATGGGGCAGCGTTCAACTTTATTCTTCTTGTCTTTTACCGGGAGAGATGGCTCAGGGCGTCAACTGATCTCACTGCAGTCCCTCCGACCGGGAGTTCCTAGGGTTTGAGTCCCGACGGAGGTAAGATTTTCGACACTAGCTTATCAGCTTTGTGGAATTCAGTCGCTGTCTGGAAGAGAATTCTAGCGGGCGGCTGCTCCCTGTTTTCCGTGGTTTCTCCTATCCACACCAGGAGAATGCCGGAGCAGTACAAACGGGCCACAGACAGCGCGCGATCTTTCCTACCTCTTCTTCGTCCTATCCTTCCCCTTACAAACTCGCCCACACACATGCACTACACTACCACACATGCCGGTAGACCGGTCGAGAGCTTACAACTGGTCCCGGCTGGGGCGGTGCATCGCTGGTGGGAAACACGTGGTTGGGGAAAACCCCGCTAGGCGACAGTAGTTCGGCGCCGGATCTCGCTTCCAGCGGGGGAAGATCACCGCCACCCCTCGGAAGGAAAACATGCACTACACTTTCGGGACTATTGACCACGCCCTGAATCACTAATCAATCAACACTATCAGTCAGAGCTGCCGCGTCAACGCTTGAGCATCTACCGACAAGCACACATGCTGGGCGACAGGTCGGGAGGTTGGGAGCTTAGAGCTTGTCCCGGCTGGGGCGGTGCCCGGCTGGTGCGTTGGGGAAAAACCCCGCTAGCCGACGGTAGGTCGGCGCCGGATCTCGCTTCCAGCAGGGGAAAATCACAGCCATCTCTCACAAGGAAAGCATGCACTACACTTACGCAACCAACGCCCCTCGTACATGACGCGCCCGAAATATCTAACAGGCAATCAACCTTCTTATCTTCCTTTCCTCCTCGCGTTCCCCGTTTCCTTCGTATCCTTTCCCTGTCTTCCACCCTTTTGGGCGCGCACCCTCCGCCGCCGCCGGCGCCCAACGGCGCCCGTTCCGTGCGCGCCATCCGCGTGGCGTCGCGGGCCCAGGGCGATCGGTGGTGGAGGGAGGGACGGGAGCTGCGTGGGCGGGGGGGGGGGGGGGCGCCGCGCTGACGCGTCGCCATGCGTGTCACGCACGCTGCCCTTCCGGCGCCCTGACTCACTCCCGCGCGCGCGCGCGCCCCGCGCCGTCAACAGGTGCGCACGCCGCGGAGACGGATTCCCTGGCTCGGAGCGGTGCCATGACTTACTGCTAGGGGGATGGAAGACGCTGTATAAAACAATTATGTATGATCCTTGGACCTCCTTATATATGTAACCTCGGACCTCCCTATATATCTATATTTTCTTTCTCTCTCTCTCTCTCTCTCTCTCTCTCTCTCTCTCTCTCTCTATATATATATATATATATATATATATATATATATATATATATATATATATATATAGGGATATATAGGGAAGTCCGAGGATTCGAGGCCGCTACGGTGACACTAGCTTGTCGAGGACACTAGCTTGTCGGCAAGTTCGAATTCTGCCGCTGTCTGGGGAAGACTTCTAGAGGCCGACTGCTCCGACCGCTAGTTTCCCGTGGTTTACCCGATCAAAGCCGGGAGAATGCTGAGAGCAGTATTCTAACAAACGGGCCTCGGATCGCACGCGCGATCTTTCCTTCCTCTTCCTTCTCCTACACTTACCCTTTACTTCCAACTGCACTACATTACCACACTTGTCGGGAGACATGTCAGGAGATTTGGAGCATGGAGCTAGTCCCGGCTAGGGTGGTGGGAGATACCTGGTTGGGGAAAACCTCGCAAGCAAAATTTTTAGTATCTCAGGGACTTGATGTAAAGTGCCACAAACATTAAGAATTTCCCTTCAAATTCGAGGGGGTTGGCGTTAATTAGATCGTTTGGGAATTTCATGTACTCTATGGTACACACAACTTTAAATTTTAAATCTGGAGATTCTTTTTCAACCTAATGTAAATAACATATTACAGAATTTGCAGTTCATTATATACTTTAACCAACTTTCAATTTACAGCGTATTTTCTGTGAAAATGTACCAAACTAGTGAACCAAAGAATATTTTGAGAACATCCTTTTTCATCCGCTCCCTCACACACGTTCTTTCTCGAAGCACTAGTATGAATCCCTTTTTCTATCCTAACTCTACCTTATTGTTTAAGTCTATTCGCCAACTGGGTTAAAGCGAAAATTACACTCTCGACGAGCATTGTCAATCATCTGGCTTGCAGTCAATAAATTAGAATTGGCATTCACTCACTCAAAAAGTACTAATGCAAAGAAGATACGAAAATGAAAAAAAATACAATTAATTGGGATTTAATCAAATCATTTTAATTAATGATTTAAATTAGCAATTTTTGTATTTTTTGCACCAACATTTTCCCAAACGAAGTCATTTTACGACCTGCAGTAATTTTAATTAATAAAAAGCACATTTGTGATTTTTTTTAAATGAGCACGGAACTAATTTAGAACACTAACTGGACATTAGAAAATGGAGAAGATTTGAAGTGTTTCAGCCAATTTCAAGACAAACCAAGATATAAGGGTTTGGTAAGTCTCATTTGTTAAGTAATTTCTCAATGGTCCGTTAATTATGTGGCATATGTTAACTATAAATGTGTTTAATATTTCCCCCTAAATTAAGAATTTAAATATTCTTACAAATTAATACTAATGAATAAAATATGTATTTGATAACAATTTTCGTCTGTTTCATTACAATTTCCTTTGCAGTTAACAACCACTGTTAACAACTTAAAACAGTCTAAATTAGTTATAATTATTTATAATAAATTATCTTTAATAACTGTAATCTAATATCACATTTTCTGAATAATAGAAAAGTGTGAACTCGATTTCTTGAATACATTTTTCAGTACTCATTCATGGAAAACACTACTTTCGTTTTCTGTGCATTGATTGGAAAGTTGCACTTTGGAGGTCACTTACAGCAAAGTGAATGAAATATCGGGGCGACATGGCTGGCGTCTGATAGTAATGTCAAGAGAATATTCTAATAAGTTACGTAACTTGTACGAGTGACAATTCAAAATGACGGACTAGGCACCAACAAACAGCTCGTACATCGCCGTTTGATTTGCTCTTCTGACTATCGTCCTGTGCCAGTTAATAACTATTGACTTGCAAAAATGACGTTATTAAAAAATATTTCAATAAAATATTAAAATGGGGAATCTTATCTTTACCTCAGGGGCAAAGGTCACAATTTTCTTTCAAAAAAACAATATTTTGACACACTATATTTCGAATGCTCTTTTGAAAATAGAACTATGTCCAAACCATTAATGTCGAAGTTAAAAGTCAAAACAGCATGAAGTGACCTTTTATTCACTTGCCAAAAATATTTTTAAGCCGTTCTCTTGAAAAATTAAGCGACTGTATCTCAGTAACCTTTATTTCCTACGTAGGAAGATTTTATTTTTTTTAATATAAAAATCTAGATTTAAAAGAAATTACATAAAATACCATGATGTCCAAAAGTTAGAAATCCAAGTCAGAAATCGTGATGTTTAAAAAATCAAGATTCTTCAAAATATGAACATTTTTAAAACAAATAATTTAAAGAAATATTTTTAAAATATTTTTATACGGCAATTCAAAACTTTGAAAACAAATCAAAACTTTTGAAACAAATCAAAACTTTTAAAATAAATCAAAACGTTTAAAATAAATCAAAACTTTTAAAACAAATGAAAACTTTTAAAACAAATGAAAACTTTTAAAACAAATGAAAACTTTTAAAACAAATCAAAACTTTTAAAGCAGATCACAACTTTTAAAACAAATCAAACTTTTCAAAACAAAACCTTAAATCAATATTTGAAAACTGAAGATGTTTTAAAATTTTTCATCACGATTTCCAAACATAACCTTAAAAAAAATTATCGTGTACTCACCGACGACGCGTCGCAGCAGGTCGTGGGCGCGCAGCTGGTCGTCGGAGAGCGGCGGCGGGGGCTGCGGCGCGGGGGCGGGTGCGGGTGCGGCGTCGTCGTCGTCGGCGGAGGAGTAGGCGTCGTTGACGACGCCCGCGGGCGGCGGGTGCGCCTCGAGCGCCTGCAGCTTGCGGCTGCCGCGCAGCGACCGGTTGAGGAACTCGGCCTCCGCCGCCGCCCGCTCCTCCTCCTCGCGCCGCCGCCGCAGCGCCTCCTGCCGGCACGCGCGCGCACGCACGCCCGCGTCAGCCAGCGCACTCGCTCACGCCGCACGGCGCTCAGGGAGACAGGGGAGAGAGAGACAGGGAGGGAGAGGGAGAGGGAGGGAGAGATAATGGACAGACAAGGAGACAAAGAGAAAGAAAGATGCGAGACACTCCGAAATGGAGAGCGAGAGTAAACAGACTGGACAGATAGAAAGACGAGTGACTGGGAGAGAGGAGAAAGAAAGAGACATACAGACAAGGACACACAGAGAAAGAGAGAGAGAGACTGGAGAGATAGAAATACGAGTGGGAGAGAGGAGAAAGAAAGATATTAATACAGACAAGGACACAGAGAGGGAGAGAGAGAGAGGAGAGAACGAACGGAGAGGCAGGAAGAAGAGAGAGAGAGAGAAAATAACAGACACGTAGGAGAAAGAAGAAGACGAGAGACGGGAAGGAGAGAGAAGGAGAAAGAAGATAGAGGATGGACACGCAAGGAGGGAAAGAAAGAGGGGAGACAGATAGACAAAGGGAGAGAGAAAAGAGAAAGGCAAGGACAGAGAGGGAGAGGAAGAAGGGACAGAAAGACAAGGAGAGAGAGAAAGGAGAGAGCGAAGAGACAGAATGGCAAGGAGAGAGAGAAGAGACAAACAGGAAGGAGAGAGAGAAAGACGAGAAGACAGGAAGAAGAGATGAAGAAAAAGAAGGGACTGACAGAATAGGAGAGTGAGGAAGGAGATATAGAAAGAAGACATAAACGAGAGAGCGAGAATGACAGGGAAGAGATAGAGAACTGAGAGAAAATGGAGACAATGAGAGAGAACGACAGAAAGAATAACAGAAAAACAGGAAAGAAAGTAGAGGAAAAAGAGGGAAAGTGAGGAAACAAAAAGGGAGAGACAAAAAGAGACATAAGGACAAGAAGAAACAGTGCGATGCAGAAAGAGACTGGGGGTGAAATACAGATGGAAAGAGAAAAAGAAAAGTCAGAAAAGCAAGTGGGAGACAGAGACGGAGAGATGGGGAGATGAATAGAAACAAAGGTGACAGAAAAAAGTGAGAGGGAGGGGGTGAAGGCAGAAGAGGAGAAAAGTACATTGCAAGGAAAGGTCAGAGGGGATAAGACAGAAATAGAAAGAGTCGTGATATATATATATATATATATATATATATATATATATATATATATATATATATATATATATATATATATATATATATATATATAGTCTTCGTGATTCTGGAATTATCTTGAATGGAGAAAGAGAGAGAGAGAGGCGAAGAGTTAAACAAAGATAACGAGAGATGAAAGAATAAGAGTTGCAGAGTAGGTAGAGGGAATGTGTCAAACAAAGAGAGATCAAGTCATAGATGCAGGGAAAGAAAGAGAGAGAGAGAGAGAAGGGGAGAGATAGAGAGAGAGTGAAAGAGAAAGGGAGACAGGAAAAGGTGAACCATGAAGTTTAACAATAACGCTTATCAATGCCACTTATCAAGCGATCAGCAGATCCTGAGGAACTTAATGCTAACACCCTTTTGCTTTGGAGATATAGTAGTCACATATTCATCACCTAAATAAACATCAATTAGGATAGCTAAAGTGATATAAAAACAGTCATCATAAATAATCATTTGTGGTGTTCCTAATAATAGCAACAACAGAAAAGTGCATACTTTGTGTCAGTGCTGTTTTAAATTCTACCCTCGGCGACACTACAGCGCATTCTGGCGGGAATTGCACGAATCACTTCGCATACGCATGCTTAGGACAACAGCTACTATGTGGAGGCACGAGAAATGGATGTAAACAAGAGCTGGTCAGCGATGTCGCCATGGACACAAACATGGACGCCTTAAGCACACAAACTTGGTACAAAATACGTAACTAAAATCCACAGAAAATTGATTCTAGACAGAAACTATATTAGAAAGAATTTATAACGTGGAATCAGCAAAAAATGTAATCAATAACACAGAAATATAAAAACAGCAAAACGTAAACATATTTACTGAGAAACGTAAGAGCTTTTAGCCAACAAAAGAAAATAAAACTCGAGTTCTGAAATACAAGAAACTCTGGTAACAATAACAGACTATTCCAATCGTTAGAGGACTTTCTAAAGATGCTTCAAATAAATGTTTAATTCATAATGGGTTTCTGGAATACGTATTTACAATAAGTATAAACATTTTCTCTTGCAATTAACATAGGAATGCAAATTGAAAACTTTCATTGTCTGTTTCGACAACAAGTTGTCAACCACAGTGAATATCTTGTAGGTGGCATTATTTGGTGTCTCTAGTAAATCTACCTAATTATACAAAGCATTTATAATTGCAAATACTGTCTTCAAAATCGGCAAAACTAACAGAATCTACTACAAAGAGACATACTCTAAATATTGGAAAGGACTTCAATATGCCAAAAATGTTATACGCAGAATAAGGTATTATGTGCCTCGCTTTCTTTAAGGAAAGTGGAGGGGAGGCGGTGGAGTCGGGAAGGAGTAGGGGAGGGAGAAGGGAGAGAGTAGGGGGAGCAGGAGCAAAAATGGGAACGCCCTGGTTCTCACAAAGAAAGAGAAAGAACGCCATTCAATGTGATGGGTGCAATTTATCAGAACAGACGATATTTCGCTAATAACTTTCACAAATTTTAATTGCTAATCTTTATTTATTTATTTTATATTTTTATTATTATACTATATTGCATATTATTTTATTATTAATTTTCAATTATTAATTTAATTTTTAATTTTAATTGAACAACTTAAGTAAATTTTAAGTAAACAAATGAAGTTTAATTTATTTCGGAAGGAAATGAAGACGCTATCAAAAAGTTGCGACTCACCAATTGAAAATCAAAAAAGCCAAGCAATTCACTTTCATTACACTTTCAACTACCCTCTCGAGAACAATTGTCAGCCAAAGACTATTTAATACAAATGATACTTGTTTTAACACAAGAGCTGAAATATTCTGTTGTAAAATTCTGACAAAATGAATAAATAGTTTTCATATGAACATACTACTTCGATTAGCAGAACGACAAAATTATAGGAATCTCCAAGAAAAGTAAGAACAGGTTCCTGAAATGGATGCGAAACATTTCTATTCTTTATTCACCGATCACTCTTTCCAATTCAGTTTGGAGGAATTGAGAGTCAAAATAAACTATCTTCATCAGTAATGTTGGTCCACTGTCTCTTGATTAATTGAGCAAATGCTGAGATGTATCCTTGCTGTGTTTCTGCACATCAACGTAGCTTCAGTATGCCCACGGAATATTGATGTATCCTTCTTCTAGTCACGGCGGGTGAAGGTCCGGGAGAAAATTGTTAGATATACAAGAACATCAAAAAGTTGTAATAGTCAAAAGTCAGAAATACTAGTTCCTTTGTCGATGAATATAAGTTTCATATTATTCGGGACCAAAATTTCAAATTTTGAAACGAAACATTTCAACGGTTGTCAACGGCGCTTGTAGGATGTTTATTCATAATTCAACATTTATAATTAATAAAAAAGAGCGGTAGGGATTCGGAAGGTCACGAAAACGTGAGTGGCTGTTTGTTCAGAGCTAGCATTGCTTCTGACCTGAGGTCCTAGGGTCCGTGTAAGGACGAAGGCATATTTTCCACAGTTGCTACTTAAGTAGGTCGAATTCAGCAGCTGTCCGGAGAACTCTAGCGGCCGGCCGCTCTGATCGGTGTGGTTTTCCGTTGTTTCTCTGATACACACCAGGCGAAAGTCGGCGTAGTACTCTAACAAATGGGCAACGCAGCGTGTGTGTCGGGAGATCAGTTGGCAACTTGGTGATTGTCCCGACTGGTGCGGTGTTCGTCTGGGGAGATACTTGTAGTGCGAAATCTCCTGCAGATACGTGTATGCCGCCGTATGATCATACTATCCAGAGGCGTAGAAACACAGTTGCCTCCCGACAAAAAAATTCACTGCACTAAAGGGAATAATGACCAAAGCAATTGACGTGATCGGGAACATCAATCAATCAATCAATCAAGCCAGAAAATGTACGCAGATTATACTTCTCCCCTTTAAACCTCATTATTTCCTGACGATAAGAATATTAAACTAGTGGGGCTAGAATAGCACGCACTTTCTCGGCCGTACTTTCTCGCAAAATTACGCGAAAAGAACTCAAATTTACGAAAGATTGTACATGGCCTTATATCAAAATCTATCTGTAAAAACAGATTTCATTAAGGGAGAAAATCTCGATATTTATAAATATAGTTTGAAGACGCCGAAAAAAAATTGAATTTTTGAAATTTTCGAAAAATCAGAGTTTTTAACGATAATGATACTTGCATTGTTCTCTGAAATACCCTTCACACATCCAACAAAAACTATTCAAAAATGCTGGAGCCATTTTTTTTTAAATTGAAAATGTCCTAGAGGTCTTCACTGTTAAGTGGGCCCCAAAAATAAAAACATCGCTTTCAAATTCAAGGGATCACGACATCATCCAGATCGATTGATCAATTTTGGAGGAAAACGGCCGAACGGTTTAGCCTCTAGTGTAGTGCGCAGACGAACGGGCAGTCGTTTTGTCGTCGTTCGATTTTTCGGTATCGAGAACCCACAAAACGAGTTCTGGTTACATCACGTGTTAGATTTTTTTCTCTAAATTTAGCAACAGGATTTATCCATTTTTGTGTTACCAGAGTCCCATAACAAGAGTTTTCTGCCGAAAATTCGCCGTTTTTTCATAACTTTATCTCTTCTAACAAGTAATCGGTGGCGAGAAAATCAAATTGAGTAAACTAAACAACTGAGCTGAACCGAACGTCACACGCGTCGAGTGGCAGCGACAAGTGACCGGGTCATTGCTCGTACGACACCTGCCGTGACTCTTCCTGCTATCGCCCCGGGGCCCCTCCCCCCAACGCCCTCGGGGCGAAAGACATGCGGGCGACACAAGACGACATGTGCAATTTTCGCCTTTCTTCACGATCGGAATACAGTCCGCGTTGCCCCACCGACTGAGGTGACCCAGGGTGTTAACCGATGTCACTGCAGTGCCTCTAACCGGGAAGTATGAAGTGACAGGATTCTCGGCACTAGGTAGACGGCTACGTCGATTTCAGTCGCTGTCTGGAGCAGAATTATAGCGGCCGGCTACTCCGATGTGTAGTTTTCCGTGGTTTCTCCGAACAACACCAGGCGAATGCCGGAGCAGTACCCTAACAAACGGGCTACGGACCGCGCGCGATCTTTCCTTCCTCTTCCTTGTCATATTCTCACCCCTTTCTTAACACACATTCACAGGCACTACACTACCAAACATGCCGACGGACATGCCGGTAGGTGTAGTACATGTTATATCTCGGGAGGTGAAAGTTAGGTGGCATCCAGCGTCGACGTACACGCCCGTTGATTAAATGAATGGTAATTTCAGGTACGTTTAGTAATAAGGTCATTAATCCCGTAAGTGTAGTGCGTGTGTTTTCCTCGGGAGGTGGCGGTCATCTTCCCACGCTTGATGGTGATATCCGTCGTCGACCTACACGCCGACTTGCAGGGTGTCCCAACCAGGTATCTCCCACCAGAGTTCTAGAAATACAAATTTCTCCTCGGTTACAGCTGATGTTTCTTAACGGAGATTTTGTCCAATGGATCGATGGTGCGATGGATCATGTTATTAATCCATGTCAATTCAAAATATTATTGAATGAAAGCAACGTGACTATTGCCATGATCTGGAAACATTAGGAATAGGAACCCCATAAACGATCACTAGTGAGATGGTTCGAATTACATCTTCTTGATATTAAAAGTCTCTGACAGCTTGACTCGTTACAGTAGTCATTTGCGAAGCGAAAATGGAAGACATTCGATATTACAATTGGGAATAACTAGTTAAGTAACTCAATACAATATGGCATAATGAATAAAATATTATAAAATATCAATTTTTGATGGTAAGGTTTCCAAAACGTGCAGAACAGTGCTGTCTTAGTGCATGCTCACAAAACATTAATTTTTATTAAAACGCACACAGAACAGAACACAATATATGTACTTCTTTGCAAGATATGTTTCCCAGTGTAATAATTTTCACACCTCTGTAAATGATTTTACATCAAAACTAAAAAGAAATCTCTTATGGTAAATTGCAGATACAGGGAAAGAAACTTCATATTTAATGAATTAGTCCTACACTATATTCCTGGTACACTGAGAGAATTTTTCTGCGAGAAATATTAAAATACTACCTTCGGAAATAAAGACAAATTTTGGTTAATATTTTTACTTATTGCACAAAAGAACTTGTACGAATAGTTTCAAATAACTAAGCTAGTTCAGTCCACCTTCTAAACATTTGGATAATTGAAATAAGAATATTATTAGTGTAAATAATACAAGTGGATATTGCCCACGGTGTAACAATGTATGCAAATTGAAATATCTTTACACACGAAGAGGATAATCCAAAATGATTGAATCTTTAAGTAAGTTACATCCAACTCCTCCACAAAACTTTCATTCCCCATAAGACGATAATCGAACGCGTTCATAATAACTAATCTTACAATTCAGAAAAAAACCAACTACTTTGCTGTAAAATAACCTTACAGTATACAGCTGACGTAGCAATGCAGTCACGATCATACTGCGCAGGGGGAAATCCAATATGCAGCTATCATATAACATCGCCTCCTACTGTAATAAAGTCAATAATAACAGATGTGTCATTTCGATTCAATGAAATACGAGAAAGACGATCGTTTTCATCTTGCTGATTCTACTTCTACATTTCAAATACTAAATGTGATATATTGATGAGTCACACTATTAACAATCTTATCTAATGGTTAGTATGGGTTCTTTATATTCTGTACTATTATGTTGCTAATCTCTAAGCCTTTTGACTACCCTTGAAATAGGCGCATGATTGGATGAATAGGTGAATAAGAAGATATGATCTGAAAGGTGATGGAGCAATGCTGGTATGAGATGCCACGCCAGACTCAAACTAATACAATGGAAGTAATTAATACACAGATCCAGTCCCATACCATACAATTCAGCATTAAAAATATAGGAAGCAATAATAAGACCCTTGGAATTTATGCCTACCCAATCTGATTAAATCCGGAATCTTGAAAAACGCCTACCCAATCTGATTAAAAGTAATCTGCAAATTATACAAAACCAATTTCACAGAATGATTTCAAAGGCTCCCTGGTATGCCCCCTATAAAAAATTACACAAAGAATTCTACCTAGACTACAGACCATCACCTATCTAGATAACAATTTCTTCTCAAGCGTATCACAAATGCTTTCACCATTAGTACATAGATTCGACAAACACTAATAACATAGAACCAGAATACAAAATAAATTTACTTTTCACATTTTCCTCAAGAAAATCTATGAACCAGATCCCCACTAGAGGAGCCCGATGGGTACCTAAGCCTCTACATTAGTTTTACGTCTTAATTTAAGTTAGCAAGTGCGTCATCTATATATGTAAAATTAAACTAAACTATATAATCACCGTCTGTGTAAGTAAATAAAAATAATGAGCTGCAGGGGGAACGATGGACCCAGAGAAAGTCTGCCGCGGGCCCCTTTTGACCACCAAAAATTCCGTGTGGATCCACAAGGATTTGAAAAACGGCGGCCTCATCGCTTCGCAAGAAATCGACCTAATACAACTTACGACTAATTTAGGTCCCAAAAAGTTCTCATTCAGATATTTCAAGTTCAATCATTCTTTGCAACACGCCGAAGATACTCAAAAGTCGTTCTAACTTTACTTCTTTCAGTATTATTTCTGCTGGCAGAACAGGATGTCTAGCGAAGTTACAAATAATGCAATGCTTTGTTAAATACACAATACAATTATGTGCAATGTAGTATTTGTTATGAAGGGTCGTGACGTGTTGTGAAGTGCAGTGTAATTAAAAAGCCATTAATTTATTAGTTAGCAATATATGTTTAGGATAGGCATACAATGTAGGATAAACGTTATTATTGTTAACATTGTTAATATTATTGACTTTTATTATCATTATTGACATTATTATTATTAATATTGTTTTAAAATAATTTAAAGAGACATTGTATTAATATTCTTAATTATAATGTATGTGAATTGTAGTGTCCTGCCACCAGGTTGCATAAAACTACCTGCCGAAATAAAATATATCTTTCGGGCTTGTAGAGGGTAGAAACTGATTACTCTTTGACAATGAACATGAAGTGGGAAACTTCAAATAATGGAGATACACCTGTGACATTTTCCCTGATTGTCGCTTGTTTACACCGCCTTTTGTTTACACCTTTTAAAACGAGAAACAAGTGAACGAATCCGCGTATTAAATTGGCCCCTCCCCTCGTCAAAATATTTTTAAAATGAATAATTCGGCATTGACCTGCTGTAAATGAAGACTAATTTCATGACAAAAGCATTCTTAATTATGCAATTTTTACAAAAGGTTTAATTTCTGGACATTTATTGCCATCACTTTCTTTCTAGACTAAACAGTACGTCAAGTTACGTATTGGGGCCTGTCAGAAAGTGAGTACAGCTTAGAAAGATCAGCTGACTTCTGGAATGCTCCCTTCGGCAATAGTCGGGTTCCACCGGTGCATATACCGGTGTCAAAAGCACGCCAGCGACGGAACCCAACCGTAGGGCCTCCCGTCTGCAATGCAGACTCACAGCAACATCGCATTTTAATGATAACTAGTCCCCTATTTTTTTGTTTTCTAATAGTTCTTACCAACTTTCCGGCTACGGAATTATATTTACACCCTACATTACAGTAATTTAATATTTTATGTATATGTAAGTATGTATATATATTTATGTTATGTATATTTTATGTAATATTTTAATATTTTGTTGAGAGAAGTTCTGCTTTAGAGTGTATGGCAGTACAATTTTATTTCCCAATTTACTGTGGATTTGATAGATATTTTGTATTATTTAAAACTCATTACAATAAACACGTTTCATAACAAATTTGTAAGACCTTTGTGACTAGTTCAAAGAGCCTAAACATTAATTTAGTAAATAATACTTTAATGAAGTCTGTGTGTGAAAAACTTTTTTATAGTTGTTTCTTGTTCGTTATGCTAGTTTTTACTAACATCAATAATTTCAGCTTTTACGAGTGATACGAAACATCGATATCTCAATATCAACAAAACGCAGTGTTGAAAATGCCAATACTTTTAAACTTTTAAATAATGGGCGGAATTTTCATGATGTTAATAAACTACCATAGGCATGGAGTCAGCATGTTCTAAGACATGCCACAGTACAACTGTAAACGCATATGGCAAGTCACGCTATTAAGGAGGAAGAATTATCTTTCGAACGACAGCTGCTCTAAGCAATAAATTGTCACTAGACCTTCAACTGCCTATAATTACACAATTTCTACATAAAACCCAATCATGACGAAAAGGTAGAAATTATGAATTTACATATCCGACACCGTTTAGCGATTTACGAATGCAAAGACTTAGTGTAAGCAATATTTTCAGTCTGAACATAACGAAATTGAAAAGTGATGGCAATTCAATCCAATTTAAAAATTCAACGACACCAAATTAACATTACTACCATTAAATTAATTAATTTTACCTAATTCTCTCTGTATAAAAGGTAGACATCAGTCCAAAGCAATTCCATGAAATTCAAGAATATACAACACATCTTTCCATGTGAATGCAAATCGACACATTCATTTCACTCAAATAATCTGAATTTATATAAATCGTCAGTTCAATCCGAATCAAACCATTACAGGAGTCACAAGCCAACCCTTAGATCAAAACCAACTGAACACTTTTAGTAAATTCAAATCAAGAGATCGAGATATCTCACATACTACTTTGACCCTACACAAATGATCACTTAGATCCAATTCGCTAAAACATTCAAAAGGGACAGAAACTTTCAAATGGATCAAATGTAAATCAATAAATCGAATCAATTCAAATTAATATTTCGACCCAATTCTAATCCACATTTTGATTAAATTCAAATGAATACTTCAATTTAACTCAAATCAAAACTTGAATCCAACACAAAGCAACTCTTCGATCCAACTCAAATCAACACTTCGACCCAACACAAATCAACAGTTCGACCCAACACAAATCAACACTTCGATCCAACACAAATCAACACTTCGATACCAATCAAATCAACACTTCGATACCAATCAAATCAACACTTCGATCGAAAACAAATCAACACTTCAATCCAACACAAATCAACACTTCGATACCAATCAAATCAACACTTCGATACGAATCAAATCAACACTTCGATCCAACACAAATCAACACGTCGATCCAACTCAAATCAGCACTTTGATCCACCTCAAATCAACACTTCGATCCATCACACATCAACACTTTGTTCCACCTCAAATCCACATTTCTATGCAACTCAAATCAACCCTTCGATCCAACTCAAATCAACACGTCGTTCCCATTCAAATCAACACTTCTGTCTCACTGAGATCACCACTCCAGCCTCACTCACCGGGCGGGGCGGCAGGCGCGGCGGGCGCGGGGAGGCGCAGGGCGACGTGGACACCATGGTGGCGGTCACCGGCGTTGCATCACCGCGGGCGCACGGGCGGGCGGGCGCGTGTGCACGGGCGCACGCTCGCTGGCACGACTGGCGGCAGCGGCGGCGGCGGCGGCGGCGGCGGCGGTGGGGGCGGCGGCTGTGACGGCGGCGGCTGTGACGGCGGCGGTGGGGACGGCGATAGTGGTGGTGGCGGCGGCTGTGACGGCGGCGGTGGGGACGGCAGCGGCGGCGGCGGCGGCGGCGGCGGCGGCTACGGCGGTGGGGGCGGCGGCTGTGACGGCGGCTGTGGGGACGGCGGTGGAGCGGCGGCGGCGGAGGCAGTGGTAGAGGCAGCCACGGTGGCGGGGGCGGTGGGGACGGCGATAGTGGTGGTGGCGGCGGAGGCGGCTGTGACGGCGGCGGTGGGGGCGGCAAAGGAGGCGGCGGTGGAGCGGCGGTGGCAGCGGCGGTGGCAGCGGCGGAGGCAGGGGCAGAGGCGGTCACGGTGGCGGTGGGGACGGCGATAGTGGTGGTGGCGGCGGCGGCTGTGACGGTGCGGTGGGGGCGGCAGTGGAGGCAGCGGTGGGGGCGGCAGTGGAGGCGGCGGTGGAGAGGCGGGGGCGGCGGAGGCGGCGGCGGTGGGGAGGTGAGGGACAGCGGTGGCAGCGGCGATAGAGGCGCTGTCGATGGCGGCGGGGGCGGAGGAGGCGGCGGTGGCGGGTGTGGGGGCGGGGGCGGGGAGAGCAGCGGGCTGCGCTTGCGAGAGCTCGGCGTATGCGGCTTCTCTTACGTCACGCGGTGAATGAAGCTGTCGAAAAGCTCCCACCGGCGCCGGCGATGGCGTGTCCACCCGCAACCCGTCCCTCGGTTCCGACTCGCTGAGTCGCGGCTGGGAGGCGATGGGGAATGAACGGCTCGGAAAACGGCCTGCGTGGAATTTCGGCAAGTCGGAATCCGGCGTGGAAATCGGGAATAGGGAGTTGCTTTTGATTTGTTTTTGTTTTTTGTCACCGAGTCGCTGTCCGTGGTTGGGAGTCGATGATGAATGAACAGAGCTGACAACGATGTGGGTCGAATTTTGGCAAGTACTTGGGAACTGACAGCCAAAATCAAGCGTAGAAATCGGGTTCGGAATAGGGAGATATTTGTTTTGTTTTCGAGTCCGACTCACTGAGTTGTGGTTAGGAGTTGGCGATGAATGAACGGGTCTGATCTACGTCGATTTTTTTGGTATGTGTGGCTTTTTTTGTCTGAGTCCGCTTGACTTGGTCTGACTGAAAATTGATAACGTATGATAGATACCGGCGTTCTTTTCAGGCAAGCTCTTCGAATATATAAAGTTCGTGGTTGATGGTCGATGCATGAACGGGTCACAAAACGACCAGCGTCCATTTTTAGCACACACTTTGGGTATTGATAGTTGTTCATCAGGAACCGGAAGATGACAGTCTTTTTGTATTCGGCTCTCGGTCGCTGAGTCGTGATTTGGAATCGATGAAGTTGTGAGTCCCGCGAAACGTTTCGTTTCTTACCTCAAATCGATTCTAAGTGTTGTGATTCGAAGTCGATAAAAGACTGAAATAAAGTAATCTCGAAACTGTCTCGAATCTTCCATCTGACGTTGGGAAGTTCTCCAGGAGTTCAGCCAATCAAGAAGTGCTGTTAAAATTGTGAAATAATTTAGAAAAATGTCTTTATTTTTAGTCCATGTATTTGGAAAATATTATTATTATCATTATTATTATTAAATAATTCAAGTTAATACGAATTTATTTATTGTTTTTTATTTATTTAATAAATGAGTATAATACGAACAGACATATAAATATATTAAATAATTTAGAAACAAACATTTTCAATTTTCTATTCTCCCTCTAATTTATATTTCCTAACCGATTGGAAATATTCTTCGAGCGAATCTACAACTCATAAATTTGCACTGTTACCTTGATAAATTAATCTCGGTAGGTTGCTCACAAATGTATTATTTTCATCAAATGCCCATTAAAAAACGTCTAGGTTGTTTTTATAAAGCGGTGTTTGTGTTTCCGTAATCATTCTTACGCTATTCCATCTCACTTGACAAACATCACAACACGAGGTGTTTATTTCTTTCTACTTACTTTCTACACTATTTGCAGTCACAAATATACATCTGCTCGTGGCAAAAAACACATACGTTAAAATTGATCCTTGATCCAAGTTAGTGCCGTGGCGAACAGTGCGTAGTTAGTGAAGTGCGAATGAATGGTTGTGTATATAATGAAACAAGTATGAATGATGTGAAAAAGAAGAAAAAAATATCTCGCCCGCAAAATAACAAACTCTGTAGTGTTATAGTATTAACAAAACTGATCGTAGTGTAAGTTAGTAATACCAAAGTGCAAGAAAGTTAACTTTAGGGCTAGTATGTAAAACTTAGCTGTAAGAAAAAGCCCCTCCTCTATCTGCTTAAGCCGCAAGGCAGCAGTTTATTGTTAATAATTTAAAGGAAATAAATTCCCCTTCTCCATAGGGTTATTGTGGAGGGGACAAAGAAAAAAATTGGTACTTGTGCGGATGCTGTCATGTTTTGAAATATGTTCTTTCTTATTCTCTGTCCGGTTTAAACTGCATTTTCCCGCGCCTTAAACTTGGCGGAATTCGCACTATCTGCCTACCCACTTGCGTTCTCTACATTCCTACACACGCTCTCACCTCGTTAAGAGAACTATTTTCTTCGTCACGAATTTTTGTTTCAGGTATGCAGCTACAATCTGTTTCGGTTTTCCTGAAATAACGTTTTACTTTGTGACACAACTGTAACCCTGTTGGAGGCTATTGGATTCTCCAACATTGGCGTAAAAGTTTTGTTTTTTCATTCGTAACGGTTATCCCCAGATTACATCAACACACACGCATACACACTATCTAATTTCTCTATCTTTCGTCTCGGGTCGATTTAGGTTCTCTTCTAGATCGGCATCTGCTTCTGATTTTATTGAATAAGACATCTCTTACTCATCGAAGTCGTACTAAAAACTTTCAGTAATCTCAAACACTCTCGGATTCTACTATATTTTCGTAAAAAAATTGAGATAATTCTTTATTTGAAATCTAATATTACGTCATTACCAGATATCGACACACATACACAATCTCATTTCACTTTCCTTTTATTCGATTGAAAGTATTCTCATAGATCCATTATCTGTTTACGTTTTTAGCGAATAAACAATACTCGTGATATTAAATACTGACCATAACCACTCTTAAAATGTTTGGATCCTGCGATAATTGCATGCAATTTCCTTTCTTTACTTATTATTATTATTATTATTATTATTATTATTATTATTATTATTATTGTTGTTGTTGTTGTTGTTGTGAGATCTCATCAACTCAGAAACACTTAACTCATTACATTCTTTCTTTCGACACGGATAAAATTTAAGCTTTTTTCTAGATCCGCAAATGTGGTATACAACTAGCATTTCTAATATAAGCTACACCAACTCAGTTCTACATTAGCTTAGGAACCACTTGGATACTTCCAATATCCTTTTTACTTAGGTAAAATTTTACTTTCGGTCTTTTTGTAACGAATCTCTCATTATCATCAAATTTCATCAACGCACGTCCACAATCTTATTTCACTTTCTTTCTTGTCCGACCGAATTTAAGGCCGTACTTTTCTAGATCCCTATCTCGGGAAACCGTCTTTCGATTCGATCTGGAAATCGCACCTCGACACTTACTCCATGTTCCAAATCCCGCTCTACTAAAAATCGTTGCGGGCCACCACCACAACACCACCATCACAATCATCATCATCATCATCAATAGATGAACTGCAGGTAGTACAAAACATATACCATAGAGAAATAATTTAAGCCCAATGATTTATACCAAACGCACATATTCACACAGAACTACAAGTAAAAAGAATTAAAATTCATACAAAACTTTTTATTCTGTACTCGATTCCTCTCCTTTAATCAAAACTGTTCATTTATTCTCCTTAAAAACACATTAAGCTGAAATTCGAGTAGAGTACACAACACCTACAAGAATTACTTTAAATATACCTAATTATATATTGAATACAAATAATAATATTCAAAAATCTGATTTTTAAGACACTTGATACGTTAAGAAGCTTTCAATCTGCTTTTTAAGAGACAATAAGTTAAGGATGCCATATCTTAAAAATATGATTGACTAAATTGTTCAATCCCTTGACTGGCTACATTGCTGTACAAAAACAAACATAATTTTTTTTAAAAAAGTATTTAAAAAATGAAAATAAAAAGAAACACGACAAACAGTTGGCCTTCCCTACGAGGCGACCATGCCAAGGAGCCCCGTGATCCTTGGCGTAAACTTTCTCGTGCGCATTCACGGCAAAGCCCGCCCCGTTTCCCACGCGCCGTCTTATCTCGCGAAACACGCCGCCCCAGCCAACAGCCGAAAGAAAAATTTTTTCGACGCGGCCAAAAGGAGCGGCGATGAGCTTTTCTTGGAAAATTCTCGTAAAGATCGAACGGATGTGATACTGAGCAGAGGTGTTAGGTATAAGATTTCCGTTTGCACGTCAATTGGACCGTTCGTGATATAGCCGATGTAGAATGTAACAAATGTCAATCAGAATACGATTATATATTGTCATTATAATATATTATTATATATTGCCTTAATATATGATTCTTCTTGATCGAATAGGCCACTGTGGAACACATTTATTTCAACCGGTTCTTTTCCTTCCTTCCAATTTCTTCTTCCTCCAAAATTATTTCGTCTTCTCCCCATGTTTTTCTTTTCTCTCTTCTGACTAGATAGCTTCAGTCCTCTTTTTAGGTTTCTCTAGAAAACATTTTGACTTGACTAATTTGTGTCGCAGGGGTGAACGATTCTGCATATCTTGTGGTGTTGTATTTAGTTCTGGTATGTCTTTTTCTGTTTCTTTGACAGAAGTATAATCGATTTTTAATTTTCTAATGTAGTTTAACAATCTTCCTGTGAACTTGATGGATTCCATTCTTTGCAGGTGACCATAGAAAGAGATTTCCTTTTTTTAAATATTGTGTCTGTAATATATGATTCAATATAATTATTAAATATTATTTCATTTTATTATGCGTTATGCACGTTATTATTGAAAGTTCTGAGTCCCAGTGTGTGGGGACCTTGTAATACATCGTGTGTCAGTAGTGTAATACTTTCAGCTACACATAACAATTCATCCAATTTTAGTCTTAAATAAACATTATTGTAATTAAATCTGCTACTTAATTGTTTTTGCTGTTGAAGAGGGGCTTTATCGTCTTCACTTGATGATCAGCGAAGAGTTATTGTCTGCCAAGCACTGCGATAGTATACTTTAGAAAGTATTTCGCTTAAAATGTGCCCAGAAATTCAATAATGTTTACAAAATGGGAGAGCAAAACTACACTTAGAAATACTTAAGGTCACTTAGTGAATAGTACCAACTGATTGTACACTACGAAAGCAGATTGCCCCGAAAACGAGCCGTAGATGGAGCAGCTACATGGGTTACAGCCAGAGCACCATCCAACAGGTGGCTCGTGTGACATAAGGATCACTACCGTTCGAATTTAGAAAGAAGAAGAATTTCCAGAGAATTTCTACACTTCAAATGTCCTACAGAAAAGTGTATATTCCAGAATACAGTCTCCCCAAAAATTTGGAGCCAAGAGTTTCCTCTATATAGTATCTTCTTTATTAATATTGACGGTAATCACGAACAAAATTAAATGTGTTAAAAAGTCATACACCTGAGAAATATTACTTCGACAACAATTGTCAACCATTGTTATATAATATTAATTACAAATTTACTATCATACAAACGACTTTTGTTAAAAATATGGTCAGAACAGAGAAGTAAAATCATGTTTTCTACAATAAAAAACATAGCAAGGACGTATTGAACGTAGCGATACTAAATGTCCAACAAGAGCGAAGAATCGATTCCCTGTTTTACCGTCGGAATCGATTTCAAATAGCGCATCTAACCTGGTATCGATTACTTATATCTAATATCAATATCAAATTCCATGTTTTGTTAAATATGTTCCAATATATTTGTTTTAGTTAATTTAAATATGTATCGTTTACAAATCGATTCTCACGGTTTGAATCATAAAGCGAGGTATCGATATATCGTATTGCTGTTAGAATCGATGTATTAGATTTTTTGAGCTATTTGAGATATTAGTTTTCTTATCCCTACCCCCATTTCTTCCAACGATAGTTGTATTAAGGAAATATGATAGCAAGAAAAGTTGATGACAGGATCTGATTACCAGAAATTTTCGTTCCAATATAATTTAAACATTTTTTGCAAAAACGAGCTACAGATTTCATATAACAGTCCTGTCGTCGAACAAACGAATTCCCCACTCCTCTAGCTTCTAGTGAAACGAGGGATCAAGAAAGTGTATGGGAATATCACCAAACATCGCATCCCAGTCAGGAATCGATTTCTTTTGTACTGTCAATTGAGTATCGATTCCAATCCATACTGAAGGTTTCGATACTCCACTTAACGAGTTTCGATACTTTCAATCAAATACCGAACATAAAAATTAAACGTTTTATATATATATATATATATATATATATATATATATATAGAGAGAGAGAGAGAGAGAGAGAGAGAGAGAGAGATATGAATCGACAGTCAAGGTTCAATCACAGCTGTGGAAATCGTTGTAATAGTTTTATTGAGCTCCGCAATCAAATATCGAATATCAAACTCCATGGTTTCATGGTTTGTTCATACGTCTCGGTACGAATCGACCCTCAAGGTTCGATCACAGCGTGGTATCGATATTCCTTAGTGCTCTTAAAACGGATGTACTAGTTTTCTTGAGCCCCGGGATCAAATATCAAATTCCATGTTTTGAATTTAAATGCGTCTCGGTACTAATCGATCGTTAAAGTTCGATCACAGCGAGGCATCGATGATCCTCCCGGCTGTAAGAATCGCTGTACCAATCGAGCGCCGCCGTCCTCAGCTGCCATCCCGGTCGAGCGCGCAAGGCCGCCGGTAGCCGCGAAAACACCTTGCGGAAACATCTAGGCGTCGCGCTGTGGACTTGGGCGTCACGGACGCAAATAGAAGAGGACTTCGACAAGCGCCGCGGGTGACGCAAGGCCCTTGCGGACGCTGGCGCCAAGGAAGAGAGCGGCTGGGGACGCGCAGTTTCCGGTCGACAAGAGCCGCGAGCCGCCGACCGGAAGTGCGCCACGAAAACGTGGCCCAACATTATATAAAAAATTAAATTAATGTGAATGGATCTCTTAGGCGAACATTTATCACAAAAATCAACTTCTTTGACAGGGGGAGGAAATTCAAAATTATCCAGCCTGGTCTACAGGGGCAAAACGAAACTTACTGGTCTTTTTTTTTTAATTTTTATTTTAGGAAATATACTGGTCACTACCCTGAGGAAGCCTGCGATATGACAGGCGAAACATCGGCCTCTCAGCCAACGACGCGGCGTCACCCGGACAGCCAAGAAGTCTCGAAATTATCCAGACAGGATATGAATGTGTCCAGATGTGATTCAACTGAGTCTCATTACGATATTGTTAGGGGGAGGTGCGAGGAGGTTTGCAACTTTTTTACGTCTTTATATTACGGTGGGCTACTGATAATATAACACCAACCATTAAAATTACCACACCTTCACATATTATAACTATTACATGCTCATAACAGTCGTTTTCCTTACTTGGGTTAGTTTGGTCCCCAATTCAGAGGAAGGATTGGAAAGTAAGTTTTGCGAGAAACGACAAAGGGATTATTTGGCCTCCAATTTACGTACGGCCCAGTTGAGTATCCCCGATGCCCCACAGGGTCCTAAGCCGGGGCGACGCCTTTCGCTGGTGTGTCGGTCGGTCGGTCCGTCGGTCCGTCGGTCCGTCGGTCGGTCGGTCGGTCGGTCCGTCTGTCAGTCGGTCGGTCGGTCGGTCGGGCGGGCGGGCGGACTACCTGACTCCCTAGCCCCGAAGGAGGGCACGCAGCACCGGGGGGGGGGGGGGTACACACACGCAATAGCGGCGCGGCAGCAGCTTTGCCACAGCGTACGATCACTCCACGGGTGTGTTGTTTGAGCGTGCGGTACATGACACGTGGAAAGCCTTCAATATTAAAAATTATTATTTTTACCATTGTACTTTTAGTACTACAAGTTTAACCTACTTAGAGTTAGAGGATCTTAGAAAACCTCTCTTTCAACCGTTTTCCGTTTACTACCCACTTCTTTGGCCCTCTGTACAATTAATATAAGGGGTGTCTCTAGATGTCTAGAAGTAAGATGAATATAGCGTCAGTGAATGTGGTGTTGTTACCTCAGTGAAATGTTCAGGGAGTATCGGTGGCTAAATCGGGCACAAATATAAATTTACCGGGGCGATATAGTCCTCTATGGGCTAAATCAGGCACAAATATAAAGGTACAGGACCGATGTGGACATCACGGCTATCAATTTCGTGTTGTGAATTGTGTGTGAGAAAGGGAGAGAGAGTAAGGGAGAGAGGAGAGAAATACGAGAGTGATGGAGTGAAGAAAGTGGGAAAGAGAAGAGTGGGATAGAAAAGAAGAGAGAGAGGAGGGAGGAGAGAATGAGGACATAGGAAGAGAGGAGAGAGGGAGTGGAAGGGTAGAGGAATTGAAAAAAAGACAGAAGAAAAAGAAATGAGAGTGCAGGCGACCACCAAGTGAAAATACTTTCATTAAACTTATGCATATACAAATACTTGTACCCTCCCCTTTACGACAGGTATACTACTATTTTTTACGATAAAAATAAATAAATAAACAAATAAATTTCGTAGTGCCAGTGTTCGGGCCCCATAGCCGGCCTCTCGTGTGGAAGAGTAGAAGTGGGCCACCACTTCACTGTGCACTGTCCTTCCGTGAGTGCGAGTGCGATTGTGCACATGTGTGTGTGTGTGTGTGTGTGAATGTGTTGTGGGCGCGGTGGGTGTCGGCAGCTGTCGCACAAAGCAGCGGAAGGAGGCGGGGGCGGGCCTGCGGGCGAGCGGGCGGGCGTGGGCGGGCGGGTGGATGGGCGTGGATGGGTGGGCGGGCGGGCGGGCGTGGGTGGGCGTGGGCGGGCGGGCGAGCGGGCGTGGGTGGGCGGGCGTTGGCGAGCGGGCGGACGTGGGCGGGCGGGCGGGCGTGAGCGGGCGGGCGAGTGGGCGAGCGAGGGCGAGCGAGGGCGAGCGAGGGCGAGCGTGGGCGGGCGGGGCGGGCGGGGCGGGCGGGTGGGTGGTCGAGGGCGGGCGGGCGGGCGGGCGTGGGTAGGCGGGCGGGCGGGCGAGCGTGAGCGGGCGGGCGAGTGGGCGAGCGAGGGCGAGCGAAGAGGAGCGTGGGCGGGTGGGGCGGGCGGGTGGGCGGTCGAGGGCGGGCGGGCGGGCGGGCGGGCGGGCGTGGGCGATCACCCGTAGCTCCGTCCGCGGGAGCCCGGCTCTGTTCCGGCCCTCGCTTTCCCCGACAGCAGAGATGTAGCGCGACTGTCCCCGATGAGGGAACTGGATCTGTGACATCGATGTTTTCAACACGTCGGAGTTTTGACGGAAACCATCGTTTTTTAAACGTCGATTTATTAAAACTGGCATAAGTAGCTCAGAGCCTCGTGGCTAGCTGTTGGTCAGCGTGCTCGCTTTCCACTACGCGGCTCTGGGTTCGATTCCCAGTTCAGGTAAATTATAGTGTGCGTTTTCCTTGCAATGCCCCAGTTTATGTTGCTGTGAGACGATGCGAAAATTCACTTCTCAGGTTGAGAAGACCGGAATACGGCGTGGGGATATCTACGTGCTAACCACACATGCCCCCCTGAACCCATGGCCGCGAGGCAGGGTTGTCGCCTGTAGGCCTGAGTCCGTTTACGCGTTGTCGCGCAAAGGAAACATTAAGTAGCTCAGGGCATCAACTGGTGCTACTGCCGAATCTCTGACTGGGGAGTCCTACGATCCGACTTCAGATTGTTTCAAGATTTTCGAACTAGCTAGATCACTAGGTCGAGTTCTGGAGAATTTTAGTGGCCAGCTGCAGTGGTCGGTATATTTCCGTGGTTTCCGTTATCAATACCAGGTGAATGTTGAAACAGTACTCTAACAAACAGGCCAACCACTTCCTCTTCCTAGTCCTGCCCGTTACTTGCACATACACTGCCACAAATGCCAGGAGAGCAGTCTGAGCTTAGAGCTGGTCCCGGACCTCGTGGTCCGACTTTAATTCAATCTCCCCCCCCCCCCATCAGCACTTTTGACAATAGCTTCACAGCCCTAGTTTCAGTCGGTAAGGACACCCGTCACAGAATCTACAGGCCTAGATTTGCCTCCCAGACTTGTCTCTCACTCCCCAAAAAAGATAAGTTCCTCTAATCACCGCATGATATTACTGGAGCTAAATGTGTTGAACATTTCTCGTACATATCCCATCATGCTTGCAACAACTGAGTTGATTTTTCTCCTTAGAGACGTCGAGCTCTCGGATCATTCAAAAAACTGGGAAGTATGAGATATCGCCTTAATGGGAACAGCCCACATTTCACACGAAGTACTGTACGAATACACACTCACACAGTCCCTAGCTATCCACCTTAAGAAGCTAATTGCAACCTGGTGTATATTTGGTATATAACCGACATCTAACATCGTTAGTCGTTTAATTCGAAGATTGTACGTCCAAAATAATTTAAATGATTTAGGGAAACCTGTTGCAGAACAATAATGACCACCTTTTTAGTGGAGTCGATGTCATTTCAAAGCGTCTGTATTACGGGCGCCTAAATCGCATTACAGGAATTTCTCGAAAATATGCAATCCCTCGATTGATACGGGTGAAGCCATGGGGGAGCTCTTCGGGCGCACCGATGTTTGCTCGTTCTCCGCAGCACCAGATACGTCACGAACCACGTGACCACAGAACGCACACATCGTTTCAAAAGCCATCTCAGACCCTGGCCGCCATACTCATTAGTGTAGTACGAGTTTCCTTTTTAAGGCCGGTGTACACTGTACAGTGTTCGTGCAGATTGGACGTAGAGAAAACGTACAATCCAGACTGAACGATTTCTGCATGAAAACCTTTGAGTGTGTTCGTAATTTTTCTTGCATAAAGCTTACAGTTTCTAGCGGCAGAATCGTTCACTAACGAATTGGTTTGCCCGAGGCGATGGTAATCGGCCGTTACGATTTTGTGATTAGGTGTGACATGGTGTGACGTGTAATTGTGATAAACTACCTGCTTCCCTATTCCTATTTTTCTTCTCTGTGCTCCTCATGGTTAATTAATACTTAATAAAGATGATACAGCCGAACGCATGCACAGAAATACGGCCACTGAAAGTACTCGGACGGCGCAATTGGTAGACCCCGCAACGGCGTCTGCTGGCGATCATGCAGATCTCATGCAGAAAACGCAGACCATGTATGCGCGACTTTTGGTTTTTGTACTTCCTGTTTGGGAATTTGAAGTTTCTGTACAATGTTCTGGGTCAGTGTAACTGTACGACTTGAATACAACTGTATGAATTGAATTGATGCCTTATTTTACGTGGCGAGACTCGGGCCATCAGGCCCGCTCTTCCGCCTGACCACGCAAATTTCGCTACTCTCCTTTCACCAACTAGTGGAGGAAGGAAGTATCACTCAGGTGACGAAACAAGCGACTTAAATTTATCTCAGAGGCTTTTTTTTGTTATTTAAGGCCGCATCAACTTCTAGGTCATTCGCGACCGCTATTGCTTGTAACGGTATGGTAACTGTGAGGACGACACGATATGATGATGATAGGGGGTGAAAGGACGAACACAATACAACCATGCCCGAGGCGGGACTCGAACCCGCGATCCTTCGGTCCGACACCGCTACGGCACTACTGCCTTATCAATCTCGACCACCGATCAGAGGCTTTGTTTAGGCTTGAGGATCTTTTACATGCAGTTAATCTACAACATGAGACAGTCGACATTACTTCCCCTCCGAAGGATTTCTTCGCCCTTAAAAATCCACGGCTTCGATCGGGTTTGAACCCGCGAACTAGGCTATAACATTTCAATACGCGAACCGTTACATTATTGCGGCCGTATGAGAATCTGCACGAAAGCTCTCCCACGTCTACCGACCTTTACAGACTTCACGCGAGCCCCGACCCGCAGTTTGATCGCGAGCCCCCGTGACATGGCGATCGCCATGCCCCCCTGCGTTCCCACGAACGCTCATGCGTAACGGCGCCACTGGCCGGACAATGGCGGCCGGGAAACAACGGAAGAGCGCCGGGCGGGACGCGCGGGCGAAGCCCTCACGGAAATGGCTGCCAATGGGTCGCAACGGGACGCCGCCGGTAGGCGCTGCTAAAAGGGGAAACGGCACACGGACAGGAGCTACTTGATGATATTATCTTATTGATGTAATTAGCTGCCACCGGGTTATGCCCATTCGGAGTTCAAATAAATGTATCTTTAAATTTGTCTTTTATGACGAGGGCGATGGACGATGGGACCGCCTAAGGTGGCTCAGGGCATCAAGTGTTGTCATTGCACTGGCTCTCAACGACTGTACCAGGATTTTCGACTCTAGCTACGTAGCTAGGTCGAATTCAGCCGCTGTCTGGAGGGGAATTCCAGCGGCCGGCTGCTCTGACTTTTTGTGGTTTCTCCGATCAACACTAGGCGAATGCCGGAGCAGTACCCTAACAAACGGGCCACGGACCGTGCGCTTTCATTCATCTCCCTTGGCCAACCCTCATCCCTTACTTGCAAACACTTGCACTTAGTACGTCGTACGCACACTGCACTTCCACACACGTCGGGAGTCCATCTCCGTATTTTAAAGGAAATATTTCTTTTGAGAGTGATACGAAAAACATATTTATTAAAACGAGTGTACCTCCCGGTTCATACATTTTCTTAAAATTACTGTACCATCTGTAATGAATTGAAAAACGTTTGGAGCTAAAGTAACAATTTTTTACTTCAAAATAGAAATCAATGCTTGCATTAAAAATAGGACTTTCCATTCATAACTTTCAAAATTGCACCTCCACCTGCAAATAATGAGGGCTGTGGCACGCTTTCTGCACACGTGCACATTTTCCTTTAAAATAATACCTTTGTAATACAAGAATTGTTTTATACGATGCAAAATTCTCGAGATACTGCGATATCTCAATTTCAATATACCATTTCGTATGTAATATTAATTTTCTCAACTTCGTGTTTGTTTTTTTTCAGCACAAACATCATGATCACCAACCACCAAGCTGATACTTAAAAATATTATAATACTACATACTAAACTTTGAACAACGTTTTGCAATTTTCATTAACCCGCACACGTATTCCACAACCAATAATTCGACGTGCAAATGTTTACAGTCGCATTCCCTCCCACTCCGATACGGTAATTATTGTGCATCGTTCACGCCTTTTAAACGACCTTCACTGCCAGGCAATGAATACGCGTTCTTCCTCAACGGTCTACCCCTATACAAAAGGTTTCGATACTTCCAATCAAATATCGAACATAAAAATTCAACGTTTTGTATTTAAATATGTATCGATATGAACCGACCCTCAAGGTTCAATCACAGCGTGGTATCGATATTCGTTAGTGCTCTTAAAATGGATGTAATAGTTTTCTTGAGCCCCGGAATCAAATATCAAATTCCATGTTTTGAATTTAAATACGTCTCGGTACGAATCGATCCTTAAGGTTCGATCACAGCGAGGCATCGATGTGCCTCCCGGCTGTTAGAATCGCTGTACCACGCAAGCCACTCCGATACGGTAATAATTGTGCATCGTTCATGCCTTTGAAACGACCTTCACTGCCAGGCAATGAATACGCGTTCTTCCTGAACGGCTACCCCCTCTGGGCTTTCCTCGTGTGCAGAAGGAGACGTGTACGAGGAAAAGGCGAGCCACAACGCAGGCGCGGGCGTGAGGAGCGAGCGAATACGGAAACGATGGAAGAACCCGCGATCGAATGAATCAGCCAGCTCTTCGAGAAATTCGTCTACACTCTTACGTTCTTCAAGTTCTCTGTGGACGTGTATTGTCTGTTCAGTCACGTGAGCGATTGTTTCGACACTCGATGGTGCCAAACCAAATTCGGGGATGTAGTCGGTACGAAAGATTCACATTTATTTCGGACTTGGCTAACTTGTGCTTGAGCCGATTTACTCCCTATTATTCTTATCTTTCCGCTAATTGTAGAAGGTTCGCATGATCTGAATGTTTTTGTGTGGCTAAAATGCATGAAAGGTACACTTTAAAACTGCTTTTTATAAAATATTATGGTCGGAGACTATAATTCACATTTATTTTATAAACGTTGGCTAACTTGTGCTTGAGCTGTTTTACTTCCTTATTGTTCTTGTCGTTGCGACAACGAGAATTTTTTTTATCGTGTTTGTTTGGAGAAATCAATGTATTTATGTAGCTACAAACGCAAGGAAAGTTCACTATAAAACTTACTGTTTTAATACATATTAATTACAAGCATAATTCTGTGAATAAAATATAGTCAATTGCCAGTTTAATTGAAAGCAGGATGAAAGAAAACCAAGTGGGCTCTTTAAAAGTAGGTATAAAAAAATTACTATAAGAGACCACTGTCAGCTGCTAGGCCACTGCTGGCAACATAACTGCAGGTCACTCATTATGTGAGTGCCTTCCTATACAGTTAACTCATTCGTAAACGGCTTCATCACTATCACTTGCAATGCCATCGTCCAGCTTGACATTCATTTGTTTCCTGACGTGTCAAAGTGGCCCCTTCTTGAAGTAACTCCTTACATTTGTGGCCTGTCCGTTTCCATCTTTTTCATGACTTAATTCACACGTTCTCATCTGTTTTTTGAGATGATTTGTTTCGATTCTCTCAAGATTATATTCAATGACGATAGTTAAACAATGAAATTCACTCGTGTAAACTATCCCTAACCTCCAACTGCATGCACTGAACTGATAATTCTATGCGCCAGAAATGAGGAAATCATTGTGAAAGGAGATATTGTTTTTTTAAGGAAAACGTAGCGGAAATTTTCGTAACGAAATAATAGAAGTTGTTTATTATGAAAAAATGGAATCCGTAATATCGAGACTTCCTTAATATAAATTCCTTGTTGAACAGAGTTACAAGATCACTTTCATTAAACATTTCATTCATCTATTATTTACTGAAGATAAAGAAAAATTGAGAAGAATAAACACTGAAAAAACGAATGAACTTTAATATTAATGCAATATTTTCTTGTTAGGATTTTGGAAATGTTTGGGAAAGTAAAAACAAATACAAATTCCTTCCACTTTCCTGTCAAGTTTACTTTTTTTACCCTTCGAAAAGCCATTCTTAAAAGAAACCTACTGATGTACGATTGGATCTAACTAAACATTAATGAACAGAGGAAATGTAAAGAAAAGTTTTATTGGAAAGGTAGAAATAATGTAATTGTATGTGCTACATATGTAAACTGCAATGATTATTGGCTATTGGTTTGAAAACTGTTCAGAAAAATTAATGCCTCGAGAAAATAATCATAAATACGTAAATAATAATACGTACATAGGGTGTCTAAAAGTAAATTTCTTAATTCGTTTTGCAAAAATACACAATTCATTATACAAATTATAGACAAAGTGGGATGAACACTGCAAATCTAGAAAATATGTTAGTTACAGTTTGAAGATAGTGTTTATTTGATTGCTGTTTTTTTCACAATATTTTCATTGACAAATATAACTAATTAAATTGCGTTATTTATTTCTATTTTATTCAATTTTTATACATTTTTGTTTGACGCGCTAAACCCGCAAATTGTTTCATTTTGTTTGATTGGCTGGTCAATTAAAATAATTTGTTTCAATTACCAAACTATTATGAAATTTGGAAAATCTGGGTCAATTCAGGGGCACTCCTCTGAGAAAAACCGGTAGGTCTACCGCAAAATATTCGTTCACTACATTCAGAGTACAACCTCGAAGCAGAAACGGTACGCCAGCGCGCTCTACTGTTCGCCGTACGAACTAACCCGTCGACTGGGGCGCTACCATGCGGCCAACTATAGAAGCACGTGCACCTCCCACACGAAAGCATGCGAACATGGCTTGCGGTATTCCCATGGCCTTCTAAAGCATTAGAGTCCCAACGGGGAGTTGATATCTCTGTTAGCATCCGCCACGTTAAAATGTTCCCCAGAGCGGGTAGGCACGCAAGGAACGGCGGAGGTGTTTGTCCAAAGCGCGTCGACAGCACTTATTAGCCACAGCTTGTGGGAAGTTGAACTACAACTTTACAAACGAAGTGATGCAATTTGTTTTTAGAGACGTCTCACGTTTTGCAGAAAGGCGTATCCTCAGGAGAAATAACACATATGTTCATCCTCTCCCTGTTTGTCCCTCTCACAGGCGTAACTCACGTCACTGCAGTGTCTCTGATCGGAGGTCAGGGTTCGAGTTCCGATGGCTGCTATGATCGGTAGTTTTCCGTGATTTCTCCAATCAATATCCGGCGAATACCGTAGCAGGACCCTAACAAATCTTTCCTTACTCTTCCTACCCTTCACCTCCCGTACACACTTCCAAAAGCACAACACTACCAGAAATGTGGACAACAGTTAATGAGAAAATAATTGTTTAAAAGTTAACACTGTAGCACAAGTGTAATAGAATGTTAAAAAAGGTGTTCACAATTTTAGTTTATAATGCCCTAAATTGCTTCGTTTGGGAGTTATTTAACGATATAGATTCAAAATAACCCTGCCCGTGTGTTGCGGGTTGCATTTAACACGAATATTTAGTTTTTTTCTACAGCATTATCTAATGATTTTTTTGTCGATATTTTCATAGTTATTCTGCAATTCGTGGCGGATATGAATCCAACAAACCAGATATAATTAAAATTTGTCCAGCCGTTTTAGAGTTATAAATTGCTGTAACTAACCCGACTTTGTATGTGTGTATTATCTATCTATCTATCTATCTATCTATCTATCTATCTATCTATCTATCTATCTATCTATCTATCTATCTATCTATCTATCTATCTATCTACCTATCTACCTACCTATATCTATCTACCTACCTACCTACCTACCTATCTACCTACCTATCTATCTACCTACCTATCAACCTATCATCCTATCTATCTATCTACCTATCTATCATCCTATCTATCTATCTATCTATATAGATAGATAGATAGATAGATAGATAGATAGATAGATAGATAGATAGAGAGAGAGAGAGAGAGAGAGAGAGAGAGAGAGAGAGAGAGATTGCATGACTTTTGGCTTATCAGTCGAAAGCCGTTCCTCAAGAGTCCAGCGAGGACCGCGAGTTGGGGCCCATCTCCCCACCGCACTGCAGTGCAGCGCGTGCAACCCTACGCGAGCGCCCCCCCCTCCACGCCCACCCCCACCCGCCGAGCCGCCGGCGCTCATGTAGGAAGCCCGGGGTCGCTGCGCTGGGAATCTGGACAACTGCCCCCCTCCCCCCCCTGCTCTCACACCACGGCCACACCCGGCGCCCGAGCTAGACAATTTTGTGTCCGGGGCAATGATGTATCGGAGCCCCCTCCCCCCGAAAAAATTAAAAGTGGAAGCGTTGAATCACGAAACTATGAGTTATTTTATTTCAACGAATAACAAAACTTACAACGTCTGAGCTAGAAAAGGTTTTTTGTAAATAATAGTTGGAAGTAACAGTATTTAATGATCAAATAACACAATTCCCACAGTGAGCTTAAAACGCTAAAAAAGTGTTGCGGTTAGTATTTAATAAAGTCACTTTTTAAATACATGGAATAACAAATATGGATTTCAATATAACCTATTTTTATGTTAGTGCCATTTGATTTATTTCATAGAGTATACCTCATAAGCAAATGCCTATAATGAACTATTTAAGGTAAAAAATAATTGAAAAAATTATGAAATATCAGACTACTGTAGTGCGCCCTATAAAATTACGATAATAATTTTATAATAAATTATTATACTTTATATAAATCATTTTCTCGAGTTCTATTTTTTTACTATTTTTTCCTGTCCGTCCTGTGGTTGACTTGCGGCGCCCCGGGCGATCGCCCGGCCTGCCCATGCCTAGGGCCGGCACTGACCCCACCCCTTGCCACCCCGTCCTAGCTCCCTCCGCCCCGCCTCGGCCTGTCCCCACACACCCCTCCCGCCCATGACCCAAACCCATTCCGACCCCCCTCCCCTCCTGCTCCGCTTTGGCCCGCCCAGCTCAGCCTCCCTTCGCCCCATGCCCCTTGCGCCCAACTCTGGCCCTCCCCCGCTGCTCCCCTCCCCCTCCCGCCCAGCCCACTCCGCCCTGCCACGCCACGCTGCCCATTGCCCTCACCCGCCCCCGCCTCGCCACTGCACATCCTCTCCCCGCCCCGCCCTGCCTAGACTTCTCTTTGCCCTACCTCGCCCTTAACCAGAAGCAGCCCCTCCCTAACCCCACCCCATCCCGCCTCCCCCCGTTCCGCATCACCACTGCTTCCACCGATCCTCTCCCCGCACCGCCCCCATCCACCCCGCCCCGCTCGGCCCTACCCCGCCCCTCTCCGCCCTGCCTAACCCTGCTCCACCTTTACCCAGCCCTGCAGCTCCTCCCTATCCCCCCCCGGATCCCGCCTCCCCGCTCCCCCCCCCCCGCATCACCTCTGCTCCCGTCGCTGTTCTGCCCATCCCCTCCCCTCCCCGCGCGGGGCCTGGTGCAGTGCGGGGGCGCGGGAAGCCCTAGGGTGTCGCCGGCGGCTGTTCCGGATGCCAAGCGGAGGCTCTGTCCCGCCAGTCCCCGACCGCTCACGCCACACGCCCAACACAACGGCGCCGCAACACAGGAACCCTTCTCGTACCATTCGAAGACTCGTTCAGTCAAGATTCAACTGCTACATTCATTACTCCCCAAAATGTTTTTCCTCGGGAGGTCTTCCCCCGCTGGATGGAGAGATCCGGCGTCGACCTACAGTCTTCTAGCGGGTTTTCCACCAACCAGCGCGGCACCGCCCCAGACGGGAAAAGCTTCAAGCTCACGACCGGTCTCCCGGCATGTGTGGTGGTGTACTGTAGTTAGTGTAAGTGTGCGTAAGAAAGGGGTGAGGATAGGACCAGGAAGAAGTAGAAAAGACCGCACGCGGTCCGTAGCCCGTTTTTTGGGTACTGCTCCGACATTCGCCTGGTGATGATCGGAAAAACCACGGAACACTACCGATCAGAGCAGCCGGGTGCTACCGTGTCCTTCAGATAGCGACTGAATCCGACCTCACTGACAAGCTGATGTTGAAAATTCTGCTGCTCGAACCCAGGACCTCCCCGTCAGAGACGTAATGGCGCCACAACCGCCGATTCTAGTAGCTACACGTAGATCTGCAGGGTTTTTCCTCTTAAGTATCTTCCTGATATAGTGTTGTCCATAGAGAGACTAACATATAGACAGATGTTTTGAGGAAAAGCTTTGAAGATATAGACTTTTGTTTTATACAAAATCGGCTTTAAAAATTAATTTTAAAAAAAAGCTTATCACATTTTTTTTGGAAAAAACGAGTAATTTTCGCGTAACAGTCTGAATGTTCGAAAATTGCAAAACTTAGAAACAATTGATGAGATAAATTAAACTGTAATTGGGTATAATCCGGTAGCAGCTAACAACATTAATAAAATAATTCAACCAACATTCAAATTATATGATAATAATACTAGTAATAATAACAATAATAATAATAATAATAATAATAATAATAATAATAATAATAATAATAATAATTGTACATGATGATAATGTGAGAAAGAATGTGCTGTTATAGCACCAGTAGTTTCCATATTCTGAGCCTAAAATAATTCAACCATACTCTTCATTTGGTGTTCTAGGCTTGGTGTCGTTATAACTGTATTTCGGGATTACCGTCCATACAAATTCCTGTCATGTTCGCCTGCTCTTCAGACAGCCAGCGCGTGAGAAAGATCGCTTTGTGTGTAAATGGATGTTTTCCGCTGTCCGCGTTGAGAAATTCGCACGTGCCATCGGAAACGTTCGCACGGAACGAGAATTCCAGCACGTTCTTCCGAACAGGTGAACGACGTTTTCCTCGAGGAAACATGGCCGGCGCGCAGTTCTCCAGTGAGTGGGTTTGTGAGAAACCTCTAGAAGTTGCATGAGCATTCACTATACTGCATTGGAGTTCCGTATTCGAGGAATTTTTACAGAGGACTTTGAACGTAGTTGGGGAGATTAGTGTTCTGTTTTCTTCGTAATTTGTCGAACCTTGACCCGAAAAGAAACTAGACGGGCTACAACAGCACATAATTTCTCCCATTATTTCTAACTCTTGCAATTTTCGAAAATTCAGAATGTTTAATGAAAATGATACTTGCGCCGTTCTTTTAAGCGTCCCTTTACTTATTTGTGGAAAACATGTATAGAAAAAATTAAAACGGTTTTTTAGAAAGTATTTTTTAAATAATTTTCATTAAATTCAAACAGAAATTGCACGAAAACTACTAGTTTTTTTTCAAAAAATGAAAACCTTTTCATGATCTTTTTTAAAATAGAATTTTTTAGAACGAGTTTTGGTTTACGACGAAAATATCTACCTTAACATTTGTAGTTTTGCAATATTAACCATTGCAATTTTCGAAAATGCGGAAGTGTTTGTCAGAAATGGCACTAGCACAAACTTTTCTACGGTCCTTTGATACATACGACGAGCAAATTTAAAGAAAAAAGTTGGAGCCTTTTGTGAGACAATAATTGTTTAAAAATGCCTTAACTTCACGCAAAATGCACTACTGATAATTTTGTGTAGTTGTATGTAACATCATTTTAAGATCTGTATTTGGAGAACATATTTTATTAAAGAAATAGTCATTTTCAATATTTTAGTTGCACGAAGATTCCGAAATAAAGTTTGATCTTTTGCAATTTTTAATAAATTAGGGATTTAAACCGGGCAGACGTTTCGCCATTAATGAATTTTTTTGTATCATTTGGACACCCAAATCATGAATTCTGTCTTCACAACGGGTTAGAGTTATTTTACTGTATATAGGAGCAATATTTATCCATATTTTCGTTACGAAGTGCATTAAGAGTTTTCCTTTCAAAAATATTCGCCGTATTCCGGCGCACCATTACAATACTTTCTCTCTTTACGAAATAAAGGCGAGAAAGTAAAAAGGTGGTAATCACAAATAGTCGAAAAAATACGATGGAAATATAAGAAGACACAAAAACAATTAAAACCAAATCAAATACTTCAATTGGACATAAAGGTATTGAGAAAAATTAATAATGGTCAATGAAAAAAAATTGAATGTAACGAGAAACAATGGTAAGAATATTAAACGTCGAATACAAGCTAACGACAAGCAAGAAAATGGAAGACAAATTGAGAAACTTCTTCATACTTTCCCCCTGTCACTTATTGGAAACTGAACCTCGACCCAGAGGTACGGAAAACAAAGTATGTATCGACGAAAATTTTCCTCAGGCGGAGTGGAGAAAGATTCAAAATAAAAATGAAGGGAGTTCATAAGTATACATAGTGAGACAAAACACTGAAGGACGTTTGGGACAAATTCAAAAGATAAGGTGAATAAAAGAAACCAATCCCCTTCTCCTGCAGATGGTCTGGAATTTTGCAGACAGGGTAGATCTCTTTAAAAATCTTCTTGCGAAACCAAAGATATTCTTCGCTTTATGACAGGTAATTTTCTAAAGCAAAGAAGACCATTTCAGAATTCCCTAACTCGTCAACGATGCGAAGGAGGTCCAAGAACTACTAGAATTGTACAACCTGAGCATCAATTGTACAAATTGAAGATGAAGTGTACTGAGAGAAATCAGGTATGTTAAGAATGTATAAAAACACAACAGCTCAAAAATATTCATAGAAACCCCGAAAATTTGTCCCTAACGAATCGCAAAAAGATAATCACAACCACACCTTGTCGACCCCGCCAGTCTCGCAAACACAATTCAAAATCTATTTGGAGAAATCACTTGAATGTCCATCACTATCCCACTTACCTCGCAAATGGAACTAAGTTCCTCCTTGAACGAGGCAACAAAGAGAAGCACAAGAATAATTTGCAGAAATTGCCGATAAAGACGTCTGAGAGCGCCCTCCAGCACCGAGCGTCGTCGAATGGAGTCAGGCTGCTACCTTTGTGGAGTCTATTAGCGATACCAACAAGGATAGCAAATTGTAGACAAATACTGAATCGTAGACAGTCTCGAGCTGCCTTAGTTTTCAGCTGACTTCAGTTATTACTCGAGCTGACTTAAAACATCGAGCTTTCATAAAAAGTCTCGAACTGACTCTATACTCGAGCTGACACAAGACTCGAAATGAGTCAAAGTCTGGAGATGACTCAAAGTCTCGAGCTGACTCAGTGTCGAATTGACACGGACAGCCTCGACCCTAACAGAAGGAGAGATCGTCGAAGATGACGTTTGCGGCTCTTCTCTGGAACATACGAATGGAGTCGAGTCGCTCCCTAAGGGAGGGCTATTAGCGATGGCAAAAGAGGGAAACTAATTGTAGATAAACACCGGATCTCCTTCCGGTTTCAAGATTACTCAAACCCAAGCCGACAAACAGTCCCAAGCTCACGAAGTCTCGAGTTGACAAATTCTCAAGCAGATAAAATCTCGAGCTGACATAAAGTCTTGAGCTGAATTAAAGTCTCGAGCTGCCACTGACAGACTCTCCTCAACCAATTCGTCGACGACAACGACGGGGACCGGCTCGTACCTGGAACTTGTGAATGGAGGCGAACTTCTCCTTCGTGACAGATAATAGCTATGCCAAAAAAGGGACACAAATTGTATAAAAAAACGGGTTCTTACGTGGCTCCGAGATTACCCAAATCCGAGCTCACATACAGTTTCAAGCAGACAAAGTCTCGAGCTGACTCAAAGTCTCGAGGTGAATCAACGTCTCGAGATGACTCAACGTCTCGAGCTGACTCAACGTCTCGAGCTGCCACCGACAGACCCTCCCCAACCAATTCGTCGTCGACGACGACGTGGGCTGACCGTCTCTTACCTGGAACTTGCGAATGGAGTCGAGCTGCTCCTTGGTGGGGTCGTGCGGCGGCTGCGGCTGCGGCGGCGGCACGGGGGCGGCGGCCGCCACGGCGGGGGCGGGGATGAGGGCGCGCGCGGGCAGCTGCGGGGGCGGCGCTCGGTTCACGAGGCGGCCATCGCGCTCGATGCGCAGGTGGTCGCGCGGGGGCGGCACCGGCTTGCCCGCCCCCGCCCCCGCCCCGGCCCCCGCCCCACCCGCGGACCCGTTGCTCACGGGCGACGAAGGAGACGACGACGACGAAGAAGAAGAAGGCGGCGGAGGCGGCGCCGGCGACAGGTTGGCGTACGTCGGCGACACCTGCGCCACAGCCCACTCGCCACAGTCAGCGCCCGTCACCGCCACACACAAGGGGTTAGTCGCCACAGCCCCGAGAGGGAGAGACGGCCAAAGAGCAAGAAGTTCGCTATGAGTTAGTTGGAGTTTTTATCCCGCAGCCCAGAGAGGAAGAGAGCCGGACATTCAAAGAGATAAGATGCCATACTCGTCGAGGTGCACGTTAGTCACAGTTTTCCACAGCCAGAGAGAAAGAGAGCGAGATCCAAAGAGGAAGAGAGCCGGACATCCCATGAGATGAGATGCCATACTCGTCGAGGTGCACGTTAGTCACAGTTTTCCACAGCCAGAGAGAAAGAGAGCGAGATCCAAAGAGGAAGAGAGCCGGACATCCGAAGAGATAAGATGCCATACTCGTCGGGGTGCATGTTAGTCACAGTTTTCCACAGCCAGAGAGAAAGAGAGTTGAGATCCAAAGAGGAAGAGAGCCAGACATCCAAAGAGATAAGATCCCCAAGTACTCGTTGGCCTTCGTGTTAGTCGCAGGTGTCCCCAGCCAGAGCTGAAGAGAGTTAGATCTCCAAAGAGAAAGAGAGCCAAACATACAAAGAGATAAGAGCCCACACTTGCAGGGCTCTAGATTAGTCATATGTTTCCACAACCAGAGAGAAAGAACAAGACATCCAAGGAGATAAGAACCTGTACTCATCAGATTGCTCGTTAATTGCAGGTTTCCACAGCCAGAGAGAAATAGAGCCACAGATCCAAAGCATAAGAGAGTCAGACATCCAAAGAGTTAAGAACCCTCACTTATCGGGCTCCAGGTTAGTTGCAGGTTTCTACAGCCAGAGAGAAAGAGAGCTAGTGATCCATAACAAAGATATCCAGAGATAAAGAGTACCAGAGATTCAAAGACACCAATCACCACATCGCTTCATGTTTTAGCAGGCTTCTACAGCCAAAGACATGAAGAGAACAAGAGACCCAAAGACCAAATAAACATGCTAACAAGAAACATGTTGACGAGATGTTTCCCATTTCAAAGCCAAGAGAAATGCATTCAGTATTCCAAGAAGCAAAGAAACTTGAAGTTTAGCATGCTGATTCGTAGGGTCTACTTACTAACGACAAGAAGTCAAAATTACATCAATGTACCAATTACGTTTCTCTTGCCTCACTAAACTACTTTAAAGCCTCAGCCCAGAACCATATATACTGGGTCAGTTGCAGGTTTCTAAAACCAAGACGAAATAATCCCGAAATAAAAAAAAATCTACTTGCATGCTTACAAGATGTTTTCCATTCCCAAAGTCAAAGATAATACAATTTTCAAGGTGATTAGTTAGAAGTATTTATCAAAGAGATGTTTCCCTGATCCTTTGAACGAGTGCTGAGCAGGCCCCTTGATTTGCTTATAGACATAATGTAACTTCACTATCTATGCACGCTTTCTAGAATTCAATGAGTAATATAATTATTCAAATTAACAGTCTCCTAGTTCTTGCTGCACTAAGTTGATTCCTTTATGAAAGGCCCGATGAGGAATTACAGCCAAAATCTCTAGCTTTTTTCATTTACAAATAGTTTTTATTACAAGGAAACTAATATTTTCTTATCAATTTTTACCAGAAACGCTTATTTGCACCTGCATTCCTCATTCAACCTGTATATGTAGGTTAGGGTATAGATCCCAGTATTTAAGCAAACGTACACAGAATTAACTTCTTCCCGTAGTATCTCACAAAGTTATAAACATTGTTTTTGACGTTAAATAAATAAATAAATAAATAAATAAAGTTAAAGCATGAAAATAAATAAATGAACAGAAATGAAAAGAAAAGAATAACCAGAATGTTAAAACTGGTTCATCAATGCACTGATTACTTGTTTTTTGCTCTTGAGAGCCTCACGGTCTCCTTTGTTTGTTAGATATCGTTGTTATATTGTTTGTACGCAGATATCGTTAAAAAGATTTCCAAAGATAAAGGGAAATAAAGTGAGGAGTCCCCAAAGCAACCTATTGTTTTCATGCAGATTCGCGTTAGATCTACTTTGGGAGGAGAAGGAGTCTGGAATTGGTCATCAATGGAACCATATCATGCTTGAATTAAATGGGAAGTTAAATTGACACATTACAAACTTGAAATTATCCTAAGGTATTGTCCATACCCGAGACAGATCTAATGTTCCCGGATCATCAACCAGAAAGCTATCTTGTACGGATTAATTTTAATAAGAAGTTGTTAGCAAGACAGAAGAAGAAATGACATGCAATTATGCAGAAAGACTTTCCAAAGCCCAAAGAATCGAAAGTATTGAAACAAATCCGCCTAGTGTCTATTGCAATCAACACTAGATTTCCCACACCTCTATGAAGTATCAATAACCGTACATCATAATATTGATCAAAACATCAAACATCGATAATGATTTACCTAAATCGATAGCAGAATCGATCATCAGAAACTTATCGATAGCAGTTGATATCGAAAGTACTTACAACAATCGATCAGTCAATATCAGTATACAATCGAGACGTCGTTCGTAATTGAAGTTAAATTACAAGGAAGATTTTGTAACCTCGAAGCGTAAAGCGATCGAAGATCTATCGATTATCTAACACAAATTTTGCATTAGTGTTGTGCATCTGCGCATGTGCAGAAAATCGATAATGCTGTCGCTTCGAGTTTGCAAAAACTCCCCAATGATACTAAACGATGTATAAAATGATACTAATCGACATTTAAAATGTCGATGTACACTGGTGTGGGTATTTTTCATACCAAACACTAGACTTTTTCACACGATGAATCGCCTTAGCGTTCAGCGCTAGAGAGCTTGTGCGCATGCGCACAGTCAAACGCGGTGAACACTGGGGCTACTTAATGCTCAAGGCTGTACAATAAGTATCAACTATCGAAAGTGTTCATGGTATACCAACATCAGTGCAATTCGATATCAAAAGCATCGATAAATCTGTTAATTATATTGTTGGAGATGTTGATACCCTCTAATGAAATGAGAAAAAATGATGTGTAGGTATCAATATATTTAATACTTAATATCTCTTCGATCGCGTAGACATCATCAGAGCTAAACTGAGAGCATGTACAAGGAATTACGAAAAATGATATGAAAATGAGTTAATGAAGTATTGAATTAATATATGAGAAATCACCTCAGGATTATTCATTACACTTAATATCACATTTTGTAATTAATTGGACATATTAATTTCGTACTTCTCAATTCCATAGATTCATTTTTTGATACATGATGGGTTTTAATCTATTTGAGCAAATATCCCAAAAACTACACTTCGGATAAATAATGGGTAATGAAAGTTGATTGCTCCGATGTATTAAAATGGCCCATCCTGTATATTAAATTCAATCTCATCAACTGAGTTTCACTGAATTTCATATTTTCTTTTCTATCTTTGTAATTTCTTGTACATATTTTCATATTAGGATTGACAAGGCTCAATAAGAGACGGAAAAGATCTTGCGTATTAAATATATAGATACCTAGACAACATTTTTCTTTCCAAATTCGATCAAATCTAAATGGCTCGTATGGACTGAAAGCTTTTTTGTCCTAATTCGTTCCAATCTAAATGGCTCGTATGGACTGAAATATTTCTTTCCGAATTCGATCCAATCTAAATGGCTCGAGTGGACAGAAATCTTTGTTTCTGAATTCGATCCAATCTAAATGGCTCGTCTGGACAGAAATCTTTCTTTTCGAATTCGACCCAGTATAAATGGCTCGTCTGGACAGAAATGTTCCTTCCCTAAATTCGATCAACTCCAAGTGGTTCGATAGGAATGGCCGCGGGGGCGCAGCTCACCTGCTGTTGCGGGGCGAGGCGCGCGCTGGGCTGGGGCTGCGCGGGGGCGGCGCCGGGTGCCAGCGCCGGCGGCTGCTGCTGCTGCAGGGGGCGCGGCGGCGGGTAGCGCGGGGGCGTCTTGGAGCGCGCCACGAACGAGTCCGGCACGTCCACGGCCATCTCCCTAAGCACACACACGCACATGATGGCTTTGGCATGCCTTTTCTGTCGCTTAGTTACTCTCTCGACCCTCTTCGTGAGAAGAAAAAATAATGAAATCGCGCGCAGGAAATCGGCGATTTTACGACTGAATATATACATATATACATATATACATATATACATATATACATATATACATATATACATATATACATATATACATATATACATATATACATATATACATATATACATATATACATATATACATATATACATATATACATATATACATATATACATATATACATATATACATATATACATATATACATATATACATATATACATATATACATATATACATATATACATATATACATATATACATATATACATATATACATATATACATATACACACATATACATATATTACTATGCAATTACGATTTATTGCATGAGTACATATTTTGAAAATAAGCGTCCGTTAGGAGAGAGTTTTCAAATTTGTAATGCTGGAATTCAAAAAAGCTCTTATTATCGGAACCTGCTAATTATAAAGTGGATAACTTTTTTGCTTCGTTTCTCGTTCATTGAAATGTGCGAATTGAGATCGAAAAATTCTTGCTAAGTTCTTTTTTGTTTGCGCCTTCGTTTTGATGATAAAAAAAAAAGATTCGCGAAATCCTTACATATTACTGGAGTGATTAGTAAGGTTGCATTTGTTCAATGGTACAAAAAAACTGGGTTTTCATAAATGGCTCTCCTCGCATTTATCACACATGAATGGATATTAAAAAAGTAGTAGAAAATACCAACATGAATTGTTAAATGTTATTTTTTGCCATTTTAATAGTTTTGTTACAAAACGACGTATTCACTTACGGGAATTCATCTATGTTGCGAAGTGAGGAAGATACACGTTAATTCAGTAACAAGTATAAGAATAACAAAAAATCAGTTTAAAAATCAGATTTGGAATTTTTTCGATAGTCGGATTTTCTTTGTCTACTTTAACTGCATTGTTTTAATTTTTATTAAGAACATTCGTTATTATAGATCATAATAGACACTAAAGTTAATATAATTAATATGGTTTCAAAATCAACAGGGAGGGCGATGAAATTGAATTATACGAGTACAAACGAAAATGAAATAAGGAATAATCGGGCAAAATTGACAGATGAGGTGAGGAGAGGGGGAAGGGGAAAGCGGGCCAAGGAGGGAGATGGGAAAGAGGAGAGGAAGTCATAGAGAGGGTCAGGAGATAGGGGGAAGGGAGAGCACGGGAGAGAAGAGAGGAAGAGGGAGTGGAGGCAAGTGGAAGAAAGGGAAGGAAGGAAAGGAAGAAAAAATAAAAAGAAGACGGTGACGGAAGGAAAGTAGGAAAGGTAGCAAGCCTACAAGAGTGAAGGGATTCAGGTGCATTGGCACGTAGAGAGAAAGGGGAGGGGCAACAAAGAGAACATTGAGAGACGCAAAAGAGAGCGAGGGCGGGAGAATGAAAGGGAGGAAGGGAAGCAAAGAGACGTACGAGGAGACGGAGAATGGAAGAGAGGCGGGGAGGATGGGTGGGTGAATGAGTGGGAGGGAGAGGGGGAGGGACACAAAGAGAGCATCAAGAGATGTAAGAAGAGAGAGAGAGGAGAGGAAGGGTGGCGGAAAGTGAAGGAAGCAAAGATAACATCGAGAGGCGTAAGGAGAGAGAGACAGAGAGTGAGAGAGGGAGAGAAAGAGAGAGGGAGAGAGAAGGAGGAGAGGGGGGAGAGAGGGAGAGAGAGGGAGAGAGAGGGAGAGAGAGGGAGAGAGAGGGAGAGAGAGGGGGAGAGAGGGAGAAAGAGGGGGAGAGAGGGAGAAAGAGGGAGAGAGAGGGAGGGAGAGAGAGGGAGAGAGAGGTGAGAGAGGGAGAGAGAGGAAGAGAGAGGGAGAGAGAGGGAGAGAGAGGGAGAGAGAGGGAGAGAGAGGGAGAGGGAGGGAGAGAGAGGGAGAGAGAGAGGGAGAGAGAGAGGGAGAGAGAGAGGGAGAGAGAGAGAGGGAGAGAGAGAGGGAGAGAGAGAAAGAGAGAGAATGGGAAGGAGGGAGCGAGGGAAGCAAAGAGATCATCGAGAGACGTGCACGAAGAGCGAGGGATTGAGGGAGGGAGGGAGGGGAGCGCAGGGGGCGTGGCCCGGCGCGGGCCGGCTGGCGCGGCTGACCTGTGCGGCTGCTCGTGGAGTGCGGCGAGCATCATGGCGTGCGCCTGGGCCTCCGCCGGGGAGAGCGCGGCCAGCGGCTGCTTCACCGGCTCCGCGTCCACCACCACGATGCCCCCCGAGCGCCGCCGCGGCCTGCGCACACACACACCACCACACGTCACTATCCACGCTCCAAACAAACGCACAAGAACACTAATGCGTTGTTTCTACACATCGATGCTCTAAATTGAAACATCAATGTGGATAAAAGATCATCCAAGAACACTAATGTTTCTAAACTCAATGCTCAAAATTAAAACATTCAAGTTAATCAAACATTGTACAAGAGCACTAATGCATTAAACATGGATGTTTCTAAACATCGATGATCAAAATTGAAATATCGATGCAAACAAAACATCACTCAAGAACACTAATGCATTAATCACCGTTGTTTCTAAACATCGATGATCAAAATTGAAACACCAATGTTAATCAAACATTGCCCAAGAAAAGTAACACATTAAACATAGATATTTCTAAACATAGATACTCAAAAATAAGATATTGATATTGATCAAACATCATCCAAGAATATTATGTTATTAAACATTGATGTTTCTAAACATTAATGCTCAAAAATTAAAACATTCATGTTAACAAAACATTCATGTTAACAAAACATCAACCAAAACTATTGATATTATTAAACGTCGATGTTTCTAAACATCGATGCTCAAAATTGAAACATACATGTTAAGAAAACATCGACCCAAAATAATTGATGTTATTAAACATCTACGTTTTTAGAAGTTTTTAACAATTGAAACTCACGTGGGGAGAGGGCGAATTAATTTGAGAGTGGTTTTGTTTAATGATTTAATTAATTGTAATGACATATTATGAAAAATAATAAATAATAATTGGAAGAGAAGATTGTAGTTTCTGCACCAACATTATAAATAAATTCTTATTGTTTCTAATTTGGTTAATTGTATAACTCAATTGTGCATAATAATAAAATATTGCGATTATTAAATAATTTAATAGTATTCCAAACATTCCTAGCTGTCTCACATCATAAATAATCCTTGAGAAAAAATTGTAAATTAAAAACATTTAGAACTTTGTTGTTGTTAGGGAATATCTGCACTTAATTTGGCTCAACTACTGTTATTTACATGATGTATCATGAACGGGATATCGTTCTAGAGGCAGAAGTTTTGGAAACGTGACTGTTCAAGGGCGCGACTGTTTGAACAAGAGAAACCGTGAGTGTGATCTGGTGGGCGAGCGTGCATGGTGCATATGAGTTAGCTGGGCAACGCCTATCAAATTATACAACCAGCGAAACAGCGATGACGGATCGAAAAGGAATTCGGAAAGTGCGCCATGACGTCATCTCTGCATGGAAGCGCTGAGAAATTACTTGTGGTAGGCAATGTAAGATTACGTTTCAACATGATAAATTATCAATAAGAGGGGCATTTGTAATGGTTATAATGTTCGCTTTTAAGCATGACTACGAGCAGAATTAATATTTTTGTTCAGTAGGAAAGAACTTCTACAACAATATGGCTAAACATAAAACCATTTTCTCTTCACTTGTTACGACATCATATTCAATTATTTCTAACAGCGTTAAAACATGTTTTAAATCTAATGTATATTCATACAAGTAATCGTATCACCTGCCATGATCCTATTTCATCTGCTTTCGAAGAGCAACACAACTGCACAAGTTCTTGAAAAATTCCCCCAATACGCACGCACCAATTTATAATGCTTCATCTCTTTTGTGTAGAATCATTTCTGGCCATAAACGGTTTACAAGTCAATCATTTGAGTTCATTTCGAAAGTTTTTTTAACTCTAAAAGTGAACATCTGACCAGACATAGAATATACACTCGTCTCCTTGTTACAGGACGCAATAATTGTATCAAGAGACCTTCAGAAGCGGCAAAGGATAGAGGTAAGACTGGCATAGATGGTGCAGAGCATCAACTTGTCTCTACAGTGCTTCTGGCCGGGAAGACCTAGAGTTCGAGTCCCAAGAGTGCCAGGATTTTCGACACTAACTAGAAAGCTACGCCGAATTCAGCCGCTGCTCAGAGAATTCAAGCGGCCGTTGCTCTGATCGGTAGTTTTTCGTGATTTCTCCAGCCGACTGCAGTTCCCTAACAAACGGGCCACGGATCCTACGCGATCTTTCCTTCCTCTTCCTTCTCCTATCCTCACCCCTTACTTACATGCACTTCGCTACCTAACAAGTCGCGAGCTTAGAACTTGTCCCTGCTGGGGCTGTGCACGCTGGTGAAAGATACCTGGTTGGGAAAAACCCCAAGACGACGAGTAGGTCGCCATCCAGCGGGGGAAGTTCATCGCCTCCCCGCGCGATTAAACATACACCACAATTACAGAACCAATGACGGTAGCACTTGAGTCACCCGGATTTCACTAATAGTCAATCAATTGCGTGTTTTGATCGGTAGGATCTTTAGTTTCCATGTTATCCTTGAGGAGAATGCCGGAGCAAGGACAGCACGGGCTCTTAGCCTCCACTGCATCAATTTTCCCTAGTTACGTAAGGTTCGGAAATACGGCCCTAACTTTTTCCGAAGTGACCGGAATTGTCGGCAGAGAAGAGATCAACATCCCATAGATAATAGTAATAACACTAATAATAAAAAATAACAGTAATAATAACACTAATAAAAAACAAGTACAAAAATTCGAACTGAGGTACTTTCAAGAAAAGTTTTATAAAGAGGCTGTGCGTATGATTTGTATATCGCATTTTATTTACGATCTGTTTCTGAAACAAACCAGATAGTTGTGTAAACAATTAGACAGTTATGAAAATTCCTGAAGACTGTCAAAAAAGTCATTAAATGTAATGTAGATTAATGTACTGAACATTAAACTTAATGTATCACTGTACATTAAAAATAGGTTAATTTCGTATATTTGTTCATTAAATTTAATGCACAAGTTAAAATCAATGTAGATTTAATGTACAGTTTCTCTTGTTGCCCCGGCCTGTCATCGTTCATATCGTGTATTCATTATCACGATATGATCATTCATTTATTCTTTCCAGATATGATCATAAAGCTTTTACTCTTGCATTCTAATGTTCATGTGTACATTATATTTAATGTGCGTAATATAATTTCATTCATTTGTACATTTTATTAAAGTAAGGCGAAAATTTCAGACAGAGTGGTGGTATTTGGCGCGAAATCTAACCACCCAACCCTCAAAAGCTACAACACTGCCTGAAGGTTGAAAAAAAATTGACAAACGATAGTCATTGCATTTATATAGAAATACGAAAAAATGATAAAATAATTTATTCGCTGTTTGTGGTCTCTAGAAACGAATCAATCAAATTTCCGTAAAGATGTACGTTAAATCAATAATCAGTCAACGGACAACTCGGGTAGGTCATGCCTGGTTACCCACAGTGCTGTTGTAAGCTAAATACAGAGTCATGTCGAAATACACGTAGTACGTAAAGCTACTCATGTTACACCTCCAGCATTTCGGACGTACCTGAAACACGGCACTAAAACCAGAGGTTCGAACTTCATGTTCTGGAATGAGACTAGTCTGCTTGGCCCTATCGCGATGACACGATTGTGATCACAGGCATTCCACTCTTATCTCTCTCTACGTCACACAAAGAGTTCGCTATCAGCTGTGTAGTTGAAGAGAGAGAGTGAGACAGACAGACAGACAGACAGACACAGATAGAACACTGATCAGGACCTTCAGAACGACTTTCAGAATGAAGCTTTCTTCGAAATACGCTTTCTTTAGTGTTCACTCGATTGGAATGTGCAACACAAACTCTTCGGGAACTTGCTCAATAATAATTGAGATAAGACATCACTACAGTCCTATAAAACCTTCATTATTGCAACTGGGGTCTCAGAAAATATACGAAAGTTAAACTCATTCCAGCATATGATAGTTTACTGAAAAAAACTAGTTTTTGGAAAAAAAGGAGTGAATCATATGTGGCTTAAAATAACAGCATTGTGTTCTACACAATTTAAAACATTTTCAAGACTCGATATATATATTTACAGACATCAAAACAAATCAAACAAACAACAGTGAAAATCTGTACGTAACGAATGGGAGAAGAGTAAATGCTCATGTTTTCTAGAGGTGCTTAATCCCTACACCTCGATTATCGTGTCTGTTAGGTTGAATTATAAATGACGTAAGAAACTGTAGTAAGATTTTGATAACAAGAAACATTCGTGTAAAAGGAACTTTTTGCATTGACAAATCAGGTAAAGATTTGATTTGAAAGTACAACCGACGAATAATTAAACCCCATTCCTGGCGCAGCTTGCAAAATGAAAGGGCATGATAAGCAGATAGTGAAGCTAGAGTTACTGTTCAGAAGCAAAACAGGCGAAGTTATTAGCGTTTATTAATGAATCATGAGCAATTTGTCGAAAAGTCTGATGAAGATCGAGGTCATTGACTCAGAAGTTGATTACTGTATTACAATATATTGTCACTGCAATGTTCGTTGTTGTTTTTTAATTTTTTTTAAATTTACGACTCCGGAAGGTAGCTAATGCATTTCAGGCGCACTGAACTGATTCTTCAATGCTCCAGATACGGAAAAATTTACTGTGAATAACTTTTATTACTTAAAAAACTCACTTACTTGAATTGTTATTTTATATAAATAAATGTACTGAGATACTGTAAAATTTGTATTCAATTTTTGAAGTCTTGGAGGGATACTTCTCTGAATTACACGTGATGTTCACTTGTTTAGCGAACTGTCACTTTGTCCCATTCTTACAAAAATCGCTCTATAGGAAAAATCGTATTCGCTTGGTTCGAACACATAAAGAGACAGTGGTGCCATCTGTAGTTATCTCATATTTTAACTTCCACAAAATTGTGATTATGGGAATGTTTCATCCACGAAGTTTCTAGAACGTAAGAACACGCAGCACGAAATATAGATGTTCAAAAGACATCGACTTGAATACATCGATGTTGATTCAATTCAATTCAATTCAATTTGTTTACAGGTTTGTCCAATTACAAATCGATGTTTAAAATTTATATTTTTATATTAATATCGATGTTTTCAAAACATCGCCGTCGATGTCGCAGGCGTGAATCTGCGGGGAGGGAAATCCTTAAAATGTTTCTGTAAACATTAATTTTAACTTGTAACGAATCTTTCAAGCAAACAAATTTTTCGAATAATCATTAAAACGAATGAAATCTCATGACCTAGGTGTAGCTTGCGACATTTTACAAAATCTATATGCCACATTCGCCCCAAACATTTTTAATTTCCCGTCCTGACATTTGCTTTTGGACCCGCCCCTGGATGTGCCATCACTTCTTCGCACCGTACCGAACGCCGCGTGTCACGCAACGCTCGCAGCTTCCCAGCGCCGCCGCAAGGCGTCGCGTCGGTTCCTTTGTTTGGAGGGCACGTGTCGCTACACTTTTACGACCCCGCGAGGCCCCCCCGTTCCTCTTGCAGCCGGCTACAGCGGCACCGTTCCCACGCTGCGCTAGAAAAATCTCAGGGCCTCCCAAGGGGCATACAATCAGGTCCTTTCCTGATTCAAGGACGAAAGAAGGGCAAATCGCCAAAGGTGGCACAACTGTTGTCACTGCAGTGCCTCTGAACGGAAGGTCCTAGGGTTCCACTCCCGACTATGGCAGAATTTCCAACTCTACCTATAGAGCAAAATCCTTCGTACGCCTTCCTTCGGAGGGGAAGTATAGCCGGCTGTCCCGTGTTAGTAGATGTACTTGCATGTAAAGATCCTCAAGCCTAAGTGACGCCTTTGAGTTAAATTCAAATCGCCTGTTTCTCGCCCAAGAAATACCCCCTTTCTCCGCTAGATGGTGAAAGGAGCATAGCGAAATTTGCGTGGTCAGACGGAAGAGCGGGCCTGATGGCCCGAGTCTCGCCACGTAAAATAAGGCATTAATTCAATTCGATTCAATTCAGCTAGGTCCAGCTCAGCCACTGTCTGGAACAGAATTCTAGCGGCCAGCTGCAGTGATCGGCGGTTTTTCGTTGTTTCTCCCATCAATACAGGCGAATGCCGGAGCACTACCCTAACAAACGGGCTATGGATCACGCGCGATTTTTCCTTCCTATTTCCTGTCCACTCTTCACTCCTTACTTACACTTACGTAAATGCACTACACTACAACATACGTCGGGAGACCAGTGCGAAGCTTAGAGCTGCTCCCAGGTGAGCGGTGGCCTCGCTGACGGGAGTCACTTGGTTGGGAAAACCCGCAAGCCTACGGAGAAACTACGGAAAACTACCGTTCAGAGTAGGGATGCGTCATTGATGTCGATGTTTTCAAAACATCGAAGTTTTAAATATAGATATATTAAAACCGATGTTTTATTAACAGCGATGTTTTGTGATCGATATTTCTTTGTCCTTTCCGATGTTTTGTTTCCGAATGAAAAATGTTCATAATCACAATACTGTAAAAGTTAAAATATGAAATAACTGATGCCCCACTCACTACTCAACACTACGATTCATGTGTTGAAACAAAAGGAATGCTGGTTGCACTACCTTCAACTAACAAACTCTCTAGGTCGAGATGACCTCCATGCCATTGTATTTCCTCTTCATATTCATGTTACACATTGAGATATGACCAACAAGTACGCTGTGGGCGTAGGGTCGGCGAATTCCTAAACACTAACACTGTCAAATTAAATTGTATTCCGTACGAATTTAATGTTAGAGGATAATAATCGAGTCCAAAAACATTCATGTGGAAAAACATCGATGGTTTTCCGTCGATGTATTTTTACACCGATGTTTTCACTTCGGACATCGATGTTGTTGAAAAACCTCAATGTTTATTCGTCGATGTATTTTCAACATCGATGTTCTAATTTTGAACATCGAAGTGTGCTAACAATGTTTTGTTATCGATTTCGCATCACTAGCTCAGAGCAGCCGGCCGCAAGAATTCTCCTTCAGACAGCGGCTGAATTCGATCTAGTGTCGACGAGCGTGCCATCGTCGGGAATGGAACCCTGGGCCCGCCCAGTCGGAGGCACTGCAGTGACATCGGTAGCTGCCCTGCGCCGCCGTTGCCGGTCTCCGCCTTCGCAGAGCACCTCCCCCCCCCTCCTCCTCCTCCTCTGCCGCCGGAATACCTGTGCGTGCCGCTGACGTAACACGTTACGTCACTCGAGGACGCCCCCGCCCCCCCCCGCCCCCCGAGCCGGCGACGAGGGCGCTCCTGGCGGGCAGTCCTTCCGCTGGCTGGCCTGCTCCGGAGGAGTACTGCGGCCAGTGCCGGAGCTAGACCATTTTGAGCCCGGGACAATAATAATATGTAGCCCCCTCCCCTCCCCATCTACAGTTCGGAATATTCAGTACTAAACTTCAATGAAAAATCGTAGCCAATACCTGTGTACGCGTAATATATATATATATATATATATATATATATATATATATATATATATATATATATATATATATATATATACTATAATTAAATATAATATATAATATAATTTTACAGAAATTTGTACTAAAATATCTTAGTTGTTAGGAGAAAATGTGAAGGCTTAGGAAGTCTGATTGGCAGAATTGTTTTGTATCATTTTCAGAATTGTCGGACATTTTATATCTTGAGAGCGGCCGGAGTCAGTATTTATTGAATGTGCGGGTGACGCCGCGTCCATGGCGAAGGTGCCGACGTTTCGGTTGCCATTCTGCGACCTTCCTCAGGGCGTAATGCATCTTCCTTATAATAACGACTATGATTAACTATTTCAGGTAAAAGAATATCAGACTACTGTAAAATATACAGACACTTATAAAATTACGATAAAGATTTTCTCGAGATTAATTTCTTTTTCAACTTTTTACTAATTTTTCCCACCGGTCGCATCATCGGAGCCGTTGACTTGCGGAGCCCCGGGCGAACGCTCAGTCTACCCTTGCCCAGCGTCGGCACTGACTACAGCCCAGTGCAATGGAGAGTTTGCTGGCCGGGAAAAAACGTTTATCTCAGTGTCAGTAGATTTAGAATTATTTGAAAAATTGCCGTTAGAAATTAAAAACTGTGTTAAAGTTATAGCATTTAAAAAAAAATATAAATTACATAAAAGTAGAAAATTAATTGTAGAAATAATTCATTGAGTATACCTACGGATGTAAACAATGTATGTAAATTTTATTTAATGGAACAATTATCTGAGAAGGCCAAATAATTCAGATCTAGCTATTATAGATTTCCCGCTGTCTTTGCAGCGATGCTGACCGGCGGTTCCAGGGTTCGAGTCCCGATACTGGCGAAGTCCCGACACTAGCTATGTAACTGGATCTAATTTCGTTGCTCTCTGGTGGAGAATTCTAGCGGCGGCTGTTCTAAACGGTAGCTTCCCGTTTAGATTTAGATTTATTTAATAAAGAAAAGTAAACAGTAAAAAATGTATGTGAGGGGGAGAAGATTACCTGCGCAGTTCCAGAATCCCTTCCCGTCATTTTAACTAAAAATAGTTGAAAGATGAGTCAAAGTTTAAAATAAATAAATAAAAAATAAATTTTAAGAAAGCCCGAGATTAGCAATATTTGAAAAAACAGACATTTTCACAGTTTTTCTCCGAAAAATACCAAGCCAATGCCCGAACAACACAATATAGCTAAGAGACAACCAAGTGCCCAATTAACGTTTTATGTGCTAATAGTCATTTGCACTTCGTTTTCCAGCTACAAAAGAGTGTACTGTTAAAGGTGTACATTATGTCCGGGCTTGCACATTCTATTGGTTTGTAAGTCCCTAGTAATCGGTTTCGCATTTGTTTGCTTATCCGACTAGCTTAGCAATACCAGCACACTCTCTCGTTACAACATGAAACCACTTCTATTATCACAGTATTTATCGCCCCCGCTACAAACGATTGGTCGTATTTTGAACAGCGGACAAGCAAAACTTCATACGTATATACTAAGCAACAGCTTCAGAGAACATTTTTCATGACATTTTAACAAGATAATTCAAAAACGTGTTTAACGATAGGATGTGAAGAGTTTTAGCAGAAAAAAATCCAGTCCAGCAGTTTCTTCTTAGAGATTCCTTAATCTTCAACAAACTGCAAACATTTCTTATGCCATCACTAAAAGAACGTGTTCGGTTTCAAAAACATAGACACGCTATCGTGACGCATAAAAATTCTTCGTATGGGGATCAGTTGAAGACAATAGGTAACTAAATGAAGTATGTAAACGGAACGTTTTCCGAAATAATGCGAAATGAATACGAACCTTCACGTGCAATAAAAATTCTCATTTAACGTTCGTTAACGTAAAAGAACAAAACTTCATTAGCAACGGACTGTTACGAACGTTCTTATTTTTTCATCACATCACCAATTGTATCCAACTTCACAGTTTTTATAGCCCATGGGCCCGTGCCCCCACTACTCGTAACATGCGGCGTTCGGCCTCCCCCAATCTGGCACCGTGAGCAAGTGCCCACCCCGAAGTGCACCGGGGACCATAGATTTCATAGATGTGATTTCAGAGAAATCGTGCACAGACTCTTCTTCAACCGCACATGACGCACAGTTTTTTTTTTTTTTTTTTGTGACGTTGAATAAATAAGACGTTTTATAGGTGTACATTCAAATGTTACGTTCAAATTTATGCCGGAAATGTTTCCAATGGGTTATGTTTAATTGTTTACATTCAACATTACGTGTGTTTCTACTTCAAGTAACACTTTTCGATGATGTTTACTGACGTTACAATTACTATCAACTTCAGCCATCTTTTCAAGAAAGGATAGTCAAAGTTAAACTGAAAATATAACACAATTTTACACTATGGATAATAGGAATGATATTCATATCGTAGCATTGGTTATGAAACTCGTCCTAGTAGCTTCTTTTGAAAATTATCGAATCTCCTATTGTCACGTCTTACAATACTTATTTGTAAATAAGTATTATATCTCCGGGAAAGCCACGTTCCTAAGCCTGAAAGTTCTAAATCGTGACTTTGTGACTCCTACCCAGAACTGACTTGACTACAGAGTTGACTACAGAGACGCCACCCACGGTGCCTGTGATGGAACAACAGAGCGCGTGCCCCGCCGAAAGACGAGTAGTGCTGGTGAACAACAAAAATTGAAGCCAGAGCCTGGAAAACCAGCGACGCGCGCGCGCATGTGTGTGTGTGTGTGTGTGTGTGTGTGTGTGTGTGTGTTTGAGTGTGACGCTCAACAAGTCGAGTTGGCAGACTCTAAAGACAAGACCATTAGTATGATCCCCGCACCTAGCTCAAAGTGAATTAAAATATAGTTCCTATGTTAGTTTACTTTTTATTTATTTTCAAACACATTTTTAAAAACATGATTTCCTCCTTTTCCTTTTTTATGATTATTTTTTTAAAATGTATTTATTAATATTTTTCTATTTCTATTATTTTCATTTTTTTAGTGCGTGGGTAATGTAAAACTGACTGCGGGATGCAGTCGGGTGTCTTGTTAGGTAACGAACAGAGAAAGCGAATTAGCTGAGAAGCGAGGATGATAGGAAACTGACCTCCGGATTCAGGCTATTCCTACGTCAATTCCACACTTAAGGTAGGCTCGAAGTGGTAGAATAACTTAACTTTACGTTTATTATACTTACATTAACTAATAATACAGTACTCCACAAAATAGTAGTTAATTAAAAGTAATAATAAATAATAAATAAGTAATAATAAATAATACGAACGACAAGTGAAAGGGCAAGCAAGAGTAATGGAAAACTGACTGCGAGATACAGTCGGGCTATGCCTTCTCAGGTAACGAAAACTGAAAGGGGATCAGCTGCGAAGCGGGGGTGGGGGACAACTGTCACGGGATGCAGTCGGGCAATGCCTTCTCATGGGACGCAAAAAAAACTGAATTAGTTGCGAAGCGAGGGTGAAGATAAACTGACCGCGAGAATGAGGGAAAACTCACAGAGGGATGCAGTCGGGCAATGCCTTCTCACGCAATGAAACACGAACGGAGATTAACAGGGAAGCGAAACTGAGAAAAAAACTGATCAAGGGATGCAGTCGGGCAATACCTTCTCATGGAACGCAGAGAGAAACGGGATTAGCTGCGAAGCGAGGGTGAAGATAAACTGGCGAGAATGAAGTGAAACTCACCGAAGGATGCAGTCGGGCAATGCCTTCTGACGCAATGAAATGTGAACGGGGATAAACTGGGAAGCGAGAATAAGAGAAAACTGATCGAGAGATGCAGTCGGGCAATACCTTCTCAGGAGACGCAGAGAGAAACGGGATTAGCTGCGAAGCGAGGGTGAAGATAACCTGCCCGCGGGACGCAGTCGGGCGATTCACCCGCATTTGCGTCGCAAACGCCCCGTCGCCATCCCCAAGGACCCCATTCCGAGCCTCCAAACTGCGCGCCTCGCCTCGCCATTGTTTCCCAGCGTCGCCCTCATTGGAGTGCCGGCCGGCGGCTGGCGCGCGGGCCGGAATGGAGCCTCCTCACATCGCATGACCTTGCAGGGGGGGCGTGCCGCGCCTTCTGATTAGCTGGTCGGAAGGTGCTCACCCCAAGGACACGATCGCCGCTGGGGTGGAGATTGGTGATGCGACATCGCCCACGAAACATCGATGTAGCCAAACACCGATGTTCAAAATTAAAACTGATATAGGCGACTCCGGTTATAGCGAGCGTCTCCGGAGTAACGTGTTTGGTTCACTATATCAGGGTTTCACTATATCCGATGTCAAATTAAATGGGGTTTCTGCACAATCGTTGATTTTATTATTATATGTACATATTCAGTAAATACAGCAACAGTACGAACTCAAAAATTCAATATATTTATTTGAACGTAAAATAATCATTTTTTTTTTCAATAGTTTGCTTCGCACATATTTCATTATATCCTTTTCCAGAGTTTGTGCTCTCTCCATACTTGATTGTGAGTTGTCCCTAAGTAACGTAATCTAGTCTTGGCACCTTTCAAAACCATCCTTCTCTTCTAAAGCTATTTCAATTGCCTAGTAACCTACTAGATCCAATTAATTTTCAGGGCTTATTCCTTACGTTCACTATAACCGAATTTCAGGTTCACTATAACCACTATGCTTATTTGTAATGTAAGTGAAACGGGACCAATGACTTAAGTTCGCTCTAACCGAGGGTACACTATATCCGAGTTCTTTATAACCGGTGTCGACTGTGTCAAGCAATATCCATCGTTGTTCTTAAACGTCCACGTTTTGAAGCGATTTTGGAACCCTGTAACATTAAATTCGTGCGCAACAAAATTTAATATGAAAGTGTCCGTGAGTCTCAATTTTTCATTAAAAGTTAACTGAAAAAAAAACAACTTTAAAAACGCCTCTACATGTGCGAAAGACGAAGAAACATGGCGACGGTATCATCTCGAACGAGGGATAGTCAGCTCGGTGAAGGTGGTACAAAATTGCGATCGTGTGGTTCGAACGAAGTGGTAGCATCAGTTACTATTCCATAATTTACTTTTACAAAATTGTGATTTTGAGAATGTTTCGAAGAACAAGACATTGAAAACACCGAACACAAAACATCGAAGTGCAAAGAACATCCGACTTCAATACATCGATGTTTAAAACATCGATATTTTAGAGAAACATCGATATTTTGAAAACATCTATATTTTTATAGAAACATCGATATTTTGAAAACATCGGTGTCAATGTCGAAATCTCTAGTGGAAATAACCTAGTAGAAATATTAGTGACGAATGAGGAGACATTCTGCGAAACAAATTCAACTGACAAAAAAAGAAACAAGTACGTTTTGAAGAATATTATTTGGGGCTTGGTTGTTACAACAAATGCCGCCACGACATTAATTACTATACATATTAATTCAACATTAACTTTGTTGTCTCTCCTGCTTGTATTTGTATACTAAATAATCTGATCCGCTATTTTTTTTTAGAAATGTCAAATGTCATTACGTCATAAATTAACTGAGAAACTTGCTGACGAAACTAACTATGAAATGTAAGCTATCAAAGTTGTTATTCCTACAGGTATGTTGTGTAATAAATTATCTCTCTGATCCACCATTTCTTAACAAATGTCATTAACTGGAAATATTCTAAAGAGGCGGCAGCATAACTTCATTAATTTAAAAAAAAAGAATAATTCATTACATTTGGTTAACACCAATTAGACACATTGCCTAACGTAAGGACACCAATTCTCACCTACGAAGACACCTGTGGCAGATAGCATCCACCAGGAACATGTCACTGCTCACGTCACACTCCACGTGTGCACTCCCACAATTCTGCGGCATACATCGTTTTATCACGCACATTCACACACACTCCAGAACGGTCACATTTGCTAAGAGTATTCCACGTAATTTAACACCAATTAGGAGTCCGCACACAAGAGCGCGCAAAGAAGTGAACAAAAAAAAAGAAACAAAAATTAAAAAAAAAACCAAAAAAAACAACTTCCAATATCTATCACAGACCACTTTCGCATCGACACTTATCTTCTTCGCATAAAACGTTCACTGCAAAAATTCAGCTGGTGTACACCTAAGACTTCTTTGTATTTTTGCGCTATCTGAACACCGGCGCATCGACTAGAGGTGACATCACAGAAGAGACGAAAGAAAGAGAAAAAAAAAAAAAGAAAAAAAAAAAAAACGTCGTGGCACGAGACACAATTTCAGCTTCGACACGACCGCGCGACGATCACAAACACGCTCGGCGAAGAGCTCGAAAAAAAGAAAACAGAAAAAAGAAAAAAAAAAGAGCGGCGGCGCTGCGCAGGCGCCCGCGGCCGTCGGCCGGCGACTGGCGCAGGCGGGCAGGCGCGGGCAGGCGCGTGGGCGGCGGCGCGGCTGATAGCGTGGCCGCGATTACCTCACGGTGCGCACAGCGCCGCGCGCCTGCCACGCCGCTCGCGCTATCTACGCCCAGCGCTCGGCACGGCACGGCACGGGACGGGACGAGGCGCGGCGGGACGGGTTGGGTCGAGGTGGGACGTGATGAGGCGGGACGGGTCGAGGCGGGACGGGACGAGGCGGACGGGACGAGGCAGGACAGGGCGGACGGGACGAGGCAGGACAGGGCGGACGGGACGAGGCGGACGGGACGAGGCGGACGGGACGAGGCGGACGGGACGAGGCGGACGGGACGAGGCGGACGGGACGAGGCGGGACGGGACGAGGCGGGCGGAACGAGGCGGGACGGAACGAGACGGGCGGGACGAGGCGGACGGGACGAGGCGGACGGGACGAGGCGGACGGAACGAGGCGGGACGGGACGAGACGGGCGGGGCGAGGCGGGACGTGGCGTACCGGACGAGGCGGGTCGAGGTGGGACGAGGCGGGACGGGTTGGGACAAGGCGGGACGGGTTGGGTCGAGGCGGGGAGACGGAACGAGGCGGGACGTGATGAGGCGGGACGGGTGAGACGTGGAGGACGGGACGAGGCGGGATGAGGCCGGACGAGTCGGGACGGAGTAGGGCCAGATGGGACGGGTTGAGCCGAGGCGGGACGGAACGAAGGGAGACGGGGTGAGGCGAGACGTGATGAGACGGGACGAGACGAGGCGGGACGTGGCGGACGGAACGAGGCGGGGCGAAGTGGGAAGAGGCGGGACGATGTGGGAAGAGGCGGAACGCGACGGGACGAGACGGAACGAGACGAGGCGGGACGGGACGAAACGAGGCGGGACGAGATGGGGCGGGGCGGGAAAGCTTAGTGGTTCCGGACGCATCAACAGAAGAGGTTATGGATTCCGTAAGTATAATGCATGTTTTTTATCCGTTATCTTCCCTCGCTGGATGGCGATATCAGGCGCCGACCTGCCGTCGACCAGCGGGGCTTTTCCCTATCAGGTATCTCGCAGAATGCGAGAGCCGGTGGAAACATACACGTCGGCTTGCAGGGTTTTCCCGACAATGTATCTCTTTCGGAGCACCGCCACCCTCCAGGACTAGCTCGAAGCTCCCGTCTGGTCTCCCGGCATGTGCGGTAGTGTAGGGCACGTGAGTGTACGTGTGTGTAGGGGTGAAGATAAGTGAAGAAAGAAGAAGGAAAGATCGCGCGTGGTCCGTGGCCCGTTTCTTAGGGTACTGTTCTGGCATTTGCCTTTCATTGGTGCATTCTAGACATAACATAACTAACATATTCTAACATAACTTCTAAATCAATGTTTATCATGACGTATAGGTGATAGAAATGTATTGGGTAATTGTTTGTCATATTTCGCCATTCGTCAATTTTTAGGTAATTTTGGGGGGATCTTTGCGTCAGTTTTACGCATTTTGTAACCTTTTCCTGTTTGTTAGTGGATGTTTCATGAATTTAAAATGAAAGACTAAAATAAAGTTTCTAATGAATCATCAGTTCGTGATGGAATTCACTACTGCAATGGGCTCTCTTTTTCGAACCCTCAAAAGTACTCGGTTCTTCCGTAACTTCCTAGGCCGATCAAAACTTGATGTTTGGAAGAGCGGAGCTAAGGGTTATATTTTCAACTAAAATAAAGACTTTATAATAGCTTAACTTTATATAAATAAATTCCATTTAAAATTATAAAATTCATTGAGTAAATAAACATTTTGATAAAATATTTTGAGTATTTTTAAAAAATAGGAGATTCCCCTCTTATTTTTAAGTCACTTTAGAGGCGTTTCTGCGTTTATTGTTAAGTTGTTTTTCAGGTCATCTTCAAAGACGTTTTAGGCCATCAGAATCGGAAGCCTGCTCATCATTGTGCCTGTATTAGTCCACCGTATGCTTTGGAGGACCTCCAGAGATGCGATATGACGATCCAGAATGCAGATTGCGAGCACACACTCGGGGCGATGCTTATCTCGCCGCTGATAGCGGCGCCGCGTCGCTGCTGGAGGGTGGGGCGAGGCTATGCGTTGACTCACGGCCAGGTATTGTCAACGTCAGGGTTGTCCAAAGCACCGCGCCACAGAATTCATATCACATGCGTCATGAAAAGACATGGGTGAGCTATTGCGCGGACAATTCGGGTTCAGCCAACGAGCTTCAGGCACCAGCTTACGTCACAATTTTAGCGGGAATTTAAAAGTCATCCAGATTTCAGAATTATCGCATTTTTTCCAAGCCATTGAAACATTTTTTTAAAATACTGAATCTTTTATTTCAACTATGCCTTCATCATGTTATTTTGTGTCGGTCGCTGGCCTGTTCATCATTACGCTCTTTTCATAATCATCACATGTAATGATGCCACATCGACAACAAACATTGTTGTTCAAACTTTAAGCATCGATGTTTTTAAACATCAACGTTTCTAAGTTGGTTTAATAACCTACAACATTAACTTCGCGCGTAACAAAATTTAATTTGACAGTGGCCGAACACAATAATTTATAATTAAAATGTAACTGAAAAAAAAGTGAAAAACGCCGCTCCGTGTGTGAAGTACAAGGAAAGACGAAGGAAACTCTAGAACATCACGATCATCGCGGCCGGGTACTTGATGAAAGCAGTACAAACCGTGTTTGTGTGGTTCGAACATAATCAGACAGTGGTAACATCAGACAGTGATTATTATTTCATATTATCTACAAAATTATGAATAAGGAAATTTTCATCCACGAACAAAACATCGAAAAAGTAAAAAAATCAATAATAAAACATCGTTGTTCCGACAACATCGACATTAATACAACGATCTTCTTTATAGAAACATGGTTGTTTTGAAAACTTAGGCATCCAAATTGCAACCCCAATAACATGACGGATTCTCTCACCCCAAATAGCATGAGGGTATTTTACCAACTCGGAATTTTTCGTCCGGACGTAGCTATTCCCCTTACGCATACTATCGGTCGGGCCTGACTCGGTCGTTTTGTACCAAGGGTTTTCAAGCTGGCTCTTTGGGGCAGCGCGGTGATACATTAAAAATGATCTTTAGATTTGATTTTTTTCAATCCTTGTGACATTTATGTCTACAAAATAATTTTGTACTGCCATACTATAAGTTTTTTTTCGCGTATAGGTCAACTTAGATAACGCGTGCATCCAGCTTCATCAAGTGCAAGTACCTTTATCTGGGGAGGGGGAGGAGATCAACATTTTAGCTGACTCCCGATTTTTATCTCCCAAGGTTGTCCGCCCTGGGGGTATGGACGATGAGAGTGAGGGATGAAAGGATGCCACACACACATATAGATAAAGACAAATACACCCCCATTCCGGAGGCGGGACTCGAACCCGCGGTCTTCTGGTCCGAGATCGATACGGCACTACTGCCCTAACGCTCTCAATCATCTTGACCGGCTTATAGATAATAAATATATATATACATATATATATAATTTAAATGTATATATATATAATATATATATATATATATATATATTGTTAATTTTACTAATTAATTGTGGATTTGAACTAGCCTATTATATCAGTAACTCATCTGTGTTGAATATTTAGTATGCCTCTATTATTAACCCTTAACAAAATTAGAAACTTATTGCTATCAGGGGAGTCGCGGGCAGTTTCGTCTAGGTCAAGGGCGCCGTGGACGAAAAAAAGTTTGCAAACCCCTGAGCGAGAGCGCGTCGTCGTGTTGCGCGCGTGACACCCCTGGTCGCGGCGCCCACGCGGAGCGTCGGTCTGTCGGTGGGGGGGGGGGGGGGGGGTCGGCATGCGCTGGCTGGGAGCCAACCACGCGTCTGCCTTGCTTGCCGCCTCCTCCTCCTGCTGGTGCTGCTGCCGCTGGCGCGCCCGGGCAGCGAACGGGGGTCTTCGGTCACGCCGGCCACCGTTGCCGCTGCTGCGTCCGCCGTCGGAGGAGGCTCGAGTCTCCTCGGACACGGATTTACCGCCCGAGCTACGAACGAGGCTGGAGCGCCGTCCGGAGAAGAATTCTAGCGGCCAGCTGCTCTGATCGGGAGTTTTCCGTGGTTTCTCCGATCACTACCAGGCGAATGCCGGAGCCTCCGACTGGGAAACCCTAGGATTCGACTCCCGAAGATGGCTGGATTTTCCAATATAGTAGGTCGAGTTCAGTCAGTCTGGAGAAGAATTCTAGCGGCCAGCTGCTCTGATCGGGAGTTTTCCGTGGTTTCTCCGATCACTACCAGGCGAATGCCGGAGCCTCCGACTGGGAAACCCTAGGATTCGACTCCCGAAGATGGCTGGATTTTCCAATATAGTAGGTCGAGTTCAGTCAGTCTGGAGAAGAATTCTAGCGGCCAGCTGCTCTGATCGGGAGTTTTCCGTGGTTTCTCCGATCACTACCAGGCGAATGCCGGAGCCTCCGACTGGGAAACCCTAGGATTCGACTCCCGAAGATGGCTGGATTTTCCAATATAGTTCAATATGTAGGTCGCGTTCAGTCTATCTAGAGAAGAATTCTAGCGGCCAGCTTCTCTGATCGGGAGTTTTCCGTGATTTCTCCACCCGAATTCTCGAGAAGTATCCTAAGGAACGGGCAACGGATCGCGCGCGATCTTTCTTTCGTCTTCCTTGTCCTATCCTCATCCCCTACTTATACACACAAACACTAACTTACAATACACTAACACACATGCCCGGAGATAATTCGGTAACGTACAGCTTATGGTGGCTGGGGTGTCTAACACAGACAGAGACAACAGGAGAGGGTAAAGTGCAATATCTCTTTGCATCAACTAATTTGGACGTTAGTCCCATAACTGTAGTGTATTTCATAATTGTGAAGGAGGCGGTGTTGATCTTCGCTGGGATGTGAGATCGGGCGGCGACCTACAAGAGTCTATAGTGTTCTCTTCTGATATCTTCTCCAGCCAGAATATTGCTCCAATTACGACACGCTCTAACCACTTGACATTTGTGGCGCTGAAGTACATGTGAGGGTAAGAGTGTGTAAGTAAGAGTGAGGATGAAAGCATGAAGAAAAATGTAAGATCGCGCGCTATCTGTGATCCGTTTGTTAGGGTACTGCTCCGGCATTGAATTGAATTGAATTGAATTTGCCTTATTTTACGTGGACAGACTCGGGCCATCAGGCCCGCTCTTCCGTCTGACCACGCAAATTTCGCTACGCTCCTTTCATCTAGCAGAGAAAGGAGGTATTTCTTTGGCGAGAAACAGGCGATTTGAATTTAGCTCAGAGGCGTCATTTAGGCTTGAGGATCTTTTACATGCAAGTAAATCTACTAACATGGGACAGCCGGCTTTACTTCCCCTCCGAAGGAAGGCGTACGAAGGATTTTGTCGCCCTAAAAATCCACGGCTTCAACCGGGTTTGAACCCGCGAGCTTGGGTACGCTAACCGTCACACCATCGCCGCGGCATTCGCCTGGAGTTTATCGGAAAACACCCGGAAAACTCCCGATCAGAGCAGCCGCCGTTAGAATTCTCTGCAGTCAGTGACGGACGTCGACATAGTGTCCAAAATCCTGCCACCATTGGAACTCGAACCCGTTGCAGCTTTACGTCGCCATCTGCACTGCCCCATCTCAGCCGGTCTCGGGTTCGAATCCTGGAGCGAGCCGCCTGGTTCCTTCCATCCCCTGGCGGGGGGAGAGGGAGGCAGGCGGTCGCGGCGTCTCGGGAGAAATCTCCGCCCGTGCGGCAGAATCGAGGTTTCGCGCGTGAATGCCACTACTCAAACACGGGCGGGCGGCGGGCGGCGGGCGGGCGGCGGGCGGGCGGCGGGCGGGCGGCGGGCGGCGGGCGGGTGGCGGGCGGGCGGCGGGCGGCGGGCGGGCGGCGGGCGGGCGGCGGGCGGGCGGCGGGCGGGGCCGGCCCGGCCCGCAGAGGCTCATGCAGTGGCGTCGGGAGAAGCGGGGGGCGGCCGGGATGAGGTCAGCGGCTTCATCGCGGGCGGGCATGGGGGGGGGGGACTGTGGGGGGAGGGGGAGAGTGGACACGTCGAGATTCCGAGAGGCTTTCAATGAAGTCGTCGGTCAGTGCCGACGTATAATTATAATGGTAATGCTATTATTATTATTATTATTATTATTATTATTATTATTATTATTATTATTATTATTATTGGCGTATAGGCCATTACTGACCACGCTACACGATTAACGTGTGTAATTCTTCCAGGATCAGCTTTTCAGCTGTATCCTTGGATTACAACAAGGATGTTACGCCTTGTAGTGTGAATTATGAGATGATAGGATGATGATAGGTGAAGGGACATTAATGGATTAGGAGATGATAGGATATTGGTGAAAGGTGATCGTAGACTTTTTGAACCATCCCAGCATTCGCCTTATGACCGAGGGAAACCACGAAAACCCCGGTCAGGATGGCCGGCCCGGGAATCGAACCCAAACCTCCCGATTACGAAGTCAGCGCGCTATGCACTGGGCCACTTCGCTCGGTTGTTGTTGTTATTATTATTATTATTATTATTGTTATTATTATTATTATTGTTATTAGCGTATATACCATTACACTACACTATTAACGTGTGAGATTTTTCGAGGATCAGCTTCTCAACTGTATCTCTCAGTGTAGCAAGGGTTGTTACGCCTTGAAGTGTGAATTCTGAGGTGTCACGATGGCGATGAGTATGAAGGGACAATCACAAATACAAATACAATTACAAATACGACCAACTCTACGCAGCACTGGAACATGCAGCTTCGTCGGCGCAGACGACGGCTGCCGCAAGCGTGTGCAACATGGGGCCGGCCTATTCTTCTTCTTCTTCTTCTTCTTCTTCTTCTTCTTCTTCTTCTTCTTCTTCTTCTTCTTCTTCTTCTTCTTCTTATAATAATAATAATAATAATAATAATAATAATAATAATAATAATAATAATAATAATAATTATTATTATTAATATTATATGTAAATTTGATTTCATGTGTCTTCTGATTAAGCAAAACATTGTGTCAACTGCAATACGTCTTGATTCTGAATTCCGGTGTATTAAGAAATGACCAATATTGTTGAGAACGTTAATTAATAATAATAACAATAATAATAAACAGTAATAGGATGGTTTATCATTATATTTTTATAAAAAAGTCATGTTGAAATTATAAAAAATATAGAATGTTTTCAATAGAAAGTAGATTTTCCGGGCTGGTAGGCCGTGGTCCAGTTGGCATAGTTGGGCCAAACGTTTCGTCCACGTCTGCGGTGGACATCTTCAGTGGCGGCAAGGTCGCGGGCGCAGTGTCCGGGTCGGCGGCTGGCTGGCGACTGGCCGCCGACCCGGACACTGCGCCCGCGACCTTGCCGCCACTGAAGATGTCCACCGCAGACGTGGACGAAACGTTTGGCCCAACTATGCCAACTGGACCACGGCCTACCAGCCCGGAAAATCTACTTTCTATTGACTCCGGCCGTGAAAGCCTACGATACTATATAGAATGTTTTCGTTCAACTTTATGTGCCAACCGCTCTGGCGTTGGGTGATTTTGAGAAACCCGCAGTCAAGTACCAATAATATTAATAATAATAATAATAATAATAATAATAATAATAATAATAATAATAATAATAATAATATAAGCATGTATTTGGCATTTTAGGGACGGATCAATCCTACAACCGAGTTATCTAATTTTTCGGGATAAGTAGATTTCAACTATTGATTCACATAACCCTGGTTGCTATTTTTTTACGTACTCTTTGACTGAATGTGTCTGTACGTGCCCTCGTTTCGCTCTGTCGTAACTGGAGCCCTCGCAAACGCAATCATACAGCTTATCACAAGTGCGTGCCTGCGGGCTCAGGGTTTTCCTCGGGCATAGGATGGAAAGGACACATGTAGTTGAACCAGAAGAATTGTGAAAATGTGAAGAAGCAGATGTACCCTTAGTACTAGCTGGTTTCTTCTCATTGACTGGATATCCAAAATGGTTGGTGCAATGAACGCTGTCAGATGCAAAAAGTTATTTTTCGAATTTTTAATTTCAAAAAAGGGTTTGCAATTATCAGACGACATCGCGCAAAATCAATTGGCTCTATTCTATGAAATTGGAATTAGAGGGATGAGAAATGCACAAAATCGAGAGCCATCATTAAGTTGTAATTATCATATCAATGGCAGTCGGTACGAAATTCTATTGTTGGTGCCAGTTGGTGCTGCAACATCAATAACAAAACATCAGTGTTAACTATTATCGATGCTCAAAATTAAAAAAACGATGTTAATAAAACATCAATAAAAAACCATCGATGATTTAAAGCTGATCATCTATACAATAATCTATAGCAATGAAGTTGTGAGCAACTAAATTTAATTTTAGAGTCAAGATTTATTAATGTATAATGGAAATAAAACTGAAAAGAAACAAAAAGAAATATAATAAAAAATAAAAACATCCAGGCTTAAATCCTATACGCCTTTACTGCACTCTAAAGGACATAAAATAAAATAATGCGCTAGTTCAAGTTTCGCTTAGTCTCACCGTTAAGAGAATCGTACCAACCAAAACAGCGTTCTTTATACAGCACTAAATGGATAGAGACAGTGCCATTCCGTAGGTGGCTCAGCAGTTTAGAGAGACGCCGGAAGATACCATTCCATCCTGGGCGTTTAAAGAGAGTGTTGATGGAGGATCGAAAGTCAAAACGCTCGTTCAATTATATTACTATAGAGAGAAAAATAGTTTGAAGAAACAATATTTTATATAGATATTTATAGTGAAAATATTCTTTTTCTTTTCGATGGTGGTACCATGGCTCACTGATGCTGCCCATCAAAGACGCCATGCATACATTCATTCACTTTCGTGTAAGGCTATCAAATATGTGTAAACATCTTAATCGTCGAGGAATTAACTGGAAACGATGAGACCGCTAATCTTTTCTACGTCGAGAGGCACATTAATTTTCCTACAGGCGGAAATTAGAAGAAAAATGTCATTCAGAACAATGGGAACTCATTCGAAATGTATATGGTCTTAAACTCTTATCAACTGCTTCCTTAATTTAGTCCTCCGCTCGACGAAAAAACAACTATTAACTTTAGCGGGACAATTTCATCCCAGAGTATGTTTAGTTTTTTTCTCTCTCTCTTTGTTTCTCTCGCACTTCATTACAAAGATAACACCAAACCCGAGAAATTCATTTCCATTGAAGTAGGATACACAAGTGCCTATAAATTAAAACGAACAAGAAAAGCAAGCGAACTACTCTCCAAAATTACTTCGAAAATTGAAGCGTCGGTAATTAGAACACGTTTCTAATAACAATCCATTAGCGACGGAGACCTCGTTTTCATGCGCCAAGGAACACATGGGGTGTTGCGATAATACGTCACACTGCACGCGGCTGTACGAGGATAATGACGTGGTATATGTTTTAAACATCTTTTTTACTGCTCAGACTTAAGGATTTACATATGATAGTTTCAGAAAACAACACAATACATATACAACATTTGTTACATTATTTATATTTGACGTTAACTCAATTGCGTTCCGGTTCTTTTTTTTAATTTGTTAATTTTACGCATTTTTGGGGGGTTGGCGATTGTAGAATGTGTTACAGGGCCAGGTTATTATTACTGAATGACATCATGGGGATAAGTTTTCTTAATTCTTGGAAAGTGTGAGAATATTTTTCCTAGCAGAATTGCGGTTACATTTGGAGCAGAATAGAGGTTTAGGAAGAAGTTGAGGATTAGTGGTTTTATGAATAATTAATTAGCGGTTAATTGCCAAGATCGGTGTAAAGTTGATTATTTTGTCAAACCAGAGGACATTAGTGATTTTATGGAGAAAGTTATATCGAAATGATCGAAGGGGATTGAAATTAGTATGATATACTGTAAACCACATTAAAGATGCTTCACTTAAAGTGGGGAGAATGATAATTTTGTATAATAGAACGGCGTTTATGAGTTTCAGTGGACATGATATCAATCGATCGATCGATTAGTGATTACGAGCGCGTCAACAGATAAAGGCTTTATTCCCGTAAGTGTAGTGCGTGTTTTATCGCGGGCAGAGGTTGTAAACTTCGCCGCTGGATGGCGAGATCCGGCGCCGACCTATCCTATGACTTCTGGGTTTTCCTGCCTCCGACCAGACGGGCAGCGCCCCAGCCGCTTAGAAGCACTAAGCTCCCGACTGGCCTGCTGGTATGTACGAGTAGTAGGGTAGTTCACGTAAATGCGTGTGTAAATAAGGAGTGAGAATAGAACAAGGGAGAGGAAGGAAAGAACGTTCGCGGTCCGTGGCCCGTTTGTTAGGTACTGCGCCGGCATTCACCTGGTGTTGATCGGAGAAACCACGGAAAACTACCGATCAGAGCAGCCGGCCGCTAGAATTCTTTTACAGACAACGACATAATTCGACCTAGCTAAAAATACCAATGTCGAAAATCTTACCGTCTGGATTAAGCTGGTCTTGGAGGGCGACGGTTGAGTAGAGGCTACGGTCTCGGCAATGGTCATGTCGGCACTTGTGCTGTAGGTAACTTCGGTAGGTTGTTGATTGATTTTTTATGGTAGCAGCCACGCTGGATGGTAGCATCCGCCACCGACCTACAAGTTGGGTAGAGGGGTTTCCCTCAACCAGGTATCTTCACCAGCGGGGCACTGCCCCAGACTAGCAAGCTCTAAGCTCCCTTTCGGTCTCTCGGCATGTGTGGTAGCGTAGTGCATGTAAGTGTAAGTGTGTGTAAGAGGTGAGAATAAGAGAAGGAAGAGGAAGGAATGATCGCGCGCGGTCCGTGGCCCGTTTGTTAAGGTACTGCTCCGGCATTCGTCTGGTGTTGATCGGAGAAACCACGGAAAACTACCGATCAGAGCAGCCGTCCGCTACAATTCTCCTTCAGGAAGCGACTGAATTCGACCTAGCTATGTAACTAGTGTCGAAAACCTTGACACGTGGGGACTTGAACCTTAGGACCTCCCAATCGGAGGCATGTCAGTGACATCAGTTGATGCCCTGAGCCACCGCGATCGGTGTGGGTTAAAGTGAGGTGATAGTTATGTATAAAAAACGGCGTTTATAAGTTTAAGTGGGCGCGATATCGAAATTCAGATGTCGATCTGCAGCGTGGCTCGTCACAATGCAACAAGGGGAGAAATGAGAAAATCGTCGGTAAATGTCTCTTTCGGCTGCCAAGAAAAGCTTTAGAGCGTAAGAAGAGAAGCTTTTGGTGATAGGTATCTAAGTGGAACAGCTTGGTTTCCAATCCTACGAGAGAAATTAGGATTATACCGTCAATTGCAGGTAGGTTCTGGCGCGATTTCTTTTATGCTCCGGGCACATGCTGCTCTTTACATTTAAATGTTTAATTAAAACAGATTCATTACATTATAATAATATCAAAATAATCATTTGGAAATGTGTGATTTTATCTACGAAAACGAAACTCACTCAGTTATATGATGTTGTACATTTATGTAAGCATGCTTTCGATTTGATTTCTCTCAATTATGGAGGCCGTTAACTTGACAACACTTCTTCACTTCACTTCACTTCACTTCACTTCACTTCACTTCACTTACTTTATTGCACACGATATTCGCTTTCGGTACGAACACTAGCAAAGTATCTATAAGCAGAAATTATCAATTTACATTCATTTTCGATTTTTGCAATATGTAACTCGTTGATAATGTAGCTTTATTGCATTCGTAGAAATTTGAAAACTCACTCCTAACGTCAATACTTTTTAAAACATCTACCCATGCAATAAAGCTCAACATTATACACGAATTGCAGAAACTACTATTATAACATTTTTTAGCTTTCACATGGAAACATCGTTTATCAACTGCTTTACAGATGTGCTGTTTAGGCGTATGCTAGTTTAGAATCTAAGCCTACTTTATCTAAACATCGAAGAGAATGCTCTAGAAAATAACCTTTGTGTTATGTATCTTCGTTGGCTAAAATTTTGAGAAAAACGTCAAACGATAATTTATTTTTTATTCGACTGTGAGGATGTCAGGAGATGGGCAAACCAATAATTGATAATATGGAGAGATTCCTGCAAGTTACGTGCATGCACTCATTTTGTCAGTGCGTTCGTTTACAGTTAGCTCATTTGTAAATGGTTTCAACGCTATTTCTGACAACGTCATCGCCCTACACGCCGTTCATTTGTTTCCCTAGCTGTCAAAGCGGTCCCTTCTTAAAATAACTCCTGTATATCTCTTGGCTGTAGCTCTGAGCACGCTGCACATAACCACTGCCTTCTTCCCCTGCCACGGGGAGCCGTGAGTAGTCGGTGCTGGGCTAGGAGCCCTGCCGCGCCGCTCTCCTGGTGTCGTCCGGGTTCCTCGCCTCGGGGGCAGCGCTGGCTTTGGCGGAGAGCGAGCACCTTTGGGCCGCGGCTTCTGGGAAGGCACGGCCGGCTGGCGGCGGTGGGGTGGCGGAGGACGGGACAGAGGAAGAGGAGGAGGAGGTGCCAAAGGGGGTGGTGATGGCGGAGGTGGGGGAGTAGGCGATGAGGGTGACGTAGGAGGAGACAGAGGAAGAGGAGGTGAGGACTGTGGTGCCAAAGGGGGTGGTGATGACGGAGACGGTGGAGTAGGCGATGAGAGTGACATAGGAGCAGACAGAGGAACAGGAGATAGAGACGGAGGTGCCAAAGGGGGTGGCGATGGAGGGAGGAGACGGTGGAGAAGGCGATGAGGGTGACGTCGGAGAAGACAGAGGAAGAGGTGGTAGAGACGGAGATGACAAAGGCGTTGGTGATGGCGGAGGTGGGGGAGTATGCCAAAGTGGGTGACATAGGAGCAGACAGAGGAAGAGGAGGTAGAAATGGAGATGCTAAAGGCGGTGGTGATGGCGGAGGTGGGGGAGTAGGCGATGAGGGTGACGTAGGAGGAGATAGAGGAAGAGGAGGTGGGGACGGTGGTGCCAAAGAGGGTGGTGGTGGAGGAAACGGTGGAGTAGGCGATGAGGGTGACGTAGGAGCAGAGGAAGAGGAGGCGAGGGCGGAGGTGCCAAAGGAGGTGGTGATGGAGGAAACGATCGAGAAGGCGATGAGGGTGACGTAGGAGACAGACGAAGAGGAGGATTGGGGTGGGGACGTAGGTGCCAAAGGGGGTGGTGATGGAGCAGACGGTGGAGTAGGCGACGAGGGTGACGTAGGAGGAGACAGACGAAGAAGAGGAGGAGGTTGCCAAAGGAGGTAGTGATGGCGGAGGCAGTGTGTAGGCGATGAGGGTGACGTAGGAGGAGCCAGAGGAAGCGTTGGCGTAGGCAGAGGTGGCGCAGACAATGACGGTAACGGAGGCGAAGTCGCAGACGGTGGTGGGGAGGGTGCGGGTGGCGGGGGCAGAAGTGGCAACGGAGACGAAGACGTGGGCAGCGGCGGCGCTGACGAAGGAGGAGGAGGCCGCGAAGAGGTAGGAGACGGAGGCACCGGTGGCGACGGGGGGTGGGCAGCGGCGATAACGGTGCTGTAGGAGAATGAGGGAGAGGAGACGGAGGCGGTGACTGTGAAGGCCACGACAGGGGCCATGGCGGTGACGTTGGCGGAGGCGTTGGGGGTGGCAAAGGCGGAGGCGAAAGTAGCGGATACGGTGACGACGGGGCAATGGAGTAGGCGGTGACGTTGGCGGAAACGTTGCAAGGTGGTAAAGGCAGAGGCGGTGTGGTTAAATTGGGGGAAGGGATGACTGTTGTAGGGAGGGTGGTGGCGGTGGGAGTGGTAATGGCTTTGTTGTGGCAGTGGCGGCGGAGAGGAAGGGGGTGTGGGCAGCCAGGTAGTGCCCCCTTTCCGTCGCGTGCCGGGCATACTCTTCCCGCCGGCTCTACCTGCCCCTTCGCACAGCACCTGCCTTTCTCCCTTCTGGGCCCAAGCAGCCCTTTTGTTGGCCGAGGTGCCTGGAAGGGCCCGACTCCGTCGGTTGCACCAGCTGGGTGCGCCGGTGGCCAGGGTACGTGAGAGGCAGTTTCCGTGAACGTCAGGTGCCCGGAATAAAATTCAATACAGCAGAACCCTTGTAATACCAACTAATTGGGGGTGCATTCGCATTCTGAAATGATAGGATTATCCTAAAAAATGCACCGTACACATACAAATACATCTATAGGATAATCAAACAATGCGATGTAGCGTGCGATGTGAGAAAATAGCAACGTAGCGTAGCGACCGCATCATCACATCGCATCATCAAGCAGATTCTGAACCAAATTGCAAAACAAAATTACCGATTTTGCAAGTTCCTTTACTTAAATAGATCGCTGGTGAGGTATATACCTTTTTATTATGATAAATAAATAAAGATGTCTGGTATCAATACAAGTATTGTATCAACACCTTGTCAAGTATTGACAATATAAACCATTGATACCTCGTCAAGTATTGATAGCAGACAAATTCCTCTAAGTGAAAATTACTGCTACATAAAGATGTGATGTATACTGTAGTTACCAGTGCAATAAACGTTACATTTCGATAACGTGTTTCAATAATTAGTTGTTCATTTCTACGGTAATTAAAAAAGCATTTCTTTACATTACAAATAAGCATTTCATTCATCTTGTTTCTGCTTGTTCCATCCCTAATTTTGTTCAAATTATCTGACATTTCGGATTTGTGGAGTTCGGATGAGTGCGGTTCTACTCAAGCTATTTTTTCGACAGCATGAAGAAAGATACCTACCAAAGAACTTTTGAGTCTGTTCTCACGTGCGAACTCTAAAGTAACGTTACGACTTCTTTGGAATCTGCTCTTCCCTCTGATTGATCTTGTTTTTGAGGCGCCTTTGGTAGACATAACGATAATCGAAGTGACCAGGGTATGTAATAAATTAATTGTATTTAATTATTAATTTAAATTAATCCAATAAGCAAGGAAATGCATAACGAAATGTACAAACAAACAAAAACACGCAAATTTTGTGATAGCAGTACGCTCATTAATGTAATCTGTTAGAAGAAAAAAAAAGTGAAAAACGTTATTAACTCGTGAAATGTAAATTGATGGTTTGAGAAATATCTTGAAGCTATGAAAAAGTTACTGAAAAATGCTCAATTGTTGGTAATGGAAATAACGAATGTTATTCATACTACAAATATCCAGCTCATCCGACGTCATGCGAGCTGATCTATTCCTTTTAATAATAAAAAATGTATTTAGTAACATTATTTTTTGTAAGTACGATGATAGTTAAATCAATAAACTTCCTTATAATAAAATGATTTAGTCGAAATAAAAATTGAATATAAGACAAGTGAGAACAAAGAAATTTGTTTATTCGAAAAGATAAAACTTAAAAACAACATAAAAGAAACCAACTTCGAGTGATCGCTTCCTTTGGGAAGATAATTCAAAAACTAAATTCAGCATTTATGTACGAAATCACCAGGATTACGGTATTATATTGCCTCACCACGATAAGTACATTTGCCAGCAAACACGACGCAATCAGTAGAAATACGACTTCAAAAGAGGGTGACTGGTGTATTTTGAAGGCTCAGCACTGGTATATTTTAAAGTTTTAAGTCTTTATTTATATACCAAGTTACTATTTTTATTTACATTGGAAATATTTAAAAAATGTAATTAAGTATTAGATTTTCCCAATTTATTCTTACTCGCGAGTATCAGAAGTATATAGAGAATCCACAACTGGAAACATTTCAAATAAAATTCTAAGAGCTGTTAGTTAATCCATTACAAATGACTTCGAAGATAAATAAAAGATGAAAAACCTGTTTTAAACAACAACAAAAACATAAAAAACAGTTTGAAATTCACGCCGAAGCCCAAATTCCGGTTCGCAACTGCAATTGCCACATCAATAGCCCCTACGTGATGTGTGTCAGCAATGCCTCTCCTATATCAAGACATTTCGAGATACGAGGATGTCAATTCAGTGCCTCTGACTGGGAGGTCCTAGGGTTTGATTTCCGACTGCGGCAGAATTTTCGAAACTAGATAGATAGCTAGGTCGGATTCAGTCACTGGCTAGGAGAATTCTTTAGGCCGGCTGCACTGGTCGGTAGTTTTCCGTGGTTACTCCGATCACCGCCAGGCGAATGCCGGCGTAGTACCAGTACAAAGGGACCATAGACCGGGCGCTATCTTTCCTTCCCATTCCTTGTCCAATCCTCATCACTTACTCACACACTTACATGCATTGCACTACCATACATACAAGTCGGGAGCTTAGAGCTTGTCATAGAGCTATTAGGGGCGGTGCCCTGCGGGCAGGAGACACCCGGATGGGGAAAACACCGCAAGTCGACGCGAAAGTCGGCGCCGGATCACATCAACAAGGGGGGCAGAAGATTATCTCCGGCGATAAAAAAAAAATCTCGCACTAAGCTTGTGAAACTAATAACCCCGTAAGTGTAGTGTATGTTTATATAGCATGCATGTTTAGAGGTCTAATAGCCAAATTATCTACCAACCCAATTCCGGATTAACATCGGTCACATCACCCTGTACGTGGGTTAGCAACGCCCCTGCGACATCAAGACATCGCGTCGAGAGCTGCTCTTAGTCGGTACTTGTCAACCGAGGAGAGAGGTTTAATCGCTCACACGGCCCGCTAAAAAAAAAAAAAAAAAAAAAAAAAAAAAAAAAAAAAAAAAAAAAAAAAAAAAAAAAAAAAAAAAAAAAAAAAAAAAAAAAACAGCAGTCTCGTAATATCCAGAGCGTGGCCACTGCACTTCCCCGAATCACGTGGTGCACGACTACAAGGAAGGCGAGGCTCAAATCAGGTTCTTCCTCATGCACTGCGGAAAGTTACGGCCGGCGAGCAGAGTCCAATGCAGCTCAAGGTTGGTAGCTCCGACGCTCAGGAAGGGGACACGGAAGTACCATGGGCGTAAATAGGAGTCGACGTTTGGGGTGGGGAAACAATTGATTGATTAATTGATAGTTTGATAGTTAGTGATTCTGAGCGCGTCAACTGCTAAGGTTATTAGTCTCGTAAGTGCAGTGAATGTTTTTCCTCGGGAGATAGCGATTGTCTTCCCAGGCTGGATGGCGAAATACGGCTCCGGGTTTTCCCTAACCAGGTATCTCCCACCTGCGGGGCACCGTCCCAGCCAGAACAAGCTCTGAGCTTCCGGAAGGTCTCCTAGTGTATCGGTGTTAGTGTAAGTAAGGGGTAAGGGTAAGACAAGGAAGAAGGACAGATCGCGCACTGCCCGTTTGGTAAGGTACTACTCCGGCATTCGCCTTGTGTTGATGGGAGAAACCACGGAAAACTACCGATCAGAGCAGCCGGTCACTAGAATTCTCTTCGAGACAGTGACTGAATTCGACCTAGCTGACATGCTAAGGTCGAAAATCGTGCCTCCGTTGGGACTCGAAGCTAGGACGTCCCGGTCTGAGGCAGTGATATCAGTTGAAGCCCTCAGCCACTTTTCCCGGAGAGGGAAATCACAAGTTTATAATACAAATGTAATTAATATTTTATTCCATATTTTGTAAAAATGTTTGTCCTTCCCCCGGGAAAGTCACGACATATTTTAGATCCCCTCATAATGAATGATAATTAGCTTCGGAGATGTGGGGAGCGCTGTAAACCCTGTGCGAATCATTGAATGTACGTATATTGAAATGTATGATATGATGGCGTATATTGATATGTATACGCCATCCATATGTATGAAGTGTTGCCAGCTTTTTTGCACTAATACAAAACACAACATATCGAATTTGCGAAATGTATAGGAAGGACAATACCTTATTTCTAATTAGAGCTCGTTCACTTCAAGAAAATAGTTAACTATGCTCAGGTTAGTAGTGCGGTCTGTGTTAGGGGATAAAGCAATTCAGTGGGACAACTGTAACAGAAACAGACTGAAGTAGATAAGGACTGACAGGGCATCTATGAAAACTTCAAGATGAATAAGTGTATATGTGTGTAAACAGTTCTTAGGGGTTTTAATGAAGTGTTACCAACTTGTGGTATCAGAAGTGGCTGAACTAATACATGCTCTGCAGCTGTCCCTGGATATTCCGGCCTTTGCCCTTAAGGGGTCGAATGGGATATAATAATAATAATAATAATAATAATAATAATAATAATAATAATAACAATAATAATAATAATAATAACTAATTTTTCTAAAATTTGCAAAAACAATTTGTTAAACTTATCTTTTAACGTAACCCTGCATCAAGAGAATTCATTATCAGCGAAAATAAAAATTGAGAATAGTCTCGAAAAAATTGTTTCTCTGGTCAGCCAAGGCGCGAAGAAAATATCCAAATCGCACGATTTGTGTCTTTCGGTCAGATGAAAACACTTTGATAAAACCAGAATACTTTTTGCTTTGAACTTTTCAAATTTCGACATTTATTTCGCAGTGTTATTATCGCGACATTTATTTTATCAGTGTCTAAGAATTACCACAATGCAATGCATAAATACAATAAAATGAACGAACAGGCACAAACAACGAAAGGTCCTCACACCCATTCTTAGCAGTGCAATAAAACTACAAGAGTCGCTTAATAAATTTCCATCCAAATCTCAGAGAGTGACCAAAAACAAGAAACCAATCCACCTAAATATTCCAACCACGAAAGTTTACACATCAAAGCGGACTTTTTATAGCGAACGGGACTGCATTTGCCTGTGTTCAAGAAATAAAAAAACGGACGGAGAAAACGACTTTCCACCTCTAATCCGGCCAGGACGGGTTAGAAGGAGACGACCCTCGCCCAAGGTTAATGGAACCACAAAGCTGAATTTGTCGTGGCCCCAGCGGTCGCCCGAACGTTTATGGTATGCAATGCACATCCCCATTCCTCAAAGACGTCTAGGATACACTCATTGTTGTTTTGAAAGACATTTTTTTAAAATTATTCACTGAGAATAAGACTGCCTTACTTGTTATTAAGTTATTTTAGAATTGGTTTGAAGGTCCTTTTTGTTAGACAGACCTTCACACCTACGTTTAAAAAATCATTGGCCTACATCATCAAGGTGTATTAAATACAAGTGAATACAATATTAATGAAATAATTTTACAAGTTATAAATCACAAATTGTTTAAAGAATAAACATGAAAAAAATGATTAAAATGATTGTATTAAAAGGGGGGTTACATTCCATTAATAAAAAAAATTCTTTAGAGATCTAAATATGTGATTCTACAATACAGTGAGATTTCTTTTATCATATAATCCTTGTGAAAGATAATCTAACTCACAACATCAGATCTGTTGATTTTACGAGTAGATGTAACTAATAGTTACATCTTCTATTAACTGAATCCTGATTTAATGAGTAGATGTAATTAAATAAACAACATCTTAATTAATTTCATTGCGTTTCCAAAAGTGTTTCTTTCATTAAATAGTACAAAACGTCAAACACATTGCAGGAAATAAATGATGCGGCTTGATCCAATGGTCCCCCAAGAGAATAATTGTTAAAAACGGACAACCAATGTTAGATAGACGGAACACACATTTTGGTCTTTGAAATGAACATCCATGAGCATTCTACAGGTAGCAGTCTACATCAGAAAACGTTAGCCCAAAAGAAAACCCTATGTTTAAATTTCCATCTCATTTGACCGAACTAAACACGAGATATGTCACAATGCAATAATGAGATATGTCACAACGTACGGTTCCAAAGAATACGACCAGGAGTGTACCCCGTTTGTGATGTTGTGGTAGCAGAGACTGATTTTCTGGGGCGATATCATGGAGGGTGAAATAGAAAGCATGAAGGCCACAACGGAGGTCAATATGTTCATGAGGGCGGAGAAAGACATGGAAGCAAGATTGGTTTCATTTTTTCCAGCCCAATATAACCCAACCGTGTCTTAAAAATAAACACGCAAAAAACATTGAAAAACAGAAAACACTTTTAAGTGTTTCTTTGTTTTTTTAAATTAATAAAAAATATTCTAATTTTATTAGTTGAAATATTATTTAAAAACTGAAATGTAATCCAACAAACCCATATAAAAAAGAAAAGCAACGAAAATAGAAAATAAATTAAACTGACAATAAAGAACTTGCACTCCATTTGCCAGTAGAGTTGTTGTCAACAAAGAATTAAAATAAACTTACAGTAAACGGTAACTTTTTGAAATATTGAAAATGTCACATATTCATTACTTTATTACTAAAAATTATAACATTAACGAATTTTTTAAATGATTTTAAAATTGTAAATGTAGTTCCCTTCAAATGATAAGTATTTTACTCGAAGTAAATCAAAACATTATTATGATAGGTTTCTGATTGATCCCTTTATGAATTGTTTGTGAAGGATGCTGAACGACTTGGTGGATCACGAAATCAGCACGTATCATCAATATTAATGCATTTCCATGCTGACGTTTCGTCTGGAACGACGATTGGAGGAATGCAGTCTTAATTCATTTATCCACGAAACAACAAAAACAAATAGCAAACTGGTTCGTTTTTCATTATTTAAGTAAGTACTTATTTTTTGTTCAACCCAACTTACACGAAATACCCGCCTGCAAAATCAACGACTTAGTTTAAGCATTGTTCACTATTACAAGTTTCCCTTATTTCTAAGTGGACTATGAATTGGGCAGAAGGTGCTTAATGTGGAGACGATGCAGTGGGTGAAAATGGGGATCGGAGATATCGGCCGTCTGTGCATTGAATTGATTGATTGGCTGATATTTCTGAACACGTCAACTACTATGGTAATTAGTTACGATAGTTTTGTGAATGCTTTATCCGGGGAAGAGACAATGATTCCTTCACCGCTGAATGGTGAGATCTGGTGTCGACCTAAACGTCGGCTTACTTACCCTCAAGGTACCTCTTCCAGCGGGGATCCGCACCATCGTGACACGCTACGGACTCCCGGCATGTGTAGTACTGTAGTTGCATGTGAATGTGTATGTGTGGAAGGGGAGAGGATAGCACAAAGAAGAGAAAAGAAATATCGCGCGCCATCTGTGGCACGTTGGTTGGGGTACTGTTTCGTCATTCTCCATATATCGATCGGAGAAACTACAAAAAAACTACCGATCAGAGCAGCCGGCTGTTAGAATTCTCCTCCAATCACTAGGTGAATTCAATGATTGATTGTTTTAGTGATTCTGGGCGCGTCAACGGATAAGGTTATTAGTCCCATAAGTGTAGTGCATGTTTTTCATCGGGCGGTGGCGGTGGTTTTTCCCCGCTGGATGGCGAGATCAGGCACCGAACTACCGTCGGCTAGCGATGTTTTCCCCAACCAAGTATCTTCCACCGTCGGGGCACCGCACCGGCTGGGAAAAGCTCCCGCCCTGTCTCCCGGCATGAGTGGTAGTGTAGTGCATGTAAGTGTAAGTGTGTGTAAGGGGTGGTATAAGACAATGAAGAGGAAGAAAAGATAGCGGGCTGTCCGTGGCCCGTTTGTTAAGGTACTGCCCCGGCTTTCGCCTGATATTGATCGACAAAACCACGGAAAACTACGGTTCAGAACAGCCGACCTCTAGAATTCCCCTCCAGAGAGCAGTTCAATTCGACCTAGGTGTGTAGCTAGTGTCAGAAATCCTGCCACCGTCGGGACTCGAACTCTAGGACTAAATTGAATTGAATTGAATTAATGCATTTTACGTGACGAGACCACCAGGACCACCAGAAAGGGACTGCAGTGATATCAGTTGATTCCCTGAGCCTCCTCTCGCGATAGGGGTGAATTCGACCTAGTTCTTTCAGCTTTTCGAAAATCTCCCCCACGTTTCGCCGGGTCTCGAACCCCGGGTCAGCCGCACCCGCCACGGGAAGCGGAGGCGAGAGAGAGCACCCCAAAACAGGCGAACGTCGATCTTGCGCCCCGACGGGCGTGCTGGACGTGAGGCCGAAAGTGGGGTACGAGGAGTGGCCCGGGAGTCGGAGGGGGGCACGGGGCGGGGGGGGGGGGCAAGTGGGGCGACCGGCGCTTCCTTGCCCCCGGCATTTCCTCGCTTTCTCCCGCCGCCGCCGCCTCCTCGTTCCCGGGCAACCAAGCGCTCCGCCGTCTTTGAGGCGAATGCGTTGCCCGACACGTAAGTACTACGGGAGCACCTTCATTTATTTTTCATCTTCTTGCTCGCACTGCAAACTTCATCAATATTATTGTTATTATTATTATTATTATTATTATTATTATTATTATCATTATCATTACCATTACCATTATCATTATTATTATTATTATTATTATTATTGGCGTTTAGGCCATTACAGTCCATGCTACACGAATAACAATTTCACCAGGATCAGCTTTTCAGCGGTATCGCTTAGTACGACAAGGTTGTTACGCCTTGAAGTGCGAATTAGGATGATGATGATGATGATGAGAGGTGAAGGGACAACCACAAATACGACCATGTCTACGCAGGACTCGAACGTGCAGCCTCCTCGGCGCAGACGACGGCTGCCGCAAACGTCTGCACCACGGAGCCGACTTTATTATTATTATTATTATTATTATTATTATTATTATTATTATTATTATTATTATTATTATTATTTGGCGTTTAGGCCATTACAGACCATGCTACACGAATAACGTGTGTAATGTTTCGAAGATCAGCTTTTCAGCTGTATCCCTCAGTACAACGAGATTGTTACGCTTTGAAGTGTTGTTAGGCTTTGAACTTATTTCAGGTATTATTTATTGCACAAAGTTTTGTAGCTGATATTTTCTTGTAGTATAGATTACTCCTATTTCAAACCTGTGGTTTATCCACTGTTCGGGTGCAATACAATTTTTAAAAAATGTATTATTTCTATGATAAATTTAAAAAAATAGTTCCCTTAAACTACTGCTGCAACTACAAAAAGACATAAGTCGTAACCTTTAGCCGATAGTACAGCATTACGGAATTTGTTTTGGAGGGACGGAGTTTTGTTCCATAATATTTCATTATATACCGAAATTAAATACCGAAAAACAGTTTGAATTTTCTTTTATACATCCATATACAGATTTACTGAAAACATTAATTAATATACATATTACGCAACCTTTCAACGAAACTTTTTTGCCTTCTTAAGGTGTTAATGTACTTACAAAATTAGCATACAATGCTTTAAAAGTGATAAATTTATTACGTCATCTAGAATAAAACAAACAAAAAACCAACTAGAAATTCAAAGAACATGTTTTTGACTTACATTTCTGGTAGTTCAATTTGATGTGTTCTAAATTTAATTGGCTTATTTGATTTAAAAAAAATCTGGATTGTAACATCTTTTCTTTTCTTCACATGCTCCTAATTTTGAGAGAATTCTGTTCCCTAAACCGAACTAGCCACGTAGGTGAAAAAACCCCATTCCAAGAGGTACCTGTTTCTCTCCACAGTACACCTTCGGAGCCAGACGAGACGTCAGGTGAAGGACTTCCAATCGTCACATGAAACCTGACGCTCTTGCCACTTGAAATATCACCCTTTCACTTGGACTCAATTTGCTGCGGCGCATTCCAAAATCGACGTCTCTTTGGTTTCGATTACGCCCTCTTTTCTCCATTCGCGGAAGACACACGAACGTTGTAAAATTATTATACTGAAATATACTTTGACGGTGCCACAATGTATATATATAAATAGCATTGTAAACTAAGATTCATAAATTTTTATTATAATAAACAGGTTTGATTACATAAAATATATTTCTTCGTAGCCAAAAATCCATTATTCCACATAATACATCCAAATACAATAAGTGTTCTCTATTTTATCCTTCTTTCACAATCTGTGTGATATAATTTCTTTATAAAGCCGGTTAGTTGCTATTATTAGTAGTAAGAAAAGCAGATTTCTCTACGACAAAACGGAAAATTTTTAAATTTGAAATTTGGAGAAACAAACAGAACGGCCCTCTACAGCGCGCCTTTTCAATATTCAAACCAGTTAAAAGTTTTGTGGAAACAAAACTTGAACCCTCTTTTACTCACGCTATTTCACATTTCTGAAGATTTTGCCATGATCAGCCATATTCGAGGTCTTCTGTGGACTGGTGGGAGAACACACACTATTGAATAGAAACTTAAACAAAAAAATGTATTCCTTCCAAAACACCGGATATACGACACAGGACACAGTCGGAGAATGCCTTCTCAGACAACGAAAAATAAAAAAGGAGTCAGCTGGGAAGCGGGGGTTAGGGAACACTTGAGTACAGCATTCAGCTGGGCGAATGGACGCTTCCGGGGCGATAGAGCCGCTGGGGGCATGCCCGCGGTCCCTAATCCTCCGAAATCGCCCCCGACATGTGTGATAGTGTAGTGGATGTTAGTGGACGTGTATTTAAGCAAGGGGTGACGTTACGACAAGTAAGAGGTAGGAAGAATCGCGCGCGGTCCGTGGCCCGTTTGTTACGGTACGGCTCCGGCATTCACCTGGTGTTCATAGGAGAAACCACGAAAAACGACCAATCAAAGCAGCCCACAGATAGGATTCTCCTCCTCACAGCGGCAGAACTCGACCCAGTTATCTAATTAGAGTGAAAAACCTGCCACCGTCGGGACTCGAACCTAGGACCTCCCGTTCAGAGGGACAGCAGTGACATCAGATGATGCCCTGAGCCACCTCTCCCAGTAACTTCGCTCGTAACCTAGCTGTGTAGGTAGTGTGGAAAATGCTGCCACCGTGGGGAGTGTAACCCTAGGACCTCCCGGTCAGAGGCACTGCAGTGACATCAGCTGATGCCCTGAGCCACCTCTCCCAGTAACTTCGCTCGTAACCTAGCTGTGTAGGTAGTGTGGAAAATGCTGCCACCGTGGGGAGTGTAACCCTAGGACCTCCCGGTCAGAGGCACTGCAGTGACATCAGTTGATGCCCTGAGCCACCTCTCCCGGTGGATGCAGTCGAGCAATTCTCCCTTTCGACATTTCTAGGCTGGTGGAGCCACCGTACGCAAGCCAGCGATCCCCAAAACTCCGAAAACTCCTTCAAAAAGGAAACGTTTACATCGAGTGTCAGCTGCCAAACAAGTGAATATCTTCCCTCTCGCTCCGACGAGGCGGGTGTGGAGGGAGAGCGACACACAACCCTCGCGGAGGCCGCGTGCAGAGAAAGGCCGGCGCACACTCGAGGTGCAACTGCAGTGCTTTCTCCTGAATGGGCCTGCGCGCGCGCAGACAGCGGCAGCGCGTGCCGCTTTCGGCGTTGTCGCTAGCGCGTTGCGGCAGCCCCAAGAGTCACCGACGAGCCGCTCAGCTCAGCCTCCAACGGGAGCGCTCAGTACCCGGCGCGGTGCGGTGCAACCTGTCACGCAAACACCCGTTTCTCCCGAGGACAATCCGACGCTAGAGTTGTTTTCACGAACGGCTGAAACGTATCGTCGGTGCTCAATATACACTGGGAGAGGAGGGCTCAAGGCATTAACTGATGTCAGGGCAGTGCCTCTGACCGGGAAGTCCTAAGTTCGAGATCCGAATGGCAGGATATCTACACAAGCTATTTAGCTAGCCAGTTGAACTAAAGTTTCGTCACTACGTAAATGAAATAGGTCGAAATCATCCCTATCGGGTGAGGGGGCTCAGGGCATCAACTGATGTCAGGGCAGTGCCTGTGACCGGGAGATTCTAGGTTCGAATTCCGAATGACAGGATATTTGACACAAGCTAGTTAGCGAGGTCTAGTTCAACTACATTTTCGACACTAGCGAAATGAACAAGGTCGAATTCACCCAATTCGGGAGACATGGCATCAACTAATGTCACTGCAGTGCCTCCGACCGGGAGACCCAAGAGTTCGAGACCAGACGGTGGCAGGAATTTCAACAGTAGCTTGTTAGCTAGGTCGAGTTCAGTCGCTGTCTGCAGGATATTTCCAGCAGGCGTCTGCTCTGATCGGTAGTTTTCCGTGATTTCTGCGATCAACACTAGGCGAATCAGTACCCTAACAAACGGGCCACGGACCGCGCGCGATCTTTCCTTCCTCTTCCTTGTTTTAAACCTCACCCCTTACTTACACACACGTACACTAACAAGCACTACAATACCGCACACGCCGCCTGGAGACTGGCAGGAGCTTAGAGCTTGTCTTATCTGGGACGTATTGTGTGGTATCTGGTTTGGGAAAACTGGTGGGAGGTGTCTGGTTCGGGAAAACCCCGCTAGCTGGCGGTAGGTCGGCGCCGGATGTCACCGTTTACAGGCAGGGGGGAGAATGCCGTCACCTCCCGAGCAAAAACATGCACTACACTTTCGACCCTAATGCACCTAGCAGTTGACGTGTCCAGAATCACTGATCAATCAATACTCAACAAAATGACACGTCTAAAACTTTGCTATATTGCTGACGAAAGGATTTTCACCAAAAGAAGTCCTATGTTTCTCTCTAAAGTGATTTACTGCGTACGTAAAATGGTTTACTATGTTACTGCGAAAGTTCGGAAAATGCTGATTGGCAAATTAGTCAGTTAATCTGCACATTATCCAGTTGGTTGTGAATAAGACGGACCAATGACTGTAGACGGATCATTTCGAACATCATCTGGCTAATGTCGGCATTAGTCACGGGGTGATGGATAAAGAAGTAGATTTTGCGGGGTGAGGACACTTAGGAAGCATTTTGGTCAAAAAATGCTTTGGAAATTATGTGTTGCACTGAGGCAAGCTTCTCCTATGCAAATCGCAACGAGAAGAACCACGTGTCCATTTTGAAAATTCATAGCGTAGCGTCAGTTGAGGTGTATAATAACATTATATGGAGTCGTGTAAATAGGAATTTGGAAGTGGTCCGTATACAGTTCGTATGCTTCGAAGCTGTTCCTGCATCGGGTTTTATCTCCCCATTTGAATAATGAGAACATTAACATACTGATTCGCGAAATAGTCAGATTCGGATACTACACGTAACATACAAGAAAAATAACCAAAAGTTTTATTAGTAAATATCAACTCTTTGCTAAACAGTCTTTCACTTAATTAAATGCAGTTTTGCAGATGCATTACTTTTCTTGTAAACCGACGATGTGGATAAATGGAACACAAGTAAATACAGAGTACGGGTGGTGGTGCTCCGAAGAATTGACGCGTATCTACTCTTTTGCAGTCAAGTTAATCTGCTTCTGCTTTTGGGGGTAAAATTCGCTGAATGTTTTGCGGCTGCACTCAGGATGTTTTATATTAAATTGACAAATGATGCTACTAAGGATAATTTATATTAAATTAAAAAATTGTGGACACCGAACGTTGGAGCCTAGTCGATGGCCTGATAATACATAAAGTCAGTCAAATTACCTCTTCTTCTACCAATTTGGCCGAACGTTTGTCTATTTTTTTGTCAAAATGCTGACTAAATGCGTATAGCTTAACGCGTAGAACTATTCAAATCACCGCGATGAATACAGAACATTCCACAAACTAACGTAACTTGTTTTTGTCACGAAATCGTCTTTCCGCTGGTCGGTCAAACTTTCTAATGTGACAAAACAGCGTAAGATTTCAATGGCTTATAACTACGCAACAAATCACGCGGGAGCAGTTACCGAGAACACAACGGTTAGATAATGTCTGTACGTGTTTGTCGCGTAGGACGTAGGTCCCTGACGTCATGGCACTCGTGTAAGCGTAACTTCGTAAGCTTGGATGTTGTTTCTGTTGTTATGAACAGCTAGCGGGTCCCGTCCTGAACCTAAAGTAGAACAACAAAAAATTTTACCCCCAAAAAATGTATATATTCATTTTTAAAATCTTGAAATAATCACGACATGGCGCATTCCTTTTTTGGCTTCAGCCCTAGCGTCTTGATGGTTGGGCTGACTGACAGATTAGTGATTCTGGACGCGCCAGCTGATGAGATAATTAGTCCCGTAAGTGTAGTTAATGTTTTACCGCGGTAGATGGCGTTTATCTACTCGCGCTGGCTGCTGAGATCCGGCGCCGACATACGTCGGGATTGGCGTCTGTCAGGCATCTCCCACCAGCGGGACACCGCCCCAGCCGGAACAAGCTCTCAGCACCCGGCATGTGTGGTAGTGTAGTGCATATTAGTGGATGAGTATACAAGAGAGGGGTGGGGATAGGTCAAGGAAGAGGGAGGAAAAATCGCGTGCTGTCGTTGGGCCCGTTTGTTCGAGTACTGCTCCGGCATTCACCTGGTGGTGATCAGAGAAACCACGGAAAACTACCGATCAGAGCAGCCGGCCGCCAGAATTCTCCTGCAGACAGCGGCTGAGCTCGACTCAGCTATCTAGCCAGAGTCTAAAATCCTGCCACCGTCGTGCAAAATCCCGCCACTAGGGAGATATTGCTGTGACAACAGTCGATGCCCTGAGCCACCTTTGCCGGATAAAGTTATACATCGTTCTGCGTTAGTAGAGACGTTCCCCGATGATATAGAGTTTACCACTTGCAGCAACTGTACTAGGAGTATTATTTCATCACAGACGTTTCCAGAGAGAAAGAGAGAGGGGACGGAGAGGAGAGAGAGGAGAGAGAAGGGAGAGACGTGAGGGAGAGAGAGAAAGGAGAGAGAGGCGAGGAAAGTGAGAAGAGGCAGGAGAGAGAGGGGAGAGACGTGAGGGAGAGAGAGAAGAGAGAGGAGAGAGAGGAGAGGAGAGAGAAGAGAGAGTGAGAGTATAGTAGAGTGAGAGAGAGGAATTTCCAGAGAAGCGAACCCTACAACTGCATTCCCTTGCCCCTATTTTCCCCCCGGTTTTTTTGCTAGTTTGTCAAACTTCTAGCAACCCGGAATTAAGCGAAAAATAAGAAGCTAATAATACTTGTTATCAATTCAATTAAATTTCTTGGTACTAAATTTCAAAGTATTTGAAATGCCTTTGATATACTAGATTTTTATACGCTTGGGATTTTGAATGAGTGGCAGCTAAAGCATATAAACGCCCGAACAACCAAACTCCGTAAGATTGAAATATATCTCAATCCACCTGTTTTTGCCACTTATTCCCTGCCCCTGTTTCGCGTCCCCGTGTCGCCTAATCGGAATCCAAATATTTCTGATAGTACAATACACTTCATACCTACAAATGATCTAATAAAATAAATAACAGCAATAAAATGAAAGTGAAAACGTCGTATTGTTTTAACACTTCAGCAAATAGAACATTTACACATGAATCTCTTGAACAAACTTTCTCCTGTTCATTGCAGGCTTCGAACACAATAAGGTAGAGACGGTAACTTTCAAATAATGAAACATAGTTCTCGGAGTGTTACTGTTGTTTTGCATGCTTCACTACCACGCGTGATGTTTCATGCATTAGTAGCAAAATTAGCAGCAAATGAGCGTCAGACCATTCCGAGAAAGTGTCAACCGCATCGCAGAAGAGAGCAGAGCAGATTAACGCTCGAGATCGTAAAAATCCGACGGAACTCCCGCGTAAAAAACCCCACTTTAATGCAAAAACGAAATAATTTAAAATAATACGACTACTTGCAAGCAGGTCGATATTGCGGATAACGGATATATTCATACGGAATAACGCATACCGCAAAACGCACCGATTCTTTTGTATTCTATTCAAATCGTTATCACGAGCAGACAACACACAGAATACAGCCCGGCAATTAGGAACAATTCGGACGTCGACACTACCGAGAAGTCGCCAAGGGTTTTTTCTTTCTTTTTCTTTTTTTTCCGGGGGTAAGTCAAGTCAGCCTGTAACGCGAACCCAACGCGCGTCATCGACAGAAAATGTTTTCACCCAGGGCAGAGAGCAGGTAATTCCCCACCGGCGAAAGAAGTCCATCACCATTAGAAAACGGCCTGTCAAAACAACAGTGTGTTTAAAAGTTTCGCTTTGGACAGGAAGACAGCGGAAAACGTTGAGATCGCCTAGAAACGCAATTGCAGGCAGAAGGTTCAGTCGAAGTGTGCACCGCGACTCATGAATCGGAAATAATTTAATTGAGATGATAATTGGTATCGAGATAACGCTTTCCTGTAGTTACTTATGCCGCAAGGGAGTAACATAAGGATACACACTCAAACAGAAACAGAACTACTGTGGACGAGAGAAATTTGAAATAAGCTCTCCAGGGGAAGTGGTAAGAGGTAATTACACGAGTGACACATTCATTATCTGCTTGAAAATAAGAAATCTTCAGAAAGAAATTTAACTATATTAGTAATCCATTTGTAAATAGCGTCGCTTTTACTAATTTTTCCTTCATTCTTGAACTTTAGATACGTCAATTTTCCCATATTACAGACTCTTCTCCAGTGTGAGTTAGAGATAAGACATTTATGCCGATCTTTCGAAAACATCGATTTTTTTTATAAAATCGTCGATGTATTTAACATCCATTATTTGCAGCCAACCATTTTAACATCGATGTTGGTAAGTGGTTGATATTTATTATTTGATTGAAAAAGTGCCATCATAATACAGACTTTCTGAGATTCAGAAATTACATAGCCTTCCGGTCAAAGAGAGCAAGAATGAAAAATAATTAAAACAGAAGCTTCGCCCATAAATGAAGCTTTTATATTATTTCTGAATTATCCTATCAGATAATATGACTTTTGTTAATTGCCATCATTTTTACGTTATTTTACGTCAGTAAGATGACAGTTACAAATTAATAAATTCGTCAGTCACCAATAAGAACGAGTGCACGGACGAGTTAATGAACAACACGAGAAAACATCTACACAAGTTAAAATATCCCTAGCGAAATGTCAAAACCTGAAAACTAGACCACGCAAGCACACAGTAAATCGAAGCCATGACAGCTCTAAGTCAGATTAATTTTTTTTAAATATCCACAAACCCACTCGGGTACAAAATTCAAATAGCTCGTATGTGCGGCGGCGATCACGTAGTGTAAGCACGACAGGAAATAACCGTATGACAAATGGTGAAGAGAGGAAGCAAAAATCAACGAAAAAAAATCTGTAAAAAAAACAAGAAGACGAAGAAAAGGAAGAATGAGAAGAAGAAAATGAAGTAGAAGAAGAAGAAGAAGAAGAAGAAGAAGAAGGAGTAGAGGAAAGAAAAGTAGAAAAAGGAAGAAAAAAGAGAAGAAAAATAAGAATAAGCAGGAAACATGAATAAAAGGAAGGAAGAGCCGAAAAAAGAGGAGAAGGGCGAAGAAAAATGGAAATAAAAATTAGAATTAGGCGAACAACAAAAACAAGAATAAAAAGGAGAAGAAAAGAAAGGAGAAGAAAGGGAATAAGGAGAAAGAGAAAAAATATAAGTAGAAAAAGGAGAAGAGAAGAGTAAGAAAAGCGAAAAGCGAAAAGAGAAGAAGGGTAAGAACAAGGAGAAACTCTTTGCGAGGCACCCTGTGCCTGGCGGGCGGGGCATGGCCAGGGGCAGGGCTGGGCTGGGCGCAGTGTCAGCCGCAAAGCGCTCTGCTAGCGGCAGCGGCGTCGGCGGCGGCTGTCTCACCTGAGCGGGCGGCGGCGGCGGCGGCGGCGGCGGGGCAGGTAGAGGCGAGGCCGCACCCACTCGCGCCGAGGCCGGCCGGCCGCCTCCGCCGCCGCGTCGTCCCCGGGAGAAAGACATTCCGAGCGCGCCTGCCTCCCCTCCCCTCCCCCTCCCGCGCTGCACCTCCAGAGAAGACAAGGCCCTCGCCCGCACCGAGCAGCACCGACGTCGGGCGCACGCCGCCCCACGCCGGCCCGACAGAGGGCGGGGCGCCCTCCGAATGGCTGAAGCCAAAGGCGGCTCCACACATTCGGCGAGTCCCGAGTAGTGTGGACGGGTTGCTCCCGATTCGCCGAGCGCCGAACATTCGGTATTCGTCTTCGGTCTTTAGAACACACCAAAGAGCGTATTAAGGCGGCTCTACACATTCGGCATTCGCCGAGCAGCGAGCTACCGCTTGCTAATCCCGAGTAGTGTGGACGGGTTGCTTGCAATTCGCCGAGCGCCGAACATTCGGTATTCGCCCTACCCGTCGCTCTTCAGGACACTTCAGAGGGAGCGTACATTCGCCGAACACATCAGGTGATTGGGATTAGACGAGCTGTATTAAGGAGCCTTAAGGTGGCTCCACACATGCGGCATTCACCGAGCAGCGAGCTACTGTACGGCTAATCCCGAGTAGTGTGGACGAGTTGCTCGCTATTCGCTAGGTGCCGAACATTCAGTAATCGCTCTACCCACCGCGTGTCGGTCTTCAGGTCACACAAAGGGAGCGAACTTTCGCCGAACACATCCGCTGTTCGGGATTGGGCGAGCAGTATTAAGGCGGCTCCACACATTCGGCATTCGTCGAGCAGCCGATGCAGCCGATGTTTTGGGCGAATGTTCGCTCACTTTGACCTGCAAAATACCGACACGCGATGGATAAGGTGAATATCGAATGTTCGGCGCTCGCCCAATCCCGAACAGCGGATGTGTTCGGCGAAAGTTCGCTCCTTTGGTGTGACCTAAAGACCGACACGTGGTGGGTAGAGCGAATACCGAATGTTCGGCGCTTGGCAAATAGCGAGCAACCCGTCCACACTACTCGGGATTGGGCGAGCAAGTAGCTCGCTGCTCGGAGAATACCGAATGTGTGGAGCTGCCTTAAAGCGTGCGGACAGGGCCGGGACCCTTTAGCTCTACGTAAGAAAACATTAAAAAAAATTTAAACAGTTTTGGTTAATCGATTGATTAATGACTCTGGGTGCAAATCAACCGGCATTGGGTGATTTGTTGATTATTTTGTACTTCCCGGCGCGTCAACTGCTATGGGCATTAGCAGGGGCGGATCCAGAGACGAATTTTGAGAGGCGATTTTATTATTAAAAATGTTTTGGTCGAGTGTGTCATATTTCAGATTATGTAGAATGACGCGGGCTAAACTCAGCTCGCATTACGATACAGTTTTATTCGTTTAAATGATTATCCGAAAATATTTTTGTTTGAAAGGTTCGTGACAAGTTAAAATTAATAATAACTTTAAAAAAATTGTGAGGGGAACTTTCCATCATTTCGCTCCTCGTGGATCCGCGTCTGTCATTAGTCCAGTTGGTGTTTTGCAAGTTTCCATCACGGGAGGGGACGGTGACCTTCGCGCGCTAGATGGCCGTGGGGAGTGTAACCCCAGGCCCTCCCGGTCAGAGGCACTGCAGTGACATCAGCTGATGCCCTGAGCCACCTCTCCCAGTGACTTCGCTCGTAACCTAGCTGTGTAGGTAGTGTGGAAAATGCTGCCACCGTGGGGAGTGTAACCCTAGGACCTCCCGGTCAGAGGCACTGCTGTGACATCAGCTGATGCCCTGAGCCACCTCTCCCAGTACCTTCGCTCGTAACCTAGCTGTGTAGGTAGTGTGGAAAATGCTGCCACCGTGGGGAGTGTAACCCTAGGACCTCCCGGTCAGAGGCACTGCAGTGACATCAGCTGATGCCCTGAGCCACCTCTCCCAGTGACTTCGCTCGTAACCTAGCTGTGTAGGTAGAGTGGAAAATGCTGCCACCGTGGGGAGTGTAACCCTAGGACCTCCCGGTCAGAGGCATTGCAGAGACATCAGTCGATGCCCTGAGCCACCTCTCCCAGTAACTTCGCTCGTAACCTAGCTGTGTAGGTAGTGTGGAAAATGCTGCCCCCGTGGGGAGTGTAACCCCAGGCCCTCCCGGTCAGAGGCACTGCAGTGACATCAGCTGATGCCCTGAGCCACCTCTCCCAGTGACTTCGCTCGTAACCTAGCTGTGTAGGTAGTGTGGAAAATGCTGCCACCGTGGGGAGTGTAACCCTAGGACCTCCCGGTCAGAGGCACTGCTGTGACATCAGCTGATGCCCTGAGCCACCTCTCCCAGTACCTTCGCTCGTAACCTAGCTGTGTAGGTAGTGTGGAAAATGCTGCCACCGTGGGGAGTGTAACCCTAGGACCTCCCGGTCAGAGGCACTGCAGTGACATCAGCTGATGCCCTGAGCCACCTCTCCCAGTGACTTCGCTCGTAACCTAGCTGTGTAGGTAGAGTGGAAAATGCTGCCACCGTGGGGAGTGTAACCCTAGGACCTCCCGGTCAGAGGCACTGCAGTGACATCAGCTGATGCCCTGAGCCACCTCTGCCGGGGCAAGCGCCGACCGGGGAAAGGGGGGGCGCCCTTTGCGAAGGGCTGCATTTTCACGAACAGCTAAGGGCGTGCGTACACGGCTTCGTTTTGGCAAGAAAACTTTCATTTTTTATCAACCAAATATATAAGAAAAATATGATTGTCACTGAAAAATATGATTGTCACTGAAAATATGATTGTCACTGAAAAATATGATTGTCACTGAAAATATGATTGTTACTGAAGAGTATGATTGTCACTGAAAATATGATTGTTACTGAAAAGTATGATTGTTAATTAAAAATATAATTGTCACTGAAAAATATGATTGTCACTGAAAAGTATGTTTGTCATTAATAATTTAACACTCGGGTACCCTTTTTTATTTTTTTGACAATCAATATGCAAGCATTTTGAAAGCTGTGGTACAATGTGACGTGAAAGGGGGAACAGCAGTTCAGGCCGACAAACAGCGAAGTTAGACCTCGACAGACGTAGTGTAGAACAATGTAAGATCATGCAAATCAACGAACAGTAATTTTCTAGGGAACATGCAAACAAGTGGCACCAGACGATGTGGAAAGGAAAACATTTATAAATAAATAATATATAAAGTGATATAAAATGTTGTTACTTTTACACACAATGTATGGGTGTATAGTAAAACCAAATATAGAACGCATAATAATATGAAAAAAACGACAATTTGTCTTGTTTTGTGTTGTGCATTTCCAAGTCAGCGGCGAGTCCCCGGAAATCGATTCTAGGATTAATATAACACTGGTGGCGTGCAATAGCAAAAAAGCTACTGAACAACACCATGAAAAATTGATTTTTCAAAACCTAGCACTATGCGGCTCAAGATCTACAAATAAAATACTCTCCTATAACACGTCGATAAATTAAATATCTTAATAAAAACCGCCTTTATGAATACTGCAATAACATAGTATAATTCTAGTGAAATGGTTTTCCACAAACTAGCACGTACACTGATCAAAAACAACAAATAAAATACACTCTTATAATTCGTCCATTAATTAAATATTTTGACAAAAACAGACATCGCGAATACTGCAGTACCGAAATACAGAATATATGGATATACAGCAAAACACGTCCGAAAAATTTTAAAACTTTGGATTCAATTAGGTTCTTTACGACCGTAAAATATAAAAAAAAACATTGTACTCGTATCTTGGTAATCCAAGAAATCAATTCGATGTAAGATACTAAAATCGAATTCCTTTCTGAGTTGAGAACTGCCAGATTTCTTCAGAGTATTAATGGAACCGTCAATTGAAGACCGGTATCTAAATTAGAGGCTGTCAAAGGAGTAGTAAAACCATCTGGTTTGATGTCAAGAGAGAAAGTTTACACGTCCTGGCGAGAGCTTGATCTCATCTCCGTGAGTACATACGTTTACAAAGGCTTGTTTTTCGGGGTACACAAAAATGGTAATGGTATCTTTTGGTGATCCTTCCTCCGAAAAAGAAGCTCGCAACCTGCAAAGACTCAAAGACGAGAATTTCAAAAGAACTTGTTATCTGCTTTCAAGGATACGGTGACCTTAGTCTGGCTGAATAAAGATAAAAATAGAATATTCCCATCATTGACCTTCATAGACCTTGAGGCCACGTGAAAGAGACGAATAGTTTTTAACCTTATCAGATCTAAACTACCAGGCTCGTCACTATCACAGTATCAGTTAATTCTGAATTCAAAATAAAAGTAATTTGTCAATAAATTTTGTTATTCTGATAGCGTGTCTCGGTTGCAGTAAATTTTTAGAAAATATGACTAAAAGTTTAAATGTTACCAGAATAATCAGAACAGTAAAAAAACTTTACATATAAATAAAGCGGCAGTCACAAAATGATCAAATAACAACGGAACAGGAAAAATCATAAAATATGCATTGGAAGTTAAGTGTTAAAAATAGAACAGTTTCCAATAATGAAACAAATAAATAAACGTGTTATTAACTTTTTACTATCATTTATAAGTAAATTCAATGTAGGGTTCCTGTAAACCCATAGCTTTGATCAAGCTCCCGCTTCTTTTAGTGGTGAAATTTCGCCGGGACCATTAGTGGCCGCTTAAGACAGGTTTCAATATTCTATGTTAAGAGTCACACTTAATATCATTGATAAGTAAATTCCATACAAGGTTCCTGTAAACGCATAGCCTTCATCAAGCGACCGCAACTTTAAGCGGTCAAATTTCACCGGGAGTATTGATGGCCGCTTAAGGCAGCTTTCAATGTTATATTTTAAATGTCATACTCAATATCATTTATAAGTAAATTCAATACAGGGTTCCTGTAAATCCATAGCCTTGATCAAGCTCCCGCATTTTTAGCGGCCAAATTTCGCCGGGACCATTAGTGGCCGCTTAAGACAGGTTTCAATGTTCTACGTTATGTGTCAGACACATAATATCATTTATAAGTAAATTCAATATAGAGTTCCTATAAACCCCTAGCCTTGATCAAGCTCCCCCTTCTTTTAGCGGCCAAATTTCGCCGGGACCATTAGTGGCCGCTTAAGACAGGTTTCAATGTTCTACGTCATGTGTCATAGATACATAATATCATTTATAAGTAAATTCAATGTAGAGTTCCTATAAACCCATAGCCTTGATCAAGCTCCCGCTTCTTTTAGCGGCCAAATTTCGCCGGGACCATTAGTGGCCGCTTAAGACAGGTTTCGATGTTCTGTGTCAAGTGGCATCGCTGCGGTGGCGCGGCGCCTGTCGAAAACGCGAGGCGGAGCGGGGGGCGGGGGGGGGGGGGCTGAAGGGGTTCCGCGGCACCAGGGTCATTACCCCAGAAAGAGGCAGCGCGGCGGCGGCGGCGGCGGCGGCGGCGGCGGCGGCGGCGGCGGCGGCGGCGGCGGCGGCGGCGGCGGCGGCGGCGGCGGCGGCTGCGGAAACAGGTTGCGGCAGACCGTCACTGCCGCTGGGCACTCACTCGAAGCCCCCGAAGAGCAGGGCGCCAATTGGCCATTTTCACAGCGCACGGGGGCACTTTCGTACGAATAGGTATTTTACTCGAGAAAAAACAACAACAAAACACACAAAACAACAATTCAACAAAACGTGGAAAATATGCGATAAACGTAGGTGTACCTGAAGGCTCAGTAGATTACCTCAATGGATTTTTCACGTTAAAGACGAATGCAATCTTATGTATAAAATATTCAATAAACGCTGGAATATCTCAAAACTCATTAGATTACCACAAGATTCAATGGATTTTTCATGGTAAAGTCTAACGTAACCTTATGGAGAAAATATTGAATAAGCGCAGGAGTACCTCAAGACTCATAAGATTATCTCAAGATTCAATGGATTTTTCACGGAAAAGGCTAATGCAACCTTTTGTGCAGATTATTCAATAAACGCAGGAGTTCTTCAAGACTCATTACATTACCAAAATATTCAATAGATTTTCACGCTAAAAACTAATTCAATCATACGTGGAAAATATTCAGTAAACGCAGGTGTACCTTAACACTTAACAGATTACCTTAAGATAATCAATAATTAAAATCTTTAATATACGCTGGGGTAACTCAAACTCATTTCTTTATCATATTCTTATTTTCTGTCTTCTTAATTTATATTTTATATCATATACTCATTTTTATCTTATTAATATCATTTATTTTGTGAGAATGGGAAGGCAACATTTTGGACAGGCATGTAAAAATTCTGATGAAATTTGCATTGAAAAATACAAAAAAAACTCGGCGGTAATTTCGTTATGATGATTCAATTTAATGACTATGCCTACGTACGTAATGTGTACAAAGTGTAAGCTTAATTCGGTTCTATTTATTGATTCTGGGGACTTTTCGACCCAAAGATATTGCCGGTTTTCTTCAGGAGTTTTACATGAAAGAACTACGCTCACAATACAAAATTTTAAAGATGATGAAGTAAAACAAGGTAAAAACATGTAAAATAGATCTTTATGTCACGAGTGGTGGAAGTGACATTATATTTTTTGAGGAGAAATGGTTGCGACATGAACCCGACAGGCCACGACGCAATTAAACGAGTGAAATAAAATCACTTTTACCGCATGTGCTTTACTCTATTTTTAGGCATCTTTTCTAACATTCATTTTATTTTAATTGAAGTATACAAATCACTTAATGATTTATTATCTTCTGCAGTAGGTGATGCGGTCGCAAAAAAGTATTTTTCTTTGCTGATTTCAAGGATTCATCTGAACACTTGAGCACAGTATCACTTGTAGCACTAATGCTAAAAATGGAACGTGCAGCACGCTATACGTGCATTGAAAGAACAGCTTTTAGGAGTGACTATTAAAGTACATGTAACTATAATGAGGTAAATATTGCCATATATTAATTACACTTCTTTGACAAATTTGGAAGTTTTTTCTGTACTCATTTTAATAAAATTCGATTAAATACCAACTGCTCCTTCCTCCAATATTTTCTGTAAGTTGGCCTCTTTGGACAGAGACCTTTCTAGAACTGTTTAATTTAGTTGGTTGCCCTGCTGGTTGTTGCAGATTACGTTTAGAGCAAATTATCAAATGTGATTGATGCTGTCTTAACACTTAATGATTATTTTAGTGTGTTGGTAGCCTCAAACTAACAGTCCAGTACCGAAGAACCATATTCGTTTGGAAACATTTTTTCACCTCCGAACACGAATCTTAAAATCCAATACTCACACGACCCGTAGACTCACACACGCGATCGTGAAAGCCATGAAGGTGTTAGGAGGGACCTCAAAACATGCATTTCCGGCGCGAGCAAAGGATTTCTTTTCGTCCTGGATACTACACTTTCTCTATATAGTAGTGCGTGTGTCGAGAGAAAGTTCATCTACGGCGTGTAAACCCTTCGATGGCATGACCAATTAAGCAGGTTACGCGATCTTTGCTGCACAGGGAGCGATAAAATATCTGGTAAAATTTGACGGTTGTCGAAGCAATTGCAAAGAACGATGAAGGATTCGCAAGGGTGAAAGTTGTCAGCTGACATGGGTAACTGTTCAATCTAAGATGCCGTTACAATGTGAATTTAGTTCATCTTGAAGGCTCCCGCTGTTAAAGAATAATTAGTAACTTAATTGGTTAGATGAAAAGATTTTAAAATTAAATTTAAGAGAACCATGTTTTCTCCACAACCTGTATGAAGGACAGTGAAAACGACTGGAGTTTGAATGATAAGAAAAACGTGCGATGGATTTTTAAAGCGTTGAGAAAGATTATGTATCCTCTGAAATGGTGTGAAAAGTGCCATTGAACGAAATAAGGTAATGTCTGAGGTTGTGTTGAAGTTTCTCATGAAAAATCAAGTTATTCTTCGTCCCTTTTCCTAACTCCAAAATCCAAATTGCCACGTCATTGAAAATGCTCAGAAGTGCAAGATATCGCGATACTGACAACAGCGCACATTTTGCGTAAAGTATCGTAGAGGCATCCAGGGTTCCTAGATTTGCTCCCTAAGAAGCTGGTTGCCACCCGGGGTAGATTTTATAACCACCCAACTCATAACACATCACTCTCATTCCATACGCTTCTCTCTCTCTCTCTCTCTCTCTCTCTCTGCAGAACAAAAATAGAAGCGCAAATCCGCATACCAAGAGGTGAACAAGAAGACGCAGACCAAGGAGTGGACAAGAAGTCGCAAACCAAAGGGAGAATACGAAGCCACAGATCAAGGGATGGACAAGAAGACGCAGACCAAGCGGTGACCAAGAAGCTGCAGACCAAGGTGTGTCTAAGAAGCCGCATAGAAAGGGGCGGATTAGAAGTCGCAGACTAAGAGATGTACAAAAAGTCGCAAACCAAGGGGTGGATTCGAAGCCGCAGACCAGGGGTGTCTAAGAAGCCACAGACTAGGAGAGGATAAAAAACCGTAGACCAAGGAAGGGACTAGAAGCAATAGGCCAAGGGCTGGATACGAAACCGCAGGCCAAGCGCTGGCCAAGAAGCCGCAGACCCAGGGGTGGATAAGAAGCCACAGACTAGGATAGGATAAGAAGCCGCAGACCCAGGGGTGGATAAGAAGCCACAGACTAGGAGAGGATAAGAAGCCGCAGACCAAGGATTGGATACGAAGCAGTAGACCAAGGAATGGACAAGAAACCGCAGACCCAGGGGTGGATAAGAAGCCGCAGACAAGTTCTGTCTACGAAGCCGCAGACTAAAATGTGCATAAGAAGCCACAAACTAGGAGAGGATAAGCCGTAGACCAGGGAGTGGATACGAAGCCGTAGACCAAGGGGTGAATAAGAAGCCGCAGACTAGGAGAGGATGAGAAGCTGCAGACAAAGGAGTGGATACGAAGCCGTAGACCAAGGAATGGACAAAAAGCCGCAGAGCAAGCAGTGTCTAAGAAGCCGTAGACCAAGGGGTGACCAAGAAGCCACAGACTAGGAGAGGATAAGAAGCCGCAGACTAGGAGAGGATAAGAAGCCGCTGACCAAGGAATGGACAAGAAGCAATAGACCAAGGGGTGGATAAGAAGCCGCAGACCCAGGGGTGGAAAAGGCCGCCCAGCTGCAAGCCCAGCAGCGAGGCGCGCGGGCCGCCGGCGTGGCCGACACGCGCAGGTCCGCGTGCGGAAGGCAGGAAGCGAAAGGCGGTCGCGCGGCGCGGGGCAGGGGGAGGAGGGGGGGGCGAGGAACGCCCGGCGGCGGAACGGGGCGACCGCACGCACGCAATATGGATCGCGCCGGGGCCGGAGGGGGGCCAGTGGGGGGCCACGCGCCGCCAACGCGCACCTGACGCCGTCTTCCCCCCGCCCTTAACGCTCCTGTTGGGCGGTTTAGACGCTGCATAGCTCAGCGAAATCAGGTTATGTCTGAGGTTGTGTTTAAGTTTCTCATGAAAAATCAATTTATTCTTCCTTCCTTTTCCTATTTCCAAAATTCAAACTCCCGCGACATTGAAAATGCTCGGAAGTGCAAGATATATCGCGATATTCAAAACAGCGCAAAATATCGTAGAGGCACTCAGAGTTCATAGAATTGCTCCTTAAGAAGCTGGTTGCAACGCGCGGTAGATTTTATATCCAACCGACTTATAACAGTCGTGAATTAGTTATAATAATAATAATAATAATAATAATAATAATAATAATAATAATAATTGAATTTGCCTTATTTTACGTGGCGAGACTCGTGCCATCAGGCCCGCTCTTCCGTCTGACCACGCAATTTTCGCTACGCTCCTTTCATCAACTACCAGAGAAAGGAGGTATTCCTTGGGCGAGAAACAGGCGATTTGAATTTAGCTCAGATGCGTCATTTAGGCTCGAGGATCTTTTACATGCAAGCAAATCTACTAACATGGGACAGCCGGCTTTACTTCCCCTCCGAAGGAAGGCGTACGAAGGATTTTGTCGCCCTAAAAATCCACGGCTTCGATCGGGTTTGAACCCGCGAGCTTGGGTATAACAGTCTGGTACGCTAACCGTCACACCATCGCCGCCACACAGGTCCGCGTAACAACATAACAACAACAACTTATCAGGGCCGATCCGTATAACCGAGATCGCTAAGACAGGGGATTCCGTTCTCCAAACAGAGGGGTTCATGTGGATGTGTCCACCAGCAGGGCACCGCCCCCTCTGGGACAAGCTCTAAGCTCTCGACTGGTCTCCAGACATGTGCGGTAGTGTAGTGCATGTTAGTGTAAGTGTGTGAGTAATGAGAGGACGAGGAAGAGGAAGGAAAGATCGCTCCCGGTCCGATCCATGACCTGCTTGTTAGGGTACTGCACCAGCGTTCCCTGGTGGCGATCGGAGTAACCGCGGAAAACTACCGATCGCAGCAGCCGGCCGCTAGAATTATCCTACAGACAGCGACCGAAATCAATCTACCTATCACTGAAAAAACTGCTACTGTCCGGACTCGAACCCTCGGACCTCCGGTCAGAGGCACTGACGCAACATCAGTTGATGCCCTGAGCCACCACAGGTGATCGTATTTGCAGCAGAAAGAGGTTCAATCGCCAATAAATAAACCTTTCGGCACAGGCCTGACAGGTGTACTTGACAATGGTGTATTAAAATAGTGGTCAAATATCGGAATGCTTCATGTATTAGGGGTGACCTGTATAGTAGACAGTGTCATTCGATATCCAAAACGTTTTTTTCTTCATACAGTGGGTTCTTACAACAAAAGAACTTCGCAATATTCCATTATTAATAAACAAGTATTTAAAGCACGTTTTTGTGCGAAATATGTATACAATACAATCGTACTACTTACAAAACATATCATACCTTAACATACCAGTTGGAGTGAAAACACTTTCATCTAGAGTTTCCGAAACAACGAAACACTGAGAACATGATGTGTCTGAATGACGCTAAGGGCTAGTAGGGCGAACGGGCAATTTTCGGACAGAAAAAAAAACGGTTGCAAAACGCTTCTTGATTTCTGTGAGTGGGGGTCTGAGTCCGTAAAACCATGATTCACCCGGGCGTTGGCCAAGACCTCTCTCCCGGAAAACCGGTTGCTCCATCTGCCAGCAGCCAAGGTCAAGCAATGTCGCGTGTTTGTGATCTGTAGGGTGAAGGAGAAGGACTGATCACCGGAGAACCAAATGAAATTTAGAAGCTGCCCTGAAAATGCGCTGCTTAGGTGTTGTCGGTTCATCAAATCGGCAAACATTTATCCCGTTTGTATGAATGAAAAGTACTGTTAAGTTAATAATTTTTATTCTCATGCCTGACTCTGTACAAAGAGCGATATTTTTTTTAATATATAAGCGATTTGATTTTGATTTGTACGAATGGAATAAATTAGTGTATTTAATGAAGTGACACTTTTGTTTTGAACACTGTATTTATATTTGCAATTAACGCCGTATCCAAAATTTATTTCAAGGAGGATAGTTTGTACTTGAGGTATTTAACAATATTCGAGGCTAAATAGACTAAGGGCATTTTCTGTAATTCATCGTGAATCATAGTTGTGACATAAACACCTTCCTTCTGAACGAAAAGTGAATTATATGCATTGGAGGGTGGAAAGGGTAATTGTAAAATGAACTCGCGTAACATCCTGCAATTTAAAAATCCCGAACATATGCACCAATACACGGGATTTTATTAATTACGTCATCGGGAAGAGCCATCCTTCAACTGCTGTGCTGAAAAATCTACACAAGAAGAGAGTTGGGTGACTTCGCGACCCGGAGTGACTAAATGAAGGTTGAAAATGCTGTAATAATACACTAGGGTGTATCGCAAAGTCGTTAGGCGTGACATACCGAGAAACGCACGCAGTATGATTTGCCTGTGTGATTCGTAGAAGAAGTTTCTTTCGAAAGGAACCTCTCTTATGCAAAGTGGGCCATTAGCCGAGTATGTGTCCCTGAGTAATTTAACGATGCACGTCTACCAACTCTCCTTCTGGAACCCTAGTTCAGCACTGCAAGCTTTTACTAGTAGTGGTCCCACGACTTTTTGTTTCCACCGAGAAAATTGTCCCTTCCTGCTTTTAAGTGTAGTCGCCCCGGTGAGGATCTAGCTTTCTTTTCGTCTTTCAAGCCGTTTCCTGTCAGTTGAGTCACCGTGAGTTATAAGTTTAAGATCATGAATAGATTTTCGACACATTGTACATTTACAACCCAATAGATACAAGCAGTTATTTTGTTGAATAAGATTACATTTACTTCATTGTATGTATTAAAATTAAATGTGGATTAATGAATAACAGTTTTTTCACGGCTATTTTTGTCTTTGGTATTTGATAGACATCTCAAAATGTGTTATTTGACATACTGTGAGACAAATACTCTATTATTGACACCAATTCACAATTACGCATCTTATTCGTAATTAATTTACAATATTTATAACCTTCTTCAGGTGTTTCAATCTTTAAATATGAATGTAAACTCCACCTGATTCAAAGCGTCCTGTTGAGGAAACTATTTACTACGGAAGGTAGAGTCGAAGGGCTTTTTTATAAGACAAACGAGTAATGCAGTTATATATTTTGCGAACTCAACTTTCATTGATATTTTAGAATGCTGCTTTCATTGGGTCACGTAAATCTCGCAATACGAAAACTGGGCAAAATCAAAACTAGTGAAAACATTAGATTACAGTTATTTTCCTCATTAGTGACAATAGTCCTAATAAATTCTGACCTCCAAAATAGACTTTAACAGTCTTTCACAGAAAAAGCCCAATTCCATTCAACTCCGCTCCATTAATATTCAAAAGCATCAAATATTTCTACTATTGTGCACCTGACAATTAATGTTTAACGCCTCCAAAACCAACGAACCGGTAACTCAGCACATCCCTGACCTGGCCACTAAATTCTATTTCACCTTAAATGAAATCCATTCATTTCCATTTAAAATATCTCCCATAGAAATTTTATTAAGTTATATACATGTTAGTAAGCAATATGTACTTATGTAAAGTTACTACAGAGCTAATATACGTACCAATTAACAAATACTAATGAATTTGGAAGAAAGAAATTTTAAACTAAGGATATGCGTGAATTATGAAGTCGGGTAACAGCACTGGGGCAATCAAAGAGACATTTTAATATTTTTTAAAATCAACTAGACCTGATTAAGCTGCAAAAATTATTAAATGAATTGAGAATGGAAAGTAAAAAACTGATCAACTAAAACAACACATTCAGCGACTAAATCGTCAAATTCAGCAATGCAAAGACAAAGTCAGAAACCATTCTCCTAGAGAAAAAAATGCGTATTCAAGGCTGAATCTTCAACAAACAACAAACTCACAAGTGCCGTAGAATTTCTTATCAGTGATTTTCAATTATTCGAAGCAAATTACACGTTCCTAGATTCCCTTACAATAGAAACTGTTGACAAGTGTCACCTTTGGCACTTCCTTCTCGCAAACGTCTTTGCTATCGACCATTGTACACAAATTTCTAACACCTAAAAAATTATCTCAGATCGATGGAAATGTCTGCCTTGAATGCCGCATTAAAGCACTCCTGTTCTTTTACGTTATGAATATCTCAGTACTCCTCAGGGTTGCTTAATGTTCGGTGTATTGTATGCAGATGTACGTTATATCGTATCCGTCCATCTTTTTCTTCCAGTTACTGTATTCTCGGGCATCCGGAAATGTGTAATAAGTAACTCAATGTAACGCTACAACGCTCAAATCAGAGTTGTGGGAGAGCCAAGACATTGTACGTAAGACGTCCACAAATAGAAGCACTTTGGCCAACTCTAATTTTCAACGGTAATTGCGAAAATATGCAAATTTACACTAGGGAAAACTTTACAAGGCAATCATTAGACTTTGAAGCAAAGAATCTTATTAGATGTAAAATTGTGATTAATAACGAACTGATAGAACAGGCAAACTATCTTACTTAGCAAGGCACAATGAAACTTAAATGTCACCAAAAAGGACGTAAGTCTGAAACTATATACATTCTATAACATGTGAGAGACAATAAGAATAATATTAAAAAACAAGAACTTAAAAACTACACAACTTAAATTCTACATAGCAATGGCAGTACCCATGTTAACTTATGCATGCAAAATCTGGATAATAAATAGAGCAAACAAAGAAAATAGAAAGCGCCGAAATGAAACTATTATGTCCTGTAAAGGGGTTAAATTATTTAAAATAGGAAATGAAATGATGACATCAGAACCTACCTGAAAGTATTCATTCTGATGGACAGAGATTAAAGAGCAATTGGTATGACCTCATTCAATGTATCTCAGAACACAAAACCCGTATATACCATTCTTCCTTTTGGCTACACCAATATATCCAATGTGTATCAATATAACCCAAAGGAAGAACAAATGTAGCCACTCGTTAACAAAATGAAGAGACTCATTCACATGATGTGGAAACATGTCTTAATGCCTAAATCCACGATGCAGAAGAAAAACAAGAATAATTTTGAAAAGTGAGAAATTTTATCTCCCTTCCATGGATTATTTTATTCCACACCCCTCCAGTTTTTCTACTAGCGTAGTGTTGGGTGTCCGACAGGTATTTTTGGGCTGAAATTTTTTTTTAGCAGAAAAAAAGATTTTAAAGAAAATACACAATTTTATCTTTGCAAGTTCACAATAAAAATACATTTTAAACACTTTACAAATGTCTGGTTTGTCCTTCTTCAGGTACAGAAAGATACATGAAAAAGTATCGAATGAAATAACCGTTTAAAGTTTTATTTCATTACAAAATTGAGTTTACTTATCGTCAAATTCAAGAATCAAGTCGTATCGATTTAAGTTAATGTCTGAACGCGAGCACAGAAATTCACTGCGAATTACTTATGAACTCGTGGATGCCTTGAAACAAAGAAAAACACGCGTTTTCCTAGAATTCTCCCAGAATATCGTAAAGAAAACAACGAAAGAGGGATTGCACATGGTCTCAAAAACTACACAAACAAATTCAAAATAAATGAACGGTTAACCATTAGAAATCGCAAGTTTAGCATAAATAAAGCCACCTCTCTAATTCGTATAATAATTATACAGTATTGCAAAACCTATTTTTCAATAAAACAACAACACCCACAAAAAGTATATTCACATATGATTCACACAACCTATGTTGTTGCATAACTCTCGCAGAATATTATTTCTGTCTTCAAGTTATCTAAAGAACAATTTCCGACATTCTCTAACTAAAGTACGGTCTCACAGTATATTTCGATAAAGAATTAGAGTTATCGACACTTAAATTCTTTAATTCATATGAACATTAGATTCAGAAACATTACATGAATATTACGATATATTGGAACATGAAAGTAAGAGACACATTTAATATATAATCTAACATCAAAATATTTTAAATATCTTCCGGAAAACACTCCTCTATACACTGTATTTCAAGAAGCCTATGCCACGCTGATGGAATGCATTTTAATGAAGAATTAACATGTTATTCCGAGTATCAGCAAGAGATCAGGAGGAGGAGGAAAAGGAAAACCAGGGTCAAGGATAAGAGGAAGCAAACACAACAAAATTGAAAAAAATCGTGAATTTAATATCATACCAGATTTCCTGCTGCCTCTGATTTAATAGTTTAAAGAACCACGCATTATTTCTTTGTTTCAAGTTTCCATGAATGACATACGGATTAAAATGTAGATATATAAAAAACTTTGTATTTTGGAAACAAATGAAGGTATGGTAGGAAATGTTTTTCAAAAAATATTACCCCAAAATATCTCTTAAGCTTCTATTGTCTACGTTGCATATTACGAGGAATTTCAAAAGATTAAGACTAGGCCGGAATGATGAATTTTCTCCAACTAACAACAGGCTCTAGAAAGTAATGGAAGAGGGAGAATAAAAGGAAGAACAATAATACGAGAAGAAAAATTGGATCATATAAAAAACTCACAAAAACCTGAATTCATTCTCGGAATTACTCTTGCGTTTTCATTTAATAATATAAAGAACCGCGTATAATTTATTACTTTGTCGATCGGGTATTCTCGTTAAACCGCTCTGCTGGAGGTTGAAAAACAGGGAATCCATCACGACCCGAGCAGTCGATCGTTACAAGCAGCGACATAAACAGTCGACTGTGGAAGCGCGTGTCGGCAGGTTGCAGAAGACGAGCGCAGCGGAAGTGACTAGAATAACCGGTCGCGGGCGAAGCTAACAAGGTCACGGTTTGGCACGTGGCTTCTGGTTCTGTGATGGCCGCTCAACGAAAGACATACTCATTGTTAGGGGCGGCATGCATGATGGACACTAAGAATGAGTGTTTGCTAAGAGAACGACAGTGTCAAACTATGATTCAGTGGCTGATCCAAAGGGGGGCCACGGGGGGCATTCCCCCTCCCCCAATAAGGCCTACAGTTTTCATTTGTTACCTTTCGTTATTTCGCTAGCTCTTGGTCAACTTGCTCCCTTTCCACTACGCGGCCCCGGGTTCGATTCCTGGTCAAGCCAAGACTAGTCTGCGTTTACCGCAACGTCCCAGTATATGTTCCTGTGTGACGATGAGAAAATTCATTTTTCAGGTTGAGAAGACCGGAATACGGCGAGGGGATGTCTACGTGCTAACCACAACGTATTCCGTCAACTCATGGCCGCGAGGCAGGGACGTCGCCGGTAAGCCTGAGCCCGTTCACGGGCTGTCGCGCCAAGTACATACATACCTTCTTTTATTTAGAAAAATTGATTTAAATATTTATTTATGTAGGAAGTATGTAATTATTTCAAAATAATATATTATAGTATCATTTATACAGTACAAAAAAACATAAATATATAATAACACATGTTTAATATTTAACAAAAATCTACGATGGTACCCTCCAATAGCATCGACTGGATCCGCGCCTGCTGTGCTTAACCTCAAATCAGTTGGTCCAATATGTGACTTGACCACTCGTAAGAGAAGTAGCACGTTCCCAGGCCCCCTTGTTCGGCCTCTCGTTAACCGGGTTAGGTTATGTTTGTACGCGACGTTCACTTTCTGATTTAGAAAACGATGGCAATGAATTCGCTGAACAATTTGAGTTCTACGCGCAACACATTATTAGTTCTATGAGAAATCACAATAGGGACATGAATAATCCACTGAGAGTGTACAGTGATGAAAATTTTAAAAGTGAACAAAGCAAGTTGAATTCTTTGTTCGAAAAAAAGTGTGTGTGTGTGTGTGTGTGTGTGTGTGTGTGTGCGTGCGTGTGTGTGTGTGAAGACCCTCAACTACGAAACAGTTCGTGGAGAAGGCATCTTGCCACATTTCTAAGTAATGACGTACATTACACGTTTAGAAGGAACGTCAATGAAATACAGACCTGTGTAAGTGACACCTTATTTTAAGCTATCACTTATTGCCTTAGAAATTCATTCTTTCTTAAGTGTGCATGCGCCACATGTCGGACATTGAGGTCAATACCTTTTAGTGGTTTAGGAGCGGAAGATAATTTCATGTGTTTTCGAAGCATAAAACATTAGACCTAAACTACTGAAAGCATTTTTAAAGTGACCAAACATATTCTCATTAAAAGATCGTGCGCGGCCCGTAGCAAGTTTGTTACGGTACTGCTACGGCATTCACCTGGTATTGGTTAGAAAAACCACTATAAATCAGAACAGCAGATAGAATTCATCTCCGAAGTGATTCGGCCTAGCTATCAACCTGGAGTCGAAAATCGCCAGCTACCAACCGGCAGGGGTGGCTGAGGGCATCAACTGATATCATTGCAGTGCCTCTGACTGGGAGGTTCTAGGTTCAAGTCCCGACGGTAGGAGGATTTTAGACACTAGCTTCATAGCTAGGTCAAATTCGGCTGCTGTCAGCAATTCTATCGGGCGGCTGCTCTGATCGGTAGTTTCTCGTGGTTTCTCCGATCGACAAAAGGCGAATGCCGGAGCAGTTCCCTAACAAACGGGCCACGGACCGTGCGCGATCTTCCCCTGCTCGCCCCGTCCTATCCTCGCCCCTTACTTGGGCACACCTACACGCACTACCCTACCACACATGTCGGGAGCTTAGAGCTTGTCCCGGTTGGGGGCGGAGCCACCTGCTCGAGGGAAATCCCCAAAAGTCGATGTGTAGGTCCGCGCCGGATCTCGCCAGCCAGCGGCGCAAGAACACCGCCACCACCCGCGTCATAAACACGCACGACACTTACGGGATTCATAATCTTAACAGCCGACGTGTCCCAAATCACTAATCAATGAACCAACCACAATCGACCGGAGGCGATTGATCGTGGAATTGCAATCCCCAGGTCCCACGTGCTCCGTTCTGCTCCGCCCCCGCTGCCGCGTTTTCGGGTTGGCTTCCCGCGCGACCAATCGGGCGGCGGCGGTTGCGCGGGCAATCGCCCACCGAAGCAGCGCGTTCCGGCCGCAAGTCAGTCACCTTCGCTTTCTCGTCGCCCTCCCCGGCGCTCAAGTTCACTCGCAATGGCAATGGTTGGCAACACTGTCCGTCCATTGGAGGAAACGACGGCTAAAATTCAAGCCATCTGTCATCACACGAATGAGATTTGGCCCTTGTAGACTAACGCTCGTGACTAGCCCTTGGTCAGCGTGCTGTCACGTGTTGTCGCGCTAAACACATCCATATATATATATATATATATATATATATATATATATATATATATATATATATATATATATATATATATATATATATATATATACAGACTGACCCATAAACATACATTTAGAAAATCAAATCCTACGATACGTACCTCCTATAATTCCTCATACATCATTCGTCATATTAAAAAATTATAGTCGATTTGGGATGCGTAATCGATATCTATGACAAAATATTCATAATTTGAAGATCGATATATTAAAATCAAAATTTTTAACATGTTTTCTTTGTTGTTTTGGATGTTTTGTTTGCCAATAAAAAAATTGCTTGATAACAATTTTGTAAAAGCTAAAATATTGAATAATAACTGATAGTCCTACTCAGTTTATGTGTTGGAACCAAATAAACGCAGTTTGTACGATACCTTTTATCTCTCGCTGAAAAGTCCTCCATGTTCTGGTATTTCCTACGCCTTGCCTCGCTTCTCATCGGAATTTCAATGCCCTCAGTTATTTTTTTCCTTGTAAACATCTCAAACTTATTTGTTTTGCATTCTAAGTGCATGGTATCTTTCCTTAGTATAGGTTTTGTAAACCCTTTCTCCATGACTCCACATATGTTAAACGCAGTTTTCACGCAGTAGCACTTAACAACAGGATATTTACAGCCGAAACATAAAGCTTAATATAAAAATAACGGTAGGGGTAAGTGTGTTCTTAAATTACTGTAAAAAATTGAATTAAGCGTAGCATTAATGAAGAGTAGAGCACTGAAACTATGAAAACTAACACAATTATATTTACGATGTTACAGATTGAAAACTGATGTAAATAAAAAAGATCCGATTTAAATTAAGAATCTTATTTATATTTTAAAAAATCCAATTTAAATTTTAAATAAAATATTTGTTTTAATTTCATTAGTCATAGTTTTTAGAAACTCACATTTTGAACAATCAAGCACTGAACGAAAATCGACAGTAAGATATAAAAATACACACGTAGATCGATAGCTGTACAATTTTTATAAGGACCCACGATCTCTCTTCTGTGTACCGGTCTCAGATTTGTTTTCGGTGGTCCTGGCCTCATCAAAGAGATTAATTTAGAAATGGCGGCAGACAAATTAATTTATAAAGAGGGCCAAGGAATCCATTGTTTCTCGGGCACAATGTATGTTTTCACTACCCAGCAGTGTGTCCGAAAAGAAAACCAACCGAATTACTCGTAATAATGAGAACATCTTGTGTATAAGGGAAACTAGGTTACTTCGGCCGCAACCGCTGTGTTCAAAAAAGGCTTCAGAATCGGAATGAACAGAAAGAGAGTCACGGACTTCGACATTATTTGTCAAATTGTGTTCCCAGTGCACTCCAGATCTTTTTACAGTGAAGTAAATTCTGTATACCACTAACCGGATTTCCCATCCAGCAACCAATAAGTTAATTTTCTTACTAAAACCCGTTTGGAGCTTGATTTCACCTATAAATGAACACTAGTGATTCATATCATTCATAAAACAGATACAGCTTCTTTGATGTAACTAAATTGACTAATAAGTTTTGAAACATTATATAGCAACTGTACGTGGCGTTGGAAATTTTTGTGATCAATTAATGCCTCAAATTTGTCATCATTTCCGGTGACTGTAGGTGAAGACAACTCCTTTTTGTGATGGTCTGTTAAACAGGGTGTTCATTGTACTCTTCAACTTCATGAATGCATGACACTCGTGTAGTATAATTAGTCGTTCGCTGAGTGTTAATATCAGCTCTCAGACGAAATTAGGAACAAGAATGTAAAAATTACAAGAAGAACGGAAAAGTAAGTCTTGGGATTATATCAGTAGTCATACTTTAGAAAAATGAAATCGTGGCAATATGTGATTAGATTTTAGCTCTGACATTACGGCATGTTGAAACATGTTAGAATATGTTGAGTTTTCCTTAAATACGTAAAAAGATGTACTCTACTAGTAAATATGGACGAATATAGTTTATCAAATATGAGTCAAATCACTTCGAAAATAATAATTCGTTAACATACGACAAAAGTTTTATTGTAAGAAATAAACAAACAAAATTGCAATTACATATAAATTCCAGCCCTGGTTGTCATACATAAAAAAACAACGACGTGAACGCACAAAAACGTGGAGTTAAAAGCGACAGTAATGTCGTCGGCGGACGCTTCATTTCTGGAAAAGTCTCATTGTGCAACACTACCACATGTTTACGAGAGGAATTCCTGCAAACTGGCGGAGGTAAGGGCCCCTTCCCACGTGAAGCGGGTGGCGCGCCACGCAGCAGCGGGCCGCGTAGCAGAGCATTGGTTTGAATGGATGCCTTCCCACGTGCAGCGGGTGGCGGCTGCTGCGGCAGCAGACGCCGAACTCCGGCCACCAGAAGCGCACGAGGGGCCGCGCGCCACCGCTAGCAGAACACAGCTTTAAATGGGAGCCTTCTCACTGTGCCGCCGGTCGCGGCGTTCTACCTGCTCGGGTCCCTTTGTTCGTCGTCGCCGGAGGGTCGGCGAAACCTACCCCTCCAGACCCCACCCCCTTCCACGGCGGGCGGCGGTGCGGCCGTGACTCCGGCGGTGGCTCCGGCGGTGGCTGCGTCGGAAGAGCTATGCTCCTTGAACGAAGCGCGCGGCGGCCGCGCCGTGTGAAGCGGGCCTAAGAGGGTTGGTTTCTGGGTAGCGATTCGCCCAAGCTGCTTCGTGAGCCTTTCCACAGAACGGTCATCACCTGACAAAGGGAAAGGAATTCGTGGGCCCTTGTATGACGACCTGAATACCTGCTTGCTTCCTCGTCAACTCACCGCACCACCAAAGGAGACTGTCCGGGGCGGACTAGGGGACAATCTACAAAGCGAGTGCAGTAGAAACTTGGGTTGCGAGTAACTTTGTTTGCGAGTGTTTTAGCGAGACGAGCAAAAGTTTGGAAGGTATTTTAACCCGATATCTTCTCACTCATACATTTCATTTCATCAACGCTCTGAGAGTATTCCCTTTTCTATCTACTTCCTCCCTCGCTTACATTCCTGTCTTCAGTGTGACTGCCCCCCCCCCTCAACCAATTTTCGTACGAATTTCTCTTTGAATGACCTTATTTTCATTAACTATTGTATTTAATTTCATTAACTATTGTAATTAACTTCCTCGTCAACTCACCGCACCACCAAAGGAGACTGCCCAGGGCAGACTAGGGGACAATCTACAAAGCCAGGGCAGTAGATACTTGGGTTGCGAATAACTTTGTTTGCGAGTGTTTTGCGATGCGAGCAAATTTTTGGAAGGTATTTTAACCCGATATCTTCTCACTCATAAATTTCATTTCATCAATGCTGTGAGAGTATTCCCTTTTCTATCTACTCCTTCCTCCCTCGCTTACATTCCTGTCTTCAGTGTGACCGCCCCCCCCCCCCTCATCCAATTTTCGTACGAATTTCTCTTTGAATGACCTGCTTTTCATTAACTATTGTATTAATGGTTTTTTTGAAAATGGTTAGGCGGAACAGCAGTCTAAATGGCATGAGCCTCGCCATCAATAAAGACATTTATTTATTTATTTATTTATTTATTTATTTATTTATTTATTTATTTATACACGAGCGGTGCTTTGCAATACGAGTAGAACTGGTTGCTTCCTGTATCGACAAGCGAGATGGTAGAGGATCATGTTAGGATCATCATTACCATCAGGAGCGACCAGAAAGAGGGGGAGGGGAAGCTGGAGCAACTTTCCCCAGGCCCCGACGTAATTAGGGTCCCGATTTTTTTTTCACTCAAAAGAAATAATAATATGAATTTATCTCTAATCCAAATTTAACGCTGTAAGTTATTTCTGATGCATAGAGAAATGAATTGTGTTTATGAACTGGGGGAGGAAGGAGGAGTTTTTGTTTGAAATGAGGAGCCCCTGTGGATCAACTGCCTCAGCCCCTGATTTTCTCTGAGGGCCCCTGCTGACCTTCGATCGATCTACATCGCAAACAACTGCAGGAGAACACGAACGACATTTCGTCTGATGAGGAAGAGGACACGAGAAACTTGGAAGAATCTTTGAGTTAAAATAGGATTAAGGAGAAGTGCAAAGTATGTGAATCAGTATAAAACAATTTCACCAAAGATATCACCATGTGTAACAAGTATTTACATTTTTATATTTATCACATTTAATATTTATCACACCAGTGTGTACTGGTAAAACGATACAGGCAAAGATACTTATCTTGCGGTAGCATTTCTCTATAATAAACTTCCACTTCACATAAGAACATTAAGGGGAACGTTTATCAAAAGGACATTAAAATATTTTCTAACTGCAAAATGCCCATACAGCCTAAAAGATTTAATGTAAAAAGTATGTAAAATTATTGTAATAGTATTTTAAATTTTGTACCAAACTATATACAGTCGAGTCCGGTTATGATGAACTCGAATATAATGAAACCTCGATTATAGTGAACTTAAGTCACTGGTCCCGTTTCACTCACATTACGAAAAGCAAAAGAAGACTCGGTTATAGTGAACCTGAACCTCGACTATAGTGAACGTAGGAACTAAAACGTCCTGGAAATTATAGGCGAGTAAAAGTGCCTTGGGAGAGTGTGACGGAGTTCCAACAAGAGGAATTGAAAGGTGCCGAGACTGCATTACGATTCTTAGAGACAGCGGATAATGCAGAATCAAGTATGGAGAGAGCTCGAAGTCTGGAGAAGAATATAGAGGAATTTCTAATGACAAATGTACGCGACAAACAATTAAAAATAATTGATTTTTTAAGGACCAATATAGATACTGAAATTTTCAGATCCCGCTGTTATCAATATTAAAAAAACAATCATTGTGAATAAATTCTATTTAATTTTGACATCATCGGATATAGCGAATCAAACATGTTAATCCCCAAAAGTTCACTATAACCGGAGTGGACGGTGTTATAATTTGTATAAAAATATCTGTTGACGTGACATTGGTTGAAGCATTTTATACTTGTAAATGTGTACGAGCAATAAATGTTCAATCCATTTGCATTGGGCTTTTGCACCGCCGCTCCCACATGGAACGTGGAACAGTTCCTCCGCGCCTCGCCGACTCATGCCGGGCGGGCGGGCGGGCGGCCGGATCGTAGCGTCTTCGTGGAGGGTACAGTTGCTCATAACTGCACCGAGACCTCGAGAGATCTCGGACGAAACGGAGACGGGCTGGCCCGCTTCTGTTCGTCTCCGCTTGGAGGCAACTGCCGCGAAAACGCGAGCGGGTGAATATCGCGTTTCTTTACTTTTTTTCTTATTCTTTTTTTTTGTTTTATAAAAAAAGGATAAAATGACTGATAAGTGGAAGGATGTTACTGAAGTCAGGTTTACGCGGCTTGGTCAGAAGAGAAAAAAGAAGACCAAAACATTTTCACTGCATGGTTGTTAGCCAACGTTTCGGAAAGCATAGTTCCATAATCAGGCCTTGCAACCAAAAGGAAAGAAAAATACCGCTTATCTTCTGTTGGTTGCAACGTATGGTAATAATATAGTTTTATTTCCTTTTACATTTATTTTACCTGGACTGTATCAAGGTAAAGTAGCTTTAACGCGGAGTTTATTGTGGCCTTATGTGATTTTTCTTGTTTTGTTCTTACCTCGCATAGCCCTGATGACGGAAATATACTTTCCGAAAAGTTGGCCAACAACTACGTAGTGAATTGTTTGTTATTTGCTTATCAGCCCCCCACCCACAAACCTGACTAAATGAATGTATAAAGATAAATGAATGTTGATTTATAAAAACGAGAGCTAGAGGAATATATGAAAGAGGTTATTAGGATATTTATATAAGAAACTAGAGAAAAGTCTTTTTAGGAGGTAATGTTGGTGAAATACATTTGTCAAATCTGCGTGTCGATAAGTGTCGAAACTAAATTGATACAATTTCTTGATTTTTTAAAAAGCAATCAGAAGGGAACAGTTCCGAGAACAACTTTCGATTATTTTACGGAGGGATGGATGAAATGCTTCCGCAGAATGAAAAAAATGTAAATTAACCACTGAGAAAACGTTGGGGGGGGGAATGTTTCCGTGTACAGGGGCCATAATGTAGAAAACTTTTTACAGCGGCCAAACATAAGTGGTCGCAGCAATATTGTACATCAGATTTCTCAATTGTAGTAAGTCTAATACTTGCACGCGCGTGGTAATTCTTACAGTACTATATTTCAGCGTTTTTAATGCACTGAAAGCATGAAAATGTGTATTTTGTTTCAAAAATAACAAAAATATTTCGATTTACGCAATGCCCTTGAAAACATTTAGAAATCGTAGCAGTGTTGCAAATATTAAAGCATAGAAGTGATGGTCGGTTATGAGTTTAATGATCTGATGACATGACAAACAAAGGAACACATTCATAGCTATTCCTTTTCGTTTTAATATAGCTAAAACATTAAAACATATATATGTATTTTGGATCCACTTATTGAGGGAAATGAGGCACTAAGCCAGTTACCTTCCAAGAATAGTCCTATATATATATAGGGCTATATCGACCCAACACAACGCAGGCCATATCATGCAATCAATTGGGCATCTAAAGTGCTGAGTCAAAACACGACAACATTGGTTCATTGTGTTTTATTTTGAAAGCAAGCACTTCTTTAAGAGAAAATGGAAGTAATTGCGAATAACATAAATTAATTGAAAAATATTTACGCTGATTAACTAACACGAATATGATGATTAAATGCCGCATGTACATGAATACAATATAATGATTAAAGATACAATAATAACTATTAAAAAAGTTGAACCCATTCCTGTTATTACTTACGACGATTATTTATTTTGATTCGAAATCTTGACCTAAACTCAAGAAAATACCTCATACAAGTGTTATACATAACTTTTACGCGTTACCTACAATTTATTTTGTTGTTCTTGGCAACGTAAAGATACATTTTAATCCCCTGTAAAAGAAATTTGCAACTATTAATTCATTGCGATAAATGTAGTCCCACTGTCCAAACAAATTACTTGTATGAGATGTGTAATTTACGTCTAATTGAGAACAATTCCATGAAAACAATGGAAAAGTGTTTCCCGTATGAACATTCACACGTATAGATACTTCATTAACACTTTGTTTTCGTTCACATACGGAGTAGTAGTGGTAAAATAATACATTTGAGAGTAAAAGGTTTTGTTCACTCTGCGTCTATTATCTTCTCGGATGCTTGTCTTTTTCACTTGCAAATATAATCTTGTTTTTATTTTCTCGCGTCATAAATTACAATTAACCAGAACTTCCAATTATTAATATATTTTTTACATAGCCACTAGTAAAAACGCGGTTACTTTAAGGCCAAACATAGCAAAGCTAAAAGTTCAATTTCTAGCACTAGTGCTAAAAGTCAGATGATGTTCAAATGTTCCGATAAAATTGTGAATACAACAAAGAAAACAAAATACAGTCAGTTGATCGCGTCAGCTACTACTAACCGTGCTTTGTATGCTTGGATTAAAATAAAAAGAGATAGTAAGGCTGTTTGAAAGAAAGGCATATGACACACGTATTAAAAGTGATTTTATTTTGTGCCTAGGATGGCGCCACTGGGTTTATCGGCCACGTATCGGAACTTTTCATACTCGCAAAATAAAATGTCCATTTTACCACCCGTTATAACACTTCATATCAAAAGCATATTTTCATCATTTTCTGTTTCCATGATTATCCCCGTGACTCTGCTTCGTTGGCCATGGCTAAATGTGTCCATTCTCGTGGAAACGACGCTAAACATAGCTACAAATAATAAGCAGCACATCCCACATGACGAAACGTCATCAACAGATGTGTATTCCTGGCACCTTAACAGTTCAGTGCACCCATTCACTTGTTAATATTGCCAGTCGACGCAGAAAACAAAATACTAGAGACCAGCAGATTCCTCATTGTGTACCGTTCTAAAGCCAGAATGTTCTTTCAAGGTGATCTCAACAAGTGTAAATTTATGGGTTCCAATGCAGGCCGAAACGGGCGGAAAATTATATTACATAATATTCTCCGAAACCAGAAAACGAAAGTTTGACACATCACTTCTCAAAAAAAAAAAAGTGTAAGTTCAAAATATCATTTACCTACGTGATTTAGATTGGAAATATGTGAAAAGAAATAAAATGTAACGTGGAATATAGTATGGAGAATTCACGTTTGAAGGGAACAGTGAACAATATTCTTCAGTTGGGCAATGGTAATTATCCTTCCAATTTTCCTTCAGTAGTGAATTTACTTTATGCCGGTTCTTGTCAATGTTTTGGGTTTAATAACTGACGTTGTGTTGATAAAAATGTAGTTAATAATAATAATAATAATATTAATTTTATTTCAAGTATTTCTACCACCAGCTCCCGCAAGTATTCATGGAATAAATATATCTACCTGAAAGTAAATTTAATCTAGCGCATTTCCAACTGCAAAGGACAGAATCAAGATCACTTCATATCAAGGATAGCTCAGTGCAGTTCTCCCTGCAGCATCGCCAACCAAGAGTTCTTATGGATCGAGTTCCGACGGTGGCGAATTATCGATACTAGCTAGATCGAATTAAGCCGTTGCTTAGAGGAGATTGCTAGCGGTGAGTTGCTCTCATTGGTTATGATACGTGCTTTCTCGGATCAATTCCAGACGACTGCTGGAGTAGCTTAGCAAAACGGCCAAGTGCGGCGCGTAATATTTCCTTCCTCTACTTTGTCGTATCCTCATCCCTTACACAACCGCGTTTTACATTACACTACCACACATCTCGGGAGATTAGAGTTTGACCCCACGGGGACGGTGCTAGGGATATCAAAAAACATCGAACAACATTTTCACAAAACAAATTTATAACATCGATCTTATAAACATCGACGTTTTCTGTCGATGTTTTCATGGACATCGACAACCTTTCGGCGATGTATCGAAGTATCGATGTTTTGCTAACATTTTCCGTCAATAGGCGGTTCACCGCTGGAGATTCTTGGAGGAGGAAGTCGACACGTGTAGACCCCACATTTCACATTCCAGAGCGGTAGACACCGCCTCCTCTCGGTATATAACATGCACAATGCCAACAGGAATAATGACCATAGTAGATCACGTGCAAGGAAACCCTGAATATATTCAACCAATCGATGCCATTACGTTCGAAATTACGAGGTTCCCCCAGGATAAGAACACGGTTCCAGGAGAGGTGGCTCAGGGCATCAAGTGATCTCACTGCAGTGCCTCTGACCGGCAAGTCCTAGCGTCAAACTCCCGATTGTGGCAGGGTTTTCGACACCAGCTAGCGCGAATTCAGTCGCTGTCTGGAGGAATATTCTATCGGCTGGCTGTTCTAACAGGTAGTTTTCCATGGTTTCTCCGATCAGCACCACGCGAACGCCGGAGCAGTTCCCGAACAAACAGGCCACGGACCGCGCGCGATCTTTCCTTCCCCTTCCTTGTCCCATCTTCACCACTTACTTACACACACACACACACACACACACTTACGTGAACTACACTTCCCCACGTGCCGGAAGAGAATTCGGGAGCTTAGAACACGTTCCGGCAGAGGCGGTGCCCCGCTGGTGGGAGATACCTGGTGTGGGACAACCCCCTAGCTTGCAGTAGGTCTGCGCCGTTTCTGGCCATCCAGCGGGGAAAGATGGCCGCCACCTCCCGAGGAAAAGCATGCACTACACTCACTACACTTACGGGACGACCGATCGTAGCGGTTGACCCGCCCGGAACCACTACCAAACAAAGGTTTAATGAATCGGGTGTCGTTCCCGGCTGGCGCACAGAGCGACCGGAACAGTTTCTTCGGCGCGCGTAGCGACCCGGGACGCGCGGCGCGGGTCGCTCACACACGCGAGAAAGTGAGGTCGCGGGCCCTCCCAGCTCTCGGCGGCGCCCGCCCCAGGCCCTGCGACCTGGAAAGTGGCGGCGCCCGCTCGACGCGCCCGTAAGTCATGGCCAACGGGAACACTCGTCTTCGGAGTTCGGAGGAGCAGGTGCTCCACAGGGCGAGATTTTACACACCACGATTCACAGAGCATTTCGGGGGGGAGGGAGGGGCAATTTCGTTTTGAGCCCCCTACCAATTTTTTAATTAAAAAATGAGAGTTGTAAATAATAGGAAACGGGAACATTCGTCTTCGGATATCAGAGGAGCAAAGAGTGAGATTTTACCCACCACAACTCTGGAATGGGGGCAATTCCAGTTGAGACCCCCCACCCAAAATATTTTTTTAATTAAAATTGTTAACCATGAGCGACAGGAACACGCGCCTTCTGCTTCAGGTGTACCACAGGGCGCGATTTCACCCACTACGATTCACAGAGCATTTCGGGGGGGGGGGGGGGGCAATTTCAGTTTGACCCCCCCCCCCCGAAATATTTGCTTAATTAAGGAAAGAAATTTATATATAATAGGCAACGGGTACACTAGACTTCGGATTTCAGACGGGCAGGTGTACCACAGGGCGAGATTTTACCCCTTACGATCTGCATGGCACTTCAAGGGCAGGGACAATTTTAGTATATTCCCCCTCCAAAAAAATTAATTGAAAAAGGAATATTGTAAATCGTAGGCACCGGGAACACTCGTCGTCGGAGTATAGAGGAGTAGGTGCACCACAGAGCGAGATTTTATCCATAACGTTTCAAAGAGCATTTCGGGGGAGGGACAATCTCTGTTTGGACCCCCCTACCAATTTTTTCAATTAAAGCAGGAGAATTGTAAATCATATGGATCGGGAACACACAACAGAAAATAAATTAGGAACTTAGTGGGAGGCACGGCTGCTCCTTAGATTCACTACTGCCTCGACCATTGTTTTAGCCCACGCACAGCAATCCGAAGAGGGAATGAAGATGTTCCTCTATTTACTTCTGGACAATACATGTCACGTACACTTGCCCTCCCCTTTCAGATGCAGTGTTAAATATTTTAAAACATAATTAACAATATTAAAAGCAAAACATTATTATCATCCAATTCATATTTTAAAAAAACGTATCTATAAGACTTTTATCTTCAGTTATTCGATGAAATTTCATTGGACTCCCGCCACATTTAGAATCCTTATACGTTTCAAAAAGTGGGTAACAATTCTTGACAACACTTCTTTCTTTACGCCAAAGAAAATCGTTTTATATTCACTTTATTATATATCATATGAATAATGAGACGGAAATATTTTCTATATTAAGCAGAATGTGAACATTATAGTTTGTTTTAGAAATGTAGCCGATATCACCACCATGGACTTTATGGTGTTTCGATCATCAAAGATCCCGAATTAGTTCAAGCGTAATGGAGGCGGGAGGAAAAATCCACGGTGAAAATCTTCCCAACTTACTAGCTACAGACCAGAAATGCTTGAACTTTATTTTTGTTTTGTGTTGTTCTTTTTCAAAATTTACCGAAAGTGTTGCTGATTGGTGCGGGAACTTTATTGTGACACAGAAATGCGTACCTTTCTATCGTTAACGGTAACATTTCCTTGTAAAAAATATATATTAAGACAGTATCATGGTCCAGAGAAAGTGACAAAAAAAAATAATCAATAAAATATTAATAAACAGGTGAAGCGAAACATTTGACAGAAATTCTTTCGAAAAATGTCGATCGATACTTGGTATTCTCAGGGTTTCAGATGGAATAGCTAAAACTAATGTCTAATACGTTTACACACTTTTTGCGAATATACACTTGGGTATGATTTAAACGCAATAACTTGCTAGCACTGCATTATTCAGGTATAATGTAATCAATAGCCTGTATGTAATGTGTCACCACTATGAAGACTCACGTGTACAAAGTAAAATTTAGAATGCTTTTGAATAATTTTATTCTATGTTTGTTAATTTATGTCAAAGAGATCGACTGCACTTACCAATATCCCATTAAGAGCTTCATGTCCTGTGGCGATCCACTACAGCTACAACGCTGAAATTTGTGTGCACCACTCGACTAAAGGCACTAGTTTAACTGTCATTAAACCACGAATAACACCTCTACACTAGCACTAAAAAAAAAAAAAACAACCGCATGTACACAGCCACACATACACACACCAACACTACGTCTACAAGGCACGCACAGCCGGCAAACCGCGGATCGTCCCACAAGCACTTTCGACGGCGACTTCTGCACCTACCAGTGACCCTTGAGTAGCCGCATGGCGACGTCCAGAAGAAGACGGTGGCGGCGGACCCCGGATACACACACACACACACACACACGCGCACACTCACTGATGGACCTTCACGCGTTGGTTCGTCCGTGCACTCGGCACAACAATCGAAACACACCGCCCGCCTGACGGGGCTGCGAGCAACTGCAGGTGGCCGCGCCGAGCGGCACGCAGCCCGTGAGCGCGAGGGGAGGGGCGGCGGAGACGGCCGAGCTCGCCCGAAGACGCACGAAGTTGTCGGCGTTCCGTGCCGCGACGGGTAAAAAGGATTTGGGAGCGTCTTCGGGCTACCTGTGGACAAACACTCGCTGGCGTACCTGGGCAGGTACGCGCCGACCGTAAAATCTTGAAACTAACGGCGCTAGCTGGGAGCAGTGATGCGACATCGATTACAAAACATCCATGATGCGCAGCATCGATGTTCAAAATCAAAACATCGATGTTAATAATACACCGACCGAAAACCATCGATGTTTTTAATTACCCTCATTAATTTGAGTTCAAATTGAATTAATTTATAGTTCAAATTGAACTGAAAGCAAAGTTATAAAACGCCTATTCCGTGTGTGAAATTCGAGGAATGACTAAGAACATCGGGATCATCTCGGGCGACGGATAGTCCGCTTGATGAAGGCAGTGCAAATTTCGTTCAATTTGTTCAACACATAAAAAGGCAGTGGTATCGTCAGTTAATATTTAATAAATATATAAAATTTTACGCAATTGTGCCTATAGACATTTTTCACCCACGAAAAAAACGTCGACAACGTAAAGGCATCAACAGAAAACATCGGTGTTCAAAAAATATCGACTTCAGGACATCGATGTTTAAAACATCAAAGTTTTTGAAGAAACGCCGATATATTGAAAACATCGGCATCGATTTCGCCTTCCTAGCTAGGAGTGAGAACGAAGACGCCAAAATCACAACTTTACCAACAGCGGCGATGTAAAAACAATTTTATCGTTCTACACTATAGATAATTTTCATTTCCTTTTCAGCATTCATGCAGGGAATCTGGTTACTTTCACAGTTTATTGATTGGAAAGAGTAGCTTTGCGGTAGGCGCAGGCAAAATTGAATTTTCGTACACGAACTGCAAATACGTCATGGCCATACAAAACAATTGGGTACTGCAAAGAAAACAAACAATAAAAACTGGTGTCAGGTATAAATATGGTTGCAGACTCGCTCATGGAGAATGATCACAAAAGAATATATTTGCAAGTTTCCATCAATTCGTAGCCTTTTGCTACTCATTTCTAAATGCCATGTCAGCATTTCAGTCGCATATCAAAGTATCACTTTATGTATTAGTTACATAAATAACTATTTCTGTCTAATTTGTCATAAATAAATACCACTAATTCAAGGAGGATGTAGGAAATGTTAAAAACTCTGATCATTCAAGAAACATTTTTGGGCTAAAAATTCAAAATAGTAAGACCAAATGCAATGTTTTATGTATCATTTTTGAAACTGATTATCTTAATAATACCTCTTACGTTTCTTCTAAATTTAAACTAAGTTCATTAGAGTTATTTTAAATTAACTGCACTTATTAGCTCTCGTTTGCTGTTCTCTTATTTTAATTTTTAATTGTTTACTAGTCATGACTTTGGCAGGAGGCATTGAACTATGTTCAATGTGATTGGCGAGCCTGGTAACACGAAATACTCTTACTCACTCATTACTTCATTCATTTTCATCATTCATGAATTCACTAATTCATTCATTCATTCACTCGCTCATTCATTCATTACTCATCATTCAACCGCTCACTCATTCAATCACTCACTCATCATTCAATCGCTCACTCATTCAATCACTCACTCATTCAATCACTCACTCATTCAATCATCATTCAATCACTCACTCATTCAATCACTCACTCATCATTCAATCGCTCACTCATTCAATCACTCGCTCATCATTCAATCGCTCACTCATTCAATCACTCACTCATCATTCAACCGCTCACTCATTCAATCACTCACTCATTAAATCATCATTCAATCACTCACTCATTCAATCACTCATCATTCAATCGCTCACTCATTCAATCACTCACTCATCCTTCAATCGCTCACTCATCCTTCAATCACTCACTCATCATTCAATCACTCACTCATCATTCAATCACTCATCATTCAATCACTCACTCATCCATTCAATCACTCACTCGTCCATTCAATCACTCACTCATCCATTCAATCACTCATCCATTCAATCACTCACTCATCCATTCAATCACTCACTCATCCATTCAATCACTCACTCATCCATTCAATCACTCACTCATCCATTCAATCACTCATTTCTTCAATCACTCACTCATTCATTCAATTACTCACTCATTCATTTATTCATTCATTCAGTCACAAATACGAAATCACCACAAAACCTTTGTTTGCAAAACGAATGTGCGTAATCTTTATTCACGCTGCACATTGCGGTACACAAATAGGTTGATCGGTCGTACGTATTTAGTCGTACTGATCATGAAACCATTAAAAACTTCTAGGGCATGTAGGAGAGTCATAGACCTGCCCTTTTTGCGAACATTTGGTGGGAAATTTCATATAAAGAAGTTATATGGCATTGTGGCGTTTGCCCCTGTTTGGTTGGCAACTCGTCTTGCAGTGGTGTTCGGTAGGTACACTAAATATATGTTGTTGCGACGTCCAAAATTATTCTTTTAATTATGTAAGTTTCCACGTATTTGGGACAATTATAATCTGAATACCTGAAGCGACGTGGGAGTTGAGTCTATACCTTGAAGGGCTTCACAGCTCAACAGCAGTGAGGGTCTGAAGTCGCACTTCATGGACTGCACAACAAAACGTCATTCTACTTTCGTCGTGTATTTTCTTGACATATGACGGGAAATATATTCGGCAATCTTTTGTACAAACTTCACACGAACTTCGTACCATGTATAATTAATAACGAGATTGGTTTTTAAAATACAGAATGTTCCAAATAAATGTATACACATTATAAATGTGAATCTATTTGGAACGGGGTATATATACGGATTTAATTATTGCTTGCTATTTCAGTTCAATTCTTTGCTACATATTCTTATGATTACGTGTGTTCAAAGTGATACCAATTAGCAGCTGTTCCAACGTCGAGGCCAATGCACTGTTGATCGAGAGTACATATTCTTTTTGGACCACTCAGTAGTTATGGCTCTAAGGTTGCACGCTGAATATTCGACAGAAAAATGCGTAATAATGAAGACACGACCGTCGTGAAATCTTTGCGATTTGTAATAAACAAACTTACGAGTACTACAATCGAAATAGTTTTTCGTCATGCATTCCGATCCCGATTGTCGTTAATGAGTGATAGCTTACAAAATTATACAAAACCACCATGAATGCGACACAACGTGATTTCTACGATACGTACCGCAGGAGTGGTCAATTGGATTCTGCTAATCCGCTGGAATCGAAATTCCGTCATTGTAGAGTCCCGAACACGGACCCCCCGAACTACGAAAATCCACTTCCGGACACCACTGGGTAAACGTGCCCAAATGCTTACGCGGGGGGAGACCCTTACGAAAATTCCAGGGGAGATACCTGGTTGGGGAAAAATTTCGCACCCCAGCGTCAATGTCGGCGTCGGATCTCGCCATCCAGCGGGTGGAAGACCTACGCCCTCCCCGGGATAAGAATCATGCATTCCGCTTACGGGAGCGATTGACGCTCAATCAATGGCCGGGGCCGGAGCGCCGGCGGCGGCCACGGGAGGAGCGGAGAGGAGGAGAAGAGGGCACGGGAGGAGGCGGGCGGGGTCATCGCCTATGCGCCAGACGCAGACAGCGGCCTCCTGCGCGCCTGCTCAGCGCCGCCCGCGTCTGCTCCTCTCAAGGAGAACGGGTCGCCCCGCCCCCTCCGCTCCGCGCCCCGCCACGCCCTCCCCTGCCACCCTGCTTCGCCCCAAACCTCTCCGCCCCGCCCCCTCCACTCCATCCCTCGGAGTGTTCCGCCTCGCCTCGCCCCCGCCCCGCTCCCCCAGCCCTGCGCCTCCCCGCTTCACCACAAACCTCTCCGCCCCACCCCCGTGACTCCACCACTGTGAGTGGCCCGCCCCCTCCGCGCCCCGTCCCGCCACGCCACGGTCTGCCCTGCCACCCCACTTCGCTCCGAACCTCTCCACCCCGCCCCGTCGACTCTACCCCTCTGAGTGTCCCCGCCCCCTCTCCCCGTTCCGCGCACCGCCCTGCCCTACCACCCCGCTTTGCCCCGCCCCCTCCGCCCCGCCCCCTCAGTGTCCCGCCCGGCCCCAACCCCCCCCGTTTAGTCCCGTTTCGTTCCGCCCCGCCCCGCCCCGCGCTGCCCTGCCTTCGCACTTCACCCCAACCTCCCCGCCCCGCCCCTATGAGTGTTCCACCCCGCCCCGCTCCCCGCCTCGCCCCCCTCCTCGCTCTGCCCTGCCTTGCGCCCGCCCGCTTCGCCCCGAACATCTCCGCCCCGCCTCCTCCACTCCGCCCTGCCACTCCCCCCCCCCAACCGCTCCGCGCCCCGTCCCACCACGCCCCACCCTACCCTGCCACCCCGCCTCGCCCCAAACCTCTCCGCCCCGCCCCGTCCGCTCCACCCCTCTGAGTGTCCCGCCCCGCCCTGCCCCCCTTTGCAACAACCCTCCCCGCCCCGCTCCGTCCGCACTGCCCCGTCCCGCCCCCTCATCGCTCTCTGCGCACATTGGATTTTAATAAAATGAGTTCAACTTCTTTCTTTAAAAATAGATGGGAAAGGAGATAAATTATCTTCATTGGAATCATCACTAGATGGCATAAAATTTCTCGTTCTGTCAGTTTCAAGTAAGTGATAAACCTCCAATTCGTATTTTACAAATTTGGGGCTTGAAATAGACACAACTAGGGCAGTGAACATTGCTGGTGTGTTCTCCCTAATTATTTTTATGCCAAGTCCATCAAATAACTTGTTCTTGCATGATCGATATTCAGTTTGCCATTCATGACAGAGGTTTTTCTATGATCGAATAAAATGCTCCCTTTAAAAAAAATTGTTTCATCTCTGCTCTTCATAATTATAAAAAAGAGCGCCAATTTTGGTATTTTGTGCGAAAAAGTCTGCTTTGCAATACCACGTAACGTCACTACGCAAAAACTCATTTTTGGCACGGCGAAGTCACGATTTTCGTGACTTAAGAAAAGATTAACTCCACGCGGGCGAATCGGTACGTAAAATTCCTCATTTCTATTCGATTGAGAAAAAATGTTGTACACTCACCTCGAACGTTGGATTTCACGCACCAATTACGGAAAGCTTCGCATTTACACATTTCTCGGCCAAGGCCGCAAAAGCAATCAGGCCATGCCAATTCAAAACACAAATACTAAATGAAAGGAAACATTAATAAGACTGGGAAGTGAAACGAGGTCTGTTGTACCCGTTGCGATTGCGTGTTCTTCTCTAACGCGTGCATATGGAGAATTCCCCTTCTTTTGTTAATTGCATCGTTTATTTCAGAAACCAGTCAAACGCCGTATTCCTCATTTCTCCTCTACATTTACGCGACTAATGACCATAGTTGTGGACGCGCCCGGGCACACTATTGAATGAACCTCCCTGAACGGCCATTCTTACAGTATAGACGGCCGCGCTTCCTTCTTGGGTGGCCACGGCTCGTACAGGGTTGTCCAACAGGCGTCCTGCGGGTCGCATGCGGCCAGCGGTGCCATGTATTGTGGCCCGCAAAAGATTTGTAAAAATGGGAAGTCCCTTGTATCCACGTCGGGCGATATCATGGGGCACCTAGCCGGGATTAACACCCCCTTAATGGAAAAAATAGAATGTTTAGATATAAGGATGCTTTTGCTAGTAAATTCAGAAATGTAAAATCTTCCCAATGTATTTTAATGCGCTATGCACGGAACTGCTTCATATTATTCATGGTTTCACCCCACCCCCCTCCTGTTTCAGAGCAGCCAAGATCAACAATGCGCGGTCACTCGAGTAATGAAAATATGGCCCACAACCACATTAAACGTTTTAGTTGTGGCTCTTGAGGCCTTGCAAGTTGGACACCCCAGGCTCATACGATTGCGCACCGGATACGTCACGTTTCACTGGATGGAGTTCTCTTTCGTCATTAAGTGGAAATCCACGCTGGAGTGTTGAGCTGGATTAGTCAGTCGTCCACGTTGCTACGTCAATGTTACACGTATTCGCGCCAGGAATGCGAACTCTTGATTCCCATTCACCCCCACGTGTGCAGGTAAGGAGAGATTTAACCCCTGCAGTACCTTTTTTCTTTGTGCCTGAAGTTTGAGAATCACGTGATGACGCCACCAGTCGCATCTTCGCGACACCTAATAGCAGCAACTTTTAAAATGACGTCAACCTCCATTGTTGCCACAAACACGGAATTAATAAACAAAGGGGGATAAAGCAACCTACCAACAGACCCCATTTACGCCAAATTTTTTAAAAAATTTTGCAAGAGGGTTCGAGGGTTTGCCGGAAATGTGAGAAGCACCATTTTGACACCGGCTTTTGGCACTTAAGAGGAGAAAGTTTAAAGAAAACAATGGAGCAATATTTTTTTGGTAATATAGGTCTTCAAACATTAAAAATTGCTTATATTTCATTCAAAATTACGTGCAACTGTGTGTAACTAACGTGTCACTACTAACATTTTCGAAAAATTATACACGAGATAGATGATTCACGTTATGTAGATGCATTATGAGAGAACAGAAAGAATAACAGAGACGTGAGAGAGAAGAAAGAGAAAGAGAAGAAAGAGTGAGAGAGAAAAAGAACGAGAGAGAGAGAAGAAAATAAGAGAGAAGTGTGGGAGAGAAGAAGTGAGAGAGAAAAAGAAAGTGATAAATAAAGAATGAGAGAGAAAATAAAGAAAAAATAGGAGAGACAGAGAAGTGTGATAAGAGGGAGTGCGCGTGTGTTTGTCGAAAAGGTAGAAACCCAAGCTGCTGTTGGGAAGCGAAGTACCTTTCCTGCGACAGTCGTCTCCCGCATTATCCTCTCCATTTCTGGAATCCGAACGCATTGTACGAGACAAAGCTGCAGGTAGAATAAGTTGCAAGACATTTTCAATTCGAGACTTCGAATCCAGTGATTTCTAACATTCATATGAAAAACGGATTAGATGCCAAAAAATTGAAATATTTCTTCTAAATAGTAGCTATGCTGACGAAGGAGGCACGGAAGTTACAGTGAGGGAGAAAAGAAGATGAAAGAAAGTACAAAGATGGAGAAGATGGTTGAGGATTGATAAAAGTATTATGAAAAAAAGTATAATCCCAGTAAATTGTTTTTGTATGTAGTGAAATTAGATAACAAATAGTAAGAGTTAAGCAGGGATATATTAAATCAACATTTTAGTAAAAAAATATAAATATTTGGTAATTTTTTTACTTTTTTTCACGAAACCAGTATGGTTTTGTTGTTATAATCCGTATGATGCATTTCTTCAGAATTTACAGTTTTGAATTTTGTGAGCAAGGGTGAAAATAGATGGCAAAATAAAATAAATAAATGCAGTCTACAGTATACTTGAATTATCGAATAGGACAATACAATTTTTGTTGATTGTCCTGATCCGGTTTTTATTTTATATTGTCAGTTAAATTTCAATTACTAGTGATAAACGCGACCATTGTCAAATTACGTCCGCCCGTTAATAAGAATGGTAACTAAAAGGTATGATTAAGGTTTTAAAATCATTGAAGTACGAATGGTTTCGGAACGATGTTTTAGTAACGTGGATGTCGTAATTTCGAACATCGATATTTGAAAACATCGATGTTTCGTTGGCGATGTTGCATTCCAGTCCCGGTGGCCATCGCCACCGAAATCTCGATAACGCACGGTGCACATTAGGACTTGGCCTGGAACACGCCGAGTCGACACCCCCCCCCCCCCCCCCCCGTCCGCACTCGCGCAGCGCCCGAGACGTCGCCGGTAAGAAAAGCTGCGCGCGCGCTCTCGCGCATTCAGCGATAAGGCAGACACTCCGCTTTATCCGGACACGGCCGTCTGAGTAACGCCTCCCCGCTCGGCTTTGTGTCCCAGAGGGCGTTGGAACAGGACTCCGCCATTACGTCATCGCGATCGTGACGCGATCGGTGCCTTGCGTGAATGATTAACCGTCGGAACTTGCATCGGTGAGGTCTGACAAAGTTCAAGGCACGACGTGTTCCTTTGCATGGCGCTGACGTTTTCACTTGGAGTCATTCCAGACGAATGTTAGGATGTGTGAACGAGTAAAGGTTGTTTTATGGAAGTCCGAAGCTATTTCTGGTGTTCATCACATCCGCCATCTTATTTCGTGATTGTTTACAATTTTAGAAATGTTATTAAATATTTTCTACAATGAATATTTTTACGATTAATAATAACAGTAGTTATTTGTGGCATTTAAAAGTTTATATGAAACGCATAGTACGTTGCAATATTAAAAGTCTAATGATCAAAAGTTCAATAATGCAAATACAATTATACGAATATTGTCAAAGAAGAAGATTGCAGCTGACCTGATGAAATTTCTAGTTGCTAATCAAGTCTCAGGCAATGAGCATGTAGCCCAGAAGATCCAGTTTTTTTCGTTTTGGGACAAAAGATCCAAAAGGGCAATATCCAATGTAGAATTATTCCAAATAAACTCTACGTGGAATTATCCAAATAATATCATCCGAAGTCGAACTGTGCGCAGCCAACATATCCAAAGTCATTTTAACTAAAGCCGTTCTATCCAAAGTCTCTCTATCCAAAGTTGTTTCATTGAATGTCGATCTATTCAAAGTCGATGTATGAATGACGAATGACATTGTTGCCCGTAAGAACCAGTATTTTTTTTTTGTTCTGAGGTCAAATGATCCCACAAAGTTTGATTTTACGGCATTCAAAATTAATAATTCCAAATGAAATTGTGAACAACTTAATATCTAACGTAGAATTATTCAAAGTGGACTCAACGTCGAACCATCCAAATAATAACATCCAAGTCTACCTATCCGCAGCCAACCTATCCAAAGTTGATTCAACTAAAGTCATTCTATCCAAAGTCGTTCTACTGAATGTCGATCTGTTAAAAGTAGATCTATTAAAACTGATGTATCCAAAGCCGATCCAGCCTAAGTCGATCTATTAAAACTGATGAATCCAAAGTCGCTGCAACTAAATTTGTTGAATACGGGGTCGATGTATCCAAAATTCGCCCTATCCGATGTGAACCACTCCTAAGCCAATCACCCCACAGGCGTGACCACGACGCCGATTTGCATGAAGCGAGCGGGCGTCGAGCCTGTCACAGCCTGATTCCACTGCGCGAAGGGGGGGGGGAGGGGAGCGGGGCACGGTGTCTCCACAAGGGATCACTTTCGTCGCTGTCCCAAGTCACAACCGCCCGCCCCGCCCGCGCCGCGCTGCACATCGGGGTCGGCCCGCGCTGCTGTACTGGACGCTGGCCAGCCCGTGGGGACACCGCCCCGCCCCCTCCCCTCCCCTCCCCTCCGGCCACACGGAGCTCTGGCCGCGGAACGGAGGCCGTCTGCAAGCAGACACACTAGCCAGATAGCTAGGTCGAACTCACCGCCCCACCCCGCCCCGCCCCGACCCGCCTAACCCCGCCACGCCTAGCCCCGCCCCACCCCTTGTCCCGCCCAGCCCAGCCCCGCCACACCCCCTCCCGTCACACAGAGCTCTGTCCGCGGAACTGAGGCCTTCTGCAAGCAGACAAACTAACCAGATAGTTCGGTCGAACTCACCGCACGCCATGCCCCGCCCCGCCCCGCCATCCCCGCCTCGCCTATCCCCGCCTCGCCTATCCCCGCCACGTCCCGGCCCGGCCCTATCCTCGCGCCCTCCCCGCCCCGCCCGGCCCCCTCCCGCCACACACAGCTCTGGCCACGGAACGAAGGCCTTCTGCAAACAGACAAACTAGCCAGATAGCTAGGTCGAATTCAGTCGCTGTCCGGAGCACAATTCTAGCACCCAGTAGCTCTCGTAGGTAGTTTTCTGCGGTTTCACCGATCAACATCAGGCGGATGCCAGAGCAGTACCCTAACAAACGGGCCGCGGACCGTATGCGATCTTTCTCTCCTCTTCCTTCTTATGTCATCACCCCTACACACACGGAGCCTAGAACTTGTTCCGGCTGGGGCGGTGAAAGATACCTGGTTGGGGAAAATACCCGCAAGCCGATATACGAGGTCGGAGCCGGATCTCGCCGGCAGCAGCGGAAAATCACTGCCTCCGCTCGAGGGGAAAAGCATGCACTACACATACGGGACTAACGACCTTAGCAGTTGATGTGCTCAGAATCACTAATCAATGCTCTGAAGCTGGGAGGTACCGTGAGGCAAAACTTCGTAAGCTGACGTGTATGTCGGTGCCGGATCTCGCGTTCTAGATGGGGGAAGGGATTAGTACCAATGCCCAGAATATAACATTCAACGCACTCGTTGGACTAATGACCTAAGTAGTTCACGCATCTTAAATCAATTGATCTTCACTCACTCGAAGCTGAAGGAATCTGGCGCTGGATGTTTGATCGTAAATTGGTTAACTGGCAGTTGGGAGTGGGAAATAATAGGACGCTATTACGAAAAC